>OX456489.1:6440910-7721975 GCA_949748235.1 Platypus cylindrus | reverse complement strand
ACAGATGAATCACCAATTTATAAATATGAAATGCATCGTGGTCCATCATCTCAACAACAAACAACAATTACATCAGCAGCCACAACATTGGGTTGATAAATCTTTAGAAAATAGATTTTTTTTGAGAGTGAATGAGAAACAAGCACAGATGACAATATCACCAACTAAAGTGATTGATGATGGTGTTTATCATTGTCGAGTAGATTTTCTACGTTCAGCAACTAAGATTACACATGTTAATCTTACAGTAATAGGTAAGTGTATCCCCCGGAATATCTAGAATAGAATAGAGAAGAATATTGCATTTCATTTTATCGAGAGATTAGTCTAATAAATATGGGATTGAATTGGGGCGACTCCGATAGAAGCACTTTGCTAGGTCTCGAGACAAAGATAAAACTTTCAAGTTAGAAAGTCGTCGTTTGGCAACATTGGAATTGAAATGTAAATTACAGTAGTTAAATAACAAGATACACATAAATGTATTTTGTTACAAGTCAGAAAAATGTTGCTTTATTATACTCTTTCCATTTTATATTTGTCTCTTCTTTCACTTTTCAACTCCTCAGAAAAAAAAAAACAGAAAACGAATAAACATAAATAAGAAAAAAATTAATGGAAAATCTGAAATGGATATTTATTTATCCAGACAAAAATTGAGCAATTTTTTCCATTAGCGTATAAATTTACAAAAAGGAAAACATCTTAAAAACGGGTAGAATATGGAAAATTCATCTTTTTAAAGCGTACATTATACATGCGTATTATATGGCATTTATATTATTAGTGTGAATCATGCATAAATTCACTATATAGGATAAATTCTCAACCGATTTTATATTTTATTTATTGATCGTGTGAAAAACATGTTGAATAAATTTTTTGAGATGAAAATTAGATATGAAACTAGAAGCTATAAGCTATAAGTAGCACGCCTTCTAGAATAATTTCCCTTTTCTATTCTACGATATACAGCTTTCAGCTTCAGAATGATTTTTTCTGTGTAATATCCTATTCGGAGTTTTAAATCATTTTAAACTACCAAAGGACTATGAAATTAATATTGTAACGTTCTAGTCTTGTGAGTTCGAATAGGTGCAAAATAATAATTGCACTTTGGAAAAAAAATGTTATTTATTTAAATAAAAGAAAAATGTCTAAGAGGAACACAAAACAATCAACACAAATATTAAACACAATTTAGGTACCCTATTTGAACAATATAACAAAGACTATTTATATACAGATTTGCCGAGCGGATTCTAAGCAATAGATAAACATTTTTATATAAAATACATTGCTAGAATATTCTCAATGTTTCTGACTATGGAGGGCTATAAAAAGGAGTGAACACTAGATAAACAAAAACGGGCTGCCGCCGGGCGGCGCTGCGGTCAACTAAGACAATAGTTTTAACATTGCTCTTATGAGACAATCAAATTTTCTCATTTTTAAAAAAAATCATAGATTTTCTGGCAGCAGATTAAAATTATGATTGTAAAAATGAATATTTAATGTAATACAATGGTTGTTATTTAAAAAATTGGCCTAATTTTGTTTTTTTCCCATTTTATTAATTTTATGATCAGTGACGTGCTATAAGATTGGGTAAAAATATATTACAAAAATAATTGTTAAAATTTATTTTGAAATTGTTATTAACAATTATTTAATAGTTATTATTAAAGTGACAAAGAGAGAAAGAATCAGGAATGAAGAAATAAGAAAAGAACTGGGAATGGAGGCGATACACGAATACATAGAGAAGAGACAGTTGGGATGGTGGGGTCACTTGAAAAGAATGGGACAAGAAAGACAAGTGAGAAGAGTATGGGAAGCTAGACCTGGACAGAAAAGAAAAAGGGGAAGACCTGAAACTACTTGGAATGACATGATAGAAAAGATATTGCAAAGAAGAGGAATAACGATGAGTGAAGCTAGTAGGATGGCAAATAACAGGAGAGAATGGAGAAAGTTTTGCGACGCAGTAACACGAAGCAAAAATGCGGGGGCCTAGAGGAAGAAGGAAAAAAAAAAAAAAAAAGATAAAGACTAACAAGCCTACACCAGGAATGGTAGACAGGCTTTAAGATACATATATATATATTTAATAGTTATATGGTTTCTTTGGAATACTATGGATTATTTCAGATATCAAAATTAATGTAAAATTTGAAAATAATTTGAAAACGCAACAATAACAAAGCCCGTCACTGATCTGACAATCACTTGTAATTATCGCAATATACACGGATACCTCGGGTGGACAAAAAAATTTCTGACCCACAAATATTTTGACTTTGGTTAGGTTGAGTCTACTTTTTATTATAGATCTCTATAGTTCTGACTGATTTATGGACTATCGATTTAAATAATCTGTGTCCGTCAAAATAGTTCTAGACAATTTCACTTATTAAAAATACATGTCATTGAGATTATTCTAGAGTGTACTTATAGTCACTGTTATTTATGTAAGTAAATATCGTTACAATATATTCTACATATTGTCTCAGAATATTATTCTTTTAAGATACGCTTGTGGAATAGTAGATGCTGCTCCTTTAGAGTTGCATATCTACATCAGCTTGCTTTATCTTACAGTACGATTAAATTACCTCTTTACTATGGGTTAAGTTTTGTTTATTCTCAACAAACAAATTAATTAGGAGGTATTATTTAAATATTATTATTATGTTACATATCTGTTTAATAAACTAGTAAATACAGTACTTATTACATCGAATTAAATTTAACAAATTCAAAGCAAAGTAATTTAGATGATGTTAATCTAGTGATTTTGGAGGATCGCAATATAACTATAAATATAAAGGAAATACAATCTGTAACGGGTATGTAATAGAATATCATTACATAATTCAGTATAATATTAACTTTCTGGTTGTTATTTACCTTATGTGCGAAATTGCATCTAAATACAAATGCACTTGTACATTGCACATTCAATTCAAATGATTCAATCATAACTGTATGATTTGATTTGTTATTTGCATTCGCTTCATTCGAATACTGATTCAATTATTGGCCAACAACTATGCAAGTATGCTAATGAAATAAGTAAATAGGAGAAAATTGGTGCTTCAGATTGGAATCAGTTGGAATTCGACGACCATTAACTAATTGCTAGGAATAAATTATATCGTTGGTTTTTTTTTTGCTGTTTGTCGTGAGGAATTTAGCTGCTATTATAGTTGGACCAACGATAAATTGGATCAATTTATCGGATGAGTTTTTTTGCAGAGATATAATCTTCGTCTTCTTTGTTACGTTAATAGACAATTTGTACTCATTTACCAATTTCCCTTCGCTAGTTATTTGAAATTGTACTACTACAAAATATGTTTGCTGCTTTGACAAGTTTCCAACTAATCCTTTATAAAGAGATTGTTTCATTCGACAACATTATTTCGTTATTACAAATTACTTGATATACACTGAACTATGCGAACATGGCAAATCCTCAAAACTTGAATATATAGTATGCATATAATCTATTTAAAACTTTTGCGACATAAGATCATCAAACATTAATCAATCAGCCAATTAACTGTTCATTTTACATTCTATATATGGGATATTTCAATTTTATCTCTCTTCCATCTTTCTATCAAATCAACTGTCCAATATCAGAGAAACTAAACTCTTCTAGCAACAACTACAACAGCAACAATAACAACAACAACAACAAACTAACAAACATCATCTAGTTTCTCTATTTGCTTTTAGGAAACATCAAAATGATCTTTCTAGTTTAAAGTTTCAAGCGGAGTTAAATGTTAATGTGTGTGCTATGAAAACTTTTACACTGTGTATATATGTATATGTAGATTAAATGAATCTGATGTGATATTACTATCATATAATATCAATCATTAATAATAATATGTTGCTTTGAAATCGCTACGTACATATCTACTATTAAATAGCGGTAGCAACAGCAGCAGCAGTAAAGTTATGCACTATCTATCTATGGGGAATAGGAAAAGATTTATCATTTTATGCTAAACGTTGCCAAATGTGCAAAAAATTAAGGTCGTTATGTCACATCCGCCAACATGATAAATTTTTAAATAATTCCCTTTAAAACAACTAGACAAATGACAAATCATAAAAGAGAATTCAGAAAAATTTAAAAACATCTACAAACAACGATATTTAATTTTAATTCTCATGGTTTATTCATGGTAGTCAGTTTGGCAACAATGTTCCCCACCCACAATTGATGTGTCATCGTTTAATCACAGACATATGTCATTAGAAAAGTTTTTTGCCCATAACTTATAAGAAGCGTACTTAGTTACCCTCTTCTATATGTAATTTATGACTGGCAAGCGATGGTATGCATTTTAATACCATCCCTCCGTTGAATTTCCCTTATTATTACACTGTGCCGATGCGAAATGAAGAGCTACGATACTATTATAAGGGTGGCAACCTATTTTCTTTCGCCTCTCTGTGTAAAAGGGAGCGGAAAAAGTGTGATTACACTTTTCTCATACACTTGCAAAGGACACTCATACATACCATTTTAGGGTCTTTAAACACTACCTACCCCTCCAAAAATTGCTAAATTTAATTGCACTACTTCTAGTACGAGTAGAATATACAAAGCAAGTAGTTGTGAAATGGTAATAAATGATGCTCTGCATCAATCGATTTTATTATTATTATTGTGGTAAAAGAGATAGAGCGGGAAGGGAACGAAGCGGAACAGGAGAAGTAAAAGGACGAGGCAGGGAAGAAATAGTATGGAAGAGCTATAAAACTAAAAACGTGTTGCTTTTATTGAGCAATAAAAATGGAGAAGGTTGTGCAAGTTGTGCATCGAGTAATTCCCAGTCACGGAAATATTAAATATGATACTTTTACAAGTTAAATTTTGTCAGCAATAAAAACTTTGTACAAAACCTGTTAAATAAAAAAAAAAATAATCATAAATAATTAAAAATTACCGTATTAACAAAAAGGAATTTTTAAGAGATTTAAATTCCCAACAATTACAGAATCAAAAAGCCATAGAAAACATAACGACCATTTTTATTTATTTCATATCTATAGAAAGAATTAAATTCGCAGATGATAACTCTAGCATCGTTGAGGACTACTCAAAAAATATATGTACTGTATGTATATGATAAACATATAAAGCTACAGAAAATATATTATAAAGAAGCTTTATGAATCTGGGAATAGAGCTTTTGTATGTATGTATGCATATTATGTGTGCGTCAGTGTATTCACCAAAAACATAACTACCTCTTCCTGCTCTTTCTCTTTGCTACCTCTCGACTATACTGCACTTGTCAACTCAAGCATAACTACATATATATACAACTTCAATAAACAAACTTCAACCTTTGCTTCAACATGGACTTTTAGGCAGATCCACTTTGGATCCAAAGAGAGCTCGTTGTTTCCCATTTTTTTTTTCCTTGTTGTTATATATTTACCCATTTTTTCTTTTTACATTTTGTTGATATTCAACATCGTTTTCCCTTTTGGCTATTTTCTTGGAATGGAAAAATTACTGCCGAAGGTAAAAGTTAAATAAGAAAGCAGCGAAAAGGATGAAAAGTACATGAACGATGAAAAACATGCTACATCCGAGATATGAATATACAAAATGTTAGTCAAGATAAACGTAAGCTGCGTCAGCTCAATACAGCAATACAGAAAACATAGAATGCTGCATGACTATTGCTGGAACAAAAGTAACCATAGATAGTAGGCAGTAGCTAATATATCCATTAGATATATACAGTCCTTAATGGGATAGATATACCTACAACAGAAATTTTCGCAATAAACAGATTATTCCAAGGAATTTTTCTAGCACCACAAAAGTTAAACAGCACCATTAAATTCACACTGTTTCTCTATTCCAAAATAGTATATGTATCTGTAATCTAGTAAATGGTTTATAGGGTTTTATCGGATGTTTCCTTTTTAAATAAGCTAAACTTTTACGGTTTATACCATTTTAAAAAGCAACAACAATTCTCAAATAAAAGTCGACCATTTCAATTCGAGTTTTCTAAATAATGCTATACTTACTTGAAAAAACAGGACGAACATTTTCATTTGAGATTGGAAAGCACACATTTCACACCATATTCGACGATCTGTCGAATATTATTGCTCTAGGGTTTTATTTCTATACAATGTAACAATCTCTATTCTTTGCATGCAAATGTGCATGTAATGTACGTATTTATACCGGTAGTATCTATTTGCAATTCCTATAAAATTGAACATTTACGTAATTTGTGAAAAATAAGAAAAAAATTAAATTATATGAGATGCAACTCTTAAAATATTGGAATAACGGGTACTACGAATGTTATTAATAAAATAAACCACGAAACTTCTGATGAAATACGAATAAGTTGTACGTTACGACAAGATGAGACCGGCCCATACTAGTCATTTTCACCATATGCGCCAATGAATTAAGGTCTCTCGTGTTTTGTAGGATGTAAAACATTAATGCATAACGTTTAAAGTGGATAGGCCAAATATTAGCTGCTGGCTTTACGGTGTGGGAGCTCAGAGCGCAATTTTAGAATTCGGGTTTTGCAAAACGATTTAAATGGGCCTTAACAAATTTGATTCAGATAATATTATGTATACTGAATTTAAATTTCAGGATATGCACAATTTAGATTCGTATCCGAATGCAGATTAATTTCAATTTTATCGTTTTTCAATTTTTGTTATGCAGATAAATTATGATTCATTTTCAGTAAATGTAGCAATTTCTCCATACTAGCAATATTGGATATTTGATGATATTCCAATACCAACAAATTAATTCTATCTATGATAGATTTGGCACAACAGTGTTGCCACTTCTTTATAAATTAACAAAACGTTTCACTGTATTCCATCTGCAGGTTGCATTCAAATAAGTTAAATGTGATACATATATATATACATGTATAGACATCACATCAACTTTATCATCACCAGATAAAATTATGCTCCCATTCTATTAACTTCACTATAGTGTTCGACTGAACACAAAATTCAAGTGGAAAGTTAGTTAAATTGACTTGTTTGATTCAAAAACTCTATATATTCTCTATATATACATTAGTCACTGTTATTATTTCAAACAATAATATCCAGCGCATCCATTTATTTATTTATTTATTTCTTTTTTTTTTTTGTTTCAAAACTAGAATGCGCATTTTGTGTTATACGAGAAACAGAGTAATGTTTGCATATTCATTAATAAACTCATTAAAATTCAAAAAAATAGCAAACCAAAAAACAAAGAAAATTATAAAACACATTAGCAAAAAACGAATTGAAGTTGAAATTTATTTATATTCTAAATCGACAACTAGGGGGAGAGAATGGGGATCACGTAAATGTATGTATGTAAATACATACAATTCTAAACAGTAAAGTCAGTCTAAAGCGAAACGGAAACGAAACAAATAATAGAAAACAAAAAAAAAGAAGTAGTAAAACAAAACAAAAAAAAAAATCCGAGTGGATTTGTAACTTTAATACCATTTTCGGTTTTTCCTGTAAACATTCACAACAACCCTTGTCATCAACGGCGAGAGAGAAACAGAGATAGAAATTGACAAAATCAATGTAAGACAGACGAAAACAGAACCACAAAAGAAAAAACATTTCCCTTTCTCATTGTTTTTCCAATTTTAAATGTATCTATCTATGTATTGTGTGTATGTTTTAGTCTCATAGGACAGAGAAGCGAAATGTGTGTTTTAGGAAATTGGGATAAAAGGTAAAAAGGATTTTATTTATTATAATAGTTTAACTTGACGAAATAATCAAAGTGGAACAAAAAATAAAGAGAAAGCAGTTGTTTTTACCAATAAAAGATGGAGTGCTGTGAAAAAAGTCAAAACTGACTTTGTTTTCTTGATAATTGCAACAACATTTTCGTTATTTTATGAGATTGAGAACTAATCCTAATCATCTGTCATCATCTAATCTGCCAACTAGCTGCCTAGTTGAAAAAAAGGCAGGCAATCCTAACAGTCCCAACACTGTCTAATAAACTGTCAGTTTAGTTAATGCCAAAAAATGTTTATTTCGTTTTATCTGACATCAGTAAAATTGAAAATTACAAATTAAAATTTTAAAATTTCATTTCATTAATGAATTTAAAACATTTTAATTTAATGAATTAAATGAGTGCTGTAAGCAGTATATACAATGGGGTGAACGCATTTCTTCCAACAACTTTGTTATTACCATCAATCAATCTGTCAATCAATAAACGTCGGCCATTATTTTTTTTGATAGATGACTGAGGATGATACTGTTTTTTACAGTTAGGAAACTTCCACATTTCCATTCAGAGCTCTCACTTCAACTAAACGAAAAAAAAATAATAATAATAATAAAAAATAAAAATACACAAGTTTAACAACTTCGGTAAACATTTTGATTTAAAAGCTTGTGCTGTTTAATTGATTTTCTAAAAAGAAACATCTGAGTACAGATGCTCCAATTTGTAATCTTCTTAATTCTTTATTTGTATGTACGTAATATGGTATAGTATACACACACATACCCTCGTATTCTCTATTTCTATCTCATTTGAACTTTTTTTGGCCATTTTCCGACGATATTCTTTTTTCCTTTTAAAGATTAATCCCCCTTTATCCTCCATATTAAATGGTAAATCCTATAGGATTCGAAACACCAAAGTCAGAAAAAGCAGCAGATAGAAATACCATAAAAAGAGAAAAATAAGCAACGACAGAGAGAGAGAGAGTGCAGGAAACATTTTGCTCTTTTGGTTTTATTTTCATCTCTGCTATAAGTGTAGTGTATATAGACAGATAATGAAATAAATCAAATGCTATTACACACATTGATTGTTGGGGAAAATTGGGAAAACTCAATTTCCATTAGTAATGGGTATTTCTACACCTATATAGAGATAGATGCTGTGTGTCTGTGTCCTATCAAACTGCATTTATGTTAATATTACCATATTGCTATTGATTATAGAACGTTAATTTTTGTTTTAATTGATTTTGTTGTGTGTGTCACTTGTCACATGTGAACATATCAACAATTACCGTGACTAATAGCTTAAAAGGTACTCTTGTAAAATACAGCAATTTGACAGCCATTAAGAGGAAAATCTTCAAATGTGCTTGCAAACAAGACAAGTGAGCGAGTAAAGCGCTAATGGCAACTACATTTATCATTGTTTAAAATACATGTAGCAGCCATTCAATGCGGCCATTTTGTGTAAAAATTAGTAGTCTCTTTTCTTCATACGATTCCATTGTTATTAGTTAGTTTATTGGGGTACTTCGATAGGATTTAAGAACTTTGAGCCTCGTGACTATGCAATGCAGTAAAGTAACCCAACTACAAAAGAAGCAATTTCAGTTCAGTTGTGTGAAAAGGAAAAGAGGAAACGTGCGGAAATCTTAAGAGTTGAGGCCATATGGCTAAATTTCTTGTACCGTATAAAGTAAGTGATGTTTTTCAGCATTTTAATTAGCAATATGTTTAAGTACTTGAATTTTACAGACGAATTTCATTAAAGGCCAATAGATGGAGATACGATCGATATGCTGCTAAGTGTTAACCTATTAAGCGCACTGTGCTGATATGATAATTTTAAGTAAATTCGCGGTATCAGCCTGAATGAAATGAAATTATTCTATTTCTTTGAACGTTGGAAAACATTATGAAAATTACCCAGTATATTTTTCATATAAAAATGTAAATTTAACGAGTCGCGACAGACGATCCTAAAAAGCAAATGCGAAATCCAAAATTTTTCTACCACAGAGAATATTTTACCGTAAAAATCTCGAAAAGTTTAACTTGCATGTGCGGTTCAGGTGAAAAATAATAAAAAATTTTTTCATTTTGTATCTTTTCAACTAAAAATACCTACGTATTTCATTTGAGTTTTAGAGTGAGCGGTTAGAAAAAGATAAAATAATATCTAGAAGTTGTAGAGTGCAGAAATTGCAAGCAATAAATTTTGACCTTGTTTTGTAGTTCAGGAAGTTGCAGTTTTTGCAAATTTTTTTTCTATTATTATTTTGTAGTTTTAAAAGGGTGGAATTGTTTTATTACATAATAAATGGATTTTTTTTTATTGAGTTCATTTAACTGACTATTTTAACTTATTTTTCTACTCATTGCATGACTTCTTTTTGGTACGTAAAAATTGCACGCAATATTCTTTAACGAGCCACAAAAATCTAGTATTGGAATTCTTGATAAGCGAATATTGTTTTAATTTTACGTTAGGTGATTCTACATCAGTAAAATGCGCAATAACAATAATAGCTCAGAGCTGTATAAACTTTTATACGATAATAAACCTCTCGTATAAAGAGAGATAGAGAAAATCGGCATGATTAAACAAAATAGAGGAATAGAGACAAGACTTAAAAATGATGTGCTTCTGTCCGTGTGATGGCACACATCCTTGTGCCGTATGTGACGGCTGCGGAAACGTGCTACATCAGCAAAATCGCATATTATTTCGCGCAGATCCTTCATCGCTCATATATATACATATCGCATCACATTGGTTATAAAAACTCCAGAATACTTTAAACTTTAATGATTGTTAGTCCCATTTTACGATTGGTTTAGTATGTAAAATAATATTGATAATATTTCCTGCTAGAAGATTTTTCTTCTTTTTTACCACCCTGCTTCACTTTCTCAACACGTCGTTCATTTGCACACCGTAGATTCACCAGATTGTTCTTCTAAACTTCCATAAAAATGGAAATTTTAAATGAACCATTGTGGAAAAAAGTGTGTTCTAACTTTAAGTTTATGTTCCAGTTTTTCGTTGTCTAAATTTCTATTTCGAACACTAACATGTTAGAGTTGTTTTTAAAGGGCACATGTGCCCATTTTGGTATATAGATTTCCGTAGATTCATGAAAGAGCAGAAGCAAGTAATTAGAAAACAATGTAATCAAAATTAAGCTCAATATGAAATCAGTTCACTGACTACTATTATAATTAGTTCAATAATCTCATCAAGTGCACAAATTCATCTTATTTTTAATATTCCATTTCGTTAACATTTGAATAATACTAACCGAGCCAAGGAATTATTTACTAGTTACTATAATTAATTCATCTATACTATAACACAAAACATTTGTTTTGTTCCAAACAGAACTGATATCTAAGTACATGTACCAATTAATTGCAACTGAAATAAATTATTACTTTGAAGCAGCCATAGTTTGCTAACAAACAAAAATATTTGAACAACAGATTGTTCGTAGCGGAAATAGAAATTTATACGTATTTACGAAACTAAAGTATATAATGTCATGTAGGTACATGTCAAAGACAAATCGAGAAATTATTATTTTATTTTATAAAACATAAACTAAAGTTTAAGTAATTATTTTGAGAAATCGGTAAGAGAAGGAGAAAGAAAGAAAAGTTAAAGTAATTCCCATCTCATGATTGCCTTGAGGCAAGCCAAGAACTTTCTGTAGAAATTGGAAGTAAGCACAAGAACTGAGTATTTGAAGAGAAATATTTTTCGAAACGAAAAAAATTTATAAAAAGGAAAGAACTTGTCAGGATTCTGAAGGGCTGCAAAATCATCATCATCATCATCAACATCAAAACCAGAGGCAAAAAAAAGCAAGAAAAAAACATTTCCTTTAGAAGTGTGAAACCGAAAACGAAAATATCAAGCAACTAGTGAGTGAACATGGATAAGTGAGGAAGCAGGTTGTTAAAGTGCTTCTTTTACTATTAAATTTCCATCGTTATTTTATTTTTGTTGCTTCGCTTTAATAGCATTTCTACCATTACCAAAATGATTTTGCTATATCCTAATGCACCAGCACCTGACTTAAAGTCAGAAGAATCAATCATGTACTGAAAATTCATAATCGATCGTTGCTTCCATAGATAATAATGGAAAATCTATTCGCTTCACCAGCTCTCTCTCTCCCTCTCTCTTCCAATATAACAGACAGAGAGACAATTTCAAAATGACAACAAAGATGTTCCATTCCATTTTATTATAAGATTGGGTCCAAGAATTGATTGGACATGTCCACTCATGCTATTTTAAGATATATTCAGGGGTTAAGCTTCTTAATGTACCAATTTATCATTTTCTGGGTTAAGCGATATGTGTATGTGTGTCTGCTCTGCTGCTACTAGTTCACAAGATTTAGAGAATCGTTTCGTAAAGAACACACAATTCAATAGTGCCCGACATGATGAAATTTTGGTAGTAATAAAATTTTATTACTATAATTTAATATAATACTAGAGGAGGATATCTGAATGAATGGGCATATGTCTCTGATGCGATTTCCAACCTCAACAAACAAACCAAATGTTTTAATTTAATTCATTTATTATCATAATGTTGTTAGTAAAAGTTTTCTTGAAAACTTTATCTAAAATTGTATCTTATTAATGCAAAAGTGTCGACTCCAAACTTCTACTTTATCATTGTCTAACTTTTACAAACAATAAAATAAATAACAGCCACTCACACACACACACACACATCGGTATATCTTTATTTAACATAAAGTAAACTCTATTTAAAATTCTGTCTTTGAATAAATAGTAGTTTTTATCTTTAATTCTGGTCGATGTAGAATAAGCATCCAAAATAATATCATGGCTAATTCATACAAGCGCTTCAACGTCAACTTGAGACTTACACGTAAATCTTCGAAACCCTGGATGAATCAAAGTACTTTCGTAAACTTTGAGCTATCAATGTTACTACCAACACCGACCAAATCTTGCCTCTTACAAAGGCAAAGACAGCAGAACCATAATGACCAATATATACCAGCAATATTAATAAGCAGTACTCGTAAACAGGTGGAGGCTAGTCATAATCAAGTTTAATCACATTCCCACAGTATACAAATCTCCAAAGTCATATTGTTAATTCACTTCACCGTTCAAAAAAAAAAACATGTGCATCTATTTTAATTTTTTTTGTTAACAGTATTAGTAGGCACTGGCATGGAAATTCCATAGGGAAATCCAATGTAAAAGCTTGAAACTGTATATATTCATATATGAGGAGTGGAAAAAGAACTATGAAATAAAGAGAGAGAGAGAGAGAGAGTGGAAAAGTTAATTTTGCAACGTGCAATAACAACTGTCATTGTTTCATTATTCAGTAATCCATATGTCGGCGATCCAAAGGATAGAGAGGAACCCTTGAAATAGTGAGGCGGCAAAGAGCTGATATGCTTAAGGGAATAAGGGAAGGAATAAGGCTATTTAGATAGGATGACACATTCATTCTCATCAACCGTTTATACCTTCTGTTTCTCTCTATACTATATATGTATATTCCAGTCGCTTCCACTATATGTTTGTGTCTAGCCTGAAGGAATTTATCCCCTTATGTTTTCTTAGTGTAGCGTAAAGTAGATGGAGTGAAGTGAAGTGGCTTATATGTATGTTTTTCCTTTTACTTAGTTTCGTTCGTTTGTCGTCAGCTGGGGGAAAAATGTAGATGGTATTACATTATTTTTTCATATTTGTTTAAACAAATTTTTTTGGCAGTTCAATTAAATTGCGGCAGTTTTTTTTATCATTTAATTCATATTTAAGTATAGAAAAGAATTCGCTAAGGTGAAGAAGATTCAATTAAATGCTACTAAACAAAGATGCGTTCGTGTCGTGGATTACATCACAAAGATTAAACGCAATTTGAAGCTACGTACGAATATAGTTTTATCAATGATGAGAACCAACAACATTCGCGTGAATCCATTAATATTCCTACCTCAAATTTAATCCATATTACTTTTCAATCACACGGGGTATAAATCCTTCCGATTCCACATATTATTATAATAATTCTTCCGATATTTTATTTTCCGATATTCAGACAATTTGATTTTATTATATTCCTATTTTCTTTTTTCATTAAAATTCAGCTGCAGAAGCAATAGCCATCAAAATCCTTTTTCTTATCCATATTACAGCTCCCTTTCACTGTATGTGTGCGGCGAAATAAATATTATTTATTTCACTAAACCTTTGACGTTCCCTCCTCTATTTCTATCACACCCCTATTCCCGTCCACATATAGCTTCCCCTTCTAGCTTCCACGTCCCTGCTTCTTATTTTCATTCGTAACAGCTTATCCATTTAAATGAATGTATATTGAACTGGGTAATGTATTTTGTCATCGTTTCGCTTTCTGCACTTCACGTTCTTTTTTCCTTTTTTGATTTCTTATATATTTATTGGAAAGAGTGCAGGAAAATTTTAGGCAAAAGAAAGAGGATTCGAAAAGAAATTGAAAAAAAAAAATGTATTTAAGTCAAATTGAGGAGAAATATTTCCATAAATATGTATCGTGGATACATATGGTATCGTGCAAGTCATTTAATGTCGGTTAGTAAGCTGCATACATCAACGACCTACGTTTTCCAGGTTTATTGCAGAAACTAAAATCAATAAACATTTGCGAGTTAAACTTTTGTTCTAATTGTGAATAGAATTTCTGGAATTTATTCATAATGAATTAAATTCTTGTAATCATTATTTTAGTTGGTCAGCAAACAATTTGATTTAGATTTGGTTAAATTTATAATGGTCCAGTTGACACGCATACCAATATTATAAATGGTGTCCGTCCACCAAATTTTCCACAAAATAAAATTCGAAATAAAAATTCCTTATTCTATCTTCATAATAAAACTTATTTATTTCAAGTCTAAAAATGTATGTGTTGTTACATTTTCTTCCTATTGTTCAGTTCATCCCAGTGCAATAATAGCACCTTTTCATATCCAACTATTCAAGAGAAACGTTCATTTCTTCGTTCTCTCTTTTTTATATTAATAAAATAAAGTGAGAAAACAGAGAGAAAACTTCAATATATAATGTCCCATTGGGGCCTTTGGTATATTCATATACTAGTATATATATAGTGACTGGACATTCGGGCCCGAAATGCCCGAATGTCCGTTAGAGATATATCTAATCGAATTGTCTAGCAATATGATGGAGTGTTTTATTCGATATATAAATTATATACTGTAGTATTTCCTATATATTTATGTTCGTGAATTCGAAAATGTCCTTTTTCCTTTTCTATGAAATGAAATTGTGATATCTAGAATAATAAAGGAAAACTTGTTTATTTATTATTCATTATGTGTATCATTCGATATCTGATCATTTGACAGTTTGTTTATTCCTCAAGGAGTATTTCTAGAAAAGAGCTAGGCACATATAATACATTTTTAATAAATAGAAGAACTACCTACTTTGCCAGTCTAGCTATTCCAGAGACTTTATATTAGTTTTGAAATAAATAAAAATAAATGTCACTAATGGCAAATACGAAATTTATACTTTCGTCTTATGTTAAAAAAACAAAAATACACGAGAGTTTATTTTGTTGTGGAAACAAACTGTACAAATAATTTATGTAGCTTTTATAATATACAAAAACTTTTCCAATATATTGCTGAAAGTTGTAACATTTTTGGAACTAATTGGAATCCAATGATTCCCTTAATCAGAGAGTCTGTCTTTCTCTGATAGCTGAGCATAGCATTTACAAGTTATGATCAAAAAATTCGCAAAAATTCATTAATTAAAATCCCATTAAATTATATATTTTTTGTTCAAATAAAACCGATTCTTTTTATAAATACTTTCCCAACAAAAGTCAAACGAAAAAAAAGTTTTGACTCGAAAATTAATTAATTTCGAGATAATTTGTTAATGGAAATATGATGTCTAATAATAAATGGTTCAACTTTTTCAATCTCTGTTATTGCGAATTTATTATAAGCGAATTGATATTTAATATTAACTGATTACTTCTGTTAGTGTTTTTCTTACTTTTTGTTTTACTTTTTCAGTTTTGTTGTTATTTATTTATATGTCTACAGTAGAAATTTCTCTTACCAACATCGTTCATAATTGGATGTCTCTTTCAAAATATCTTATCAGTTCAGACCTCCATATCGCAGAGAGAGAGAGAGAGAGAGAGAGAGAGAGAGAGAGAGAGAGAGAGTTCACAGGGTAAAAAGTTAGATACTTCAATAAGAACGTTCGGGACAAATGAATTGACATCTAAATTTCGAGGTTTGAAATCGATATGTCATGGAATCTACCTACATTTCGGATTACTTTATTTTATTTTATTTTTTTGAAGACACAGAAAGGCATTAAGATTACTGCTTCTTCCTATTTTCCTTTTTTTTCTTGGTTCCTTAACTATTCATAGCTGTAAGCCGGGAGTGGATTTTTGAAGGAAATTGGTAGTGATTGCTTGTCAATTAACCTATAGAACTAAACCGGAAAAAGTTTTATCGAATTTTCTCCTGGCTGTGTGCCTGCTTGCCTGCCTGATGGCAAATCGAAAGGAGAATAGAGCAAGGGAGATAAAATGCTCGGAAAAAATGAAGATAAAAAGTGAGAGAGAGAAACTTTAATCGAAAAATTGTTAGTTTAGGAGGCTTCTTATTAAATAGACCGCAGTTTGAAGGTTTTCTTTTTGTTGATTTAATTATATTTCATTTTCTTTTTCCTTTTTTTTTGGAAAAGTATCAAAAGAGTACGTAAATTTTAAGGGTAGATACGAAAGGCATTCAGATTAATTTCTCTACTGAAAAAAAAAACGTCTCTTTTTCCAACCATACAATGGACGGGTCAATTTATACCCATAGCACAAGGTGTTACCCCGAAAACATGGAAAACACATACGTTAGCAAACCCGTCATCCTTTTAATCCAGCACCATCACATTTATACTGGCGTAAAGTAAAACTTTATAAAAGGGAATGATGATTATTAAAGAAACCTTCCGGGCGCCATTTCACCCGTTTCACTAAACAAAAAACGCGTGCTGGAATGACGATGCTTTTAAAACTAGAAAATTTATTAAACTTAAGTCGAACATACATACATACATACATCGCATAGCATAACATAACAGCATAGTAAAGAACTTTTCCTACTAATTGAAACTGTCTAGAAGTTGGTAAATGAGAAAAGGGTTGCTTTACTTCCCCTTTTTTGTTTTTCTTTTTTCCTTAATGTTCGTAAAAGATTAATAAATAGTTTTAGTTTAATAAAAAGATGGAGGAAATGAAAAATAAAAGTACAGCAAAGAATTCGCTAAGTACCTATAAAATCTTAAGTAATTACTATAATATTTGGGTAATTGTGATAGAAAATTCATGTAAATGGAAGAAATTTTACTAAATATATTAGAAATTGATGGCGCAAAATGTGCCAGAACATAGCTGTTGAATTTTCAATTTTTATAGACCGCAAATAATTACAGTAATTTTTAACCTATAAATAATCACATCAGGCTTCACACAGTTCCATACAACGATGCCAAACTTTTATATACACTATTTTACATACACTTCGTATCTTATATTCTTTACTTTCGTTAGACTAGTTTAGCTTGACCTGGCAACTTGCTTTTCACATAAAAATTAAAATCACTATCTAAAACGCTTAAATAACAACATAACAAACTTAAACAAAGCTTTTATTAATAATAGTTATAACTAAGGTTTATGGAAGATATGTCACTTTTATAGGGATTTTCAACTAAATGAAATTTTACTTTACGACTTTGCCCGGGTATATGAGACATAAAATTTAAACCTGTTTCAATTTTTTCTACTGACTTCTGTTCCAGTTAGAGGCGGATATAGAAACGGGTTATGCTGTCTATGACTGAGTCAGAGTCTGAGAACTAAATTGAAACTAATGAAATTATGCTTTGCTAACAAGTATATACATGTGGATTGTTAATTAAATTTCCCTAGTTTGAATCAGATTTGATTCCACTATACAGATAAAACTGAAACAAGTTTACATTATTTATGTCTTCTGGATGTGACAATAGTTCAAACAAAAGTGTCACATACCTATATATTTTTGAACGGAGATCAAATCAATACAATTCTCTTCAATGCAAAGAACATTTGTTTACTTATTCATGGGTCAATCATAGAGAACAATAAACGTTTTCCAGAAATGAACATAACTTCACTGTATGTATTCAAAGCTAATAGTAAATTGAATTGGTACATTTTCAGGTTACCTAACCTATGCACTTTAGAGTTTACATCAAATATTCAATATTGTTTACATGGAACGAAAATCAATAGAAAGTCTAAAACCAAACATCTATCCAATTCAA
The DNA here is from genome assembly GCA_949748235.1 of Platypus cylindrus. NCBI lineage: Eukaryota > Metazoa > Arthropoda > Insecta > Coleoptera > Curculionidae > Platypus > Platypus cylindrus. Next base: position 7,703,780 of record OX456489.1, on the reverse strand, counting down.
TACAATACTTGTTGTTTATTCAATCTCGGAATTTATGCCAATAACATACAGAAGGTGCTGACGATTAAAATTAAAATGAAAACCTCTCGGTGATTTTGTAATCTTCTCTCTCCGCCTCTCACTGTTCCTCTTGAGCAGATACACTTTTGCTTAGAAAGTTTTAGAAAACCGCTACTAAGTAATTTTCATTGTATAGAAATGACTAGTTGTATAAGGAAAAGTCTGTGTTAAAGCAGACGAGTCTTTTTCCTTTTGGGAGTGCTATATTATGGTGAAAGGGTATAAGCAGAGTAAGGGATACACAATATAAATAAAGTCACGTGACTTTGTTCCCAACAAAACCAAATGAAATTCATGTAGGTCGAAATTTATACTTGAAGTTAAAATAATTGTAAACTTTAATAAAAGTTTTGCGGGAAAAAGAACACATGAATCTGGGAAATTGTTACACTATTTCAAGTTCTCTTTATTTCATTCTCGGGTCTTTGTCTTTTGTGTCTCTTTGGAAAATTGCTCTACTATTTTCAACTTTTTCATTCGCATTTCTTACTTTCGGTTCCTCTGTGTGATTCTCAATTTAGTTCATGTACATTCGTCGACAATCAGAAAGAAAATCCAGTTAGAGATTTTAATTAAATTAATTCACGGAAGAGGAAAGATGCTACGTTATGTTATATCGCATCGTTAGTCGTTCTACAGTTCTCCAATTATTATAGGTTTTTCCTTTTATATAAAATTATGTATTCCGGAACAGCTTTTGATAAATGGAAAACAGGAAAACGACCTAAATGAATTTTCGCTGTTGATATCACTATACCATCGTCATTACCATCAACACGGAATAAATTCTCCTAAATACATGGATGCCAGCGGAACAGATGAATAGAGAAGGTTCCTATCTCTATCTGATTTAAAACTCATTTTCTAGAGCTATACACGATAGAAAGAGGTGCAGACAAAACATGAGTGGCAGAATATACGTGGGTGCGTGCCTGTATGTATGTATGTATGTGTGTGTTGTGGAAAGAAGTAGATACGAACAGGCGCTGCGTCACAATAATTGTGACGAAAATATGAACGACATTGATGAATAAGGAGGTGACGGCAACGAAGATAGAGGAATGGAGGACAACAGGAAAATTATTATTTCAGACACGAAATGTCTGCTGAATGAAAAATCTCTATCGAATGCAGTAGCTGTAGCTGAATGTTAAATATAATATTGAGTATATATCGTATAGTCATGTGGAAGAAGTTTCTTGTTTTTTTTTTTTTGAGTGAGGAAATTGAGAATGGAATCAACAACCGTTCAATTCAATTTCTTGAGATGATCCCTGAGAGTAGCTGGCTGTATAAGGGGCTAAATTGGATTTAATTGAAGTTGGAGTAGTGTGGACATTTTTTATTATAGGAAAGTGGAAACATGTAGCGAAATTCGATTATTTTTTGCAATTTCCTTTTTTGGATTCCTCATTCATTCTTCTGGAAATATAGATAAAACGTAAATAAATATTTAATATTATATAATATATATATTATAAGCATGGAATATCTTTAAAATGTGTATTAACAGCATATGAAATCGGGTCGCCCATAAACTCACTTTCAATTACAGATGCCAGCTTCTCAGCTAATATAATCGATTAGGTACATGATTTCAATTTATACGAAAATCAACAATGGCGAAATGGCTCTTTGAATGAATTTCAGTTTTAGTAGATATTTTAATGTCTCTCTAGAGCTCAATCGATATAGATTTAATCTTATTTAGCAATATATTTTAAATAAATATCGATTCGTCTATGTGTTGATTGAACGGCATATCCCTTTTAACTTTTCAATATTTTCCTTGGGAAATTTATTTCTTTCCTAAATATTGAATTGAATTTAGAAATATGAATATTTTTTTATTTATTTATTTGTTCTCTCATATCATACATAAATAAATCAGATTAAATTTGATATATTACACAATGCATCTCGTACATATACGGCTCGTATACGTGGAGTACATACAGTTTCATATGATATTTTTGGCAGTGCGCTTGTATAGTAGTAGAATAGATAGTAATTCATAACCGCATCGCAGTTATTTTAGTGAACAAACAATAAATCATTTAATGCACATACACTCTACTCTAGGAATACTACTAGACAGTCGTATAGTAAATATACATTCAATGGGAAAATAAAGTTGGTGTTCTTTTGTAATTGTTTTTCTCACAAAGAAAATTGGAAGTTATGCCAATGGCAAGAACATGAATTTTACAAATTCTTAGTATACGTAGTTCACACGACGCGGAGTCCTTACGTGTTGTTGGAGAGCAACAAAAAAACAACTTCACGCTCATTACGTGTACGTGAATGAATTTTTATGGTTTAAAAACATAATATAGAGAACACATTATGAGATCGATTTTTAATATTAATTTTTAGCAACTTCGACAATTTGTTCTGACGTATCTACATAGGTATGTATGACTAAGCCATGACAATTTTGGGTAAATGGCCAAACTGCTAGAATAATTCATCGCTTATTTGAAACAGACTTATTAAAATTTTAATCTAACTAAATAGTAGCATAGAACAAATATTAGAATTATTAAAATGGCATTGTTTAAATATGTATGTTGATATGTACTCGTATACACTGATTAAACATTGAAAATAGCATAATGTTTTTTGCTATAGTTACATATTAAACAAAGAGCTGTTTAGGTTGCAATATAAATTAATACAAATTGTGAAACGTATGTATTAACAGTAAAATATTACTATTTTCCAAAACTGCATGTATAATTTATTTATATATTCATGAAAAAACAACAACAGCAACCACAGCATCAAAACGATCTTCCTTATTTTGTTCACACAATACCCAATCCTTCCAATGTTAGAGGCGATACTGGGTAAAATGTTAATCAAATACAATTAAATTTCATTTCACAAGGGAGATATTCACATATTCTCTCGATCTCTATCTATCTCTATCTCTCACATACTTTCTCACATCCCTTATGTAAAAGTTTAAATTATTGTAAACGGTTACTCTATAGGGAGAAATGACGAGCTAGCCAAAAAGGATCAAAATAGGCATTTGGCACGCAATCCTGAAATTAACTTTCAATGGAAAGAGGCTTATATCTATGTTTAGGCTGAAAGGGCATAAGGAACTAGTAGATATATGTATTTGTGTGTGTGTGTGTATGATGTGCTATTATATCTCGTGTAGTTTCTTTATCTTCATCCCATGTTATCATATCATCAGCTTGACTTTTTTTCCTTTTGTTAATTGAATTTATTAATTTAGTTTCATTTATTTGCGTTCTTTGTCGTTTTGTTTTATCTAGAAAATTCTGAATTAACATTATCGTGCAAGAATTCATTAGTTGCTTTGCCATATTGTTAATTTATGTAAATCACCAATAGCAGGACTTATTTACTATTACAATAGCTGCAACTGTTGAATCACTAAACTGGAATTTACAATGAAACTGTTCATTTTATTTATTTGTTGCGGTTTTCTCAACGCTATTTCCTTTTGTTAAGCATTTAAGAATCGCAATTGCAGTTATTACAGAACAAATAATTTAACGTGTTTTATTTAGAGAGAGAAAGAGAGAGAGAGTATGAGAAAAAGACACAGAGAAACAAATAAAATAGAGAATCAAATGAGAAACCTGTACATAAGTATGTACAAAAAGATGTAATGACAGTCTCAAATTTAACTGTGGTAAATTAAATGAGAATTTGAACAAGTGAAAATGTTTGATTCTAGAGAGCAGTGCCCATAATAGTGCTTTCGGGTTTCTCTGGGTTAGAAACAGCAATAAATTCAACACTCAATTGATGATGGAACTCTTTTCATTCTCGTTCAAAATGGAAAATTAATTATGTCGATTACTATGGGATTTTCTTTTATACATATTTCAGTAAAGTTTTAACTTTTGTGTTATTAAATGTCAAGCGAATCATGCGATAAAAAAGGTCAATCAATCAATCAATATAAAGACAATTTATTAACAACTTGATTTATATCTGAAATAGGTAGCTATTTTTATTAATAATTACTACCCGATGCCAATCTAAATTTTATCATCCTTTTACAAGAAGTGTAAAATTTAGTGGGACTTTTCTGATGGATTATCTACGTTTAATATATCTAAATTCACCCATATTAAATTACTAGACAAATGCAATTTCCATTGGGGGTGTTCGATTATTAAAAGTTTCACTATACGAGTATATCTTTATAATACACAATACATTATTTTAGAAAGTTGTCCTGTTCAAGAAAACATTTAGCTTTTGTTTTTAAACTATGAGAAATCAATATAATATCACGTGGATTTAATGACACTGAAGTTGGTTGAAAATTTACAGTGCTAGACTCAAGTTAAAAATATTACTTTTGTTACAATATCCATTAGTGGTAAATTTATCAAAGCATTTAATAAAATTAATTTTGAATGGGACGCATTAAATATGCTATGCAACATAAACTAATTTGAGTGAAAACAAATATTTTATTATGTGAAATTTTGCCAATAAAATGTTGATTAAACTGTGATGCGCATCATCCAGACGATTAGATACACATTTACATAAAAGCAGAAATAATATATTAAGTAATATCATAATTAGAATCTAAGCATTCTAATTTATATTCATGTTCATCAAGCGGTCATTTAATTGATAATCAATAATAAATTTATTGCCTATTTTCATCCAAGGGATAACAGAGATGAGTTTGTCGAATCTGCTTCCATCATTATTGAACTATTAAGAGATTGATTCTGTATTTATTAAAGTGCCAATTAAAAACTTGATCATTTCATAAATCTCATCATTCTAACTATAACGTGAAATAGTTTTCTGGAAAAGCTTTGAAATAATTGTATAATTTTCATATTTCGAACAAAAACCACCAACAATGCAAAGTAAAAGTTTGATTTTGAATTAACAGAAACTGACTTAAAACTAAATTTATAGTTTGGCGTCAAAAAGCGTAACAAAAACAAAAAAACAACAAAGAAAACAGTTATTTTTTTTGTAACAAAGTTTGGCGCAAACAAATTGTGTCAACTAAATTAAAAGTTAAATGAGAATTAAATAATAATTAATGAATTCTATGTTCAAATGGTAAATTAACTAATAAATTAAATGCTATTGATTCGAGTTCTTTTGCTGAATCTTAGTTATATAAGGTAGTAATTTATAAAATATATATTTATTTATTTTACTAATTATTTTTCTTTGTATCTAACTTTCACCATAACATTTATTTTCTAATATCTAATTATTATTGGATATGGTTTTGGATTGGGAATACCAGACTTTTGTTTTTTAATTTGATTAAATGATCAATGATGATTAAAAATGAAAAATAATATCAATTGCACAGGTATTTTTTGCTTTTAGGATTTATGTTTTTTACTACTTATACAATTTACATTTCTTATTTTATTTATATTTGCATTTGGCTATTGAAACTCATCTGAACATTGTTAAAATAAATTTATTAAATAAATTCCATTAATTTATTAATGGTAAAATATTTTAAATAATGTCTACTATTTGTTACAGTTAATTATAAATTTTAAATACTACAATCAACGAAAAGTTATATCGATATTATCACTAATCTAATAAAATATATATGTATTTGTTTAGTACTGAAAATTGGAAATTGCTGTTCCAATTTGGAATACAACTCTGTTAATAAGTAGCAAAAAATGCACTGTTTTTATTCAGGTTTACGAAAGAATAAATATCTCTAAATTAAATACCTTGAGGGTTTTTTTTATTTGAACCCACTATAAGTTGATATTTTGAGTAAAAGTGGCATACTATTTTCAATCACAGACTAAAAAAGACTGAAAAAAAACCGAAGATAGCTGAAATTGTTTTAGTTTTTTTTTAACTTTGTATGCCAAAACAGCGCTTGTAACTAAATGAAAACATTACAGTATTGTTACGGTATCATTATTTCTAAATAGATATAACATATAAACAATAAAAATAATAAACTCCTCATTTATCTTATAATATAATAGCTTAATATTGGAGAAAGAATTTAACAAGAGGGGCGGTAGCATGCCTGGAATTAATTTTATTTTAAATTTGTTAGAAAGCCCAATTTTCTTTAGCCAGTTAATAAACATAATGAAAATAATAGTAATAATAATAACAGCATACTAGTCAATAATATATTATTACTGATTTGTGTTGTTCTGACAGAAATTCAAAAAATAAAAACAAATTAAATTTTTTAATACCATATTTAATAATATATATATATAGAAAGTACGTGTGAGTACTTGCAGATATCATAATGACGCTATCGTTGAACTTTTACAATAAAACTTACTGAAACTTTTGGAAAATTCATTTCAATTTTTTTTTTCTTTTTTTATTTTGCAAACTTGAACTCGTCATCCAATAAAATACTTCCTTATCAACACTTGTTTTCAAATATACAGGCTAGTGCAGATTGCAGCTGCACCATATATTATATTGTTAAAAAGAACTTTTGTGTTGCATTTTCTGTTTTTTTTCCTGTTTCTCTACATTTTATATTTCCTTTTAGAAACAATCTTTTTAGAACAATCTCAATTTATTGTATGTGCTTGTTTCTTTTTCATACATACTATATTCTTTTTTTTTCAGTGTTTTCCGTTCGTTTTTCTCACTCAGAGATTTCTATTGACTGACCATTCTATGAACCAATATATATAAATATACATTTGTGTATGTGTATGTGTTTCCTTTTGTATGTGGAAATTTATTTTTCCTATTTGAAAGAGGCGAAATGGTTAAAATTTGTCGATATTTTCTCAATACGTGGGAATAAAAACGTTCGATGAACGACAATTCCTTTTATTGAGATTGGTGAAATGAAATGAATTGAGCGAAAGTCTGTGTGTGTGTATGCGGGTAATATTGTAACACAACGGTTTTCATAGGTAATAACTGGAAAATTGAGGTTGTAAATGCGATCAAAATTTTATTATATTTTCTTTTAAATAAATTAAACAGAAGCAGTCCATTAAAACAGTTTCTCACTTCACTTTTTTCTGCTTCCGTTTTTTTTTTTAATCTCTAGGAGGTAATTACGACCTCTTTATTTCAGCAAGACTCATTTCCTTTTTATTTAAAAGCTTCATTTTGAAGATGCAAATTGAAACAAAGTGTTAAAATCTTATTTAATTTCCTTTTTCCTGCAACTACTCTCCCTCTGGTATACTTGAGGTTGAATTTATAAATGTATTTAAAATGAAGAAATATTTTTGTAAAAGAAAGCATTTCTTAGGAATGTTTTCTTAAAAAATATTTGTTATTAATCCGATTATTTGTTGAAAATAAAAATGTATATAAAAAAGTGTTCTATAAAAATATATAAATGTTCATTCAAAATAAAAAAAAGCTTGGCAATTTTAAATGAATTCTATAAGTAGATTTTTTTACAAATACTCTTATGTAATCAAATTATCTTGAATAAAAAAAAAAATGTTAATAAACTAGACTTTCTTGAATTAACTTTTACTTTGCAGCTATAGAAAAATGAGTATCAACTTATTTCATTACAAATAAGAATTAGATTACTCTCTTATCTCAAAGAAAAGGAAAGTTTGCAACATGAGCGGTTGTTAGGCGAGTGGAGAATGTCAATTCTTTAATATAGTTTTTGTCAGGATGATCATAAAATTGATCCATCATTTGCAGTGCCTAATGATCCTCCCAGATAACAATGACAACTAACCTTTGAGCCGACTCGTGACCATCACTGAGAGTAATAAAGTTTTTCTTTAAACTATGGTGTGATTCAATCTCTACCATAGACAAACAAACTGATGTCTACGCAACTCCGAATCACTTAGCTACTTTGTAGAAATTCCAATTTCATTATACGTAAATTCAGACTTCATCTTGAAAAAATTACCCCGATTTGGATTTGCATAACTACAGTACACGCATAGATATAAATTTATACGGTAACATCAACCTTCATCACACCTTATATAAAAGGAATACCATCAAGCAAAACATTTTATAATCATGCGACAAATAACTAACGATAAAAATACGTGGTAGCAGTAAGATTAATGGATTGTTCTTCTTGCGCGACGGCGTTATTATGAAATGGAGGAAGTGTTGGAGGTTTGGGGTTGGAACAAACTTGTCACTTCATATTATATGAATGCGTAACCATGCACAAGATCTTGTTGACACATCGAAGACATTGTTAATGTGTATGTATGTGTGTGTATGTGTAGATATGTGGATGTTCCTCTACCTTCACTGATGATAAATGGCATTTAAACGTTCCAAAGCCGAAGAAAGAAGGAGATGCATGGAAAAAAAAGGAAACCAGAAAGTACAAAAAAAAAAATACAAAACAAGCTGTTGAATTTTGCTCCCCAAGAAGCAAGCAGGATTGAGCAGCTTCAATTAAAGTGTCGAGAAAAAAAAATAGCGGAGATCTTATTTTATGGGAAGCAAAAGATAATTTAAAACAAATTATCTTTTTTCTTCATTTCATTGTGCCTTTTGTTTTATTGTAATTTGCATTTTTTTTCTTGTTCCAGTTCCACCAATTAGTGTTCAAATAAGCGATGAAAATTTGGGACCGATAAAAAAAGATGTTACAGAAGCCTATGCAGAAGGTGCCAGTTTAATATTGATTTGTACAGCAAGCGGAGGGAAACCTTTATCAAAAGTAATTGGAAATCAACTTTTAACTAATTAGATTGATTTACATTTATTTTTATTTTCTTTATGTAGGTATCCTGGTGGAGAAATCAAACATTGATCACTGATGACACACAATATTTTCCTGAACGTAGTAAATCGCAAAGCACTTTAAAAATTGGAAAACTCACCAGGTAAAATCTCACTAAAAACTAAACTTTTTTCCCCATCACTACTATTTTTATCCACCATTTGCACCAACCCTCCTTCTACCATAAATATTCCCGTTCCGCTTCACACTACTGAGCAACTATACCTACTTGAAATTCGTGAACACCATCAATCTTCCCGGTTATATACGTATTTTACATACATTTTACACTTTCTGCACATTTACTTACTAACATGAAAATATCTAGCTAAACTAATTAATACTGATGCTCCTTTTTTCTTCTTTACATTTAGGTCGCATTTATTAGCTGTTTACAGTTGTGAAGCGAACAATAGCAACCGCCAACCGCCATTAATTGTACATGTATCAATTGATATGTACCTGAGACCACTTGAGGTCAATTTATTAGGAAAAAATCCATCATTTAGTGCTGGAAAAGAGTATAATATTACATGCCAATCAAAAGGATCCAGACCGCCAGCTATTATATCTTGGTGGAAGGTAAAAAAAGGAGAATAATAATAATAATCCAATACTATGCACCACACTGTTGTCTGGATGCAATACAATTCTAGTGTAGTTTATGAGAAAACAACAAAGACAAAATCCTTTCAGTAAAGAATTGATGCGATTTATTAGCCAACATCGCATAGCACTCGCCATTTCCAAAGATATTTTAATAATATTCGTCTATTTATTTATATCAAATCCAACAGTTCTTTTCAGCCATGGATATTATACAAATTTAAATTAGGTTAATTAGATTCGATAACAATAAACTTCAGCCGCAAGCTTTCGGAAAGTAAATAAGACCGTATGGAACGATCTGTTATCAGCTTCTATTTATGTCTTTAAATAGTAAAATCCTCAAATAGTAATTCTGAGATGTGTATTTTCCATTTGCGGTAACGCCGCTACAAAACTGCTAACGCCACCACTACCACCATCATCACCATATAATCACCGCCAACAGCCCTATTAATATCGTCGCTTTTGTTGAGGACGCGGCATGAGTGGTTAAACTGCTACTTCATGGGGCATTCAGTGTTCTTCGCATATGTAGCAAAACCCCCGTTACTCTAAAGTTGTATTGTAACTTTACCACGATTTGCTTTTACATCTTTAGCGCCCTGATACACATATCTCGCCCTTTTGTGAACCAAGCTTAAAGATAAACATGAGATTCAACATTAAAGTGATGGAATGTTAGTAAAGGCACTAGACCAGATTGTAATTTAAGTAGGTATTTACCTTGTCATTTGTGGTTTGGTTTGTGTCAGTTTAGATGTTCAAGTTAATTGCAAAAAGGGTTCTGACATAGGTTAGTTCAGAAGCTAAGCAGTAGATTCATCAATACTTTCAGGGTCAATAAGAAAAACATAGTTTGCTTTTTATATAAAAAAAATATTTATTAAAAAATTAACAACAAACACAATATTAAGGAACCTTAAAAAACTAACAACAATTAACAGAACAATTAGACGCAAGGTAACAATACACACTTTAAATAGGAATAAAATTAATGTCAGACTTCACAAGAAAAGAGAGAGTATGTAGATAGAGAAAGACAATCTTTTTCATCCTGATTTTCCATGAACGTCATCGGTCTAATGTCCATGCTCACCATGACCTCCACCGTGACTCTGATAAATATGTTTGTAAACGGGTACATGTACAGGATATGGTTTTTTAATATATTCCACATGATGTTTTTCGATTTCGATTTTAACGGGTTTTGGTACATAAATTGGTACGAGCTTTTCTACAGTGATTGGTACTTTCTTTTCAATTTCTTGTGGTACTAATTTGAAAATTGGTACGGCAATAGGTTGTGGTACCGGTATTTGTACGGCATAAGGTTGTGGTACATAGACCTTGATTGCTTGTGGTGTTGGTACACCAACTGGATGTGGTACAGGGACACCGATTTTCTTAACAACTGTTACTGGATATGGTTCCTCTTTTACAATACTTTTTGTTGGTATATGATGATGTTCTACTTGAACTTCAGGCTGATGATTGAATCCTTCGTGACCACTGCCATCATCGTGTAATGGTTGCCATGATCCATGATCTTTAATAAAATATTAATTTTTATTAATGGGATCTACAACTTGAGGCAACTGTTGATTTTTTTTTTCATTACTCACCACCTCCGCCATCTTGATAATCACCACCACCACCACTTAAGTCATGACCTCCTTCTAGAATTTCATTACTGCCGCCATGATCTTCTAAAAGCCCTCCATTTGCTGGTTTTTGCATAATGAAGGCAAAGAGGACTACTGAACACTGAAATTATAATATAAATAATAGCTATTGATTTGTATCTAGGAAAACCGAATTTTGAAAATCGGAAATATTAGTCGAACAAGCTAACAAAACATCGAACATAAACGTTCAGTACTACTTATTACAAGTTCATGTCCACATATACATGTATTGTTATTTTTATTTTTCGGACCATCATTTCAATGGCGAATATCTTTAGGTGAAAAATATTACACATACTTTTCCTGAGTCTTTTCGCAACTTTGTCGATCTGCTCTTATTGGATTTTCCAGGTGAAGCTTAGTGTGAGAATAAGATGGGATCAATTTATGACTTAACTTATGAAAATTGGGGTAGGCAAATACACGCGGTTGGTAAATATTGAGTTGCCTCTGATTCGATTTAAAATTAACCAATTTCATACACCTGTATGTTCTGCAAAGCATTGCATTAATGGAAGCGCAAATACATAATTGCTGTTGGAATTCCTTCGATATTTCAAAGCCAACTATTATCGAATTCATGTGTACATTTACGTATTGGCATATTATATTATAGTAAATATGCAATGTCAGAATGTAAACAAATTATTGTGAATTTTGATCAAGGACAATTGATTTCCTTTCAGTTATTATAACTTTTACTTATTTAGAATTGAGCGAATCTGTATCAACTTTTACTTTCTATCTCTAGCTACTAGTGCAAAGAATAATAATGTATAATTATAACATCTCAAGCAATATAAAATACATATTTGTGTAATGCAATGTTTCACATCGCGCCTTTCTCTTCTGATTTTTCATACAACTGTTGCTCCGGATGATAGTGTACCGGAAGGAACGGGAAATAATACTTCCTATATTTATATGAGAAGGCGAAGAGTAATCACTGGATAGTGAAAGTGATATTAATTAATTATTATTATGTCATGTCATATGTGTAATGTATAAAAGAAAAAGTCGATCGTTAATCTATAGATATATATATAGCAGTTTTTATGCAATTTTCTTTTTAGGCATTTTTTAATTAATACAGATTTTAATTAATATTTATCTTGGCGTTATATCTACGTATATTTTTTGATTAATGTTTAACTTCTTTCAATACAGTTTGTTAATGAGATAAAAAACTAATGAAAATATAGACAAAAAAAAAACAAAAACAAAATTAATATTATGTTGTTATAAACGATACACAATTCGTTTTGGCGGGACTATTCGCTTTAATAAGTTTGTGAGTTGTCTGCTTTTTTACTATGTGTAAAAAAACGGAAGTGTCATCACCGAATCAGTTGGGAGCTTAAAAAACGTGGGTGGGTGGGTATACAAATTGCTAACATGTTTCCATTTGCATATTGGAAAAGAGGAATGACAATTTCTATTTCCAAAATGAAAACCATGAAAATATATGAAATCGACTACACAATTTCAGTGAAAAGTTCAATAGATATTTGCAACAATTTTATTACGTCGTTTGAGAGATTTTTTGCCAATAAAATAATCTAATAAATTTTCTTGTTTCCAAACAGTAAAAGAACATATACATATCTACATTCTAATAAAAACTACCCAATACCCTTACCATATAGGCATGTACTATTTATTAATTGTATATGTATAAGGGTGTACATGCGACATTGCATGACACAAGGTTTTTTTATCTATACGACTATCTTTATATTAAAAGATATTTTCGTCCAGTCGTGATAAAAACGTTCCGTGGGATTTAGCCACACTGATTTTTTGGAAAATAATTATGGAACCTATCTAAGTTTTTAATAAAATATATAGTAATAATTATTATACTTCAGTGGATTTTTTTTTATAAATATAAAGTTTTTATATTCAAATTTTGATGACTGGCTTATTATATCGTTTTTTTCTTATTGAAAGCTTTTTAATTAAAATGCTAATATAATTTTTGGATCGAAAAACTGAGGTGAAATTAGAAAATAGTTGAAAACCTTTCAAAACGATTACGTAAATCTTTTTAAAGTGGTGATTTTCAAAAATAGTGTCCTTAACTAGCCAGATAAATCACCATCAAGCTAACAATGCCAAACACTTACTAAAATGAAGTGATAATTTTGATAAGCGCATAGATTAAAACTACTCAAAAATTCACACAAAAAGATACAGTGAAAACCGGTTATAACGATTTCTAGTGAACTGACAATTTGTATCTTTATAACCGACAATACTTGCAAGCCACAAATTAGGGAGTTCGTTTTTAATCTTCAAAATTAATCGCTACACATCATACAACGTACGGAATAATCTCGCTATACCTGATTTTCACTGTATAATTAAATTTTCAAAAAACCAAAATAACGAAATAAAACACAAACTTACAGTGAAGTATTTCATAATTAATATGCACAATCTATACCAACCAACTAGTGCTGCAAAAATCTCAAAACCGACACTGCTAATGTGACAGGTATTACCAGTGCTTCTTATACCATCTCAATTTGCGGGGTGTGCGTGATTAGAATGGGTGAAAGGTTTTTCTTCTTTCTTCTCTTTTGTTCTTTTTAGATGGAAAAGGAATTTTGAAGACGTAAGAATTGTAGCACATCTAAATTAATGATGAATGGTACACACACACACATACATCATTTTCTGGAAAAAAAAATAGGGATTCCTTGAGAATTTTAAACAAAAAAAAAAGAATAAAAAACTTTATTTTGTTTCTTTTGCCTTCTGGAATTGTTTTGATTTTATTTTTCTTTTTCTGAAGTGTGGAATAATACAGTATATTATCAACGATTCTCCTAGCTATCTTTTCGAAATCCTTTAAGTTCCTTAAGTAAAATAAATTTGGAAACAATTGATTAAAACCTGATTTTCTTTCAATACTGATAACTTTTCAATAAGGATATCTCTATATCTACAAATTTGAATATATATTTACTTCTTGCAGGATGGTCGTTTTTTAGAATCTGGACAAGAAAGTATAAGTGCCGATGGAAACATTTCTACCAGTGTTTTACATTATGTTCCGAAAGCAAGTGATCAGGGATTAACATTGTCATGTAAGGCATCGAATCAACGAATACCATTTAGGTACCTATCTAAAGCACCTGATTTAACTTAGGCCTAGGTCATTAATCAATGCCACGCTGTAGAGCACTAATGCATAATTACGTGGCACCTACATATACATACATATATATAAATGATCGTCCCCAAATCAATCTCTTTTTTAAATTGCTTTTTTCCAGTGAAATTCAACGTACATGGATGCTAAAAGTACATTATCCACCAAAAGTCAACATGAAATTAGGACGCAGTCTCGATCCAAATAATATAAATGAAGGAGCTGATGTTTATTTCGAATGTCATGTAAGAGCAATTCCATGGGTAAGTAAGTGTACGGGATTGGAATTTTTTTGATTATCTAGAAATTAAACTGGACGACAGATAATGGGATTTATTGGTAGAAACTGTGACAATCCTATTAAATTTGTTATAGTAGCACAGAAGCTTAAGTTTCATGTCAACCCTCCGTTTTCGAATAAATTTTTTCTGACCTTTATATGATTTACTGAAACCAGCTTAAAGTCCCGTAGCAGGCAGCAAATCTCTTACTGACGTGACCTGAAATAATACCGAAATTAAATTTCCCCTGAAAGACCTGGAAGCTATCGTGCTATTTCTTTCTTACAATATGCAAAGGGAGAGAGAAAGGGAATGAATAAGGGAAACTGTATATCATAAACTTCTTAGACACATGTTTTGAGCAAAATGTTTTCGAAGACATATGACATACTAAATCTTGTATTAACTGATGACAAGTATGGCAACAACAAATCAAATAAGCCCTTAATATACAAATAGGACCCTATTTGAAATTAAATTAATCTATAAATTGTGTATGAAGAAGACTATATACTGCATAAACTTCTCTGACATCACTTAACCTTTTGTGATGCTTCTCTTTAAGCTACTTGATTTATTTCTGAATAATTGTACCATTATTGTTCCTCTTCTTTTGTCAAATTACCATTATTTAAATATTTATTGCTCTTATTTGTTCTCTAAGGTTCGCCGTGTTTGGTGGCTGAGGAACAACGAGCGGCTAATCAACAATGCAACAGCTGGAATTCTTGTTAGCAATCAAACCTTGGTACTGCAGGTAAATTTTCATTTATAAATTTACAAAAGTAACTATATACTAACCCACATTCAATTCAAATGTTTTAATTAGAATTACATTTCAAATTAGTTTGTAATCGCATGTAACAAAGATGACCAATTCCCCATTGGATTCGCTATTATTTATTGAACAATTTTATTTACGTAATTGATTAGAACTGAACTTTAACTTAATCATCTAATTTATTTGAAATTATAAGCTCCACCTCATGCTTCACTAGATAACTTGATTTGCTCGTTCATTTGTTCAAGCTTTTCACGGCAGCTCTTGAGATTTTAATAAATTAAATTATATTATATTACACAATGCCAATAACAGGATACAACCCAGAAACATAATACACTTTTGATTCATAAGCGCTGTCGATCTAATAACGGAGCGCTCCAAATTTTGTTATATCTTTGGCGCAATTATTCTCGGCAATATTACATGTTTGCCTTCAGGATGTAATTTAATCTAAGCGATTGCTCTGATTATTTGAAATGCATGTAAACTTCACTAAGCGATTTGAACTGATATGCGATCAGGATGGTCGATTCGTATCTAATTATAAATGTTATACCACACATATGCAGTTCACAACTATATGCAATTCCCGTTTGAGCAAACGAATTAGATCAAGATTAACTGGGCCACACTATTTCCTAACCCGTTTGGCACGCAGCCTAGCACAGCTTAATTGCTATATATATTAAATTTTCTCAGGGTGTAAGTCGTTGGAGTTCGGGACGTTATGTCTGCGAAGCTACGAATGAAGAAGGCACTGCAATAAGTCCGGCATTTCATTTGAAAGTCAAATTTGAGCCAGTATGTAGAAGTGGTACTATGCGGAAAATAGTTGGTGTTACTATGGACGAAACGGCTCACGTAGAGTGCAAGGTATTGATCAATAATACAGAGTAATTTTTACCTAGTAAATATATATTAACATTCTTTAGGTGGACGCAGAGCCCCCGAATGTTGAATTTCATTGGAGTTTTAACAGCACTCCGGGAATTTATCGTGATCTCACTAAACATTCCAAAAAAGAAAGTGAATCTATAAGTATTCTAAAATACATTCCACATGATCCTACCGACTATGGAACATTACAATGTTTTGCTAAAAATGAAATTGGTGAACAACGATTACCTTGCACCTATCACTTGGTACCAGCTGGTAAACCGGATCCGCCACACGGTTGTGGTATTACAAACATTACACATCATTCAGCAATAGTTGTGTGTCAACGTGGTGGCTTCGATGGTGGTTTAAAACAAAAATTTGTTTTAGTATTGTTTTCTGGAGAATCTGCAATTGCAAATGTATCCGGAGCAGCAACTGCCACCAACATTCCAGTATTTTATGTTGAGAATTTAGAGGCCGCCCAGGAATATTACGCATCAATTTATTCCTTCAATTCGAAAGGTCTGCATTGAATTTATGGCTCCATTTGTTTCCGGCATATATTTGCATAATTGAACGACATTTCGCTTTGCATTTCATTTATTTAATGGCTATTTGCCTACTGTTCTAATTTAACGAATAGTTTTGCTCACTACCTATTTAATATAAAGAGCACTGATTTTTATTATTCCTTTTCATTTTGTTTCAGGTTCTTCAAAAGTTTCTGTTCCTCTGACGATAAAGACATTGCCAGCTCCAGGTTTAAAAGAGTTACGACGATCTACAGAACCAACTGAAATTCCACCGAAAAGGAAAATACCAGGACCATGGTTATATATTACGATTGTAGCTAGTGCTGTTTTAATAATTGCAACTCTAATTGGATTGACCCTATTTGTTATACGTCGTAGTTATAAGGTTCGCGATTTGATTTTTTCACGTCTATTCAAACTTAATACTTCCAAATAAGGTGAATAAATTTATGTTTTTAGCGACGAGGACAAATAGAAATTCCATTACGAGCTCCTAAACAAGAAGAAACTCCACTCAATCCAATGGGTCAAGTTATTACTGATACTGTAACAGACGATGATAGAAATCCTGATTTAATTCCACCTACATATGGTCTGTATTATAAATGGGTTACTTATTTAATCTTTATGTAATTACAGGATATATTTTTGCCCTAGAAAGTCTTATAGACACATCGTCGCTACCTCTTTACACAATTACAACAAGACCACAAAGCAAACGTAATTCAGCGACACAAATGCCAGCGAAACCGTATCATCATGTTACCTGGGCACCGATGCTCCAATCGCGCAATTGTTCTACGCAGACGCCAATACAGCATAAAGAAAGTTCGGTGTAGCTTACGCTTTAAATATTGTAAATAAAAATCAAAAAATAAATGAATCAATGAAAACCAAGCATCATCTCGATATGAACATTAAAACCCCTTGTAAATCAATCGGATGTCTCGGCACCGGGACCAATACCACACCTGTGATATTTGTGAATATCTTCCTAATTTTAAGTGTCATTTGTACATATAAATATGAAATTGATGCGTACCGTACATCAGACATTCAATTTTTTTTCTAGAAGAAATTATTGGTTGGTGACCGATACACTTTTAGTATTTAAGGTAATAAAAATGTTAAGCTGTTATTCATTGTCTATAAAAAATACATTACACAATGTGCGAATTATTATATATTTCTTTCATTTTTTGTACAATTTTCTCAAATCATTTTATTTAATCACTTTCTAGGCAATTTATGCTTAATATAATTTACTCGAATATCATCTTCATCTATTTGCTAATGAATACAGAATAAATTAAAAAATATCAATTTTGGTAACCAGAAAAATTACGTACGTTGGAATATTTTTTTTATCATCACTTTCAGTATGACTAAATCAAATTTGGTCAACGAAGCTTATAGAGAAAGTTAAAATTTAAATGCGTCTTCGATCTTTTTCATTCTTATTTCTATTCGGACAAAAATGAGTTTAATCTAATTGATTTGCTTCACATTCTGCCGGTATACCTAATAAATAGTAATAAATTTACTACACATAAAGTCAATAGCCGTTGTTTTTTAATAAACTTCACTTCCTATACGTCTACCACGTACCTAGTAGTACCTACTTATACGATGACAATGAGGATAAACTGGGAATAATGAAGAATGAACAAATATTCATATTTGTTTTATTGGTTTAGTTACAGGCTTCACATCAAGTCTAATCAACTTCCTTAGAAGGCTCATTGATACTTGTGTTACAATAATTTTTTTGAATGAGCTAACTGAATGAAAGAATGAATAACAAAACTGTTATTCATCTTTGCGATTTTTAATAGTTTAAGTGTAAATTAATTTTATTGACATTACAAGCCCACGAAAAAAAAATTGATGTTTCACAAATGAGAAACGATTGGTTAAAACTCTACATACAATAAACAATTATATACAGAAATTGTAGAATTAAATTAATTAATTTAATTAGAATTAAAATATATCTAAATTTTCAAAATTCAAACTTAAGCAAACAGTACCACCTAGTGACTTTAATGTCAACTAAACAGTTATAAAAGAAAAGAAAAACAAAAAGTTTTAAAAAAAGGGAAAATTTACAACAACGCAGCTTTGTAGACATTGACGTTGCCAATTTTTCTATAATTTTTTCAATTTCCATAAATAAAGTAAATGTAAGGTTAAATTTGATTTATCAAAACAAAGTTCCGTAAAAAAATAAGGTAATAATGACCATCACCGATGATGTAATTTTACCAACAGATGAAGAGCTTACAGTGGAAGAAATCAATTTATCAGGCCCAGTTCTAAAAAGTGGTGCTTTTCATTTGGGAAAAGCTTGTGAATTTGAAAACAATGTAAGAGGTTAAGTGTTATCTAATCGTTGGAAAATTAATGAGTTCTATTCTTTAGGAGTTTGTGCTATGCCGCAATGAATTAAAAGATCCACGAAAGTGTCTTCAAGAAGGCAAAGCTGTGACCAGTTGCTCTTTGAATTTTTTTAGACAAGTTAAAAAATTATGTTCGGACGAATTTATACAATATGTAAATTGTGTGGATAGGTCCAGTTCGGACCAACAGTTTCTCCCGTAAGATTAATTATAGTTAGTTCTATTATAAGTAAATATTTATATACTCTTTCTTATTTAATTCAGATGCCGAAAAACTCAATCAGTTTTTGACAAATGTGTAAAAGATAATCTAGGAATTGATAGGCCACCATATGATTATTATGCACGAATTCATGTACATAAAAGTGCTCGTCCAAAACCTGAGCCCGAGCCAAAGGCTGTCTATCCAGATGCTACACCTGGATTACCGGAACCGAAACCTGAAACTGAGTATCCTCCAGCTAAATATGGATCTCGTTATATGTGGTTCTGGTAGATTAAAAGAGTATATGAAATTCAGTAGGGATGCTTTAGCGTGATGAAGATAATTAATTAAATGTTTAAGTTGTGAAATATAATAGGTTCAGTTTAATCTGATTTTTTTTTATTATGAACGTATATGAGCATATGTATTATGTATGTGCAAAACTTGCAAAAGTATTTTGCATTTACATTACAACATCTTTTTTTATTGCCAAACCAATTCAACTTTGATTTGAAGGTTATGAAGACATGAAGTTGAATTGAAATAAAATCATTATTCTCATTTCTCTGATCTATGACTGAAACGTTTGAAACATCTGAATTGAAAGTTTGCATTCTTAAAGAATGATTCTTTTCAATTTAAAATTTAGCAGCAAATAAAATAAAATTATGTAATTGTGAAATGACTGCAATTTAGCAGAATTTAGAATTGGTGTTTGTCTTTCTCTCTTTTTTTTTTATTTAACTTTTTTAAGTTTTTAATAATAAAAATTAAAAATAATTAAATAAATAAAATTTCTATTTTTTAATTTTAATTTAATACAGAAACTAGAAACTTTCTAGTAGAAAGCATGTAGAAATCGATATCCTTTGCTTGCCATCCCTATTTATAATGTCATAAATCAGCTGCAAGTGGCATCCTTGTCTATGCTGGCATTTCATTTTAAATATTGATCCTGGCCGGCAACGTTTTGTGTACAGTATGTTATAGATAAGTTTTACAAGCTAAATAAAAGGATTAATAATGTTATAATAATCTAGTTGAACATTATACTAGTGATATAAATACCAAAGATTTCTTCTGTTTTTTCTTCAATTTGTTGTGAAAATTCGATAATAGAAATGGCCGGTCTAATTTTATTCTTATTACCTTGTTTCTTATGTTTTATTTCAATTTGCATTACTTTTGTTGGTTTGCATAAACTTCTGAAGCACAAGGAACCCTTTTCCTATGCATGTCTATATCCATATTTAGGAATTAGTAATAATATCCCAAAAATAAAGACCAGTAATTTAAACGCAAATCCCGATGCTATAGCCCAACTAGTCAAAGATATTAATAAATTTTTTATCTCTAAATGGTTTATTGGTATAAGTAAAGATAAATCTTTTCCAACTGAAAGTACAGTTTTCTTAGAAGAAGTGTTAACACGTATAGCTAATGTACAACTGCAAGTTAGTAATAAACAACTTGTTCATGGAGTTTTTAATATAATTTTGAAACATTTGAAGGAATATAAGCGCGCTTTAAAAAGAAAAGAAAAATATAATGTTGCTATTGAAAACTTATACAGGTACATTAATATATTGCACCCCAACTGAACAGTTTAATAAACAGAAATTTTTATTTCTGTTATTTCATTTTTATATTTTCAGATATTCTCACACTTGCAGTGTATTGAATAGCAAAAAATCAGTCGATTTCTTCTTACATCAATTAACAATCAACCTTCTACGACATTTCATCAATTCTGAATTATGGAACTCGTTACCAAGTCATATTTTAGTTGCAATTATTGCTAGATCGTTTATAAGTTACTTTCTAAGACTATTTTCCAATCCGGATATTTTAAATCATTTATTATTAATGTCCATATCGTCTTCAGCCACAAAAGAAAAATTAAAACTAAATAATTATACTAGAATTTCTTTAGTGGGATTTTATGAGCCCAATATTGACGTAGTTGGGATAAAAGAACCCCCTTTGAAAATCAAATCAAAAAAAAATGAAAATGGCGCAGATGAAATCAAAAAGATTATTGTATCCGAAAATAAAATGCTAGTAGAACCTATAGTAGAGAATAAAGTTCTAGAATCAACTAAGGAAAGGAATCTGTCTGAAGATAATGATGTTATTTTAAGGCGAAGAAATGCACCTCAATTAAAAAAAACTGTAAGATTTTCCAAAGATAAAATGGGTATATGTAATGTATTTAAGAATTTTATGTCAATGGTGATCAATAGTTGATTAGCCTTGAATCGTAATGGCTACGACACTCATGAGCCGAAATTATTCTAATAAAATATTTAGTAAGATAAACAACACGATGTTGGTAAACCAAAACGATTTTCTTACTTACTGTTTGGGCACTGGGCCACACAACAAAGCACTATTTTTCAGTTCATTTTTCCCCTTTTTAGAATGATACCCATGCTATTACCAAATCTCCGCTGAAAAAAAGTGATCCTGTTAAAATATACGAGTCAAAAAGTGCATCGAAAACATGGCGAGATTCAAGAGATCTAGCTTGTATTTCATTAGGTCAAGATCCATTAGACTATTTGCCAAATATTGAGAATGGTAAGATATGCACCTAATGAAATGCAAATTTCAATTAAGCAAATATCACAGGTGCATCCGTTGTTTTAAACAAAAATATGTTTAACGTTTCAGTTAAATTGGAAGAAAATAGATCCGATTCTCCAACTGGTGCCAGCAATATTTTTAACGATGTTATTAATATTACATCTATGGAGGGGCTAAAAAGTTCTATAAAACCCATTAGTGAGTAAACAATATTTTTTCATGTTTACACAAAGTAATTAATTTTAAATCTTTTGAGGTCAAGCAACCGAACGCACGCTACACAATATAAAGGATCTTCAAGAAACAACTATGAATAATGCTTTAAATAAAATTGGCGACTTTCAGGTAATTGAAAATGATAATAATAAGAAAATAGAAAAATTAAACTATTCTATACACACTTTACCACCAAACACTCTTCTTCATTCTTCTGTTCTATCCAATACTCAAAACCTTCTTCAAGTAAGTTCGGAGGTATGTATGATTTAATTCTGGAATTGATTTCTTATTAGTTCTATGATTTCAGGATGAAGCAGTTGGTGTGGTTGAGGGCATATTGGATTTTGGACGTGCCGGTTTTCGAAAAGGTCTTAAATTAACAGGTAAATGATACATTCTTCATTGTGAAGCAAGGGGCAAAAATGCAATTTTAATATTTCATCAAAGGTCTACAAGAAAACATAGACAATGCCAAATCAACATTTACAAATGTTACAACTGCTAAAACAAGAACGAAAGCGATGCGAGAACAAGTTAGAAAAAAACTAGAAGACTTTAGACAATCAGATTCTGATTCAGGGGAGAAATTTAGCATTAGCGATAGTGTGGAAATGATTCAGATGGATTCTCCTAGCTTTAGTGATCAAAACATGGTAAATATGATCATAATTGATATAATATGTTAATCGTAGATAATGCATCGATGAATTCGTCTCATTTTGATAGCAGATAAAGCTTAGCATCAGCTAAAATAAAACATGATGTGCTGGCTTTAAATGAAACGATTGCGTTTCTGCTCATAATAATATTTTAATTAAATGAGTACAAGTACGAATGGTTCATAAACTACCTGAGTATATGAAACTTTTATCTACAATTTCTACATCGGGTCTTTCAATTAAGTTAAGGTGGCTTTCTAGGCATTCTATTCTGGCTTTCCCACCGATTGAAATAATTAAGTTCGTATCTTTAGTTAGCAAGTCGTCAATGTCTCCACCATAATATCGAAACTCGTATTCATCAATTGTCGAATCATAAATGATTTGAGACGTTATATCATTAATAGTTTCATATTTATCAAAGTATGCAAGATAATTTTCGAAACTTTTCTTTGTCGGGACATCAATTAAACTATCATAATTTGGCACTTCATTAAGGCGACTCATAGTATCAAAACAGTGTTTTAATGATTCAACGGTGGCTTCTTTAGTGTAACTGTCACCATATCTATCAACATCTTCAGATAAAGAATTGTTTATATTTGTTCCTAGACAGTAAATTTCTTCTGTTTCATAAGCTAGCAAGTTCCCATCTTCTATTACTCTATATAACCACGCCACATTGATAACATCATATTTTCTTCTTTTCTTACAAAGATTTTTCGCTTTTTCATTAAAATTGGCTACTAGTACTATATCAACTTTATCATCAGCACTAAACAGCAGTTTTCCTCCGGCTTTTTTAATAATTGTTTCTATATCGTCCATCGATTTATCATCATTCCCATTGAATACGTAAATGCCATATCCTTCCAGTATATCAGAAATTTGTCGAGAACTTGAAAATATTGGTACTTTTATTTCCCGTTTTCGAACTTTTTTAGGAGGATTATAATCCATTAGTTGTTCATAATCAAGTTCGTCTTTGTTCAGTTTAATTACACTTCGCGTGGAACTAGTTAATTCATGCAATTCATCTATATTTAAACAATCCCCAACTGGCTTATCTTCTCGTATTTTTAAAACTCGTGGAAATCGTAGAGTGTATGATGTTTTATAAGAGGCGTCCCTGTTTTTCTGTAGCTCAGTTGCTCTCACAACAAAAATGACAGAGTGTTCAGGTTCGATATAATAATTTGGTATATCTTTTCCGAAAACTAAACAAGAACTGTGATTTTTATTAAAGGGTTTTCCTTTATATTTGAGTCGCTCATTCAACATTTTTATGTCTTCATGTGTTAAGCCACTGGCTACTTTTGCAAAAGAATAAAACACTGGTTTTCCCCTATTGTAATGGGCTATTATTCCTAAAATAAAACTATTTAATTGATTTGATGATGAATTGGTATATTGACCACCCATTACAACTAAATCCAAATCATTCATAGTGCCCTAGAAAATTAGATAAAGGATACCAAAACGTCAGAAAATAATCTATGAATGTAATACTTCAAAATATTCGAGTTTCATTTTAAACCAACTTCTGTTTCTGTCACTATATTTGTAAATTGAATTAGGATCCTTAATAATAATACCTTCTTCTCCATTTGCTACCATGGAATTTAATTCATCAACAATTTCTCTACAGGAATCAACTTGTTTTATTTTACTTAACACAATAACTCCAGGCTTTTCCTTATAAAATACTTCTTGTAGACACTCTACACGTTCTTTGAAAGGTTTGTTAGTAAGAACTTCATCATTAAGTAAAATTATATCAAACACGCAAAAACAAGGTTGATACGCTTTATCTTCTTTTAGTTTTTTTACATCTAGTGACATTCCTTTAGATCCATATTGTTTGGTAATCTTATTCCAAAGCATCATTTCACCATCTAAGATTAAACTACGGACAAATGGTCTGAAGACGTTTTGTAACTTTGGAGTGAACATACCTGCAATTAAGTTGTTGCAATTATTTTACGTGATGCATGTATTTGTGATTTGCCTTCATTGTATGTTAATCCATAGTCTTTACTGAAATCATAACCATTTCTAGAAAAGTATTTGAAACCATCATTTTGCATATGCAACTGAAATCTTTCCCCATCAAATTTATTTTCTATATAAAACAGTTTCTGATTTAGAAGTTCTTTTTTGAAATTAGTGATATCAATTCTTTTCGATCGCATTGGTTTAAATGGTTCAAACAGTTTTATATCTCCTTCATGTAATTTCACGCTTTCATCATAAAATGTTTCTGTTACATTTCGTAGATTGTTGCGTGAAGCATAACATTCAGCACCATCTTTGTGATAGCAATTTAATATTGCATTGTCGCCAACTCCAAGTCGCAAATCTTTGAGTATTATTCTGATGATCCATCTATAATAAAAGTAGGGAGTATCAATACTGTGATAAATGAGTTATTAAGAAAGGACATATTAACCTGGAATCTTCTGCTGAACATTTCTTAAATATTTCTAGCAAGATATTATCAGCTTCAATTGCCTTTTGCTCAGTATCTTTTTTGGCAATTTTATCCAAATAAATATTAAGTTGTTCCATCGTTAATGTTGTTTTACGATTTGAAAGATATTTTCTTATAATTGAATAAACTACTTCTCCAAAGTCACTTGCTTGATCCAAAGTTAAGTATGACTTTTTGAGGAAATTTTTATCAGATCCTGCTGGTAATGCTAGCATTTTTATAAGAACGTTTGCAATTTTCGCCTGCTTCATATTATACGTTGGTCTTTCACGGTCGCATTTTGGTAAAATTAATCGCATCAGAGAAAATATTTGTTCTTTTTCTACGCTTAGGCGACATTTCTTGAAAAAATCAGTCAATAATTTTTGTTTTTCAATATGACCATACGTACGTTTCGTTTTTTCAAATATTTCACATAAATCTCCGAAATTCATTTGAAATTTATAAATGTTTATCTCATCTCATGAATATTTGTTTTTTAATTTTTAGATATTTATTTCTTTTGTTATGTTAGGTTATGTTGATAAAATATAGTACATTGTACGCATGCATATATGTATGGTTGCATAAAATTACTCTATTTCATAGTTTCCTAGTTTTTAATAAAGTCTAATTAAAAGTTAGAAATAACAATCTGTAATTAAATCTATTCATATCCCTCATCAGTTAAAGTCTTCAGTGGATTCTCCCAAAAAATTGTCCCAACAAATTGAAGAACTTCCAATTCCGCCGATTTATACCGAACAACCATCAGAAAATGATAGTCCCGATCCGGAATATGAGGATACAGCCGATTTGGCATCTAGTATAGCAAAATTAAGATCATTATTACAACAGAGATCATCAGAATCTGGATTTTCTACACCTGCAACGAGTCCGATGTACGTGTTGTGTTAGACGATTTTTAATGACAAGCTGAAGTATCTATTAAGAATGTCTATATTAAGATATTCAAAATGTCTAATCAAATGCTAAATTAACAATAGCTATTCGTTTCTCTGCTTGGATCTTAGTCTAGTCTAAGCTAGAATTTACTTAAATTAGTGTTATTAAATCTTGACTGTGTAAAGCTTGTTACTTTTATTAACTTAGGCCAGATGAATTTATTCAAAAGCCACAAGAAAGTGAAAATGTCAGTGATAGTGAAGCAATGGAAGTAGATGGAATGATGCCCAGTTTTTATAAATTTTGTACTAAAACCGCTTCAGATGTCCTTTCCAATACACTAAATACAATTAAAACTGCATTGCCAGGAAATAATTCTGGATATTTTTATTCTGTTTTAAAATGGAAATTTAAAGCTGAAATAAAGGAATCTGATACGCTATTACGAATGAAAAAATTATTAACAGAACGGAAAGAATATTGTATTTTAGATAAAGAAATTGATACTGGCTTTGATGTTTTAGACTCTGTTGATATTTTTCAACAATCGCCTGTTCGAATGTCTAATTTGCAATTTGAAGGTGATTTTATGTTTAATGTTGTCAAGTAATTAGTGATCATGTTGGTCAATAATTTTTCTAGATGAATTAGACGATTTTGAAGCAAAAATTCCAATCACTAAAGTTTGTTTAGATATAATGTGTGAACTATTAGCTGACACAAACTCATTTTTAATTCAGGAACCAGTTGTAAAAGGCATTTTATTAACTTGTGGTGCTTTAATAGAGCAAAATATAGAAAGTGGAATCGATGGTACTTTCGGATATTTGGCAACAAATTTAATTAAAATTCCAGAAAAATCAAGCACGAAAATCCTTTCTATGACAATAGATGAATATATTGAAGAATTATGTAATGGATTCCCTGGTAAACCATTTCCTTGCTAATTGCTAATCATTCACGTACAATTAATATAAAATTTAATCATTTTATAGATATAATAAGAATTATTTTCCAAAAAGAAAATCTACATGGAGCTGTAAAATTATTTGTTTCCGCAATACAGAAACAAAACATTAATCAGGATGTGGTGCTCCAAATCTTTGAATTTGTAACTATGAAACTTATAGAAGAAAGTAATAAGATGTCTCCGCCAATATCTGCATAAATATATTTTTTTCGTTAAGATGATTGTCAATTCAATAGTATATTTGTATTAATCACCAAATATTTTTTTTAGCGATAGTTACATACTTTTTAAAGAAGGTGCATTTACCAACGTTTAGTTCAATTTATATACTAGACTTATTAGTAAACGATATAACGTCAGGCATAATTTCTGTAGAATTAGCTCTAGATACAAAATTGAATGTGCCATACTAGTATCTATAAATTAATTTATAAACTGAGATTAACTATTTTATTTTGTTATTAGCATTTAATTCGTTGTATTATTAGTTATTAAAATACTGGAATCTTATAAAAAATAATAATCATGTTTTGATCTTATTATTTATTATATTAACATACCTTAAATAGGAAGTCCAACTATAATTAACTCTAAACAAATAAGGTAAGACTGTTTAATTCGATGATTCTGTCTTGTGTCCTTAAGTTCATCAAGTTAGCTCCAGTAAATTCGTTCAAAATAAGAGAGATCATTTTTATTATAAATATTATTTTTATTATTATCTTATTTTATATTTTATTAGTGGTTATAGTTTATGTAAAATAATTTCTAAGAAGCTTATATAGTCTTATCTTTATATCTAAAATTTTTGTTGCTTAGTATATCTATCTAGTCACTAAAATCAAATACTTAGCTCTATATATCAACAGTAATTTTCATCTTATACTAAAGTCTAATTTTATAATATAAAATTAATTAAATAGATCCTGTCTATTTATCTCTATAATCATTATGCCAATAACTATTCTGTTAATCCGTTTCTTAAGCAGTTCTTAAATGTTTAACAAAATGGCTACATGAAATAAATGAAAACAACACTTACTTAAATTTGTATGTTATTTCTTATCCTAGCATATGTCTTATGTACAAATTTGGATCACATGTTAACATTTAAATTATCTATAATTTATCTATTTTTTTATATTCTTTGATTCAGTGTTTTTCTTGTTGTTTTTCCTGTTTTTCTTTTTCTTCTTTGGTTATGCACAATTCCGAATCGGCTCCAGGCAAAGCTAATGTTTGGACAAAATAATTGAAATGATATGTATAACTTGTTGTAATATTAAGATCTGGCAAAGTCCCATTGAATTCGACAAGATTAAATTTCGGAATTGGTGCATTAATATTGATATTAGTAAAACAGGGTAAATATAAATCATTATCAGCATCTTCGGTTTTGTTTTGGCAAAATGAATCTTGACTATTTTCAGGACAAGGAAATTTAACGCATGTGGCATTTACATCCGGACAATCAATAGTGTCGCCAGGTTGAATGAGGCACATTATTTCATTAAATGATGTGCATGTTGCTATTGTACCAGGTACGCAAATCTTATTGGCATCGTCATGACATTTTGTTAATACTGCTAAAGGAATGTTGATTTCTCCATTACTCTCCATTGGTTTGTCATAATTGTATATCGAATAATTACGCCTGAAACCATTAGATTCCAGGAACCATTCATAATTTCCATTAAGAATACTTCGATAATCATTCGTATTAGATAAATCTTCACATAATTTGTATTCTGGACCAGCTATTGCCATTGTTGTGATACAATAAGTATATTTCGTATTTGGTTGTGTTTGTGACTGATCTGCTAAATTAACATCAAGAGTAAGATTAGTAAAACAAGGAACATTGATTTGCGCTTCCATTTTCTCTGTCTTTGTCGTATTTGGACATAAAGGATCGGTAGGATCTGTACATGGTACTGTTGTATTGACGCATAAACGCATGTCGCCATTTTGATTGCATGGTTTCGCCTCATTCATTGTTGCTACACACAAAACTGTACCATTTTGTGTGCAAATCTGAAACGAATAAATTGTATTGTTATATTCATATTAATTTTATATTGCGATTAAATCATACAGATTGAGTGCCTTGTCCGCATAAATCACTAGAATTAGATTCGCACAAAACTAATACATTTGCTGGTAAACTGAGTTCACCGATTTTCTTATCTGGTTCCTGATTGTAATAGTTTACAACTGTATATGGTCGATGACTCCCTAATCCATATCCAATTAATTTTGAAGCCATACTATAAATTGAGTTGGCCGTTGATTACAAACTGCAGTTTATTGAGATCTAATTAAGTAAAGATTTTAAAGTTTTATCTTACCTGTAGACAAACATGCCTGCCAAGACATTGCTTACTGTACTACCACTAAAGAAACTACTTTTCTGTTTCATTGGAAATCCACCTCCACCAAATCCTCCGTAACCACCAAATCCACCTAAATAATCAGTTATGTTCGAAAGTTACATATTAACCAAAAACTAATTATTGATTAATTTGATTCTATTACCATGTCCTCCATAACCTCCTCCCATCCCTCCATATCCTCCACCCATTCCACCATATCCGCCACCCATACCTCCATATCCGCCACCCATACCTCCATATCCTCCACCCATTCCACCATATCCACCACCTATACCACCAGGATGAGGATTATATCCTCCGTAACTGGGCTGTTGTGGATAATGACCGAATCCACCATAATTGGAACCTAAAAGTCATATTTTTAAAATAACGTATCTATCATAATACGTACTCAAATATGACTGTACCATGTCCAGAATATGGGGGTGGTGCTGCAAAACTACTATGACCATTGTATGCAGGTGGTGCCACATTCTGATGTGGATAACTTGGTGGCGGTGCACCATGTGTTTGATAACCATTTTTCAAGTTGCCTAAATAATAAAAACTTTAGGAAAATACATTATGATTCTAAGATTAAGAACCTGAGTTTTGAGGAGTATTATGATGTCCCGGAACATTCCATCCAGCTTGTGGTGGTGCTACTCCACCAGGTGGTGGATGTGGAGCGGAATGTTGCACATTAGTTGCTTCTTTTTTTATAGGTGGTGCTGATCCAGATGGTGGGTGTGGAGCGGAGTTTTGCTGTACTTTGACCGTTTCTTTTTTTATAGGTGGTTGAACCTGGAAAACATTATAATTATATCTATGTAGATATTATTTAACATATTCTTTGATTAACGATAATATTATTTATCATATGTTTATTTTATTTATATCTTTACGGAAACCTCACACCAGATGTGATATGTATATACTACACCATGTTTTTTTATTATAAAGTGCATTTTTATTTGATTTTCAAATGGATAATTCAAAATAAATACATGCTGGTGACTTTAAGATACAGCATATGGCAATGCATATATATATTAAGAAATTCGTAATACATGCAGCAAATCTTATGCAACAAAGAAAACAGAATGTATTTGAAAATTGCATTTCCAGATGAATGATTGCGATTATTATTCTGATATATAGAAAAATTATAATTTTGTTTACCGGTGCTGATGGTTTAACGTCATGTTTATTTCCTCTGCTACTACTGCTACTTGGTCCAGCAGAATATTTTTTTTTACTACTCCACCAGCTACCACTTTTCGCTCTCAGAATACTGCCTCTCATTTTGGCACCATAACAAAAATCAACCAATAATAATAGCACTAAAAACTTCATAAATTTGGACTTCATTCTGGAAAGTTTTCTTAATCACGATGTTACAATGTCGATATTATGTATAGTTCAAACACAAAACTAGCTTTCCAGTGTTTAGGGGGCTCTAATTTATTGAGGTGGCTTTAAGTGGATAATTTTATTAAGTAAATTATTCCAGCGGCGTCGTGTTTGTTTCAAACTAAAAATTATAAATAAAATATTTTAGAGTTAATACTTTTAAATTTGACTTAGTTGGATTTAAAACTAAAAAAACTAACTGTTTTAACTTTTATGCATATGTGTTCAGATACTTAATACGTTTAACTTTAGCTTTAACTAATTGAATTTATTAAGTATTTATCAACGATTATTAACTGCTTCAATAAATGCTTGGGTATATGCACTTTTTGAATGATTTATTTAATTTTATTGCAATTCCATTGCGAAGGTCAGACTTTACTACTAAATAAATTGGCCATAACAAATGGGAATGTAACTACGCTACTGATACTTGATTATTCAAACCAATTGATCCAATTAACTGATCAACATGCTGATGGTTGGTGTTTTTAAATTATTAAATCGAAGCTCCTATATGATACTACAAAGTACAAACATCCCTATTATCTAATTTAGCAAAACGGAAATACGCGATATTTTATAAAGATTGTATTATTATTAGATAATTGCATATATTATTATTTTGGGTCTTATTTTATTATTTAATATAAATACATATGCTAATATACATATGATGTATTGTAGAATGATATTATTTAAGTTACACTTTCTTTGCTATCATTATTTTAATATTATAAATAAATAAATACGCCCTTAATTTGTCTGAAGAGCAAATGCCGTTGTTCCACATCCGTTTAAAATCAATTCAGTTGCAATTTATCTGATTAACTAAATGGTTTTATTGGTTTTTCTATTTAGGGCTACTAGAGATATCCTCTAATTGAAGACTGTATGTTTTTGCAGACTATTCAAGATCATGGCTATAGCTGCATTTCAAATTTTCAAGAATGTAAACATGCCTCTACCTGCCACAGAAACTTAAGATACTAATAGCTCCAGTATTCTCGATAAGTATATATCTTACGCTGTAAAATATCAAGTAAACAGATATGCAATTTTTTATTAGTGGTTTACCATGACCATAACCAACCATGAAATAAGATTCTATGGTCAAATACCTTTTTTTAGATCGGTATATTAGAGAAGAAACACTTTTACTTTCTTTACTAGGTATACTTTGTACATAACTATATCATGTTACGCCACTGAATACCTAACTAAAAAGCTTTATAACTTTGTGTATCTTGTATGTATACAAAAGTGATAGAGAAAGTAAGTTAAACATATTGGCATACCATCGAAATGGAATACCATGTTGGGCAGTAGTTGATGTATATCTTTGTCGTTTTACCATTATTAAAATTTTTGCATTTTCAATATTTAGTTTTGTTCTACTACTTACAGAACGATACAGTACAGAAACGGATTTCATTTTAATGAAAGAAGTGAAGGAAGAAAATCGAAGTGTGCTTAACCGTGTGCAAAGAGTAGTTTAATTAACTGTTAATTAATGTCATTTATTAAATACATAAAAAAAGTAATAAAAAGAAAAAGGAAATAGTTCATTTTTATTTTGCATGGTTTTTCATTCTTCCGGAATTATACACATTATTGTGAAGCAAAATTAATGATAATTTTTATTATTAGTACTCAATAATTAAGTTCGGATTAATCAATTATACTTTGCTGATTTTAAAATTCTTCATCATTGACTAGTTTTTGATAGTTCGAACGAAGTATAGGGGGTTTGCTTGTAAACCGGAAAGAAGAGAAAAACATGGTAAGTTAATTTTGGATGTGGAAAAAATATAGTAAATCACACTCGAACTAAAGTGCATTACTATGCATTAAGTTTTTATGAAGGTTCGATTAATTAGGGGTAGGAGTACGATTATTAATGTAATAAGTACTTACCACCAATTTAATCATTTAACTTTAACTTATAATTTAATGTAAAATTTGTGCTAATTTTTGCACATTAAACGAATTTAGACTAAATTCGTAACATACATAACACACTACAAAACATGCATAGCTGATGATTAATGATAAACATTGTAGTCATTATTTTGATTTCATACAATATAGTTTAAATCCATTAAAATTCCATTTCCGACACTTCCGTGCAATTTAGTTCCAAATGAATTCAGCCATCAGTTTGACAGTATAATAATTTATTATGAAAGTTTTACGTAACACATACACATACATAGGTATACTATAAAGAGTCACGTTGCTGTCGAATAGTTTCTTAGAAAACGAACGATTTTTTTCAATAAAAATGGAAGAAAAATTCTCTTTCAGGCAAAACGAATTGCTAAAGTTTATGAAAGATAATAGAAATTCGAATTCGTTGAAATGGTTGAAATTATTCAAAATACATATATGTATTTTATGTAATTAAATGATTTATTTAATTTTGGTGCATGCGCTGCACCAAAAGTAACTTTATTGTTAATATTTTTACTTTAGATTTAGATGTTATAAAATTGAAGAAAAAATTGCAATGAAAATGGCATAATACATATTTTATCATTTTGCTATATTGAAACATCCTCCAGATAAGAAATACCAGTTTTTTTACATAAATACATAGTAGGTACATTACATAAACATCAAATATCAACAGAAATAAATATTTGGGATATTTGGATTGCTAAATACCCTGACCTAGAAAATAGGTACATAGTAGAAAGCAAATGACATTTTTTTTGAAAAAAAAAAAACAAATATGTGACCTACGTGAAATACGTGCTGAATTGTTCATTATGGTTATTTTTATGAACTTTCTCTATGTCTATATAAATATTACTGTACTTTCCTTAAAGTACTTACTCCTATTTTTATTATTATTATTATTTTAATTCAAATACGTACCTACTCTGCTAATAATAATAACATTTCCACCAAAGGATTTCGTAATATAGTAATTTTCAAGTGCCTACTATGTAATTTGAAATTATATTATTTTGTGTTAGGCTTCCTTATCCGCTTTCTTTAATTTCATTAGTCGCCTCTTCCTTTTCTTTTTTTTATTGATTTATACGTTTTCTTTGTATTTTTTATAGTTTATTATCTGTTCTTCGAAGGTTTTAAGTGCAATTATATTGCGTTAAAATTTTAAAGTGGATAAAAATTGGATTTTTCAAAAAATTGGCTTTCACCGAGCTCATTAGAAAGAACTTCGGGTAATAAACATGAATAATTGCATTCAGCATTCATCTGGAATGTTTTAATTTTTACAATGCGAAACGTATTTTCCCATTTCCTTTACGAAATATCGTATATTGGTGTTTTTTCTTACTGTTCAATTTCGATTCATAATTAAATTTAATTAAACTTAACTGATAATGATATTCCTCATTATAAGGTCAATTAAACTTTCGCTTGCATTTACTTAAATGCATTTCCTTCCTTAAAATTAATATTCCGTTCTTTTTTTCTGTTTATTGATAATTCATATTTAAATCAGTGCATGTTTTTCTGTAATTACTACATTATGTATATTGGTAATAAGCGCTTCTATATAATATATCATTTTGTACTAATTACCATTATTTTGAAAATAATTCGCTTATAAATCAATGGCACGCGATTCGGTTTAAAGCATATATTGTATTAAACTTTCATTTAACAGTTATTTTTTTAAGTTGCCGGAAATATTTTTTTATCATATTTCGACTATGGATGAACTCAGGCATAACTATGATATAACTTAAGAATACTAAATATAAATCAACTTTATTGAATCGTTTTATTCAACATACCATATTAAGTGTATATTTAAAAAATTGCCACTTATAACTTTTCATTTCGTGATTCGTAATAAAAAGTTATAAAACTATTACTATAAGTACTCTCGTATTATGATGTATATAATTTATTATTCGCTCCAATAAATAAGAAACTTATTTATAATCTATATCTAGAGGAATAAAAAGGAAGATTGAAAACGCTTATATAACATATTGGTATAGAAGAGAACCACATAATCATTTTTATTCTGCGGTTTTCATCACTATTAAGACGTAATTTACATTCCAAAATGTAATAGCAACAAGAAAATTGGAATTCTAGTAATTTATTTTTATATTGTGCCGTATCCTTGTCTAAATTCATTGCGCAGACATTTGGTAGATGCCTTTTTGCAGATTCCAAAGGATAACAAATGGAATACTTATTTAATATCTTTTGCAATCGCCAGTTTGTCTAGTCATTCCAACAAAATATCATAGGATCGAAGAAAGTAATTGTACCTCCTATTTATTCAATATTCTGTCTGTCTAGATGCTCCACAAAACGAACATCTTCACTTTCATATAATGATTCACTAAAGTTATAAAGGGAAAATTAATTAATCGAATTAATTAGATGTCGAAACTTTTCAGTCCACTATAATAATTATATATCATATTCCATTATCTAGAAGTATTAATGACAATATAATAACTAAGCATAAGCAAATCTAATTTATATTTTTCATACTTTCACAATGTCACAATTTATAATAGTAGAAATTTTCAAATGAATCCTATAAGTACATAAATTAGAAAAGTTTTACTTTTCTTCATTTCAGTAGTTGTTTCTTCAGCTTTTATGTTATCGGTTATTTATATGGTAAATTTAATTCCACGAAATTTTTTTTTTAATTTTTTAGAATACGCATAAGAGATACTATTAAGAACATCTTATAATTAGGAGAAAAGGTTAGCTGAAATGTTGGCTGTACTGCTGAAAGTCATACAATAAACTATGACTTTACATAGATGCAACATAATTTTTACCAGATATATTTTCATTTCCGTGTGCAAGCCGCAAATATCAATTCAATGGCATTCTTGACAATGAATCAGTTCATCAAAAAAGCATGTTTTGCAACCAATAAAGCCATGATCAAGTTTAATAAATGTCAAATTTCTTATGTAAGAGAGAATTGATTAATGACAACAAAATGATTCTAATAATAATGTTATTGGGGTTAATTAGCAATAATATATTTTTGCGACCTTAGTATATTCTCTTATACCTTGACCAAAGTTCGAATTCCTAATTATCTTGCATAATTCAATAAATATTTAAATATTTGAAGTACCATTTTTCTTAACAAGGTAAAACCATCCATAAAAATGTTCAGTGTAATGTATGTATACATATTATATGTACATATTGGACATACTTATATAAAGATACATTATTTAATTAATTTATATATAGAAGAATCACCAATACGTACGTACACGGGAGTCAATAACATACATATTCAGCATTTAGCCTCCTTTTTTGATGGTCCTAAATCAGTTTATTAGTTATTATACCGATCAGGATCGAGGATAACCACATTACGCACATATTAAGTTTCCCATTTACGGTTTAATGATTGTTGCAATCAATTTTTAGTC
Organism: Platypus cylindrus; assembly: GCA_949748235.1. NCBI lineage: Eukaryota > Metazoa > Arthropoda > Insecta > Coleoptera > Curculionidae > Platypus > Platypus cylindrus. The sequence goes on along the minus strand of OX456489.1, from coordinate 7,667,469 downwards.
ATTAAAACGATAAATTATGTTGGTTAATTAGGGTAATTAAAGTATTGGCATGTACGTACATATGTGCTATCCAAATGCAAGAAAATTATTTAAATAAATTCAAATTGCAGAGATGATTTTAATTTTTAGTTTCTAATAATATGGAAATCTGTGATGGAAATATTAATCAAAGTCGAAGGATTGATTTTACTTATATTTCAGACATAAGGAACTTAAAACCAAATGAGATACAGACTACAAATTTCATTAAGACCTTTAATGTTTTGAGTCATTAAGAACTAGATAACTAGATACAAATAAGAATATCAAAAAGTAATTAGTAAAATCACTTATTAAACTAATTCGCGATGAATATAACCAATAGATGAAAATATGCAATAGTTAGATCAATATTAATTGAAGAATAATAAAGATAATAGTCAAGGGAGACAGAGTGCATTATAATAATTCTCCAATTTGCATAAATTTAACGAGTATAGACTTGGAGAATGTATAGTCAAGCACAGATAAAAAATCAGAAAATTAATATTCCATTTACTTTAAATAAACCATTTCAAATTGTTTCCAATGGCAAATTGATTAAACCAACATTCATTTTATATTATGTGATTTTTTTATATTTAAGCCAAGCACCACCTTTTACTTCGTTCATAAAACTGTGTGGTAGATAAGTTATTGGTTGTTGCAATTTTGGACTGGCGGTCACCTCGAAATTCTTAATGATTTCACATAGTCCTACTTTAATTTGCAATATTCCAAGTCTTTGACCTAAAAATAATAGATGAATAAATAAAAATTAATAATCGGAAATATCCTACAGTCGGATTTGAAATAAACTAAATACTAACCCAAACAACCTCTTGGTCCATCCAGAAATGGAAAGAAATGCATTTTTCCACAATCATTATCCATCATTCTTTCCGGTTTAAATTGTTCCGGTTCAGAAAAGTATTTAGAATCTTTGCCAAAGAAACTGTAGGGCAGCAATATAATATCACCTGGATATAATTTTACAGATAATTCTTTAAAATCGGGAGATGTGGATCTGTATTCGTAGATTTCGGAACATACTTTCGGTAGTATGTCCATTGGTGGTAAATATCTTAGAGACTCTAAAAATAATCAAATTTCTTGGATTATTTAACATAGTGGGCATAAACTTGGACATTTCAACATAAAATAATTATTTGGGATATGTATTAAATCCGTGAAGTGACTTTATATCAATAACGAATTGTCAAACTGGTTTTTGTTTGTAAGTTGTTTGTTTAACTTTCAACAAGTTTGTTTTAACTTTTAAAAAGACCAAAGCAAACCAAAAATACTGCTGCCCATTTCTGGGAGGCAGGTTTTATAGAGGGGAAATCTAGAGGTCCCCAGAGGGTGTTTTCTAATCAATATGACAAAAAGTCTTATACAATTTCAATGTCTAATTGTAAATATAACTTTTTTAGTAGATCTTGACGATTCAAGATTGATTTGAAATATTAATACTTTTAACAAAACTAATAATAATACACAAATACATAAACATAAATCCCCAGCAAGCTCAAAAACCTAAACTTACCATAGAAACAAGCATTTAACCATGGCATATTTTGTAACGCATCATATGTTATTTGACCATTATTCTCTTTTTCAGTTTTGCATATTTCCTTTCGTAATATATCTTGATATTTTGGATTTAAAGCTAATGATAGTAGTGCGTGCGTCATAACAAGTGAAGATGTTACGTAACCATCAATAAAGAATGTACTTGCATGTCCCGTTATTTCCATATTACTTAAAGAATTTTTCTTTGCTAGGTCAAGAAGAAATTGTAAATAATCATTGCCAAAATCATTTGTTGTTCTTCTATGATTTGTTACATGATTTATAATTTCAACTAATTTATTTTCCACATCAGAACCAATAATTCTAATAATAAATTTATAACTATTTTCACTTATTATTGTAAAATTTTACCAAGTACATACTTTAAAGAAAATATTTTCGGCAGCTGTGGAAATAGTGAAAAAAGCGCAATTAAATAACTTCGAAAATTTCCCGGTTCTAGAAAACGATTTGCTGTTTGCATGAATTCGGATGTTTCATCATACGATTTGAAACATTCAGCATCAATTCCAAATGCCGATTTTGCTACATTACTTAACGCAAATCGCTTGCATAGCATTCTTGTATCAATGCCTTCATTGGTGCTATTTCCAACATTTGGATGATTGACAATGAAATTTACTAGTTGATGGGCATTATCCAAAAATATTGGATGCAAATGTTTCATCTTAAACAAAATGAATTCAATTTATAAAATTTAGAGAATTTATTAAAAAAGATTTGCAGAGAATTTTCCCATTTTCTCCATCATTCTATTAGTAGACTTAAATTTAAATGTAAAAATTAATAATTCATGTTCAATTTTCAAAAATTCTAGAAAACTTTGAAACTCGAAAGAATTCTTCTGTAGTTCCGAATGTTACCTAGCCCTTTAAATTTGGCGAACTTATTTAGCTTCTCGTTTGAGGACTGAAGACGAAATCGTGCCTCTGGGGCTTCAAAGTTTTTATCCGGTAAATTGAAGATGGCTCCTTCGAGAATTACTTTTTCTCCCTTGCTTCTAAATTTGCAAAGAATCTTATTACTTACCCTAGTTAATCTATATAAGGAAAATTTGTTTAATTATTTAAAAAACAATTTCATTCCTATTATTATTAACTATTATTATTATTTTAAAATATAATTAATTTGAAACTAATTGGTTTAACATCATGTAAATTCCACAAATAACTCACCCTTCCACTACTAAATCCTGGTGATAAAGTTTGTCTTGTACTTTTCCATTCTTGATCTCGTAATACAAATGGATTTCTACCCAAAATTGGATCAGTTTTTTTATCAACAAGAAATTCATTATGGCGAAAACTATTGAAATCAGTTACTATAATACGATGAACAAATTCTGGATCACGTACCAATAGGCATGGCGTAATTGATCTATAAACACCGACGAAAGGATACTCGTCGTATTCCCTATATTACAAAAAAGGCAAAAGTAATTTAAGTGAGCAAGTTGATTAAATGTAATCAAAATCATTTAAGTTAATTAAGGGACAATTAATTCACGTAATATGTTCATCTATTCTTACTTGTATATCTCATAAAACACTTCGCCAATTGTCTTTCGACCGATCAGTCCTTCCCAAATATTTCCAACAATTGGCCATGGCTTTGGGCCGGGAATACCTTTCCATTTCCAGTGATTATTTATTCTACATATAGTGTAAATGAATATTATCACAAATCCTAACACGATAACACTAAACATCTTTTAATTGCAGTACTATTGCGGACTATAATGATGTAATAACTGCAAAACAATTTGTGCACCTACTACGTTTTATTTTATGGCATGGAAGAATATTATTAATTATTAAAATAGGTTGTTGTTTCTAATATTTATATTTAAATAGAATAACAAGGTAATTAAAGTTAAATTGAGATCAATTTGCATTTTAAATGTGAGTAATAACAATCTACAGTATTTTCAATCTAAAATGAATTTTCTTAAATAAATGTGTATACGTCAGCATGCCATCTATATTTTCGAGTATTCGAGTTAGAAAATGTAGGCGTTTTACTGCTTAAAACCAAAGAAAACCTTAGGTTTTTCCATAAGGTATATAGATAACTATATCATGTAGTTAATACTATATGTATACAATTAAAATTGTAAAGATTATAGGCGCATCCGCTAAACATGGATAAAATGTTTATTAATCGAATACATGCATAGTCAGTAATTTATCTCCTTAAATTAATATCCTAATTTTTTAATCTGTAATGCAAATCAAAAATCGAATAGTAAAATTCGTCTTAGCAAATAAATCATCACTTGCAATAATTGATAAATGTTTAGTTAACGCTAATTATCTCTTTAATACAATTATGCTATAATGATAAAATGACATTATTTCGAATTTTGAATGAAAAATGTAAATAATGATGATTGGTCGATTAGGATTTAGGGACCTAAATCCTTTTTTTAAGGATTTAGAAACCTTCTGCAATTTTCATATCTGACATGTACCTATTGTTATGTATTTAATGATATACTAGTTTTCTTTGTCAATGAATTTTTGTCCTTTTGAGGCAGGCATTGATTGATCAAAACACAGTGAAATGTCTATAACTTGAATTGTCTATAAGTCGAAGTTTTTTTGGTCCCTGGATATCCATTTTATATGTATTTTCAACGTAATTCAACCTTTACAATTCGAAAAAATATCGGTCTCCCTTGAGTCCGAGTTATAAAATTTCTACTGTATTTTAAATTGAACGCATTAAAAATTGACGTAATTAATTCGATCATTAATGGCGTTTCGATTGCATACGGTGTTCGCAAATATTTCAGTCTGCAGGAGATAGAGAAAATGATGAAAATTTGATCTACAAATTAATTAAAATCCAACAAATTACATTTATTTTGTATTGTACAATGTGAGCACTTCTTTAAATTTGCAACTATAGTATGTATATACTGTACATTTTTACAATCTGTAATTGTTATTGTTAATTAATCAACTATAATTTTTTATCTACTTGTTAATGACTTGTCTATTTTAATTGATTAATCATTTTGAATTTTGGCTGCAAAATAATAAGAAAATTTAGTAAAATAGGAGATCTATTATTTTCCTTATTTCGATATTAAAGAAAGTTGAACCTTCAACACAGATTTGATACACTTATTTCAAAAATGGATTCATATTTTGTTTATTAATATGAAAAAAAAATGCTTTCTACTTAGAGTTTTACTTAAGATTGAATCTCATTAATATTATTTATAGTACCTACTTCATTATTTATCGTTTGGACTATGAATTCAATAACATAGATGAGTTTATAAAAAAATCATTCAAATATAGCTATTTTTAGATGATGATATAATGGCGCCCCAAATTTCTATTTCTTTACAATAGGAACTAATGAATTTTAATGTTTTTTTTATATTTTCGCTGATTACAAAAAATAATTTCCTAATTTTGAATCGAAATCTGCACGAAATTGGCCTATTACAGTAGAAAGACTAGACAAGAAAAATTAACGAAACTTACATTAATTTTCCGCTTGGTGTTTTTTCATTGAGTTGGTACACTAAAATAACATATAATGAACAATTTTTTATATAAAACTACTATTTCTGTAATATACATACCTGATTATTTTAATAGTTTGTTCTAATTTCCATCAATTTAATGTATAACAATTTATATTAATTAGTATCAATTTAGCGATTCATGCTCCTAAACAAAAAAAAATTATAACAGTAGTAATGATAATTAATAATCGTTTCAGTAGGTATTCTGTATTGCATCATATAATTTTTTTATTCAAATTATGTAAGTTTTGTTAAACTTTCATCCATGCATCTATTCGTCTGTCCTTGTCGTCCTACATTATTTTGCTTCGGGTTTTTTTTTGTTGTTCGGTTCTTTATTTAGTTTTTTTAGCAAGAATTTTTATATGTTTACATGCTTATGTCAGTCCTAATCGAATTATTATTATCGCTATTATTTCCTGGTTTTTTGTAATAATTCTAAAATGGATTTATTAAAAATTCAAGAGGAAGTTACATACTTAATTCGTAATGATCTTAGCGATAAACGGATAAAGAACAATGAAATATTGGATTAAAATGTTACAAATTTCATTAAAATTGATATTGAAAGGATTAACTAAATTGTTGATATGTAGAAATTTTTAACAAAAACCATGTAAATTTGCCCAAATTTGTACGCATTTTCCAAAAAATATTACGAATAGTATTATTTTTTGATATTAGTTCTATAGTTCTTGCTCTGGTCCCTAATAGATAAAAATTAGTCCATCGAAGTGTTTGTATAATGGAAACTAATGTGCTGGAACTATAGCAATCCAAAAATAACAATTACAAACCAATGAATGATTATTTAATGCAGTTATAATGCTGGTTTATATTTTTTTGTGTTAATTTAATTTTTTAGATTTAATATCTATATATTATAATATGTACTTATAATAATATAATATGTATACATATACTGAAACGTATAATAATTTTTAAATTTTATTGGAAATAAATACTACATAATGGATGACCTGATGACCATCATGATGTGTTGAAATTCACACACGTATGTTAATTTCTATCAAGTTAATTTTCCTTCAATTAATTGAAATGTTAATTGCATTTCGTAATTATATTATTGCCTAATGCTAATGTTTGATTATTATTTTTATTGCTGATAAGTATAGATAATGGTATAGCTTATAAACAAGCATACATAGTTTAATAAAGATTTGATTTTACAAAATTTTCCACTACAAAAATTGAAAGCAATTATTGATAAAAATGGAAATTTTTGTTAACATATGTAGGAATTCCAAATGTTGATCTTGAATTTAAAGTTGCTAGCATCTTTCAAGATTTTAAAATTCTAATTTTAATTTAAATTTTAAATTTTCGCAAGAGAACTTTTCTGCATGTAGCACCATCTATTGGAAAAAAGTACAACTTTATAAGACTATTATACTTCTGTGTGCTACTGATTCGATAAAAATTTGCGTTTGTTTTTCCTTGGATTTTTTATATCCAGGTGGATTAATTTTCTTATCTATAATGGCGTAGTAAACACAAACTTTTTATTTTTAATTAATAATGATTTACGTATACAAATGGACTACCATGGAGTAAATATCATCAGTAGGTATTATGTAATGGAAGGCGCCAAGAAAGTCTACATACTTTCTTTTAATTAAATTAGTTTGGACTGGCAAAAATTAAATCTTGACCGTCACTTATCTATAGGAATAAACGATTAAGTACCTTATATTCCAGTCGATAATGATAATAATCATAACTAAAATTGAAAGTAGAATAAATTGGTACATCAAAAAGAGGATACCCATTGTGGTTGAAATCTGAAATTTGCATTGTCATAAAATTGATTATAGTAATCACGTAATAGGTATAATTTCTGTTATATAAGTTTTGTGAAAAGATCTTTTACATCTCCAAACAATGGAAGAAATTTTATAGGAAACGACCAGACACTAAAAAAAGATACCACGAAGGAAACAAGACGCCACAAAGAAATCAATTAAAATCAGCATGTCGAATATTTTCATTAAAAAGGATGTGGATGGTATAAAATGGACAAGAAGAAAAACATAGAAAAAAAAATCAGCTTTAAATGGGTAGTAAAGTATTTATGTAGCAAACAATTTATGTCACACTTTCTAATGGAAAGAAAACAAAATTGAAAAATGGAAAAAAAGGAACGGACAAATGAGAAAAAATTGCAACTTGAAGTGAAAATATCTATAACATTGACAATAAAATACATAAATAATAGTTTAAAAAGGGAAAAACGATAATTAAGATTGATATAGAATATTTATAAGGTGAAAGAAGAAAGAATGAATGAATGAAATAGATGTAGGCTGAAAGACTGATAGGATGAATAAAAAGAAAAAGAAATCGACAAAGTGATTCCATTTAAGATTGAAAATATGAAAATAATTGAACAAAAGTACTTAATAGAAAATATAGAGTAATAAAATATAATCAAATATTTATATATCTATAAACAAATATTATATTTGTTTACCATAAGTATTTAGTAAGCCTTTTGTCAGTCTCATCGAGGTGGCTTGGAAATCATTAAGATTTTGTGTAATGTAGTTGCTTGAAATGTTTATTGCAACTTTAAAATAATTATACAAAGAGGTTTATAAATAAACTCAACTTTGTTCTCTTGTTTTCAGATAGTAATGCAATTGCACAGATTAGTGGAATTGCGCGTATTGCACTAATCTAAGTTTGAAGCATGGAAACACAGAATCTTTCCTGTTTTTAGTAATTCTATCAATTTGTTTACTTTCATAATATATTTGTAATATATTATAACGTAGTTTTATTAAGTATGTCGCATTTTTAATTATATATATTCAAGCACATGTATCAATATTTATCAGTTGGCGTAATATTCATTGTTTTTCGCGAAATGACTAATTTCCTTTCAGTTTATTAATAGATCCTTTCCTCTTAGTCATTTTATAATTAATAGACAATTCGCTTTATTTATTGTACAGAGAATATACAGGGTGGCCACTTTCTATATCTTTTAAAAGAGCAAATTTTCGATTGGGAAAGATCGCATAATAGCTGAACTAGTAATATTTATTTCCTTGTATCTGGAGATATGCCAATTGTTTCTTATGGGAAATATAGTTTTCTATGTCTGTGGTTGTTACTCTTTACAATGCCTCAGTATTTTCTGGACGACAAAAAAAGGAATAATTCTTCTAAGTGTACTTAGAAGAACTTAGAAGTTTTGATTCTGATATTTAATAAACAATTTTACTCATTCCATTAAGTCGCTTAAATTTCATATTTAAAATTAAGCAAATAAATATGTCTTTATTGCATTTATATTAGCATCATCTACCAACCGCCACTTTCTTTATATGCTATGAATTTCTACCATATTTATTATTTATCATCACATAAAAACAAATTTCAGCAACTCCATGGTATGTTTGATGTTTTTCTTTTTTTTATCTTTGTCGACCTCGTTAGAAAGCTTTTCACCCCAGGCGTTCGTTGTCAACAACTTGATTTTCTTCTTCTTTTCTCTTGCATAATACCAATTAAATTTATTTGTATCATTTGTGTTTGTTTTATCTCTATGCCTGTACATTCACAAACAAAAATAATTACCTCCATTCCGAATGTGATCTACATCAGTGATCATTAACAGAGATGAGCATAGTGGTACTAGCCACTTTAACCAGTCTATGATTTTACCAAATTTCCAGTATATGTATGTATACCGTTAGTATTTACAGTGCTATGTCTGGTACTACTGCAGCTACTGCTAATTTAGTATAACAACATATTATACTATAGACACTAGCCAGTACCAAAAAGTAAGTAAAACCATAATGAATACAAATTATGTTCAACATTCATCACTTTAAGATGTTGGTGAATGCTTCATTCGACGTGATCTTGAAAGTGAACTTGGTTTTATTCGTAGCGTGCAGTGACTCGGTAGTACTTTAGTGTACGTATAGTATAGTGGTTTAGTAACGGTTTCAAAACAAAAACTATCTAGATTTATGGTAACATTAGGATTATTTATTTGAACTTTATTAAGCTTCTTTTTCGTGTGTTCAATTAATTATTTTGTGATTTAAGAAATAAAGAATTACTTGCAGCTAACAGGGAAAATACTAAATTATATTTTATTATTACATTATATTTTGAAACTGCAGCGGTTTTCTTTTAAACTGAAAATAAATATATGCTCATACATAATTAATTCATTTCATACACTAAAACCGACCTTAAGCCACTTTTTGTTTATTGCTTTTAAGCCCATTTTAAGAAAATTACTTATTATTATTGATTAAAATTCTAATCAGTTGTTGTCTTTATTGCAGGTATCGATTGGTCGACACGTTTAGAAAAGTTACAAAATACTTATTGCAGTGATATCATCAGCATCATAATCCATCGTTTTCATTCCTACTTGAATTACAAACTGGCATATTCATTTATAACTGCCGTAGAAACATTCAATTAGAAATTTATTGGGTTGCTTTAAAAAGTGTGAAAAAACTATTGAATATTTCAGTGTAAATATAGTGAAAGTGTTGGAATTCGACTAATTGATTAGTTGATTATCGATTATGTTAATCAAAAACATTGGTTCTGGACAAAATATGATATTTAACTCGGAATGTAAGTGAGATTTAAAAAGCTATATTCACAAATAGTTTAATTTAGTTTTATTTTCTAGTTGAAATTCTAGTCAACAGAAATTAAAGAAAACTAAGTATAAATTGAGTTATCTCAATTGAAAACTGGAAAATCTAGTTTTCCCCTTGATATCGACTAAACTATCATCTCTATGTAATTCAATAATCTAGACATTTGCCAATAACAAATGAAGATAATGATACTTTTGATTGTAGAATTCCTAAGTATTATTTCTATATGTTCTGGTGGCATCATCGATGTGAATTGGTCTAGATCGGATAAAATTGGTATTGAAGTTAATTTAAATTTGCCGTGGTTGCCTTGTAAGTAATAATAAAATGTTTTCAAATTGAATTTAGCGATTTTCCGTTTTAGTTGAAAATGAAACACGTTGCTACGATGAATTGGGCTGTCTTAATATTACTAGGAGTTGGTATCACTTGATTAATCGTCCATTTAATGTATTTCCCTTGCCTAGATCTGTGATAAATACTAAATTTATATTGTATACACGACTGAATCCTTTTGAGGTAAAGTATAATAGTTAACTCTTAACTTAACTATATCATCCATCAAATTGGAATATGGGACAAATTCACATATGCCTAATTAAAAATTCTCATGGAGATTTGTCCAAAACACATGTTTTTCTTACAGGGAGAATTAATTAAAGCAACAAATGAATCAATTGAACAATCCAGCTTAGATACAGAAAAGAAAATCAAATTTATTATACATGGATTTATCGATACTCCATTATCAAATTGGGTGAGTTAATTTATTTCTACTTGCATACTTTCTAAAATTAAAATGGATTTTAAATTTCATTTAGTTTGAATTTTATGTGTTTGCTTCAAATGGGTACTAAAACTAAAACCACCTGCAAATTAAATCACATCTTTCCCATTTAGGAATTAAATTAAAATTTACTAATGCTGAATCTATGATATATATAGTCAATTTTGCTTGCTATACTTTAAGAACTTGGAACAAATTCAGCATTATAAGTGAACTAGACACTTTTAATTTTTTATAGTGGGTTTTATTTTATTTTTTTTATATTGTTTGTTTTTATACGTTCACTCTCTTCAAAATAATAACAATGTACAATTATATTTATCTCCGGTTTGCATTTATAATTTCGTCCTTTCATTATTCTAATCATGAAAATCGATCAGTAGTCTTTTTATTTACATATTTATTATTAGGTATTTTATTGATGGTTTTACGAATTTTAAGTTGAAATAAGCAGTTAATAGATTTATTGATTTTGTATCACTTTCTAATAATGAAGTTAATAACTAAATACGGATTTACGTTTGAAATAAGTGTACCAATTATTTATAGATTTTACTATATACAATCATTAAGTTTGAGTAAAGCAGAGTTAAAAATGTAATAAGTCACTTCTCCTGCATAGAATAGCAGATAGTACTTATACTATTTAACTTTTAGGTAAAAGACATGAGGGATGAACTTTTAAAAGCAGAGGACCTTAATGTAATCGTAGTTGATTGGGCAGGAGGTAGTTTACCACTTTACACTCAGGCAACAGCCAATACAAGATTAGTAGGCTTAGAGGTGGGATATCTTATCAATTATCTTGTGGTAAGTAGGTAAGAATTCTTGATTTGTTTTATATTGAAAATTTATACATTAATTCCATATAATTCGAATTATCCATTATATATGAATTATATGTATAATCGAAAAATTTCCTGATTTAAAACAAACCTACTGGACTTTTTAATTGTAGCTCTCACACGAAAATCAAGAAACTTTAACAAATGTGATCCTTTAACTTTAAACTCCGCTTTTGAATTTTACTATCCTAATAACAGAGACACGTGAAATACTCACCTTCAACGAAATTATAAAAATTAATAATTCGTCCCGTTTAAAATTCTGTTCTCCTTATAAAAACCCAGAGCAAAACTGGTTGCGTAAAAACGGAATAAGCCGGCCTTCCTTATTTAAAAAGCCCAACAAAAAAAAGCATTTTCAATAAATTACCCAATTACAAAGAAGTTAGATAAATATTGCCTGCAGAAATTTCAGTATCTCCAAATTTTTATCAGGATCGTAGAAAAGAATTGTTATGAATATGATCGTTTAGAAACAGAGGAAATTCGTATCGTTTAACGATACGAATGTAGAACATTTCGTGTTATTTTATAGACGACAAATTGTTCTGCTTGTATTTTATGTTCTCCTGTTAAAAATCGTGCGCTTTAGGACGAATTTCGCGAGAAAATTGCCGTTCAAACCGATTTTTGGATGTTGAAAAACTGCTTTTTGGTTTTCAATATGATTCGGGATTCCAACAACTTTCAATTTATGTTCCCCTGATAGATAAAACAGAAGTTCCGCTGCACTTCAAATGTTGTTGACAATACTTGTTACGTATGAAAATAAATCAGCAAACAATTAAAGCGAAGTTTTAATTGTTCAGTTTTGGTACAAGGATCTACATGAAAATTATCTATCCTAGAAAAATGGAAATTGCTTATAAGTTTCTATTGAGTCTCAATTATTAGATTTAATATAATTAGTCATATTGTATATAAATGTCTGGCGCATTTATTTTAAGGATTTTTTCTTCTTGTGATTTAGAAAAACTACGAAATCGATTCAAGGAAAGTCCATATTATTGGTCATTCATTAGGAGCTCACACAGCTGGCTATGCAGGGTCTATTGTTAATGGCCTTGGAAGAATAACAGGATTAGATCCAGCTGAACCATATTTTCAAGTAATTAATTGGAATAATTTCATTACTCTATATACCTTTAAAATATATTATATATTGTTAATTAGGGGATGCCACCACAAGTACGTTTAGATCCATCCGATGCCGAATTGGTTGATGTTATTCACACAGATGGAAAAGGAATTATTTTCTTAGGTAAACATTTATACGAATGTTGTATATGTAGAATGATTATTTTATTTTTGATTAAAAATTTGAAATGTGCCTATTTCGAAATAGGTATGCATACACCATTTTTTGCAGGCTATGGAATGTCTCAACCATGTGGACATTTAGATTTCTATCCAAATGATGGTAAAGAGCAGCCCGGATGTGATATAACACAGGCTCCATTAGTTCCACTTACACTTATAAGGTGAAATAATTACAAATTAATCATATCTATATAAATTTTTAATCAATTACAATCTTTTTTCCAGAGATGGATTAGAAGAAGCATCACGTGTGCTAGTCGCTTGTAATCATGTGAGGGCAATCAAATTATTTATTGACAGTATTAATACGAACTGCCCTTATATAGGTAAAAAGTAAACAGATTTTTTCAGTTTAGAAAGAACAACTGATGTTAGAATCTTTCCAATTCTAAGCCGGAAACAATCATTTGAATTCTATTAGCCTCTATATTTGGCTTAATCAGTTATCTAACTATCTATGAATTGACTTAATCGTTAGGTAGACAATGTAATAATTTCAAACAATTTATGTCTGGCAAATGTTTTGGATGTAATGCTGGAATGTCGTGTGCTGTCATGGGATATAAAGCGGATAGTGCATTGGACATATTAGAAAATGAAGTGCAACCACATGCTAAACTGGATGAAGCTGTAGGAAATAAATATTATTTAACAACTGCAAGAGATCAACCATTTTGCCGTATGTATAAATAAATTATGTATCATTTTATTTAGATTAACTTTCAGAAACTTCCTAGTTTAGAGAGCAATTGAGAGCAAGGTTGTGAAATATATAGTATATTTGATTATATTTTTTTCTATTTTGTACGGTTAATTAAATGAATTATTTTTATTTAAAAATTTGCAGAAAAAATGTATCGAGTTAGCGTTGAATTGGCCAAACCAATTTATGCAGAAGATTGGGTTCAAGGACGTATCAAAGCATCGCTTTACAGTCCAAATGGTATAATTAGAGCTGATTTAACTCCCGCAGAAACTAAATTGGAACATGGAACAACTTATACAACAGTTCTTCCACATCATGTTGATTTAGGTACCTACCTAATTGTTTGAATAATTGAAAATATTCGATATATTTTATATTAACCAACAAAGAGTTTGTAGCTGGAAATATTCGAAAAGTTGAATTGAGCTGGGTCTATGACATGAATGTTTTGGAACCGAAATCATTGTGCTTGTTCTGGTGCAATGATCATTTATACGTTAAAAGTGTAATGGTTGATCAATTGGAAATGCCTGGAAGAGGGTAAATCAGCTATCCATTTTTTCCTTTCAAATTTTGCTGAAAGTTCAATTTCAGAAAAAGAAACGCCAGATTCAGTAATCGACTGTGTGCGAAAGGGAAAAAAAATTATGCTGATATTTCGAACAATGGAAGAGGAATATTTTTGGAATCTTGTATTATAACTGCATCAGATAAAAATGATAGAAGCTGATTAATTTATTGCTATATAAATTTGTATAGTGTATAGGATCTCTGTGTGTACAACACATAAACTAGATATTGAAGTTCAAAGTTTTTTTATAGTGCAAAATTTATGTTTCAGGCTTAGAAACAGTATTGATAATTTGATAACCAAAAATGGATCTACACAGGGACTATAAGGAAATAGTGATTAATGTTATCAAATATCTGTTGTGTTTAAGTAACACATTTCGCTCTCTAGTTTCTATGATCGTACTTATTTGAATGGGTTGAAGATTTGATTATAATAAGATAATCAATTTCTTGGTGACAAATGCAGTTAGGTATTTACTAAAACGGCCATGTTTTAGTAAATATACTATAGCTTCATATGTAATTCTTAACATTATACTTTAAACATTGTAGTCCGATTAGAACTATTTTTACCTATGATAAAAGAGAAAATTTTATTTCTTTTTTGCTTCTTGTGATACGTATATTTGGTACCTAAAAAATGTTTTCTTACGTGCAAAACTGTAAAAAGTAAAGTAAATACGAAAAAAACAAATGTTAAATTTAAAATTTGTATGTAAAACGATTTATATAATATAGATATATACATTCAATATTTTGTCATGTAGCTAAATATTGTTTTATTTCGAGTCGTTAAATAATTCTACCCTTATCTAAAAATTCTGCCGGCAAAAGTCTTTACCCAAATTGTTATATAAAAAAGAAAACGATATATATTACGTAACTATTAAGCAGAAGTATTTATTATGATGACTTATTTCTCTTATCCTTTTATTTCATAATAATAACAGACGCATATTCGTAAAATTATCTTATTTCAGTAGAAATAAATAACATTTTAAATCTATTTCAAAGTAATCATATTCATATTCCAACAATCCTTGGTAGAACACACACACACACACACACGCATTGGTAGATTCTACACGTATACATTGTTGACAATTCATATGATTATTAAAATGTTTCAATCGTCAACCTTAATCAGAACTTTCCCAGTACACTTCTTATCTTCAATAAATTTAATTGCATCGTTTACTTTATCCAAATTAAACTCCGCACTAACATGAGCACTTATTAACGATTCGCTTGCTAATTCCAATGTATCGTTTACAATAGTTTTATATAAATGCTTATTTTGGGATCGTAATGCTTTTAAACTTACAATAGTTGAATATGAGTGAGGTATTGGAGCTGGTATTGTTTGATGAAAAAACGGTGATGCATAGAAAACTTTTCCTCCAACCGCAACACTAAGAAAAAAAAAATATATAAAAAAAGATTAATCTATATAATATTAAAACCGAACCAATTTCCAATAGCTTCCATCATATTTTCCCCGGCTGCGTCAAAAACTATTTCAGCACCTTTATTTTCCGTTTTCTTAATGACTTCCTTTGTTAATTTTGGTGTAAAATGTACAGTTGTAAATGCTCCCATTTGTCGTACTAATTCAGCCCTTTCTTCTGTATCTACAACACCTATAACCTAAGGAAGTTTTTGTTCTCAAGTGATGCTTATTCATATACATATATTTATGCACATACTTGAGCTTTGTAAATATTAGCTGCTACATCTACAGCTGCTAAACCCATTCCAGCTGGTCCAGCTGTTATAACTACTTGTGATTTTTCTTTTAAATTTGCTAGTTTTGAGAAAGTGTATAAAGCTACTGAATGGCCGTAAGCAATTACTGCTGCATCCTTAGCAGCTAATTCTGGCGGAATTCTGAAGACATCGTCTAAATCCAACTAAAATATATATGTAATTTTTAGGTTTCGTCAGCTTTCTAACATCTCCGAAAAATTATTTCTTTAATACAGATTTTACTAAATAATTAACTTAACTTACTATACATTCTTCTGCTAGTCCTGCAAAGTTTTCTAGACTTAATCCTACAACCTTCTCACCAATATTTAATTCATCACCTCTAATATCTTTACCAACTTCTAATACTTCTCCAGATAATTCATAACCTGGACTAAATGGTAATTTACCTTCACCTTTTCTAAATTTATAACAGTCGACAGAGTTAAGACTGCAATAATTCACTTCTACTCGAACTTCTTTCGGTTTTAATTTGGCACGTTTTGTTTCTTGCATCTCTAGAGGTTCGCCTAATTTGGTAATTATTACTGTTTTATATGTATTTTCATTTCGCTGAGGATTTACTAGAGTTGTTAAATTTCTTCGGCACAATCGATTCAGGGTTCGTGAAAACATATTAGCATAACTTATGTAATTGTTAAATAAAAATTACTTAACTATCGTAGGCTCTTTTTATTTCATTAAATTTGTAAATACATATGACGAAAACATAGCCTTAGATTTTCTTTTACAAAATAGACACTTTTAAAATCTTAAAAATCTAATATTGAAAATTGAAAATGAAAAGAATTCAATATTTCGTAATTTCATTCAAATTTTATTTGTAAATTATTAAATTCTAATTATTTTAAATTAAAAAATCAACTTTACAATTTTAATATCTTTTTTTTTGTAAATTTTAAATATTCAACAAATTTTCAAGATATAGGTATGTGACCCTTTATACCTAACAGTGTAATACATACCGCATACCACTGATACACTTACATGTATCACAAAACGAATATGGCGAACGATTTTGAATTTAAATTAAAACTTTAGCTTCATTAATTCTAGTGCCATTATAAGATATGAGAGGCAGAAAATTATTTGGTCTCTTATGATATATAGCAATACAAAAAAGCTGAATAATTTATATTCAAGCTTTCATTAATTTAAACTTCTTAAAAAAAAAACGTTATTTATTTATCCATTTTTTTTTATTTATTTTATTTACAAACTTTTCTTTAAAACTAAATGACTCGATTTCTGGTAGAGAGTAGAATCAAATATGGCAGATAGTATTTGGTAGAATGCTTATATATCTTAATGTTGGCTTGGCGTAATTATTTGTACTAATAATTATTTTTCGTTAAATAATCTAGTTAAGAATCTCAGTCATCCTAAGAGCAAGACTGTAATAAACAGCATGAATATATCTGCTGAGTGCAATCCGCAATTGATGCAAAAGACATCAGTAAGATAACGTTTCTACTTAATTCACACAGTAAGATGTTTTCAATTCGTTGAAAACAAATGTTGGTGATGCGCTCAACATCTTTTTGAACTATAACAAATAAAAAAATAGTTCATAGTTCATGTACGGTCGTGACTAGTTTTTGCTTTCTCTAAAATGTATTTTTTCAGATGCCAAAATTTTATTTACTGCACTTTTTATTTAAAGCTTTGTAATACAGAACAATTTTTATTACGTACAACTTACGTAGTTTAGAAAAAGGAAATGGTTCGTTTTATTAATGTTGCACCTTTAGAAGCGTATGTAAAACATTATTATATCTTTTAGGCAAACTATTTTTAAGTCAACACCAATTTAGTGGGAAGGTCATAATAATTTTTCAAGTTAAAGAATTTTCGTATAAACAAACTGAAAACTTGTGGTACATGATGATGATGGTGATGATGAGGATCATAATTAAGAAACGTGTGTAATTTTCTCACGATCTGAAGAAATCTTTTTTTCCTAATATAAATATAAATAATAAACATAACTTCTTTAGATATTCATGTGATCCTTAGATAAAACCGTATCTTTATTAGGACAGGGTAACATGAAAATGTTCTTGTAAATATGAATTGACCTTCTAATTAATTAATTGTCTTCTAGAATCAAAGCTGAATTTGCAAGAATTTAATTACATTTAATTAAGTTAATATTTTATCATTGTTTTATTTTTATTTCAGTGCGTTTAATTGCTCAATGTTCTTACTTTTCTTTGCTGAAAAATAATAAAATCTAAAACCAAAGCAGATAGATAGGTAATTGAAAATGAAAATTTATTTAACTCTATAATTTTATTTACTATTGTTCTTCCTTTGCAATATAATTTTACCTTTTTAAATTTCTTCAGTGTATAACCTTTTCAATTACTTAAACTTTAACCGAGTATCCTAATTTGGATCTTCACTATCTTGCTGCTGCTTCTGTTATATAGTATCTATACAATATTATTATCTTCTATCTAATCTTCATGTTCCATCTTCGTGAAATTTGAAACAAATCATTATTTCTTGCTAAAAATACATATTACTGTTTAATTTGACACCATTGGATTAATTGGTGAAAGCTATAACGTCGGGTTCTATTTGGAAATTCTAATTTTTTTCTTTTTTTTCTTGCTGTGTTTGGGTGTATGGGTGTACAGAGAATATTGCGGATTACGATATGGTCCTTTTAATTTGATAAAAATAAAGAAAATATATTCAAGTCACGTAAATAAAAGGTGGCACCTAGAATTTGTTGTTATACAGATAGAAATGTGATCATTGAAAAAGTTAACGTGCAAATTCTAATTTAAATCTATATAATAAAATTGAATGTTGTTTGTACGGTGGTGGTCAGCTTCCAAATTCGACTACCCGATAGCAGCACTGCAGTGGTATTTGACCAGGTGGTCAAATACATTCATTAATTACATGTGTTAATACAATTAAAACATTTATACGGCTATTTAAACGGTGCTAATCCGGAACAAGTTCGAGTACTCATAGTAATCAGCACGGGAAGTCACCTCCGAACGAAGTTGGGTTTGGACACTAGTTAAAAATAAATAATTTCAAAGGTAATGGAATTCAAAGCAAATTTTTAAGCTTTTTCCATTAATTCTCATTTTTTTATAGAAATAAATCAAATTTTTAATTGTTCAAGCTTTGACATATAGTAGTGAATTAGATAAAGATTATTTTGGGAAAAAAGAGAGGCTCTATCTTTCTTTCTATAGCATATGGAGGGGAAACCCCCCGAACTACACAACATAAACATTTTTATAAAATCAATGTTCAACTATATGTCAGCGACCCCAATTTTTATTAACATTTCATTCTTTGCTCTCCATTTCATCAGAAAATTAGTTATCTAGATTATAAATCCAATCATCTTAGATTTATAAAATTGCATAATCTGAAATAGGTAGGTATAGGTTTTTACGCTTTTTCACATCACATTCCGCTTTATACATAAATTTTTCTTTTTTTAAAAATGTAGTTGGCATTATTTTTACTCTGTAAAATATGTAAAGATCAGATGGCAACCGGCTGAACAAATGTACATATAATTCCGAAGATATAAAATGGAATAATAATAATGCATTATGAAATCTAGGTTGAAAAACAAGACCATAATTCGCTATAGATACCTACTAAACAAATACTATGTAGAGAATTGCGATATATCTATACCTGCATATGTTTATACATATTATTAGTATTTCTATTGAATGTTGAATGAAAAGATGTATAATTTCAAATTTAATTGATTGTATTTGCAAAATGTATTGAATTGATGAAGCAAGGTGAAGTTTATTATCCTCATTTTATTTTATAATAGTTCATCAAGATTAAAAGAGGCAAAATTATTAATTCTCTAATCGTTTCAGTTACCAACAATTAAATTGATATACAGTGAAAAACAAATACAATAATGATCAGTGGCAAGATAGCTGTTATCTGATTTAGATAAGCTGATAATATCATATATTATATGATAATGTGTTTGTATTATCATATGATATATGATAATATTATATTGAAATTAATATATTAATATGATAATATACTTTAATCATCTTTACAGATGATTAAAGTTATAAATTGTAATCCGTAATGAGTATTTGTATTATACAGGGTGTTCGTTCAGCCAGGACATTCAAGTTCTATTGCAATATTCGATACTGCTATATCGGAGCATATCGCAATTGCTTGCGATACATCGGTTACTGAAAAATAAATCTATGCTGACGTCAGAATTGACACAGAATGTCACTGTGTCAAAATCACACAGCATCAGATTATAGTCCTTAACTGCCAAGTCACTATTTTCTGAATAATTAATTAAATAAATATTTTGTATATATTTTTAATTCACTTCACACCTTGATCTTTTCCTACAGGATATCGAATCAATTTTTATTTTTTACACTGCTTTTATTTTCAATTTATTAAATTCTTATTGATGAATGAAATAATAAGTATGTATTTAGTAACAAATTCTTTATTGTTTTCTCAATTTGTTTCTATGAATTATAGATAGGTACTATGTTATTTATTTATTGCTAACAACACTTTTCTGGCCTTGTACTTGTTGAAAACTTCACAGGTGGCCAAAAAGGAGGATTTGATATTTCGAAAAAATCCTGAATGAAATGTACGCACGAATAAAAATAAAATAAAGAAATTACTATTAATATAATAATTATAAATAATTGATGTATCTATAATATTTAAAAGTTGAACATGGCGTGAATGTCAGAAATGACTCTTCTATCTAGATTTATCTACAATATTAATTCATTTTTAGTTCTCTTTGTCTTGTCATTAAAAATGAGTAAAATTGTATAAATAAAGGTGAAGGATAACGGTGGCAGTAATCATCAGCTATTAAAATCTAAATATTCGTTTTTTTGTTTTGAATTAATACTGTCTTTATGAAGAAGATTCCTTTGTTTTTATATCTATTTAGATTTTAATATTATTTTCATTTCACGTTTAACATTATACGAATAGAAGGTTAAATCATTGAAAATATTTACTGTGGAATTTGCAGGACTAGTCTTGAATAGGGAAACAGTCTGTCATATTGAGATTACTCATTATCATAGACTATCATTCGAAAACTTAACTAGAGACAATAAATAACCAAACATACAGGTTACTTCGGGTAATTTAAATTATCTAACACACTCTTGAGATTTTTCTCATAACTTCTCATCATCGGATTCAATCGATCATGATTATCAATCTTTTAGAAACATCGATAAGTATCGATAAAATGAATGTTTTGGTTTTCTTCATCTTCTTCTTCTGTTCTTTATATTTATATGTACATATAAGATTTATATTTTTTGTGACAGGACTGACACATATGTAATTCTGAGGAGGTTTAAGTAAGCACCTACTTTTTATCTTTCTCCTATTTACTTACCTAATTAACATGTAACAATTTTACGTAATGCGCAATTATTAATGTAAATTCAATGCATTGTTAAAAAATTAAATAATTTCTCATTACTTCACTTATACTTAGTATATGTAGGCATATCTTCTTCCAATAGTATATGTAGATATATATATATGTATGTACGTATACATTGTTACTTTCTATGCGGCGAAATGTCTTCTTATAAAAGTATACGAATTTTATTATTCTTGTGTGAAAATACAGAGGCTGAACATAATGAAGATGATGATGATGATGATTGACGTTGCATAATCTAAATTATTGAGAAGGAAATGTCTTGTTTTGTTTTCTTTTTATATGCTTATTTTACATTAGATATAAAAGATGACATATTATGTATTTATTACTTACAATATAATAGTAATTAGTGAATATAAATTTCAATGAATGCAGGACTGTATAACAATATTATTTAGTACATGCCATGTATGTAACAAAACTTATTTAATTGCAAAGATTCTTGAAGTAATAAATCCGTTTTATAATAAATCTTTTTAACTACTGATAATGTACTTAAGGAACAAGAAAAACTTCTTTATAGACTTTATATATAAATGGGAGAAAAAATTCATGAAGTATAAACAATAATAATTATTGTTATTACATTTGAACTTTACAAATATCATTTCGAAGATTCATTATTTATGACGTGATGATATTTTGAAATATCAATTGGCTGACAATTAAGAGTTCTCCCCGTAGCTCTGCTAAAGATTTAGCTTGACATAACATCGTTAAATTTACTGGCAACTTCATGCAGTCACCCTATATGCACAATTAGACTCGAGGGTTTTTTTTCCAGTAAAAAAAGTTGATTAGTTATAAGTTTTTTGAAAAAAAATTAGTAAATATACATAAAAACCAAAACTTGTTTACGGATTTACAAATCATCTAAAAATAGTAGAATATTATTCAAGAAGATTAAATGCCATTTATATTACGTATGTATATGGTAATAAATTGTGTGTTCCTTCGAAGAATACCGATTCGTATAGTATAGATAAAATAATCGAAAATCGAGCCATCATACCTACTAGCAGTAGATGGTATTCCAACATGGAATTCGCATAGTGAAAGTGTTTCGCCACATCATAGAAGGAAGGTTAGAAATCACAATCAGTTTTTCCTTCAAAAAAAATGAAGATGAGACGTCAGGGTCGGAGTTGAAAAATATTCACATGCGCTGGTGAAAAGTGAAAATTAATAAACCGTTATGTAATAGAAGAACTACCGGATTTTTTTTAGGTAATTTTATTTAAAAAAATATCAAAGAATTTCGTCATAATACTAATTATGAAGCTAATGATGAGTACCGTTTCTTAAAATTAATCGTCGTCATGTAATCGATAGTAATGAGAGCTATATAAAAGAAAAGAAATAAATTCATTCTAATTGGCGTATTCAATGTCAGCTATAAATTGATCTTCTTTTTATAATTCTATCTTTTCTATTCACAATCTATATATATATAATAATAGCAATAATGAATTACATCCTATTCTGTTCGTATGAAAGAAAAATCTAAATTACTAGTTCAACTACAAATGGTACCTAATATATAAACAGCTATGGAGTGAATAATATTCCCGTGTGAATCTAACAAATACGTTTACTTTATATTTAGATATTCTCAGGCCGAAGTTGATGAAGATTAGACCTGATTGAATTGAAGGCTAAAATGGTTTTAAGTAAAAATTATGGACTTATTATTATTATTAAATATAGAATGTATATTTTTACTAGTACAACATGAGAATTTCAAATTCGCAATGAAATCGTGGATGAATTTTAAAAGCTTCTTCTTCATCTTAATATAGGAATTTTACGACTGAAAAGATTTTATGTTTTGATAAAAAAGAGATGTATTTTTTATGATGAGTTTCAATTCAGACATATTTTTTAATAATAAGCAAGTAATGTTGGGTAATAATAAAAAATGTGTTAAACGTGATAAATATGGCGATATACTTGCTTGATGAACATGATGTAAGAAGAAAATAATTCTAGATAATGTATAGATAATGTATTGAATATACTAAGAAGAACCTCATTAAATACCTAATTACTTTGCCATTTTAGAAATAATTAAGAAACAATCAGTTTTTTTTTTAATTTAAATTATTTATGATATTCAATATTGTTTTTCCGTTTCGATGATTTACATTTTTTTGAATAATGAATAAATCAGAATGTATCTATCAATACATTTTTGAACACGAATATTTTTCCACTTATGTTATTATTTTTTTTTCTCCATGGAATAGCATAAGACAAGATTGTTAAAATTGAAAACAATTTATCAGTTTCAATTAACATTTCCTGTAGCCTTGCAAATAATGTATCTACAAGAAAAATTTCGACATTTTGAAAATGATGTTCATCATAAAAATTACATCGTTGATCACGGGCTAATAATTGCTTAAATATGAATACTAATTTATAACAGTTATTTCTAAAGAAGAATAAATAAGTTAATAAAAAGAGCCAGCACCAATAATATTGGTGCTGGCGGTCTTGTTTAATGTCTTATGAATCTTATAATTATATAAAAATTACTTATACTTAAAAATTTATATTTAACTTATATTTAAAAATTAATAAAACATTAATGAAAAAATGAAATTTCAAGAAAAACGAAAATAATTTCTTAATTTTCTTTGGAAAATTTAAATTCATAAAATTTAATTTTTTTTTTTAAAGAAATACCTCCCGGTGGATCATAGTTAATTTTCATTAAAATTTAATTAAAATCAAATCCTTGCTTGTTTTTTATTAGTCTACAGGCGGGCACATTACGATCTTAGCTTAAATTGATTTATGTATAAATGCAATTTCCAATTTTACGAAATAAACTTTCTTTAATTCAGAAATTTTTCCAAAAAATTTCTCTTCATGTCCATATTGAATCATATTGTTTTTATTAAAAATATACCATTACAAGATAGCCATTTTTTAGCTAATTGTACAAGTAAAAACTTTAGTAGTTATAAAAGGATGTAATTAAATAACGGGATACAATTTTAAAACAGATTCTATAATTTTCGTCACTTTGTATGTTTAGTATTTAGACAAGAAGCCAAAGTTTTCCGTAAATTTTTTCTTTATGTATTCCTAAGCTTCTTATGAAACATAAAATCTTTTTTTATAATTTTTTTACAATCAGCCTCTTCATCAATTATGTTACATAACTAAACAGTAAATGTACCTTCCTACTAGTTATGTAGGTACCAACAAAAATAATGATCAGTGACATTCAGCAAGCAACGACAAACTTTAAACTTATACAAAAAAGACGAATAAATTTATTTTCGTAAAGCAATGTTTATAGTGGATAGAAAGCAATAAGTAGTATTGCAAATTATTGTCATTGGCGTAATACAGTACATAAGAATATGTATGATGAAGATAATGAGATTTGTCATATTTTGCGTAAATTCTTTCTACAGTGCAGATGTCATAAAAATGAGGAAATTCCACATTTTAAAGTTAGTACTTCCGCATTACTCTAGAGTATAATCTAAATATTAGTATATGGTATAATGTACGAATCAAGTACATCATTTCAAGAACTACGTTCTCTTAGGTACATTTACGAACTTAAGTTATACATACAGGTATAGTACGTTCCATGATTTATATATTTACAGGCGTATATAATTGTTACAACTGTTTGTTACCATGGTACCATGGTTATCACTGCGAAGAAATTATTCGCTCTAGTTATATGCGCAATATAACTAGATACTCGCATCTTATGTATAAATATAGGATATCTCCGGATATATTGGAATATGTATGTGAATATTGTGTGTGTATATTCACTATTCATGTGTATCTCCACTGCTGTGAATGCAGCTTTAAATCCAAACATAATAATACTAAATAAATGAATCCTTTTCCATTATATATTTATATAGATCGTGCAATTTACCATGCATTAACTAATAAATTATGCATCTTAAATAACAACGACAGCAACAAAATAAAACAAAATAAAACACATCCTTGTAGGTAAGTTCCCTTTTCCCCTTTCGTTACACCATTCTCATACATATACATATACACCTATAGAGCGGATATTTTTGAGGACGACACGTTCATCCATCCATCTATCTATCTATCTATCCATCCCTTTCACTATCATAACCATACAATGTAATATGTATTACAACCATCATCTTCCTTCTCTCTACAAGAATACATACTTACATAGAGAATCTTCTTTTATTAATTCTCTTCTTGCGGTGTTCTTCGCGTAACATCTTCGCCAGTCAATGAATAGACAGACACGATGATGTTTGTTAGTGCGTGGACGTTTTATATGTTATTAGGTAAGTCGAAAAGTTTCGTTTTAATCTAATTAAATCGATTTTAGTAATGTTTATTAGATGGTAATTTAATAATTATGAATACTTATTTTCGCGAATAGTTAAGCGAATAGTTCGAATTTATTTAATAACTTTTCGTAGTAATTAACAAATTTTACTAGCAGTGTAGACTTGTAAATTTAAAATATGAATATTTAAGCAGCACTTGAAAACAACCCCTATACAGCCTCCTAATATTTATTTTAACATGTGTTGTAAACATTACGCCGATGATATAATTAATTCTTAATTTGAGCATTGGGAAATTTCACTGTGTTACTCTCCTAAATTTCCTTGTAAACCCACAAAAAATACAAATTGAAAGTTACAAAATTCCAATGAATAATCTTTGATGTTGCAAATATGTTAAATAAATTTATTTAAAATAATTCCATTATTTCCATTAGTACGTATCTATACATATTTATGAATCATACAAAGACATTCAATTAAAATTCTTCAAACAAAAGAGGAATAGTAGCGAGATGCCACCAAGATAATTTTTTTTTTGCTTGCTGCTTTTGTGAGGCGGTGCGACGAGCATCTCATTATAAGTATTATTATTATTATTATTGAATTAAAAAAGACAATGTGAAAACGTTTTCACATTTTTGCGTAATAATAGTGCAATAATTACCTACAAGTATTTGTGTCACTTGAAGAGATGCAATTACAATATAATAATATTTATTTTATGTAAGATTTGTGCTAGAAAAAAAATGCAGTGCAAATAATAAAAACTAAGTGATATATTCGAAAACAAATAAATATTTTAATAACCTAAATGGAACATTCAATTAAAAAATGTATGGAGGGATGGTGCTGGATTAGCTAGATAGAATCATGGTGTCCCCTGGATACATAGTCCACATATTATAACAGAATTCTAAGAATTAAATGCCTAAATTATTGCCAAAAAAAAAAACAAACATAAATTTTTTGACATCATCCCTCGAACACCCTGTATACCATAATAAAGACTTCATTGTTTTCCAACTTTATTTTAAATACATATGGCATTTTTCCGTATTAAAACTATTATTGAACACTTAATTATTTCCAATTCAGGTTTATTTACCAAATGGTCTCACAGCTATTTAAACAATCGACCATTTCCAACATACAGCTTGGAAAAGATGCCAGATACACAATTCAGTTGCCGAGAAAAAATCTTAGGTGGATATTACGCTGATCCAGATACACAATGTCAAATGTTTCATGTTTGTGTTAAAGTAGCTGGTATTGGTGTAAGTACTATACATATTTCGAGTATATAATTAAGAAATCGAATTACATACTTACATTAGATCAATTGTAAATCAAACGTTTTATTTCTCCAATGAATCGTGTCGAAATTGAATTATTTTTTAATTACTAATCAGTAGTAAGTTACTATCTAACTCTAGATCTATCTAACTTAGATACTATCTAGTAACTAAGTTACTAGTTAATCAATAGTTAATTACTAACAGTCTTTTTTAATATACATTTATAATACCCCTCGTAAACATACATAAAGGCGTGTTTCAATGCAATTATTATACAACAGAATTGAATGGATTTTTCTTCATTTAAATAATCTACAAAAACTGTTTATAAATAGTGTTTGCTCTTTTCATCTTGCTATTCGTAGTACATTCTTCTCATTAATCAATGTTATTATTTAAGTGAAACAAAAAATAAAATAAAATTAAGTAAAGAAACAAGTCCCAATTTGTGCCTACACTACATTATGTTAACTAATTTTTTTTTTCTTGCGTAAATTCAAATTTATATTTTTTTAATTAAGATAAAGTGTCAGTTCTATCCTCAATTAAATGAACTTTTTTGTGATTAATTACAATATGGCTAATTAATTTACACTAATAATTGTATGTTAAGCAATGTTTCAATGTTTATGTAGAATTGTAGATGGTCAATTTTGTTTAAATTAAACTGGTGTTTCTCAATAATTAAAAGACAATCTTATTAAATTTGAATGCTTTGGATTTTAACTAAATCTACAATATTTGAATAGTAATCGCAGACATTGATAAATAAATAAGAGATGGAATTTCTACCTCTTACTTATCTTAGAAATACAAAGTAATTTCAGTATTTATAGTATTAATTAAACTAATTAAATCAAAGGTTTTTGGGCAGTCGAAACTCTTGCTTGCGCTACAGCTGCTCTGATCAGACTTAACATAGAAAAATCAGTCAAAGAATTGATGGTATAGAAGATTCTGGGGTGATGGCTATTGGACTAAACAGTGGCAATTAGATTAATGTTTACTATTAAAATATTGATGATGTATTTTCAAACAAACTTTAAAAATAACTAATTATTGGCATAATTAAATTAGCATAAATCAATTACAGTTTTATTAATAATAATTATTATTTTTTTATGTATCTAGTACGCCATAAACGAAAAAATTAAAAATAAAAAAATTACCCATCATAATAATTCTCAAGGTTGACAAGATCGTTTGCGTAAGATTTTTGGATGCCACATTTGCAACAACCGGTATCATATTTATTATTTATTTATTTAGGTACCTATTTAAAACACGTTAAAACACATTAATAATAATAATTATTAAAACACACCATCATCTATTTCTATAGATGGATGAGAAAGAAAAACGACCTCGACAGGGGATGTGTTTCTTCATTATCTGTACGAAATTAATTTGAAATTTTCTTTTTTTAACTATGTTCTTCCTCTAGTTGTATCATGGTTGAATTTTGTTGATTATCTTTAATGGTTTCATGTAATAGCTATCTATATCTTATTGAGGTTTAATTAAATATATGTTTTAGGTTCAAGATTTCCGTTTTCTATGTCCAAATGGTACTGCATTCGATCAGGATCATCAAATTTGCGCCGAATGGGAAGATGTTGATTGTGATGCCAGTACATTGTATTATTCAAGTGATAATTTTGATTTGTATCGTATTGGTTCAGGTGGGTAATTAAATTAAAGAAATAAAATTAAGGATTTCAAATGCAAAAAAAGACTGAAAAAATCAAATTTAAAATGCTTTTAACTAAAATCCTAGTTTGCATTTTGAGGCCTGGACATGGATTATATCATTACAATGTTGTTTTGATAAGTGAACGTCACTAGTTAAAAATCACCATTACAATCGTTTATTGCTTTAACATATGCACTCTGACGATTTATGTTAATTTTCTTAATAAAACATAATGCTTTATGTTAACAGCAAATATAATTAATTTAATTTAATTTTCATAAAATTACCTAATTCATTTTACATAACAAAATTAGGAAATCCTTTTTTTTTTCTATTATCTTGTTTCACTTACCCTTTTTCGATTTGCCTTTTCACCGTACATATTATTACAATCACATAGGTATATTTATACCTATTTTCCAACTCTCTCACAATTGACATTAGTTTATTCCCATGTAACATTTCGTTTTAAACGTCTCGTGTAATTTTTTCTCTTTTTTTCCTTATAATATTATTTTTATTCAACAAGCACGACCTTTGCTTTAGGTATTCAAGTACTTGGTACATACATTTTGTATTTTACGTATACAGTATATAAGTGTACATATCTAATATGTCTATACTACACAATAACGTAATATTACATATACACAGCAGCTTTCACTTCTTGTGCTTCTTCTTCAAGGCATAGAAATTATGATTTTTGCATTAGGTACATAGATCATCAGCAGCATGATCATTATTATTATTATCATTTTGTGGCTTATGGTTTTAAAAGAACAGAATACTTGACTATTTATTATGCATTAGCTTTTAACCATCATGGTAACATATTTTGATTGTTTTGTTATTGTAGAAGGAAAGTTAGGTAGACGTTTTGTTATTTAGATTTTATGCCAGTATTAAACAAATTATTATTCAATAATATGAAAATTGAAAATAATCATTTAACACATTACATTACATAATTCGTAGTATAATTCGTTATTATGACACAAATAATGTTCGCAAAATAACGAATGTTTAACGAATTATTCTATCGAATTATTTATATAAAGTATTCTGGTGTGTGATGGTGATATAGGTTGCACAATATCTTCTGTTTATTTCCCACATGGAACAACGTATTTAGAAGCGACTCTTCTACATGGAATGTTTTCTTATTCTTCTTCGCTTTTAATAGAGGTATTCCGATTAAAGTTACATCATTATATTATTTCATTATTGTTATTAGTACTTTGGGTGAAAAATGTAATGTAAAAGATGAAGAAATACATATTAAAGGTAATTAAAATCTCAAATTTAATCCAATTTCCTTGACTCATTTCTTCTATATATACCTGTTTTTCTTGCTGTGTTGGTTTGTGATTTGAATATGGCTTGATGTTCGAGAGACATTTCCGCAGCTTCGGATTTGTCAGAGAGTTTAGCAATCATTTTCATAGACTGACATCTTTACGGTCATTAGTTGGAAAACTCATTAAAATGGAATAATCTTCAATCTGTTTATATTACAACATTTATCGTTGAAATCGCATATGGTATATAGTAAATAGTATACACATATGTACTTGAATAATTTATAAATTGTTCGATCAAATCAAAAGCAAATTTCTTCATGTAGATAGTGAAATAGTTAATTGCGCTACTTGAAAATGATTATCAAGATTTAATTGCTCATATATAAATCACAAAATAAAATAATTTTCTTCTAATGCAAGCTTATTTGAATAGAGCACAAAATTATGTAGGTATATGAGATGAGGTATATCTGCATCTAGTGATAATGGACGAAGGTAGGACTGAACAGTTTCACTTGTTCACATTGATGCAATTGTAAAGTAAAGAGAACTAAAGAATTTATTGGTTACCGTAGATACTGTAGGTGTAGATAGACATGCTCGTTGTTTGATTTTTAGTTAGTCTTCTTGTAAGAGCTTGACTTTTCTTCGAATGATGTTTTACATGAAATCCGCTTTCCAGAGATTAATTTTTGATTGTTTTTTTTTTTGGTTCTTTCAATAATAGTGCTTACATATCATTCCTAGTTAATATTTAATTTCGTACATATAAAATTCCATTTCAAATATTTTACAGTGACACTCATGAATCACGAGGCTTATATACGCAACTAATCTCTAATAATTCTAATATTTCTTCTGACGCAAAAAAGCTCCCGGAACTTTTCTGAGTATGCGACAGTGGGATAAACGTTAGAATTTACAATACAATATTTACAATATAAAAAGCAAAGATTATTTTAAGCCTTGCGAAAAAATTGACTTCTAGTGACAGGATGCTCGGGTGGAAGCAAACTTCTCCACGCTGACACTTTTCCATTTATTTATATAACTAAATCCAGTAACGAAGATCACCACTTTCAGAGACAGCGATCACATCCTAAGATTTAATTGTTCCTTTCTTTGGCATGATAATAAGGTTTTAATTGAGTATGTTTGTATATTCTAGGTTTCGAATCGAAAGCTGTCAAATATGGTGAAGATGAAGAAACGTTTGCTTTGCAACGTGCCGAAACTGGCGATATCAGGTTAAATCGAGAGCCACAAACTCAAGTTGTCAATCAACAACAAGAGTTACGTCGTCCACAGTATCGAAAAAATTTCAATAATAATAACTATAACAACAACAATAACAATAATAATAATAATCAAGAACGAGATATTTTTAAAGCTTCAAGTAGTTCAAACTTCTTCAACAATCGTAATAATGGCAAAGAAAACGATGAGGACTACGATGATAATGTAAATTTCAATCAAAATCGTGAATATCAACAAAATCGTAAAGTGATTAGAAAACAGCAAACGAAAACTACTGAACAAAATAATTCGTTTTCTAAAACCACACAACCATCTAATAATGGTCAGCAACAAAGATCAAGAAGTCAAAGGCTCAGAAATAATGCTGTTGCCAATCAACGAACGAATGCACCAGCATCAACTCCAAGTTATACAATAAGTACTCCAACACCTTTCAAACAAAGTCCCTCTAGCAGATCGATAAGCCAGTATGATGCATCCAACAGAAGTTCTACGGAAAATTATCCACAACAACGACCAACAACATTCCGATCGAATAATTTCGATGTTCACAAAACATCGGTAGCTAAACAAACTGATAATTATCCATCTAATAATCCACTTTATTCGAAATCCACGGCACCGGCAAAAAGTCCAGTTAACAGTCAACAATTCGATGTGAACCGAGTAACAACATTCTCGCCCAGCGCAAAACCATTTAGTTTCTCTAATTCTGGTCAAAGCTCCCCATCGTCATCTTCTTCCAGTGGTACTTTTCCTAGTACTTTTGCACCACGAACTCAACAAGCTTTCACTCAAATCGCGCAGAAAACTAGTAGTAATACCAACTTCTATTCGCAGAAAACCAACTCTGTTAGTTTTACTCAACAAAATCCCACTACATTTACTCAACAACAACAAAGTACTTCCACTACACAACGATCATCTGGCTTTACTCAGTATACACCAACTGTACCAAAAATTGCCACTACAACACCGGTAAGTCGGTCGAATAGATTTGATGAAACTGAATATGACGATGGCTCATATAATCCGAAATACGATTATAACAATGGCGGTGCTGACGATGAATTTCTAAAAACTGCACATAGTCAAAATATAGCAAGTAGTCGTAATGAGTTATTAAAATCTGAGCAAAGGTCACAACAACAGCAACAACAACAAAATAATCCACAGAAAAATAGTTCGACTCAAAAACAACAACAATATGAAACTACACGAAGTGAAACTGAAAGAAGTTATTCATCGAGTACTTCAAAACAACCAGATAATTATTTAAAATCGACACAGTTAGGTTCAAGCAGTAGTAGTGGTAGCAGAAATACGCAACGGCCAGTTTCAGTGCAACCAACGGCCAGTCAAACACGACCAAAACATCCACAAAATCAGCAGCCACAACAAACGAAACAACAAACACCACCGAAAACCAATGAGAAAAAAGTCAAAGATGTCAGCTATGATTATGCCTACTACGATAGCTTAGCATCTGAGCCAGATTATCAATTAGATTTAGATATTAAGAAATCATCTTCAGATAGTACTAAATAGAAAAATAGATACATTATTATAGCATGTATGTACTTAAGTTATTTAATGATGATGTTAGATTGTTGTAGATTTTTAAGTAAAAAAAAAACGATTAACATACGTAACTATAAAATTTCGGCAAGCATTGCATACGTTATGGGATTCGACTATTTATTAATGTTTCTTCAGAATTGGATCAATATTATCCAGTAACCTGGCTAAATATAATTTTATAAAGATCAGGCCAAATGCATGTATGTTCATTTAAGAAAACGAAAATATTCTTTGTGCAGTACAATTTAAAAATTCGTAATTTTTTTATAGGCGCTTTAAAGTTGTTTTACTTTTTGTAGATTTTTAATATTTTGTACATACAGATACTTTGTTAGTATAATACATAAAATGTATAAATATAATAAAGAAATTTTGTTAAATTTATGCTTTTCTTTTTTGCTCATTACAATTCCGCCGTTATTTTTTAATAGTACTTACATACCTATATCAAAAACTAAGACACAAGTCTTGTGCACAGTTCATAACACCATCAAATAATAACAAATATTTGATTTTCTTTATATTATTCGTTTTATTTCATATAAATATATTAATCTATTATTTCTTTATAACAAAATAAATTTACATAAACAGAGAACACGCACATACACATTCATAGTATTTTAATTATAAGTAATAACACAAAGAATATAGCCTATAAATGCATACAGTATACGTATAGAAATGGTGCCTCTAATCTCTATAATTAATATCTTTATTTTACAATCGATCTTATTATTTATACAAAGTTAAATGAGACACTATTTCTTTAGATATACTTACATTACAATTATTACCATTACAATATGCTTGGCTGGCGTTTGAGTAGAAACAAATCAAATTCCATAGAATAGATCAATTTTTTTGACATAGCCTAATACTTGACTAAAATAGACTAAATCCATCAATGGGAAATTACTCTATTGACAATAACATAAATCAGTTAGCAAAATTCGAAAGACAATTCGGCCCTTTGAATTTAACAAATATACAACTTTGAGGTAATAAAGGGAAATTCATTTATATAATTCAATTACTTTTAATTCGAAATTATACTATAAACAACGACCCGGTTTGTTTTTTGTACAAATTAATTTTTCATCATCAAAATACGTTTTTTGATCGCAAACATATTTTAAATCGAGCAACTGATTTCGGCTATACCCTTTAGTACAATAGTGAAATAATCTACAATCTCTAGGGTCTGAATAGAAGCGATTTATTTCTTTTCCAAAACAATTGAAAACGAAACGTTTGCTCGTTTTGATATGATAATAATTTAATGGTGGCAATGATGAAGATAATGGTGTAGTTTGTGAAGAAAATTTCCGATCTTCAGATCTAGTTGGGGTGGCACTTCGATATAAAGGAGCAACTGAGATATTTTCTTGCTCTTGCTCGGTAAGCAATTGAGTATTGAAACGATGCCTACCTATGTGATTGTTTCTATTCGAACTTTTTCTTCTAAATGGTTTTGTTCTGTCTGATACTTGGGGTTTGGCAACTGTACTAGTTTCTAACATTACTTCAACTAAATGACTAGAATTTATGTTACTTTTAGATCCCATTGTTGTTGTAGGTACACTGCTACTAGTCGTCGTAATAGTAGAAGGTTCTGGAAAATCAGTATCTTTAACAAAGAGTATTTCAGTTGCATTATTGTCTACATCTAGTTTTGATTCTTTATCGGCTGTCGTCTCAGTTACCACTTCACTTGAACTTTCATATTTCTCTGAATACCTCAACTGATCTTCAGTTACTACTATACTTTTTGTCCCATTTTCTATCTCTTCAATAAAATCTTTTAAGCTTTCAGTTGTCATGAATGTTGAAGGAACTGTTGAAGTGCTGAAAGTTTCTTCTGGAATATTTTCAATTCCAGGTTTAATAATTGGAATTAAATTACCTTGTTGAGCATTTCTAATGATATCCAATGTCGTTTGCCAAAGTAATAATGGAAATGAATCAATTTCGGATTCGGTAAATGGATTGAACGTGGTAGTTTCTCCTAACTCACGTTTCGTAGAGGAGTCTGTTGTAGTTTCTGACCGCGTTACTGATTTTGTTGAATTATCTGCTATAGTTTCTGTTACATCATCTTCTAAATAATTAGCGGTGGTTGATTCGGGGATATATGGTTTAGTTCCAATTTGCCTTTCTTCAGTAGTCGTTTCATTTAAATGATCCCGTACCATGTCACTAGCAGGTGTAGGATCCGAAAAGATGGTCCCGAAACTTTGTAGCTCGTCGAAACTTAAAAATGGTGTTGTTGCAGTTGTCAAACTTAGATCTGAACTAGACTCAGTTTTCGATAAATCATGATCGAATTCGAAATTTGATGCTGGCGCCTCAAATTTATTATTTGCCAAATGATCCGGTGGTTCATCTTTTACTGCAAATCTTTGCCCAGTATAAAATAAACCCTTTAGTGTTGGTAATTCAGTTGGGGAATCACTAGTGATGTAATCATTTTCAGACTCTGTCGAAATAGGTAGATAATTTTCAGTTATTGGTTCATATGCGTTTTCAAATTCCATCTGAGCTGCGTCTACATAATGCTTTAATAATTTCACGAACATATGAGGGATTTCCATTTTAGGATTGTGAACATATGTTTGTGAACGTGTATTTGCCGTTGTTGTCGATTCTTTTCTTTCGAGAAATTCGTTGTCCAGAAAATGCAATTGAGTTACGCTCGATTCACTGATGGAATCGATTTTCGGGGATGCAGTTGATGATACTGCTGAATGAGTTGTGAGAGAATGTTGAGTAGTTGCAGAAAAACTTGCAGTTTCTTTGTAGATTTCCGCTTTAGTCTCTGTATGGTTGTTTTGTCCACTGTCTGATGATTCAGTTGCGGCAGTTTCATTTATGGGTATTGATTCTGTAATAGTCACACTAATATTACTCTTTGTCACATTCTCAGTTTGTGTCAAGTCGAATTCATTAATAACATTCAGCGTAGGTAGAGTGGCGGCAAAAGGTGATGGATGTGATATTTCTGGTAGGATCGTTATTGAATCGGTGACTTCAACATTTTTTTCTTTTTGTGAGTGAAAGGTTACTGTTTCAACAGTTGACGGGTTTGTATTGAGTACATTAAACTTTGATCTTCCGCGATGCCGACTTCGTCTACTTTTTAATTCCAAAATTGCTTCTGGGTCTTCTATTCGTACTTGATTTGATTGTTTTTCTCTACTGCGGCCTCTGCTCTTTCTTCTTTTAGTATCCGGAGTTAACGGTATTTCGACGGAAGACGTGGTTGAACTGTACACTTTATTTGGGTCTTCAT
This sequence comes from Platypus cylindrus, assembly GCA_949748235.1. Lineage (NCBI taxonomy): Eukaryota > Metazoa > Arthropoda > Insecta > Coleoptera > Curculionidae > Platypus > Platypus cylindrus. The sequence goes on along the minus strand of OX456489.1, from coordinate 7,631,447 downwards.
GTACATTTGTTTGAGCTATTGGTGGGATTTCATCGGATATTTCAGACTCTAGTGGTGGAGTTTTCAATGTATAGCTACTTGACATGTCATACTTTTCAGAGGTAGATTCAATATTTCCAGTAGTAAGGCTGCGAGTGTTGTTTCTATTAGTATCGAAATATTCAAAAAATCGTACAGCTGCATCGGGATTGGACTCGTTATGGCTTGAAGGTTCTTCCGTTTTATTATCTGTTTCATTATCAATATTTATATTGCTCAGTTTTCTTTCTTTTGCAGTTTTTTGTTTATAAATTGTTCCCTCATAATTATCATCTACATAATCATAAGGACTAAAGTTGTCATTCTTAGTATTCATTTTGTCTGTGGAAACATTATTTTCTAGCAGTAGGTCTTCACCCTGATGTTTAAGCATATTATCAGTATTATTTTGACTTTCCAGTGTTTCCAGACGATCATTACTAGAATTAGTTTTTTTATAGACATTCGGATATTTCTTCGTACCTGTACCAATATTCTTGTAACCGCCAAATTGATTATCTTGATTACTAAAAATGTCCCTAACTTTAGAGTTCAGAGATTCACTATTGCTTCTAGCCAATGAAGGAGCTTTAGATGAAAGTTCATAATTTATTGCATGAATCAAATCGGAAGCCACAGGAATGGTAACAGTCGGTTCAGTAGCTGTGGCTTGATGACTTTGGTACCAAGTAAATAGGAACTTTAATACTTCCATAGCTTCTTGCTCATTTCGAATAATATCAAAAGGATTGACTTTTGTTTCGCCTATCTCGGCATTTCTTCGTTTTCGTCTTTTTGGTTTCAATTTTGGAACGTCATGATAAAATGGATCTAAACGAACATCACGATCTTTATAGTCATCATATGATGCCGGCGGAGAGTCTAAAATTTCGCCTGCATCAATTGTACCTAAAGAATAATTTAGTCTTCTGCCGCTGGCATCGCTAACACTAGCGCTGGCACTGATTACAATTCTTGGTAATGAATTATGTTGATGATCTTTCGTGTATCTTTTCGTTCCAATATGTCTGCGTAATGTAAAAGGTGAAGGAGAACTAAATGTTAAAGGCGTTAATGTTGGAATTAATGGAATGGGAATTTGAAGTCGTTGTGGAGTTTTCTCTGTCCGTGAATGAAGTGTATAATGGTGGTGTTGATGGACTGTTGGAGGTTTTGGTGGATGAATATAAACCGTTTTGGTAGTACTTTGGACGTAGTTTTCAGGATAGCGGTTTGAACTCGTTGTAGAATGATATTGTTGCTGATTATTAAAACTGTCGTGATTAACATTTGGTGGATAACTTTGACTATGTCTAAAACTATTGGTTTCTATTAAGAATTGCTGTTGAGATTTCCGTGGTGGTGGTTCTGTATCTTCTACGTATTCATAACTGGTATCTCTATTCCTATTATCACTAACAACATCAACTGAATATAAAGTCTTTGGAGATGTGGTTGTGGAACTAACGTGAGATTTTTGTATCTCATGACTACCGCTACTTTCACCACTCTCGCCGTAATCATCCTCCTCTTCTACTTTGTCACTGTAACTTTGAGATAAATAATGTTTCGTCCTTATATCAGGTGGTGCTCCTGGATTTAAACTGATATTAATCTCTTCTGGGTTAAAACGTATATCAGGATTAACCGGAAAATGATGTGCAGTACCGATCCCTTTCGGTTTATTCGTTTGACGTGTAGAAGAAGGTGATGAGGATGATGATGATGATGCTGATGGTGGAGACGTTGGCCCTCCAGTTGTAGAGTAGTATGGTGTGTTCATGTGTTTGTGTGGTCTTTTACTTGTTGTAGTTATTCTAGTTGTTGACGATGATGTTGATGGACTTGTTGATTTTATTATCAGTGATGGTGCTTCAGTTCCTTGAACAGTTTCAGGCGTTTCTAAAACAGATATAATAATTTAGTATTGGAAGATTTGTCTTTGTCCTATTGGGAACGTCAGATTTGTTAGGTAGTAGGTAGGTTATTGTCTATAATATCATAGAGATAAATTGATGAGAATGAGGAAATGATTTTTAATTGTAAGTAATCTGGCTTAATGACACGCAGTAATTAAGAAGTAGTAAAATTCTCATCAGAATTGCATATATTTATAGTTAAAATCAATTTAGCTGATGCATGAGTAATTATAATTAATAGCGAACATTACTTATATAATCAGATAATTTTCTGTTTATAAAACATATAAAAGCTCTCTCGGTACCAATGGAAGTACCTAAATATAATCTTTGTTGTAACTGTTAAATGTCGAATTTTATATAACAGATAATGTAAAATCATAATGATGATTATTATTATTTTTCAAGAAATGTATTAAGTAATAACAATAATTGTTCTATCTTTATCTCTTTTGCTTCATTTATGACGTTGTCCTCACTCTAATATTGGTTGAACGAAAAGAAAAATAGTTTCTTACATGAAATAGTCTGTGATTAATTTTAACAATACGTTACCCTCTAAAATTGGCCCAGAATTTCCATATAATTCTAAATTTAAACTATAAAATTGTTCAGATTTCGTACAATCAACTTCATCGATTCGTTCACAAACTCGTGTTTCCTGCAAAATGAAAATTTTTATTTTGTAATTAATTAATTATTCTTAGAGATGATTATCAAATAATTGAATCATTTTCAAAAGTAAAAAAAAAATACCTGGTCGAATACAGTTCCATTTAAACATAAAAAACGAATGTCCATTGGCTCATCCAATTGACCAATTGTGCAGACATGGAACATTTGGCAATTAGTCTCCAAGTCAGCATAATATCCACCTATTACTTTTCCGACACATGTGAAATTAGTTTCGGGTAGGTTATCGAAATCTAGGTACTAAAAAAATGCGAAAACATATAATCAATCTCATAATAATATTTAGTATTGGATTGGGTCGATGCTATTAATGGACTGAACGTGACGTGCGGTTACGTGACTGGAGTACTGACAGACGTTTATGAAGTGTTAGTTATGGGCATTTTTGATAAACGTCCTACGTGCAAGTCTTGAAAATTTCGGATGGGTAGAAATAAAATATTAAATGTCTGCCATTATTCTTTAATAATGACAGACAGATTATTTTAAAAAATGGCAGTTATTCGAAACAAATTTGTTACTACCACATTTATTCGTATCGTCTTAAATATAACGTTTATTGAAACTATTTATGTTATATGTAAAAAGATTGTAATAAATATTACTATTCTTCTGTAGAAATATTACTTACATAATAAACAGAAATGTTAAGTAAAATAAAATTCAAAATTATTAAAATTGAAAGCTAGCTAAAGATTTGTACCAAATGTCAATTTACTATCTTAAGAAAATTTTTACTATTGACGAAGAAGATTCTAAATTCTAAACTCTGGAAACTAATATTTAGAACTAAACTTCCGTTCAAAATATCCCGTATATCGCCCGATAATTTTCGCCCGAAAATTTTAAAAATCATTTTTTGCAAGTAATTTATGTATTGTAATATATTAGCCTTCTTCTTCCATACACCTTGTATAGTTTGTCACAGCTCTTTGGTGTATTTAAAAGTTTATTAAATTTTAGGCTGTACAAACGAAACGAATTTTTAAAGTATATACCTGCTTCTAGTATTAATCGATATCATAAATCATCATCTTATCCCATGATGGCGTTTATCTCTTTTACATAAAAGTTAAGATTATATACTAAAGTATTCACGATCCATAAAAGTAAACGTGCACTAAATCATGCTAAATAAGAGGCCATTTTAATAATACATACATGCATAATGTTATTATTAATACAGTCAGTATCACAATACTATTGCAATACAATTTCGAAATATATGAATGCATATCTTTTTATAATGATAGTGGGCTTTAATTCATACCTAACCTACACGCCAATCCAGGACAAAATCGTGATTCATCTTGTACACATATTTGTATTATTTATGTATTTCCACATATAAAAATAAGAATAAAAGTTCCGTGGTTGTTGAGAAGGGAATCAAATCTATCCATAAAAGCCTATTGTGCGTGGAGGAAAAATGTATTGGCTGTTTAAATATTAATTAATTACAGTTTATTATTATTACGACCGTTTGCCGTCGAAATAAGCTGATGATTCAGAGCCATTAAGAAATATATTTCCTTATGAATTAAGCATTAAGCAGTGGATGAAAACGGAATGGTTTCCGTTTGTGACCCGTTTTATATACCAATATTTAATAGAGTATCTTTAGAAATAACTACTAATTGATAAGATAAATGATTTAAAATTGAAATAGAGTATAAATAATAAATTATAGATTAATCAACAGCAAGTATGTATGAATGACTCAAATTTTTATATAAATTACTGGCCTAATAAATTTAGCACATTTCTGATTAATGTACTTATATATTTATATCTTATACTGAAAGGTTAATTGATGACCATCCAATGATTTGGTCATTTTTATACAATTATTTCAACCAGCGTCAATTATAATTTATACAAATTGGATTGTAAAGGTTAATTGCTAAAATGCCTGAAGAATGTTTCTACATAACACTTGAACATAAAATAATAAAAATTTATATGACTGAGATAATAAATTCAATGAAAACTTCAAATCGCCCCGATTCCATTACGTGCTAATCTTAAATCAAGATATAACTAGGTACATACTATACATTGCTAAATTCATTAGTTAATTTTTTATAAAAATAAAGCAGGAGAAACTTTTTTGTTTAAATGGTAATAACAAGGTTGTCTATCTGCGGAAGAGGATTATCACTTTTTTCTTTTCGCTTTCATCATTTCCGATTCTTCGGAGTGCTGATTTTCTCTAAGAACAAATGTTGCTAATAAATTTATGTATAAATACGTATAATATCAATGACAAGAAATACAAGAATTATATAATGCTAGTCAAGTTAAGTTAACAATGGTGATAATAATCACTATTGCTAAATTTCGACACATAATAATAGTAATAACAATTATCATCTTAACTAACATTATTGTTAATGTATGAGAAACTGATTGTAATTTATTGTATTAGTATTAATGGGATCCTATTCCATCGGATTCATTTCAGTTAGAATAAAAATCAAAATAGTAATAGTAAAGATTATGAAACTGTGTTAATTGAAATAAAATTAAAAATGATTTTGATTTTAATTTCATTACTTTGCATTCATGTCATTTAAAAAAAAAAATCTTTACATTTGCATCATTAATTTGCAAGCAGATATAACTGTAAAAGAATTGCATCAGGAACGGTATTAATGATTTATTATATGTATTATATATAGATTCAAAATGAGAATGCTTTATTAAAGCTGCAACTACATATATTATTCTAATTGTTCTAGTGGCTATTAGTAACTTCTCTGTTAGCTCGTCTCTTATTTTGTGCATGCCATTTTTTCTTTTAATTTCTACTTACTCCTGGTTCAAGTGACAGCACCATAACACCGAATTTCAATAGATACAGCCATAGTAATCCTGTGAAAGAAAAGAAAAATTGATGTTGTGAGATAAAGTCAAATATTTCCGTAGTATAATAAATCATAATAATAAATAACGTCAACATTGTGTAATAAGGAATAGAAGTTCACTTCAATAATAATTACTGGTGTGATCTTCTACAAAACAATAAGTAACATTATTTGAGAAATAATTGAAATGTAATTAAACTGAACCATAATTAGAGAATCTCTCATATAACTTCTAATCCTTACACATAATTATATATCAAAAATATTATATGTAAGATATAAATGTAATAGTAGCCGCTGATTTATATTAGACAATTATTAAAATAATAATGAAATGAAATATCTGTAAGCAAGATAATTAATTACCTGCAAAATATAAAATCAAACAATTTTTATATTCCGTACTGTGAAACTAATTAAGTGCATAATAAATATTTATTAAACTAAAATTGGTAATAAGTACATTATATTAATTAATTTATTAATAATAGTTTTAAAAAAATGCATTTCATAAATAATAATTTCATGTATTTACAAAAAAACCACTTAATTTTGTTAATTTATTGATTATTATTTTCAGATTTGCTCTATTAAGTTTCGTGCTGTCATATTCTGTGCAAGTTTTTCCCGAAAAAAATAATTTTTAAATTTTTAATTTAAACGTTATACGAATATAAACTTGTTCTTTATTTTACTCATTTTATTCTTAAATTAGATTGGAAAATTAAAAGAAAATATAAATATGTAATTTCGAAATGCGAAAGTTTAAGGGCATCAAACCAATTACCCACATACTTTTACAAGTTCTATTTACAATTTTTTATATTGTGTAAAATTGTGTAATTACACATTTCAATTATTTTTTTCTCTTATACTACAGTAATGAATTAATTTAATTGATAAGTAGTAATGTTTAAATTAAATTGAAAGTTTTTTTTGTTTTGTTAATTAATTTCGGTAATTCCGGTATGTTTTTACTAGAGATGGACAAGATAATCGAAATCATAAATCACATTAATCGATCATATCCATTTTTCAATGAGAATACATTGCCGTTTGGTTTGAAAATTAAACAACTGATTCTGACACTGTTCTGATTTTGCGTCATTATTTCGAATAGAAGAATCACCTCATTATAATTTATAATCCATTGATTTTTTGTTTAATGGATTAATGGAATAATAATCGATTAATCGAATCGTCGAAATAATTATTTCGACGATTCGATTATTTAAATTTTCAATGAATCAATTACTTTGATTTTCTACACATCGATTATATACTTTAAAAAATTATAAGGGGAATTGATTTTTTATGAAATTCTATTAATCGATGATATGCCATTACTTTGTTTGTCCCATGCCTAGTATATAATGCAGTAGTTGAAAATCGTTCTATGATTTTATCACAAATAGAATTGAACCACTATAATAGGAGCGTAATAGATTATTTTATCTCATATGTTTCCCTACAAATACAAAAAGAAACCATTTTGTAATGGCTGGGCTCTAGACTCCAACTCAGTATAGAGATTCTCTTTATTACAGAATATCGAATCGCGATTAAGCTTATTTCTTGTGTTCTCATTACATCTAATAGTCCTTTCGCCTATTTAGATTTTCTCGTAATGGCCTAAAACCGAGTAACTTTACATATAGTGCAAAAATATACTTTACTTGTAGAAAAAAACATAAAATTAATACATTCTACACGTGTACTTACATATCGTTAAGGCATACATTCACTTTCATTATCTACCCTAATCATTCCATTAATTAGTAGTTATTATAAATTGAATTCAATTAATTTAAGTAAGCAAGTTACGCATAAAAACTCTCAATATATTAATCTAATAGGTATAGAAATATCAAATTTCTCGTGGGAAATGTTTTAACAGGAAATGACTTTATATATTATATTTGCATTTCAGAATTCAAGAAATTCACTGAAAAATATGCAATATGTATGAACTATACTAAATTATGCAACTAATTTTATGGCATTTCAATTGGTTTGCCTATCTTAATAATCATTCATCAATAAATATAATTCGTTCAGCGCATATTCATTATTAGTTCATAATCCCATTTTTTTAAATAAATAATTAATAGATCACATCAGGTACTATATTTCATATTGCATATTATTAGATACAATGTATATTTAAAAATAATTATTATTAGCTTAAGGGGTAATCGTGATATACAAGTTTCCTTGACTTTTATATTAGGATTCCCTATTTTTTTATTTTTTTTTGTGCACTAAGTAAGTAGGTACCATTTTAACTGGTGATTTTGAATGGATTCCCTTTTTCAATTTATCTTTACTTAATCGGCTTAAGATATATTTAGAGGATATAATGATAAACATGTTATAATGTATAGACAACTTAACTAAAATTCAAGTAGAGGTAATAGGAAATCAAAGACTTATACCATTTTCGTATTTTTATATATCAATGAGTTCATTGAATTCAGTATGAAAAGTTGTACTCAATATATAGTTTCTGACGACATCAGGTAAAAGCTCTTAAAAAGTTACCTTAATAATGTCCAACTTTTATTTATGTAGGAATGAATCAGAGTGAGCAATGAAAAAAGGTTGTCATGGAAAAAAAAGAAAAGGGGGAGACAGTTTTGTTTTTTTTGGTTAGATAGATGTTAGATAGATTTTGGAGATGTTGATACAAATTTGTATTTTATTAATTGTGTTCTGTATTTATGATTAAATAAACTAACTTGAACTTTGTTAACCAATATTCATCTTAGAAAAATTATTTCCCGTCATTAAACAAAGAAGTAATTTGTTCCTACATTTATGTATGGTAAATAGTTTTCAAGTTATTAAAAAAAAACGGAGATCAAAGTTTTCGGTTTTTTTGTTTATTTCCGGAAATATCACAAATTGATAAAATTAAAAACGCCATTTTAGGAAGCCCAAAATTGCGTCTCTTTGTCCCAATTTAACCAACCTCGTATCTCTTACCGTTTCTAAGATTTGCATACTTACATACGAATTTAAAACACCCTGTATAATAAAAATGGCATTATTCAGTAATTTCTTTAGCATATTTCAGACATTAACCAAGCATAAATTCATTTCAAGGCATAAATCTAACGTCAGAATTGCTTAAGACATGATGTGTTGATGTCTTAACTACTAATAAAATAGTTACCCATATAAAGAGCGGTTCAATCTTTTTACCTGCTATACATTTTCTATTTTATTATTAATTTTTCCTTTCAATTCTTCTAAAAAATTAATCGGTAGTTACGTATATCGAAATTTAAATTTCCCACAGTTATATCAAGGCAACTACTCAGTCAAACTATCGCTTCTCCAATTCTTATTATTATGAAGTAGAAATTGCAACCAGGATTTATAGTCTATCATTAATCAATAATGTTATTAGTTACACTATGCTATTATTATTATTATCATGTCAGTCAAAGGTGTTTTCCCATTCACACTCCGTTACAGATCAATGATTATTAAAAAAGAAAATGAGGTAAATTTAATAATCAAATTAACCAATACTGATTCCGAACTGACCAACCACAAAATTACCCTTTTGATCTTTAAAAATAAAATGAGAAATCAAAGATTGCTTTGATTTGAATTGCGTACATCTAGTAAAAACAGGGTGCAACTAGTAAGAGCAACTGCAATTAACATTTGTTTTTAAAAATGAAGAGAATCTATATTTTTCAATGTGCATTTTATTGACCTTATGGTACTATAGATAAATAATTAAGTAATTTGTTAAAATCTATGTGGCGCTGTTCCAAAATTTGCGAATTTGGGAACGCATTCACTAGTTGTTTGGAAGTGCAAGCACATTCACACATGAATCAATACCCTAATTTTTTCTTCAAAGCATATTTAATAAAATTTATACTGAATTATAATTTCAATAAATTAGTGTTCGATACTTCACAGTTTCTTCTTCACTGCTATTTTAGATATTTAAGCAGCTGCATGTTATTGATTCACTCGTCATAATTATGATAATCAATTAGCAATTTTACGCAATTAACCTTCTTTTAATGCACATTATATTTTACAAACCGTACATTAATTTTTACTACTTGTTAAATGAGTGGTTTTTATTAAAAAACACTCATAAATCTAAGTCCATTCATGTCACTGTTAACCAATAAGAAGAAAAAGTGTTATTCTCATTATTATTGATTATAATGTTATGAGTCAAGTAGTTATGTTACTCAAACATATACTCAACTTCATCTCTTTATCATTCAGGTGTTGACAATGTCAATAAGACATCTGCTATCAATTGATTTAATCTGTAATAGACTCTAAGCAAAATACTTCTATTTTTTTTCCTATTATATAATTAACAATTATTACTAATGAGATTTATTAATGATATTGTAATAACAAAATGTTGTGCAACTAACCATATAGGAATAGAAGTTTATACAAATAACACTTGGTATGCAATAGACTGATTAAATAATGTGACAATGCAGCTTATTAGTTAATCTGTTGTACAAGATGTACTTCGTAAAGAACTAAATAATGGCGGAAATTTGTTTATTGTAAATTGTTAATATTGTATATACATCATTCTTTATTAATGAGAACTTGAACGACTATCGGAAAGATACAATCCGCTGCACAAGCAGATGTAAATAAACATATGCCAGATAATGTGGGTTGCATTCCTTCTAACTTAATCTCTATTACACAGATCTCATCTGTGGCCTATTAAGCTCTACAGCTAACTACACTGCTTAATAAAAAGTCAGCGCGAGTTGGAAATCAGTATGCTCAGAGTTTTACCAAAGCGCTGGCATTGATATACTCTCAATTTGCCAATAATCAAAAATGATAAGCACAAAAACGAATTTCGTTCTATTAAAGCCGTTTGGAAATGTTTATAAACCATTAATTTACTAGTCATATAAATACTTAGGATCTGTGAAAGAGCAGAATAGTCCTAAAAAAATCCTTGCTGGTATATAGTTAACTTCGGTTTGATACGTGTGTTTCAACCACTGCATAAGATTTAGAAATGCTTGCAACTAATCAGACCTAAGTGACCCTATTGTGAATAAGGCACCGATAGCAGTATATCCATATACATATATACTATAAGATGTTGGAAAATCCTATGAAATGGGAAGTTAAACTCTATATTTATTTGTAGAATGCGGATGCGGAACTTTAACATTATATTATTATTATTCGGATATTTACATTTTTCACAAACAAAGTTTCTATTAATCAAATAAGTAACTAACACACCTTCAGGATAAGTTAGTATACTATGATATAGATTTTGAAGGCAAATAATTTATTATACAATACATTACAGGTAGTGCATATCTAATATATGGTACAGTTGCCGACATACAAATCCATGAAGACAGTTTAATGTCTGAATTTCGTATTTGGATAAAACGAATTTTGAGCAGCATGATGTGTTAATTATTGACAGTGACATAGTGTTTACCATAAAAATGATATATATGTTCAATTGTAACAGTAATGGAACTTAATGAACAAAAGCAAATTATCCGTATCCGCAATATCTGCATCCGCATGAAAATACGGATTTATATCACCGTGCTTATACATGAGAACATTTTAAATATCAATAAATGAAGAAAAAAATATACCTACACTAGATTAAATCACATTAAATGTTATTTATTTTGAAGTAGGTAGTAGTTATCTAATAAAAATCCACACTAATACTGATATGTAATAAAACTAAAGCAGAGAATATACTCGAAATGTTTATCTACTTCGATTTGGTGTACATACATAGAGATAACTCTATAGACTTAAATTGAACGTGTTTCACCTACGTCATAAGTTTATGACCTCTTTTGGCTGGATGTGTCAGATATAGTCACATTTCTTTCTATGTTTTGTATAACTTGATTTTCTAACCTGTATTGACTCTAAAACGCCGAATTGCAACGGCGTATCGCAACTATATGTCTAATGAATAGAGGCCAGTGGTATGTTAAAATCTAGTTTTCCCTCTAATAATAATTATAGCGGTATTATTACTATTATCTAGTGAAGTAGGTAGCTAAATAATAATAGTGGAGTAGAGTATATTTTGTTAGTGAGTGTTCTTAAAAGAACAATACATATATACTTAGATATATCTATGCTACCAGACAAGTTTTTACATAATAATAATTTCCCACGAATACGACAAACGGGTTCTCTATATTATAGTATACAAAACATGACGGTTGAGTTTCCCTTATTATTTTCTTTGTCAGAAAAACATAAACCACAATATGATGTACTTGTTTATATACATATATGTAATAGATTTTGATCTGATAGGATTTAAAAGTTCTTATAGGTCACCTAGAACATTGTTGATCGATTTACTGTCGATTTCACTGTGTATATTTTATACAGTCAGTATATCATGACATGCAATCGAAGGTCTGCATTATAAACATGTTGTCAGTAATTAAAGACAAATAATTAAATTAGAGTTAGTAGATGTTGATAAGGAACAATCGTTTTGCTAATATACACTTTACTCTTAAAGCTGCCATTCCAAATGCGGTGCATCCTAAGAAATCTGGTAATTTTAATATAATACAATATTTACGAATTCTAAATACTACAGAGCGTACTGTACAATATGAATTGTGTAATACACATAATCATTGTTATTATTATTATCTATACCGCCCCCATTATTTATGCAACATACAATACGTAGTAAAAACGTATGTAGGTATATTATATCTACAGGTGTCGTATTTTCTTTAATTGTATATAAATGTACCTACTACATAACATACAACAGGACAAAAAACTACTGTTGTCTCTTACCAAATATGTTCAAGTAAATATTGAAAGTGTTGGTGGTCGCATGTATATCATGTACCTATGTGTGTTTACACAGGCCACCCGCCAGGCTTCATTCCGCCCGCATGCAAATTACAATTTGTTCTTTTACAAATTCTGGTTTGTTCTCCGAGAATAATACAATTTTTTTGTTTAATAGTAGATTACAAGGCGAGCGATGAAGCTTGCCATTACAGTCGAGAAATTACAGTTACGAGATACAGTCGACGTTACAGTCCGAAGCGCAAGCGCCTCAGGATACTAGACTAATCTCGAGGCTGGAATGGCAAGCTGACACCGCGAGGCTTGTATACTATTTTATTCCAAATCGCATACTTTAATTTTGAAATCAATAAAATAAACAAATAATAATTAAAATTTTTAATAGGACTGGCTAGTGTCAATATTTATTATGTTATTTTATTTATACAAAAATTACACAGGAGCATGAATGTATTTTTTTTGGTTAATTACAATTTATTTATATATATTTTTATTAATTAATTCTAACAAAACAAAATAAATTATAAAACTAAGAAGTTGTTTTGTTTGTTTACTTGTGTTAGTAAGTTAGATTAGGTTAACATCTATCGTTTTAAATATTATATTTTGTAAATATTGTTTTTTATCATTTAAAAGTACTTACCTATTAGTTTCTTTTTTTTTAATTTAATTTCTTTCGAGTACTAATAATTGGTTATTTTATTATTAATACACTTTTCTTATTTTTGTATTCACTACGGAAGGAGTGAAAGATACTCACTCTAGTTAGATCACCTCACATACATAAATTTGAAAACAATTAACATGCCAGTTTCTATGTCACCTTTGAAGAAATAAATACAGCCGCCATTACTTTCCCCGGCTTAGCGGGGAAGTATATTACTTGCCTCTTCTTCTTCTTAAGTAAAGACTAGCCTATTTTTAAACTTTTTAAATGTCAATAATAATTTAATAAATGCATTACATATGCGATTTGGAATAAACTTTAAATACAGGCCTGTGACACAGGACTATATATTATTTGTCTATGAGTACAAGACCTAATTTGATCGATATTGTTTATATATTGAATTATATTTATTGTTATGAATAAAAGTTTATAATTAATATTTGTTTTTTAATACGTAAGTATATGTTTGGATAAAAATTAATTCAATTAAAAAACATTAAAAAAATCGAACATACTATAGATATTAAAAATTAGTAGATATTATTGAAAATGTGAAAGTTATAAATAATAATATTTTAATCTAAAAATATGTATTATTATTTTTTTTAGAAAATTCTTTTTAATAATAAGATAAGTTTTCTCTATTGTCTGATAATTTTACTATTGTTTAATAATTACTTTCGGAAATCAATTTGTTTTACAAAAAAACAAATCTAATTTTTATAATTTTACTTCGTGCAATTAAACTTTTCCAGTTTTTCAATGAAAATTGTTTCCTTGATTCAGAAACTATACTTGATTCGTTGTTGTTAGTTATTTAGCGGTACTGTTATAATGAAAATAATTGCTTCAAAGAGAAAAGAATAACAAGAAAATTAGACTTTAATTAATTATGTTTTCCTTTTATGTATCCTAATTCCCAATTAAAAAAATTATAACAAGTAATGTAACGTATGCATATAACTATTTAAGTAACTTACAGTAGGCAGTCAGTGGGCTATGATACAATTCTTCCTATACTACTCTTTCCTTATACAATTTTCCCTATGCAATGAGTATACAGAGTGTATCTAAAATGCTTAACGTGTTTTGGGTGCTAAAAGCTAAGGTCAGCATATACCGCTTATAACGATATATTGTTTAAACAATGAATATTTCTGGAGCAAGCGTATCAAGTCGAGACTATTGTTATTAACTATCGTTTCATTATACTATGCTTTACACTATTTATGTGTGTCTCCAGAAGTTATGTCGATTTAAAATCCTCGTTGTAGTACATTTAATTGTTAAAATTCTTCAACAATTGAATGTTTTACTTATTATTCGATTTAATTTGAATGCAAATTTTTGATTGCTCATTTATTTTCATTAAATTCACAATGTCAAAATTAACTACATATAAAAACATCTGATCACCATTAAATTAATTTCAATCAAGTTTCGAAAAATCAAGAATCCTCCTCTACTTAATAATAAAGTTTGTATCTATTAAATACCACTTTCTATTTGATTTCAATGTAGCGAACGACGAATCAATAAAAACAAATCAAATCAAATCATGATGCGCCCCCCAGCCTACACCCTACCGCTTGGTACGATCTGGTACAATTCCTCGTCTTCTTCTTCTTCTTGTGGTTCTTTTTCAATTATGTGGCCTTCGTATTGGAGGTTGGAATAGTTGTGAAGGAAATGATATTATGTATTATTATTATTGTTAGTTTAGTACCTATAATACTATTATGTATGCATGTAAAATAATATAAGAATCTACATATTTTTTTTTGCCACACCAGATCGGTCGTGACCTTCTTGTACTCTCACTTTTTGTCGCCATCTCTCTCTCTTTCTGTTATTATTAAAATACCGTTTCTTGTACTGGACTGTGGACTGGTTTGCAGATTATTATTATCTATTAGCATTATCTAATATGTGATAATCATCGTTTGAATAACATTACTAATAGAATTTTAGAAATTGCTTGATACTGTTTGAGCTGAGAAACAGAAATTGAAAATAACTTGACTTGTCAGCTCCAAGCCGTTCTTACGGATTACTGGATGAGCAATCTGGAAATGCTTCGTACTCCATAAGATAGTTAGCGCTGTACGTGTTTTTGACAACTATGGCCGTTGTCAAAATATTTAGCAAAAAACGTACTTTACATTTGAGTTTTACATTATTTACAATTAAACTTAAAAACTTAAAATTGAAGTATTTTCGTTTTTTAGGAACTTCATAATAATATTTTGTATGAGAACAATTGGATTTCAATAAAAAGCCGTGATTGAGTTACGGATAGAAGAGTACTTTAAAGATATTCTTCACTTACCTTGTGAAAATAATCTTTTCATTCTGGTGTAGCTGATTATTGCTAAGACTCTGCTGTAAATAAAGAAAATAAATAATTTAATTATCGTTTACCTGGTACAGGTACCTATACATACGACAAGTTTCAGAAATTATAGCAATGCCGCAAAGCTGCATTTGCCATCAGTTCCTATCGTTTTTTGATTAATTAACTGAAAATATTTACTCTCTTTTTAGCAAAATGTACACGTTTCGCATGCATTTTTTTTGAAAAATAAAATACAACAAAACATACACGAATCAGACCAAAGTGAAAGTAAATGAGTATAGAAAATACAGCCTTGCAGGCCGAAAAGTTGATGTTTATATGGAAAGTGTCACATATCTTTACGTACATTGTAGTTAGACAATCAAATTGGTTAGCATTGTCATTTAAAAGTAATCATGGTGCATATATAAGAATAGGTATATACAACGAAACAGCAACACTGATTAACTTTTGGTCACAATTGCTGTTTCAATTACAAACGAGAAAGGGGCTATATAATTAAATTGTTTTCGAAAATGGTCTCCAAATATTGGAAATATATATAGCAATCACAGACATACGTTACGCCACTGGTAGATTATAGATATTGCAAATATATTTTTTCAAAAATATATAAATTATTCAAGAGAATTGAAATTAGGAAACTTATTGATTGTCCGTCATGTACATATTACGTAAATTCGTAACAAAAAAAAAAAGAAATTTCTCTTGTCGCTGTATTATTAAGCGAATTTATTAATGAACCATAAAAGGAATTTTTATGTAAACCGCACATATTTATTAATTTTGATAGATACATAATTCAGTCGTAGTTGTATTTGTTTAATACATAATTATTTATTAATTTTTTCAAGGAATCACAAAGAATAATAACATTTTTTTAATGAATTCAATTTCCTGTTGTACATAAGATTCCAAAAACAAAGCAAAATGTTTTTTTTATAAAAAATCTTCTAATTATAATACAAGTACAGATAAAATTATATCAAATACAAGTAAATTCTGTGATTTCATTGTCAGATTGTGTATTTTATGTGCATTTAATTCCGTGATTCTTCGTCAGCATCATTTTCCGCTTGTGATATTGCTTCAAAAACGATTTTTCTAATTTTTCTTTGGTACTTTGCAGGGAGACTTGTGGTTATATTATACATAGACATAAAGAAATGACGCAACGCTTCATTGTCTGAAGCCGGTTCTTTTTGAACATTTTCTGCTCTTTGAGGCAATTCATCCACATTAACGACTATGTCACTATTGTTTTCAATGTGTAAGGGGAGAGGTTCATTCATTATCTTTATTTCCACATTTTCAGGTGTAACGTCTTCGTTGGTATTTTCGTCTTTGTCATCGTATTTTAATTCTATTGTAAGAGGATCAGGTATTTCATTGACAATTTCGAGCTTTATATCTTGGTCGGCTGAAGTGCTAACAAATCCAACTGGTGTTTTGCGTTTCATAAAAGGCAATAAAAACTCCATTTGTTTTTGATATATCCAGAACTTGGGTGTGGGTCTTTGTTGTTCTTTTCTAATTTGATGCCTTCTTAAAGCTTCACGATGACATTCTCTCAGTCTTTTCCATTTTCTTTTAGCAACCACGCCTATAGTATAATTGAGAAGTAAATTTAATTAATTGAGACAGTTTTTAATCTAAACTTAAAAATTGACATTTCTAAATATTTGACCAATGATTGCAATGTAAATTCGAGCCAAAAGTTACTAAATTCAATATCGCATACGATTAACACGTGATTGATAAAATTAGCAAATCTAGCTACTTTTGTATCAAATGTGCAGATTGCTCTCAGATTTGTTATAAAACAAACAAACTTACATATTTAAGGTGTAGCAATAAATAGCATATACTTACTATTAGCAAAATTGAATTCACTGGCTAGCCTCTTCCAGACATGATCTTTAAATTTTCCGGACAAATAAAATTCATGTCTCGGATCGTACAATACGGGATTATTTTTAACTGCTTCGATAAATTTGTCCATTTTCCATAGGCAAAATAGACATTTAATAAAAAAATTAAAACTAACTTTTCATAACAAAGCAACCTAGATGTTAGGTTAGGCATGCGTGTAATACGTTTATTTCTTCAATACCATATTCCCTATCTCTACTCTGCGTATAGCCATATTTCTGTTCAACAGACAGAATAAACTACACATGGGATTCGCGTGACTTGGTTGCGCCGACGAGCTAGCGACTTTCAAGGTTAGAGATGGCAACACTATATCGATATTTATTTAAAAAACTTGATTATTTCACATGTTGCTCATTCTTTCTTTATATTCATCAGTTGCACAATGAAGTTCAACTAGTTCGAGTATGCATCTATCAATATTATGGAGTAATGTGAGTGCCTCAGTGCCTCTTTTGAGTTTGATGTCCATAAATTTTAATGATCTACTGACTGGTGGGTTTTGGGAGCCTTGGCAGGAACTTATGTTGTAGTACTACTTAAAATCTCAGTACATATGATCGAAATATGATTTATAATTCAATTTCTCATGAAATGAAACCAATTTCATTATATTTAATTAATATTACGAAAAGAATTCGTGTTCCTTTTGTTTTTTGCCTGTTAACAATGTGTTGTTTTCTTTTTTCGATTTTGATTTTAACGTATGAATTGTTTTATTTCGTTAACTGTATCGAATTTTTGTAGATACAGATTTTAATTAGACCTTGAGCTATTTATTTGTCATTTTTTTCATCTGTGTTTGTTATTTGTATATTAATGTAATTATAACGTATTATTATGAAAATTTAATTGATTGAGAAAAAGGGTAACAACCTGGAAATAATTTTCTCTATGAAATATATTGTCAATTTTTCAAAATTTCTAAGAACATTAAAAAATTCCGAAATGTTGAAAAAATTATACAGTGTGTACTCGCCGGTTACGTTATTATTAAACGTTAAAATGTGAAGATATGTACTTATTACTGGAGAGGGTGAAGGAATGTTGTTTGTCTTAAATAATAAGACAAATATAAAATTTAAATGCAAATAGAAAAAACCAAGAAATATACTATTTGCCACACTGTGACAATCTAGGAAAGGAAAAAAATCTATTTAACAATGAATGGAATTTTTCAGGTGAGGTAACTTTCGATTTGCATAAAATATAATAATATCTATTATATGTAGTAAAGGAAAGAAAGAAAAAAGTAACAAATTACTCTACATGAACAAAAATTGCTTCATTATAGTCGGCCAGAATTACTTTATTATTTCGATTTTTTAAATAAATAAAATGAAACTTCATGGCTTCAGGGGCTACTAAAGAGGGGATGCTTGATGCTAGTTATTTATATTATAAATAATATAATATAATAATATAGGCAGCTGAAAAGTGAAATTTACTAATAAATCATTGTAATACAAATTACTAACTGAATTATTAAAATCAAATTGTTAATTATGTTTATTATAATTATTATATTAGAAATTGGAGAATGAACATTTTTACTTAATTTTTGAGTTACTTCTTCGGTCAAAAAATTTAAACACACCTAAGATAAGAGGAAGAATACAATGTAACTAATTTAAATAAAATTTGAATAAATTGAATAAATTGCATAATTCAGTTTTACTCTCTTTATTTCCTTGGTTTTAATAATTCACGTCATTTCCTTAATTTTTAAATTTTTGTGAATGCAGTAATTTAAATAATTAATTTTATTTTACGCCTACATCTAGTTAACAATTCTATATTCACTATTTCTATTGACTGAAATCATTTTTCAGAAGTGCTTACATGCAACTAGAACTGTAAAGCTACATAGAATAAAATAATTATTAATTACTAGAACGATTTATTATTTATTTGTTTTTTCTACCTTCTCACTAATAAGTACAATAACAGTTTCGAGAGTCATAAATAAATAAAAAAAATGTAACATTTCACTATGTACTAGAAGTATTATTATTTATTACATATTATTGTTATATACAATAATTTTAGTAGTCCATAAAACGAGAGCAATTGTATGTATACATTGGCCATATTTCTCATTTACGTAATTATTAGTGCGGCTATTAATTTTTAGTGTCGCCAGATTAGAATGTGAATGTAAATGATACCAATCTTCACCCACATCGTAATAATAATAATAACAATTTTAATCAGATCCATTTATGACAACAGCACTATAACCAAAGTAGGTACATAACAAGACTGAAAACAAAAACGTTCATTTTTTGAACTTCGAGTACCTACATACAACCTACCCACCTACATACTCGTATAATGAAGGATACGAAAAAAAAAAGTCCTTCGAGCCAGACTTTTCTTCATTGACTTGCTATTGAGTAATGTTAATCGAAAAATAACGTATGATGATAATAATAATAGAAAGTTAAATATCCCAGAGCTATTTTTTTATAATAAAGTTTTACATACATAATATTAAGATATTAAATTATAATTTAATCAATTAATTATTAACAATCTAGTGTCTTCTAGCTATAAACCAATAAAGAGAAAAATACAGAAAAGAAAAAATAAAGTATGTATTTTACCAACCTTGAACTATAAAGTAATTTTATTAAGAGATGCACCATTCGTCTGATGTAATCGTTATGTTTTTTTTTTATTCAAATTAAACATAAAATAGCTGTGCTAATTTTTTCATTAGTGTTTTGGTATTTTAGGTACCACATGGATATTTTAATAGAGACAAATAAGTAAGTTAATAGGAAGGTCGACGCCTTTTCTTTTGATTTACTTTTGATCCGATTTTTTTTCTTTGGTTAAGGAATCAATCAATTTGTATCAATCAATGTCAATCAGAATTGAGAAATTTAGATCAGTGTGATAAAACTTGTAACCAAAACGCAAAATAGAATACGCAATATGCTCAATGTAATACAACACAGTACGTTTAGACACCACCCTGTATACATATAATGGATTGTTTTCAACCACCGTTCATTTAATTAAAAAGGCGTGTCTTTTGTCATTTGAATTGCCCTTTTTATCGTACACAGTTGATACCTATATAAAAATAACTACAGAAAATCAAATTAAAAGGAGCTTAACTGTATAAAAATAAACAATAATTATTAAGAAATAAATAATAATGTATCTCACTAGACAAATACAATAATATGATTATTATTTAACACTTAAAAATACATATATGTATTATTATCTAACTGTAGTCCAGTTTGAGCAGGCAATTAGAGCTCAGCCTTGATGAGAGAAAAAAAAAATAATAAAAAACGAAACAAAACAGAATAGAATGGAATAATTATTTCAACAAGAAAAATAAAATGTGTCTCTAGAATAGTATCGATCGATTGTTTTATGAAATTTAAATTAATACTAACTGTCTTAAAATCAGGTTAAAATTTATATTATCAGATTTGGGTATAGGCATATGTTGCCTGCATACTGTTTTGTCTATAACAATTATTATACATACATTGAAATAAATAAATTAATTTGAAATTATTGCATTTCGTATCGTTTTCTATACTATGTATGTAATTAAGGCTAATGATATTAGATAAGTATAAGTAGATTAGTTTTACCCCGAATTAATGCTTGAAAGTAAAAAGGACAAAAAAAACCATGTATATTTACATATGTATTCAAACGTATAGGTGTAGTACCTAAATATAATAGATAATGAACTAATAGTTCAATTAGTTCCAGTTACTTGATTGTAAATAAGACAAGGAGAATGGCGAGAAGGGTGAATTGCCAAGCCATTAGAATCTAGTAAGAGTAATTGAAAAACCAGCATGAGATTAGTTTTTCTATAGAATTTGCAAATTAAATGCTTTAATCATTTACTAAAATCATCCATTATTATTGGATTCATATTCAGTGCATATATCATTAACCGATCCATTTTTTCGGACAGGATATGCACATTATTATGCAAAAGCTTCCTGGAAAGCTCCACTGAAAAAATCAATGGGAAAGTATATTTAATTAGTAACTTTATTAGAAAAGAAGTAATTTAGGTATCTAATTTAAAATCATTGTTCTTATGTCAAAAAGGAAGAAAGAAACGAAAAAAAAAACGTAATCCTTAACTTACATAAGTTACACACATCTCCCACTATAAACCACTCTTGATTTCGATTATTATTATAATAACTTAAACTGGCGAGAAAATGAAAGTGGATAATAATAATGATAATAATGATAATCAAAGCGAAATTGTTTTGTGTGGGAATTTTTGAAAAATGATCATCGAAATAAATGGCTGTTGATATACCGAAACAGAAAAAACAACAATGATAATAATAAAAATTAAGAAGGGGTGAGAATGGGGTGAGAAGGTGACTTCAATAGATTTAAGTAGGAAGATACTTATTTCAATATTTTGTGAATAATAATTTAAATTTAGAATACAATCTATTATATTCAAAATGTGTATTGAGTCATTGCCCTAAATTCACTTGGAGCTTAGGAGGAAAAGTCGAATCCTAGCGGACTTGAAATGTCTGACCAAATGGGAAATCTAAAGCACGCTATTCAAAAGAAAATGAAAGTTGTTTCGTACGGCATTCGACATAATACAGAAAATTGAAAAAAAAAAAATGAGGAAGAAATATCTGAATGGAAATTAGCAAAAATAAATAAATAAATAATAAATATATACATAAAATAAAATGAAATAAAAGGATTATATTAATATGGGAACGGCGATTTAATAAATATTTAATCTTTCGAATTTAAATTTACATTTTTGTTTTAAATCCATTAGATGCATATACCTGGCGCGGATTAAGTAGTAGAATATAATCTGCGTTTATAGAACCAGATAAAATGTTTAGGTTTTTTTTTTGACATTGTAAAATGCCTAAAAAAACATTTACATATCCATATTTTATTCAGTGTCTCTTCATTTTATTTGAATATACAAAATACGATATTTGACTATAGAATCACGAATGTCAATTTCAGCTCTATTGGAAATATCAAATATCTTAATGCCTGGACAAGAGCCTGAAAGACCCATGTAGGCTCACCTATTAAAACGTTAAAACTTTTACTGTTTGTTAATTGATTTCAAGGCATCCAAAATGTTAATTATCTAATAATACATTTATTGCAATTATTTATTTTTTTTTTCTATTATATTTCATAATCATATTGTCATATGTATTGAGTGTTTGAACACATACATATTTTGAAAGCACAACATATTGACAGCTAAAATACTACTTATATATATATGATTTTTTTTTTGTTTTTATTAAATAACATTTTTAATTTTGAGTGCCTGACATACCTATTAAACAATTATTAGATATTGTTTATTGCACAAATTAAGCCATGGATTGTGTAACTATAACAATAATAATGGAATTAAAAAGTTTAAAGTCAACAATTAGTATAGGCAATGAATGGAAGAAAAATAAAAACAAAAATTTTAAAAAAATTGACCTTTCTATATTGGCGATTATGATCGATTTTGTTCAGTCGATTTTTTTGATCTAATAACACTATCTGTCTAGTATGTGTAATAATTTTTAAAATGTGTGAAATATGCGGTGGTTAGAATCACAATTTTTTTCTATTAATTTCAGTTTTGTTTTAATTAAATAGAACATAAGCAGATATCTTGTAGGTAAGTATTTAGATTTTTTTTATTTGCTACGGTTGTCATTTGATTTAAAAGAATAGAATCTAAGTTATGCGATTTCATTTCAATTTTTTTCTTTTATCATTTTCATCTGTTGAAATTTCACCACCATTCGTTTGTATGTAAATAATCTATTTTTTTTTTGTGTTTGTTTTGCTTTGTAACTTTTATTTTTTCTTATCTATTAATGAAAAAAAAAAAAAACACAAGAAAAAGAAGCAGGAAGAAGTCAAAATCATTTTTCGCTCCAACAAATGCATAAAGAAATCAGAAACTAAATAATAGTAAATATCAACAATAATAACAAATTTGCCTTTGAACTACTCACAGAACGGTAAGTTCCGTGGATACACAAAACATTCACAACATATTTTCAATTGTATGCAAATTATTTTTCTTTGAATCCAAAGTGATTCAAGTTATTTATTTAAATGGTTCAAAATTATGCATATGATATGTCTTTATTAATTCCTACAGAGAAATATTTCTATGTATACGACAAAAAACAAAAAAAAAGAAGAATTTAAGGGGATACTTATTCTATTTCACCCATTAATACATTGATTTAGAATTTTGATTTTTGATTTTTGATTAATCAAAAAATATAGAGCACTTATAAAACTTACATAAATAATATAGCGTATTACGTACAGATGCTTATTTTGTTTATGCGTAGATGTTATGTTTTTTTTTATTTATGATAATATTAGGTTACCATTCCGAGGTGCAAACTTCAAGCATCGCTAAATTTGGGAAAATGACGCGTTGCTCGGTAAGGGCAGAAAAAAGTTTGTTTTTTTTTTGTAAAAAATTAATTGTCCATGTGAACTTTTCCAGAAAATGGAGAGTGGTGTTACTACACCTAATCGTTGCGTGTTTATTTGTTTCTATTAAAAGGAAAAGATGTTTATTAGTTTTGCTGTTATTATTAAGTATTATAATTAATAATTATAATTATGTACTTCCTTCATCGTTTCAATTTACTTATTTACCTACTTACATAATAGAACTGGTTGCTGGTTATTTAAATGCGTGTATGCAGACGATATATCGGTAGATACATAATTATACTATATGTATATGAGATTGTTTTTTTAATGTCGAAAATTACAACAGCAAGAAAAAAAGAACTTGTCGAAATTGTATTAATATGTAATATGCAAATTACAAAATTCGTATTCTAACACTTTCAAATCGCAATAAAGAGTGTACTTAGTTCAATATAATTAATAAGAAAATAAAATGAAAACCCATGACAAAGTTATAACTAAAATGAAATGAAATTGTTAGATCTATGTAATGTATATGGCATAACTAGGTAAAATAAAGGGATTTTTTCTACAATTGGATAATAATGTATAATTTTTTGCCTTCTAATGTTGGCAAAAAGTGTGTCTTTTTGCTCTAGGAGGGAGTAGTGATTAATTATTATAGAACAAAAATTCTTGCTGGTAGGTACGGAAATATTAATTTCCCAGATTTACATAACAAACAAACAGTTGCAACACTTAATTTCATATGAATTTTATTTAAATAACATAAATCAATACAAAAATGATTTAGGTTTTGTTATGCTATTATACTAGCATAAATATATAATATTATATATTTATTTCTATTTGGCCAAAGTTCCAATTCAATAACGAATATGGCCAAGCAACCTATATTTTAATATTCTGCATAATAATAATATTAAATCAATTATTAATTTCATCAACAGCATAATAATATAAAATTGTATGTTGAAATGTTTAACCAATTATTTAACACCCAGCTGATTTTTTTATTTTAAAGTGTATTAGATGAGTTTTACTTACTTTATATGGAATCATTAATCTTTATTTTTAAGCGAAATAATTATTATAATTACATATTTAAATGAATATACATACAGCATTAAAATTGCTACTGGAGTGAATCGGCGCATTGAAAATAATAATCATAGAAGAGATAATAATCAAAATTTAAATAAATCAAAGTTTAATTATAGCAATAAAATAGAATGTTTCCTTTTAAGTAAAGTCTACCCCTACGCATCACAGCAATGCAAAATGTGGATTACTATGTATTTTATAAATCTTTTTTATGTTAATATCTTACTCCTACATTAATCAAAAATGATTGCATATGTACTAAATTAATTTGAAAGATAAAGAATGATGGAGGAAAACATTATTAAAAATAACGAAAGGCTGACACAAGCTAAAGAAGTAAAATGTAAATAGTTTAAGTTGGCCTAGTCACTTGGCATTTGTTGCTATCTTTTTGTTTAAAAATAAATAAATAATGCATGTTGTCTTGTTTACAACAAACAATATTTCAATAATATAAAAGTAATTATAGGAAATTGAATATTTCAATTCTGAACAATTTGACATAAAATTTAAGAGTAAAAAACATTTTTTTGCTGTTTTTTCCAAAAAAAAATCTTGTAATTTATTCGATAATAACATGCATTCGAAATAAAAAATGAAATTTTTCCAATTTTGAAATGAAAAATTTTCTTATTTGGTATTTATTTATCGGACGTATAATCATGAACACGCGAAACTAAAATATGCTTATACATATTATCAAGAATTTTCAAATTAAAATTGGAAAATTTTAAAGAAACTCGACACAAAAAAAAATGATAATGAGCTGTGGTTTTATTTATACACGGATGATTTTCTGATGAAGCAGAGTATGAAAAATATGTAGATTTAGTTTAATAGAATATGATATACGAAAATATATTGTATGTGCATGTATATTACATGTTTATTTATCCATATAAAACCAGAACGAATGAATTTTATTACTAAATTAACGTAGTATAATTAAGTATTAATGAATATTCTCACACTAAATTAGATCATTAAATTTTATTTATCTGCTGTTCGTCTTTATTGCTTAAATGAAATTTTTACGCGATTAAATTCTAATTTTCGTCTGACTGCATAGTAAAAAAGTATTTATATTATAATGTTCGTTTATAAGTTTAATTTTAATTGAATAAAATTCATGTCAGAACTACATTCAAGACATTTATAATTCTCAGCAAATAGGAAAATTATACTATGGATGTTAAGTAATAATCCTTATACCGTTTCTCTTCTAAATCAATTGCGTATCTTTCGTATCATTTTAAAAGCTAATATAAGCTTCATTATTATCATTTAATTATCAATTTAATTATTACTCTTTGCAAATTTCACAAGAAATTCAAGAAATTAGCCATGTATTGATCGTTAAGCCCAGTTGCCTTCTTAAATTGGAAAAAATGTAAATGATTTTCTTGTTTCGTGTCTGTGTGTGTACCGACTGCATGTTTTAGTACCTGTGTGATTCGTGATAATGTTTGCTAATTAGGATGGTACTAATAAAAATTGTAGAAATGTGAAAGTAAAATGGGTATGTGTGTCTACTTCTTTGCATTTCGTATTTACTACTTGTTTAAGAGTATTTAAGAAGGCTGTCAACAGTATCCCTCAGAGTTGGAGCTCTAGATATAGCATAATATTGTGCCAACATATTTTATTAATATTTCATTTTGATAACCGAATTAGGTAATTTTTAATTTACTAAATCATTCAAGAGAATCAATTCTATATGTATCTGTGGTTTTCATGTATATTCTATTTATTCATATCACATGAGTACCACAAACAACCAATAAATCGATTTCTTTTGCATATTTCTCGATAATTATCGTTAAAAGGAAATCATAGTAAAATGAAAATGTGAGTGAGAGTGAATAAATTTATATGGATGCAGTATAATCGATGCCGATCAGAATTTAATGATATCTCTGAAAATAGTTTACTGACTTCAGTAAACTCTACTATTTATTTAAGAAAAATTGGTACATTTTGATCAATCATTCACTAGATAATAATTACAGATTTTAATCACTTGATGATTGTGCACATATCTAAATAATTATTACCTAGCTATTATTCCACCTTCAGAATTCTAGCTCCTTGTAAGGATCATTCTTTTTGAATCTAGAAAACTGAGCTTGCGTTGTAAAAAAATCAATTTAATTCTTATCTGTTCATTTCAATCTATGCTTTTACCATCCATTATTCCACTTTTAAATGAGGAATCTTGAATTTCGATTAGATAAATGATCGTTACATAACGAAAATCTAAAAAAAAAAAAACTGTATCTACCTCTCTAAATAAATACCTCACTAAATGATAATAATGAGATAATGACGCTTGAATTACATTATGTACTTAAAATGCAATTTGATTACGAATTGAAAGAGACATATATATCTTAACATAAAGTCACGTTTTGTGTAGTTATTTTTATTTATTTATCTTCATTCGAAAGTCGCCCCAATTGATATTTATATTGGACAAATGAATTGAATGTACGTACGTATCTATCTATACGTACGTATATATCAAGAATTAAGAATCATTATATAATGTGTAACTAGTCTAAATGGTATTCATAATTTTGAAAAATTTACTTGAAATGAGGCACATAATAATATGTAATTTATAGTTACTGTGGAATGAAAAGAAGTGAACGATAATTTAGTCTACTTTCGCCCATACAAAATCGCCTCATCAAATTCTATTTAATATAACAATTTACAGATTTAATAATGGCACAATAATGCGATGTAGGAAGCAGCTGTTCCAGAACTTTTTTACTGCAAAAACAATTTGCCACTCTGAGAGCCCATGCATAATATGATAAGGTAGTGAAAGCAAATTTGATTGACATATTTATTCCTTAGCCTGCAAGGTTAATTAATTCATAATTTACTTCATCAAACTAATTCAAATTTAGTCTTTAAATATATAATGACTAAATTTAACCTAAATTGTTATTATTTAGAACATATTATTTAAAACTTAATGATGATAAACAACTAGATTGAGTACTAAAATATTAAAATGTTAAACCAGATTTAATTCAGAAAATATAAAAAATACAGGATTTTTTTTCACATTAAATAAGAATAATAATTAATTTGGCCACGGTCGCATATAAATTATACAATCTCTACTATAATGTTTATTATTAATGTTATATGTTACAATAATTGTTATGTTATTATTATAACAATTTTATTGTCTTTTTAAATTTCTTAGTTTTCTTGCATAATAGCATTTTAACAGGGAACCGTACTAAATTTGTAGAGAGTAAATTATAACTGTAATTTTAGTATAGAAGCTCATTTTAATCGTTTAATTAATAAAAGTTACCAGATGATATAACATAGTAGTCTTTGTTTATATGAATTTATGTTCAATCGTCAAACGTGTACTAAATTGTTCAAACTGTAGTTTATATCATGTAGAAATTCCACATTTACATACTTTGTATAATTTTCTGACATAAAATGGGTAAATTTCCGTTTAAATTGAATTAGTTAAAATGCAATTAACTGGTGCGAAGGAAAACGACATTTTGATATAGTAAATGTATCTAAATGAAAACATGACATTTAAAAATTAAATTACATCTGAAATGTAGCTAAATGTCGGTATATTATGTGGTTAAGTTTTGGGTTAATGCTCCTAGATTTTTCTAAAACAAAACATTTTTCAAGATAAAGTAGGAAATTATTTAATTAGAGGAAACGACCAAATATATTAAATTTCTAGCTAGCTTCAAAATGCCTGCGTTCTATTTAGAATCACTATGTTTATGTGGACTGATATTGCATGAAAATATACTTCACACTATAGAAAATATTTAAATTTTTGTATAAGAAAAACTTATGAATCAAAATTAAAATATAATTCGATTATCTTAAGAAGAATTTCAATATTTTAAAAATTGTAAGATACTAATCTTGATTCCTGATGAAGGACGCTAAAATTTTCGATCGAAATGTACAAAAAATTAAAATTCAACATTCATAAAATACCGGAGGGGAATGTAACGAGTGATGGATATCCAGTTTCAGACTGTTGTGAGATGATGACCACCGATGTAACAGATCAGCGTCTGCATATTAGGTAATTACTTTACTTAGCTAAAAACAATGACATCATATTTTGACGTAAGGAAAAACATCAAATGTCAATGTCATTAAATGTCAAAACAAACTTTGTCTTGTTTAAAATGAACTTATGTTATTTTTTATGCAATTAAGTTATGATTCATAATAATTAAGCGTAGGTTAATTATTATTAGGGAAGTCATTTTGTAAATTAGAAAAATTGATAATTAATTTTCAATTAATTCATTTAATAGATTTTATGCAATTTAAATAACTTATAATTATACAATAGGCTATGTAAATAGATACATTATAGTACTGCGCATGGTTACAGTTTAGTCTTTGCATAAGAAATTATGACATCATTTTTAAGATGCAATCTGCGACATATAAAATTCGAATCCTTTTGGCTCAATGTAGACCACCGTAGAAGCATACTAAAATAAAATAAAACTAAAGAAATCGCCTCGACGAGAAAAAGCATGTAAGCTTAATCCGAAAAAAATTCCCCTTGCTGAGTCTTCACAGGATGACAAACTTCAAAAAAAAAAACTTGAACAACCTGTATAGAGTCTCTAAATATGCAAATAGTTCATGTTATGGGAAATGATTAATTTCATAATGGGACCCAAGATTAAAGCACCAATCTTTCCTACGACTAAAGTAAAAGAAAATAATAATTAGAAAAAAGTTAATAAGTAACAAGATTTTGCCAGAAAGATAATGAATATTTGTCTATAAAAAATAAACTAGAAAATGTTAATATGATAGTAATAACTAGAAATATTTTGAGTTTAATTGAAACGAAAAAATTAGGAACACCAAAGAAAGTCAATAAATGACAATGAATTTTATTATGTAATATTTAACACCTTTTAGACTTCAAGTTCATCATACACATTTAACAATACTTAATATATGTATGTATGTTGCGTTCCTTTTTAGAATCATTATCAAAATACGGATAGACAAAATAATAATAAATTAATGGCATCGATGAAATCGTCATAATAAGAAAAGTGAAATCGTTTAATGAAAATGCAAATGGAATAATAATAATCATTTTATAAAAAAAATATTCTATAATAATAAACAAATAAGTAAGGAACAATTAGAAACAAGCAGTAGATATAATTATTTAGTAGAAATTCAAGTAGGCATGTATGGTATTTAAATTTTGATTTCACAAAATCTTCGTCATAGATCACTAGATTCTCATGTCTCTTTAACAGAATGAGATTTAAAAAAAAAATCATAAAAAGAAGTACCAGAAGAAAAGTATGTCAAATTTTGCATAAATCAAATAGTAAAGTTTAAAGGTGATTAAATGGTAGTTCATTCAAATGACATTTTAATATACTGATGATTTATTGTTTGTTCAGTTGACGCATTACTGGACTGATGAGTTCCGTACATTCTTATAATTAAATTAAATCGTATTATAATATAATCATAAATTTCAGTTTTTTTTTATTTTGCTAAAAAACAAAACAAAATACTTCCAAGTTAAAAGAATTAATTTAGATTTCGATATTATATAATCTCAAATTCATTAAAATCAAATGATCTAAATTAGCTATATCACGTTTCACAAGTATTTCCAGTTGATCTCAGATAAATCAAAACTTACCTCGTTTAAAACAGTCTTCATCAATCACAAAGCATCCCATCATATATCATACACACCCTGTAATATATATATACCTCTATACTATCACTGCCACTTATTACACCTCACATCAATAACATCAACTGGATCGCACGTTGTAGATGAGCATTCAAAAAAATAACGCAATGAAGTAATTGTAATAAAAACGCTCATCACGTTTGATTGCGCCGAACGGCGGACAGCAAATACTTTATTATTGTATTATTTCTTGCACAAAGTAATAAGAGAGAAATTAAATTTAAAAAAAAACGATCAAAAATGACAACAACGGCCTTCTCTCTCTCTCTCTCTTTATGTGGACATGATCTACCTAAGCGTTTAATTCTTTCAGCTGCTGTATATACAATAATATGAAAGTATGTAAAAGAAGTAACAAGCAGCAACCTCATACAAAAATACAAGGCAATCGGCAATCATGTGAGCTCGAGAGGTGGTTTATAATTAATATAAAAGAATAGTAATAATAATGGTAGCAAAAAGACTGTAAACATGAAACAAAACATAAAGATACTTGTTATAAATTAATAGAGCATATCTTTGGATATTCTAACAACTAAAGACTTTGTTAGAGATAAATTTTCCAGTAATACTAGGGAAGTAACATAGAATTTAATACCAGGTAGAGGTAATAGGTTCAACTGGCAAAACCAGCTCCCTAAAAGTTTCATACATTTAGATGTTCTAATTTGGTATTCAGAAATTTCATAGTTGACCACACCACAATAAGCCTGAATTAATTCAATTCTTTCAGCCTTCTTTAATAATAATATTTTTTAGTTTTTAGCTAAATTTGGTATATAATATATATGATATGTTCGCTCTCTAACAATATTTAACAATGAAATAACTTTTATTATACTTAAATCATATATATATATATGTCTATAAGCCTTCTACCATAAACTGGTGTCGGCTTGATACTTAAATTATACTGGTTCATATTCATATTCATTCATAACGTTCAATGTTGTTTAATTATTCTTATTTTCCTTTATAATATTAAAACTACAACCAAAACTTCGTAAATCTGTCAAGAAAATGAAAAAAATATATGTTGATTATAATTACTGAGTTTTTTTGAAATCTAGGTGAAATACTCTGTACGATTTTTTTAAAATTTGTTTATGTATAAATGCGGTTTTTGTTTTTCAACTATTAAATAATATTTGATACACATATAGGCACATATACTATAGTTAACTCGAACTATTACCAAGATAAAGTGTAACTATTACACTGACTTTTACGTGCAAATGCTAGTCTACCAAAAAAAAACCTACTTACAGCGTATACCAAATAATTTATTATTATTATTGTAAATATATCTTAGTTGTACCGCATTTATTTATTTTAGTAAAAGTTGTTTCGCATTTTCTGTCGTCTTATTTAGTTATAGGAATCAATTGAATTCACTTTATTAGCTTTTGTTATTGTTTTCTTCAATTCACTTTAAATTTACTCTGTAATTTAAATTTACGAAGTATATTTACATCTGGATTCGTTTTAGTCCAGAATGATAACACAGTTGTGTCTACAATTGATCTACAAGCATAGATAATAAACAGCATACCTTTGTACGAAAGGGTATGCTGTACATACCTTTGGAAACATATGTAACTTCGTATTTACATATATATCGAGGACGATTTTACTCTTTAATCTTTACCGAAAATAGTTTTTCATCAAATATATTACTTCCAATTAGGCAAAATAAGTATCATTTTTCAACTTTCGTATTTTAAATATATAGAACATCCAATTTTAAATATTATTATTTTTACATAGGATTCCTGAGTTATGACTTCAATTAAAAAATTATAGGGACTAAAGTCTGAACTGCCACTACATCCATACATACTATATTAGATGGAGATATAATTCATACAGTATTTATCGATTATTTATCTATTGTTTATTAGAATAAAATTTTTTCAATTTTGTAGCAAAACAGTAAATTACATATTTATTTTTTCATATCTTCACACGTTTATTTTTCCAAAATATAATTTAAAAATACCAATTACTAGTTGAATATAGATAAAATTGATTAGCTTGCAAGAAATATATATGAATAAATTGATTAATTAATAAATTTTGAATCTTCAATATTAAATATTCATTAAATCCTCATAATATGGATTATTAGATGCCTAGCTGGTTGTAGGTCATTCTGTTGAATTGAATCAGCTCATCTCAGTCCTCCCTCAGTCCTTCTATTATAGAAAAACGAAAATTCAGAAAATTTCAGAATTGTTAAATTTGTAACAATTTTGAATTGTTAAATTCAATTCAGTAATAAATTCTAAATCTAAATTAGAATCTGTTTCCAATTTCCATACTTTCCAGTTTCCATTCCATTATCCTATTTCTTGTACAACTGGTATAATATGATATAATATAATATACATATATAATATAATATATGATATTAATATATTAGACAAGATTAAAATGACTGCTAGTCAAGTCATTGATATTACTACTAGTACTTGATACTAGTCATTGACTAGTATCAAAAGGGCCGTTATACTAAAAATTTCAAATTGTCTGGAATTGTCATATTTTGATTGAATATTAAAATATTTCATTTCAATATTATTATTTTGATATTTTCAAATTTTCATTTTTCATGTTATGACAGTTGGAAAATTTCTTTATTTTGGTTGGTATAGTTAGTTCCATACACTAGAGATGGTTGCGATGGTTGGTATCGTAGAATTACTGACAAAATTGTCATTTGGTTATTGTATTTTGTACTTTCGTTATTCCCGCGCATAATTTAGCAAAATATAAATAATAAAAAATTAATATTTTGTTTTTAAGATATCAATATTCATTTGGTTGTATTTTCAGTTTCATAAACAGTTGAATCCGAGAATTGGTGGGGTACAATACTATATCCAAATGTAACAATTTTTTCAATACTAAATTACAGTTAATGTTTGAAACTGTTTAAGTTAATCATTTGAAACCCACATGAACAATACAATGGAGAAACCTTCAGACTTTTATAAAACCTTATTATATACGTTGAAAAGTCCACATAAAATGCACAATTTGGAAAACTATGATGAAGTTTTAACTTCAATTACAAATGACATTCTTCTTGAAGTAAACAGTAATAATAAAGAAGTTGCACTTAAAATCCTTAAAATTCTTATTGAAAATAATGTTAAAACAGTTCACAGTGATATTATTCAAATATTATGTAGTGAGAAATTATCGAGAAGAATGCGTACCAGTATTTTAGGAAGTTTTAAAGTTTATGTGGTGAAGTTACTTCAGTCGAAGAATTTAATGCAGTTGATTGAAGTTTACAGTATTTGGAAGAAGTTTAATGAGAAACAGGTATTATTTCAATGCCAATTTGTATGATTTAGTGCATGTTAACATTTAGCTACTAATACTTGCTGTTTTCGTGACTTCTATTTATGGGAATAGTACTTGGAAAGAGTCGCGAGATTTAATTCAACATCACTTGAGAATAACTAGAAAGGAGAATGGAAACCTAAAATAAATGACTTTTTTTTTAATTACAGTTTGCTGAGTTTTTGAAAGCCTCATGTATAACCAAATATGACAAAGAATTTATTACAAATTGCAATAATTTTTTAATTAAGAAGATTATACCAAAACTAAAATCCGGTGAAATAGATTCTTTATTAATCGAAATTGCTTGTATGTTAGCTGAATTAACTTCATTTTCAAATTCAAATGACAAAAGTCTGGAAACTAATGTGCTGTCTAATATCTCCAAGTATGTGTTTTGAAGTTCTTGATTGGTTCAAGATGGATTAATTTTTTTTTTTATAGTTTATTTGGTACCATAATTTCGCTATCTACAGCTAATAATCCATTAGGGAAAGATCTGTTCCACTTTATACTTATTAGCTTGCGTGATAGATTTTCAGATGCAAAAGTTCATGCGATACTTACAAAATCAGAAGCCAGATGGGATTTAGTAAAAATGAATATGTATAATAATGTAAAAACAGAGTTTCTCGACTATATAAAACAAAACGATTTAAAACACTTAAGTCAGTTTTATTACGATTGGAGAATATTTGATATCGAGAAGGTTATTCATTTCATTATTAAGTTTTATCGCTTACTAATTGATAAAAATACAGTTTTTAGAAATTCTAATAGAACTTTGTAAAGAATCGGAATCAAAAACCAATTTAATGCAATTTCATATTAATTCACTCTTATCTTTCCTAATGGCAGAGGAAATTTTAAGTACGGAAAATATAAATAAAGATTCATTAATTGATTTAGCATTACAGCTATCAAAAATTTTAAGTGATGGTTATCTAACGGATGAAAATTATAGTGATATATCTAAAAAAATAGAGGAGTAAGTTTTTGGATAAATATATGGAGCATTTCTTTATTGTATAATATGTAGTTCTAGCAAAATTATAATTTTATTTTTGATAGCACAAATTAACACATTTTTTCAGTTATATTCCGAATATTTTAAACTTACATAAAAATAATGCTGGTCATTGGCATAAGTTATGGATTATTTTAATTCATTTATTGGGGAAAAAACTTCATAATTCTTTATTCCTATTGAATCCACTATTAAGAATAGTTGAAAATGCATTTAGAAATGCGAGTCCGGAACAGAGAATGTTCGGTTTCGATTGTTGGAAAGTAAGAATAAGCATATAATAGCAAAATTTATGATGATGGTATTTTACATTAAAATTTAATATTTTAGGAGTTAATAGACGTCTTCAGTTTAGACGGCGAATATTTAGCTTCAAAGAAACAAATACGCTTAATACTTACGCCATTAGTAGCAAAATTTTCCAAACATGAAAAGTTGATTGCAAAGAAATTTGAACTTTTTCTGTATTTGATGAAAAAACTTAAGAAGAAATGCATAATAGTTTTAGATAAATATTTAGAATTTTCTTTAAGCCTTACTGGAAGACATAGTGATTCACCTAAAATTGACCAGGGAAAAATTATGCCAATGTTACAGATAAAGAGCATCCAAGTATTTTTAGAAATATTAGGTGATTGTAACAAAATATTTTTCTTTGATTATATGTATCAAGTTTTATTCATTCTTTTTTATTTTTTAGGACATTCACATGACAAATTTAATGAACATTGTATAACAGATAGTGAGTCAGGAATTTGTAAATCAATTTTAAATCATGATAATATTTCAAATCATTACGAGTCAGTAATTAAGGTAGCATACGAATCAAGTATTCTTTTAAATGAAATGGAATCGATAGAAAATAAGCATACTGTATGACAAAGCAAAACTTCAATAGTTTTATAATTAAATTGTATGTATTTTTGCTTTATTTAGATTTGGAAATGCTTATGGACCTCTTTATTTAATCTTATTTTTGTTCCAAGTGCAAGTCAACGCCAACAATTTGTTAGTAGTTTTATTGAATCTCTCGAAGAACTTATGAAGGTTGTTAACAGTTTTCGGACTGAGGCATTTTTAATTATTTCAATTATTTTAGGACCAAGTTTCTTGCAAATACAATATCATTGAGATTATTTTCGAATGTCTCACTAATTTTGTAGATAAATTTGTTGCTTTAAACTGTATAGGTTCATTATTGAAAGTTATTTTTTCTTACCCTTTGAACCCAGCTAGGTAAAATAAGAAATTGTTAGAATTATATACTCATTCACTTGAACTCATTTTACATTCTAGCTCAAACCATGTGGAAACATTTTTAACAGCTATTAGATTCTCTTTGTCTCCGAAAGATAAATTACATTTTAACCATGAATTATTTGAATGTTTCTCTAAAAGCAATACTGTGGAAGGCAATGTTGACTTAATTGCACATATTTGGATGCAATTAGTGGGCGAGCTTGATGATGAGTCAAAAGCAAAATCTTTAGATTTTTTAACATGGCCAGGCTTACATGTACACCAGATAACAGATTCCGTTAGTTTTTCTGTGGCAAATTTAAGATAATTTTTTATTTATGGATTATGTATTATTTATGTATTTATTTTATACTAGGTTACAAAGGCATCAGTTTTAGAACATTACGAACTAGTTGTTGCACGATACGTGGAGAAATGGGATGATTTACATTTGAATGTGCTCAAATGTTTTTTAAATATATTAAAGATGAATCCGTTATTAGTTGAAAATGTTCATCCATTAATTCTCTTGTTTTCTCCAAAACTTGAATCAAAATTCATAAGTAAATATTGAAATACGAATTATTGCTTAAATTCTTTGGATTAAATACAATTTTCTTTTAGTGAATGTTACCTTGGACATTTATAATGTTATCTTAACACCAGATAATGAAAATAATGTAAGATATCGAAAAGCAATTGCCGGATGTATAACCGATTTATATAAAGTAGGATTAAATAAAATCAATGATAAAGATATTATTAGAAAATTGAATTCATGTTTAGAAGACCTTCTGAATTTAAAATATTTCGAAGTTTTAACAGCCGTGGAAAATGGATTTCGTGATTTACCAGATAAGCTTAAACGAATTCATATTAGATGTCTTTCTGCCAATTTTTTAAAAGATTTATTGGAAAAGCAATCGGATTCTAAAGTAAAAGAGAAACTAAAAAAGTTGATGCATTTAATACAAACAGAAAAAGAATCTGAAACACAATTGGCTGCGAAAATTGCTAGGATAGTTTCTCGAGAATCTACACCGACAAAAAAGTCTGAAAAGGACAAACATAGAATTGCAAAGAAAAACCATAGGGCAGCTTCTGCAAAAGTTGGTTCCACATCGAAATATAAACCGTCACCAGTTTCTATTGACGAGGAAACTAGTGATAAATTTGTATTAATGAAGACTGAAGTAGCAATTAATCCAGCTAAATTAACAGACCACCAAAAAGAAGTTCTAAAAAAACGACGCGAAGACATACCAGCTCTTTATCAAGATATATCGCAAAGCGTTAGCCAGAGCTTAGATGGTATCAGTGAGAAGCAAGTTTGTAAAGGAGTTTCAATTATTAGAAACGAGTGTGTTAAGGACAAAACTAATGACACCGGCAAAGAAATATCAGAGAATTCTAAAAAAGTTAATGAGGATTTAGAGTCGATTAGTTTAAATCCTACCGACATAAGAAAAATTAAGAAAATGAGTGAGATTAATGATAATAAAATAGATACAGGAAATGAGCCATTAGGAAATCCCGCTTTAAGTACTGTGAAAAATAAGACAGATATAGAAATGAAGCAGTTTAATGTCAAAAAAAAGGACACTAAAGGCGTGAAACTGGAGAATCCAAATGATAAGATCGACAAAAAAGAAACGCCTACTTTTGATTACAATAAATCTGATGACAAAATTCCAATTATAACTGAAGAAAACATGGATAAAATTTTCGATAGCATATTAAATAATCCAACGGTAGAAATTCACAAAGTTGATAACCTTATTTCGGAACATCATGAAGATGAACATTCGAAAAGTGATGATAATATAATTAGTAATTCATGTAACAGTAACGACAGTTTTGAAAATCTTAAAACAGACTCTAATCCATTAGATGCACTTAAAATACAAGAGCAAACTAATAGTAAAACAAATAGTCCATCAGTATTAAATAGAAAAGAAGAAAAGCCTAAATTAAGTACGGAATTAAAAAATTTAAAAATGAACATTGTTGGTGGGGATGACATTTGTCCTGTAAGGTTAAGAATTAGAAAATCTGAAAGTAAAGAAGGAACAGATGGACAAAATTCAGCAAAAGATGCGGGAGATAATAATCGTAAGAAAAGAAAAAAAATTAAACCAAATAGCGTAGAACAAAAAAAGATGGACCCGAAACAATCAGTATCCAGTAGCTCTAGTGCATCGAGCAAAAAACTAAAGAATATGATTATTACTAACAGTAAGAAACACTATCGTCGACTAGTCAAAACAGATGACAATGATTGCGACAGTGTCAACTCTGATAGAGAACAGACATCTGAAAATGAAGCATCTATTTGCCTATCATTGAGTTTATCAAATTCCAAGATGCAAATGACAGAGAATAAAAAACGAAAAAGAAAATCAAATGTTGTTCTATCGAATTTGATTAGGAAATCAAAGAGAAAAAGTGTTCCGAATACAAAATTTGAAGATTATTTCAGTCAAATTGGAATTGCTAATCACCATTCAGCACAAGAATTTACCAGTAATACAAATTCACCGGCGTATGATCCTTCTAATAGTTTTAAGAATGAATCAAATTCAACATCTACAACAACAACCAATAGTGATACGGATTTGAAAAAAAGAAAGAAAAAGAAAAAAAATGCAGACTGTAATAGTAGGGATTCGAGCGAACAGGAACATAAAGAATTTAAAAAACGTAAGATGGAAGAAGGATCCGAAAGCGTTATTGAGAGTTCACAAAATACACCAGATTATTATAGTGTTAATATTTTGGAAAGAAGATCAAGGAATTTTAACGAAAAAACTAAAGACGATTTAAAATTAAGAATTAGAAAAGTGTCTAAATTGCCACCATCGAATCAAGATGTAGATACGCAATTAATTATCTTTGAACAATCAGCTTCTAATATTAACTGGGGAATAGAAGAAAAAGAACTAACAACGAATACATTTGATAAAGAAAATATCGAAAACGTAGAGACATTAAATGCACAGCATGCTACTATCGCTGAAGAAGTAAAGAATGATAAAGATAATAATATTGATGATTTATTACATGCACAAAATTCCAATAAATTTAATGCGAAAACCAAACAGAATTCTACCATACTAGGATCAAACAGTCTAAGCATTAGCGAGAGCGCTTGTACAAATCATGAATGCACCGATGTTGAGTCACAAAAACAAGCGAGTACATCTGATATAATAGCTAAATCTACGACAGTATCTGACGATCTTGTTATAAAGCATAGCACTCAGAGCCAAGATACACAAACTCAAGAAGATGAAAACACCCCAGCTTCTGAAATGGTTCCATTTCAGTTGCAACTAGATTTACCTACAAAACCGATACTAAGTGCTACTGATATTGCAATTTCCAAAATGGAAACAGCTTCAATATCACAAATAGATTCTGAGGAGTTTAAAGGTTTTGATGAATCTACTATTAAAGAAGTTAGAAAGAATTCATTAGAAAAAATTCAAGAAGTAACAAACAGTGTAACTGATGAATGGAATGGCGAAATAATAGAAATGGTAGAAACAGAAATTACTCATGTGGAAAATGAAATGAACTTTGAAGGTAAATTAATGATTAGCGTCAGGCTTTTCTAGATTTAATATATTTTCTTCGTTTAGTTAAAACAGCAACTTCAAGTAACAGCATTCTATCATCTCCAATAAATAATGATACTCCAATTAGATGTAGTGAATTGATGCGTGACACAATCGATATCTCTCCAATAAGTTCCAAGGAGCATTCAAAGAAATTGAGTTCAGATTGTTCAAGTGAAACAGATGAGCCACCAAGAAAGTTTGTTCCAGTTGCTTTAAAGTTCGATGACGAAGAATTAGAAGACAATTCTAAACATAAAAATAAGCCTATGCAAAAAATTACATTTGATTTAAAAAAGGATGTGATTTACGACAGTACAGGAAGGGCCTACGATAATAATGTCACAACTCCAAGTAAATGTTCATCGAAAAGGTATCGAAATATGTAAATAGATTAACAACGTAGAGCGGGATTACCCAGCTTCGTAAACTTAATTTTTATTTCGTAAACATAACTTTAACCACTAAAAATTAAAAACACGGTTATACAATTTCTTAATGCGTAATCTGAATTTGAAAGAACTAACATTGAAATGAAATTGATGAGAAGAATCAAAAGATTGATCAATTATACTAAAAAAAGTTAAAAATAACTAATAAATAATAATAAAATTATAAATAAACAATTTAAATATGCACAAAAATTACCATAAAAAATAGTGCCAGAACAGTTTGGTTAAGATTACGTCCATTTCTCATCATCTGATCGAAAATATTGTGGTTAAAGCTCAAGCGCGTTCTTAATTCTTATTTCTTAATACGTAAATGTTGGGAACTTTAAAATTACGTTTATACATTAAGAATTAAGAAATTGGGTAACCACTACGATAAGAAACGCATATGCTTATATCAAAATTTACGTACTAAAATTACGACTATGTTTATGCATTAAGTTTACGAAGCTGAGTAACTCCGGCTGTAGTCGTTTGCACAAGCAGAGAAAAAAGTATATTATAGATTCACTTAAGTTGCGGTTTCTATTACATTTTATCAAATTTCTTCAACTTTATTCTTATTACTTAAATATTTTAGACCACTAGTAAAAAGACCATCGACACCATTCAACAAACAGATATTAAAATCTCCTTCCTCTTCAAGAATTAATAAAATGATGTTAAAATTAAGCCCAGTATCACCTACTGAAACTGAAGAACCAGAAACCTATAAGGAGGCATTGTTGACTTTCGAAAGACCTGTACCCAGTCCATTGGCAACTCCTAGAAGTAGTATCCTAAAGCGAAAGCATACTGATGATTTTATTGAGGAAAATTCTTCTCCATGCCATAAAGTATGTTTCGATGTTATATTTAATAAATTAATTTTTTAATATGTGAGCATTTTTTTTTTTTAGCGAAAACGTGTCAATTTTAGTGATCCATGCACAACATCAGAAAAAATTTTTATTAAAGAAGATACGGTTTTTAATGTTAGTATGGATGATGATATTGATGCACAATTTTCCGAATTATTTGAAGGTATGGTCGCGCTACCGAAATGAAAGCACTTTTATTTAATTGTATTTGTATTTCTTTCTTAGGGCCTTCCAGTAAAAGCAAGACACAGTTTCACAATGTGTTACCTATAAGAACGGGAAAACCTATTTATTTCAAATTAATGCAATGCCAAGTTGATGTTGCAGTGATCGTACGTGCATTTGCTGGCCCGATGTTTGTTGACACCATATTGAAAAGTTTCAAAAGTAAAAATATTAAAACCATTGGTGACTTAGCTGGTCAATGTTACGGTGATATTCATCAAATGGAACTTACAAAGACATGTACGATCTCAAGTGTGTATCAGGCATTAGATAAATATTGGAATGAAAACAAAACATATTTTTATAATCAAAGCGGGAATCAAATTGATATCAGAAAGGAATTAACCAATGTTTTGAAGCAATTACAGAATGAAGTATGTAAACTAATTGAAACAATAGTATAGGAAGGTTTTACGTTTTTATTTTGATGAAATGTCATATGTGTCACAACGATTAGTGATTTTTTTTCTATTTTTAGAAAATCACTGAAGAAACCATATGTAAACTATTATTTTCTCTTGTGGATCACGAATTTCTCTTGTCTTATGTATTGACATATTTTAATATGAAAAAAAAACAACTTTTAGAAGATAAAAACTACTCCGAAATTATAAATCATATAGTAAACGATATCGGAGAAAAAAAGTTTTGTGATATAGTTATTGAATCAATTAAAACTACTGATAAGCATACCAATACTAGTTACGAGCAATTGGTAAAAAAATTGGAAGAACCACAATCAACTACATTAATTAAAGATAAACGATTAAATGATCTTCAAGTGGCTTTCTCAAAGTATCTTGAATCCGGAGAATTTAATAAAGAACAGTTTATAGAAGTTTGTGTAAAACCTTTTATCAATTCAGATGAAATCATGAAGTTCTGTGATAGTCTTTCGGTAAATGAAATTGCTGAGGTTTGTGCAAATAGAATGGAAAATACTAAATGGGAATTGTTTGGAAGAAAATTTCTAAATAAAATTACCGAAGAATCCAAACTGAAAAGGAAAATATTAAGCTCACTTAGCGTTGATGATTTAGTAAGACATTTAATTAAAAAGGACTCATTGAAAGATGTCATTTCGAGTACATTAGCTACTATCTCTCCATCAAGAAATTATTACAAAAATGATTTGGTAGAAATTTATAAATTAATAAATGCTAAACTAACAAATGTTTTGCCATCCAGTACGATGATGCAAATGTCTCTAGAGCTATTAGGGAAGATACCCATTAAAGATTAGCCGAATATAAGTTATGTTAAGTTTATAGAATTATTAAATAATTTAGTTTTTTCCTGACAAGTTTCTTTGAAAATGTGATTTAATCGAGGATCAATTTTCAGTAACTTAAAGTAACTCTTACTTACGTTAGAGACATGTTTTAAGTTTAATATAGATTTCATGATGTTCTCAGCAGTATACTTTAATTACTTATGCGTTAATAATTGTAACATCACTTCCGTCACAAAATTGTAATATGATTGTACGTTATCTATAATATAAAATGAAAAAGATTTTTTTTAGTATATAATGTTTTATTTTTATCTTACGTATGCAAAAATATACAAAATTCATCTCTTAAAATTAAAACTATCGAATGTATAAATTATATTGAGCAAAGTATTATGTATCTACAGTTTCCCAAAGTGATAAAATAAAATACCTATTTAATAAAACTACAAATACTAGTAAATATATTAAATTTACATATAACATATTTGGCAAGCTCTGAATTGTTTTTGTTGTTTTTTGTAAAGATGAAGGAATTAGTGGAACTCGTTAGAATTAATAGAGACCGTGTTATTTTTCAACGTCACTAATGGATTTATATATTATCATGAGCCAATCTGACTTCAAAATGCATAAATTTAAGTCATTGTGGAGTTGTGACTTAAAATATGAATTTTAAGTTTATAGGCGTAAGTTACAGATTCAGTATAGATACAAAAAAAGATGAGGTAAAGTTGCTTGGAGTGGAACAGAGCCCTAGATATGAAACATTAATTTTTCCAAACTTTTCAGGTATTTTCTATATACCTGCCATATTTTGGATGAATTTTTATATAATTTTGAAGCGGTTTGCACCGGAATCCGAGGTGACTCCAAATTTAATCAGTATAATTATGATATATTTTATTGTAAAAGAAAACATTACACAGACACCTACACATCAATAATTTTAATAAATTATTGAAAAAATCTTGGCGTTCTTAAGTTTCTATATCTGAAACGTGACAAAAGTATAGAAATTGAA
Source organism: Platypus cylindrus (assembly GCA_949748235.1). Classification (NCBI taxonomy): domain Eukaryota; kingdom Metazoa; phylum Arthropoda; class Insecta; order Coleoptera; family Curculionidae; genus Platypus; species Platypus cylindrus. The sequence goes on along the minus strand of OX456489.1, from coordinate 7,587,787 downwards.
ATTAAAGACAATGGAAAAATGAAAGGCTATTAATAATACAATTGACTAGTACATTAATTACAATTTACTTAGTTATCTATTATTATGTATTCAAGTTCAGTAATGTTTTCCTTTATCTTTCGATGTTGATGATCACAAATTATTAATTTTGAAAAACTTAATTTTAAATTGGTTGCGTTTTGTTAACGCAGGGATTTTCTTTTGTATAATTTCTTGAAACTAATTATTCAGAAAACATAGGAAACTTAAAATAATTAAGGAAATCGAGATTCTTTTAAATATCGCGGTAACATAATACCATGATGTGACTGTGATCGAATTAAACCACCATTTTGCACATATCGCCTATTTTCTGGTGGCGAATGTCGTCGTCTATGATACCTACTTTTTTGATCTACAGTTCTATACCCCTCATCATATCGATTTGCTGTAATTTCTTCATCATTGTACTGTCTGTAATGATCATTACCATAAATATCTATATGTGAATGTTGATGTTTATACATATAAGCATCTGCACTTTTTCGTCGTTCTTTATTTTTATATTTTTGTTCAATGGGCATTTCTACTTCTCTTGAATTTTTATTATTCACAGTCTGCGAATGTGTTGAGGATTCACTGGAATTCTCCTCTGATGTTCCCAATCCTAAATCTTTGTCCATATCTCCGGGATAAGGTGATTTCTTAATATATTTCTCTTCGGCTGTGGGTTTCAATGTATTCCCATTCAAGGTGAAACGAGGATGTGGAATACTATATGGTTGCGGTAATGACTTTTCTATATTCGATAGTTTAAAATCATCATTTTCATCGTAATCTTTGCTTGATCCTGGACCAAATAATGATAATAAAACCGGTAAAAGGAATAGACCATGCATAGCACCGAGAAATACTACCAAAAAAATCATTTTAAAAAATACGGAGAATATATAATTGTTGGCTAATATCAAAGCAATCATTCCAAGAACAGTACTGATCGAACCTACAAATTAAAATTTGTCAGGATCAATTGGATAACCATCAAGCCAGATGAAATTTACCTTGAAATATCGGCAAACCTAAAGCATACAAAGATTCTTTCATTTTGTCTTTCGAAGATTTCGCAGGTGAAGACATATAAGCATAACAAATATGAGCTGTAAAATCTACACTGAATCCAATACACATGATTAAATTAATCATCGATATGGAATCGAGATTTACATGCCATAAAGCCATGTAACCAATCACTCCTGCTTCTATTGAAACAATACTAAATGCCACCCAAAACGAACAGAAAATATTTGGTATAAATATAAAGGAAACGAACATCATGATGACACCTCCAATTATCACATTCTGTATTGATAACGGACGTACAAGTTCAAACTGTAATAGAACATCTCCAAATAGTTTTTCGAAACATTTATAAGTATTATAGTTTTAGTAGTACCTGATCGAAAAATACGAAATAAGGATGAAAAACTGTGACATTTAATGATGAATTTTTTGCAATTTTTCTCAGCACGCGAACCATTTCTTTTTCATGTTCTGTACCCGAAATATTGAGCGCTTGTATAAGGAATCTCATAGCAATTATTTTCTCTTTTTTCTCATCAAATTTCACATCCAAAGAAAATGGGCTAGAAGGTGCTAACCAAAGCTGAAAATAAAAATCAAATATTATTGCATATTATTATAACGTTTTATAAACTACGTATTGCTTAGTTTAAGCGTTTTAAGCGTATTTATGTTTATCTTTTAGCATACCTCTTTTAATGCACTAATAAATTGTTCTTGCGTTTCAATTGATTTATTTAAATACTCCTCATTTCTGTCCATGTATTGAAGAAAACTTCTTAGCCATGACTCTGTGTAGAGAACATTTGAAATGTAAGATGTATTTTCGAATGTTTGTGTCAGATTTTCAACCTCTCGTTGAATGTTTGGATCGGAATAATCATATTCACCAGATACAACTACTTGAACTCTAAAATTAGGCTTGCATAAAATTTTGTAAATTAATTAATTGGCTCACATTACTTACCGATAAGGAAACTCTCTATAATAATCATCTTCTCTATCGAAGAATTCAATTGCATATGAATCGTTTTTAGCAACTTTTCGTCGCTCTAAGCCTTCTTGAATTTGTGTAATACCATAGCCGGCTCCCATTAAATAAATGGCAAAAATTATTATAACAAAGAACTTAACACATCCTTTACTTAGAAACTCTAAATTTAAAAAAAGAAGTACATAGTTGGAAACTGTTTAATAAAATTTAATTAAATAATATACCAGCAAAATAATCTCTAAAAAAGATCATCATTCCATGTTCTTTGTTATCTGCTGGGTTATCCATATCATCTGGATCAACACCACCACTACAGAATATGCGATAAAGCCAACATCTGTCCTCTGTAATAAATAACAAGATAATTGAACAAATTATGAAGGATGAGAAGTTTAATCCTCTAATATTCTATGTAGTACTTACGTGATTTGGACAATGGTTGTACTTCAAAACAAAATAGAGCATGAAGATTTTTTTTCTCGCAATAACCGGAAATTGCAACACAACCGGCGAAAAATGTTAAATGCCAAATAAAAAGTAAAACTGTAGCAACACCTGTAACAACATACATACATTTTATTTAAAATTCCCATTCAATTTTATTAAATGAACGCGCTTTACCTGAATAGATGCAAAATATTGTTACAGATGGAAATGGGCTAAAAATCCCAATTAAAAAACTAAAGAAATCCGTAACTGATGTGATAGTAATTGAAACAGCTGCTTCACTTAACATTTGCGCCATTCTTTCGGGCACACTAGTTTTAATTGAAGTTCTTCTCCATGCGGCCAACATTACAAACGTATCATCGATACCAATTCCTACAGAGATGTTAAAATAAGATAAATTCATTTTAGTTAGAAAATAAATTAACTGTTCATTTACCAATCATCAAGAATGGAGCGGCCAAATTAATTCCAATAAAATCAACACCTCCGTACATACAAAAACCGAAAGCAGCTAATGTTGCCATTGCAGCACTTAAATTTCCTAAAAGGCCCAACCAAGGTTTTGATCTTACCCAATCCGACATCATACATGTTACTGTTGTCAAAACAAATGGAAGTATTAGCAATTAATATTGACAACTATATTATAGTATCAAGAATTAAAAAGAAAATTGTCTACCACTTATCTATTGACATTGATATTATATATGTATATGTATATTATGTATTATATATTATACATTATCTTCCCTGATCCATTTAAATATGTATAATAACACAAGTGTCACTTACTCACAGAAAATATCGCCATAATTACAAAAGTCGATGTAAAATATGGTATTACAGAATGTGTATTTTTCTCTAGCTCATGGTCCAGAGTTCTAGAAGAGAACCTCGCTATTCGTATATATTTAAATCGATGTTCAACATCTTGAACTTGTTCGATTAAATCTAAAAATGCATCTTCCCATGCGGCACCTCTAAAAACAATTAAAATTCATCTTAGTTGACAAATATTTTGTTATCTTTCTCTTAATGATATTAAAGATGGTGGCTTCTAAGAGAATAATTTCTAAATCATATCGTATACAGTAAATATAATATAATTTTGTTAATAGCTGTTGGAATTTCCTTAGCTCTACTTAATTTTTGTTTGTTTTTTTTTTTTTAAATCAGTTTACTTACAAAGTATCAATTTTCGTATTATCAGCATTTCCAAAATAAACTAACTGTACCGATGGTACGCTAATAATAAAACCATCTGAGCTAACTTTTGTTCCACCAAAAAATACAGGAAATGCATGTGCATCCCATGTTACTGGATTAAACATTAATGGAAAAGTTAGATGAATCGTACCATTTTCCACCTAAAATTAAGAAAGGAATATGTTATACAGAATACAAAGCAAGTATATTTATGAAATGAATAAGAAAATGTTCGTAAGTTGGCCTTTCTAAATTTCAATAAAATGTAATTTCGGGGTATGTGTTATTCGTTGTTGTACTTTGTGTATTAGTTCACATTACATAAAGGTTTCGCGACCGAAAATAGAAAGACAGCAAAAAATAACCAACCTATTATACGAGATAAAATTGATTAAGTCAAAATAAATAAAGTTTGACATTCATTTATAAAACAATAAATTATTTAGATTTTTCTAAAAAAATTAATATCGTCAATACTGTCCATTACTTCAGTAATGTCTTCAGCTTCACGTCTAACTGTAATTTATCCGACAACACCACCAAATGCACCATTATGTCAAGTAGTATTAACCAAATTGGAGCGCTCACTTCTAATTGATGAAAAACATCCACAAACAATGTTATATTTTCAAAGTGAAATAACAATATTGGAAGAGAAAATACGGCAGTATAAAAATTATAAATATCGAATTCATCCATTCAGTATAATCAAATCATGGTATGATTTTTTTTCGATATTTTTTTATGGATTATTATTGTTAGTAAAGCCAATTGAAGCAGCATTTTTACGCAGAACTCATCAATTCATTTTAATGTCGTATGAAACAAATTTTATTTTCCTTTATCTATTAGTAGCAATAGATACCATCGCTTTATTTCATGTGATTGTTCAATTTTTCATTGGATATGCTATGCTTTCAACAAAAGTAATTGAGTTGCGTTTTAAGAGTATCGCGGCAAGATATTTGCGAAATTTTTTTTTTTTTGACGTTCTATCATCTATACCAAAACTAACATACTGGTATGCTCCTAGTAGTGTGTTTGCTGTATTAAATGCTTTATGTGTTTTAAAATTGGTCCGTATTCATACATTCATCAATTTAATAAGATCATCATCGGGAATCAAATCAACTGTAAAAGTGTTTCTATTGAATTTCTTCTTTTCAACGGTAATTATTTGCCATGTTATGACTTGTTTGCATTTTGGAGTGCCAAGATATCAATATCTCATTTATGGACGTCATGACAATAAATCGTGGGTGATCACTAATGATATTATATCAAAATCTATATTTCCCGCATATGTGCATTCGTTGTTTAGAAGTTCTGGATACACATTAGCGATTCACACCGATATCAAGGAAAGTATAATTAAAAATTGGTCAGATTTAGTTGTAGCATTGATCAACTATCCTGTAGGAAAAATGCTAATGGGTTTTACATGGATAGTTTTATTCCAAGTATTTCTTTCTACTCACGCTTTACGTGTAAAATATGAACAAGTTGTAACCGAATTACATCAATATATGAATAAAAAACAATTACCGGCAGATCTTAGAAATACTTTACTCGATTACTATGATTACAGATATCAAAAAGTATTTTTTAACGAAAAAATAATCAGAAATTTCCTTTCGCGTAACTTAAGAATGGAAATCGATGTATTTTTATGTAAACTGGTCATATCTCAAGTACCTTTATTTGCTGATATGGATCATATTGATGTACAAGAAATTGTTTCATATTTACAACCGGAAATTTATATGCCAAATGATGTTATCACTGACTGGAGAGATTATGAAGCGTGTATGTATTTTATTGCCAGTGGAACGGTTGCCATGTATACACCATCCGGAAAAGAAATTTGCCATCTTCAAGAGGGCAGTTATTTTGGAGAAGTAGCTTTAGTATTGCAAACTAAATCGGCAGCTACTTATACAGCAGTGGAAGTTGTGCAATTATATAAACTAAATAAAGTAAATTTTCGATTCTGTTTTAGTAAACATGAAGCAATTTTCGAATCGATAATACGGAAAGCTGAAAGAACTGCCGATTTAATTTTTACATCAGAGAAAAGACATAAGAATGAATTATTTATGATGACATATAAATAATGTTTTCTAATGCTTGCTTCAACCGTTGTATTTACATAGTAAACTACGATAGTATTTGCAGTATGTATTCATTACAATAAATGTGTTCAATTATATGTGGTTGTTTCTGTGTGAACAATTTATACTTACTTCATTCATAATATATTCTAAGTTAAGAATATCATTTTGAAAGCATTCGGACATCCATCTGGCACAAATATCAGCATATGTAAAATATTGTCCTTCATGATAAACCGTCATATTTTGAATTAAATTATCTAGTTGTCTCATTTCTTTCCATACTGCTGTCCTTAGCATGTTTTTAATACCATCATTTGATGTTAAAATTACTCTACCAAAACGCCCTATAATTAAATATTAAAAAAATTGGATAAATTGGATTAAGCATCTCGAACTAAAAGTATAATTTATATATCATTTTAGAGATGAATTTTACTCAATAGAAGCAATTATGATAATAAGTGTTTAGGGAATAGCTATATGCATTTAGACACATGTGACGACGTTAGGAACAAGTGCCTATTGATTTTTAATTACGTCTAGATTTATTAAAACAAATAAATTCATTACTTTCAGAACAATATGTGTGATTACTTAGTATCTTGACGATAATTTGAAAGATCACTCGTAATCTGAATACATATTTGCATACATGTTTTTTTCTAATTTCTATTACTTAGATACTTAGATTAGTTCTATTACTGACTAACCTTAGATACTACAACTACCCACCCTGTAATCAACGGTACTTGATATAATTTCAAAACATTAAACAGTGGAATAGAACTACCAGATTATGTATTCAAAGTGACCGACATTAAAATATAACATAATGTGAAAGGAAATGCATTAAGCTTTTAATATGGATATAATTGACTTGTTTTTATATGTTTTAAATGAGGTAAATTTCCGTATAAGACGAAATGCAGAGACTTGGGGGATAGGTAGACAAGTAGGTAGGGTATTAGGTAGATAGATAAGTAGTACTTTTAGATGCCATAAAACTATGTAGTATTAAAATAAATATACTCAATTTGTAAAAAATGAACTTAGGTAATAATTAAATAAAATAACAAGAAAGAAAACACACTTTAGCAGTATAATATGTATATTATATATAAAGATGTATGCGGTGTAGCCATTTTCTGTCTATTTACGTCGCATAAGCCAATCATTTAATGGGAAAGTAAAAAATGGGTACTTTAGTAAAAAAATTTCCTGTGACTTATTATCCAATAGAATAAAGAGAGTAAAAGGAATAAAATAATCCATGAAATCATATCACAGCCTATTGTGAGTTTATTATTTTTTTAATTTTGCGTTATATCGTCAGAAGTCTGTAGACAATGAAAAAATTATCAATTTTAATTCACTACACAAATACCTATCGAATGCGTTTAGAATTTTTCTTCCATTGCTAATAATGTATAACAGATATTTAGCATATGAGCAAATTACATTTTTCTGACTTGTGAATAATGCGTTAATGACTCGTTACAACTTCCATGTTTTAAATGCGAAAGAGAAAAATAATTTGTAATAAATTTTGTCTTGTTTGTGTGCTAATTTTACCATTTATCACACTTAACTAACAATAGATAACTAAATCTATCTACACACATGCATAATAAATTGCCTTTATGTATTATTTAAATCTTCAAATAAGTAAGTAAGTAAGTAAATGGTACCTACCTGCTCTAGTAATTCTGGCCACATTAAACCTGCTTGTATAATTTACTTTAAAATAATGTTCAACTATTGCTCGTTCAATCTTCCCTTCTCCATTAATTGGGCTAAATAAATATTCTGGATCTATATTATTATGCATTCTTTGGTACCCTGTCATGCCCAGAAATGTTATTAGAATAGGAACTATAACAAAATATCCAGGATGTTTTCCAACTATTAATCCTAATTTGTAAAATGATTTGTTCAGGCATTCGTCAACAATTTTTAAACCAATCATCTGCAACAAATATTTATTTATTTATTAATATAAGTAGGTAGAATTTTTTATTACTTTTTAAGAAAAACGTTTGGTAATAAGTATGTGTGCCAAACATATGTAAAGATTTATTTAAAGTTTATTCACGCATTATTATTATTTTTTTTAATGTATACGTATAATTTCGTCAATGATGCGGCGACATTCGGTGAATGCGAAATGTATTTAATTGCGACTGAATGACCCATATTTGTAATTTTTTATTAATGTAATAATATTAATTGGCGGTCATTTAAAAAATAATTTTAAGTTTTGATTTGATTTGTAGTGAGATATTGCAGTAAATGTGAATTTTGTAAGGAAATATATTAAACATTCACGCACCTAACGATGCATCTGATTTCCGAATATGCATGTAATATATTTAGACATGTTATATATAATACTAGTACTGTATTATACTATAATGTATATGTGCATAATTTAGGAAACAATAATTATTAAATTGTTTGTAGTCTGCTCTTTAAGAGCAGACTACACGTAAGACTTACAATAGAAACAATTTAGCTACAAAAATATGCAGATGCAAATTCTCTGTTCTCTAACTGATAATCCGAGAATGTGTGTATTTGTATCTAATTCAATATTAATTCGTCTAATAATTTATACTGTAATTAAATTTACTAACATTTCTAACTGTTAGTCCATCTATGCTTCAGGCGAATTTAATGATAAATTTATCATTATAATAAATATAATATACACATATATAGAAAGTATTACTCTGTGATATAAACAGTAATTAAATTGTAATTAAAAAATAAGTAACAGAAAAGTAGTACATTTTAAATTAAGTTTTTTTTTAGTGGGCGCCGCGTGGATCCTCATTTTCCATTTTTTGCACACATGTTGCTTTTAATCTATTTAAGAAATGTAGACCGTGAAAATCTATAGTTTACAAACATTCACACATCCGCCATGTGTATGCTGATAATAATATAGAGAAATAATAAACCACTATCACTATCTTAAAAAGAGAAACATTTGATTCTTCACGTAAAGATGCTTGCTTCAGAAAACTGAATATGATTAATAATTATAAAGTAGTTATGATAACTGAATAGGATTAAACCTGTATCGAATTCTAACCTACAATATATGTTTATTTATCATTAAGGAGCAAGTGTTGTGTCAACACAATCTAACATGAAATTAAATGATTTACCAAAAATTAAACCTTAACCTATATCTAATTGATTTATTTATCATTGAACTGATTCTTCTATTCATTATTATTTAACTTGAAAATCAAATATCATATTATGCATAATGCAATCAACTTAACTAACCAGTAAAACATTTTCTATGTCAAAGGAACATTTTTGGTTTTTCTATTACGTAAAATAAGAAAAAAATCGTAATAAATATTGTTGCGTGTATTTATTTTTAAACTCAAATTTAATTGTGGTTTATTATTTTGTTTTTGTAATCTAAAAGAAAGTGTCATGAATATTAAGATTTTGTTTTTCTTTTTTTTTATAAACGAAATTTGCATGCTGTTAATTATAAATCTTAAAGATTTTACCGTTAACTTTTTGAAAACAGATGAAAAAAAATGGTTGATATGTAACTCTACCTTCTTCGTCGTAAACAAACATATTTTTTTATTTTCAACTTTCTATTACTAAAAAAAAGGATTTTTAAGTTATTCTTTTACCGTTTACATAAATCATTATTAACTAATTAAGTCGCAACTTAATAAAACTAATTAATTTCTTAATATTATTCTATATGCATACTTATGTGCATATATCAAAAATTTAAATTTGAAATTACATCATGTTTTGATTATTGGATTGGTTAGTTCATTAACCGAGTCCGAAGGTAAATTTCCTTTTTCCACGCTCTCCAAAAACGAAAATTATTTTAAGCAAGCAGACATGTAAGCTTTAAATTATAGTTAGTAGGTATATGAGATATAGATTAGGTAACACACCTTGCTAGATTTAGTTTTTTTTTTTATTATTATATTATGCTACTAAAGCCATTGGGTACCACGGTCGAACTTGACCAAGTTAGTTAGTACTTTGCTACGATTGTTATTACTTTCTATTATGTACCTATATATAAAATTAGATGTCGTTTGTAGCAGATTTATGTTTATGTTAGGATTTACAATACCATAGGTATATGAATACATAAAAGTATAAATAGATGGATATTAATTGAGAATAATTTTTTTCTTTACTTCAATTTTTCAATTAACAGAAAAATAGCAATTATAAATTTATACTTATAATTACGTTTCTTTAAGTCTGCTATTTATTTACGTCAATATTATAATTATGTATGTTCCTACATAGATCCGGATTCCAGAATAATAAAATAAACATTGTAGGATAATGTCAAGCTGTTTAAGTATCATTTACAATAAACATAGTGTGAATCGTAAAGTTTAAAACACGTGTTTTTAACGATGGTGTCTTATTATGAATAATACTATTATCTATAACTCGAAATAGTTTTGTGTACAACACATTAACTTGTCTACTTACGATCAATCTTTGAAGTACCACTCTAATTTTTAACGTTAGACTTAAGGCCCAGAGATTGATCGTGAGTAGGCAAATACCTTTATTTCATTATAAACGCACCTTTAAATATAGATAGTTTGTATTAATAGTGTTTACAAGTTGTCGATAAGAATGTATTAATTCAAGTGTGCTTAATTACCTACATTTAATTTAGTGAGAAATTTACTCTTGTTAAATGGCAGGAAAATACATATTAATTCATGAAATAGTTTATTACTAACAAGTACTATTAGTTGATTGTTAGTTTTTGATGGTGGAGCAAAAATAAGGCAATATTTGATTCTGTATAAGTCTCTATTAATCCATTAACATGGCAAGGACAATTTCGACGACAATTTTCCTTTTCTTCAGATGTCTATATTCAAAATTAAAACATTTTTAGAAAATCAGTAATTAACATTCAAAACCATCATCGTTTTTTTTTTAGATACGATTAAACTGCTTAGCATAAACTAAGTCAAGAAGGAGTTATCATCGTATAAAAATATCATTAATAATGTGATATTGTAGTAAATTTGGAGATTCTTCAAAAAATTCCGAAATACATACATACTCGACAAAAGTCCAGCGGCAACTTCACGAGAGCTGTTATTCTGATCGTAAATTATTCTAGTATTTTCTCGAAATAATCTGTGTTTGTTTGTTGCGCCATTACTTAAATTAATCAACAATTAATTCCATTCAAAAAATGCAATACAGTATTGGTAGATGACGTGCATTCTAGTATGTACTACCGTAGTTATAAATAAATTGTTAAATACCAAATGAATTGCATATATGCACAAGAATTTAATTTTTTCTATTTCTAATCGCCTTGTATGAATATAATTTGCTCTATATATTTTATCTCTTTTCTGCAGTTGTTGTTGTTGTTGTTTATCAAACAGGGACATTGTTTTGTTACTGTATACTAACAAACAATCACTTTTTACCTCAGAATGTATCATACCTACATTAAACTTATCGTTTACCTATTCACTAGTATAGGTTGAATTGAAAGTAAAATTGCCAATGATTAAAGCATAAAACGATAAAAATTTCGAGATACTTATACATTTTTTTTCTAATTTTCATTGTTATTGTTGCTACACCAAATTGAAGGCTGAATATTATTGTAAAAATCTAACTTCTATAACAATGTTACAGTAATAAACTTTAATTTAAAAATGTGTGTGAATAAGATGATTGTTACTCGATTTTTTTACATTTTTTTTTTTACATTAAACGAACAAATTTAAATCAGTTGCCATTGTCACCAAATTATTCATTTCATAGTGAACTTATTCAGATTATGATGTAGTATTTACATATACATAAATAGAAATTATTCTCGAAATCGAAACCGAGTCGAAGAAACAAAAGAATAAAATCAAGAACAAGGATAGTCACTTGTCTGGCTATCTGGCTGATTGATAGCATGACTAACTAGCTGGAATAACCAAATGAAACCAAGCCAAAATAATAATACATAAACTTTTTGTTTTATTTGTACATATTTTAATAATAAATATTTGTATTGTTAACCAACTTTAATTTAACTTATCATCTACATACAAGGAAAGGGACAATTATTTTATTGCTTTTGATTATTATGATGAACAACAATATATAGATGTATATGTAGTATAATAATAATCACATATGTACTATGTATGTATCCATATTGGATAAGGAAGAGCTGAAACTCTACAAATTTGTAAGTAATGAGGCAAATGACCTTTTGACAACCGCAACAAAACAATTTGTATTTAATAATTAACGACAAAGCATTATTAATCCTTGATTAAATTGAAAAGATCAATCAGTGAATTAAATTAAACAAAAAAGTTTTAAAGAAACATTGTTGCCGCTAATCTTTGAAACCGACGTCATAAATCAGTAAAACTTAGATTTCAAATTAATTCTATAATATCAATTTAAATAATTTAATGTAGGCACGTTTTGTAATTTGCAATATATTATTTATTATTTAATTAATATCTATCTATTGCATATCAGTTCTTTTTTACACGAAACTAAAAAAGTAATAATAATTATTATTAAAAAAAATATTCTTTTGTTCTAATTATGCCTTTTTCTAATAAAGAAAGATAATTGCAATTTGAAACCTTGAAATATATCTTTCATTTCCGTTTTAATAAAATTAAATGTTTGCAGATTTTCCAACTTTTATTTTATTTTTCAATATACAGTCTGGTTGTATACTAGTGTCCATCCCAATTTGGAATTTTGCAATTTATTAGATTGACATGATATTTTTCATATCTTTTATTTTCGCCAATAGGGCTCGGAACACTCGGAGTTTCTCAACATAGGGCTTCCCAATCCATATTTTTTTTTAATCGAATGTGCTACTTCTCATTACCTGGTAGTGTAGAGAGTGATTACTTAAAAGCACATTCGAAAACCAGCACGCATCAAAATTCCACGCCATGGAATAATAATTCACTCACAATTTGATCATTTTTATCGAAAAAAAACACGATACAAATTACTCCTAGCCCATCTTTATGTATGTAAGTATGTGTGTGGTATAATTTTAATTTTGTGGCAATTATTATTGATTATATCAGTTATTCAATAGAAGGATTAAATTTCAGTTGTTAGTATTAAGCTGTTTATAAACATATAGGTAGATCATTTTAGGCACCGAATAATGTATGTCCATATTAGCTTTAAATACCCCATTAAAATTAATAATGTCCACGTACATACAATAAAAAGGAACACTGCTAAATTAAGCAGTGCCATCTTGATAAATTCAACTAATATGTTTTAAATTATTATTATTGTTATAACTATTAGATATTATACTAGCATTAGTATTTCTATTATTATTAGAGGATACCTAAATCCACTGATCCTTTATTGTTATTATATATTAAGCTTTAATTCTTATAAGCTGATAAGTATTAAACGTTAGTATTCTTTTCAGTTAATTAATCAAACATTATACCAATGTTTAAGGATTGTTAAATGAATCTAGAATAATTAATTGTGTGCCGATAAGACTAAAATTTAATATGGCAAAACTATAAATTAACATCTTTGAAATTTATTGGAAATCCCAGAAACAATACTTTTTTATATTTTGTTTTGCGTTTATTTTTACACGATTTAAAAGTACACGTGCCCATGTATGTAAAAAATTATTCATAAACCACTGGATAAACGTTACATTAATTTGTAATTTCTGTTTTTTACCTAATTATACAAAAATATCACGAACCAATGCATTTACTATTTTCATTTTTTAAACTAACTTTTCTTTAATGTTGTATTATTGTGTGTATTGAATATTCCATTATTTAATTATACATTTAAACTACTTCGAGTCATATTTTTTTAAAGAAAGGAAAAAATACTTTCATCTTATATAAATTTTTCAAATAAATCTTCTGTAAAATGGAGAAATACGTTCTATCTATTCAACATTATTTGACGTTTGGCTAACGTTTCTTCATTTTAGTTCTAGTATGTAATAATAATAGCACAATATAATAAGAATAATAATAAAATTGATATTAATAATAGATAATAACAAAATATCAGTAAATTCATTGAACATTAAGAAATTATAAAATATCTAAACAGAAAAAAGCATTTCATTCATTCATCAATTATTTTGTAGATACAACAACAATGTTTCACATTTTTTTATCCTCTTTCTCTAAGTATTACTAAACAGATGTAATTAACAGTTAAATATTAATAGAAATTTTAAATTAAATATAATAATTATTTATACAATAAAAGACAATATAAATAAAATTGAATAATGAAGATTTATTATATCTATTATTTTTTTTTTTAATTAATTCGTAGCTATTTCTGTTTGATAGGTACTGATTATTAACCTACTATTATAGCACACGAACTTGATTAGTTTATTTCAAATAGTTTCAATAAGACTAAAAATAAATTATAATTATTCCAATGGAATAGTTCGAACATGGAAATATTATTTAAAAGAATTAAAAGTCATGTTTTACATAGAAAATTTACCATTTTCACTTTTCTTTTTTCTTATATAATTTATGACAATATTTGAACCAATTTTATATATTTCATGACTTTTAAAATTTAATCCAAATATTATTTGTGATATATGTATATTCAACTGAGCCTCGAATTTGGAAACAACTTATAGTTAAATTTCGAGATCGTCTCATTAAAATTATATTACTTTATCGAAAAGAATTTCATTAATTGTTTAAATCTGCATTAGTCAAACTGTGTGGTAAATACAATCAATACAATTACAATTAGAAGTTTTTATTGAGAAATCGAAAAAATATTACCTACGATATGCTCCAGTGCCGTTCGTCGCTGGCCAATTAGAATCCGGTTAAATTTTACTAGTTCTAATGGTAAAATGTGACGTAATAATTAACAATAAATACTACTAATAATAATTAGATATTTTGTTAATTTTCTCTTAGTTTAAGTAATCTAAATTAAGGTCGACTGAATTTTCTATGGGTTACAATCAATACAATCGTTCTAAGGTAACCTAAATAAACTATGTTGAGTGGTGTTTTTTTCATCTATTTAATTTGACACGTATCAATTGCTTTTTAAAAAAATAAAAAAAAAACATCGCAGAAGAAATGATGACCAGATCTCTAATCATGTTATCATTTAGTTCTTCTACTATTTCGAAAATAATATTTGCATTTGTAGCCACAGAATGATTCCCTATTATTTTATTGCTTATACTAGTACTTACAGCTATCTAATATTTCATTCTTTTCTAGTGAAATTTTGTAATGTCATTTAACAGCTCAAAGTAATTACTATAATTTTTCGTAGAATGTAATAAGCAGAAAAGCGAAAAGTTCACGTTATTTTTATGGATATGTAAATGTATACGTGTAACATTTGTTGAATTTGTAGAATGGGTACCTACTTAAATTTATAATTTTTTTTTATTATTTAACAGAAAAACTTTCTATTTCTTTTTTTTTTAAAAGTCAAAAAAATCTGAAAAGGAAATTTTCCTTTAGCCAACAAATTATTCGAATCGTTGCTCTAGTAACCTAAACGACAATCCAAAAAAGAAATAAAAACTTGAAAGCATCATCCCAGTTTCCTAAATACTTTTCTTTTTTTGTTATTATTGATGTTCTTCTTTACTTTATCTGCCATTGCCAAATTGGAAATTAATTTTTTGTTGTCGTGGATTAAAGAACTTGTTTAAAAAGTATATGCAGCTTTTGACACACTTTTGCTTTTTTTACGCTATTATTGTCATCACTGAAGCAGGCAGAATGTTTCGTTTGTGAGGTCTTTTCAAGATAATTTAATCAAATAATAACGCATTATCCAATTGGCATATATAAATAATTATTATAATTTGGTTATTGTATATATTTGATTGCTGTAAACTGTACAATATGATTGACATATGCAAAAGTACACAAATTATTATTAAAATTGGAATATTCGAATTATCACGATGCTTTTATTTTTAACTGTATCAGTATAATCTAATTTTGTAAATCACAATTAATGGTATAAGAAATAGGCGTGACACTCTTTGGTGATTAAATGAGATATGAGCAAAGTGATTTTAAAGTGACTATTTCCTGTCCAGAATATTTTAATATGGATGGCGTCAAGACTGTTAGGAATGTTTTATTATTTATCTAGATATATTTTGGCGTTCCTGCCAACTTTTTTAAGTAAGTACCTTTTTTATCGATTTGTTTTCAAATAAAAAAAAACCAATAACACAAAATGAACAAGATACAAAACCTTACAAAAATAAAGATTTAAAATCCCAATAATTAACACTTATCAATTTGCGCGCCACTGGCTAGAGCCGCTTTCAATAATTTTTTAGTGATAAAATCTGAACTATTGTACTAGAAGACAAAAATATATGTTTTTACATTCCTTTGGGGAAAAGATCAAGATACCTTAACATATGGTTTGGTATCATAGGTATAGGTACCATAGGTAGAATGGTACTACACCAGGTATACTTTTTACCTGTCTTTCTCCCTTTGAAAATGAAACATACCCTCATTTGAACTTTTCGTTTTGGAAATATACTGGTATAGAACCGTTTATAAACGAAATAATAATAATAATAAAAAGGGACTGTTTAGTGCATAATATAGTTATAATCTACCTTACAGATTGTGCAATGAACAAAAATTCGAAGATATAAAAGAGCATAGTGCATACTATAAATGAAATCATTGGCGTACAAATATGAGAGTAGTTTATAGTACAATACAATACAAATACCTATAAGGAAATAGTGTTTTTAAATTTTATTATTAGAAATTATAATCGATTATCTCAAAAACTTATTACTTTTCATCTTATAATTACATGAATATCTGAAAAAAACTCGATATAATTCTAGTAATAATTCATGAAATAAAAACTCCGTATATACTATGTATATTGAAGGGTATTGATTGTGTATTTTTAGATATTTAATAACTTCTTCTATTTTTCTAATTTAATTTTTTGTTTGCAATGACAAGTATTATTATTTTATTATTATTTCCTTTTTCCAGTGATTTCAAATATATGAAAAAGTATAAATTGAAAGTTCCCATAGTTTTTTTCTTTATATTTAATACGAGGTCTTGATAATGTAAAAAAATTTATTTTAAATTTAAACAAATGCCATATAACCAAGAACTCTAATAAAAGTGCAGCTCTAAAAGTGATGAAAAAAAGCATGTACCTTTACGACTTCTCTATTATTTTGTAATCCTCAATCATCCACTAACGACACTTGATATTGAAAGGAATTAAATTAAGTTCCAAACCACTTTCTTCATTATTTACCGGCACAAAAATTTGATACGAACAAAATTACTCAAATCACCAAAATCCCGTACGTATTCAATCTCTCTTCAAATTTTTCACTCTATATAAAATAAAGCACTGTCTTCTGCCAATCTACACGTATGTACGTACTTAAAACATTCGACTAAATAACTTTTAAACTTTCTGATTAAATAAACTTGAGTAATATCGAACCGATAATAATAAAAGTTCTTCAGCGTGTCAGCAGGTATACAGGTGTAAGTAAAGTAAAGGTAAAAGAGACAGTCCGCATTGGACTGATTTAGAATAACAACAAATTTTCGTTTGTAGTAAAAAGATATAGTATGGAGTAGGTAGAAGAGGTAAAAAAGATTTTTTAGTTCTAAGTGTGACTGTGTCACAGAGTCAAGTTGTAATATGGCTGACAGTCAACAGTTTATAGTTAAATGAAAATGATTATTTTAATCTATGCATATGCATGAATAGTATTAAACAATAATAATAATAATAATTGTAATAGTTGTTGTCCGCTTTATTTGATTCAGTTTCGTGTACCTACTTTATCATCGTAATGTATGATGATAAAGGGGTTCCTGCGCCCCACACTATTAACCGCATAAAATTATAGATAAAGTTGAGGTCAGAATGTTAAATTTGTTTTTGTTTATAGAAGAGTATTTTTTTATTAAAATAGGTATACACAAGTGTTAATAATCAGCTTTAATTTCAGTTCATATTTTTGAATTTTCTCGGATTATTTAAGGTTTTAATCTCAGCCTATAGAATTTAAAAAAAATATACATATATTCAATTTTAAGTCTGGGATCAAACTCGCTGGACCATATTGATATGTTGCATCTACATACAGCCCATCTCAACTCGAGGCATAAAGTATAATCTAAAAATAACTTCAATATTAAGTTTTCTTCGTATATAAAAGGCAATGTATCCAAACTTCATTAGTAAACTGCTTTCGTTTTCGTAATTATAGATTAGCTAGATTTTGGATTGCTCGAGGCGCGTCTAATGAATAGTAGGTACATATAAATATTGTAAATCCATTAATCATATAATTTTGACAATATTAGAAATTTATTGGAAGTATTGGAACACCCTGTATACCTATTTTCATCTTCAACGTAAAAAATACCTAATTGTTTTATAATGAAAACAAAAAGGAATTCTACAAGGAAGAAAATAAATGGTTTTTTTTTGTAGTGTGATGATACTGTGGTACCTATACTGGTGGCGTAAATTTTTTGACGTAATGAAATTCTTGCATAACATATGGAGTTTAGTTAAATAATATAGGTATATAATAATGCAAATTTTGTCTGGTAACACTTTTTTCATATGGTATATGATTATTTCTATCCGAATCTATAGGGTGGTCACAATTGAGACAATTTTCGTGTAAGTGTTTAATTGAAAACTTTTTGAAACCAAATAAATCTCCATACTCCGATTTGGGTCCAAATGGTGAATGCTGGCTATGTTTTAGAATTAATATAATTTGAAACAGAGATAGAATGAGGAAGCATTATATATAATATAAATATAACATATTTATATTATGTTATAAAATAAACATTATATAAATTTTAAACATAATTTATAGAAGTTATCTAAGCAAACGTTATGCTAAATGAATATATATCATCATCCTTGCCACAGCCGATGTACCTACCCAATGTTCCAGTGGTGTGGTGAACTTTCGTTTCCTTTATACCTATATGTTGTTTTTTTATAAATTTTATTAAAAACCAGGGTTTTCGATACTATTATAGTATAGTATTATTGTTATTTACTAATTATTATTCTTAGTATTTCCGCTTCGATTAAAGCTATCAGTTCAATGTTTGAAAAACACAATATAATAATTTATTTCCATTTAAAAAAAAATTGCATTAAAATAAAAAGGAGTCTTAATAACAGCAAATCGTCACTATAGCTGCTATAGGAAACCTTTGTAAGTATTTAGCTCACAAATACATCAAAAATAAAATAAGGAAATTTGAATTGATCTGTCTTGTCTGTCCTTCCGAGGATTGCTTCGGAAATGAGCTTATACGTTCTAGAACTAATTATTGTTGATCAAATACCATTTTCTTCTACTGGACATAACTGTGTTATCGATCGAAAAGTAGGTACTTTCACTTACGATGACATAATAACTATACATTACGATGTAATTGTGCATGAAGAAAAATGTAGAACGATTTTAGAATGGGTCGGTCGACGTTAATCATCACTTGAAGGCGGCGGCAATAAATAAACTTCGCCAAAAATTGAAGAAAGTTGTTGTTCATGTTTAATAGGTAGATTTTTAGTAACAAGACAATCAACTTATTTATTTATGTTCTGTGTTGCATGTATGCCTCGTTTTATGTAATGTTGAAGAATATTTATACGATGTAACTATACTACTTATATATATATATTCGGAAAATAAAGAAACACGTCTAGAATCAGGAAGAATTTGCAATAAAACATTTTACCTTTGGTCGAATTCTTTATTAGTATGACTGAACACATGTCGTTTGTTAACTTTAGTGTAGTTTATATAAAGTACCTATCTAAATATACAGAAATAAAGTAAAATGCGATTTACTAATTTAAACTTATCAATAATAAAAGAACCACAATATTTTACTTTTTATTTTCCAAAAATGCATTGATTTATATGCAGTGTGCATACTACTTGAATAACAAAATAAGGATAAACACTTTTTAATTTGGAGATTTTATGTTAATAGGTAATTTCTTTATTTTTTTATACGGCGACTATAATCTGGGTAAATATAGTTTAAAAAATGAAAGACATTGAAAGATAAATGTTTATATATATATATAAACATATATATAAGGAGAAATAGAAATACAAAAATAGCAACTAATTGAATTCCACAGAATCAACAGAAGAGAAAACATATACTCTAGATTTAATTGTACAATAAAAGTTCTAGAAAAGTACAAAAAATGCGTAAAATGTCTGCATTTAATGAACATGTATCAATTAACAAATGCAGATTAAAAAAATAAAAAATAACAACTTTTATAGTTAATTTTAATATATATTAACCCAATTTTAGGTATCCGAATTAATTCTTCGGCAACTTTAATCAGCAACAAGTTTCATAAGTTTCCAATAATTGTCTACTTCATAATTTTCCCAGTGCTTTTCTCTCAATTTCGTCTCAAAAAGTCTAGAAAAACCAAAGAATTATAATCAGATTTTGTGGATTAGAGAAACATTCTAAAGACTAATTTACTTTATAATTTGATCGTGTACTTGTTTTTCTTTGGCAGTAAGACCATTTTGGAGGGTATTTAAAGTATTGTCAACAATTTTAATGGAATCCATTCCAACTAAATTGGTATGTGGACCTTTTTGTTGTAAACTATGCCAGATTGCTAGATTACCTAATTCCATGCCATTTTGCTAAATAAAAGGTATACGAATAAATAATTTTCAAAAATTTAATTAAATATATTAAAGTAAAACCTACCACACATAATTTTCGTGCTTCTGCGCATACATCTTTAATATGTTTCGTAGCCATATGCCAAGATTTCTCACCAGCATTAGTTAATAACCCCAATGCATTTGGTGATGCATTTACAATAGCCAATTGTTTTTTCTATTGAAAAGAAATCTAATCTTATTTACTTATACTTATTTTCAATACTATAAATAATTTATTTCTTGTTGATTACGTACGTACTTCAAACAATGGTAAGTAAGTGCTTAAAGTATGATCAAACATTGTCATCCTGGCATACGATAACACCATGTCCAATTTAATTGCACTTTTTTCTACACATTCTGCTACAGTACGAACAGGATAGCCAGTTACACCAATAAATTTGGCTTTACCCGATTTCACAAATTCTTGTACTGTTGGTATTGACTCATTTAGCACTATCTGTAAGGATGGTGCAAATTCGATATCATGTACCTGCAAAATAGATAATCAAATTGTATAATTTGTTTAGTCTTCTGATTTATTTAATATACGCATATTTTAATTTCTAAAGACTTAACGAAAGCTCGAATCGCGCTATACTATATATACATATATTAAGATAAATACTTTATATTCCCATTAAATCTATAGTTAAACAGGTGCATACTTGTAAAATATCAATATAATCAATATTCATTCGTTTTAAGGATACTTCCACACTTTCTCTGATTTTTTCCGCAGTAAAATTGAACTGATTCTCAAGATCCTTACTATAACGTCCCACTTTTGTCGCAATATAATAGGCTTTTCTAGGAACATCTGGCAATATCTGTAAAGACACAAAATAGTTTAATGAAATGTTAATTTTATACTTCAATAATAATTAATCAAGAACGAATTTGTTATTATTACTCAGCATTATTAACGCAGATTACAACATATATTTATGCCCGCATGCGCCATAATTATATCTTTAATTTATTTGTTATATCTACTTATTTAGCAAATAATGATTGCTTTTCATTGATAATTTTATCATTAATTCAATTTACTTTGCCTAAAATTTCCTCAGATTGCCCATGACCATAATATGGTGCTGTATCTATGTAATTCACCCCTTTTTTCAATGCATAAATCAATGTTTGTCTACATTTTTCTATAAAATCTTCATTAACAGTACTAAAAAAAAACGCATGTTATTTCGTTTTAGCTATCAGTTAATCTATTTATCAATGATTCTATTTTTATCTCACTTACTTGTAAGCATAACAAAATACACCGGTTCCAAATGAAATTTTCGATACTTTAAGACCTGTTTTTCCAAAATCTTCATATACCATTTTCCTCACATCTTTTTCATCATGAAAACCAGGAACGAACGTTTCGGGAAGAATTCCGGACATTTTACTTTTATGTATTTTTTTTAAACGTTTCTAATTAAAGGTCAACAACAAGACTGATGAACGCACAGACAGATGAACGTGTCCTATGCCAAGTGTAGTAAATTGTATTATATTTAAATATTCGTATAAAAACCGTAGTCCGTCGAAAACTTTGACCTTTATGACATTTGTTTATTCGTTTTATACCACACGATATTGTATATCATATATAAACTCTTGTTCTCTGTCGTATATTTAGAACTTTTAAAACCAAAAAAAAAAAGTGATAAAAGATAAGCAGTTAAATGTTTATTTCAAAATTTTGTAAGATTATTATTTTCGAAATAAAATGAAAATAAATTTTATTTAATTTTTCATATATACAAATAATATCAATGTAAAAATACAGATAAAATATATCTATCATATTTATAGTAAAATTCCATTACAATCGAATTTAATCTAGATCGATTTGTTGCATTGGTTTCAGATCTTCTGCCACTTGGAAATTACAACCAGTATTCATAATTACATCTTCAACTCCAACACCTTCGGCCAATTCAATTAAAGTTAAACCATTTTCTTTATCAACTTTAAAAACTGCTTTTTCTGTGATGATTAAATCGACCACTTGCTTTCCTAAAATTAGCATTATTAGATTATATTTCGAGGACAAAATGTAATTTGCTAATACCAGTTAAAGGAAGCGTACAGCTTTCCACAATTTTCTTACTACCATCTTTAGCTGTGTGTTCCATACACACAATTACTTTTGTACCAGGTGCTGCAACTAAATCCATTGCTCCACCCATTCCTTTTACTAATTTTCCCTAAAATTTTATATTGAAAGCACTTATTCTTAACAGCCGTTCAGATTCAAAGATTTATCTACTATTTTTTAGTCTGCCAGAATGATATAAATTGTATTTAATAAATTTATCTCGATTTTTAAAAAAAACATCCTAGAATTTCATTCTAGAACCTAAACTAATTATGCACAGTATCATGCTTAATAACGATGTATATTATAAGACATAGGCTGAGCACTCCTGTAAAAGGTCTACATATGATGGTCAAGTTTGAGCCAACCACAGGTCGATATAACATTCAAACTTCTAGAAATCCGTACACAAAAAATAATTCCAAAATAATCTTACCGGTACCATCCAATTAGCTAAATCTCCATATTGCGATACCTCCATGCCACCCAACATAGTTAAATCTAAATGGCCTCTGTAATTAAAACAGACAACAAACAAATTTCAATATATAGAAATACCAAACTATTTTTAGAAACAACATTTTTTGCAATTAAATCTAATTTACTATTCAAGGTAAAAGAAAATTGAAATAAACTATACTAATTATCAATTTATTATTTTATTATTAAATAATTGATTACCCTCTAATCATACTGAAACTCTCATCACTGTTAAAATAAGATGCTCCAGGTACAACTGTAACAGTTTCTTTTGCAGCATTAATTAAATCTGGATCGACGCAATTCGGCAATGGAAAAGGACCTAAACCAAGAATACCATTTTCGGAATGGAGAAAAACTTCTACATTCTTTGGTATATAATTTGATGCTAAAACTGGCATTCCTATTCCTAGATTTACTGCGAATTGTGATAAGGAAATAGTATGTTGATTAATGCGGAACAAATAGAAGATATTATTAAAAATGTGTGAAAAAACTATCACTTTGAAGAGCAAATCCCAAGCGAAGAGTAACGCAGTAGACGGCTATCCAGCATTCTTTTTACTATATAATTGTTTTTGTTAGTTTGACTTGAACTAATTTTACACAGAAAATAATTTTAAGAATGGTAAAAATGTTTAAGATTTTTCCTACCGGTAGTCTAAGCATTTAAGTGTACGTCCCACGATATGAGGACGATTATAGCGGACAAATGTGTTTGGTTAATCTCTGGTAAAAGAATGAAAATTAGGTTCCCTATGTAAAGCAAAAAAGATAATAATTTTCCTCACAAAAGGATACCATACATTCCATCTTTAAATTCTAAAGCAGCTCTACGAATAATTCGTTCTCTTTTATCGGCTGCTGGATTTTTTTTGATAACAGAGTCTTTGCTCTCGGACAGTTTTTGTACCGTTATTCTCTGAAATTAAATATTAATTATAATAAACGAAAATTAGTATTTGGAAAAAAACAGGAGAAATATTTTTACTTCTATTCGCTTTTCATATTGCTCTCCCTTTATTATTCTATCTACATAAATTCCTGGTAAATGCACTTGATCAGCAGGAATTTTACCAACATCTACAATTTCTTCTACTTCAGCAATTGTAATTTTAGCTGCTTTAGCCATAGTTGGATTGAAATTTCTTGCTGATTTACTAAAGCAAATATAATATATCTTTTACAAGCCCAACTAGTATTCTTATATGTATTTGTGTACTTGAAAACAAGATTTCCAAATGTATCCGCTTTCCACGCTTTAATCAATGCAAAATCTCCAGTAATTGCTTCCTCCAAAATATAATTCTTTCCATTAAAAGCTCTAGCTTCTCGTTGACTACTGGGCAGCTCTACTTTACCGTTTTCATCGTATTTAATTGGAGCTCCACCTTCGTGTACAAGCGTACCATATGCAGCTGGTGTATAAAAGGCTGGTATTCCTGCACCACCAGCTCGTATACGTTCAGCTAATGTACCCTAATATTTTTATATATATACTTAAAGCTACACCACACTTTTATACGTTTTATCTTCCGAGTCACATGCAAAAATACTGTACATTATAATGTGATATTATTGATATTGAGAGAAAAACATGCGTCTCGGAGTTTTCTAAAGTCTGTGACATACTTGAGGTGTTAATTCGACTTCTAATTGACCAGCTAAATACTGTTTTTCAAATTCAGCATTTTCACCGATATAACTGGATATCATACGTTTGATTTTCTTTTCTTTTAAAAGTAACCCTAAACCAAATTTATCTACTCCAGCATTATTCGATACAACAATTAAATCTTTTGCATTATGTTTTACTAAGGCTGCTATTAAATTTTCTGGAATACCACATAGTCCAAAACCTTGAAACAGTAATGACAGAAATAGTGTTTACTTAATTAATGCTAATACAGCCTCCTATAGAGTTTCAGTTAAGCAAGAGTACAATTAAACCTTGTTTTTATAAACTAAATAAGCTGTTTACTAGCTTTAGTTCAGATTCCTGAAATGATAAGATGGCAATACGAGATATTTTTACCTCCAACTAATAATTTGGATCCATCCTGAATGTCTTTAATACATTCTTCAATTTCTTTATATATTTTTTTCTTTTTCCCAGACGATTTTGTTGCGAAAGTACAAGTCAAAATCTAGAAACATTAAAATGTAAAATGTAAATTAATGTATTAATTTACCAATTTTAGATACGTTTGAATCTCTTTAGTTATTTATGTAAAAGTAAGGAAGCAAAAAATTAGATTATTTTTTCCGGTATATGGAATTTTATTGAATCACCTTGTATATGAATATAAACAATTATAACAAAAATTAACATAACCTCAATATTGAACTAAACCGATAATTTTACCGATTTTTTCATAATTTGTTTACCTTATTTACATTTTGGACTTTTAAATTTAACCCTTGATAACCGGAAACTTTAATTATACCACAACTTGAAATCAGTGTGAGCGACTTAAACATTTTATATCTATTTATTCTATTTAGAATTATTCAACTTAATACATTAAATTATCTGGCGTTGTTTTTATACATAAAACCAAAAACCAACTAGAAAATATAAAACGATTTAAAAATAATTCCTATAAGTAGATACAAACTGTATAAAAAATGTAAACACGTTCTTTCACAACAGATTAAGTTGACTATGAATAAAAACAAAACAATGCGATACCGAGACAGATCAAGAAGTTCATATAATTACACTAATCTTCGATGGTTACGTCATCATTTATTACCGCCCCATTTCTAAATCGTTTTTATTACGTACTGAACAGACCAATAAGGTCTTGCGTATTTTCAGTGTCACGTGACATTAGATATAATACATTTTTAGTATACGTTTAATTTTATAAACGTTTTAATTCTTTGTCCATAACGAAATAAGATAATTATCTATATTTGTTCATAATACGTATTTCAATATTTCTATTCTATTCTAAGAAGATCACTAAAAAAAACGCATGTGTGCATCGCTTATGCGTTTATTTCAGATGTCATTACATTTTGTATAATAAATAAAATAATTCAAATCACAGTTTGCATATTTAGAAACGTAAACACAATAATTAGTCATAAATTAAACAACTCAAAATTTAAATTTAAATCCAGGCGAAGAGCCATAAGAAAATTTATTGGAATTTTTAACATTAATATCATTAATGGGAGATGTATCCTGGACAATATCTAGAAAATCATCTTCTTCTTGATTTTCTTTTGAACTAACCTCAATACTCTGTTCATTATTTTCTTCATAATTACGATATAATGGGTAAATTATTTCACCCGAGCTGCAAATAATTAAATGCAAATGAAATGTCCATTATATAGTGCGATTTTTTTTTGTTTAAGACTATTAGACAGCCAAAAACCAAAACAAGCCTATTACCGTTCTAAGACGTATGGATCAAATGGATAAAAACCTGATAACACATTATGTGAAACTTCACAACTACCATTTTTATCATGATAAATAACTGGAATACAATTTCTAGCATTATGATCTATGATTGTATAACAATAAGCTAATTGATATTTCCTAGTGATTGCTGCAAAGTTTTGTACAACAGCTGGTTGACATACTCGTAATGGATTTAAACGACTATTTACAATTTTCGCTAATTGTAAGTTTTGCAAAAAGATCATATCTAAAAATTATAAATTATTATCCATTTATCAATAACTTAGAATATATGTACCTTTCTTTCTAGCAACTAAATCTCTATATCGAAAAGCAACGATGTAAAACAAAGCCTGACACATGCTATAAAATACTGCATGTACTCGCACATCTGAATTTATACTATCAAGTCCATCTTGATTAGAAGAATAGGCGTGAATCCATTCGGACATTTGCTGAAGTGTATTTTTCACCATTCTAAATAAACAAAATAAATTAGAATTCTGGTATATTTATCATTTGCATAAAATTTACGTCGGTGAAATGAATAAGCCTCTGGCAATTAAACTAGCAATATAAGTAATCGCTGCTTGTCGTATTACTATCGCACCATTAGGATTACAAGCTTTGGTCCATAAATAATTTAAAAATAATTCACAATTATTTGATTTTAATCCACATAATACAAAGATCACAAATTGGACATGATGAGCATTATATGTGGGTAAAATTACCTTTAAATAATTAATATTTTTTAATTTTAGATTATACCTTACTAATAATTTTTATGAATGATTTAACTCACTTCGTCAAATATTTGTAATATGTCTTTATACAAATTTAGTGTTTTGTCCAAGTTTATTTCACCAATTTCATTTTTACATTCCTTTAATATAAATTCCAAAACTATATTCATACAATTATCCAAAGCAATTGATAATTCACTTCTTTTAACTTCAATAAGTCCCGTAGAGTTAGCATTTATTGACTTTTCATCATCGTCCATTTCAAAAATATTTTCCCCACTTTCTGTAATCTCAATTGATTCTTTAGGAGCATTAACGTCCATAACGATAAGTCTACAATTTATTCATTCACAATCAACCTAAATGAATTTCTAAATAATATAAAACAGGTTGTTTCATAAACTTTAAGTTTGCGATACATCTAGATTTTGCTGATTTTTGCTTATATCTATAATTTCTTACTTTTTAAAAATTAAACATAGAATATCTGATCGAAATGGTGGTTGATATTCTATTATTTTCAGTAAATTATAAATGTAAAATTCGTGTACCGCAGAAGGTTTATTGTAATACGGGAACTTTACAGCTATTGACTTTAATATCAGTTCTTTACACCTATAATAAAAATACGTATGAAATGATTTTGTATCAAATATGTCAGTACTCACGTGGGTACTACTTGAAATAAAATATTTAGAAGGCAATGGATATTTTGGTATTTGGCTCTATCTTCTTCCGCTGTAATGGCTGCACCTAAAAACAATAAAAATTAACTATATGACAAGAATTTACACTTTCTCTCATACTTACCCATTAAAAATAGTTGTACTAATTTATCTATCACCATTTTGGCATAGTAATTATGAGCACTAAGTAATTTAACAATCATCTTTTGATATTTTTTTATAACATTCACATCCCGATCAATCCATTGAATTGAAAGTATAGCTTCAATAAACAGTCTGAAGTCACGATTCAGTAATGAAATACATTCGGATGTTTTAGCAGTTAGTAGTTCCACATCATTATCCTTTAAATCTGCATCCCTAATTAAACAAACTAAAGACAAATATTCCTTTGGTTCTTTAGTTTCACGAAAATTTTGAAGTATTGTTTCAACTTTTGATTCTGGTAGTTTAAATCGAATTTGTTTAGGTGTATGTAAAATTTCACTGATACGTTCTGAATATGTACTTGTACGGGCTTTTTTTAAGATTAGTGAGTTGCATGCTCCGGGCGAATGCCGAATTTTTGCTGATTTTGACATAATGTATTTTAGATACAGCCCTCCAAATAGTAAAAGAGGAAATTTAGAAGTTAAAAATAATCATTGAAGCCATAGAACAACACTAAAACACTTTTAAATTGATATAAAACAACGAAGCACATTTAATTAACGTAAAAAATTAATAGGTTATGTTCAAAGACGGTTTGGTTGGTTTGGTTTGGTCATGTTGGTAGAAAAATGGACATAGTTGTTGAAATAAAATAAAAATCAAAGATAAAAATTATATTAAAAAAATTGCTGCATTCACAGAATAAAGCGCAGCAGCACAATTTTACCGCGCTGTTTGTGATTGGTCCAATTTATTCAACCTATATTTTTCAATAAAATGACAGCACCAAACCAATATGACGATGTGAAATAAATGTGTGGGTGTGAAAATAAATAAATATGAGGACACCAAAAATTTATTTTCTGAAAAACTGAAAATATAACAGTATACAAAAGTGATGGAAACTAAAAAAATAGCGAAATATATAGGTTAAATATTTCATATTAGATGTCGCCGTGCAGCAAGTTTGGCAAGTTTTTAAAGCAAGCCATTCAGTGAAATCAAGCGTAAAACCTCACGTAAACTGCTGCAGCGCTTTATTCAGTGGATGCATCCATTTAATTCTCTGCCAGAGATAAGACAAGTAGTCAGTGCTGCCGTTTCAGTACAATTGTACTGAATTTAGCACGAAATTTTAAAATTCAGTTTGTCAATCAATACCATATTTTAAAAAAAATCCTAATTTCATGACGATTGGAGATATCCCGAAATTCAATTTATACAGAAATTTATCAAACTTCAAACTCTTCATAGTTTGAATCAAAATTTATTATGGTATTGTAAATATTTAAATTTTAAATACAAAGCAATAAGTAAAATTGAAAATTAAAATAAAATAAATCGAGTTTAGATCCTTGCAGAAGTTCAAATATTTTACGGAAAAATATTTCTATACTCTAAATTCTGGATGCTGTCCTTTACCAGTAACTAGATAAACAATCAGTTTGCAATTTTAGTATAGACTCACATTAGTAATTACTATGTAAAAGTAATAAGCCAATTAAGCCTAATAACAATTAATATTGTTATAATTTAATATTATATTATTAATTAATAATAATTCTAATTATTGTTAGTAATTTAAAATCTACATACGTGACTGAAATTTCATGACTTAATCTATAACAAAGATCGTCGCTAACAAAGTCGCAATTTTTTTTTGGTAAATTTTTGTTACTAAAATATTAATATTAATAAAATATCTGTTATTGATTTATATATATATGATGTATAATTGTGCATTTATTCTTTAGTATTATTAGACTATTTATTTCAACATGAATATGCATACGCAACTCTTGTACTTTACAGGTAATAAGAAATAGGTCTATTGCATTGCAATCATCCTAGTTCTGCATTCTTCGCAGCTCACTATTCAGTTAGAAAAAGACTTCGAAGTTCAAACAAACCCAAACTCCAAACTCCAAAATAATTAATTATAAACACGTCTGAATCCTGAATCCCATGATTCTTATTTCTATTCTAAACATAATAAAAAGGAAAATAAAATTACTCCTATTTTTTCCTGTACTTGATTCAGACGGTTTAACCTTATACTTTAATTTTATAAATAATTTTTGATTTTTCTTTAACTTTAACTTACCATTGACATTCGAAGAAATCGATTTAAGTATACCATCTTTATTTATAAATGCGCATGTGTTGAATATTTAAATTATTAAAAAAGCAAACGTGACTCCCACCAACAGATATTCAAATTTTAACATTTTTAACGGCCATTTTCGCAGTCGTACGCCATTTTATTAATTTAATTCGTGGTTTATGTATAGCAAATGTAATATTCGTGTCTTTCTTTACTCATTCATATTCATTACTTTACAATTATTATAGTTAAATTATTGTTTTAAGTTTAGTTACTTGTTATCTAAGTCCTCAAGATGCTTCCAGCTCTTTTTAATTTACTTCTAGATCAGAACAAACATGATGAAGAATTCAAAAAACTTATAGATAATCTAAATACGGATTTTGACAAGGTTTGAAATTTGGACTTTTAATTGAAAATTAAAATGTTCATTTATTTTATTGTAAAAAAAGTCGAGACGAACAATAATTAAATAAATATTTAATTATATTTTTTAGACACTAGCTTCTGTAACCAAGGAGGTGCAGCAACTTTTATCAGTTAATAATAATGATGTTCTAAGGAAGCCTAAAAGTAAGTAGAAAAGTAATAAGTTTAATTTTTGTCTGGACTAAAAAGACTTCGTTTTAATTTACAAACAATGTATTTTTCCCATATTTTTTAGGTAAATAACTATATTTCCTTTTTGTTTTTGTTTTTTAGAAGGCATCGTAAGCAAAACTAATAATTCAGCGGAACTTCAAAATGTGTTAAATATAGCCGAGGTAGGTACATAAAAGCATCAAATAATTAATATTTTATAATTTTCATGTAATTTTTAATTGTTGCAGATCAAAACAGAAAAAAAATCTGAGGAATTTCAAATCATGAAGACTCAAGATGTCGATGTGGTTTTAAATACAAGTTCACATAAGATGCCAGCACCTTCTTTCATTCCACCAACAAAAAAGCAAAAGACGAAATCAATAAGATCAACAAAAAGTAAAAGGAAAATGGGTATAAAACGTACATTATATTTGTTATAGTTTTATGTTTTGTGTGAATATATTGTATATAATATATTTAAATTCATCTGATGCATTTAATGGGCTGCATTTTGTTCGTAGATGCATCGGAATCAACATCAGATTTACCAGATAAAAACGATCCGGTAGAATGTGGTAGAGTTACAAGAAGGTAAATATGATTTACTACTTTTTTAAACATTTTGAAATGTATGGTTTATTTGTATTGTATAGTATGCGTTCTAAAATGGAAGTGAACAAAGATCTACAAAATTCTACGAAGTCATCCGAAAACGGTATTCAAGAATCGAGATCAACTCGCAGTAAAAAGCAGATAAAAAGTAATAAGCATACGTACTACTTATACTTATTACATATACTTAGGGTATATATTATAGATTATAGTACCTAATAGACACTATGACAACGGCTTCACTTATATCTAACTCTGATAAGCAGCAAATGAAAGGTTCTATATTTTTAATTACCTTTTATAAAAGAACTATACAGTTTATATCTTCTAATATATACATAGCTGTAATTATTAGGTTTAGTAATATTCATAGTAATAAAATAAATGTTTAGATAGTTCTACTGCTACTGTGACTGCTGATAATGAGCCTTCTAGCGAAACTTGTCAAACAAGAAGTACGCGAACAAAAACTATAAAAAAGGGTAAAAAAAATGATAATCTACCGATAATAGTATTTGATCAACCAGTTGCAAAGGAAATAGATAATAATATCATAGAGAATTGCAACCAATCGAGTGCAACTGTTTATGAAGATGCACAAAGCACCGCTCCAGGTAGTTCTTAACTTATATGTTTTACATCTCACTATACTATATGATATAAATATGAATATTTAAATTTTGAAGATACAAACAAATTAGATGAAACTCGGATCATAAATGCAGATGTCACGAGAACCTTGCCGAAGGATCCAAATTGCACTTCAAATTTGCAAAAAGTAGGAAATTCAAATTCAAATGGTAAAAAAACTAGTGACCACAATTTCAACATTTTCGAAAATATGAATCAAGCAGTTTTAACTGATGATGAGTCGCTTGAAGTAAGTTGTTTTATAACATTTAATAAATAATACATTTATCAAAACTGTATAATATCAGTTTGGCGAAAATAAAAAAAACATTTTATTAAACAGATACAGTCAGGCTTAGCACCTAAGGCAACTTTGCCATTAGAAGCAAAGCAAACAAATAATTCGAAAAAAGCAATATTTAATCCTTACTTGACAACAGGAGTGAAGAATAAGGTACAGGCATTTGAAAAATTAGGAAGTGAAAAAAAATCGAAAATTTCTCCATTACCAAAAACGAATACAAAGGTAATTACGACTAACAAAGTTGTACTATGATAGTCCATATATGCATTACTTCTATTAATATTATTTCGTTATCGTTAACATTTTAGTCTAAATTGTGTACTCCAGTATCAACACATTTTAAACCAATGCAAAGTAGTACGGCAATAGTGAATAAAATAATTCTCAATAATCAATCGTCAACTGTGTTAAATAATGATGGCTTATTAGGAATGAAGGTAAACGAAAAAAAAAACATTATTTACGTGAATGTATTAATATATAATTACGAAAATATTATATACATAATTCGGTTTCAAAATCAATATTATCATATTTACAAATGCTCAGACTCCTCTAGATGAAGATCGTTTTAAAAATCAAGGAGCAATACCTAAAAAAATTGCAATGCTTCAAGCACAGGCAGAGTTAAAAAAAAGACTAAATACAGAGAGACAATTAAAAGCACAAGAGCAAAGAAAAATGTTAGAAGCTGAAAAAAAGAAACTAGCTGAAGTATGTTGTTTTCGTCAGAAAAAAATTAATTTTCAGAGTTATAATTGTTTGTAGTTGAAGTTGTTGAAACAAGAAAGATTAAAACTGAAAGAAAAAGAACGTTTAGAGGAGATTAAACAGGAAGAGAGGAAACGTAGAATCCAACCACAAAGACAAGTCATGCTAGCACAAATAAAACAAAAGCCCATTTATTTAACTCAACCTTTGCCAAAATTGCCAACAGCTGACAGTCGCACAGATAGTGAGGAAGATGATTACGAATATGAGCTACGTAATCTTCCTTCATGGTGTACTAAAAGTAAACATAAAACAAAAAAACTATATTGGTAATTACCGATGACATTATTTTTTTCTTATTACAGAAGACGTGCTAAAGAAAAAACAGTATACTATGTTATCTGCTGGTCGAAAAATAAAGAATTCATTGTTTTGTCGACAAATTGAAACGCCAGATTTAAAAGATATTTTTGAAAATATTGAACTTAAAAAATTAAAAAGGTGAAACCCCATTTATTTTATTTCATCCATTATAGTTTAGAGCATTTGTGATTTGTTTTCCTATTTCACAGATCGTCCAGTGCTCATTGGAAGCAACCACCACGTTATACAATGGCGAATGATTTCAATCAAACGAGATTCAGTGAAGATGACTCTTCTCATTAAAACTGAACTTTTTGAGCCAAACTTCTAAAATTTACAAGTGCTACGTTTATCGAATGCTTATTTAAAAAAAATACCATTCAATATTGTGGAATAGAGCGTAATGCGTGTAATATGTGATGTGAAAGAGTAGGATTTAAACTAATTAGTGATTATCTAAATATATAATTTTTTGAAAGTAAATAATCGGCCATTACTGCTTTATGACATTTATAAACACAGATAACTGTTTGTGGTTATAAATGTGAACCATAGATAAACACCGATAAATTGTGTGTCAGGGCCCCTGATATATCTGAAATAATTGTCGATATCAAAAGATATCGAGCAAAGAACATCGATTTTTATATCGATTATCGAACGCAAAATATCGATACATCGTGCGCATCCCTATTATGTTTCTATGTATATTCGACGGTGAATTTAAACATTAAATACGGTTAAAAAATTTATAATTATAACAGATTATTATAATCGTATTATCATCAATGACACCATAAAACCATTAATATATCATATTATATATAAATATATAATATATATATTTATATATAATATGATATATTATACTATTATATACTATTTATATATATATATAAATAGTATTTGGTATTATTTATTAAATAATACCAAACCAAACCCTAAGATTTAACAAAACCCCGTCGAAGTAACCGCCAAATATATACACTTTCATTTATGGAATATTTGTGGTTAGGATTGATGGATGGTGTGTTTTTTCTCGTTTTTTGTTTATAGTTGTTTTGTTCTTTGTTTACTTACGTAGACAAGAGATTAATTAGACGATCGCTGTTTTCAATAATTTAAAAATATGGACATTAAATAATAAGAGTATTTTCTCTTCTAATAGACAAACTAGATACTTGAAAATTTATTTTAAAATTCCAGTTTCTTTTTTTTTCTAATTCCTCCTAATAACTACTGGTCTTCTAACATATTACATATATAACTTCAGAAAGCATTTAATTTATATAATAAGAACTAGAAAATATGACAGGAAAATCTGTTAAACTTAGATATAAATATTTGAAGTTTAGAACCTAATATAAGATATTTGTAGAAATGTTTTTGTGGCAAATTAAAAATGGGTTATCAGTAAAACATTGTTAAATCTATGAAGTAAAATGACTAGTAGCAATGATAATAAAAAATTTATTCGAATTTTTGTCTTGGATTTTTATTTGGGTTCTCCTGTTTCGGATTTTGATGTCTTTTATTCTGAATTTCGAGGTGCTCCGGTATATCAAGTTCCCATATTGAGATGTTTTGGATCTACAGAGGAAGGTGACTTTACTTTCATTTTTACTGAAATGAGTAAAAGTTATTACTCTAATATTCCAATTGGGATTGTCTACATAATGAAAAATTTCAACACTCTCGAAAACTAAAATTTTCTTTACTAGGTAAAAAAATGTGCCTCCATATTCACGGAGTATTTCCCTATCTATATGTGCCTTATGATGGTAGTGACAACATACATCAAATAGCATCAGCTATAGATAAAACCATTAATATCACAATGAATCAAGGCAATTCTTCTAGACAGCATGTTTTCAAAATTTCGATAGTCTCAGGAATGTAAGTTTTAAATATCTTTATATACAGTTCTTGTATATAAACATTAGCTGGGTCTTTTTCAGGCCAATGTACGGGTACCACAGAAAAGGCCAACAATTTCTCAAAATTTATTTTTACAATCCCATGCTAATATCCACGGTTAGCAATTTATTTCTCAATAAATCTATTTTAGACAAAACTTTTCAACCTCATGAAGCTCACATTAATTTCACTCTTCAATTTCTGATGGACTATAATCTCCGTGGGATGGACAAAATATTTATTTCTGATTTAAAATATCGGAATGCAGACAAAAAATCGAATTGCGAATTAGAAGCAGATGTTCGAGCTGAAGATATCCTGAATATTTATTATAAATCCACAATGAATCCTGGTATTGCTGCTCTATGGGAAGATGAGAAACAAAGACGTCGTAATAAAGATGAAGTATCTCAAATGGGAGATTTTCTTAATTATGGCAATAAAAAATTGGTGGAGACCAAAAGTCATCTTCTTTTTCGCGAAGCGTTGCGTGACCGTTTGACATGTATGGAAAGTGAGGCGGACTCATCATCAATGTATTCAGAAGATACATTTTCTGCAATTGAAACTACTTTAGACGCGTCATTCGTGGAAAATCATGTATCATCTCAAAATTTTGAAACTAACATATCTCAATCTGACTCAAATGAATCTTCGTCGTTGGGGGATGATGCGTTGCAATTTATGTATTTATTGCAAGATTTGGCTTCAGAACAGGTAAATTTAATAGAGTAAAGGAATGTTTACAATTCACACTGTTATTCGAATACACACGTTGATATTGTGTGTGAACAACGCTTTTGAACTGGTGCCAATTTGACAACAGACACTTTAAATTTAAATTGATTCGTTAAAATAAAGAAATCTGAATACGAATGTGAATTTTAGGATGAGGAACAAACTATTTTATCACAAAAAGTGGAAGAAAGCGACGAAGAAGAAGAAGAAACTGATCTGAGCCAATCTCTGATTTCTGAACAATCGCCATTAGATCAAACATTAGTAGAACAAGACGTTACACTTGTAGCGACTGACCCTGGAATTGACTGCCATCGTCTAGAAAATCACCCAGGTATTCAAATAATTAAGAAATAATAATTGTTACCTAATTCGCTTTCATTTTTAATAGAAAACGAGAATAATGAAAGCAAGTCTGAAATCAAGAGGTGGGTGTAATTCTTAATATTGACTGCTATCTGAAATACTCCCTGATGCTATTTCAGAAATTTAATGGACGAGAACCATATTTCTACTGAAGAAATTTCACTACGAAATGATAAACAAGATGAAACTCATCCGAATCAATCTTTAGTCAAATTTAATCATTTAAATAAAGCTGGAGATAATTCATTTCTTGAGCAAACATCTGCCAATCATGTGCATTCTCTTAATGGATGCTTACCGGATGATTTAAGAAAAGATTGGACAGACAACACAGGCAGTACAGAAATTATCCAGCCGTATCAAGAAAGTGATGGCACTTTCAAGAACGACTTGGCAGATTTGTCATGCAAGCAAATGGATGTAGAGTATTTCGATGAAAAAAATAGGAAACATAGTTCTTCCGCACATTCAAATGAGGTGTCAGATATCTCATCTCATCAGAATACTCATCATCAATTCAGTGGGAACCCTAATGAGATTTTAAAGAAGTCTGTAAAGGAAGAAAAACATTTAGCAAATGACTCTAACAAGGCAATTTTCAAAACGACAGCTATTAATGCAAACTTCTCACTCGAAAATTCTGATGTGGACCCATATCAGCAAACAGGGAAATTTTCTTTGATGAAAGCACCATCTAAATCGCAAATTTTAAATTTTCTAGTGGAATCCAAACTTAATTTAATTAATTATCAAGGCCCATTTTATAGCAATTTTACACATTATTCAGGTGCAAAAACAGAAATTGGTCGTCAAATACTAAAAATTCCTACTAGAACCTCAATTCATTTAGAAGAATTTGATACAAACTTTGATAGCTTGAGCAGTCATAGAAAAAAATTTGCTGACAAATTAGGAATTGCCAATAATTCAAATCTTAAATTGGCTTATTGCAAGGAACGCACTGTTACTATAAAACCTGCCCAAAGAGCTCCATCAAAAAAATACATTGAATCGAAAATGATTCGTGTTGCAAGTGAAATAGCTTTCAAATCTTATTCAATTTCTTCCACTGCGGTTACTAATGAATGCCAGGAGTCAAATGAGACAAAACCTGATATATCTGGATTGACGGAACGGCTAGAAACTTCAGCTGAAAATCTAAAGTCGGCTCGAGTAATTATAGATCACCAATATATAACCATGATGATTATGGAATTGCATGTATGCACCAGAGGAGATTTAAAATCTGATCCAGAATTCGATCCAATATCCGCTATATTCTACTGCATAGTAAATGATGTGCCAGATGATTATTGTAAGCCATCTAAAGTGAGAGGTGTTATTGTTTTCAATGCAGAAAATATTGTTAGTGCTAATGATGCAGAAACAACGTATGTAGATAGTGAAGAATCTTTAATTAATACGTTTATGTCATTAATTTCATTTTGGGATCCGGACATTTTGTGTGGATATGAAATAGAAATGCTTTCTTGGGGATATTTAATAGAAAGATCGTTAAAATTAGCAATGAATATCTTCCCATCGCTTAGTAGAATTTTATCCCGAAAAATGTCGGACAAAAGACCTAATTTAGAAAATGATATAACTGGTCGTATTGTATTGGATACTTGGAGAATTCTACGACACGAACTCGCTTTACAAAGCTACACATTTGAATCAATCGTCTATCATCTCCTGTATAAACGCATACCGAATTTCTCTTTTAAAACATTATCGTTTTGGTGGGACTATCCGACGAATCACTACAGGCACAAAGTTGTAGATTATTATTTGATTCGTGTGGAACTCCTTTTGGAAGTTTTAAATAAATTAGACTATATTAATCGCACGTCTGAATTGGCCAGGCTATATGGAATTCAGTTCTATGAAGTTCTATCTCGTGGGTCCCAGTTTCGTGTTGAATCTATGATGCTACGCTTAGCGAAACCTCAAAATTTCATTCCTGTATCACCAAGTGTATCACAACGTACAAAAATGAAAGCGCCCGAATTTGTTCCTTTAATTTTAGAACCTGAGTCTCGGCTTTATAATGATCCGGTGATAGTTTTGGATTTTCAGAGTTTATATCCTTCGATTGTCATAGCTTATAATTATTGTTTTACTACATGTTTAGGACGGGCGCGTTTATTGGGAACCAAGCAACCTTTCGAATTTGGCGCCACCAATCTAAGCGTATCTAAGGAATTAGCAAAGCAACTGTTAAATCGCGATTTGCTCAATTTTTCTCCATGTGGAGTTGCTTTCGTTCGACAAAAAGTTCGTGAAGGCATTTTGCCCAGAATGCTTTATGAAATACTTGAAACGCGATTAATGGTTAAAAGTGCAA
The DNA here is from genome assembly GCA_949748235.1 of Platypus cylindrus. Taxonomy (NCBI): domain Eukaryota; kingdom Metazoa; phylum Arthropoda; class Insecta; order Coleoptera; family Curculionidae; genus Platypus; species Platypus cylindrus. The sequence goes on along the minus strand of OX456489.1, from coordinate 7,548,906 downwards.
TGAAGGAGAACAAAGGCGATAAAATTCTAGAAAAAGTACTTTTTAGTAGGCAACTGGGATTAAAATTAATAGCGAATGTTACTTATGGTTACACTGCAGCAAATTTCAGTGGAAGAATGTGCTGTGTAGAGGTGGGTGATAGTATATTAAGCAAAGCGAGGGAAACACTTCAGAGGGCGATTGATTTAGTTGAAACCACTTCGGAATGGGGTGTTCGGGTATGTACGTATCATATTTTTTAAAATTTCTCCTATAGCTAGGTACTTTGATTAGGTTGTCTATGGCGATACCGATTCATTATTTGTCCTTGCACCTGGGAAAACTATAAAAGCAGCCTTTGAAATTGGTGAGAAAATTGCAGATACTGTTACGAAAGACAATCCCAATCCAATTAAACTGAAGCTGGAAAAGGTTTATCAGCCATGCATACTACAAACGAAAAAACGATATGTTGGTTACGCATATGAAAGCCCAGAACAAACAGTACCCGTTTATGATGCTAAAGGCATTGAAACTGTGCGAAGAGATGGATGCCCAGCTGTTTCTAAAGTACATTGAATAATATTCGATCAGATATGCCTTGAATTTGTTATATTAATTGAATGTTCACATGTTCAGATGTTACAAAAATGTCTAACTATTCTTTTCGATACGATGGACGTTAGTTTAGTTAAAAACTACGTTGAAAGACAATTCAGTAAAATATTAACTGGGCGAATTAGCATACAGGATTTAACATTTGCTAAAGAGTATAGAGGATTTGATGGATATAAACCTAGCGCTTGTGTACCGACTTTAGAATTGGCAAAGTAAGAACTTTATCCAATTCTCGATTCTCGTATTCATAAACAAGTTAATTCCTAATAAGTTTAATAATTCAAAGGAAACGGCGTTCACTAGACAGGCGGAATGAGCCCAGAAGATCTGAAAGGGTACCATATGTAATAATAAATGGGCCACCTGGATTGCCATTGATTCGTTTGGTACGAGATCCAATGGATCTTCTAATTGATAAATCACTTCGTCCAAATTCTGTATATTATATTACTAAGGCAATTATTCCACCGTTGAATCGATGCTTGAATTTGATTGGGGCAGATGTTAGCATTTGGTAAATGTAGCAATTTGTTTAAGTAATTATTCATTGCTTTAATTTTCTTCAAGGTACTATCAAATGCCTAGAAATAGCATTCAACATATACCAAATTGGGTATCATCACCAATTGTTAAAAGTACAATTTCGCAGTATTTCGTTAAAAAAATGTGTGCATGTTGTCTAGTACAATGTGACGAAGAAATATGTAATAAATGTACACAAAATGTAACTAAAACAACAGTAACTTTATTTGAAAAAATAAGAATATGGGAACAAAAGTATTATGATATAAAATTAGTAAGTAAAACGAAAACATTCGTTAGATTAGGTGATTTGATCAGTTTTATTGCAGATATGCGAAAATTGTACGGGTCATTCAAATGAAATAAAGTGCATATCACTTGATTGCCCGATATTGTATCGAAGGAATCAAGCATTTGATGATTTTCAACAATCAAGTTATATTCGTGGATTATTAAATACTAATAAGATTTTCTCTAAAGAAGAAATATCGTGAGATTATTATGTAGTATTAGGTAATTGTTGAATGATTAACAGCTATATTCATAACTCAACTAAATTGAAAATCAACTCCTTATAACTTGGGAGTAGTCAATTTAAAGTAGTATCATGAAATTAACAGTTATATAATTAATAATAATTGCATTTCTTTTTTAGTTACTAGTTAGGATAATTTAATATTATTTATTAATTGGTGGCTATATGATTATAAATAGTATAAATGTATATATTAATAGGCAAACCAGATCAATCCTACACTTTCGACATTTGTTTGATTTGTTGCTATGATTACCCATACATTTACACATACATACATACATATAACGTATGGGTAATCATAGCAACAAAGACCTGTCGAAAGTGTAAGATTGATCTGGTTTTAGAATAAATAAATAGAATTTAACAAAAAATTTGTATATTTATTGCCTACTCGTATCTATGTAATATGTAGTCTATTCTCTTTACATCACAATTTTGTCAATGACTTTTGCTGTATTAAATAAATAAATATCATAAACATCGTTTATTTTGTATATTAATACTTTATTTCATAATAGAAGTAATTGTGAAAAAGCAATTATAATAATTTACGACTACATAAATATGTATTATAATAATCTCTATAAGCAACCAATTTAATTAAAAATAAACTTAGTAAATATCGATAAATTTTTGAATAGCAAAAGCTGATTTATTTTGTACAATGTTTGAAAATAAAATATCTATTAAAATTGAAGAACGTTCAATTTATCAGTCAAGACTTACTTAATTTACTCGGTTTTATCAAAAAATGTATTAACTTATCTGATCAAATTTTATCTGAAAGTAAAATTATTTTATTCACCGCCAGTTTCTGAAAAGGCGATTATCCATAGATAATCATAGTTGATATGGACGAAATACATTGAAAATAATAGATTAAATATTTTATCCTAGCAACAGGGATAATTCGTGTTTCCACAACCGGCGGTCAAATATCAATATAATCCAATTTTGTCAATATGAAACTTTAATAATTATGGTACCTATAGTATGTTCAGTTTACATGTTTTGAGACGAATATTTTTAAAAAATTTCTGAAAGTCTAAAAAGCATGAAATTTGGAACATTCTGCTGGAATAGTTGACTAAATATTGAATCAAATCATGAGATTCATGAGCGGTGGATTGTTAATGTTCTTTAATTTTGTTAAAATGTTTTTAATGTTTTTTGGTTTAGCATACTTTAAGTAAGCATGGTAAAACACATGTTTACAGTGCCTGGTACACCAACAGTTAGTTGGTATTACTCAATTCTACTCAACTGCAGTTTAAGAATTAATATATCAGATCCATATAATAGCCTGTTATACATATTTTTGAGTATCTTGTTATTTTTCATATTAATTTCTATTGTTTATAGAATTCGAAGGACTATTGAACTGATAAGTATGTGAATAAGAAACTCCTACTATTTTGGTTTAGTTAAAATTGTTTGATTCTCTATAAATTTTGTAGGTGTGTCTCAATATTTACATTGCAATTCCTCTGACGTGTGTGATCAAAATTCTTTATCACTTCTCGATTAATTAGAAGTCAAATTATTGATTACGCACTTTAAGTTTTAATAACAAATGATAAAAGTGCTTGACTTACAGTAAATTACTATATTTTTTTAAATTTTCATCTTAATATATATGACAGATAATTTGATGATGTGGGTGTGTTAAATATATAGAAATACAATAGGTATTTTATTATATTTATATGCAAAATTACAACTGAAAGTAAAGTGAATCTTAATGTTTCTCATTTTTCAGAATGTCAAAAAAATAGAATTGGTTTGGTCAGGAGTGGAATGGTCAGAATCAGGAGTAGGTAGGTTGTATTAGTTGCAGATTCTTATATTTTTCATTACTATAGACATTTCATATTTAATCTTCACGGAAAAAAACCGGTGATTGAAAATTATTTATAAACAGAAAAAAATAATGCTAAATTTTCCTCTCGGATTTTGTTTATATTTTAAAATTTTGTAAATTTCTGCTGTTTACATTTGCCTTTAAAACATGAAGTCCTGCCGATTTAGCAACAATATATCCATATTTGTAATGAAAATATTCTTTAATAATATTAATAATAATAAAATGATATCAGAAATATGAATGATAATACTTTTTTAAAATTTCGCTTAAACTTAATGGAGTCCAACGATTAATGACAATTTCGGAGAAATTTCCTAGAACTGTTTAATTTTGTTTGTATATTTTAATGTAATTAATGATTATGAACATATTGTGGAATATTGTAAACACATACATATGTATATGTATTTCTTTAAATGGCGCCAAAAAAGTATGAAAAAAATAAATATATAAATCATCAATTAAAATAAATGAAATGCTAATATGAAAATGCAAAGATTATTTACAATGAAATAGCCAACGACACTGGATTTTGATGTAAAATGTAAAAGCAATTGAGAACAGCTTTTTTTTTATCATAGTTAACACTTAATAGGGCATGATTGATGAATCTGTACTGTGATATTTTATGGGAAATACAACAGTAAACTTGCCAAATAAACCATTAAGCTAATTTCAGTTCAAATTTCATGCTTGCACAAATAGTTTAAAGGCATAATTCCGCAACTCGATGTGAAATTCAAGTTGTCTTGCAATTTGATTACGCTGTAGGGATCGCGAGAAACGTTCTGGAATCGCGTTCGATATCTGAGCAATCTGCTGGAATAAATTTTATTTGTAGAAACGTAAAATTTTATAGTTTTGGGAAATGATTAATTTTATGTCTCTTAAATATTGTATTTTTGATCGCTTTGCTTATTTTTTGATTGGATTTAAGCATGGATAAAAACAATATTGATTGGCGCATAGATCACAATTGCATATAAAGCTCGTTAATTATTATCCATTTTCGAAAAGAATTAAGCAATGATTGAATAGTGAATAATAATAATAAAGAAATCGAAGTTCATAAATTCAGTTTAGTACAGGAGGCTCGGCTGATAATACTCTATGTCAAAAAAGTTATCGGTACACAAAACTCCACCTTTGACCTATTCCGTATATATCTTCCATATATAAATACATATAAAAAGTATTAAAATCTCGTTAATTGTTTTGCATATCTCAATGTGACTACTTTATATTTCATCATAGTTCCTTTTAGTTTAGTTCTTAAATTAAGAACTTCCTGTAAATGAAGAATTTTGAAAAAATTCAAAATTATATTCTATTCTCAGACGTGAAGCAACAATCATTTATTTACTCTACTACTTGTAACTCTTTTGAAAGGAAACAGAAGAAGAATATTTATCATTTGTGATCTATTAAGGAAATTATGACACGTCCTTTATTGGGAACTGAAAACTCTCGGAGTGCTCTTATGACAGCCATCAATCAGTCTGCAACCCCTAAACATTTTCCACAATTTGCTGGTGCTTTTATATGTAAGTGCATATGAAAAATTAAATTTATTTATTGTTAATGTTATGTGTTTGTATTTATTTGTTTCTTTTCTGATCCATCTTATTTTGCCCTCATTTCTTATAATATATATGATTGAAACTGATGCAAATAAACACGATTTGTTCATGACCTCCTATTCGAATGTTCCCAATTTTTATAAATAAATTTACTGCTCACGATTACTACGACTAGGCTTTGCAGTGGATTAAAAGTCAGATGTTTTAGCTTTACTGTTAGAGTCCGTAAATGGATCACTATTTCATCGAGAACTGGACTAAAATTGAGAGGAATCCATTTGGATGAAATTACTATATTTGTTATACAGTCAGCCAACTTAAAGCATAATTCTAGATATATTCAGCCATCTTTAATAATATAAACCTGCATACGTTGTTATAGTAGTATACATATTTCTAACTAAACTTGACATTCTAAAAATATCCCTTGACTTCCTTACTAGTACTTTAGAGATAAATCTAAAACCATATAAAACTTCTACGGAATTTCTATGACTTGAATTATTCAATCCTATCCACAGGTACATTATCAGCAGTATGTTTAGGAATGGTTTTCACTTGGACATCATCAGCACTGCCAATTTTAGAAAAAGAAATTGGTATTAGTAAAAGTCAAGGTGCATGGATTGGTTCGTTAGTGACTTTAGGTGCTTTTATTGGTGCTATACCTGCTGGCTCATTATCACATCTATGTGGTGGAAAACGTTTCCTGCAAATTATTAGTATCCCATTGTTTTTATCTTGGATATTAATTGCATTTTTTCAGTAAGTGTTAGGCATTTTGTCTACGAATGAAATTGTTAATAAAATATCATATTTCATATAATATATTTATATATATAATATATAGATATATAGCTATATATTTATGTAATGTTATTATAAATCTTTTCAGTCAGTTTATTTGGATAATGTATGGAGCTCGATTTATGGCTGGTTTAGCTGGTGGTGCAATTAGTGTCGCCGCTCCAATGTACGTTTCCGAACTGGCTCATATATCGATTCGAGGAACGCTAGGAACATTTTTTCAAGTACAAATAACTATAGGGATCTTATTAGGATATTTATTTGGTAAGTATATTGAAATTAGGATGGTTATAAAACAGTTTTAAAGTTGAAAAATGGCATTAGGATCTCAATCGGAAAACATATAAATATTTTACTAGAGTTCTTAAATTTAGGATTTTTTATATGGCAAATATTGTTAATTGCGCACTATTTATAATACACCGAGTAATCTGTAATTATTACTTAGAACCAATACTTTGCTGATTACAATATTTCTTGTTCAATTTGTTTCAATTTATTTTTCCTAGAAATCTTGCTAAAATTCTTAAATTGCTGCAATAAATTTTCTAAACATAAGGCATTTTAAAATATGATATCTTTAGAGCTAGCCCTAAATACACGTTTAATATTACCATCGCGTAAAAAGATTATATAACGAAAATCCGATTCGGTTTAGAGCAATATAAAATATGACATTTGAAATTTTTCTCGAAGGAAGGAAAGCGCATGGAAAATTACGTGCTTCATTAAGCGAATTTTCGCAATAAAAAAGGGAAGAAAAGTTTCGTTCATTATTCAACGTTTTCCGAACGATGTTACTACTACTGCATGAAAGATTAATGTAGATATAAATATTAGAACTGACTGAGTCAGTTTGTTCACAGAATAGACTTATATAATTACCTACCAATAAATTTGTAATTAAGAAGCTTAATAACACTATCTATTAGACGATTGTTGCTTTTTTCTTTATAGAAAGTATGGAAGTAATCCAATTATTTACATTTATTATTTTTATATTTTCATATAAATCTTTAGCTATTTAAAAACAGATAAAGATGAATATAAATTTGTGCACCTGGATATTGGCAATAGCAATTATTTATTCAGATGTGTTTAAATATGGAAAATCTAGTAGAAAAATCACTAAGTTTCAACTCAAAACGTTCAAATATGATTATATTTGCCTGACTATGTTGGGAATTACTAGTTTTCACACATTTGTGGTTTGGTTTGGTTACATTTCAAACGATTGTTATTTGAGAAGAAGAACTTCTTTTCACTAAGATGAAAAAAATGGAGATCTAATATCTGAATGAATAATAATAAAAAAAGGGCCAAAATAAAACTTATCGTGATTTATAAAAAGAGCTTAGTGAACGAATGTAGCGAGTGGAACAATATACGAAAATCGTTGACGTGCATGTAGAGAGAGAGAGAAAGCAGATATTGTATTTGTCCATTCCTTGTTTTGTATTATTTTCTACTCTTTTGTGTTATTGCGGTTCATATTATTCATAGGTATATTAATTTTTAATGTATTCGTATGAATGTTAAAAATCTTGATTTTGATGGAAAGCGATTATTCTAAAAGAGAACACGTTTGAAACTAAATATTGTTGTTTTTAGCTTTACGTGTCTATTGTTAATGTTGTTATAATGGTTGCATATACATGTGTTATATAATGCACTTATATACTATATAAAATAATATAAATATATGTGTATAGCATTATTTTGAAATTATTTTTCGATGAGATTAAATGTGGTTTTATATTTTGCTAATCATTCGGCAACAGTGTCGAATGTTGCCAGACTATTATGACGTCAGTCAAGAATCATCCTCTCAATCTATAGATTTTCACCATAAAAGGATTACACCGCTTAAAGTATTTATGTAAATAGACTCATAAAAAGTGTATGATAAATGTTTTATTTTTCACAATTTCTCGTTAAGTACTCTTGCCATTGTCAGCGTGAAACCAAAAAAAAAAAAAATTGGAAATGCGTATTATGAAGATAAATACCAAGTATAATAAATCTCTGTACAATTCTAAGTTGTTATATGATTCACATTAATTTTCACACAAACAGAAGTCATTATTTTTGATTTTTTTTCCATGCTTCGTCGTGTTTTTTAGATATTATATTTTGCTAGATGACATATAACACTAACAGTAATAGTAATAATGCACCTACTATACATACGTATTGCCTCTTTTCACGTTGAATAAAACATCATCGTTATATTTCAGACCGCCAGGAGAAGAGAGAGACTTTGTTTCTTCTTAATACACCGGCAAAAACTCATAGTTAAATGCTTAAGGTTCTAGATGTAAACACACGTCATATGTAGTTTGTTATTTATATGTATACTTACATACATATACAGTAGGTGGGTTGTAAAATAGACGCAAGTACGTATGTTAGGAAAAAAAGCATATCTTTTTGTTTTCAAAACGAAAATGAAGGAATTTAAAAGTTAAAGTGGAAACGCAGCGTTAAGTCTTTATATTGAGACATCCTATACAAACTGATGATATTTTTGAAATATAAACAGTGATGGATTTCATTTTTTCTTTTTCTTTCTAGAAACAAAACGTTTTTTCTTTTTTATCTTAGTTTATAGAGTGTCTGTTTTGTCAAAGCAAATTCGTATTGGCTGGTCTTTTACTGATTCTTGAGAAACTTGTAATATTCTAGCATTAACTCTTTAACGGCTATGTTACACTTAATACAGGTATTGCAATTCAAGCGAGAATTCATCTCATGCTCAAGTTTGTCCATGACTTACTTACAAGATAAACTGTTAGAATTCTTTGAAGTACAGGTTATAAGCATGCCATCTTTTGGTTGTTATTGCATGTTGAATTGTCTGAATTACTACTACATCGTAATGTAGTAGTAACAGACTACGTACATTTGTTTTATTCTAAGTAATAATACCATTCCTCTATGCTTCCAAGCTTGGGCAATACCAATAAAGATATACTAGAGAATCGAAATGCGCAGAATCATTGCTATCAGTGGTGATTTTATAATTATTCATTATTGGAAAATAATTGTATCGCTATTTTAATTATACATACATTTTTCCATTCGTTTATCTCGTTTTATAAAAATTAAAACTAGATATTTTTTTATTATGTATACGCTAATCTGTCCTCTAACTATAAGCACCATATTTAATTACCAAAATTTCTCCAATTTAAGCAATTATTATTTCATAGAGTCGGATTAAAACCACATGCATGAAAATTTAAATGCCGCTTTCCTTCTCTAACTTTTCACAAATTTCTATTTCATCTCTTTTTTGTACGCGCTTATGGGAACATGCAAATTTGTTAACCGCCAGAAATTAACAGAGCTTTTTATTACTGCCATAGTTTTTCCTCATGTTTTGTATTCTTTATTTTAGACGAAATCATTATATAACCTGAACTAATTTCAACGTTAGTACATAAAAGACAAAGATTTTCCTCCTGGTTAATAGTTTCCGAGAGGGAACGTACTTAATTATTTTTATATTTTCTAGTTTTGTTTTTATTTTTTGAAGCGAATTAATTTACTTTATTGCTGTTATTATCATCATTGTGCTGTGCTTGCTATATAAAATGTGTATCTATTTGTTATAGTTCCCAGTCGCGTGGAATTTGTAGTAATGAAAATTTTTGCTACAGTGGAGCAAACGGATAAAGTATAGAAATCATTAAATAAATTGAAACAAAAAATAATATCAATAATAAATAAAAGCGAAATTGCCGATTATTCAAATCGTTTCAATAAAACTTTATACATATAAATAAAAATTGACAAAACTCATTTATAGCCATAAAAGTATGTTAACATAACCATTCGTTTCTTTTTTTTTGGAACTATATTTTCGGCGATCACAAAAAATAAACGTTTTATTAGTCTTAAAATAAATGACCTTTTATGTGCGAAATATTGTCGAATAATACAACCACTTTTTACTGCACACCCTCCTTCTACCACCGTCCCTCTATCGCATCACAGCTCGAAACGAAGGTGATATAACGATGCATAAAATTTCACATACTTTGTCACATGAACGAAAAATATAAAAAATGCAAAAAGAAAAAGGAATTGAGGAAAATAGAAAAGCGGTGCTTAAAATTATTTAGATTTTTATCTAACGCGGTATAGAGAATTTTTGATGGATAATGGATAATTTAATCTATTTTTAGTGCATTATTAAAAGCAAGCTTTTTTTTTTAAGGAAGTTTCTCAGTTACCATACGAATTTTTCATTATTTAGTTTTAGTGGAAGATTATCCTTAATAAACGCACTGTTAAAGATTTGCGATATTTGCTGAAAGTGTTGATACGAACTCTTGCTATAAAGTACTGAAAAACATTTTACATTTAAAAATCTTACATGGGCAATAACATGAGATCTAAAAGGCCCTGGAATTAGATCAAATTTATGAATTCAATATCTATAGTACTAATGAGTTTTCGTCGAAACTTTCAGATGTATTAGTACCTTATAATTAGTTTATAGTACGTTATAATTGAATTTAATTTTTATTTCAGGTGACTTTGTTACAGATGTTGGCACTCTGTCCCTTGTTTCAGCAGTATTTAATATTATTTTTCTTTTAAGTTTTGCTTTTATACCAGAATCTCCAGTTTACTATTGCTCCAAGAAAAATTTAGAAAAAGCGAAGGAAAGTCTTGAATGGTTTAGAGGTAAGTCAATCCTGTTCATATTGGGATGTAAATTAAATATTTAAGAAATGATTTTAAAACAGTAAGAAGCACTAGTTGTTTATCCATACTTGGACGAGGGTGTCTTCACTTACCGCTTTTGAACGGAAATTGTAAATTTAAATTAATCTAATACACACACACATACCTAATTGGCAAATAAAATGAATAACTTGATATTTTTTTTATGTACGTTTACAGTACGTCATCACATCAAAGTAATCAATGGATTTATTATATTTACGTTTAATTTTTCGTTCGTTTAGTTGATTGATTACTTTTTTTATTTGAAATGATTAATTACTTATTTCCTTTTTCATTCATTTTCAATCTTCAAAAGAATAATTTCATTTTAAATTGGAGAAAAATCTATTATAATTGATTGAAAGCGGGGGAGTTAATAACAGAGAATTTATTGTGAAATCAATTTTATCACCGGTGTCATTATAGTGTATTAATTGAGCCACATAGAGCTGAATGACTCTTTACATAATTTGAATTAATTGTTTTAGTTTATCTTAATATTAATCATAACAGTACATTTGATATGACGCTGATAATTATAATTAATTGTTAATTACAAGTTATCGATTCTGATTATTTTCTATTGTTAACATTAACAAATAATTCACATTCATTGGAATGTGAGATACATTATGTAGGCATTTTTTATTATATTAGATTTATATACATACCTACAAGATTTTTATAGGTAATATTTTCGTGGTTTTGTCAGCTTAATATGTAGATTGAATGTAATTGATTCATCGATTAATTTATTCATTTGTTTAATTGATCGCTAGAGTATTCTTATATTTTTTCTTTTTAAAATCTGAATATTTAAAGTTCCTGGAAACTAGAGATAGATACTTTTTTATTTTAAATCCCAGTATTTCTTGAAAAAAACATAATTAAGAATAAAATGTAAAAAAATTAAACTCGCCACAAAAAAGTTCCATTGTTCTTTTTAAGCGAAGAAATATTTTGTTGTAGTTTTTTAAACTACGTGAATTTGCGATGCACGGGAAAGTGAGGAACATTGTTAAATGTAATTTTATTTATAGATTTTTTAAATTAATATAAAACTGCAGCCGCATTTTTGCATTACCATGTGAAACATTAAAAAATACTCAGCATTGCTGCGAAATATCCAAGACATTCATTAGAGTCAGGTATTTTGCCTTTCTAATGGCCCTAGTCCAAATAGGTCCGAATATTTTCGAACAACAATCGCATATATATTCTTTTATTTCATCATTATATAAAAAAAAAAGAAAAAAAGAAAATTACAAACCAAATGTTTTTTAGTGAGCTAAAATGAAGTTACATGCCTACGCCAAAGGCTAATGCTACATTAACTTAAATTAATTATTTGCCCAACTTCATGGGCGTGTAGATGAATCTAAAATTTAAATAATTCCAATAAAAAAGAACAATCTTTGAAAGTCAGTCAAGTCGATATGTAAAAATTTCCGGTTTTGCGCTTTCAAAACCTGCACATATTCTAAAACCTCAGAGGATTAGCATAACATACGTGCAGAGAAACTAAAACGCATTTTTATTATTCTTCCAAGCAAATTTCCAACTGAATAAAAAAAATAAATAAACGGGATTAAGAATAATTTAAAAGACTTTCGGTGGCTTAAAATTTAGCCAGATAAAATTATTTTGAATAAATTCTGAATTAAAAACTATTTAATTTGAATGTTATTAAAATATTCATACTTGATAAGCACGGAGAGAATTGTAGCAGTGTACGCAAATCAAATATTAAAATCTCAGAAGTGCGGACTATTTTAGTAATAAGTTTCATACTAAACTCTCATACTGTCCCGTAAGTTTTATACATTATTTTACTCAAAATTACAAAAGATAAATATCATTCTAGGTGAAGATTACGATATCGAAGAGGAATTGATAAACATCAAGGAAAATCTAGAAGAGGCAGAAAGGAACAAAGCAAAATTGTCAGATTTAATAAATTGCAAAGTGACATATAAAGCCCTAATTATTTCAATTGGTTTAATGTGTTTTCAACAGCTATGTGGCATTAATGCTGTTATTTTCTATGCTAATGATATTTTCCAACAGAGTGGCAGTTCATTATCGCCTGGTGCATGTAGCATACTTGTTGGAGTTGTACAAGTGAGTGTTGCAAAAATTTTATTAAATTAGTATCTAGAAATTACGTCAGTCACAGTCGATGCGTGACTTAATTCCGGAAATAGAGCAGGTGTTGAAAGGACATTGGAGTAAATACTATCAAGTAAATGTGTTGTTGAACCAGTTTATCATTTTAATTGATGGAAGTGACAAGAAACACTATTTACAGTTATCTTTTGTAAGAAAAATTGGTGAATTCATAACCCCACACTTATTCCAAAGATCCAGTTGAATTTTTACCGATCCTACACGAAGAAAAATGTAGATGAATAAATACAGCAACACATAAATTCCTATTTTTAATAAAATCTTTCCATAAGTCTTCACATATTCACTAAATTCAAAAACAAATAGACAGACAGACAGGCAAACAAATATTGAACAAAAACTTTTTGATTTCAAAAAGTAATAACAAAGATACGTAATATTCCAATATACCATTAATAAATTTCATTAGTTTTTTGCTTCTTTTATTCTGTTTTCAAAAGTGTAATATTGCACAGAAGTCTGGTTTTTGCTGTACCTATTAAAAAACATTCGCCTTCACACATATTTGTTATCGGTCTTTTGTTATCTAAACTGATGTTATTTGATCATTATTGTTTTTTAACTCGTTATTAGATGTATACGATAGATACACACAGTGCAGAGAAAAGAGGGGATGAAGAAGAAGAGGAAAAAAACAGAGGGCAAAAAAATGTAGGTGGATGAACATTTGAACTGCAATAGCAGTAAAGCAGGGTAAAAAAGTAATAAAATATACTAGTAACGTGGTTAAAAACAAATTTCGCTAATAAAATAAACATCCCACTGTCGCCAGTAACATGGCTGCCAGATTATGCAATGAAACATTACAGTTACACACAAGTTCAAATTCAGATTAATGATTAGAAGAAGAGAATATAGACAGAGGTGGTAGATTCCGAACACAATTAAGGTTTACCAACCTATTAATGTTTAGAATTAGTATAGCGAGAATCAGCGATATAGAATATTGGCCTCAGCGTGTGTATTTTTTCATAATCAGAATAACAGCACTGACAAAAGCATACTTATTCTATTTTATATTTTTTTAACTATTGCTGAACTGCGTGGACTCTAGCCAAATTAGCTTAGGGAGCATTAAGCTATCATAAAATCCAATTTAAAATGAACCACAGGGAGTAAAAAGAATATCTGTTTCTCTCTACTGAAAAAAGTACATTTTACTTTGTTGTTATTGTTTATTGCGAATCTTTTTGGCAAAGAATTTGCCATTTTAGTTTTAATCATAAAATATCTTTATCCCAAGATATTATACGATTTTTTTTTATTATGTTTGTTATGAGTTTTGCTTTATTTTTATTAGAAACTAACCCCGATAGTTTGTAGCAATTGAAAACCTAATAAAGTTTCATTATGGATACCTAATTTAATAAACATATACGTATATTTATATCAGCATTTACTGAGCTATCAAACTTTCTAAGTAGCGATTTAAAGTCATTCAGGATTTGACTTTTTAATAAAACTGCCAACTGAAAACAAAAGCAGGAATAAAAAGGAAGAATAACGTTAATATGCAGATAGAAACATTTTCATTTATAGCCATTCCCCAATGAGAATCCCAATCACTAAAATAATACGTGGTGGGTCGGGTGTGATTTTAGGACATTGCACCCTCCGTGATTATGACGATGATAATTCAAACAACTAATCAGTAGCAGCGACTGACCACCTAACAAATTCCCCGGCCATCAAAATCAACATTGCTAATCTAATTTTCACATAATTATTATTTCAAATAAACACTAACTGATCACTAAATGTGTTTAGTGGTCACCCTTTAGTAATTAAACACAATCGATGCATTTTCAATTTAATAAATCTATTGTAAATGAAAATATCTATGTTCTATAAAAATATAGAAAACAAACTGAATGTGCAAGAATGTCCTTTTAAAAGTATTAATAAAGATGTAATGATACAGCAGTGCAACACCCTCAACAAAAACTGTTCCTTCCAAACAGATAAACATATAGATATGAATGTGCATGAAGGCAAGGCGTAAAGGAAATAATCAATGTTAAAAAGCCATCATTACAAATAAAGTAGTAGTAAATTTAAACATCATTTACATTTTATTTGCAAAGTAATATGTTATTTTAACAACATATTGATCACCTAGGATAAACTTGAACTTGTTGAACTCGAAATGTGGAGGCTTTGTCAAGAGGTTATTCTTATTTGTTTGTTTCGGTTTATTTGATTTTGTTCTATTTTCCTTGTTGTCAACGAGGAAATCACATATACGTACAATTACTAATGCATACTGGTTGGAAAATAATAAAAAAGGAAAAAGGAAATCAATGCCTTTGGGTAAAGTAGGAAAATAAAGAACAGTTTCGAAACGAGGAAGTTAAAAGGCTGAGTGAAATTCTCTGTAATTGTTTTCGGAATTGTATTTTGTTCGTCAGGAAATTTGGATTTTCCTTAATTAGTTTCATTATCCAGTACCAGAGATGGAATTGTATTTCTGAAGCGAAAGATCCACATGGATATCAATCTAAATTAAACTATAATTTTTTTCTACTCGTAGTAGCATAATTTAATTAGCAGCTAATTAAATTAATGATTTGAAATAAATAATTTTTCATTATTTCCATCTTTATTTGTTTCAGGTAATAGCAACATTAGGATCAACAATATTAATTGATAAAACTGGGCGTAAAGCATTATTAATAATATCTGAATTTGTTATGTGTTTATCATTGGCTGCACTAGGTTTCTATTTTCATATAAGCAAATTTAGAGATCTCAGTCATTATTCATGTGTTCCATTAATTAGTGTAGCATTATTTATTATATTTTTCTCTATTGGTCTCGGTCCAATCCCATGGATGATAATGGGTGAAATTTTTCCAAGACGATTAAAAGGTGAAGCCAGTTCAGTATCGGCTGCAGTTAATTGGTTTCTGGCATTTATGGTAACGAATCAGTTTAGTAATATGGAAGAGTGTTTCGGCATTGGCGTCACCTTTTTAATGTTCAGTGTTATTTGTGGCATTGGTACCACGTTTATAACATTTTTAGTACCTGAAACTAAAGGGCGAAGTATCCATGAAATTTCGCAGATATTATTAGGTGATAAAAAACCAGACAGCAACGACGAAAAAGGCACAACACCTGTATAAATTAAAATGAGTGTTATTTGACAGATTAGTTTGTATATTTTTTATTTAAAGAATCAATCAGTATCGATCTCGACTACATTTTAATTATGTTATAATTAACGTAACAATAAACGTTTTTTATGATGAAATTTTTTATTTTATCTTTTACTTTTCTCAGAATAATTGCATCATTTCACTTCCTTATACTCCGTATTTTTTACCTTCAGAACAAAACAGTAAAGACATTGCTCATTTTGAATCTTCCTTCACGATGAGTAAGACTACTCTTTTATATATCACTGCTAATTAAACTTAGCCATAAGTTTTTGGAAACTGAAAGATTTGCGTTTTCATTGGGAGGAAAAAGGAAGCACAGGTAGTAGAGAAGTAGTATTAAAGCAGATATTTTAATGTTAGATGAATTTCACATTCATTTAACTTTATACTACTTTTTGATACTAGTATTGAATTTGTTATATTTACAATTTGTAACTTGTTTACTGCTTATTTAGATGTTTTTCTTTTTATGTTTTTTGTCGATGCTTATCATGCCCTTACTTGTTTATTTCTATTTATTATATATTTATTTTTTTAATCAAAGATGTATTACCCAGTCTTATTTTGCACATTAATTCATTCGATAACTTTCTAAATTTCAAATTTGCATAGAGATTAAATAAGTTAGAAGAAAGTTTTTCTGAAAGAAATGTAAGAAAAAACAAAAATAAAAAATCGATTTTGAACGAATTGAAAAAGTTTAAGCAAACTAAAACACACACATCCATGTATAAGCAAAATTTATATTGCTAATATAGCATGCTAACATCGTTGGCAATAGTCATACGGGGTTTAAATCAATCAAACTATTTTTATTATGCGATTCAAGTTTTTATTAATCAATTTTTATTTAATTACAATTAAATTTACAACAATAAAACATATAAATAACATTTTTATTACACTTTATTATTACTAGGCATTACTACTACATTAATTACTTACCTAATTAATTTGATTAAATATGTAGCTTCCTACAGTAATTTACACAGTACTGAAGAAATGCGTAAATAAATAATGAACTAAAAATAGAGATAAAAAATACAAACCATTTAAGTGGATGAACAGTTAAACTGTTTTTATTTGATTACTTAAAATGTTAGTAAATGCTCTAATGGAAAGAATAAAGGTAAATTTTATA
This sequence comes from Platypus cylindrus, assembly GCA_949748235.1. Classification (NCBI taxonomy): domain Eukaryota; kingdom Metazoa; phylum Arthropoda; class Insecta; order Coleoptera; family Curculionidae; genus Platypus; species Platypus cylindrus. The sequence goes on along the minus strand of OX456489.1, from coordinate 7,531,772 downwards.
AGAATGAATTTTAAAGCTTTTTAAAATTTAAATTGCTTTGCATTTATTATTAAAAAATAATCCATATTTCTAGTTTGTTTGTTTGGTTTTTTAAACGAATTTGAACGTACCTACCCAAAATTATGAAAAGCAGTAAATTATAATTAATATCTAATAAAATTAAATGAATAACTTAATAAGTCGACTTGAAAATGAATATATGTATACAAATATTTGCGATCTGCAGAGTTCAATTTAATTGATTCTCGTTTTTGGTTACTAAGTAATTAATTAGGTAAGAGAAATAATAAATAATATCTACAAAATCGCACAGAAATAATATAGGAACTTTTAGAAATATTTGTTTCTTCCTGAAGCGCAGACATTAAAGTATCTATAATAAGAAAAATAATGGATATCCATATTATTTAGCATAACCTTAAATATACTATAGATAATTAAATATTAAAACACATTTTGCCCTACTTATGTATGCATAATGATTTTACAGTTAGATAATAATTAACAAAGACTTTTTCCATTAAAGTAAGTATACTGTAATAAAGTATAATTTCCATAATGACATTTTCAACACATAGACACAAGACATATGTTATACATGGTACATATTTGGATATTTATTTTTTAATTAATTAAGTAACGATATTAATTAATAAACATTTACATTGCCTTCATTGGAGAACATCAAAGGAAAAAAAATATCGATACTACAAATTAAGTAAGTACTTTTTTTGGCTAAAACACAGCCATTTCTTAATTAATTATCTTAATTGTATTTTTTGATGAAATAGATACAAATGCTATACCTTAATATAATATAATGTAATTATTCTGCCTTTCAATCAATATTATGCTATATTTTTATATACAGTTTTTTTATTTAAGGAAATGTCCTAAAAATACACTAGAATTAAATGCTAATATGAGCTTGATAATTTCAAAAGAAAAAAATTAACCAAAGTATATTAATCCTGAAAATAATTCTGTGTACTAATTTGTATATAAGATGCTATTATTTCAATTATGATCTTCCTATACCCTGCTATTTATAATAGTACAAATTCAACCTTAGTTCATTAAAAAATAAGAAATATAAATATTGACTGTGCGTTGTTTGTTTTCTTATAATAAATAATCTTTAATCGTAAGCTACATTATTTTTTTAATTAGCTACTAATCTTTACTATTGTTATAGATAATTAATAATTCTAATAATTTTTTATTTATAATGTTAAGTCGTTTAATCTTTCCCTCTCCAAAATTGCAAATATAACTTATAATTTATTGTTATAACTAAAAGTATGAATATATTCATATGTTATGTCTCATATGCTTAATTAGCTATTATATATTATTAGAATTTACAACCTGTAGGGCAATTACAATATATTGTATATATTACTATTCTATTCCACAACACCTTCGTTCAATTTTAACGGCTTCTAAATATATAAGGCCAACAAAAATCACTGAATACAACCAGAAAGACTCAGCGGTTTTTGTGCCGCAATATTTTATGTCATAATTATCCAATTTGTCCTTCTAGCTTTAGTTGCTCGTCTTTCCTAGAATATCATTTTGGCGACTGGATTTTATAACTGGAATCCAGTCATACGATTAAACAAAGTTATACACGAGCTGCCTCTTCTTTCTTTTCTAAGTGTTTCTTTCTTTTCTAAAACTACGGTGGTAGTTTTAGACACCACTTAGACAACATACTACATGTTTCAAAAGTCAAAAACTTCTCAAAAACAATTATTCGATTAGATTTTAAGAAACCATATAAAATTGAAGGAGATCGTGTCGGAATAGATCCATATATGCACAAAAACTGGAATCAATTTGGATTCTGAGCAGTAAAGGAATTAGCACAATCTCCATTTGCTTGAATTGCGCATGCGAATATATATTTATACAGGCATTATACTATAAACTAATTATTTTATAAGTTAAAAATTTGTTTGAAGCTAGAAGATGCAGCGAATAATAAAGTTACATCAAATGTCCGCATACTTTTTACAAAAAATAGTAAATCTCAAATAGCATTTAGAGGATTAGAAGTAGTGGAAAATAGCTACGTTTTTGAATTGGCTTTGAGTATATTTATTTATTATCAAACTTTTAACAAAACCCGTAATTACCCGGCAACAAATTTAAACACAAACTTTTCTATTATGTTTTCAAACCCATTTCCGACACACAGGAGTTTCAAATTACCGACAATTTCCCAATAACTTCTAACTTTCATTCCTCTCTCTCTCTCTCTCTCTATCTCATTTTCTCTTTTAGTTATTTTCTCATATAAACAAAGCAAACCTTTACAATAAACTATTTTATTTTATAAGGTCAGAGTTCGATATATGTATATTAAACGAACCGAATCGAACCAATCCTTACGAATGACCTACTATAAAATTCTGTTTTGTAAATTGTGCCTCGAACTTCGAAGGGTTGTTAGTTAGCTTACATAGCTATATAGCTGGCTTACTTCTTCTTCTCTTCTTACTTCTTACAGGTTCTCTGTACCTTCGTTTTGTTTTCGCAGCAGCAATGTAGAGAAGTTAAAGTTCTACTCGAAAATAGCCAGATCAATGATAAAAGTAAATGCAACAGTTGTTGAAGAGGGAGAGTAAATTTTATTTAAATGATTTAAAGTATTTAAGCTGTTAAACCAGAAGAAAAAGCAAAAAAAAAGTAAATAGGTGAACAGAAAATCGAAGTTGTTCACTAGCATTTAGTTGATCGAGATTCGAGTCCCTAATTTTTTTGAAAAATTAGACAATTCAAGGTGTGAGGCAAAACAATCAAACCAATTATAACTAATCCATTTGATTATCGATCATCAGAATATCATTAGCAAATTGCGCTTCGATTAAAATAAATTTCTGTTAAAAGCTTTACTTTAAACGGATCCCTCTCAAAAAATGGCCCATATACAGCAGAAAAAAACCTCCGATAATTTACAATCATCATTGTTGGCTGAAGGAGGATAATTTTTCCCTGTAAATTCCCAGCGAGTTTTATTCCAAATTCCAGATTCATTCATTGTCCACAAAGAGATATTCGATTATATTTTATTCATTCCACTTTGAAAACTGTCGATAAGAATTTCTCTCTTTCATTCTTTTTCCATTTCTCGATTTTTTTTTTTCTTCGTTTTCCTATACACTTGAAACGTAGTTCTTTCCTCCTTTTATCATTTCCATCTTTTCTATGCGAAATGGTTAGAGATGGAAATTTTTCTTGCCTCGTTTCATCCATTGTATACTTAGGTACATACTTACGTACTTCGAAAAAAAAATATTTTCTTTACTTTTTGTATGTGTGTGTGAATCTTTGAATAAGCGATTGCTTACCACTTATGTTATTCCCTTTTTCTTTTTTATTGCTGGTTAAAAGCGTTGTTTATCATTTCTTTTCTCTTCTAGTTTCATTCGTCTATTCCGAAATTCCCTGTAGAAATGAATGAATAGAAATTGTATATAGAATAATGACGCTATATGTTTTACTTCAGCAAAAAAATAAAAAGGGAATTTCTCTATATGATCATTCTCCCTGATTCCTTCTGATCCATAATGCATCTATGGCAGCATATAGACTTTGGAAAATCGATTTATAACATCTATTGAAGAAACAATACCCATCGACAATAAAAATAATGTGAAGTGCATATAGAAAAGTTTGATACATTTACATATACAGTCTGATACATTATCATTATGAATATTGCCTTTATTTATACATATGTCTTGTTATTTTCAAATACAAGTTGCTCGAAATGTTCGAATTACGTTAGTATACCTACCTACATTACTACTGAATTTTATTTTGCTATTATTCTACGTTAGGTTATGATTTGAAAGAACGATTTACTTATAAATCGATTTTAAAGATAGAGCTTGGCATTTTTCAGCACATAGAATATATTTTATATATCACTATAAAAATGACTGCCTTACTGTAGCCAAACATTTATCAATGAAATTTACCACTACAATGCAAAGAAAATACTTTTAAGGATATTGTGGCAAACTGAAATCATTATTTTTATGGATAATTTTACATTGAATTTCAAATGCTAATGGAATAGTTACAGGACAAAGGCATATCAGACCTATGTGCACTGGTTCCTATTCGAACGCATCATATTTTTGATTCCACCATCGGTAGAGAACATTCATAGACAGTGAAATATTATGGGATATCAAGGTCATCTCAGGTTATGTTCATTCAAAATTAAAATTTTTGATATTTACTTTTGTGGAAACCGTCCATTGAATAGATTTTGAGAATTCCTACTATTATAATGACATTTATATTTTGGAAATAATTAATTCTTGAAGATTGTACCGCTAGGTCTCTTTGTAAGGAAACCAAACAAAAAAACTACTCATTCTCACAGTTTTCTTTCAACTATTTTTCTCTGTCTCTTTTAGGGATCTCATGGAAAATGACTAAAAATTTATCTAAAAACGTCTACAAACTGCAATTTTATTTGTTGCGCTCTCATTTTTCTTATACAGACTACGATACTTTATATTATTCCATTCTAAAAAATAAAGAGGAAACATACTATAGGGACACCAGTTCGTATTGTTTTAAATATTACTTCCTTCAGTTTAAATGATAGGATGGATATATTATTACGCCCTCAAGCAACATTAAAATATTTCCATTCCGCATTCTTTTATCTAGAAAGTATTTTCATTTGCCACCATCTAGCCTCACACAAAATTTAACTTCTTTGCTACAATGTCTGTATAGTACACCAATTATTTACATAAATGTGTAATAAATACCTTGGAGAACATTCATACTATAATTACTAGATACAACATAAAGTTTTCCCATTGAAAAATGTTCTATAATTGAATTTTCTATTCCTGCGCAGCATTTCGATCTCCAAGGTCCTCCATTTGTCATCCCATAACTAAACTCATCATTGCAACAATGACATTATCTTGTTCCATATCCAGTGCTGTACTAAGGCGTCGTTTTTTTGCGCTGGGTCATCTGGATTCATCACCACCTGGATCATCGCCGCTTTCTTCACCCAAGGAATTACCATGAGTTTGAACATTGTAACTTGGTGATCTGAATTGACGACCCTAAAAAATTGTAATATGTTGATTTAGTCTTGATTTTGAGCGGAATCTGTGTAGGTAAACAGTTTACTGTTTGTTTCCGAAATAGTTTTACCACTAGCTTTGAATACAGTGTTACTTGTTATATTTCAATGTAAATTGTTACCTGTAATTGCGATCCATCAGAACCTCGACGTGAATACTGTGAACCACTTTTTTTCGTACAAACACATTTGCAAATAATGCGCTTAAAAGCGAATCGAAAGTCTTTCGAAAATAGAGCATAAATTAATGGATTAATTGCACTATTACAATATCCCAACCAAAATAAAATTGAAAAAACTAACGGATGAATGCAATCCGCACAAAATGCTCGTATCAAATACATTGTGAAGAAGGGAAGCCAGCAGCAAATAAATCCGCCAACTATTATCCCTAAAGTTTTTGCTGCTTTAGTTTCCATACGAAAACGTCTGGCCTGGAATAAAATACAGTAAAAGGTAAATGAATAATTAGCTAATTAAATAAATAAATGAATGAACGAAGAAATGAATAAATATTCATGTTCTGCGCCTTGCTCCTGTTATACAATAGTACTACTGCAGCTTCATTTTTTTTGTGAATTTCGATTGCGTAACAGTTTACCTTTTTTGTTAAGCATCAATAACAAAAAAAAAAAAAAGAAAACTCATTTCCATAGGTAGCCCTATAACAAATATTTATCTTAGCACCTTGTTCTTTTTTATTGAGACTCGCTCGTCCCATTCCCAGCTTCTCTTTTGAATTTTTGTCTTATTTCAGGAGAATTTTGATGGAGAAGTGGGATTTGGAAGGAGAGAAAGAGCGAAATGTTTACTTGTTTGTTTATACCCCAGTCCGGAAGTTTAATCAAACTGAAGTGATAATGTGGAATATGTATATTAGGGAATGGAGAATTTAGAAAGTTTACTTACTTATAAGTACAGGGAGAAGTTGGGAATGTTGAAAATGTTATGGAGAAATAATAATAGCAGAATGTATTTGATATGCTCATATTCTAGTATGCTTACTAGAGACAACTTTCATTTTCTTTTCTATATATTTAACTTTTGATTAAGTGAAATTAAATTCTGGACAATTGTTTACTTATCTAAAGAAAACATACTCAAAAATTTAAAACAAAAGTAGTTTAAATAAAAATATTTTTTTAGACAAGAATTGAAAAATAAGAAAATTGCATAAAAATCATCATATTAATAATTTTAATTGTTATTGTTTTTTTTAATGAAAGCAATATCTAGCGAAACTATTTTTAATTAATTCCCGTTTTAGCATTATATCTAAACAGGACAATAAACTTATAATACAGAAAAATCTCCACATTCTCCAAACGCAAAAATTGATAAACGAAAAAAACTTTTCTCCACATCAATGTATTTTTTTTATCATTTAATAAAAACAAAAAACTATTTACAATTTTTCTTCTATTATGTAGGGAGGCACCAGTATGATGTGCTATACTAAATAAATGATAAACTGCTGATTGATTTTATCTATTACAAACAGGCTATACATAAATTCATAGCTGAAATTAATATGGGAATGAATGAAAATAAAAAATGATTGATTGCATTCCGTATATGCTTCATTGCAAAGAATAGGTGCATATAACAATATTTGTAGAAAACATGCTTGTTTTAACGGCGCTACGTATACAATTTTATTCTAAAATTATGAAGGAGGTGTAGTAGAAATTCATATTTCAACCTCATTTATTATACACATTTACGTACGTATAGATATAGAACATATGAAATCCGAAATTTATGGATTCTTTTACAAAGGGCCGACGGCATGTTATTCAACAGCAGCATTATTCTTTATCTATTTTAAAAGAGAAGAGCAAAAATTAAGTACCACTTTTCTTGTGCTCCATATGGGTAGAAGTTTAATGGTATAAAATAAGACCAACTAGATTTGAATACCAATAAGATAAGATGCTTGGGTATGGTTGTGGATACAATTTCACGGGAAAAGCAACATACTATTGCTATATATAGTTACTATATATAGCAATATATAATAAGCGAGATTTGTTGGTCATAAATATACCAACAAAAACATGTCATCAGTGAAGTAATCATTTCCTCTTGAATGAAGAGTAAATAAAAAATAATAATTATATAAAATTATATAAATATAATTATTATTTTTATAATTTATATGATAAATTCCATAAATGAAATAATAATTTCGTAATCAGTTTTAAATTCTTACTTGAGCTTTAATGTTTCTTTTTCGTTTCGGCGTCATCTTCAATTTCCTAGAACAATTGTTTCCATCGCCAGCACCACTAGCAGCCACTCCATCTTCACTAGCACTTGGACTTGGACTCAAGGTTCGTTTCGGACCACGACCACTATCAACACTACTCGATCGCCGTTTTGTGGCAATGCTCATACCGGAATCGCATTGTGTCACTTTTAAATGATTATTATGATTATCATGATTAAATTGTGATTTAGGATTACACAATTTAGTCGTTGATGCATCTTTGCCATTAACTGAATAATGGACTACGTAGGACGGGTGACCGGATGGAGATGTTGGGGTGATCTGTTGGAGAAGTTTGGAAAACAGTTAGAATTTTAAGAGTTATAGATAAAACATAATTGCTGATGAGTAACTGGTATTAATGGCACGATATTATGCGTTGTTAAAGATTAATCTATACCTAATTAATTGCTATCTATTTAAAATGTATATTAAGCTGATTAATCTGTGCTGGATTGAATGACGGCTAATTGAAGCTTGTTTGGAATTAGATTAGATCTTGCAAATAGTGATAAAGCTATATCTCTAAACTACGTTCCTAACAGGTGTTTCATATAGATTAAATATTTCTATTGTTGCATTGATTCGTTATGATTGTTACTAATAATTATTAATTAAACAACAACTGCACTTATGTACACTATAGATGTACTTCTCATCTTAACTATTTTCTAATCTCATTTCCCCCTGCCTTCTTTATATATATGTAGATTGCCATTACAAGCAAACAAGAAGACTTCTAATTCATACTCTACATAAAATCCCTATTTAATTCAAAATGGAATCGAATTTCATGCGACAAATGCTAATTTTAAGTTGACTTTTAGAAGGCTAGATGCAACTGCCGTGACAAGTCATCCTTCTTTGCTTTACTAACACAAATTTTAGCTTCGTGCATTTGCCTTATAATTTGTTGTTTTAAATGTATTAAGAAAATAGAAAGCTGAAAATGTCATCTATGTTATCTATTTAGTGCTATCTACAGAAGAATAATAATCCAAAGAAGCAACAATGAATGTCAAATTAGTTTGCTAAAGTGTTGTTTGATAATGAACAAGTTGGAACTAGAAAACATATATGCATCGGTTATATATGCAAGTTACAGCTTTTAGTTTAAAGTTTAAACAAAAAGTGAACTCCATATTAAATTATATATAATGATGAGTTCTTACAGCTAATAGTTGTGGCGAAGACGAGGCAGATGATAGATTCTCATTCGATGGGTAGCTGACACTGATTTTCACTTTTTCGTGGCTTTTTTCTTGAATTCTTCGTGGACTTGGCGATGCGCTACTCGTCGTAGTAGCCGTATAAGTACTTCCATTTGGTGATCCATGTGGTATTCGTTTGGAATTGCCACGACCCCGATGGATACGGAGTGTGAGACGTTGATGTTCGAAACGGTTTCCTAGAGAACCTGAAATGGAGAATGACAAGAAAAAAAAATGTAATTTGTGTTATTTGTGTTACATGCATGTGATATTTATTATTATTTAAAGAATATAGGGTAATTTATAATTTAATGGGTAACACTTTATATGACTAGAGCGAGAAGTGAAACAAAAACTCCCCTCCATTATTGCCGATTTTTGTTTTACCAATTTCACCCCTACATGGAAATTCACAGGTTACGTCCCCCTTACTTTTATGAAAGTGTGCAACGAATGTAACCTTAATTCAAGTCAATTTAACGCATCAACTCCCCATCTGTCTATAAAAACTTACATCGGAAGCATCTTATGAAAGAAAAGAAACAATAGAACGATAAATTGCCAGTTGCTTCGTAAAAATTTATGTTTTTCAATATATATTTCCGCATATTCCCTTCTTATTAGGAAACAACAGTATAGTGGTAGCTGTGGTATTATAAATGCAATTTTCTAAACAAACAGTTTGTCGAGACCTTCGAGAATAATTATGCAAAAGCGTGTTGAAAAGGGAAGAAATTGGTCAGGAGAAGAGAAGCAGAATGAAACGTACCCTTGTTATTCTCTAAAAACCTTTAATGTGAAGCATTTACCAAGCAGAATCTACTAAATTTTATTTGGCAAAAATGTTATTTAAATTGACTTGAGACTTGGATAGTTTCGGTTTGATTATTTTAAATATGTACAAATTGACTATATTCCAATTAACTGGATGCAATATGTTTTTTCCAGATTTTCTATATTGGTATTTTTATTTCTTTATAAATCCGTTTTCTATTTTTTCTTCGGAAATTTCTTCGGTTAATCCAGTTAACTTACAGTTTTCAGAGAATAAAATTTCTCAAGCTGTTAAATAAAATTCGGATATATTTTCGTTATGACTCTGTTGGTTATTGAATAAGGGGGTAACAAGGTCATGTCTATAATAGGAAGCAACAAATCGAAAATCGTTTATGATCAGCTTAACGTTTATAACTTAAACGTACAACATAAATGAAAGGTATAAAGCAGGCAGGTACAACATTGTCCAAAAATAGGCTGGACAAAAGTCGATTGAAATAATACAGGCACACGCGATCTTTCTATTTCAGTGATCCGTTAGCTTTAACTAACTGGCCTAAGCCCGATTATCCTGGTTGGAATCAGGTCGCACGATAAGAATCGTAAAGGCATTTTATTAGAGGTCGTTATTAAATTTTGCCCTTTCTCCCTTATTTATTTTTTGTCTCTTTCTTAAATGGTTGCTATTTAAATTTATTTTTATAACTACTGATAAGCATGAAGTTGTACTGATTTAGGTTCACACATTGGCAGAGAAAATGTGTAGCTTTCTGGAATTTAATTAGGAAATAAAATTAATCATTGGAAATTATGTTAGATATATAAAGGGTAAAATCTTATCTAATCGCATTGCTGACAGTTGATTTAGAACAAATTTTGATCAGCTGTATACAGGGAATTTGGTTATTTGATAAAAAGTCTTTTGAATTGAAAATTGAAGCCTAACTGATTGATGGTTCTCACTTGCACGGCACGTATATTCTTGCGATACAGACAATATAGTAAATTTCTTCGGGAAAAATTGATTTTATTTGACAAATATTTAACTGTTTTATACCTATTTATATTTAATGAGTATAATGACTTAATATCTTTCAGTAATTTGCTATTGCTAATATTTATATTAAATCCACCGCTATTATTTATTTATTCCACCATCAAATATATATTGATGATACTATCAAATGTGCCACTGAAACTGGAAATTGAAAAAAAAACTCAATCCACTTAAAAAATATCCACACAAACTTTTAATATTTTCGTTCATATCGATTACAAACTAGATAAAATCCATTTGCCTTGTATTATCGTGTTTCAATTTCTACTAAAAATAAACATGGAACATTTTTGAACCATTTGAGCAAACTAAGCGATATATATATATGTGGTTTTTCATTTTGAAATGTTTTTAATATATCTTGGTTTTATTTCTTTTTCCTAAACCAACAAAACTTTAACATCACTTTTATCAAAAGCTATTAATCATAGATTCTTGCAAGTAAGTAAAGGAAGCAAAGATGGAATATTGTGCTTGTCTGTCTTGTTGCGGTGCTGGTTTCTCATTTAGTACTATAGTGGTTGTAGTTGTAGCGAGAGACACTTTGTAGTTGTCAGTTTGTTCATTTTCTTACAACAAGAGTTTTCCAACCAACTTCATCATCCGTAGAGTAGCATGAAGAGAAGTTCAGTTTAATCATGTTTTTAAAACTAATCACAAGTACATTCAAGTTCTTTTAAACTTTGCTTAGCACAGTGAAATCACAATTTTTTTTGTGTATATTATTATTATAGAAGTGCATACATGATGGTAGTGATAGCTATTAAATCGGGGATAATACTTAATTTATGATGCCCTTGATTATGGCAATATGTTTAATTAATTATTATTGACACAGGAGCTTCTGAATAAACTTCACTTATGAAAATATAAACTTTTCCTAATTGGTTTTAACTTGACACCTTCACCAATTTCACTTATAGGTAGCGCAAAAAAAATTACTCCTGAAATTGATATTTCCCAGCTAGTATACCATTTCGTATATGTAGGTACTAATTGAGATGACTACTGACTCTGAAATTGCCTCTATTTGTTAATAAAGAAGAGGTTTTATCGAGTAGAGCAGCATGACGTATTTTCTCAAAATTATAGTTAAAAGTTTCACACCATTTAAAGATAAATAAAGGAGTGAATTAATTATTAATTTTTATTAGGCATAGTAATATAAAATATACGATATAGAATAGGAAGCATTTTGGATCGAAGTTAACTACGTATGTACATGCAATAAACTATAATCAGCTAAAACTTTGTAAGCACGCATCAAGTTTAGTTGATGGTCATTCGATTTATTTACTTTATTTTCTTTTAAAAAAACAACTTAATATAAATATATAATGAACAAGCAGATCTAGAATTTTCTCTTAATTTTATCAATGTCAAACAAACAAACTACTCCCATCAGTACAAAAAAGAAAAGAAAAAAACCGAAATAAACATTAATAGAAGAAATACAAACAGACCTGTAATTTTGAATCCTTGATTAATCGCTTGTGTTGTACTTATAGCAGCTTTATAAATCCTCCAATAGAAAAACAACATTACGAACATTGGAATGTAAAATGAACCGAGTGCTGAATATACTACGTATCCAGATTCGTTAATCAGCTCGCATTTCCATGGACAGCGAGGATTGTCTTCTGGCAATGTTCCGTTCGATTGAATGTCGTCCAACTGAAATAATACAAATAATATAAAAATATATATAAAGACGAACAGATGCGGAAAGGATTCGTTTGGCATTTGAAAAAAAAAGAAAGAATTTGCGTATGTTAAGGTATAGGTAGTTAAAATTGGTATGTAGAATGTGGAGCTCAAGTATATTTGCCTGATTAAAATAATTCTCTAAACATTAGAGGTAACTCACGTTTATGTACATAAAATAATTAATGATGGTTATTGCAGGATCTAAAAGGTAATATATGAAAGACTTATTTCATTGAAACCTTTCTGTCATTAAACTTCAAAGTCCTTTATAAATTATTTCAATTTCTTTTTCTATTATTTGCATACAATTTAGATTTACAAATTAATCACGTTCATAACAATATTTCATCATTCTAAATTTTTAAATTCAGCAACGTATATAACACCTAGATTCAAAGCTGTAGTCTTGTAGTCTAAGTATATGCCGGTATACTAGCATTATTCCTGTTACATAAGAATTTGAAGCAAATAATATTCTACCATATACCTACACTTCCGAGTATTAGCACACACGCAATCGTTTTTAATGCTTTATTGTTTTAATCTCTAACTATATCATTAAAGAAAATGCGTACTGCGTAGTAACTTTACTTTTTCTGGACTTACGCGAATTATAAAATAAATTAAGACAAAAATTTCTAGCTCAAAGGATAAGAAACAATGTAACAATTTTACACTCTGTTAACTTCTCTTAAACTTTCATTAATTTCCATTTAAAATTTTAATTTTCCCATTAACTTAAAATAAAACAGTTAGTAAATTGGTATTAAAAAACCATTGACGCATTTATAGTAAAAAAACACCCACTCTTCAAATTCATTCATCCCTTAAAAACATTTTGCTTTATTCGTTCATTAATCTCAACCCTCATTTTTTTGTATTTTTTTTAAAATTCACATTTATCAGTGTCATATAAAAGATTTTTTTTTTCTTTCAATATCTCTCGGCCATTCCCTTCTAGATCTGATTTTGCGGACTTGGACTGCCTAAAAATTGAATATTAAAATCCTCGAAGGTTTTACTCTATCTAGAATATGTAAGGTTACGGTTTATTTTTTATTAAGAGTCACGCTTCGGAATTTTTGAATGAGATTTCAACAAGGAACAACTCATAATTATTTGAACGATTCCCATATGTTCAGAAAAATGGGAATAGAGGAATAAAAAAAAGATAATATATAAATTTAATATATAAGATATAAGTTTTATATACTCATTAATGAAATTTAAAACTCTCATGTCAAATATGCACAAACTGTACATTTTTGTGGAGTATTACTCTTTAACATTAAGTTTTATCTATACATAGATAGAGGATAAAAGTATTAAAAACTATCTCTAGTCGTTTATTCTATGTGGTTTTAATCTCGTTCTAGTTCTTTAATATATGAGTATAGCACAAAACTATACGATAAAACAAACCACCACGATAAGTTTATAGAGGCGACTTTCTTCAGTATACTGCTATAGTAGCTACTATGTAATTTGCCTCAAACTTTCCGACTTTTTTTTTCTTTGCTGTTCTTTTAGCTGAACAATCTATTGTTGGACTTTGCAATCTCGCAAAATTGTCTTTGGAAACGAATGAGAATAGAGTGTGCCTTGAGTTTCACTCGAAAGTGCCATGGAATTGTGGCATGACAATTTTAAAGTGAAGTTTGAATTATTTACGCATAAAGTATCTAGGTCTGTGGAACAAGTTAAACTTTTGACTATCCCTAACTAGATATTTGTTTAAATTTGAATTTACACACGTGTTTTTATGCTCGAACACTTCGAACAACTCGTAATATAATTTAACCCTAAAGTTCAATCGACAAAATTCAAAGTTTTAATTCAATCATTAATACTTCTATACCTTTGTATCCTCCCATCCAACCAATGGTGGCAAACAAATTACAAAACTCAACACCCATAATCCAGAAACGAGCATTTTCGCCCGAGATTTTGACATTATAGTTGGATAAGTGATTGGCCTAGTAACAGCAACATATCGGTCCAATGAAATAGCACATAGATTTAATATTGATGCTGTACACATCCAGACATCAACTGCTAACCAAATTTTACACCAGACATCACCAAAGGTCCAAACCTGGAATAAAATTAATGGACTTATTTACATCTAATCATGATGATAATTGAGATTGTTGGAATTTGTGTTGGAAAGAGAGGGTAGATAAACAAGAGTGATTATTTTATTAATGTAATTTGAAGAAAATATGCAAATTGAGTATGTGATATGTTTTATTAATATTGTTTATTACTAAAATGGAGAGGTCCAATTAAGATATCGGAAAATTAGCATGACCTACAACCCCTACAACGTATAGTATAGTAGGTACCGTTTCAGATAGAGTTGACAGTCGATGGCATACTAAGCAACGACACAATGTTTTTATTTTCAAATCGTTGCACTAAGAAAATTCTGAATCTCAATAATTTATATTGCTGTTTTATTCGATGGCTATCTTTTATCTCTTTTTACTAATCATTCCATATTTATTTGAGATCATTAATTTTCAATAAATCAAAAGTTGTTTATAATAATTTTATTTTGTTTAAATTATATTTAATTTAATCCTTGTAATTTAATTATTAAATTACAAGGATCAGAGCAAACTTCATCAGTTTGCTCACAAAACGACGTCTGTCTTTGTACATTTTAAATGTGAATGTTGCGAGATAATATAAATAGTGAAATTAAGTTTAAATGAAGGTTAAATAAAAAAAAAACAAAACATAAACAAAGTATACGCCGCCAGTGCTAACCGTCAAAAGAAACTCTTGTTGTTGCTGGGAACATTGAGGGCCGCGTTTCCAAGCCCGAAAATATTTAGACTTTTATACAGTTGTTTTCCCTCCTTCTTATAGTCTTCCATAATTACTATAGATAATTATCTATAGTATTGACATCTATTTCACAACGAATGGTCAACGGCAACGTGTCGATTATACATGCCACGAAATGAGGTCGATAAAGAAACACGCGCTAACCGTCAGCGTTCATTTGAAACGAGGCTTACAATGGCAAAATATCGGTACCGGCCATGGTGTAGTTGGTCATCTCACCGAATAGTATACCAACAATATTATCTAGTGATAATTATGCATAAATTGTATTATTAGAGTTAACCATTATATTCATAGGCAGTTGTCGGACTTTTCACTATATTTTGAATTTCATTTATTTGCTTAGCTGAAAATCTAGATTCGGCCAGGCCTAATTAAACATTTAAATAATGTTAACGAAATCTGGTTTTTAATACGCCATAGTAAAGCACGCAAAATAGCACTTTTTAACTTTATAATATAAAGGTATAATTACTTGTATCTACATACATATTATGTATTCATTTTTCTATTCACTAAAATGTAAGTTAATTTTAGTTAACAATTTATTAACACAAAATTCCACGTTTACACTCATCCATTAACTTAATTAGATATATTAATTACTGAATTTAATAAATTAATTTCATATTTGCCAAGAATTTGTTAACCAGAAATATTCCTTTCCATTCTACACATTTATGAATTATGTATTAGTAAAACGTAAAGTTCAATCACAATTGAACGTAATGTCGACTTGAAACCTTAAATATCAATTAGAGTCAACCGATTTGTCATTCAGGCAAGTGTAATAGGCGCTTTAGCAACCAAATATTTATACATAATCAGAAGCATAAATGCCCATAAAAATGGCCACAAATCCATCTAATCGGTATATAAGATAAATAAAAAAAAAGGAAAGAAAGAATTCTAAATCCAAGTAAATCTCTAAAGATAACTAGAATCGAATGGAAATAAATTCTTTTTTTTTGTAGTTGTGAACCCTAATACCTAACCTGTGCCATCATTATTATTTTATCAGAGGTTGTAATAGTTTTTTACGATCATATTCTCGATTTTTATTCATTGTGTTCTCACACAGAAAAAAAGGTCAAAGCGTTTTTCTATATGTAATATGTTTTCGAATGGATTCATTTGATTTATTTTTCAACAGTAAACGAATAAAAAAATTATTGGAGACGAAAAATGAAACAACAAATTTATATAAATGTGACGTACAGATTAAAATGTGTATTTGATTTAGATAATAAGAATGTGGGATTACTATGTCGTTAATTCAGTTGAAAATTGTGATATACTTGTATACAGATTGTATGCAATTATGTACTTAGGTACACGCATAGGTTTGTACATAAAGCCGCGATTTTTTGTTTATGGGTAGATTAGTGTAGCAGCTCTGAAATTTTGGGACAAAGTTTGCTGAACGATTTGTTTAATTGTTTAAAACTCAATTAACAAAGCTTAGATCTCAATAGTTGCAATATCATTATTTTGTTTCCCAACGTTTTTCCAATTTTAGTTGGAAAAGAATTTTATATGTGTTGAATTTTCTGTTATTTTGCAAAAATTCTAAAATTTGAATTTCCTTTAAATAAAATGGAACCAACACACATAAGTTCATCATGATGACGATCTATTCAGGACTTGCGTTTTCATAAATCTTGTCCGTTTATACATATTTATATATATGTATACGAATGAGTTATAGAAATGTTTTTGTTTTGTTGCGAATAAAAATTTATTGCTTTGATTCTTTGCTGTTGTTATATTTTCAAATAGTAGTAGTAGAATGGAAACGTGCTTTCTATGTTGATGATTGAAAAAATATATTTATGTAAGAAAATTCTATTCGGATTTGCCAAGAAAAGAAAACTGTTATTTCCTGTTCGATTTCTTGAAAACTTGTATTATTCTAAAATTTATTTTTGACCACTTTTTTAATTGGATTTGAATTGAAATGCCATTCATGGATTATATGAATCACCTTGAATCATAATTTGTAGAAGTTCCTGCATTCAGCTCGTGTAAAAGCTTACAAAAATTCTTCTTTCAATATTCATTAACTTATTTAAAAATATTAATTAACTTCCAAGATCAAACGAGCAACTTTGAAAGAACTTAATTGAATCAACTCGCAGTTAATTTACTATCAGTGACTGTGCATTGCAATATTTAATTCTAATTTCAATTCCAGAACTGTCCAGGAAGGAGAAAAAAAAGGGAACGGGAAATTCTATTGCTATTCCGATCCGAACACTAACCAGATTCCAGTTACTTTTTTTCTTTTGCTTTCTGTGAAAAAATTAACTGGCACCACATTTTCCATTTCTCTCTCTTTCACTCATTCATTCGCGTATCTTTTTTTATTGAATAATTTTATTGGGCGAATTTTGCATCAAAAAGATAAATTATCGTTTTGCCCACAAATTTAATAATAAAAAATATGATTGTAACAGCAGCAGTTTTAGTTTATGTAAAGTATTTTTCATACATGTATGAGTTTTTCCTTTCTGGTTCTTTATACATGAATATATCTGTATTGCTTTATTGCGTTTTGTTTTCTGTTTTTTTCCTTTTTTTTTTTGTTTTCCAGTTATTTATATCCAGTAATATACAAGTCCGAATCTTGCTTACGTAAATCACGTTTATTCCAAACAATAACAATAGGAAATTTTTCGATTATTATAAACAACATTAATTGACTTCATCATAATAATAACAATAATATTGCAACCCTTTATTTTGCTATTATAAGAAAATCAATATAATGGTTTTGTTTACCCCATTAAACACATAAAATTTATAGATAATAAAGAACAATCATGGGAAAAATACAAAAGGAATTTTTCGATTTTATTAGGCTCCATGGAATGGTTAGATATTACAGTCTTGTGTGCGTGTTCGATATTTTCAAACTTTGTCTTGGGAATGCTTTTATGTTATTTAGAATTTATTGGCAGGATATGTGGAAAATTATAGAAAAGTTAGCGGAAAATACATATTTCTTTTGTAATAAACTTGACTTGAATTTATATTATTAAAGTCAATGTAAAAATAAGTATTTTTTTACGATTTATAAATCATTAAATTCTAATAATAGTATAGGTATAGTATAATATAATAATTGTGTAATATGTTAATCGATTATCGAAGTAGCATATATTGTACAGTCATAATCTATGAAGCTATCAAATTAACAAAACGAGCTGCTTACACCGAGTTATAGCTAGAATGAACCAAGGTAGCAAAAATTGTTGCCAATCATGATTATATCGCATTCAAAAAATTGTGATCTGAAGATTCACCTTTGGAGATAGATACAAGTGCAGAATTTATTTGCTACGCCATTAAGCACTTTTGAACTACAAAAAGATTTTCGGCACTAATAAAATAAAAGAAACACGAAACATATGACTTTATACTAATACCAAAACTCTATTCCATCTATACAATCTAACTTTTTATCCCACTCTCTTTCTGTCACTCTTTCGCCGTTTGATTGATGTCCACCAGTGGGGTGTAAGAAGAGGGAAAAGTGTTTCAAGGTATTTCAACCTATCTCATACGTCATCATTTATGATTCATCCCTCTCAAAGATTGAGGTTACCATATAATATACACACACTCACACACGTATATTTTCAAACAGCAAAATACGCCACAGCCTGGCGAGGGCATCATCCAACAAGATATATTGATAGCTTTCCATTAAAGTGGGAAAGGATGGGTGCGATGTGCGTGTCTATGTATGTCTATAAAAAATTGCCGAATTTCAAATAAAGTTGTTATAAGTAGCATAGGATTGACCGGAAGTTATAAATCACCTAGTAACTGCGATACGGTGATGATTGATTTTCATTTTTTTTTTTTAATATTTTGACTTCATTGAATAAATGTGTGTGTATACACTTATTGATAATAATTTATGTTCACAACTGTGATTTTAAATTTATGAATAGGAAGCATAATATGAAAGGAATACTTTCAGAACTGAAATATTGACATAAAGATGGCCAAGTTAATGTTGGATTATTAAGTAGATGAATTTCCGGAAGCATGACAAAATACTAGCTACAAATATAAATGTTGCAAAAAATATGACATTATGAAAGAAATATGCTTCTTTTCAGAAAAAATTAAGCCTCTTATATTTAATATTTCCATTGAAAAAAGAGGATTTTTTCTTCATTTATTTTAAACTTCCGTCTGCAACAAATGTAGATATACGATTCTCAATGGAGTCGAATTAATTAAAAATTTAAATTTGGCAATCTGCTAAACTCCGACATTCCGTCGGAAAATGTAACAGTAAAATGGTTAAATAAAATTAGAAAGTATTAGTATAATTTTTTGAACAATAACTTCAAGGAAAAGATTAGCTTTATTTCTTTTGTGTAATTTATAAAATAATATTTTTAGTGAACTATTTGGTAAATAGTCGGAAACCTTGTAGTAATATAATATCACTCTAACAGTAAGACAATTAAAAAGCTTGATTTATAGACAATCTAGACAGATTCCAGAAAATGTACAATAGTTATTTCAAATGAAAATTTGAAATTTTCCTCCGGGATGAGTCATATCTTAAATTTATTATTTTTTTAATAACTTAACGATTTATCGAGCGAGATGAAATGTCACTTTCTGGTCGTATTGAGTCAACAAATAGCCATTATTAGATTAATGGCTATTTGGCTATTTTTTTTAATTTTCATATATAAACACTTTTCTAACTTCTCAAACTTTTCGAATAAAACAAAAAGCATAATAGCTTTAAAAAATGCATAGCAAAATGAAAAAGTCAAAAATAAAATTGAAAAGGTCGAATTGAGTAAAACAGAGAATTAAATTCAGGTAGCAAATAGCAGGATTTTTACAAAACTGCCAATCGAGCAAGTATTAGAGAGTTAGGTATATATACACACACACATACACACATGTTTCAGCGACTGGATATAACGATGGAAAATTGATTCAGTGTCAATCACAGTAATTGATTATCGATGTTTCTTTTTATAACTTTTTTTGTTGAAGGATAAAGTTCGGTGAGGTAAGTAGGGAAAATAAAAACAACAGCGAGTAGGATGATTTGGTTCTGACGTAGGTATAGATAAAAAAAACATAGCTTCGTACTTTAACGACAGGACGATCAAATTAAATTGACTTGACAATTTTTACTCATAATTGTATCCCAATTTAGGGAATCAATTCTAGGGAACACTAGAATTGATTATCTAATAGATAATAATTCGCATCTTGACATGTTTTTATATCAGTTGGCCAGAACAGAATTTGAAACTTTTAAGTTTAAGATGTGATTAATCACAATAGTCCTGCTCAGGTGAATTTGCAGTTTCCGTTTTATTATCAAGTGAAATTAGCTGTGGTAAATTGTGACCTTAACTTATAAGTTAGATCTTAACTATTAAAAAAAAAAAAACATGAGTGAAATTTTTCGTATTAATAATTGGGCGACAAGGGTTTAAACACTGAGTTCTATTTAAACAGAATTAAAATTTTACGATTAAATACTCGTACATTCTTTTTCCATTAACAAGACGATTAATAAAAAAGTCAATTAACCAATAAATTAAGTACAAACAATTTGAAATGGGGAAACTCAACACCCAATACCTATACATATCCATCTTCCTCCAGCCATCCATTTCTATTCCCATTATCATTTTCCATTTTACCACCCATTCACCTGAGACGATATCTGGGCATCCTGGAGTGGCAAACCAACCACGGAAATAACGTAAATTCAAAATCAGGAAAGGGGACGGATTTTAATGAAATTCCTAATTAGAAATAATCCGTTTGACATTGTATGCACAATACAGGACGCAATGACAAAGCATGGCATCTCTTTAATTGCCCGTTAGAGTGAAAATTAAATAAAATAAAACAAAATTGTAATGTGATTATCTCTTCATCTGAATAATGTCAGATAACATTTAATGGATTTATGTGTATATGAATGGAGTTTTAAAGTTAAACAAATAGTGTTCATGAAACAGTTATAATGATATTGGTTTTATGTATACAATAAAGCCTTTTATCTTATTTATGACCTTTGTTGAGTGACCTGACATTTTTTTCACCACTTTTGCCTAAATAATAATCCATCTTTAGACATTTAAAAACACCATCTCATCTATTCAATCTGAAAAGATAAAGGAAAAAGTGAAATAACGAAATCATATAAATGACAGTTAAGGAAACGGAAGTGGAACAGACAGACAGACAGGCAGAAATACACATACACACCCACATAAAATCAAGTCAAAGAAAAAGGAAAGCAATTTAAAACCGCCATTATAAACTAGAAAGGAAGTTAACATAAAATGGCAGCCAAGAAGAAGCGACATCTTAAGTTGATATAGGCGAATCTAATTTTGTACCGCGCGCTTTTAAGTCCCTTTGAGTTTTAAACTATAACAGAGAGATAGATGGAGGAGGGCAAAAGGGATCTTTTAAAGAAAATTGGCCTCGATTTCCTTTTTTTTTTGTTGTTGTACTATTTCTCTTGGTCTTTTTTTTTCTTCCTTTTTTGATTTTATTCTCTATATTGACAATGAATTACAATCGAGAGACGTAACTTTAAATTTTTTTACTTGGAACTAACAGCGAGAATTTTACTGAGTTTTTTTTTTAAGAGATTGGCTAGATAGTTATTTATTATTTTAAAAGGCGATTGAGTAAAAAAAGAGGATCTGAGGACACGAGTTAATAGATAGGTTAGTTATTAACCATTACGAACTAGAAGTTCCGTTAAATTTCGATTGTGGTTCCTTTTTTTTTATTCTATATTAAGTAGATAAATTAAGATATATTAAACTAAAGTTTGGACCATTTTCTTCTTTTTCCTATTTGCTTTTCTGTTTTATGCATTTTATATTTCCCCTTTATCCAAGATTTCATTTCACAAGTTCTCTCGAGGACATGACGATGCAATAACATTTTACTTTATTGCCACCTGTTGCCAATATTTAATATAAACCTGGATATGTTCTTAAGTGTTCTGAAAACAAAGTTTCAAAGAAATTATGGCTTAGAAAATACATAAAAATAGGTATTTCTGGATTGTGAGTAACAGATTTTTTAGTATTTTCAATAAATCAAATTACAGTAATTAAGTTGAAGTAAATTAAATTAAATTAAAGAAAGTTATTAAAGTAAATTCATCTAATAAATGATTAATGATGTATTAATCTAGAACTTCATTATCTAGAGCACAGCAAATCAATGGAAATCAATCGTATTTTAGTAGTTTGTAGTATTGTAGTCAATCGTCTAAATGTTAAACTTTTAACTTTTTTAAATTTATTATGGTTCATAGTATTAATTATTCGCTTAAGTTAAGTTAAATTCAATATGTGTATAATATATGACTTTTGTTCGTACAACGTAATCAGCTGAATTATAGTGGCGCAAGCCTTGGGTTCCAAGGTACCTATTAAAAATGTTTTACTATCAAGCGTTGTTATGCTGTATAAACATAATATTTAACAATTATCTTCATTCAATGATTGATTATTCATTTTTATCTATCACCCTTAAAATTTAAAATTTGTTTAATTTAATTTTTCTATTTCAATATACATACATTAATTAATTTCTGTTTGTTGGCAAAATAATTTATCAGCATATATCCATATACAATTCGTAAAATACAATAAACTAATTTATACTATTGCTATGTGATACAAAAACAGGTTAAATAAAACCCACTCTCATTTAGTTAAATTGAAATTCAGTGTACAAATACAAGCATAGTGATAACATATATTATATTCGTTATATAATAGTTGTATGAGTATATCAACATTTTGCAAATTTGTATATGGCAACATTAAATAGTGATCGAGTACAAATATTATACCAATAGCTTTCTGATAATGCTTAAAAAAGACCATACACTATCTGATTATGTATTTGAATGTTTTTATTCGAATCGCAGCCGAACTATGGATTTGAGATATTAAACCAAACCAAAATCGAACTGTAAAGTCGCTTTAAGTAAGAATATGCTGACTTCTAGATTTTATTTCACTGCTACCATTAAATAATAATTAGGGGAATCAATATCACATAATGATATTGATGAATTATTTCTTGTGCATTTGTATAGGGTTAAATTGAATAGAGTGGAAATTTTACATAGGATCTGCAGTTGTAATAATAAATTTAGTATTATATCACATATAGATACAATTACTGGGCATTAAAATTAATTATATATCACATATTCACTGATTGATTTTACTATACTCAGTAAAACTCAGCTCATCGAAGATGTAGCAAAAGACATAGCGAGCGAGGTGAGTTTGAAACCTGCATTTCTCTAAACTCACTACTTTGAATTTATATTAAAATTTAATGTTGAATATTAAAATCATTAATGCTCTATTAAGCAACTGATAAATTAAATCGCACGAGTAAAATGGAACTGTTCTAAACAAACAAGAGTAAAAATAGTAGGTATGAGAAAGTACACTTTACTAAAGAGCAAATTAGTTTGACGTTTGAACAACACTCTCACTCTATTAAGTGCAGCCAGTCGGTGACTCCTTAGAATAGAAAACTAAAGTATAAGTAAGTAACTACCTACCTACTGAATAGTTAGAAAGTTAAATGAAAAATTCCAAAATTCCTTTCTATTTTAATTTAGCATCAAAATGCATTATTTTAGTTCTCTGGAGCGATGTTCTATTAAATACAATTATATGATTCTCTAAAATGCAAGTGTAAAGGCATGCAGAGAAATATGTATGTAGTCATTTCTTCTTGATAAAATTTTAAAACAACTTTTGCACAGCATTTCAAATATGAAGTATTTCTAATCTGGCACATCGTTAAAGTACGTAACAGTTTTCCGAAATGGAAATAATTTATTTAA
Organism: Platypus cylindrus; assembly: GCA_949748235.1. NCBI lineage: Eukaryota > Metazoa > Arthropoda > Insecta > Coleoptera > Curculionidae > Platypus > Platypus cylindrus. The sequence goes on along the minus strand of OX456489.1, from coordinate 7,507,868 downwards.
AATTGTCAGAGTTTAATTTGAATAATGTCAGAGTTTAAGAACATTTCTTGAATTTAATGAAAATGCACTGTGTAGTGTCGGTACTTGTAAATCATGAATTTGGATGTCATTAAAGTAAATAACAAATTCAAATCAAATTTAAGTTAATTATTTTATAGCAAAAAATATGAAATTTCGTTAAATAGCACATTAAAGGGGAAATTATTACTTATTGTTCCCTAAAAATCAACTTGGAAAGTTTATATGCCGTTATAAAAAAATACTGAACTGGAGTATAATAAACAGAAAAGTTATGAAAGCTTCGCTAAAAGTTATTGTTGCCACTAGCTGTTTAAAGGTACGTATTTTCATAGTATAAACTGTGAGTTTGGTTAATGTTTCAAAAATAGAAATTCTGAGTTTTGATATTAACATAATCCAGTAAAAAAATAGACAACGTACACTGCACCAGCATAATCTCATATTGTCAAGTATACATACAAACTTGTTTATAGGATTTAGATTTTGTCCCTCGAAAAAAGTGAAGTTTTTGCTTCTGTCTGTTATTTTATATAACAGAAAGTTATATAAACTATATATTAGTTATATAACTAAGTTATAACATAGCAAATCTCACAGATGTTCAACACAATTCCATTGTATCCAGTGGATTCAGGTTAACACTATATTTTCTGTTTAAAAAATGTGTTATTTAAAATAAATAATCGTACTATAAATGCTTCTCCTTCGTCTTCGCTTGTCATTTTACATTACAAAACAATTGTAAACAAGCAAATTAAACTAATGTAATTATAGTTGGAAAATGCTTTCGGGAGCGAATAACAATAGCGATGATAATATTGAGAAATGAAGAAGATACAAGTTTCATTTCATATACATTCCTTTAAAATTCACGAATCAGAGATAAAAACATTTCGCTCCTACATCTAATGTGTGAAACGATCAACAATTTGCATGTCAGATAACAAGTAGACTAATTTTAACTATTATGAAACTGCAATTTGTGTAACATTGAAAGCATTAAAAGACGGGCAATCTAAGAATGAAAGAAATAAAAAGGAATAAAATTGAATATAAAAATTAAGCTACCTACACTTGACGTACATAGCTTAATTTGAGTGATATTGAGCTAAATTAAATCCAGTTACGCTTCGAAGTGTTACGTGGATGACAAACATGAAGTTTATCCAAATTGTATCTGCAGATATTATCTCGACGAAGCAATTGTCGAAAAAGTGCTATTTTGTTCAACTTCCTATTATAGAATTCAAGCTATAGGATTAAAATAATGTTAAGCCTCTTTAAATCAGACCGAACGTTGAAGCATATAAATGTAGTACGTTTGTCGAATATAAAATAACAATTTCTCAGCTACTCACTAACCGACAAATAAATGATTGTTCAAGAAACTATTTGATATTCTTTAGGTATTTATTTGTACTTACTTTAAAAACTTCCCATACTGAAGAAAATGGTAAAACAACTACACCGACCAATAAATCCGCAACAGCCAATGATGCAATAAATATATTTGTAACTGCCACTTGTAATTTGGATGAATAGAAGACAGCAGCGATAACTAAACAATTACCAACGATTACCATAACGTCAATCAATAACAATATGGTTAATTTGAAAATGGCAGTCGGTTCAAGCCAATTGACGTTTTCCCATACGGCCGCACAAGCGGTCTCATTTAGTGTACTTCGCATTACATTTAGCCCTTTGGAGCTGTTATTTTCTTTTCTTTACTTATATTTTCTCCTGGCAGACCTTTTCTTAGCTTTTCTGCTTTTTCTTCTTTTTACTTCTTATTCTCTTTTCGCTTCACACACGGTTTACGTTTCTTTCAACATTAAAATTTATTACGGTTCGAAGAAAAAATGTACTTTTCTTTTCGCTGTCATTGTTGTTGCTGTTGCTGCCATCATCAAGCGAGTGACGCTGATTGAAGTTGTTGCTTTCAGTCGATTTGTTTTACTTTCAGTTTGCATTTTTTTTTCTTTATTTTATTTTGTTTCTGAAAAAATGAAGAGAAAATTTAATTCATTAACTTGAATGAATACGAAAAGTAAATGCTGAATTTATAAATTGATATGGAAAATTTCGCACAAGATTTATTTACACGCTAATTAATGATAATGCGATACAGGATGCTTAAATTGCTTTAATACAATCTGATATCTCAGTTAAATTCTTTTTATGAGATTTGCTTTATTGCTAATTAGTTTCTCTTTGCAGTAAACTTTGCAAGAGGTATGTAAGTAGTTCAACTTTCTTATGTGCCTACTTAAAAGTAGAATAAACTAGACTGGAACATAAAAGATGAAAGCTTCTGGAAGAGTGAAGTATCATATGATACACCGTACGCGTGTACAGGTATGTTTATGATGATATATTTACTTACTTATTCATCAATACCGTTGCTGTACTCGTATGGGTAAGGTAAAATAATTTGTGCGAAAAATGATTAAACTACACATATAGTAGTTCTGAAATGTTAATAAAGAAGCAATTGAAAATCCTGTCAAAATGGAAGAAAATCAAATAATAGCATTTGAAACTGCAGCGCTAATTTAATAAACTCGCTTTATGCAAAATTATATTCATATTGTTTAGGATACATCACACCTAAGTCTACATGGTGTTATCGCATATTTTCATGCTTTAGTGATTTTAAACAAAGACAATATAAAATAGAGCTTCATTCCTGGAGACTCTATCCAATGATGGAAATTATGTTACACAATTCAGAAAATTAGTTTGTTTTGTCCAGTTTTAAATTCGAGTAGCCTATCCAATAGCTAATTGAAGAAGTTACGAAATGTGACCTGAGAGTAAAATAGCGCATTAGCTAAGCCATAGTCAATTTCTACTGTTATTATGGCTCTGATTAATATATTCAAAAAAGTTTCTAGGTTCTTAATATATGAATTACATCCAACTGTTAAATATTTTCATACATTTCTCTGTAATTTTGAACTCCGTTTTTCTATTGTACTTCATACTGTCAAACAGACAAAAAGAAAATAAAAAGAAACAATCAAAAACTCTCTTCAAACACCTGTCACAATATGTAATGTATATATGTATGTATTTCAAACAACCTCTTTTTTCTATTTCTTTTTATACTGCCTTTAATCAACTTTCCGGATACGTCCAAATACAAGAGAATGTAACAACTTTTCTTCCAAGAAAACAAAGAAAGAAAAGAAACTTTTTTCGCTACTTTCTATTTAAACACACATACACTACCACCACTTCTAAATCCAAGCTCTTCAGCTTACTTGGAAAGTTTCCACTCTGTTTTTTTCAATGTTACGGTGCGTTTACAATGAAGTGATTTTATAGTGTGCACGGTGAAAATTGTTGTAGGTTTTTTTGATTTTAAATAATAAACGAACTCGAATTTGGATTGTAATTAGAAGTATCAGTCATTAATGTTTATATTTACATCACGGCAGAGCATATGTTTGATTACGTTTTATACCGTATTGATAGTACATCCAATGTGTATAATTCTTTATAGCCTTCATATTTAATATGTATCGTTCTGTATAAAGAATGGCACAGTTTTTTTTGCGACTGCATCACGTGCGAGATGCAGGTGAATTTAGAATTATGTGTATAGAACCCAAACAGAATTGACAATTCCAATCATTTTGAGAGACAATGTGTTTCAATATTACCTCAGTTACCCTAGATTCGCAAAATTTCAGAAAATACAAGTATTGTTGGATGTTGTATAAACTACAACACTATGAAATAAATTAATACTTTACACATGCACAGCATTGTGCGTAGAACGGAAAATGATTTGTATAAATTTCTTTGATGAACTTTATCCTGTCTATATTTTACTTAATTATTGTCAGGTGGGTTATATATGGAATATTAAATATGTATAAAGCACTTTAGTATGGAAATTAGTACTTTACGATGAATCTACTTCAATTAATTAAAAATTTAACGCGAGAGAGAACTTAATGTTTTCCTATACAAGATGAATTTTAGTTGGTAATATACTTTCTTAATAAATTTCCATAATTTTATTTTCTTTTTTGTTCAAATTTGTATGTTGCAATATCAATAATAGATTGTCTCAAATTAATTGTACTGCTATTGTATGAAATTAAATTGATCAATGTATGTATAAATTGAATTTAATAAATTTTTAAAAAAAATATTTAATTTAATAATTATTTATTTCAATATTATTTTAATATTTTAAATATTAAAATAATAAAATAATTAATAATATTAAAAATAAATTAATCTCAATTATTTGTATAACATATATATATAATTAAATATTGAATATATGTTCGAAAATTTTATACATAATTAAAATATTGTATTACTATGAAGAATAAATCTCCACTGTATTCATTTCGAATTACTAAATACGTAAAAAGTAATTTATTAATTTACTAATTAACAATGAAATAATTTTTTTTAAATTTTCTATTTGAATAAAAACCATCAGGTCTCCTATTTACTATTTATCATTATACCGCCAGACTAAGGTCACGTAAGCTGGAAAATGTAGCTAGAAAGGAAAAATTGTTTCCTTCATTGGGAAATTGCTATAATAATAGGTCATTTGTTGGTGCCCTGCCGGGGCAAACGGAAATAAATAGAAAATCGTAGATGTTAGTAACTTTGTACTGTTACCGATAATTTTAATAAGAGAGCGATTTGTTATGAAATCATGGACCAAATTGATATTCAACAAGTGCTTTTGTCGACTTGGAACTGTAACAATTTTCGGACTATAGCGCTCAACTTTATTCATTCTGATTAGCTATATTTCGATTTGCTATTCGATTCGTTGGCGGAGTTGACTGTCTAGTAATTTTTAATTGAAAATATAGTTAGAGTTTATTATATCACCATAAAGCAAACTACTCTGAGAAGTAATTTATTTAAAGAAATAATGTCAATAAATTTATCTTTAACTCTTATGTAAAAAATTCTTGGATGCATTCATATTCATCATCTGGAAGGGTACCGTGTCAGTATGATTCTAATCTTAGTCATTTAAGATTCATTTAAAATTTTATAGCGACTTTTAATTTGAAGAGACATTGTTAAGATAATGCCAATAACTATACTCTTCCATTAATTTTTGTACTAAAAACATATAAATCTATCTGTATTTATAATCTAGTTCGACACTGTATCAGTAAAATTTAGAATTTATTCTTTCAAAACGGAAACAGATTTCCGTAAATATTAAGTAAACTTAGGTTCAGTCATCGCTTAGTCCGCGACGTTTTCGAGCAATCTATGTGTAACGTATGCATAAGTATGTAGAAGATTATTTGCTAAACCAGTAACACATGTATAAATAATATAAAAGGAAGTACAGACAAATGAATATGCAAATCTAACTAGAGAGTATTTTCTATAAAAAAAAATTTACAATATTTTAAACTTATATATTATATAAAAGAAAGTTGTATTCAGAATTGGTTTCGTATAACAATTGTCTGTTGTTTTTTTCTTTTTTCTTGACAATAAATTAATGGGTCTGTATTAATAATCATAATAATGCCCTTTTACTCCTTTACGAATTGCAATATTAATCTAACCCCTGGACCGACGTACTTACACGTCAAGCAGGTGCTTATTATATGACGATGCATATACTCGTACTACCCAGTTTAGTAAACCTTTACAATGAACATCAAATCAACCACCCTAATCGATCAGTTTCAATGGACACTTGACCTAGTCACTAAACTATTGTACATATACGTATTATATAAATTTACTATAGTATGGAGAAAGTCATCATCATTACTGTAATTATCAAAACTAACCTATTATTGCCTGCTATTTTAAATATATCTATAGAAATATTGTGTTTTGTTAGTGTTATTTCAATTGCTATTGATTTTTGCTCCTGGCTATATTAAACCTGAGTTTCATAAATGGTTATCTAGCTATTATTTAAAGAGCCTTATTGATCAAATGAAACAAACCAAAGGGTTAAATAACCCTTTTTCGTGTGTTTCAGGAAAAATATATATCACAGTATAGTTCACAGCCCCAAACGAAGAAAGGTAATTTGTGATTACAAATTATTAAATTAATAATATTGACCATCTTGTGTTAGTTAATTGTTTTAATAAGAAACAGATGTTTGGTTCGATATGCTTTTCATAAGTACAAGTATACAATTCAGTATTCGTATTTTCACTTTGGTTACCTTTTGGATCCTTTTAAAACCTGCTCTTCAATAATATCTGAAGCACCCTGTAAAATATCTATATTTTAGTACATGTTTGTCGTAGATATAGTACAATAATTTGTCTTCTTTGGTTCAATAAAAATGAATAATTCAATTGTTCTGATGTGTGATCGATTTTTGTTTGAATTATTATTTATTAAAGTAGTTTGTTTTTGGAATGGGAAATATACGTTTCGGTTACATTAGAAATAGCTATAGACATATAAAATGGGAGTTAAATATTCCATTATTGTTATACAAGGTTGAATTTTAATTTAAAATGGGTTAATAAAGCAACGATGAATGAGTTTAAAACAGTAGGATGCACAATAGTAGTAAACATAGGATTATATTCGGGTTTTTTTTTTGCCTATTAAATTTTAAATAATTTTTCGGCTATCGAAAACTGGTAATCGAACCTTTTCTTGATTTAGATAAAAATGTGTATTTTTAAATCTGTTTATTTGATACATTATTTACCATCAAATTATATTTGAACAGATATCATTTCAAATAAGATTTTTAGTCTAAAATCATTAACAGGCTCATTAAATGCCCTTTGAATTTTGTATGGAAAAAGAGTTCGTTACTATCTTTTCTTATTTTTTAAATATTTTTCAAATGCATCTCGAACTACGTTTTTTAAATATTACGGCATAAAAATAAAAGATGCATAAAATATTGTTCGACTATGGCCTCTATTCGCCCCCGTTCTCCTATACCTTAAATAGGTGGTAAGTGATAAGGTTTCAGGTTTATTAGAACAGTATAATTTCCGGTATACTATCCCCTCACCAACCCAATAACCATCAACTATGGTTGGTCATTATAGTGGTGGCGGTAGTAGTAGAGGCGAAGCGACAACAATTAACGATGAGACAATAAATTAGTTAAGCAAAGACTGTAAATGCTTAAATCATTCATTAGGTAGAGAGGTAATTTTACACGTTAAACCATAAAACTTTAAAAACTTAGAAATAAAAAACTTGTACAACTAGTTTTGGGATAGGTGAAAACTGTGATTAGATGAGTAATAAATTAATCTGAAACCCGTATTACACATAGACACAGACACACAGATTTCATAAATACGAGAATACAAATGTTTCGCCATTTAGGCGAATCCAATAGTCTTCATAAACACCCCTAAAAATATATATTAAAGAAGTTCGTCTAATTAGAAACGTAGCTCTCTCTCCTCAATCTATTACACCTTTTCAACAAAATTTACCTCACATAAATTTCGTCTTATTAGAAAACACAAAAACCAAAATTGGCTAAAAGTGTTAAGCTCAAATAATAATTTCCCCCAGAATCTCATAGCACATGCATTGTATATGTAGTAAGGGGGTTGAGAATTTCTATGCAGTGCAATTTAAACCACCTGAGACTTATTAGACTGCAACTGCTCTATTCCTTTTTCCGGTTACGAATTTCACTCGATGATAAATTGTTAATTTTTGTATAGTTAAAATTTGGTTTGATGTATAAAGATCGAGCGATCCACTTACTCCGGTACACACCTACATAGTTGAGACTTGAATATAGGATATAGAATGGTAATAATAGCTGCAAGTATAAGTATCAGTTAATGGATGCATATATTGAAGATGCTTTAGCTAACGGCAAAGTGATTAATTTATGAATAATATGCTAATAGAGGAATATGGATGGGTTGCTGAGATAAATTGATTTCTGAAGCAAGGGAAAGTTTTATAGTTACCCATGCACTAAATTATCTCTAGGGAATATACAGGTATATTATATTTTATTGAGAAATAGATACACGATCTACAATTTGATTAGACATATGAAATTAACATTTTTTGTTCATATTCTCTGAAACTCTTTGCCGAACAGCTTTTATACTGTGGGTTTTAGTTCTCAAATTTTTATTACCGTTCAATTTTAGATTTGGAACTCTATGAATTTAGTAAGCCAATGTTTTAAGACTGAACAGGTTCATAATTAACCGAAAATCCAAGACTACATCGTGTACTAAAATTTTCCCTTGCATTTAAAATATCAATTCGCAATTTGATAAAATTTCAATCGCTTGTAATCTTGAATCTTAGATTCGAAACCAAAAAGTTGCTATCGAACACTTCAAACAATAAACGAAAGTTTAAATACAAACAATTTAAATCGATTTTCTTTTAATTTCCAGTATTAATTTCATTTCGAATTCATAATATTTTTAGTTTTTAAATGCAGCTATTTGTTTAATGGATACTATTAATTCGTTTGGCTCTAATGGGGTATTTACACCAACATTCTTTATAACGTTTTCCAACATTATCATCGCTGATAATGCGGAAAACAGCTGCATCGTCACAAAAAAACGAGAAAGAATGCCATTACCATTTATACGGCTGGCATTTTCTAATTTGCATTATTTACTTTTTTTTATCGGCGTTCATTTTCAGTGGAAAATAATAATTATAATAAGCGTATCGACTGGATGTAATTTGATAGGCAAATATTGATTGTACTTTTTCAACTGATACAGTACTTTACTCGCAGTGTTGTTAAGTTTGGAACTTTATTTAACAACTTGATTAAATAAAATATCATGTGAAGTGAAAAAACAAAACATGGAAAAACTAATGTACTATAAATTTATTAAATATACTTTGATTCACCAAACCTTGGGTTCACACCATTAATTTATTTTCGAGTTCACAAGGATTCTTACGGCTTACGTGCTAGACAAAGATCAATTTGATCAACGATTAAATTCAAAATTATGTATGTTTCGATATCGGTATTTAAACATTTAATCTAGTTAACTAGTAAAAAAAATTAAAATAATACTATTTATTCAATTTCATCAACCGGAAAAACTTGGTAACCTAATGGCCTTCAAAGAATCTTGGTGAAACTGACTTCCCGTCTGAATGCATAAAATTGTTTTCAATTTCGTTTTTTTATCATTGTCAGCATTATAAGCAATGGTAAAGCTGGAGAAGGTTATAAAGAATGTTAATGTAAATACCCCATAGTATGTATTGTAAAAAATTTAATCAAACTATATCGTTTACAGCATTCTGAATAATATTTTCTATTCATATCTACATACGTATCATTGATTTTCGAATGTTCGAACTAAATGAAACCGCCAATCAGATCAAACGTATTGATAATAATTCTATTATCAACTAATTCCTATATTAGTGACTAAATCGAAATATGAATAATATCCTGTATGATGATCGAATATACATCTATCTCGAATATGTGTATGTATATAGATCGACTGTTAATTCGGTTTAGAGAGGAAATAATTTATTTTTATACTTTATTCATTTTCTTTATATTTGTTCGTTGTGAAAGAGAAAATTGAATTTGTTTGGAAATTCATTAAAATGTTATTTTCCTTCTTGTGTTATTAGATAAAATTGAATTGGATGAAGAATTCAGAATTTGACTGTTCTAATTTAGTAAATTAAAAATTTTGGGAAGTTGTTCGTTCTAACAATTATTCCAATTATTTACATCCTCTTTTCCAACTTGAAACTTTTACTTTTGGAGTATTTCAAACGCTTTAAATCAACCGTGCCCTTTTACACATTTTTACACCTGCACCCAAACAGGAGCGTATTTTCAATATATTTATTCTTGAGTATTTTCTTTATTTTCCGCTACCACCACTTATTTATTATACTTCCCTCAAGTATAGAATTGGAAAGAGCAACAACTTAAAAATAAAAAAAATGAAAACATTCCCCTTTTCACGGTGGGATTGTCAGAAAAGACAGGTAGGCACCTACCTTAAAATTGATGGTTTTTAAGGGAGACTCCTTGGGGAAAGATCTACAATTAAAATTTAATTCAGTAGAAACAACAATAACACATTCTCCCTGTGGGTAAAGAGGGTGGAGTGTAGAAAATGTAGGAAAGAAGAAGGGAAATTAAAATTAAAGATTTGGAATTTCAAGATAGTGTGGTTGTGTTAAGAATGTAGCTTAGATTTTTTGATATTGTGTTGAATTAACTCTATTTTTACAATTAAGTTGGGCTCTCTTTCTCTTACCTTCTTCCCGTTTATCTATTTTTTATTGCTAAATGTTTAATGTATTGGTTGTAATAAATTCTGGGAAAATCTTAAAAGAATTCTGAATTTAAATTCTAGAAATTGTAAAACCAATTTTCTTTTTTATAATTTCTATGTTTTTAAAGTATATATAATATAATGTGTATCACGAAATAAAATTCGCATTTGTGTAGATATGTGCATCAAGTAATAAAAACAATCATCTCTATCCCGGTTACATTATTTTTTTAATCTCCTACGAGAAACATCTACATATCTGCCTTATGAGTACGTTAGGCAAGTACCAACCAGATAATTTCTTCCATTAGTAAATGGAAATTTTATCTTTTTTTTTATATTAAAGCCTGGCAAAAAAAATATCTTCAAAAAATGAACAACAAAGTTATTGAGTTTATATAATATTCAAATTTATCGTAAGTTAAATGGACTGATGTGCTATTCAGAAACGAGGTTAATTCCTCTGTAAAAAGGCAAAAAAGTATATGGAAAAGCCTTTCATTATATGGTTGATGTGATGTGTTATTTTTGAGCAAGTAAGGATCTTTTTTTGTAAGAAAATACTCCAAGAGTTTTAAAAAATATCATAAATAAGGATAAAAATTAATACATTAATATAATGGAAAGCAAGTTCAAAGAAGTTCATTGCCAACACTAAATACAAATAGAATTGAGTGAAATATATATATTTTCAAGAATCTAATTTTATATATTTTATATTATTAGGCATATTATTGGCAAATATATTTGAAATAATGTTTATTAATGTAGATTGAAATGTTTACCAGCGTGAAATAAACTTGACACAACGAAATAATAATTTGCATTTGAATCTATTTATACAAGTGTCATATAGTAATAAATAAATAAACGTTATGTATCAATTAATGAATAAATGCCAGATGCATGTAAATAGCATTGAATTTTTGTCAAAAATAACAATGTAACTATTCAATTTTTGACTTATAGCATTCAGTAAATTATTTCTATCAGAGAAAGTCACTAAATATACACACAGCTAAATCTAATATAAAATTGTGTAAAATGTAGATGTAAAGTAAAACATCTAATGATATAATATCAAATATTTTCTATCAAATTTATAAATGATTCCCAAATCAATTACGAACTTTATTAATTGGAAATGTTTATAGGTACTATTCCTTAATGAAATGAGAATGAAGTACAAAATTTAATTATGTCGTTATTATCTAAATTAAATATTATTTCAATTCTCCTATATATGTACTTCTATGTAGAAATATCCACGTCATACGTAGATAGAACAGAACCAATAAAATTAAACGGCAAATTGTTAACATTATAACAATACAAAATTAATATTTTATTATACCAGCATCTGCATAGAAGATATCTAAATTTGTATATAGATACGTATATATACACAAACACCTTTATCGGAGAGAGAAATGATTCTACCCATCATTTCTATTCGCTGTTTCCATTTTCTACGCTCATCCCACTGAATAATTAGTACGCTCTAATCATATTAATTCAGTTTCGTGATTCCAAGTAAGAAAATATGAAATAACAAATTAAAATTATAATTAATTAATAAATTCGAATGTTTGTATAATTTAACGGTTGTAAGAATTGATAATGTAATGAACGATTTTTAAGAGGTAAATTTTAGCTGATCCTGACAATTATTATTATTATATTTTAGAACTGTGTGATATTTTGCCAAAATATAATTATACTTAAATTTATTTACTACAATCTACACAGGGTGATCATTGTTATATTATATGTGTTTTATACACATAGATTGCCTTAAGTTTTTAATGCACCTTAAGTCTTAACTTTACCATTATGATTTTATTGGTGTAAGTAGATCATCCTGTATATTCTTTAGTGTAAATTTAAGGAATCCTTTGTTCCATTAAAAATAATTGTTTCCGCATATTTAGGATGATACTTAATTTCCTTCAAATATCTGATGAATCAGCAAGTTTATTATAACTACTATAAGTTGTATACCATAATTTCACCCCAAGCCTCAGAAAAAAAAAGTAAAAGAAAATGAAATATATGATAGAAGACAATTATTATTATTGGAAAAACACGCTTTTCCAATAATACGTAGAAATAAAAAACTAACTTCGTCAGCATTATTACTGTTCAAATAAAGATAAAATAGATTAAAATAGAATCAACGTCCCTCTGCTTCTTCTCCATCTAGTTATTTATTTTTCAAAAGGCCTTCATAACTTTATTATTTTGGAAATAACTCAATTTCGTAATGTGTGAGTATTCTTTTTTTTTAAACTTGAATCAAAACTAACATTTAATTAAGTTTTATAAAATTTTACAATGTCTATTAATTGCTTAGCTATATTAGTTAAAAGAAAATCTACTATGATTTATGAGACATGAAATGTAAAAAAAAATACAAAAATTAAGTTTTTTGATTAATGTTCATTTTGTACAATAAATTCTACAACATCAAGAAAATCTATTATCATTTCAGTGATGACGTAAGACAAAATTCGTGTCAGCTAATCTATATGTATAATTATCGAATTTTCCCAAAAATAACCCATTTTATTAGTCATAAAAAAGCACTAATTCTTTTCCAGCGTTATTAATTTTTCGAAAAAGAAATAGATTAATCCCATTATCTTTTCAACAATATAAATTTATTCCGAATAAAACATAATTTTATGTTACTTTTTTTTCTCAAAAATAATATTTTATATAAAGAAATAGGAGGTGAAATTTAACAGTGAGAATTTATTGCCATTCATGAATATTTAAAGTAATCCCACCATAAACCGCATAATGTATAAAAGTTGTATATTTCCAAACTCTATTTACTTAGCTTATAAATTTAATTTATTATTATTTATTGTAATTTGTATATTTGCACATGTTTTTATGGCATTATCAATACATATTGTTATTACAAATAAATGAATTATTCCATTTTACGTATTTGTTTTATATTAAATCTGAATTAATTTAGGATTTAATAAAACGAAGTTAGTAATTTAGCCTACATTTATTTCTTCAGCGGGTTACATTTCTTTATTAATTTATGTCATTCTGTTGAAAAAACACTACCACAACTCAAAAGTCAGATAAAATTAGCAACTAAATAATCCAATATCAATAATTCAATTATCTCTAACGTACATTTTGCTTAATTAATTAAATTCAAAGTATCTGCTAGCACTCCTACTATCTGTAATACTTCCATCTTTCAATATACCTAGAACTTCAAAAAATCCCTACATCGATCTTCCGAACTCAAGCCACTAGAATTGTTTTTTGCCCTTTATATCAATTATTGTATTTTTTTTAAAACCTTCAAATCTTTTATCAAAAAAAAAAAATTTAAAAAGTACTTACAGGGAACACATTTCGACTTTCAATGTCCACTATGTGAAAACATAGCGAATTTTCTGTGCTTGAAAATCAACCAACAATCTGAATAATTTATAGGTTTCAAAAACTCTCTTTTGCTCATCCGCTCTCGCTCTCAAAATAGCTGGAAAAAGCTCTCTAATGGGCTAATTAATGTCCGGTGAATTATGAACCCTCAAGCTACTCGATTTTATAAATATAAAATGGATGAAAAGAGAAAATGTTATTGTATTTAATGTTTGAAAAAAAGCGTATAAAATAAAAGATAAAATTATGCCGAAGAGAGACTGTGGGTATTGTGAGAAATTGAATCAGAGAGAGAGAGAGAGAGAGAGAATGGAGGATGATTTGATTTTATGATGGGAAAGGTTATTTTAATATGTATCATTTTAAAGAAAAATGGCAATGCTGTCAAATACAGGGCGAGATTTTTTAAAATTAAAGTTACGCCAGAATGCGTCATTTATGTTGGCGAAAATTACAACTTTCAAAATTTTATTAGATACATTTTCTCTTTTAATAAAGGGCGAAAAGAAACATAAAGGAAACACACTGATTCTTCCCATAACCCGCTCGTCATCTACCCTACCAACCCACTCCTTCTTTGCTACATATTTTGGAATACAAAATATCTTGTAGATTTACACTGTATAGGACCTTAAAGAGGGAGATTGCTCAAGAACAAGGAAGTTTAAAAGTGCAGCCCTTAATAATATTATTTATAATAATAATAATAATAATAGGGAGAGAGTAGATACGATGGCCAGAAAATGAAGAAGATATAACGACTGCATTATAAAGATAAGTACAGAAAATGTTATTTAGTAATAAAAAACCCTCACCATTGCTTTATGTCAATCCAGTGCATTTTTATTGCACCCTTTTTTTTAAATTGTTTCATTTTAATTAAATTCTGAATGCTCCTTAAAATAGGTACAATGAATCTATTTATTAAACATAAAATTTAGGCTTCGTCTTAGCTGAAAAATAAGATCGTTTTACCTTTAATCAAATGGTTTTTACTTGAAAATTGTCCAAACACTCAAAGTACATTTAAGGAAAAAAAAATGTCAACAAACACCGACAAAACAAAAAAAAATACTTAAAATTAAAATTAACAAAACAAATAATTGTACAATTTTTTCCTTAGAAAGTTTCTTTTATTTTTTAATTCGAAGCGCGAAACTTGCGAGCACGTGCAAAATCAGTTCCAATAAGATTTCCCATTCTTTACATCAATTTTCATCATGGAAAAAGTGAGCGGGCGAGCATTAGAAGCGTACTGAAAAGCGTCGGGACGCGGACGTCTCGATGGCGCGGCAAGTTGTTCAATGTGATAGATGCAAGGATGGCGATGACGATGGCGACGAAAAGAGGACCATGCAGGCGACGGTCCAGAAGAACTGATAAAAATGAGCTGAATTTCTGCTTTATTTTTTTGTTTGCGTGTAAATCTCATATGTATAGATAGAGATAGATAGATATGTACTTATTTAAGCTTAGAGGAGATTTATTTTTTAGTTACGAATTGATTTTTTTTCCTTGGTAATAGAATCTAAAATGAATGAAATTGAAAATCTCTTTTTGCTTAAAACTGATCCGGAATTAATTACATTATTAATGATACAATAATCAAAGCATAGAAAAATTCCAATATTAAAGATTAATTGTTCAATATAATGTCTTTATTCATCTATGCTTCAATTCAAAATGGCTAGGTTGTTGTCATTCTCTCTTTGAATGATAGAGACTGAGATGGGAAATCTTTTCAACAAACGAATATCATTGCAAAAAGCAGATAAAGAAGATGGTAGAAATTCATTTTATATATAGATAAAACTCTACAGTATTGCATCTGAAATGTTTGCTTAGAAAAGTCTGATTGCACGAACACAAACTTAGCAGGAAAACAAAAAAATAATAAAAACGCAGCATAGGATAAATTGAGATTACACTTCTTCGAGTTTCACTGTGATAAATAGAGGATAAAGTTTAGAACATACTTTAAATTTAATACTTCCCTGCAGTATCTTTAAGTCATCTGTAATAGAAAGTCTTCTCATGGGTAGATATTTATCGAAAATATTTCAACATTTTCAATTACAACCCAGGCAATTATTTATATTACCTCTACCTGCCAAGCTAATATGTATATGTTTAATAGGCAAAAATTAGGCTGACGATCGTCATTTTCGTCTTATGATATTAAATGAATATTTAATAAATCATCATATTCACTAATGCAGAACGTATAAAAAATTATGGTGCATATGAATGACCGTAGGTCTTCCATCTTTCTGTCGTAGCGCAAACAAACTGCACTGTGCTTTTAACTCAATGACGTCATAGCACAACCAATTTGGGTTGCAACATAATCCCTTACTCCCACATGGAACCTACAATTCCAATTAAAACTAAATTGATTTGATTTTTCTTTTTCATTAAACTGTTTTAAAACATTACCTTTTCTTCTATCGTTGCCTTTTCCGTCAGTCACCTTCTTTGCAACGCAAGCTTCAATGGTATTATCATCCATTTGACAAGGGTAACGTTTTAAGCTTAAATAATCTGTCGCACGTAATTCTTTGTATAGTATAAAACGTTAAGGATTAATGTTCATGTTTTATCTTTGACCTGTAACTCTCCTGATAAAATAATTAGCCCTTATTAAATAAGTTTTTTTTATAAATTGCACTCTTTTCTGATAAGAAAAAATACGAAAAACATACTTGGAAAGCTTGCAGTATATTATTTTGCTTGATTGCTTTGTGTTGACAATTTAGTTCATTTAAAGATAAAGATTGCGAAGAAAAATACGTTAAGCCAATTTTCGTAGTTACAAATAATTCCAAATTTAAATGCCAATTACACCCTGCATAATACTGCAATAACTGCACTAACCGATTAGCTAATTCAACACAGTTAAATAGCTATTCAACTGTGCAACTTATACATAATAGTTGTAACTTGTACGTAGATCATAATAGTAGTAGTTGCTATAACTATTAACAATTTTTTATTAAAGATTACAACTTCAAAACTTTTGCTTTCCTCGATAAATTACGCGTACTGCACATCGATTGCGATCGACCATCTAATTTTCGATATTACTCTAATTTGTTAAATGAGACAAATAATCGGCTCATTCAACACCACGTAATTCGATGATAACCCCATTAGAATTGGGATATTTCGATATAGTGCAATGAATGTGTAAGATTTACATGCATCATTGAATATGATCGATTGAAATGCAAATAGAGAATTTTATATTTAAATCGTATATTATTCATAGTATATTTTCCGGTTATGGAATTTGATAATTTCAGTTATAACAATTCAAATCGAAAATTGTAGCCTATCTTAGAAATTCTTATAACTGCGTTTTTAAAAATAATCGGTTATAATGACAAAATCTGGCTCCTAATCGTTATAAGCTCTTTTACTAAAATCGCAATAATATTTGAAAAATTAAAAGTCATATGATTTATCTATTCAACCTTTTTTCCCGTTTTATATTTATTTTTTGCTCATCTCAAATTTCACTTGCCTTTTTTCTTTGTCGTCAACTAACTTTATTCGTTCGTTTTTCCTACAAACTTATTTTTTTGTGATTTTTTCCTCTATTTTCCTTTTACTTCTTTCGTTTCATTCTATTCAATTCAGCATCGACCGACAACTAATCTGTGGTTCTGACTAAACAAACATTTGCAGTGTAAAAAGAATACGTTTCACTTGAACTTTTCCAGTCAGCTAGTTCTAGCTATAGCTAGCTAACTTTTCAAACAGCTAGCATATATTTTGCTAACGCTATATGGAATAATAATAAACGGCACCAGCAGCAGACTTTTATATTATATGATTTCGTACGAATTTATGCTCCTACGGGGGTAAATTGAATTGGTTTTGAGATGCTTTACAATTCGATTTATTTCAGGGTGATACAAAATAGTAGAGAAGAGAGAAAGAGTTGTATAAATTTGGGATATTTTTTATTTGTTTGAGTTGTGGGGATATACATGTATATCGAAATAGGTATGTTGCGGAGACGGAGAATTTTATAAAAATAGTTGAGCACACAGATGAGGAAACAGGTAGCAGATAAAAACAATGCATCGTCTTTGATTTATGACCTATTTTATGCTGATAGTTGAAATCATGATTATAGCTGAATTAATAGGAAGCATAAATATAAAAATTGAATTAAAATTCTCTATGGAAAATCAACTGCTTCGGCCGCGTTCGTTTACTTTAACAAAATAAAAATGATTTAAAAAGAGTTAAATGGAAAATTTAAGCAGAAATAAAAACGTAATGACATAAATTAAATTCAAAGTTTTATATGAAGAAATGGTTAAATATATGTTATTGTTAATTATGATTAGATCAATTAGTAAGAAAAATATAACTATGGTAGACAACTTAACTCCCATATTTCTCTAGTGTTATCCCTTAGAAATGGGCAACTCAATTACTATTTCCCGTGTACCTAAAGTTTGATTATAAAACCGGAAATAGAAACTTATTTCCAGGAAGAAAAAGAAATCTTTTATAAAACTTCATTTTGGAGTTATAAATCGTTTCCCATTAACTTGTCCGCAACCATCACCATCAACATTGTCGCCGTTTTCTTTCTTGCTTTTTTTCCATCTGCCCAACTGCCTCAAATTATTGATCTAATATTTTTCTATTTAGAAGTAATATAAAAGATTCCTAAATAGCATACTTAAAGTTTCCATTTGATGACATATTGGAAGAAGAAATAAATAAATTTTGTTTTGCTCCTAGTTACTCAAGCGTCAATGTTATATCAAGTCTGAACTTTCCAAAAGTTGGGAATGCATCTAATAATGTGTTATATACTATAAATTTACAATACTAATCTCATTTCGAAGTAAAATAATTGGAATGCAGTAGCGCCCCGCTTAATAGAAAGGATTAACTATCAATTCACACTCATGATCGAACCTACCTTGTATATAATGCTTAATTTGTTTAAGTGTGTATGTACTACATAAATATTATGTATTAAATCATATATAAACAGTAGCGACTTTTTGATTATATATCGTCTTCACAAATGTCAAAACTCTAATCAACGTCTCAATTTTTGCTTTATTAAAACTATATAATTCGGCCAGTTTCATAAATAGTGTTCATTATTGCCAACAACAATTAAATAACAACTATTGATACCCTATGCTCCGAAGCCTAAAAAGATTTATTATCATCATCTTCTCAGAGTCTTAAATAAATTACCTCCAATTTTCCCATCTTTGTCTGAGAGATAATAATCAACATAGAAATATAATGCTCTTGTCATTTAATGGCCAATTTATTTAATTGAATCTCGTAGCTCTTGTTGCTGCTGTGAAAAAGCAGAAATGGCAGAAGAAAAAAAGGAAATACTTGTTAAAAATTAGATATATAAAGAAACTCTTTTATTTCACTGTATAATTTATAATATTGGAAATGATTTAAAATTACCGCTTGATTTATTTAAAGCAAAATACGAGGAGAGTGTAGTTTTATTAATTTATGAATAATTGATAGCAATGGGTAATATTCTCAAAAGCAGCCCTTTCAATATGTTATAATTAACAGAACAGTTTATTATGTGCCTTTATCTGCCCTAAGATGTTTAATAAAGAAAATTAAGGAAAAGATTTCAATATTTATCATATTATTATTAACTTCTACTATTAACTTCCATTACATATATTAATTCAATTTCCACGCTAAAGAAAAAGAAAAGTAAATTAAAATTTTTCTTTTTCATCAGATAATTATATGTCGAAATCAGACAATAAATCTTCGAAAAATATCCCCCCGTAAAATGGTACAAGAGAGTTCCCGTTTTGTTGAAAGGAGCGCACTGCAAAGCTTTTATTTCACCATAAAAAAAGGAAAAGAAAAAGAAAAACCTGGCGCAGTAAATTTGCTCCTGATTTTTCCAACAAGCAGGTTCCATTCATTTATTTATACGACACGAATGAACTATAAAAGTTTCCGTGAAAATTTTCGATTAGTTATTTATTTTACTTTTTTCTTATTGAAGATTGGGGGAGCTTTAACAGTTTCAATTAGTATCTAGAAATTCTGGTGAATTTCAGAAAAAGCCAATAGACAAAGTTAGAAAAGAAATTCTGCGAAATTAACTATAGGAAAAAGTGGCTTGTTGTCATCTTTCTCCTATGAGAGCTTTTAAATTAGAAATTCGTAACACACTTGTATGATTAACAATTTTTTGAATAATTTTCAACAAACAGAGTGTCAGAGAGTACTGAAAATCTGTTATTAAGTATTAAGCGGCAATTGGACGATTCGACCGAATCGATTCTTTTCAAGAGTATGGTTTTCAGTAACACTAGCTGCAATTGGAAAATAGAAAATAACGGTCACATATGCTGAATGGCTTTGTCTAATTTCAGACACTTTGTTAAAACTCTTGTTCGAGCCAGCAAGGAACACGGTTGTTTAATAAGCAGTTTATAATTTACAAAATTAGTTGTTTAAGCTTTTAAAGCACCAAGCGTAGATGACAGTATAATCATTGAGGGGCCTGTATCAGGTATCTACGTGTAAACAATAATTCATTTCTCGAAGAACTTTTCAGAAGAGTCTACTAAATTTTCAGGTTATTTACATACAATTATAAACTGATAAGGTGGAATTATTAAATTTTACACTTCAAATTTGTTAAGTCAATTTCTCTCTCGCTCTCTCTCTCTCTCTCTTGTTTCCCTTATATGCCAATGAGACATCTCCTTCTCTTCGTTATCTCGCCGGATTATTGCAAGGGCACGATAACTTTTGTTCTATGTATGTATAAGATTATACCTATTAAATTACTGTTCGCTTCATGTTTCCCAAGTTTTCCTTGTTTAACTAAGTTTCCAGATGCATGGTATTATTGTAATTAAATTTTATATTCACTGTACGTACATATATGTATTACAATTAATATATGAACTTACTATTTGCTTCAAATGCAACTCAGATATATTTCCAATAACATAATACTTTGACTATTTGGTTTCTGTTCGTACACAACAAAATCATATAGAGAAATGAAATCAAGTATGACATGTATTACTCATTTCTCTGTTATGAGATGCCTGAAGAATAGATGATATTTTATCATAAAATCAATTTAAAAATAGGCATTCATTCAAACAGGCACCCAAACCTCGTTGCAGTTAAGCAAATTGATTCATTTGATTTCGAATTGAATATAAATATGTATTATGTAAAACAGTTTGAAATAGAAGCGTGTATCTGTCTCTCTAGTTAAATTGCATTTTTCTGAGCCATATGCTCATAGAGGTACGATGGGAACTATTATATATACATATGTAGGTATGCGGAATATGTATTAGAAAAATATTTGCTTTTTACTATTTTTTGCTGTGGCAGAAAATTCAATAAGGTTCGGGAATATTGATGCTATTTTGTCTATTTGAATTTGTTCGGTTTATATTTTCTAGTGTATAGTAGATCTCAAAAATAACAAAGACTGAAAAAAAAGTCGATATCAGGACTAGAAAATAATAAAATAAATGTTTTTGGCCAACATTACCAGTACAAATTTCTTAATCATAATTATTTTGAAAATAGTTTAGATTAAACCGGTATCTTAATGCAATAAAAACCTAGTTTTATTTACTTTAGCAGTAAAGTCTTCGTTAATAGTAATGAAATTAAAATTGATGAAGTAAACTCAGAAACCTACACCTATGTTAAATAAATTGTGCAATTCATTTCGTAATGAAAATCATCTCACCTGATAAAGTTTTCAATTAAAATGGAAACGTGATGCCAATAAGAAAAATAAATAAAATATTTTACAAGCGTACGAGCACATCCAAATAACAGGAAGTGAAATAATAAATTAAAAATTTGAATATTTTAAATTTAAGTACACAGTATATAAAATTTAATCGAACTACCCACCGCCATCTATTTAAGAGAAAGAAAATGGGGAAAAGAAAAACGTTATTTTATTCCCATGAAAAAGAAAACTGAATATAAAATAAAAAGGTCAATTGGGATGCAATTTAAGACAATTTTTAACTCAACGTTTATTTCTTGTCTGTGCTCTGAATAATGACACGGGGGTTAGGGGTGAAGCGAGTGTATAAATTTGAATGTAATATTAAAAAAATGGGACACGTTTTATTTAATGTAATATGTAGTATAGGATGAGTCTTTATTCGAATTCATTTTGGAGCAAGAAAATTATACATCATTTATCGCTTAGCCTCGAATATTTAAATTTAATAATTTATTAATAGCTAAAAAGCTTTTAACTTTTCAGAGAGCTTTTGTTAGAAAAACTATATAGACAAAATATGGAAAACACTGATCAATTTTTGGTATGAAATAAATCAAAATATTTTTAAATTTTAAAATTGAAACTACATCAATATTATCGACTAATAATTGAAATAAAAATACACTTAGTTTACTTCTTAACATGTTAATTAAACCCAATGAGCAATACCAAGTTCTTATTAAGTTTGATTAACGCCATTTCATTTTTAGGAAACAAAATTGATACGAAATCGTTGCAATTAATTATATTGGTTTTCAGAGCTTGGAAGAAAAGGAGAGGAAGCACCAAAGAAAGTAACTACAAGTGAGGGAGTGTAATTGCAATCTAAAATAATTATAAATAAAACCGGAAACCATTCGTCTTCCACCCCAACATTCTTGTTGCAACCCTTCTAATAAATAGCCATTATCAGCCAAAGTGCATGCATAAGTAAATTGATAGTAATGACTTTTAATGGTAATTAGCTGAATTATTATGATTATTATTATTATTATCATGCTACTCTCTGAAATTGAAACTTTTGCTATGAAACTTTCTATGAGCTTGATCTAAGTATGTAGTATATTAGTCTTTTATTCAGTAAATAAAAATTAAAAGACTCTATTTATATATATATACATAATTCATAATACGCCATAATAATAATAGTAATGATTACAGTATAATGTGAAGATAGAATATAGTTACTGGCTTCTACAAAGCAAAAAATAATCGTTTTTATTGCACTATGATTTTTCTCGTTTATTACATGGTCTGAATTTCTAATTTTCCTGAAGAAAACTGAAAAGAAAGCACGAAACGAAGTAGCAAAATGAATTATACCGTGATACTTTTTAGTCGTGTTGTTCTCGCTTTCTTGTTTTCGATTTTTTAGTCTTTTGTTTTACGTTTTCTTTTTTTTGTGCTTTTTGCTTTTTTTTCCTTTTCGTACTTGATGATTCTTTCAAAGAAAAGTTTCATTTCGTTCAATTATATTTATGTATATGCACTATGCATGAAGCCCTTGCTTTCTGTTACTAAACTTTAAAGTTTTCCTTGTATTATTAAAAGAAAATTATTTAAAAATGCGTTTTGTTAACGTTAATTAAATATGCGAAACAATAATGACTGAAGATACTAAATATTTCAAAATATTTTAGGGAAAAGAAGCAACTTTGAGGGTCTTTCAAAAACTGAGTAACGTTCAAGTCACTGGATTAAGTGACTTAATACAGTTATCTGGATCTTAACTGTTCCCAAAATAGTACGTCCACCTGTACGAAAAAATATGTGAAAAATATAAAAAAGAAGAACGATGCAGTCATTTCATAGGGGTTCATCAGAAGCTTTCGATTTTTCAGCTATAATTGTGCACCACTATAGTAATCCGACGCTTACTGTTCTCTAGAGCAACAAAGTATCGCTTTTTGCTGAATTCACATAAATAACTGTTTTATATTATTGCAAAAATAAGTATGCATATATGTACTATCCAATAGAAAAATGAATACATAAGCAAAATAAATAACTATTATATATTGAATGTACTAGAAAACTACGAGAGTATGAAACTACTGCCCTAAACACACTATTATTCCCTAAGAGCATTATATTGAACATTGCTAATTTTCTCAGGACAATTTCTATAGATGTTTAATTATTATTATTTCCAGCAGGAAATGAATAGAAGGCAAACCACCCATACTTTAATCTGTTCTAGTGCAGCTACTAGCTACATTGTATTATGTATAGCTTCAACCTTAGATAAAATAGAGCTAGTACCTAGTAACTATATAGAATTATTATTAATCCACTTAAAATTACGGTGGCTGGAATCTCTGACTGGTTCATTATGATGTACAGTTGAGCTGGTAGCTAAGTATTATTTTATGTATTGAAGCTATTGAAATTTAGCTGAGCAAATTAAATGAAAATCAACAGATTTGAACGTATTATTCAATCGACGCCACCCAAAATTATTTTCGTTTAGGTATAAAGGAATATTCGTCAAAAAACGCTTTGAAAAGAGTTTTGGAAGAATTAGGTATTTTACATGTTAATACTTTGCAGGTTATTCAAGAACGCTATTTAAATATTGGATTCGTATCATTCCAGAGAAAGAAATCTAAAGTTATAGGATTAAACTAATAATCACTCAGTTTATAATAAAAAATCCAGGAAAACGGGAAGACTCAAATTGAAACTTTCATTAAATATTTCTTTAAAACGATCAAAAATTTCAATATTGCCCAAATTGGTTATCCATCCTCTGAGATTTCTTTCTTTTTTCTCTTTTTGTTATTATTCTTTCATTTTCTACATTTTGTTATCGAGAGTTTTCGAATTCGATTAAAATATCATTATTATTCGAATTCGATTCTGTCGCATTAGATAAGCTTTAAGCCGTTTTTCTTTGTGCGAAATTTGAATTTCTCGCATAGATAAAGGACGAGAAAAAATAGAACGCAAAGAGAAAAAAAGCAAAGAAAAAAAAAGAGCAGACAATCAGTGGTAGATTTATCTATTCTGAAAATTTTAAAGTAAATGTCAGTGTTAAATCGATTATAATGCAATCAATAAAAACAGAAAAACTTTCATTATACATATCCATTTTTCGTTTCTAATATACTTTCAACGTCATAAGAATAATATAGCCAGATTGTAGCCCGTGAAATTCTCCCTTACTCAATCAATACTAATGACGACAATTTGTTTATAATCTGATCATGCGAATAATAAATTTCCCGATTCATTAAACTGTTTTGATCATCAAGAAAAATTGGAAAATGTCAAAACAGATAAAATTCTGCACAGCAAAAAAAAGAGATAGATTTTTATTTTCTCTAGTGGTTTTTTTTATTCTTTTTTTTTTTCTTTATGGCTAATGCGAACACAAACAAACATGTTTTGACAGAAAATATTACTGGAATTTTTCTCAAACTATTACTTGATCCTATCGTAAAGATAGAGAATTTTTCGGAAAATTAGAAAAAACAACTTTGTTTTGTTAATGCGTGCTGCCATCTCCAATTTTACAAGTATGTGAACATAAAAAACGACTTTTCATTTTTTCTTTGCACAGTCTGTATATCCATATCATTATGCAAAACTTTTCATACTTATAATAAAATAACTTTTTTTACACAAAACTATTTATAAAAAATAAAGAATACAATTTATCGAGCACCATTTAGCCGCCATTCAGAAAAAGAGCTGCAAATATTACTTCGTATATATGGAGCTAGGGGCAGTTTATATTACTTAGATGTATCTATATCCAGAACTTCCAGACAAAGTGGGGCCTACGTATCTTGAACTCTTAATACATCTATTTTGTCTCATATTTTTTTGCCAGTTTGGAACATTTGTGGATTTATGTGTTTATTCAGTCGCCTACTTGCCATTGTAATGAACGGCGATAGAAATAAATATAAAAAAAGTTGGCAAAGTATTTAGTTTTTGTAGTCAGACAGTGAAAAACAAAATTGGTTTTGTTAAATGAAACATTTGTGACGAAATATATTTTACATTATTTGCAGTCAAGAATTTATAGTTGCGACATATACAAATATTATAAGACATATTTATAGGAAAAATAGCGATAAATACATATATGAAAAGTTACTATGTATTATCCATCACAGAACGTCCTGTAGTGGTAAACTGGCACTCCATGCTCCTTGTTTAATTAGCTTTTTTATTAGTAAAGATGGCTTTAATAAAGTTGATTAAATAAGCATAATTGGACAGAATTTTATGCACAACACGTTATAAGAAAACAATGATATATGTATTATAGGGAATTAACATTAAAGAATATACACTGCACTGGAATATTCAGATTTTCATAATTTCATTTCCTAAATAAATGCATGTACTGCATTCTACTATTATGTTCCCTATAATTCAGTTCAATTTTCTAATAAGCAGTCTACCTATATATCTTCTATAAGTAGATATGTCTCATAACTCTAACATCAATAGAAAACTTTAAAACTTCATTTCGCTCAAGAGAAAATTTAATTTAATATTTTTCTAATGCGGCTTCTTTTGTTTCATTCCTTTTTCTCCGCTCTTGCAATAAGTTATGTTTCTTGTATTTTTTTTTCTTTTAATTTAAAATGTCACTATTATACAACTTTCGAAAGTAATAATTATTTATTAAGCTCAGAACATGTCAGAAGAAGAGTAAGATTTCCATTTCTAAGTTTTCTGCTTTATTAAGCACGTTTATTAAAAAGTTGCCATTTTCATTTTCAACAAATGTTCTTATTAAATGCGGGACAAAATAATACGAAAAAACTACTTAAATAGTTACAAAAAAAGAAGAGATCGAAACTGGTCGCTTAGAAAATTACTTTTAGTGGTAGACAACAGTTTTGTTTTGTCTTTTTTCAAAAATAAGTATAAACGACAGCAATTTTACCATAGATACACGAAATATTTAAATTATTATGTAAATGAAATTAAATGTTTAAATCTAAACTGTGATGCTACTCCTTTTCGGGAGAGGATTTGCAAAAAAATATTGTTGTTGTTTTTGAAAAACAATAACAATAAAAGCAATAAGTTGAGAAATGGAAGATGAAAGATTGATTCAAACTATAGAAACATGCTCGTTCGAATAATTATTGAAAAATTGAAATGCCCCCAAAACTTCAAACTTCCCAAAATTTATCAAACTTTAAAGCAGCATAAATAGACCTAAGCTTAGATATGATTTGATTAAATTTGTCGTCATAGTAATTCTGTTATTAACTAATTTAATCACTTCATAAAGTTGTCATAATTGTGAAATTTTCCTGGAAATCATGTATTTCTATCTATAGAATTTCGAAACACTATTAAAAAGTTTCCAATTTAAACCTTTCGTCTTATTATTGTGCCTTAATAATAAGAGAAAGCATTATAGTATATACTATATGTAGCATAATATAATAGTATAATAGGGCAAAATCTTACAATCTACTTTAGAAGGTCGCTAAATAACCGTAACTAAATTTAAAGTTTAATTTAGTTTCATTCGTATTTTTTTTTTCATTCTCTGTTTTTTGTCCGAACTCGAAATTCCAGGTAGAATATATTGTTGGAAAGTAGGTAAGTTGACAAAAGCTTAAATATGTGCATATATAGAAACGTCATTAAAGCAAAGAATCTCCTACTTACCTGTGTATGACTACCCTATACTGTTCTTACATAAAAGAGATTAAGAGAGGAAAATGTTAGAATGAATAAGGGAAAAGGAAAACCAATTTGTTTTATACAAGTAGTTATTTTCAAATACTGGTTTAGTAAAGAAGTTAAGTGAAAGTTTTTTATTTTCAAGTAATTGTTGATATTCTTATTTTATCGTATCGCCGTATCGTTGGAACGATCAACCACAACCGCCATCGCCACAATAAAATTTTACCGAAAGCGAAAAAGCGTATACAATTTATCGCTTCAACCGAAAACTAAAATTTCAACATAAAAAAATTTATATACCGTTAAAGTATTATAAATTAAGTCCTTACTACTCAGCTATAAAATGCTCAAAGTACTTACACTTTAAATGAGTTTCACTCTGATTTTAGCTTCCATTTAAAATAATAAATTGTCACTACCATTTATTCTCTTGAATATTTTTAAAATATACTACTGGCATTAAGGTAGAGACCTATCATAATGGAAATAAAGTAATTTTTATTTATGTAAATCATAAATAAAATAAGGGTGGAAAAATTAAAGAATGAAGAAAAAAATATTTGTTTAATTACGTCACTCTATTTTGAGAATGTATTATGACAGATGAGTTTTGGAAAAAAATACTGTTTTATTTTCAATTTTCAGTCCAATCAATAACTTCGCAGTTTAATCATCCTTTTGATTACTTTAGAAATTTAAAGCCTCATTTATACCTTTCCGGATTTGTAGATTGTCTATACTGACCTGGTTACAATATTGCAACGTGGTGCTAGCAATAATTTGATTAATATTTTCTCTAATATTAAAAATCTCTATGATCTCTATACTAATATGATATATTTTCTGCTTTGGATTCTCAATGGGAAACTACTCTACAAAAAACGTAGTAGATATGATATGATATCTTGATGCTGATTAGATATTCGTTTCAAAGATTATGATTTAAACTAAATAAAACAGCATCAATGTAAAAAATACTGTTGCATGTGTTAATTCCGTTGTTTGGGAAGTTTTCACAAAACTTGCTTCCAATCCGATTTATAAATTCCCATATAAATGAATTTGGTCCATCAATTACGATTTAAATAAAATTTAAATGTGTGCAGTCGAACCGTGTATAATTAGGTTGTATTGTTCTAATGTCATTTGAATGTCCGGAATAGCCGTCGCTACCTCAATTTAATTAATTTCATATTATTTCTATCACAGGTGTCATGCAAATCAGTGCGTATATGAATGTGAATGGGATATATTCTGCTCTAGGAAATAAAGCATATTATATTTTATTGGTAATGGTTGTATATTACAATTTTCAGGTGGATAACTGATTGTCTTAGATCTATTATTATATTACCCGTTAATTTATCCAAATACATACATAGACGCTAGGGTTGTGAATAGAATTGGTACTCCATATGCTAATCACAAAAGCAATAAATTTATTCCAGAACAGATGATAATTTATTTAAAATGATACACATTGTTTTTCTTAAAGCTATGATTATGCAGTGCCCTAAGTAGCTTACAAGTTATATTTACAACACTTAAATCGCAGATAACTAAAGGCTTTATTCAAATTCACCCCCTATCAAAAAAAAAAAAATAATGATAATATTCATTTATCGCGCAACTTTCAGTAAACATCTTTTTACACAAAAAATAAAACAATTAAATAATTAAATCTCAACTCAAACAATTTTCTAATTTTCTTTTAAACAAAATTAGATAAAATTATTTTACATTATTCAGTCTTATCTCGAGTAAAAAGTGAAAGAAAAAAATCCTTCTGTAACAGAATTAGATTTTAGCCGCCTTTATTTAAATTAAACTGTCACGAATAAAGTTTAATGAATTTGAATACGAGTTTGCGAGAGAAAAGTAGATGATAAAACGTCGGAAAAAGATCGTTCATTTTGAAGGTCTTGTTCGAGATTTCGATTCACATCATCCGAGCTTATTTAAAACGGCTATATCATTAATTGGTTGATGAAAACATGATATAAATAAATACAGAAGATTGAGTGATTTAATACGAAAATAGAGATTAATGCTTGTTTGCATGTTTGCACAGTTATTAAATTTCCACATATTATTGTTCAATTTCATAAAAGCTTCGAAAACATATATGCAAACTGAATTAATACTGCCTTAGTTGAAATTAGATACAAGAAATAGCTTCCCACGTCGACAGCTAATTTAATAATAAGTTATAAATTCCATACCCAATTCTATCAGTTCACTATACTTTCTGCTATACTTTGTATCGTAATTTTATATGTATACACACCACCATCTGCAAACTGTATTGCAATACTATAATTCAGAATGCATAACTAACCATGCAGTTATTTTTTCTAATGAGATAATTTTAATCAAAAAATAATCAATTTCAAAAATTAATTACGTCTGCCTTTTAATCCAGAAATTGTTTGGTTTTTGCTGAAAGTATGTTTTGTGGTATTAAGTAAGTTTAGAAGATGAATTTTAATATAATCTAACAAATAAAACTACGAAATTACGTTGTTATAAGTCATTAAACTGCGTGCGAAAAACTTCTACTTTTCGGCACCGAATTAGAAAAATATTGTATCAGTATTAAATGAATTTGTTGTAAATCATACTTGTAGCAGGTGATCCTGTTATATGAATCAAAAGAAACATTGAAGGCACCAATATTTTTTTTTTAATGGCTATGCACCAAATGTTCTGACATAGCTTTAAAGAAATATTCTCATCAGATTAATTTTGGTCATCTTAAATTTTCTTAATACTCGTTTAATTCAGTTTATAAAAAAAACTATAGCTTATGTTAAATAGCCAAAAATCTGCAACACAAAGAAAAAAGAAACACATTTACTATGTCTACACGAAGCATTAATCAAACGCAAATGGAACATTAGCCCTTTACACACCTCCTCTTCTCCCACTCTTTCCCTTCCCGAACCACAACCACTACAGGAACATATTCCTTTCTCCATTTCCTCTTTCTTTATTTATTTGTTTTTTTTTTAGTCAACGAAAAAAATACAAAAAAAAAAATCTTATTGTCACGCAATCCAGCTTTTTATATTTTTTTTCGAAGCGTAGTAATTTGCGGTTTGGTCTATGATTAAAGATATTTCTTTTTTGGTTTTGGCATGGTGAAACAAAATTGAAGTTTGTAATGTAACTTACTGAGTGTGTTGAAGTTAATTTCCACAGTTTGCTAATTGGAAATTGGATTAGCTCACTTTTTTCACTTTTAACACTACATTTCTGTTAACACTTTGATATTGTTGCTCTAAAGCATTTTGGAAAAATAGCAAATATTGACGCAAAACTACAATGCTCTAGGTAAAATTAATTATTGCTACTGCACTAATTTGATTATCAAAATAGAAAATTGATAAACTATCCAATTGAATATCTCATAGATCTCGATGTATCTAAGGACAAATTAATTTGTTTAATAATAATTTACCTACTATTTAAGCTTAAATGTTGATTAGTTAATTATCTTAATTTTCTTGATTATTACTTAAATAGTGTATTCTTATGTATTTCTGAATTGTCAATATGAGAATCAGCTATAAGCGTTACGTTTCATTATTCAGTATTGGTGAATCTATTTACTCAACCATTCAAATCCATTAACTTAATGATATGCATTCGGTGCCGCCTACTGTTTATTCTGTTTAGCAATGGTACGTACAGATACATTCCAAAAAGTTGATTATTAATTATTGGTTGACTTCAAAACTTATCACAAAGTTATATGTTGATAGTGTTTATGTAGTTTGTAATCATATTCTACAAGCATAATGCATAGATCGAAGCTATTCGATCAAAATTCGTCAAAGTTTGCAACAAGTAGCAACTTACAAGTAATATAATCAAATCAAATATCGAGTTCCTTGTTACTCTCCAAATTATATTGTATATTACAGTATATAATAGATTTTAAAGAATTGTACCGGAATGCCAATTAAATAGATAGTAATATTAATAAATAGAGAGATTAATTCCTAGTCGAATAATTAACTGTATACATATATTAAGTAATCATTATGGAAAGATATCCATCCATCTCTATATGAATGGAGATCTTTATATCAAGAGGTTGCACTATCTAAGGGCAATTTTATTATATATGCATTGTGTAATAATAGGACAATTTATATTGTCCTATTATTGAAATTTAAACGAATCCCGAATCAAAATCGTTTTAAAATATTATGCGATTGTATTCGGATAATACAAATCCAATTTAAATTTATCTTCTAATTATGATATTTGTACAAAACCCAAATACCTATAAACGATATTTGAACCCTCTGCTGTACCCACCCGTTCTCCTTATCATTCATCCTATCTAATTTTCTACTATAGCAGCCCACAAACCTTGAAGATCAAAATTTATAGGTTGATTGTCTTGGGCACTCCATCCTCGTTCTATTTCTCTTTCTTACTAAAACTTGTTTTAGGAATCACAAAGTTTTCTTCATTTTCTCAACTCTTCCTACAACCTCCTCTTACACTTCTAACTAGTAGATGTATACTACCATTACTAAAACTAAACCAAATTAATTCAAACAAAGTTTCGAAAATTTATTATTAGTCTTCGTTTGCAATTAAGGTTTTTTGCTTAAATAAAGATGAGGAAATTATACTAACTATAACATCAGCACGCTTTACTTTTTCCTTACCTACCATTCTTTTAACAAACTATCACTCGTCAATTAAAATTTTCGAATTTTTGTTTTTATTTACCTTAAAAGTTATAATTATGTTTGTGGTGGTGATGGAAGCTAATCAAATAGAAAAGGAAGTTTTGAATTTTATCGTTTTATGGCGGCCAGCTGTTGATTAAATGATATGTTTGAAAAAAAATCATTATGAAGAAAAGCATTTCTTTATTAGGGGTGCATTGAAAAAGTTGTATTAGAAAAATAGCATCAGTGTGTAACACCCCATTCAGTAAACTTAATAAATAATTACTTTGACGTTTGCGGTATTGAACAATCAATACTCAAGTAAATACTCTAAGTTCAATAATTACTAGGATAGCTAAATCTTAGCACAAAAAATCCAATCATAACTGGTGGTTGCTTAGCACCTTCAGCTAAATTTATTACATCTAAACTAAAATATCATTTCATACCTCAAATTGCTTCCAATTTATTAACTCCTATAAGAAATAATATAATTTATAATACCTAAAAGGAAATAATTGTCATAAATCATTTTCTAAAACGGTCTAAAACAACATTAGCACGTTTCGTATTGCAACAAAGAAAGAGAAACAAATTGTCGCCCATTAGACAGCATAACTACGTGATTTCAAATATTTGAAATTATTATTTTCCACAACCTTAAGCATATTGCATATTTTATGGAACAAGTTGCCCATTTTATATGATGACATACTATTGATTTCATCCTATTATCCATTCAACATATAGCTTCCATTTTCTAGAATAATGTATAAATCATTAGTGACATAACGCAATCGTTAGCTGATTTGAAGAATGACACGTAGAATGACAGTACCACAAAATCCAAATTCCGAATGATCCTATACAATTTTCCTTTCTCTATCACACTTAATTTAGAATAAAGTAATCTAGCTATAAAGCATGTTTCTTCATGGATATTGAACAAGAATTTATTCATTAATTTGTATTAGATATACCCAGTTTTTGTTCTTTACGATAAAGGAATGGGATTTAAATTATTTAGCAAAAAGAGAATTTAGAGAATACAATAGGAAATAGCTTTACAAAAGAGAAATTTGATTAATGTAATTGGGCTGATCTAGGGAAGTGCTATTAGGCTAATTAATAGCAAAATGAATCAAATGGAGTATAATTTGTGTGTTTCTTTGTTTATATATCTACCTAATGATAGTTCGTTTACTGGAATTATTATTCATTTTAGAGAATGCAGATTTTTGTTTGTTTAAATAAATCTAGGTTCCTTCTTCGAAAAACAAACCACTAATTCAGAATTGCTTTCATAAATTCAACATTAATTCTCATGGAATTTTAGAAAAATTTATTTTCGTTATTATTGAACACATTGTTATTGACACAGATATTTTTTTATACATTTGTTGATTCGAAAGACCGAAACGACAAAATAAATTAGTGAAGGTATAGGTATAAGTAGTGATTGACAGGAAATTAAATAAACTAAATTCAAATTTAGAAATTTTATCAGTAAATTTTCTTCAATACTTTATGTCGTTGTAATGTTTTATTTTTATTTCATTAAGTACACAACAAATTAATTTCAAAAATTGAGAGGATGTATTGCATAAGATCTGCAAACGTCCATTTTGTTAGAGATTCTATTGACTCATTTGTATTTACGTAAATTTTTAAATTATTTCTTTCAGTTAATTAAATAAACCATTTACGACGCTATATAATTATATTATTCTTTTATGGAAGGCACTCAAGTATGTATCAAAAAATGTAATACAAATAGAAATAAGTAACATTTTGATGTTAAATTCCTATAAATTCCTATTCTATAATCATAGCTAAATTTAAGTTAAAACTAGATATTTATTATGTTAATGTAATGCCTAAAGTTTAATAATTAAAAAAATACTATTGAGCAAGATATCGGTTTGCTTATAAATCCTGACACCCCCTATTTAACGCAATATTCTCCCTTGTTACTCAAGGTATCCATAATAGTTCTTTTGTCTGTTTTCATTTTCTATCTTAAATAAGAGACTAGATTTTTTGTTGAATGCTGAATAGCTCATCATTAATTGTATGACATTGTTGATAATATATTGTGTTAAAAATGTATCAAATAAATTAATAGTAAAATGTTACACGAGTAATACATCATATAGAATAAGGACGGATGAGAATTGAACACTACATAAATATCTGTAATATAATTTCAGCTAATTTTATTATATAGCTTAAGGAGCATTAAGTTAATTTAAATTTTACTTATAAAATCATATCTACGTGAGTATACAAAAGAAATTTTATTATTAAAAATAGAGATATAATATATATATATATATATATACATTCTTATAAATAATTTAACAAACAATAATACAAGAACACATAAAAATTTTATCTGAATTATTTTCCTTTCAAAAAACCTATTTACGAGCTATTCCCATTATTTATTTATCTAACTAATATGGATCCCTTAATAGCATAGTATTATCTTAGGTCTAATTTATCTAAGTCTTTTTTAATTCACAATTTTAAGTACTTTTCACAATCACTGTAATGTACTTACTTAATATACTCTGTGTTATTGAATTTTAAACCTTTGATGTAGATCTGTTGTCATATCAATTCCTTTTACATAATATTCACTAGCATCTTTAATACCACCATTCATTTCTGCTGTAATAATGCCATTAGAAATACCATTTTTATATGTGTTGCCGTTCTGAAGTTTTCCATTTGATACGCCATTTGATGATGTACCATTTGTATATGTACTTTTAGCTTTTCTACCAGCCAATCTTCTTCCAATGTACGTTTTTTTATAGAAGTCTTGAAATAGAAATAAGAAGAGTACTCCATGTGAACCAATCCACCAAGCAAACACTTTTGGATAATTGCATTCGATAAAGAATAATTGAAATGCGTGTATCATAACAGCTATGAATTGTACCTGGACAAATAATGGATATTTAAATGGTTTTAAAAGGAATTACCCTTGTATCTGATATATACCATTTGAAGCATTGTCAAATACTTTTTCCACCATAGGTACTTTTGAACTTTTGGGCCAAGTGCTGACAGGAAATAATAGAAATACATCACAATATGTACAAAGGTGTTCAGTAGACCAAAAAATGTACTGTGGCCACCTAAAAAATTAGACGAGATTAAATTAATTGAATAATTGGTATAATAAAACAACCAAAACATTTATTTAAATGTTTTGATTGATTTATCTAAAGCTACCTAAATACCAACACATCCATTCATTATTACGAATAACTCAATGAAATTTCAAAAGGCATTTTATACATTCCTTTTAACAGTAGAACTGAAGTCTACTGCTAATGGAGATATATGTATGTGTATTGCTAAAGTTGCTCTTTAAATAGCGAAAAACGATTAACTTGTCGATCGTTATAGGATTTATAAGATAAACAAGGCAGATGATATAGTGCAGCGCCGGAAGTTAATTAACACTTTATTATTTAGATATTATTTATAGGTATAATAACGACAAGTTAATAAAAGAAGAAAGATTATATTAACAATAATAAAATAGTTTAATTATAGATAGTTTGAGTAATTTTCAGGAATTTTAGGTTTTATCGTATTTATAATAAAAGTATATTATAATATTAAACTATTAAACTATAAGCATCGTACCTGGGCAGTATTTAACACCGAACCACACTGACATCGGCATAATACCATGATGAATTATATGTAATGTTGATATTTGATCAAATTTTTTTCTTAAAACAAAAAAAATCTGAAAAATCAAATCAGAATGAGCAACGAGCTGTATTAAAATATATTAATCAACTTACCGTATCAAAGAATTCAGTAAATTTCGAGAAAAAGTACCACCATGATGCGTGCACCATCTAAAATAAATAACAATTACGTATTAGTTATAGCAAATAAAGAAAATCGATGATAATTTTTTGTTCAACGTCACTATTCTCTTGATTTCAATAAAACAAAATTCGAAGAGATGAAATTCGATCAATTCGAATTGATCAATTTTTTTACCGAAATCAAGTTAGTTATAGCGTCTCACGAGACCTTTGTTATAAAACGAGTTTCGGAAACTTACCCTCATTGCATTTGGATTATTCGAATAATCTACTGGCTGACATACTAAACTATATTCACCCGTAAACCAACCACCCATTCCAAGCTGAAATAGAGAATTTCAATTTAATTTTATGAGATTCTCACCCAGAGGTTGAGGGTAATTTGCGAAAATGGATAGAACAAAAGTGGCAAATAAATAAATAATAAAAATATTTACAAAAATGGCATTCTACTAACTTGATAAAATATCCATGCACTGAATATAACTTGGCACAAATTGTAAATTAATAATGTGTTTTTAAGATGTAATGGCTTCCTATTTTCCATAAGTTTTGGTCCTAGGAACTGAAAATTTTAAATGGAAATTAAAAATTCATATTTTTCTTTGCTGACATATTTATACCTTTACACTAAGCGCATATGTGATGCATATTATGAAAGTATAATATGGATTTGATACTAATGGCCAATTGACACTTCTTGAATCTGAAATAAAAAAAAAATTGAATAGATAATGTTGTATTAAAATATTATCTATTTCATTTATTACCTGGTTTTACATTAAAGTAATCTTCTAGTTGAAAATATTCTGTGGCATTGGGAGTACTCATTATGGAAATCTATAAATGAGAAATACATAATGAGTAAAAAAAAGTGACACAGAAAATAGATGGACACTGTATTTGGTAAAATGAATAAAATAAAAGATAACCAACTGAAGCCTCAACTAACTTTTCATTTATAAAAGAAAAACAAATGTTCCTAAATCAGTCTAAATAAAATATACAAAAAGATTCCAAAGAATATTTGAATAATGTATATGGAATCCTTGTCGTAAAAAGCGGATACTTGACTAAAACAAATAAAGAATTTAAAACATTCTTGACATTGTCCTGGAAAAACGGACAGCATAAGAATTATATAGGTTGGAAAAGGCCAAATCCCAAAATAAGATATAGTTCTTTTGTTTTGTGTAAAGCATATTGTGCGCTACAAGAATATTCCTATATTGATTAAGTATAATATGTATTGCTAGATTAATAAATGATATCCAGTGATCTGTCCAGTGGTAGTATTCTCATGTTAGTGCTAACACTAGTTTGATTTGCTTTTGCTGTAATCTGTGACTAATCACTCATAAAACGCAAAAAAATAATTAGTTTGAAAAAAAGATGCAATTATAATGGGCGCTTTATCATCTAAAATTTACAGTGACATTAAAAGAAAATTATAATTTTTTGAAGTTTATGCTCACTTGACCAATGATGCCATGTTCAAGTGAAAATCAACCTTTATTAAACCTATATGAAAACTAAAAAATACATAAATTATTATATTATTTCTGAATAGGGTAGATAGGTACGCAGGTATATTGGATTTTCCAGCAACAATAACAATTTTAATATTCCATTGTCAGTTCTAAATAATAAATGAACAGTTTAACTTTATCTGCTGGCAATTACAATTACCATACGAATAACTTAATGATACTAACAGTTCCCATGCCTGCTTAAAAATAATAATAAAATAGAATTAAACAAAGATTTTTGTAGAAAATCTGGCCAGCCAGTTGATGGTCGAAAGACTATAAATAAATTTTAAATTAATAACGTGCAACATGCGATTTCGACGATTTAATGAATTTTAATCATTACAAAATTTGCACGTGACATATTGATGTGAGGACAAATGTATATTTTGTTTTATACAATAATTTTATATTGTCTTTTGTATGGAAAATCCAGAATACTTTATGTGATTTAAAGATAATTAAAAAGTTACTTTAAATGTATACTATATAATGAGTTCTTTTTATTTGATGGAAAAATGTACATGTATTGATAAATAGGTATGAAAGAATCTGTCGGCTTTGATAAACATTTACATTTTAACGCTCATATCATCGTAATAAATTAGCATATCATTAAATTTAATAGTAAAATGGCAAATGGAAACATCTCTAGAGTGTTTTTAATATTAAAGTTAGTCCGAATTATTTTATAATATTAAGTGTATCTTAACAATTGTACATATCTGTACATATGATCAGCTAGTCAGGATTCTCTAATCCTATTCCAGTGAATATGGGATGCGGTGGAATGTAACCTACTAGATTTATTGTAAATATTCATTTAAATTTAATAAAATTGCGAGCAATAAATTCGATTTTTTGGTAGATATTCGTAACCTAATTAAAGTTTCTTTCGCACTTAACTACAGTTGCCGTTAAATGTATTTGTACTACAAGTACTATTTAAAGCCTTACATAAATATGTACCTAATAATGGTAAAAAAATTTATTATTCAAAAAATGACACAGCAAAATAATAATGATAATTAAAATAACTGCAATAAAAACTGCAAAATAAAAAATTGATAACACTATTAAAAAAATCATATATCAATAAATTATTTATTCATTTTTTATCTGATAACAAAAAATTATATAAGTAATAAATTGAATGCATTATTTTCTCTATAAACATTAATAACTGGCAAATAACTTGATAAAACATAACAAAGACGAAATAGCAACTATTGTCGTAAAAAGTAATAATTGAATGCCATGAGCAGGATGCAATTATTAAACTGGAATTATCAAATTATAAAATGTGTACCTACGTATGTTCAATTTTTTTTTTTATATATAAATACAAGTGATAATTTTCGAATATCAAGCAACGGACACGCCAAGAACGTTTTAGGATACTATAGAAGAAATTCGTAAATCGCAAAAGCTTTACGAATGTAAGTACTATGTTTTTGGTGCATTGTCTGCTGTACAATCTAAAAACAGGAAGAATTATATAGAAAATGAATGAAACCGCATTTGTCCAAAAACTGCCAAATGTATGAAATGGAGTCCATAAAAAATTCATGTATATACCGAGTCATTTCGAATTTTCAACGGTAATTTTCGAATAGATACCAATTAATATATCTAATAACAACAATGAATAAAATAAACAAAAAAACTAAAAAATATATATAGCTTCGCATATCTAAATAGATATTAGTTTATCCATATTATGATACTACACACACATACACGCTTATAATAATCACCCATCTCTGTCACAACAATAAAAGCACGACCTCAATAAAATCACATTAAATATTGCATAATGCCTATTAAATTACGCTACATTTTTTAAATATAATTTGCATCTGCTGACCTTCACTTCGGTATTGAATAAAATGTTTAATTGTTTTGTTTGATAGGTTTTTGTGCTTTTAATTTTCCACTGTTGGCCGATAAGCAAGTTAAATTTTTTTCATCTTTTTTTATTAGACAAAAAACTGATTATTTAACAAGGTCGTTTTAATATGGATTCTATCCAGAATTTTAAATGTATAAATTTAGGAAAATTAAATTAAAAAACTAGCAAAAATAATTGTTAATCAAAGATTGCTGCAGCTCTATATAAAGCTGATGGTTTTAACAAACTTTATTGAGCTGATTTTTTATTTGAAATTTAACTTTTATGTATCATGTTAAGTATAAGTATACTCGTATGTTTAACTTTTCTTAAATACAACATGAAATAAGTGTATTACTTCCGATTGAATTAACAATAAAAACGAAAAAGTAACAATATAATAACCCAGAATACCCAGATAGTGAACAACCTAAAATAAAAATAATTTTCAAAGAAAAATTACTCTTTATTTGTTTTTCGGAACATTACAAATTGAGTAACTTGTAATACTGATAGTAAAAAAAAAGAAAATGATCAAACGTAATGATTTTCTTCGATACATACAAGTGACAAGGTTATTATACAACACTCAATCAATCTACCTATTGCTATTATTATTTCTGTTAAATAAAAATGACAAAATATATTTTATTGTACCTATGTAGGCATTTTATCTACTTATTATGTATAAAGAATATCAATCAGGGATATCGCTAATGATTTTCAAATGTTTTTCTATTGATTTACATATTGTATATTGTAGCAATAATGAATCACAACAAAACAATCAACAATTATAATAATGATTTTGTATGTTTCAATCTTATGGTGTGTCAAGGTTTGAGTTTTGGGTATATGTAATTTAAAACTAGGTAACAACGTAAAAATTGATCGATATCAATCGATAGGTATCTTTTGTTTGTGATCAATGACCATTAATTGAATTTTATCAATTAATGGTATTCAATCAATTGAATTTTGACTGAATTTTGAGAAGAGGAACGCATTACGCGTATTAAAATTATATTTTATATCAATGCGTGACACGCTGGCTCAGTGTGTGACAAGCTTTAAATAATTTTATCTCAGCAATACTGTACATTTTCTCGGTAACGAAATATTATCTTTATTCAGAAACCACTAACATAAATAATAAATAATGTAATAAGAACATATCATAAATTAAGTAATGAGGAACGTCAATTAATTAATACATAGATAAATTACACGTATACATCAATTAATCAATAATATGTACTTTTACAAACTTATAAGTACCTAATACAAAGTAAGTAAGTCATCAATCTAATAATTACTCAATTAATTTAGAATGTACGACACTCTAATTACAACGTATATATTGAGACAAAAGTAACATTACTATAATTAGAATAAATGACCATTTATAATGAATGATAAAGAGGTGAAAAATAATAATACTTGTTCTTGTTGCCTTTGGCATTAACCGTGAATTTGCTCATTCGTTTGTTTAAAGGTTGATTCTCACTTTAAGACAATCTCCCTGCAACTACACTTCCAGTTTTGATAAAAAATATGCTGTGGAAATGATTATTCCATTAACAGTTGAAATGTACATTGTTTAAAAATTATTAGAAAGTAATTTCATTAGAATCAGATATAACTAATTAATCTAGTCAATGAAAAATTATAAACACAATTACCTAAACTTAAAGCAATAAAAACTGATATACACAAGATTGACATTAGCAACATATTTTCAGACCCAAGTAGGTTATGAAAAAGTGCTAACTTCATAGAATTCTATGAAGTTAGATACTTACATGAAAATACCAACTGAATCCGTTCTGAATTTTCTTTTACCACTTATAGTCTTTTAACAATGAAGAAAAGTACATTTCTCCAGTTTTTTCTGCATATTTCATTAACCATAAATTTAAATTTTAAAGCGATAGAGAATTTCTTATAAAATTTTGCTCAATTTCGTCAATACATTTCACTAATAAAAAAGTTGTCTAAGATGGAAAATGATCAGCCATATCTATGTATAAAAGAGATATACTTGTCGGCAGATAAATCCATACGAGAGTCACCGTAAACCAAATAACATATCTTTATTATTGTTTCTTTCACTTAATAAATTTTTAGCCAGGTTAAAAAATAATCTGTCAACTCTACATGTAGTTACTTTTCAAATGTAATCAGTGAATGGTGTAAATCAATTAATGCCTATTAAATAATCCTATTAGAGATTCGTATAAGCAATATAAGCAAAAAATTACATCGGTTAAATATTGAATATTATTATCAATTGTTTCTTGCACAAGAAACCTTGACTCAGAAAATGGTCCGAATTAAAATAGTCTCATTATAAAGTCTACAAAAAAAGAAAAAAAAAACAGTCAATTTTGGTATTCTGATATTGAACTCTACTACTTGATATAATAAGTTAATTATGTATAGATACATACATATAAATAATAATGGCCTAGGCTAGGCTAAGCTTAGAAGGTGTTCTTCTATTCTGTTATGTATTTTTCTTGCCTTGAAAATTTAACTTTCCAAATCAAAGCGAGTAAAATTTGGATGTTGTAGAATTAAAATAAAAAATTATATATTAAATACATATATGCTAATTTCAGTAAAAATTCATGCATAAGAGATGCCAGCAATTCAACATTTTTAATCTGAATGTTATGCATTTAAACTATACCAAATTTAATCATAGACAAATTATTGATTTATACTGATTATAGATTGGAGATATTTCTAAGTTTTCAAAGATATTCTAATATCTAATAAAAATTCTAAGTATTTTAACATTTTTCTGACATGTTAAATTAGTACATATTCCATCCAAAAGACAGAAAAAATAGTAGACTAATCATATACAAAAAATGACATAAAAAATGAAGTTTGAATAATATCAGCAATTTTTTATGAAGACAAAAAATTATGAATAATTTATTGATAAACTACAAGTAAAT
Source organism: Platypus cylindrus (assembly GCA_949748235.1). NCBI lineage: Eukaryota > Metazoa > Arthropoda > Insecta > Coleoptera > Curculionidae > Platypus > Platypus cylindrus. Next base: position 7,465,763 of record OX456489.1, on the reverse strand, counting down.
GGCAACTCATCTGTTTGGTTTGTTTTAAAAATCTGTTTTGAATCAAAAGTTAAGTGCTAAATTATCGTAATGTATTGATAATAAAATAAGCAATTATTAAAATGAGACTTTATTAAATGTGTTAACACATAATTTTATTATCTTCTTTCAATTGTATTCGCAAAAAAATATACATGTACATTTGATATGTGCCTGTTAGTAGAACTAATAAAAGGAATTCTCATTAAAAATTTTAACATAAACATTCCTCTGATAAGTTATGAATAAATGAACTTAAATGGAAAATATTTTTACCTTTAGCGAGCCCCTTAGAACCGGAAAATTTGCGTCTTCACAATTTATTTTCTAGCTTAGCATAATATCCATCTCTTTTTCTTCGCTTTATGCTAATTATTAGTAAAGGGTACTTATGTCTTTTTTATAATTTATATAAACAATCAAAAGCATTTAGCTTTGTGTTGGATATAGATAAATATCTAATCTTTTATTCTTAAGTATAGGTATTTACATATATATTTTAATATTAATGTTATTAATTTCCTTTCCGGATTTCAAATAACCATACAGTAAAAACATTATGAACTTTTATGTGAATTTTCCTTGAAAAATTCGCGCAAAACGTCTGCTCAAGGTTGAGAGGTACTTCTACATTTTTTAAATGTGTAGGCATTAAAATGTTGCCTACTTGAAAAAATGGCTAATAATAAGATTTTTCTTAAATTGGTATGGCAAAAAAGTTGATAATAATCAAATACTATCGGCTTATTATTTTCGTAAACTTTGTAGCGGCACAAGTAATGTATACATACATATTAGAAATAAAATAAGATTTAGATAAGTCACATTTTTTATCATTTGTTTGGCAATCACATTTGGTTGACAATGACAGGCTATGTGAATGAATTTTGATTCATGTTCAGTTTTCAAATAGATACCTAACTTCTATTAGACGATCAGTCTAATAATCAATAATTTATGAAATGTGAAATGCAGCAACATGTTTTAAATTTACGAAAACAGCGAGTCCAATGTAAGAAATACGGATCTTTTTTTCTTGGCATATACTATAGTATAATTTACATGTATATGGTACTTTTGAATGGCAAAGCGTAATTATAATGCTTACTGTAAAGTGCACTACCAAATATGAATAAAAATTACATTACTGCTTTAATCAATATTTTACCTTGTATGTAACTAGTAATACTAAGTACTAGTTATTAAAATTATTATTAGCATTATTATTCTCATAATGATATCAGGAAGAAAATGGGAGTTTTTTTATTGCGGTAGTCTATGAAATGACAAAAAAAAGCAAATATAAACAATGACATCAGTAATATGTAATACACATATTACTGTATGTATGTAATATAATACACATGTAATACATAATTTTAAGACTAAACAAATTTATTGGTTATTTACTGTGGTATTTTCGGAAATTAAAAAAAATTAATCAATATACATATGAGCATCTACTATCTATGTATGTATTGACACTAAAACATGAGAACATAAAAATTGATAGTATTCAGGAGCATGAAAAATACACTAGCAATAAAAATAGGTACCAACCTTCTTATTTGAGAACGGTAGTCAGATATAGGTATACTTGTCAATATTTGACTTAATTTAATGGAAAATAATGAAAAGTGAATCATAGTAAAATGTTTTTCCCAAGAAAAATGTGTTATTATAAGTACTAATAGTAGGAGGTTTTTACTAGTTACAATCTAGTAAAAAACAGCTTTCGAGTCGAGACAACTTTTAAATATATTTAACATAACGTAAATGTATGTATACGTACCTATACTACTATTTCTCTATAGTGGTACTAGTGCTCATCACAAAAGCAGTTTTTACGCAGTTATCATCAGATACATACGCAGCTTGTTACGGGACTGAACAAAGCATGGGATAACAAATGTTTGACGTACATGCAAATTTAGGCGAATAGAAATATTCTATATGGAGTCTCATTTCTCGAATTCAACGTCAATAATTTTCAATAATAATTTAAATGTACTAAATAATATATTTTAAGTTTGTTTTATGCATTTTAAATTCAAAAGCTACATGCATATTTATAACGAAAGCATTAATTTTTAATTATTTACCTACACTTACCATATTATTTAATAATATGGATAAATAAATAAATTTCAATAATTAATATACGTATAGTATTAAATGCATATTCAGCTATATGCTTAGTCGTCGTAACTAAATCCTCATAATCACATATTAAAATTGAACAACAATAAAAAGAATTGATACTCTTCATTAAAATTGTTCATGATGTAAATGCATAAATTCAATACTTAATTGAATAATAATTTATCAAAATACGTTTACCATAAATCAAAATATGTCTATCACCTTTAGGAATGCTAGTATATTTCCATGACAAAGAAAATACCTCAGTAGGTATTTATATATTTACAATATTTATCATTCAATCAAAATACGAATTGTCAATTTTTGGCGTCACCAAAAATGTTATTGAACCCAGTCGCCGAATAACGTCACAACGCAAAAATCGTTATTCTCCAAAAATTCGAATTTTAAATTATTTTCAGTTAAATTATATTTAAAATCAATTTCAAATATAGCGGGGGGCAAGTTTCTAAGTTGCTCTTCTAACAGCATACATTTTATTTACATTTAATGCATTTATTAGAATTAATTGTAAAATAAATGAAAAATTTTCCCAGAGGGAAAATTTTTCCTTTCTTTCTTTAGAGAAGCATAATAGCTTCAATACAAGAATGTGCTCTTTTGATTTGCCATGGTGACATGGCAAATATTTTCCGTATTAAACGAAGCAATTATTAAACGATTACTTTCATCCATATGTACATATGCATCGAATATCGAGGATTATTAATAAATAATTTAAATTTTGTAAAAAACCATAATTAATAATTTAGTACAGATCCAATTTTTCTGTGTTTTATTTACGTTTATGTGTGATTTACGGAAGTATTTAGATTGGCTATGATTGCTATTAGGTAACATTACATTCTCTCACCTGCATAGCTATCAAGCCCAATAATTTAAACATTACAATTTTCCGTAATATAGTGCATTAATTATTATCACTAGATATTATACTACAAGCACTTTCTGAAATCGTATATTACCTGAGATGATGTTGATTTTTTGAATATTTGATGAGTTGATTAATTAAATCAAAACAAACACTAATCTACAATATTGGCGCCATATATTATGCATATTTTATCAAATTTTTTCGACTTGATAAACTTTTCATTTCTATTCGCAAACATTTGTATTGTTTAGGTGTTTAAAAAAACGAATAATAATAATAATAACAAACATGACCTACATTTCTTATGGATATCATAAAAATTAGTATATGTAGTATAATGCAATAATTAGGTAGGAGTTTGATTAATGATTATATGATGGATGATATTATAATGACAAAGTTCCCACCTACATATGATATACGATGATTGTATTCGAAAAATACATGGTTTTAATTATCTAAGTAGTGTATATATGCTTATATAATTGTTCAAAATTAAGTTAATGAAATTATGTATGTATGTATAGATCTCTACGATATTTATAATAGTGATTTATTTTATTAGATTTATACAATTGATTCTGTCTATCTAAATTTTTCTAATACGTCTGACTATTTTACATGAGACAATTTCTGGATAAAAAAATTAATTTATCTAACTTCTTTTAAAAATGAATACACCTGTTATGAGGCTTTTCTTCCGATAACATCAACAAATCTTTGGACTCAACGATTTATTCCTCAATTTTTGTTAACATACAACTTTTATAAACGTTAAATTAAAAATTTGTCTCAGTCACACAGTGAATATGTAAAGTTGGTAAGTGTAACGGTCGCTTAAAAAAAAAGTACCCTTTCACCTGAAAATGCTTAGATAGGCACTACTAGAATATTGATTTAATGCATATTAAATAAATTTCAATCAATTTACCTTTTTAAAATTGAAAGTTGAGTCTTCAAAAATTCACTGGGATTATTGAAAATTCTTTACAAATTTATTTTTTAGTCAAAATTAAATTAACTTTTTTTTAGCAATAAATGTGTATTTGTTTCATTGATAAAATAATAATAATAGATTCGTACTATATAATCGAGCACCTGGCCACGGGTAATTTAGTATAAATAATAATATCGCGGTAGTAATAATTAACTAACGATCATTATGAATTCACGGTGTCTAAAGTGGTACTGATAAACAATTTGATGTATTCGTTCGTATATTAAACTGCCTTATCCCCACTCTATTTTGTTTATTTTTCTTTTCTTTTATTCCATTAGACAAATTTATTGGAAAAATTCGTACTTTAATCTTGGAGGTTAATATTAAATGAATTAATTTCTAATTAACTGACTATAACATAACAATGTATTCATTACCTATATATTCAACAATTTTTTCATAATATTGAATTTGTTTATGTTGAATTTTTATTATTTTCTTAATAATAAAATTCTACAGTTTTTTTTTTCTACAGACTGAATTGAAAACTTAATTAAATATTTTAGAATAACTAAATTATTCTACTATTCATCGGGATCATGATAGACATCTACCTGCGTCATCATAGCTTAAAACAAATACAAAAAAAGATATAAATTTAAGATATATACGTATGATGCTGATATTCACTCGAAAGTAGCAAAAAAAAAGATATTTTTGTTTTATAATATTCGAATATTCTAATACATTGTTATGACGCAGTAGCTAATTTCCGGGTAATTCCATTTTCTGACAAAATAGGTAATTTTGGTTTTTTTTGTTATGTTGAACCATGCCATCGCATTAGCAATACGACAGACGCAAACGTTACTTTATGTGGATTGAAGTAAGGCCCAAGCATAAAAATATTATTTTCTATACGTGTGCAATACTACAATTTATGCGCGACTGTTATCACTGAATCTGGTCAATTTTTTTTCTATTTAATTTAAAAATTTAACAGACATAAATTTATGTCAATATCTTTTTGAATGAGAAAGCATCGAAGCGAAAAAATGGAAAATAAAGTTTGTATATTTATTGTTAAAAGTAACCAATGCTGAAAGGAACACAAGCTAATGCTAAAATATAATTAGCTTTTCTCATTATGTAATTAACTCATCTATTTTAAAATCAACTGATGCGAAATTATCTAGTGCTTTCTATTTTATGTACAAATAAATTTAATTCAAATATAAAAATTATCAGAAAATCTAAATTTTAAATAGGTAGACCTATAGATACTTACAACGCACGTACCTGAATCAAAAAATGATTTAAAAGTTATCTGAAAATTAATGTACCCAAGTAAGGTATTCACCTCTTTCAATTTTTTCGCCTTGGCTTTTCAATTTTCCATTTTTTCAATACATACCAGTACTAGACACCTTAATTCCGGTAAAAATGCAAACATTACAGGAACACGTTAAACAATAGTCAGGAAATACCATGAAATTATACCCGTATATACGAATAGGTACCTATTATAATTTTCGTGGATTGAATAGTAATAAATAATAATCGAGTTATTATCTCGCATAACGATAAATACATATTTATTTAAGCTCTCACCACACTGCTATGAATTTTTGATAATAGGTTATAGTGAAACGTGCTAAAAAACGATAAGCACCTGGTTTTTATCAAATTTTGCTTAATTTTAAATAAAAAAAATAAACAAACCCATTTTTTACACGATTAAATTGTCATTTAATCGATTTCAGCCGTAGGATCATTGCTTGAAGTGTGATGAGGACTTTAATTAAAAGCTTAATTAACATCTACTTTGTACATTTGTTTTTCATGGAATTTGATATGACAATCCCTGTCTGTTTCAACCAGATTCATTTTATGTTTTTGGGAGCTTATTTTATTATGCTATTAAACATTTCTGTTCGTTTTTTTTTCCAATTTTGTAAGTACTAATTCTTTGTTCTGTAATTACAGTTGATAAAAGAGTAAATAATAATTATTGATTCCGTAACTTGATTAATAGTTATTTTTACTGAAGCTGCTAAAAGAGATGCTTAACCTTAACCAGGTCCTTGAAATTCTAAAAATCGTATTTTGAATGTGCCTCGAGGAGAACAAATTGCCAATCCTTTATGTACGTCTTTTTCTTTACCAGATTCTTCGTTCTAACAGAGATCTTAATCAAATCTATTCATTTGGTAAAACTAAATAAAAATATTATTTATTTGAACAAAACTCATCCTAGGGAGAGCAGAATAATGTAAATAGCACTAATCAGTTTCCGATGAATGAGTGGGAAAGAAAAAAAAATTATGACATAACGGACTTCGAACCCGAAATTGACCTTGACGCGGCAATTCAATTTTTCTACGACAGAGAAGGTCTTTGTAATTGCACATGTACATATTTATAATAATTGTTTTCATTAATAATAATTACTGAGATTAAGATAAAAAATATGTATTGATAATCAATCAGATCACGAATATAGGTCATTTATTAAACTTAAATGAGAATGCTTATCATTAATGCCCTTCTTACTATGTTTAAGATGGGCATGAGTATAGTTAAATTACACACTATACAGTAATACTGTGTATTTTTAAATTATTTAAATCATTTTCCAACCATGTTTAAATACCCATCATATGGACATATATGCTCCTATGTACGTATGTAACTAAGTACAATATTATTATATCTCTATACTGCTTGATTTCCTTTTGGCACGAAAGCCTCTCATAACCTACCCTCTTATTATACATAGTGTCGTATTTTCCGGAAAATGTATGCCATAAATTATTTTTTGTACTTTGGCGTACAGTATATGTATGTATAAATTATTTAAAACAAAGTATGTTGTTTTCGTTTTCCGTATGTAGTAAAAGGAAATATAAAGGGATTTTCGAACTGAAAAAGGGCCAGTAACTCAGCACGTTTGTTTTATTTACGGATTAAAAATCGATACTTCGATTAGATTTCTTTGTGAGTAAAAATTGTATGATTATATGTATATATATGTAAATGTTGCTTCATAAGTATGATGGAATTTTGTATATTTGAAAATTCATTGGCATTTGTATAGGTGGCAAATAATTGCGACAGATTCACTATAACAATTTGTTGTCCAGCTTTCAAAAAAAAGTAACTATCTTGTATTTTTTACTTTTTTTTTGATGTAGCGTAAAGTTTAGGTTGGTTTGATAATTTAGAAAATAAACAGACATAACCTTGTTATGCTTTTATTCGACTTGATAGGTATCAAGTAAGTGTTGTACCATTGTCTTTTATAAAGACAATAAATATCCAAATACTTAAATATAATTTCACTTTATCGATGCATGCTATCTATCAGTGAATGAAAATGATGGAAAAACCATTTGCTCATGCATGGATGGGTAATAGAAGTACCTTGGCAATGAAAATATGTAAATTAAAATTTTATGCTTTACCTTACACAATATTTTTATAGATATTAATTTTATTCTTGCTTGTCAAATATTCTTGAATCTCTACTTATTTAGAATCTTTGCTATTACTTCCTTAAATGCATTAATTAAATTGCCTTTTATACATATTTACGAAACGTTTGGTTATTTCCGCTACTACATAGAAATATCTTCTTTGACATTATTATTTGTGAATTGAAAAATCTAACTAAATTTCTGGACAAATTCGTTATCTATGGCGAAATTGGAAAATTATTTTTTGATAAGATTAAGTAAGAGAAAATGAGGATAAAATTGGATTTATTAATTTTTAGAAGTTATACCACACTATATGAAAGTATCTTAATAAAAATTAATAATGCATATAACAGAGTTAGATACCTACTAGCTACTTATAATCTGTTATTACTATTGTTATTATCGTGCGTGTATCCATTTCTTCTTTTTCTACAAACGTTTTTCAGAATTTCGCCATTATTAACTTTACATGCTTAAATACACCGATTTAATTACCTAATTCTGAACGGTACTTGTGTCAGTAGAGCAAAAAAGAATTAATTTTCTATAATTTTTGCAATTCAATAACTTAGAAACTGCATTTTTAAAGAATTTGTTAACCTGATTTTTTCTAATGCATTAAAGAAATAATAGACAAGTATAGCATGTACTAAGAAATAAGATCGAGCTTTTAATTGTTTAATTTTTCATCCAATAGTTTGATAAATATAAATTTTTTTTTAAAATTCCGGGAAATGTTGGCAATTTTACTAAATACTAATTTATTTTCTACTTGGTTAATACTTACTAAATTACTTAATTACTATTACTTATGCATGGCTATAATCCATAATGTGATCAGTAATATGACATTTTATGACTGCTTCATACTGTAGCAGGATGTATCAGTACGTACATACATGTTAGTAATCACAGAGTAAAAAAGATTTGTACAAAATTTATTGATCGTAACCTACATAAGCACGTTCATATATCTATGCAAATAGATGGAGAATATCCCCCAATATAAGCAATAAATGATAAAGAGATCTTATTTTTTGGAAGGCACCATATCATGCCACTATTATAATAGTTATGATTTTAAGAAATCTGTAGCTAATTTTGAAGATTTTTTTTCCAAATTAAGTTTGGAATTAATTTGGAATTAATTCCAAACTAAAATTTCAACCTCAATTTCAAAAGTCTGAAATGAAACTTAAATAGACACCTAATAATAGGCGTCGGTATCTATCTTGCATCTACATATAATATGTTCACCATGAATATAGTTCAATTTTCGCTCTGAAAATCACCCTTTTTTATCATAACACCAAAACTGTGCAGTTGCAAAACGTGAGTAAAAAGGATTATAACGGTTTTTCCCCCTTTTTTTTGCTAAAATTAGGAATGATGGGTGCTAAACTGCCAGGGACGAATGGAATTAAGCCGAACTTAAGTTGATAGTTGATGTTTATTAAGTTGATATTATTAAAAATGTGTCCACGAAATAGATGAAATTTTGATCTTATTTTAAAAATGACATTATAATTATTCATATTGGAGGAGTGAAGTTTTTTTATTTCGGAAGCTATGACCACTAATCGGACGTATGTATGTGTTAATATCTACGTACCAACAGTATCTATTATTAATAAATGTATTCATTTTGGATAGCACATTTTTGAATAATACAAACATAGATATACTTATGCGGTTGTGTTATGACACTTGTAATGCTTCATAAAAATACATACCATGACATATATATATATTGTATATATGATATGTATGTACAATGGTATTTCATGGTAAGAAATATAAATAAAGTCTATAAAAGAGACTTGTATAGATTGAAGCCTTTTAAATCTAAATTCAGATTTTATCTTTCAGAAACTGAAATGTACAGAAACAAACTAGAAACCATACAAATTTTTCATTCATTCAATTTCCAATTTATTAGATATGTATGTAGGTATTTATTTGTAGGTATTCTTCCTATATTTCCCCATATTCTAATTAAGCTAACCCTAAACCTGAAAACCAAAAACAAATAAACAAAAATGAATATACTTACGCAACACTAAATTGAAAAAAAATTGTCAGAAAAATTATTCCGGAAGCATTAAAAAAATAAAACAGCTTAAAAAAATAGCAACTAAAAGACGGAAGAAAAAAGGAGGAAATTGATAAAATGAAACTGAAAATGAAAGAATAAAATCGAAAAACAAAAGAAAAGAAATGGAAAAACTGAAACACTAAATATAAAACCCCGAACGATCACAAACTGGCATAATATTTTTAAGTAACCGGCAAGTTTGGAGTCAGTCAGTCAGTCAATGTTATACAAAAATATATACAAACAGTCACGTGAGCCGCGAAATGCGGCGTGCACGTTTGAAATAAGTATTAGAATAGTTGTTTCAAATTCTATAGGTTTTTCATGTTAAAGAATATCAAAACTAGTTTCTATTTCGATCGGTCGGCCGACCACTGATGTTCACTGTGTGTGTTCTTTGAACATGCAAACACACACACACACACCAAAGTAAAACACAGAATACAGATAGAATAGTAGATAAGCAAAAGTAAGCGACAAGTAAAAGTAGCAAGTAGATACGAGATACTAGTAGCTTTCAGTGACAGAAATTGAAAGATTATCAAATAAATATGAGTAATATTAATAGATAATATTTTTAGCAGATTCAAATGATAGTGAGATATGGTATAGCAATATATAAAATTCACTAACTGACTGACGGACTCCAAAATTGCTGGGTACTTAAAAATATTACGCCAGTTTTTGATAGTTCGGAGTTTTATATGTAAACGTAAATAAATACCTATAAGTATAAAATAATATACTAGGGCTTCCACGTTTGAATGTTTTTAACAACCTCGTCCGGCTAGAAAAGTCGGTACATCTCTGGAAATCCATATTAAGTAATAACCATAAAACCCCCCTCCAAACAATATGGCTTTCTATGTAACTCGTTAAAATTCTGCATGATGGTTTTGAGGATTTTTCTGAAAGTAATTTCATAATAATTAAGTATAAATGGACAAATTTATCTTATAGTAAGTATTGTTTCTTTTGCCATCTCCAGTTAGAGCCGCCACTGATATCTATTACTTATCACGCTCCATTTGAATCATATACCAAATGCATCTACAGTGTTATACAGTTAGGGTGGTAGTGCTATCTTTTTTAATTATTTTTTCCCAATACAAAAAATTGCATTGTATAGATAGATGTCGGAGGGATCTATAATTACATTATCAAAACATAAAGAGGAAAAGAGACAGAGAACGGGAAGTACACGAATTAAATTGAAATGATGAAATAATAAACGTTCAACTTCATTGAACGGATGCAATTCTATTCGTCGAAAATAACAGAGAAAATTGAATTGTATCGATAACTGCTTTCTACGCATATGTAGGTGTTATTTCGTATATTTTTAGTCATTTCGTAAAGACCACATGTCAAGTCAACGATAGTCAAAGTTTTTACTTCAAATTGCTCCTAAATTTTTAATCAAAATTTTCGGAAATTTCAAGCGAAATTTTGATTGTATAGAAGAACATAAGATTTGTAAAATTTTCACAGCCGAATTCAAGATATTACATTTCAGCACCCGAACCACAGAAAATTAACATTTGGAGTTACACTACTGTACTCGTATAAATAAAATCGATGTCTCTTGTATAAAGATCTGCCAGATAGATGGATTCATTCAAGTGATCTTAGAACCAAGAACTCAGTAAAAAATTCTTACTTCTGTCTGCAGTATTAAAATAAACCATAGAAATTTTGCTAATTAAACTTCAAATTACAAAATTTCCATTATGTGTACTGTAAATCAATAAAAAAAACAATTTGATAATGTAATAATTTAGCTGTTTCAATACTTTAAGTATCATTCACAATGAACGCTGTATGTATAGCACAATTATAACAATATGACGTTCGATTTCACAGATAAACTATTTAATCTATTTACTATTAGTTTACTATTATTTCTAACCTAAAACTTAGAATTGTATGTCCTCTACAATTGGCGATATAAAACTATCACACTACAAACTACCTCATTGTCATTGCACCTTTATAAATGAAGTAATATTTACTAATCATATAATATGTGGATATTTCCATAAAGAAAATATGATGACTGATTAGTTATTCTTCCAAATAAATTTTTACTTATTCATTTGGTCAATAAAAAAAATGGAGGATTCTAACCAAATAGATATTTAATTTTCGTTATATTCTAAGACAAATTTTTAAATAAAATTAGTAATTGATAATCGTGCAATTCATTTGGACATGAAAAAAAAAAATTGAAAGTCATTTAATTAAATAATAAATTCGAAAATCATATATTTTTCGTTGTCGTCAAAAGGTAATTTATTCACAATTTTTTTTTCAACGAAAAATGAAAAAATATTTTGTTAAATCACTAATTCGAGTTAGATGAATACTTAATTATTATTTAGCTTATTAATTAGGTGGGTAATAATCTGCGTCGATTCTGCCACAAACGTAATCTTACAGGTAAAAACTAAAAAACTTATTTACAAATAAAATTAATTCATTCAATAATTATCAAGAAAAAATACAAGTTAATTCCCAATTCCCTAATAAAGAATGTATAACCACGAATACTGTGCATAATTATTATGCATATTATTTATTTATATTTTATAAAAATTATTTATGTTTTATGTTAAACCTATGTTAATATCAACAAGGCAAATTAACATTGTCATCGCTACATAAAAGATAATTCTAATATTAATTCCAATTATGTATAAAGCAGAAGAAGTTGTATAAATTTCAATCGTCAATAATAATAATTAAAATGTTTTACACGTTCATTGTCTTGTACAATTGCGAAAAATACGATTTAAAAAATAAAATTCAAAATAAATGTTGCAATTAGATCTGCATATGTGTAACGTTTATGGGTAGCATTGTCCTACAAACCTATATTAAAACACAATTTATAATAGTAATAATAACAATTTTGGATTAAGTTTAGCTTTTAATTTAAAATTATGTACGTAGATATTGTTTACGTTTAATTTGTTTAGGTAAATAAAAAACACAGTATCTAATTTTATTCATTGCATATTATCTAAATTAAGTTAATTAGATAGAGGAACAATTACAGGACATATTAGGCTGTTAATAATTTAAACTAGAGAATCACCCCTTTTAGAATTTCACTTATTTAGTTTAAATTTCATGAATATATAACATGTTATTTAATTTTAGTATTAATATTAACTATTAGTATTATTATTTCGAAGATTTTCAATTAGTCCAATAATAATAACAACAGTAATAAAAACCTATAATTAGACTTAACATATAGGTTTACCTAATGTAATAATCATTAGTTTCCAGACATAAAGGGGTCATTGTAAGCTCAAAGCGTTTGTACTAGGCAAAGTAACCACCGTGCTACGTGCAAGATGTTCCATATGTAGGTTATAATTACCATATTCAACGTTGCTTTAATCTAATATGAAACCAAATTATTCCGAATGTGGTAGCATAAAACTAGAATTATCCGAACCTCTAAGAAGAATTTAAGTACAAATTCATAAGCTTAGTTAAACAACCCTTTATAAAAGTGATATTATTATTCTATTTTAAGTTTCTACTTACCAAAATAATCTATTGGACGAATCTTTTCGATTTAAAAACTGTTTTGAAATGGTGCTAGAACCATATACACTCTTGGCACCATGAGAAAACAGTGCTCAAATCAAAATTTCAAATCAAGGTCAATTTATATAAAAACAAATAGTTAATAATTATTACCAGATAAACAGAAAATACTCAGGTAATACTAATATTCCCACGGGGACTGAATTGAGAATAGTAATGCAAATAAAATGATTTAAGTATACTTATGTTGTCACACTCAACTTCTTAAACACAATATAGAGATATTCCCTTACAACCGGCTATAATCTGAGTGAAAGAGAATTAAAAACCCGTGAGCGAAGTGTTTTAGATTTTATTTAATAAAATAATATGCAAAGGGATCTCTTTAATAGTATCTATATACGAAGGTAATAATTTTGAATTTGTTCAAATTAAATTTGTTTAAAAAATGAAAAATTCTGTCTTTTCCAGACAGAAATTTGTCTACAAAACTGTAAGCTACCTGATTTTCCCTTTCAGAATATCTTCAAATACTGCTCGAACATGAGAATTTTGTTTCTATTACTTTCTTAAATTTATCATATTATTTTCCTTCACTCTGTATATTGTCTATTTTTTAACTATATACCATCCCTTTGCCGTTTCCTTTCTACAAGTATTTTTTTTCCTGTTTTATTCTCCGGCTAGATTAAATTACATACTTTGGTTGGTCATATCAAATTTGCGGCAGGGATTTTTTCTTTCTTTTTTCATGTTTTATTGGAGCATGAGGCACCATCATCACATTGTCATATTGTTGTTGTTATGAATGGTATACTTAACAATATTATTATAAAAAGAATTCCTTGAGTTTTTCTTTGAAAAAATAAGTAAAGTTTAACCTTGCTTAATGAAACACTTGAACATCATCATTAAACTTTTCAAATTCAATTTTTAATTAAATTGAAGTTTTTGAATTTGAATAAATTAAAGTAAGACTGCCCGGTACAGATTTTAATACCACCCGCGAATTTTGAAGCTACTTTTTTTCATAAAAATAGTACCCGCATGTAATTTAATATGTATTTCAGCTACAATTTTAATGATGCGCATTACATATGCACGTATGCTGCCATTGTAAATGCATTCGTATATTGTTGAAGATTTCCTGAAGTACCTCATCTCAATCTCACCCGCTTCGTCACGTCACCATATCGTCAACAACATTGTCACTCACCGTTTTTTTTTTTTTCGCTTTGTCGGGATTTACTTACAACCCTCTTTTTGCAAGAACTATTATTATTATTATTATTATTATTAATATTGACAAAAGACAAAGAACAAAAATGTTGGTTGGGGTAACGGGATTTCTAAACCAAAATATTAGTTAGTTAGATATTAGATATTGATATGGCTATGAAATCATAGCCGCAACTTTACGTATTTTAACGTATTTTAAGGTATATATATTTGTGATAATGTAGTATTCATATTCTTGACAAGTTTACGCTTTTTTTACAAAAAAGAATTTTTTTTCTACAGATATTTTGCTGATTATCTACTACTGTATATGTACATATATACCAAATAACTTATTTAAAGCATTGAAAATTAAAGTCAATAACGTAGATAATAAAGATAAAAGATTCGAAAAATAAATTTAAAGAAAATGGAACCAATTTGCATATTTTCCTATAGATGACAGGCCAATATATAGAACTTATCAGATATTTTATACGCTTCTTTATACAATTGTTTTAGCCAATAAAACAATAAAATAAAATAAAAAATTGAAATTAATTAAAAAGGAGCAACACAGAAAAATATTCAAAATAGTCAAGTCGAATGAAGCAAATTCGGAAGACAACAAGCTGCCGTAAAAGTTTTTAAAGAAGTTAAAAGTAATGTACGTACACATTACTTTAACCCAGAAGTATGGGTTAAAGTAAACAAGATAGTTAAAAATTGATTGAATAAAAATGTTGAATAAAAATCTCTTCTGGTATACTATAAAGAGAATCTATGAAACCTGTTAATTTAAATCGAATCGCTGGACCAATAACAGCGCCTGGTTGTGATTCTAAAATAAATGTTAGATTGGACGATAATAAAAGAAATACTAATTTGTAAACTTATTGTACTTAGTGGGTTTCGCAATTTCAAACTTTTGAAAATCTTCTAACGTAAAGCACTTGAATTGAAACAATGATTTAACTAAAAAATTAATACACATTGACACATACACATACACACACTCTACTACCGCCAAAACAATTTTTTTTTATTTGATTGATCGTACACGGCTTAATAGTAGTCTGACTCACGATAGCAACTGCGAATATATAAGGCAGAAAGGCCCTCGGCCCTCGTTCGTTCGTATATTATATTGCATTGCATATATAAGGGCACAAGGGGAATCGCATCACCCCATCCATTCCATGCGAAGAAAGACGCAACCCCGTCGAAACGAATAGATGGACGACGGGGAAGGACCAACTTTTCTCTCTCTATATATTTTACCGGTTTAAAATACTCTTAATAAGGACCTTACTAAATAAAAAAAAAACATCTACCTAGATGGGTGCTCTGCGAAAACGAGAAAGGATAATACGTCTAGTAGAAGCAGCCTGTAGCATATATGTTTATGAAGTAATTAAATTAAAACAGACATTCTTATATGTTATGCAGGCAAATCTATTACGATTTTTTATAAAATTCAAATAATTATGATGGATTGGTATTTTGTAAAAATTATATATTGTTAAGTAATGTTAAATTCTGAATCTAATTTGGAAAAAGCACTGCTGTAAAATTATCATGACTTCTTTCATTCGACATCTGCGTGGTTTCTATTAACAGTTCTAATAATCGCTATATCTTCTAATGTTCTTTGTTTAGCTTTTGATTCTATCTTCTCTCAATTTGTTCACTCCATGTTTATATTTAAACGGTAATAAATAAATTAATCATTTATGATATAATAATTCATTTGAGTTTATTTATTGAAGATCGAAAGCTATAAATTCTTTGTTGCTATAATGGCGAATGCGACTATTTTAATTTTTGAAATAAATTATGTTTTAAGATCAATTAATAAAAACGAACTTTTACAGGTAGGTAGGTAGATGGGAAGAAAAAAGCAGATATTACGAAAGCTTTTAAGAAAATTAAATAGATTTTATGTTTTATGGGTAAGATATAAAAATTGAGTAGCATGTTTAGGAAATTCCTGCATTTTCATTGGCAATTTTTATTATGGAACACTCAAATCATTTCATGTTAATCCCTATGCAGCTATAGCTAAGTGTATTGCATTGTTTATTTAAGAAATGCATCAATAATAATATGGTAATTTTATATCACTAATGAATGATGTCATGTAATGTTAAAGACATAAATTTTGTTTATAACCTTATATAAAAAGAAAAATGCTTTAATTCTTTTTGATTACGACTTAGGCATAAATATAAAACACTTTTAATATCACTACTTTTTTATTTGATCAAATAAGAATAATAAAATTTAAAATTCCACATCTACCAAGTACTATGCAATTTAACATATTCACTACAATAAATTTAACATATTCTTCGATTCTATGCTTTAAGTAGCAAACACATATCACTAGAACTGATTTCCTCTAATAATTACGTATAGTACTAGTATTACCATTAACTATATTATTGAATTATATTAAATACTCTAATGAACAGCTAATTAAATAATATATATACAAATTAAAGAAGAAATATACAGCAGAAAAGTCTAAAAAACTATTTAACAGATAAAAAAATTCTTCCTTCATTCGAAAAATATTTTTCAGGCGAAATTAAGCATTTATCAATTCTAATCAGATAGTATATTGAACTAAGCATTTAGCGCCAAAGGAATAGTATTTGTTGAATAATATGATATAAACGTAGTAACTTAATTGTTAGGTAGTATAATAATTAAGTTAAATCTTATTTATTTGGTTAATCTCAATTCTAATTTAATGGAATAAAAACATCTTGTCTACAACATAATAATCATTTTTTTAAGGATTTTAATTTACTAGCTAAGATTACTATTTAGTTATTACTTTCGAATACATATTTATCTATACTGCTAAAACATACATATTATGAAAACGTTAATTCTATTAATTGGTTTCTCTAAGTATTCAGTGCAATAAATTTTTAAAATTAAGTGTTAAATAATGTGCAGTTGATATTTTAACACACTTCAAACTTCTTCTTTTCTTTGCCCGGATTTTCTTTCAATTTCTTCCATGTATCACCAAGAGCTCTAGCAAAGTGATCTTCGACACTTAAACCTGGATCATCAATAAAATCAACCATATTACTAGTAGTCTAAAAGAAATTTTGATATTATTATTTTTAGCTATTTTAAGCAAAATAAATGTTAAAGCATCATACTTTTATTGGCGATTTATTCGATGCTGGTTGTTTTGAATCATTCCTTTGACACAATGTATGATAGTCGTTTCCTAATGATCTTCGAAAATGTTCTTCTATATCAGGTTCACACATTGAAAAGCCTGTAATAATCAAATATGAACAAAAAATAAAAACCTTTGAAGTTCACAAAGACCAGAGAAATTAATTGGAAACAAAAAAGTGCAGTAAAGCATTTGAAAATGTATAGCTTATATCCGTTAATAACGATTGAAATTTGGAGATTGAATTCATATTTTCTCTGCTAAATTTTATTTAAATAAAATTCGCTTGGATTTTCATAGCATAGTACTGTTCAGGTTATCATAATAATGACTAAATATGTATTCATATTCCTATGAATCATATTCCTTTCATATAGGAATAAATAAACATAAACTCAACTATGCATCTGTTTCCTTAACTATAATAATATAAGTGTATATTATACTATACAGATGAAACATTCATCTTTTACTTTATCAAATAATAAACGTGTAGATAGAGAAGACAGCATGCTATGTATACATATTTACATAGATACTAGCTGGTTTTCGCAAAATAAATATGTTTATTACAACATGTACATATTTGATAAAATTCTTCACATACCGACAAAATGGTTATTTTAACTTGCGTTTTGCTTGAAAATAATAAATTTATCATCTGTTAATTAATCCTATTTAGCGTGCACATGTTAACTCTTTAAGCTAAAATTGTTGATTTCGTGTTGTCTCTTAAAATTTAATAGAGCAAACTGTGTAAATCAATTCATGTGAATTTATAAATTCACATGAATATATATAAGGATTTATAAATTCATTTATCGATTTGTATATGTCACGATAAGATATCAAAGCACTAAAATATCCAAAACTTTTTTAGTTATGGTATAAACAAAGGCTGACCAATCGTTAAGAATATTGTCTAAAATTGAATCTCATATGATAAACATTAAACAATCAATAATGAATAAAAAAATAATGAAGAGAAAAGAGATCGATGATATAAAACATAATATATTATATACCACCTACCCGTAGGAAACTGATCTCGCACGTTGGAGATGGCTGGTGTCCCATTATAAACAAAGATCGTCTTACAGCTGGATCTATAATTGGGGCTGCTTATAGTTTGAGCATAGGAGGGTGGAAGACCGCGTTCTTGTTGTTGTGTAGGTGGATCACTAGAGCTGCTACTGTTACTATTACTATTATTACTAAGTCTTTTATCTATACTCATATCCAAGGGGGCATCTAAATTATTTTGACTAATATCTATTGAAGTTTTCTTTTGCTGCACATCTATGAAAAAAATAGATAACGTGTAAAACAGTTTTATTACTTTATTATATCATGCAAGTTTCATATTTACCATTAAGATTTATCAATGGATTAATTCTGTGTGAAATACTGGCCTCTGGACTAGATGGCTCGACACCCAATGTTTCCGGGATTTTTGGATCTGATTTTCTCGTATATTCTGGTGGGCGCCGACGGTCTCTTTTCCATTTTGTTGTTTGCTTGTTTTGCTTATTTGGATCTTCTGGAATTGCAATGGAAAAAGCTTAGTATTAATAACAACCAAGAATCAAGGGAATAATTAATCAGTGATAATTAATAGAGTTTATCTGTTATCTACCGCAAGAATACCTTTATCAACCCAAGGTTGCCAGAAAGGCGCGGTTTTTTCGATGAAATAGTTGTTTTTTCTCGTTGCTTTCGATAGTCGAAATATCCAAGATAATTCTATTAATTCTTTTACAAAATAAGGCATTTCCATGTTGTTTTACTAGACCAGAACACGAACACGAAAAGAACTATATCAGAAATCACATAAAAAAATCTCTCTTTTATAAGTTTTTTCTTTTATAACGTCAAACACTACCTGATTGAATGGGTTGGTGGCTGAACAGATATGTGTAACGTAGTAGACGAGTGGTGGTTAGGTGGTGCTTCATTCATAAAAACGAAGCAGGTAGAAAAAGCAGGTATACGTAGTTTTAATTATTATTTTTTTTAAATACGCAAGGACCCAAGTATGTTTAAGCATAGATAATGTAGGGACGTAATTGGCTTACACCAGCATATTTTGACCAGTTACCCGATTCCGTTATTTTGATTGCACCACTCATCATTTAATTTCATCCCTGTTTTATTATTTGTGCTACCAGGAGCTATCACCAGGTGATAAATCGGTGAAAATTTAATTCATTTATATTTGAATCATGTGGGCTATTCATTTATGAATTTTAAAAAATACACCACTTAATATTATACTCGTAGTGATTAAAGCTAATTATTTGTACAAAAACATCATGATAATTATGTAGCCCTCGTATTCAATTCAAGAAGATCAATCAAAACGATTGGCTGACGCAACAAATAAAGAATGTGGATGGTCATTTGCTATAAAACTGTAAGAAAATTGATATGTCGCCTCGAGTATCATTTTTTTTTCATTCTTGAACATCAAGGTACAAGGTCATATAAAGGCAATTAATGTGCCTGTTTGTACAGTGAGAGAGAATGCCATCAGTATCTCCTCTTAAGGATAAGATTTAACAACAAAGAATCTGTAGTTTCTCAGATAGTAATTTTCTCTAAAATTAAAAAATAAGAGAAAAATCTTTTATTGTCACGCCTCTTTTTTAGCTTATTAAAAAATTCTTGTGAATCTCGTCGTCAAGACTGATTGATCCGTTATTGAAATCTAGTAGACGTTTCAGCGAACTGATCAAATTCTTTAAATAATTGACAGCCCTAAATCAATTAGCAGACAGAAGAATCTCTAATTGGGTTGTTAAAACAATTCATTGGAACTTCTGTTCTAACTGCTATTCACTTCTATAATTTTCTGCATTTCATACATAATATGTATTGCTTTAATAATGCAATAAGAAATTAAAGGACTGGAAATTGGTATTTTCGAACTAATTGAGGAATGCGTAATTGATTATAAACCGTTAGTGTATTAATATTGCATCTCGTGTGCTGCTGCAAATCATTTTCCCCGTCATACAGATGCTTTAATATTTATTTAAAAGGAGGTACATCATTATTTTTATTACTATGTTTTGGTTATTTATTATTATGTTCTAGTATCAATTATCCATTTTTCTTTTTAATCGATTTATCAATATGAATTGAATTTATTGCAATTTTATACAATGAATTATTTATATGCATGTTGCAATTTGCATTAATAGATTGTCACAGTCTCTTTAAAGACATTTTGTTCAATTTTTAATAATTCAAAAGAAAATAAGCAGGTATTTTCAAAGCAAAACTAACAGGTTCATCTGTGGATTATTATATTCAGTAGTATAGGATACTTTTCTTAGCACTAGAGATTATTGATTATGTGTCCCATTCATTAATAAATAATTATTGAAAATTGCAAAACCAGCAACAAAAATATTAATATACATATATATACAATACATATTTCTCGAAAAGCTAGTGCCTTGAAAATGTTGGCAAAACATTTATTTTTTACATAGAAAGCCCAACATTCAAAGGAAATTGAAAATTTGTTTGCTAAATTTCACGATAAAAATTTTAAATGTTGCTAAACTACCTACATACATTAAAATGATGGTTTTTCGAAAAAATTGGTTGAAATCATAACGATGTTTACGTGGAAAGTGAACTTATTGCACTTAAAATGTAATTAATGAAAATTATTATAGTGAAGGTAAATCGTTTACGAAAATGTGTCAAGTATTAATTGTTCTGATTAGGTGTATGTAGTATTCATACTGTATTATGGTGGATGGTTAATGATTGATATTGTACACATTGGGTATGTTTCAGCAAGCGGCTTGAAAGCGGTAGTCAGGTGGGATCTACATAACCATACGTATACAGCGAAGCAACGCACAATTTTGATGTACTCTATTGAGAGACTGCATCGAATAGTTTAATGCAGCTATTCGGAACGGACCTATACCTTATGAAAAACTTACTAGGTATCACAGTCTGAGAGATATAACACGTTGGTAATATCATATCATAATAATATATCGTCCATCGCAATATTATATTACGCCTATATTTTATTGCTACAGTAGAATGGAATCATATTACTTTTATTGTAATTTTAATTACATGTCCCGCTGTCAGAAATTAATAGTTTCTTTCCAAATATTCCAAGTTCCAAGTATTCATTAAGCTTATTTATTATCTATTGCTATTTATGAATGCATGCCGATCTATCTATTGTTTTAGTTACATATTAAAAAACCCCGTCGCATTCTTAAAATTTCCTTACAGATATGTAAGTAAATACTTTACGTTTTGTTGAA
Organism: Platypus cylindrus; assembly: GCA_949748235.1. Lineage (NCBI taxonomy): Eukaryota > Metazoa > Arthropoda > Insecta > Coleoptera > Curculionidae > Platypus > Platypus cylindrus. Next base: position 7,443,912 of record OX456489.1, on the reverse strand, counting down.
CTTTAAATTTCGACAATGAACTTGCATAAATGGTTTAAACTTTAAATAATACTTCCACTACGGTTCACTCAGAATCCATCTTGTCTTCAATGTGTTCAAATCATGTAAAACAAGAAATTCCATATTATTATTATTATTACATCTTATCATTATACGAGTACATAATTCTTTCAATTCCATCTATCTTTTCAATTCTGATGGAATTTCACGTTTTTTATTCTAGATGGGCGGCATGCAACATTCACACACACAGGCACACTAGTTGAACTGCATGCCAGACAGCCTCCTCCTGAAAAATTCCTCCTTCGCACCAACACATCTGCTGTTCGGTCGCTTCGTTTCTTCTTCTGTATGTAATTGGAATCTACATCAAACACAACGTGAACAACAATAACAACCATATTGACCGATTACGTTTTTTTTTTTATTTGTATGAAATCTATCTATACTACTTGTTGGATTTTATTATTATTGTTTTATTGAACAATAAAAGAAATTATAAGAAAATTCCACATTAATGACTTAATGATATATTGATTAAGATGAATTCATGTGATGGGGAAAAATCAAGATAGACGTTTGTGTCATTAAGCACGCAATTATTGTTACTATTTTGGATTAGGAATTTCTACCAAATATCCCGGAATTCAAATTCAAAGAAGTAATTAAATGGGCATGAAGATCATTTGACTAAAAATTAAGATAAAATCAAAATTGAATTGAATATATAAACACTTAAAAATGGTATCTTCCAAAATGCTAAATATTTTCAAAACTATTAAAAGGAAAATGAAAAAGCATTCGCTAAATATTTTTGCATAAATTCTATAAAATTGGCACTTCATCATCGTAGCATAGATTACTTGGATGTAAAGATATGGCGCAGTTCAATTGTGATAAATGGGGATAATAATCAAGAAATTCACAAAATAAGAAATATGTACATATAAAACTTGGTATATAGTGATTGTAAAAACCGTCCTTTCAATAAACTTATACATATTACACTTCAAATATGAAAATGGCAGAAAATTGGGCACCGTTCTGCCAAATTTGGCTATATAAATTCATTTTCTAACTTTACTATTCGATTAATTACTTATTCAACTGGATGGAAAATGACTACAAAGTAATATGCATATGTAATTAAAAATCATCTTATAACTTTCTCTAATTTAATCTAAATTCTAAACATACGTTAATCAATGTGAAAACTATTTGAAGGATTATTACCTGAGCAATAGCAAACTACTTATGTATTAATAAATGAAAATATGAATTACGTGTAATAATAACAACAATTTCATTAACAATTTAATTATTTATTGATTTACTAATAAGTATGTATGCGAATTTATGCGTAATTTACAAGGCAGATTCAATATTTGCTGCTTCTAATCAACACCATAGTAATGACAAGCGAGGACGAATAAATATAAATTTACTTGGATATGTACTTACTATATGTAGTTAGATAGATAGGCAGTTATGTAGCATATATATGGGACTAAAACATTTAACATTTACTTTGGTCGTTGTTATAGAACACAAAATACTAGAAAAATATGTATTTAATAGGTCCAATTTGATTGTACCCAGTCAGTTTTACGTAATAACAATTTTACATTAACAATTTTAATTGTAGGAATTGTAAGATTGAAAAACAGACACATACCCGCATAAATTTGTAAAAAAAAACTACGCAATTTTCATTTTATACATTCATTTATCGAAATTCCATTAACGGTGTAACCAAACCATTTAAAAAAAGGAGGTAAGGAAAGTTCGCATCAACGTTATCTAAGTATTTGATTATATTTTTGCTGTAAATAATTATGTACTGTTAATAATTAATTATTATTAAAAACAATAATGATAATAATAGAAAAAAAAACAGTTTATTTTTAATGAGTGTACTTTATGGATGCATGTCCAATAGATAGGTCTTCCGCTACGTTTGTTTTTTGAAAAGCCATTGACCATAGAGCGCACTATCATGCGTTTAAATTAGCAAAAGACGTTATGGCTTGCTGGTTTTTTTCGTCAAAAACCATAGGATACAATAACAATTATAATAATTATCATTACGATGATAGACGAGAAAAAATATTAATTTTAGGAAGCGCCATAAAAACTGTAGAAACATTCAAGAACTGTGTACCAAAAAAATCAATTTGAATACAAGACAAACAAACTGTGTAGTTACTGATAAGGGCGAAATAATCTGGAATCGATTAAATTGATGGAATACAACAGACTATTTTAAACGGTTGCTCCATCTGCCACAAAGTATGCAAAACCAAGTGTCAATTTACCAATAATAGATGGCATATGTGCGAATACTCTCCACTACATACATACAGATAATGTATGCATGTGGATAACAAACATCCAGTAAATAAACGTGCGTGTATATAATTCGCAGAATTCGTCATGAAAATAACAAACTAATAATTTTCTTTATCAACTGAATGGAAAAAAGAAAAACAAATAAGTCTGTAATTATAGTATATTAAATTTATCAAAAATAGCAAGGGAATTCTATAGAATGACATTAGTTGTTTGGTGAGGAGGAAATGTGACGAGACCAATTATTAATTTTATTAAAATTCTAAAAAATCTCCACCTTTCATGATGGTTTTTGTAGTGATTAATTGATTAAAAATTTTGTCTTTCTCAATGAATCACAAAATTACTAGGTTTTACTTAATATATTTACTTAGATCAAAAGCTAAGCTTCAATCATCTGTTTCTTTTTGGAGTAAAATCCGACAAAATAAAACATGCAGTTTTATTTTGAAAAAATATTATTAAACATTTTTGAATATTTTCGATTATTATATTTTAGCATCTTTTTGTCATTTCGAGCTACTAAAAAAACCTCTTAAAATTCCTTTCGTATTTACGCAAGCACTTTTAATTATTTTGTTTTAAATGATTGCCAATTTTTTGAATTTTATTTATTTTGTTTTTTCGGCAGATTGTGTTCATAACTCTTGAAAGCAATAATAATTAAATTTTGAATACATTTAAATTATGCGGCATGGCAGCACTGAGAAGTATATAATTATTGTTTTTAAATAAGTAGATAAACATAAGTATATGTGAATGCAACCTTACATTAGGAGCAAAAAAAAATAATTTCCATAGCAATCGCAAGGTTGATTTCTAAAGTAAACTGTATTTATTATTAATACCTTCATTAAAATCATAATTTTATTATTAATTTGGTGAATTTATCTACATTTTTCCGTATTCTATAAATTTTTCGATTATATCTTTTTATTTTTTATGTTAAAATGAAGGCCGGCGGCCGATTTGACATTGATATAAATTATAATTTAGGTAGACACACATAGCACAGAATAAATATATTCTGTGCACATATAGAAGGCTGTCTTCATTCTAACCATTCTTAAATAGATTAATCTGAACTGTGAATTTTGGTCCTTCGAGCTCGATCTACATATACAAACTGATATAATGGAGCCCACATCAATAAGAAAGAAAGATTAATTCATATGCCAATCTTTAGAGCACACTTATATAAATGCAATATGTCATGTATCTAGAAATTTTCTCAATTCAATTAGTATGAAATACCTGATAAATTTGCTTGTTGCTGTTGTTCATTTTCTTGTTGTACCATCGTAGCAGCCCTTGATAAAACATCTAATGGCGATTCGTCTTGAATTTCATCCATATTGGACTTGTTGCCGTATTTTTCTATTGTGGAATGTGACGTTATCATTTGTAAATCAATAAAACTGATTAGTAGATATTATGCTGGTCTTTCAGACTGTGGTTCTGTAAAAAAAGAGGGAAAACATGTAAGTAATTATGTAGGACATACATGAAAAATGAAGGTTGGAACCTTGCGGAATGGTGTACACGGTATAATATGTATTTGGATGTACTTTTTTCGGAAAAAAAATCATATAAATAGGTAGGTAATTATAAAATATGCACATAAAAGTTGATGTATCTATATAGGTATATTATACATGTACCGGTAAATTCGTTTTCCTTGTTTAAATAATGTTTGTGTTTATTTATATTGCGCCAATGAAATTATCCGCAATGGAATGCGAGGTTATCATTGCCGCCGTCTCTCTTTTGGGAATCGAATATTATATTTTATGGGTTTCCTTTTTTTTGTTTTATAATATCATATTATCTCTCTGCACTAATAATATAATTAACCACAAAGCACCATATTATTTTATTTATCAGAGAAAAACAACAATTATGATGTACGATGAGGAATACTTCCTGCTCAGCCTTATACTAATATGTATCATATGGAATAGAAATATTTGAGCACGTAAAAAGTATGGATTATTTCCTTAGTCGTTGGAGAACACTACAACACGGGTATATACATGGGTATTTTATACAAAGAGGGTATAAAAACTCCTTCTACCTATTTAGAGTATCTAAAAGTAATTTGTGACAGTTTCCCAAATTGATATTGATAATGAAAAACTGATATCTTCTATAGCACTCGTAGAAAGATAGGTAATTTTATTATTAAAAAACCATCATTAACAATACATATATCGTTCAATTTGGTCGCTTTTTAAACAGTGTTAACAAACGAATAGGTACTAATTAATATATTTAATCAATACATACATACTTATTCTAAATATTTTAGCACGTTAGATAACAATCGATAGCTGATTAAAAATCTACAAAAAACTGATATAATAAATAATCTGTTATTTATTCCGCCTTAAAATCAAATATATATTATAACACTTTTCGCTTCATCGCTTCGTTCGTTAAGTGAATTAATTAAACTTAATAAAATTATAATAATTTAATAATTATTGCGGACTGCAAAAAAAAAACAAATAGAACGAGTGGATCAAGTAGAATTACTAGCGAAAAAAGGGTATTTAGAAAGTGAATAAATTTCCAATATTAAGCAAAATATTTTCTAAGTTAAATACGTTGATTAACGTATTGATTTTCGTTAACTTTATCGCTTATAAAGTAGATTGAAATTCAGGATAAATTCCCTCTTATCGAATCAAGCAATAGTCTTTATGTTTTTTTTTAATAATTTGTGTCTGAACTTAAACTTATGCATATGTGTATCATATGTGCTCAAAGCTTTAGAAACTTGCTGTCCTAATGACTGTCAATTAATGTTATGCTATGATATTAATTTTAATATTGTTTATAATTTAGTTTATCCGATAGGGAATGCAGTATTAAGTATAATTCAGACAAATTATACAGCAATGCGAATGTTAATGTTAACAAACTACCGGTTAACAATCTCATCACACTATTCTATTGTCTTCCATGTTTATTATAATAAAATATACAATAATGTGAATTGGGTATTTGCATTGAATAATCTATATTAAACATGCTTATATTTATTTAAGTAATATACAAATCCATAAAAAGATAATTGCACAACGAAAAAAAAACACTAATTAAGAAAAATACTGATTATGTATGTCTAATTAATATAATTATTTTATGAAAAAAATATTATTATTATGTTTTTTTTTCTATAAAATAACAAATTTTATTTCGTTTCAACCAGATAAAATGAAAATAGAAAATTTAATACAGAATGACTGTTCTGCAGTATTAATTTAACTAAGTGCTAACTGAAACTGTAATTTATATGGATTTTGGTTTCGGTTAGTAAATTGAGCAGCTTGTAGCGAGTTTTGTAAAGAATTATAAATAGTCTATCAGTTGAAATTTCAGTATTTTTCCACGATAAAAGTGAATTTTTAATCATCAGACAGTTAAATTTAAATTAATTCCCCATTGCTCAAATGTATGATAAAAAAAGGTGCGTATACTAAATGTGATATTAATATTATTAAAGTATACCTTTCTCTGGATCGTTTATCCAAATTGTGACCTTATCTAAAATCTACCAATCAAGGTTAAACGAGACAAAAATTCAAATGTGTACTCTATAGTAGTTAGACACTATCAAATTTAAATAGAAACAACCTAAGTGCATAATATGTATCTAAATATATTGGCAGACGTAAAAGCTAATATTTTGTTGACACTAACAATGCATTGACAGTTTTTTTCACACATTCCTAACTAAAATTGTTGGCATTTTTCCCCTATCGTGTTCTTCGACGTGTTTTTTTTTTCAACTGCCTCGTGATATTCGTTATTCCAAATTAATTTCGGTAAATCGAAAAATGTGCCAAAAAATATATCAAATTTATTGTATCAAGTTGATATTCTAGTGTGGGTTCCTTAGTGTTTACTTGCAATTTTTATATAATATGCGTATACGATATTGAAATATTCTCTATTCGGTGTCAATTATTTGTAATAATTATTCAAATATGTAGGTAACATTTGTTGAAAACTCCAAGGAATTTCTTCATTAATAAACGGATGCTTTCACTAACGCTTTTTCGCTAGTAAATGGCTATAGATAAAATGCATTTCTCCATTCAATTTGAATACCTAGACTGCTCGTAATAATTATTATTTATTACTAACAATTTTATTACATTCTTAGGTGTATTATCTAGTTGAATAGGATTTTAAATATAAAAAAATAAAGCTAAACCCAAGAAAAAAATGCGAAAATTCGGGATAGAAGGCAGCTGGTTATATAGTTCTATATAACCATGCCTGCAGTTCTATAGCTAGAACTGCAGGCACATGCAACCAACATGTGTTGAACAGATGCTTTCAAAAAATATTTCAAATTTGAATATATATATATAAAATTTTGACTTTCTGTTATTTTTATTTTCTTATATGTAGATTTTATTTATCCAATTTTATTCAAAATGTCAAAATATCATCAATGAACAGAATAGGAATATTATCTATGTCTAGACTTAGGAATTTTGATCTTCATCAGGAAATCCTTGGAAGAATGTTTTGAAATACATAATTAAACATTGAAATTTATTGGAAAATTTACTAAATTGTTAATTGATAGATTAAGTGCATATTTACCTACTTATGTTTTCATATTTGGATTATATGGATATCTAAATAGATTAGACATTTAAATGTAGCAGCAAAATTGATACCAACTTGTTTAATACCGAATTGCGTGGTGTATCTAAATTTTTCAATAGTTTTATTCATGGATTTATGCATCTTCCTATTACGCAAGCATAATAGAATAATGGTTGAAATTATAATTTCATACAACTTCTTTGATTACTTGCAGATTTTTTTAGGAATACCAATAGTAATTTTCAAAATAAAAAGCCTAATAATGGTATAAGATTCTCGAAAATTTGTCATGAAATAAGTATTTATAATAAGCTCTACAAAATTTGAATGCCTCCCTACCCCTACCTATAATCATAATATAATCTCTTATTCATTGAGATATAAAAAATGTATGGAATTCTAAATCGTTAAATAAACTGCTTTCATCCACTCTCCTCCGCAAACTAAAAAATTGGGGTAACGTTTGGTGAACAGTGACCTGGATAATGAAAATATTTGGAATTCTTTTTGTTGAACACAATTGACGACATGAGGAAAAATTACTAGGTCAAAATAAAAATATGTATTGCACAATGAGAGCTTTATCATGTGAAAAATGTATAGGTACTACATAGTATGTATACGAGAGCGGGTACCGCGCTTTCTTTTCCCAATACAATTCTATATCACAATAGCTGGATATACTTAGTTTGTCTGTCTTCTGTTGAAAATTAAAAACACGAAAATGATGAATCCCAATGAAAACAACAATATTCGTAATTAAATAACTCAATCAGAAAATAAGCATTCAGCCAATTCAACGTTTTAAATGTATAAGGCTAAGCCTTTAGAATTGTTAATCAATACTACGAACACAAGACAAGGGCATATAACACCCTTAAAAATCGATACAGATACATGAAACTTACCTTGGAAAATGAGGCGGAATCAATTTTTTCACAATTTTCTCAATGGTATTATTAATAACAATTAAAATTATTTCAAATCCGCTCTACCGTACTTTTTTAAACAGCCCGTACCGAACTAAACAGCATACTTTTAAAAAGAATTTGACATTTCGATCGAACCTGTGAGTTTGGAATGCGAAGAATGCCAAATATTTACATTGGCCCTCTATCGGAAAACTTTCAATTTATTAAAGTCCGATTTACACGATAACAAAATGTTACTGTCAACTGTTCCTATTTTAAATTATAGATTAAATTTGGACGTTTGCTTGAATTACACTGGAAATTATGGAAATAATTTAAATAAATGTATTAAAATAATTAGATATGAAACTAAATATTGTTTTTTTTTGCACTAAAATATTGTCATAAAACGAGAATTTTTCAGCAAATTTATTGTGTTGTGTAATTAGGGCTGTCATTGCTATTGGCTAGCGAGTTCGCATCGCATGGCTGCTTTTAACATAAGAAAGTAGTTTTGATAAATTGGCCGACGTGCCGTAAAGAGGAATTTCTATATGTAATGGAATTCGATATCAAACTTTTCGAATATTTCACAAGGAGCATGCGTTCGTTATTTATTTCAAAGTATATACTTTAAATTGTAAATTTAAAAATAAGACAATGAATATACTGTAGCGCATCATTTAAATTAAATATTTACCAAAACGTAAATAATAAATATACATATAAATATACAGGTCAAAATCAAATTAGAATATATAAAATAAATGCATAATAGAAATACAATAAAAAGTCAAAATTCAAATTATTAAATTATTTTATTTTGGTATCATAAATATTACTAAATTTATAAATAGGTATATTCATTCTTTAGTTTTAGTTAAATAACTTAAATAATTTAACTGAATGATTTTAAAAGAATTAATAAAATTATGAAATAGAAATTTTAAATTAAAAAATTAAATTACATAGTTAACTATAGTAATACATTACAGAATTACTGTTTTGTTGCTTATAAAATTATAATTTAAGATTTAGTTAAGGCATAGAGGAAGCGAAGTCCTCTGTGAAAAGCTGTGAAAAATGAAAGTGTGAATTCAATATTAAAGTAAAGCATCAATAAATGATAACGACAAAATGGTTGGCTAAATTTTATCTCTGGTTGCCTAAATTAAGGCATATGCAGATGCATGCATCGGCATAAGTAACATAAGTTTATGTTTCCTATTTTCTTTTCTCACATAACCTCAGTTATTTATTGCGTTTGTTAATTGAGACTTTCATGTTTTGAGATAAATAAACGATAATAAATCTTTCATTTTAATCATGTGCCTAATTTTTTCTAAGTAAGAACATATAAAAGATCATAAGAGAAAAGCAATTATGGCTGATACAGTGTCTTATATTCAACCCAAATCATTCATAAGTCCTAGTTTCTGGAGTAAACTTACGGATTTAAAGTTAAATATTGATAAATTAGATGAATCTCCTAAAAATATTTGGGGTTCGTTCTGCTTAAGTGGAAATCCTTTGGTTAGTGTCCCTTTTCTTGAGGTTGATAGTACTTCGTTCAATTCGTAAGTTGCAAAATGTAGTAACTTGCTGTCTAGTAAATTGTTTCAAATCATAGCTCTTTCAATGGTCAGAATATGTATCTACCTTTCTATGGACGATTAATAAATAAGAATACAATTGAAAATTTTAAAGAATGTGATAAAATGGAATTGCTATGTAATGAAGGAGCCTTGTTATTTGAAAATATAGTCTCTGGAAAGGCTGTTAAAAATCCATCATTTTTAAATGCTTTTCTTGTTTTAACATTTTGTGTGAGTACCTTCTTATTTTTCTTTTTGGATATTTCTATTAGATATTAGTAGAAACCTATGACATTGAAAGCAAATTCATTGTTTTTTTGTTTTTTGTAACAGGATTTAAAAAGATACCACTACTATTATTGGTTTGCTTTTCCGGTTCCTAGAGGGCTAGTACTAGAGAAAATATCACAAATGAATATTCTTGAAAAATATGACAAGTCTTTGGTAAAAAATGAAATAATAACAGTATTAGGGATCCCTAATGTCGAATTATTTTTCCCTAGGTCAATAAACTATATTTAAGATTTATGGCGTTATCTGAACATAGTAAAACATTTTTTATTATCGAAGAATTTGATAGTGAATTGTTGGTGTACCCTTTGGTAGAGAAACTATCTTCCTTAACGTTGCAGAATATTGAACATACTTATTTTGCTTTTTTCAATATATCAGGAAGTAATGATTTTCTTGGCTCACAATTAAGAAATTATATCCTACTTATATTAAATTACTGGTACATGGCTGTTTATTTCTGATAAGAGTCAGTGTGGGCAATTAATTTTTTAATCGATTTGTTTGTAGTCCTTTTTTGAGGAATAAGATTCAACGTTTTATGGCCATAAATTGTCTAGGTACCAAAAAGACTTTAGATGATTCCGTGATATTTAGTTTTAAACTACCTAATGATATTAAAGAATGTTTAAATACATGGGTGGGATGGGAGAAAAATGAAAGAGAAAAAATGGGCCCTCGTATGGCTAACATGAAGAATACTTTAGATCCAGAAGTGTAAGTGCATTTTTAGGAATCATTTGTGAAATGAAATAGTATTCTACAAGTAAATTAAGAAAATATGTACTTTAGTTTAGCAGAGAATTCAGTTAATCTTAATTTGAAACTGATGAAATGGCGACTAATGCCCGAAATTGATCTAGAAAAAATAGAAACTTCCAAATGTTTGCTATTGGGAGCTGGTACACTTGGTTGCTCTGTAGCTCGGTGCCTACTTGTATGTTTTTAATTGGTTTGTTCTAATAAGGAGCTAAGAATTGAAATTTTAGGGTTGGGGCGTTCGTCATATAACATTTCTTGATAATTCCACTGTATCTTATTCAAATCCAGTCAGACAGAGTTTGTTTACTCTTGAAGATTCAATTCATGGACGACTAAAAGCTGAGGCAGCAGCTGATAATTTGAAGAAAATATTTCCTGGCGTAGTGAGTTTGGATAAGGAAAATAACGAAATGTTGGGCGAAATTTTAATGAAAGAGATTTTAGGAGACTAAAGGTGTTCAACTTAGTATTCCTATGCCAGGGCATCCTATCGGTGAAATTTTACATAACCAAACTGTAGAAAATGTGAAGACATTAATTAATTTAATTGAAACTCATGATATAATATTTCTGCTAACAGATTCTCGAGAAAGTAGGTGGTTACCTACAATGTTAGGAAGCTATTTAAAAAAGGTAGAATAAGAAGATATTATTTTTTTACATGTTGCTAGTATCTGCCTTTATATACGCATATTTCTTATATGCTTGTCTTGCTTCATTGCATCTATCGTCTATCGTAATAGCACTTACATATTTCAAATTTCATTCTTAAATGTCAGATATATGTATTGTTCTTGGGCTTTAGATTGTTATCAATGCAGCTTTAGGCTTTGATAGCTACTTAGTGATGCGGCATGGTTATTATGATAAAACGCAAAATCTTGTCGACGGCATGAATAATATTGATGGATTTACTTTTATTCAAGGAGAATGTTTGGGATGTTATTTTTGTAACGACATATCAGCACCTGGTGATGTAAGTTAGTGTCGATAATTAGATATAATTAATCATTAGATTCTTAATCAACTAGTCAATAAAAAATCGAACATTGGACCAACAGTGCACTGTCACTAGGCCGGGAGTCTCTCAAATTGCTGGAGCATTAGCTGTTGAATTAGCTATTTCGATTTTGCAACATAAAAAAGGGTGATATTACAGCACACCAACTCTATATTGAGGAAATTTAATATAAAATTATTGTTATAGCATAAATGCTTCTGCATTTTTCAAATCCAATAAAAATGAATCAGAAATCAACCCAGAATTACAAGATCAAAGTATTTTAGGACTGATACCACATTCGGTTCGTGGATTTATTTCAACTTATCAACAAATCATTCCTGCTACATTAAAGTACAATCAATGTGTTGCCTGTTCGGAATTCATAATGAAAGAATATGAACAAAATGGAATCGATTTTCTATTTTCAGTTTTTAGCAGCTCAAAATACTTAGAAGATGTTACTCAATTGACTCAAATGTTCAATGATTTGATATTAGATGAGGTAGTGGAAACAATGAATGATTAGATGTGCCTGTTTGTTTCTCTTTCGTACTTTTTTCTTTGAATTTTTGCTTTTTTTGCTATTTTGGTAGTGTTGTTGTTTTGTTTGCATTATTCTCAGTGGTTTATTCTTACCTATCAATGTTATTACGCTACACAGGTGAAACATGATCTTTGTAGATATTAACTCATTTTTGGATGGCATCTTAATTGTCGAATAATGATGTTTTGTATTATTTTAAATAGAACCAAACAGCATGCGAGCAATCACGTAAAGGGAAAAGAAGGATTCATCTGTCAGTGGGTCTCATTGCAGTGTGCTTATGGCTTCTTCGTTTTAATAATAAAGAGATAGTGCCATATTAATTTTGTTATTTAGTTTTTTTCTAAAATAAGTATGGGATTAAAATTCATTGAATGATGCCATGACATCCATTGCCAATTTTTTTACTATTTTAACATAATTGTAACGTTTCGTAATGATGTGGACAAAGTTGCTTGGAAAATACTTCACTTGAGTAAAAGAAAAATTGTTGTTTGGTTTTATTTAGAATAACGTTAACTTTACGTAGAGATTATACTTTATTCACCAATAAAGTAGCTTTATTAGGAATTGAACTTAACATAAGATAATAACAAGCTAAACAATATTTCTCTAAAGTTTTTAGCAAATCGATTTTGTTTCATTTTTTCATGCTTTCTATTAACTATAGCTATTTATTTCTTATATTACTCATTTGTTACAATAATTCTATTTTAGGAATGAAACTTTATTTGTAGGTATTAGAATTAAATTATGATGAGGAACTTTGAAATTGATCACTGTGCATGTTCAATATAGAGGCTTGCGAGGTTGTGTTTATTGGACATTTCTCCAAAGATGTAACTATTTATGTTTTTTTATATTGGAAAAATATAAAAAAAATAAATAAAAAAATAATAAATAAAATAAATATAAGTAACATTATGATGTAACTATTTATTTATATTTTTATGTAATTTGTGATTTGATAAGTTGTTAATTTATACTTTGTACGGTACGATATAGAAATGAGAAATAAAACACCAAGATATTTTATAGGTACGCATTTATAATCAATATTATTTACATACCTATTTATAATATTCAACGAAGTGTGCCCTGTTTAATAATAAACTACTGCATATAAGGAACAAAAACGTGCATATTATGATTTAATAGTATTCATTTATAATTAACGACACATTGATAATTCATTATGATATTTTGGTTTATCTAATATTAAATTTTTTGGATATACTCTTTTCATATTACGCTTCTTCTAAATTTAAATAATTCATTAGAATTTACATAGAATATGTAAATATGTATATTGGTCGAAGGTTTCAGGTGGGGAAAATAAAATTATTATTTTCGATTGGTGGCATGGCACTGAAAACAAAGGTGTAGCACCATAAAAAATTAAAATTCTACTTGATAATTTTGGTTCAACGATTAAATCAACAACAATACACTTTAATTCTATTTAAAGCAAAATATGATACAATAAAAACATTTAAAGTAAAATGAATTGAAGTTTACCTATTTTTATGTGTACCTTCTACCGATACGTTATCCATAATATTATTGAAAAGCAATAAATGGACATTTATGTGCACATTTAACGTAAGTAGGTACATGCATAGATGATTCTAACCATTTAAATAAGATTTATGGGTTATTTTTTCTATATTTTTATTCTTAAGTCTTATTACATCAATTCCGTGAGTTGTTACTGAATGCTATGCTATGAGATGTGTAGTGATGGGTGCGCTTTCGCTTGGAATGGAATGTTTCAATTTATTCATAGTTCTTTTATTCAAAACGTGATTTAAATATTAACTTATTTCTTTATTATGGACTAATGTGCAGTCAACTAAAACATCTTCTTTGAATCTTAAAGATCAATAACTGTCGATAAGGATTAATGCGCCAATATTTTCTAATTTTAATGTTACATTAAAATAATACATGACTGATGTGTAAAGATTAAGAGTTAATACGTTATACAATTCAAAGACATTTCTACAAATCTTAATCTATTTATCTTTTTAAAAAAATAAGGTTTTTGCAATTGCTTGGTGATTGACGGTTTCTTTGGGTACTTGGGACTAGGTATGTTTTTAAATTCTTTACTATTTTCTGACAAAAAGTGGTCTACTATTTGAAGAAATATATAAATTCTTTCGATAAACACTGAGTTTTTCTACACTTTCGCTAATTGTATAGATTGAAGATACTCGCAATCCATTTTTATTAGCGATTATTTGAAAATGGGGCTTAGGTTGATAACGGTGATTGTACGGCGATCCCTGTAATAATAACGGTCTCTGTTGCGAGTCAGAACGGAAAGATTTGTTAAATAAGCTTGTCACATGTTTGGGTGTTGACAATCTGATGGACAATGGCCGTTTAGTTGAAGAGAATGGTGATTTGCCATGGAGGAAAGCCAATTCATTTCGACGACGTGCCAAAACATTTTGATAGACATTAGTATCCTTTTTATTTTTTGCAAAATTGTTGTAATAAAATCGTAAAATACTTCCAGAATTTGTGTTGTTTTTGTCGGGTTGCTTTTTGTTTATGTTATTGTTTTTAAATAATTGCATTTGAGGCTGGGGGGAAGAATAGACTTTCTGTTGAACTGGAACATTGGAAGTCTTATATGCTAACGGATTATCTTGTATTATTATACGATTGATTGGAATATCTGTTTGACATGCAGATTCTGTACGTTGTCACACCTCCTGGAAAAATATTGGCAAATTAGTAAATTTGTAGAATACCTAGAAAGACATCAGTAACCTGTAAAAACTTCACTGGGCACACACCCTGACGATTGTCACCAGAACGAATCATGACCATTCCATCTAATTCTTCACCAATTTGAATTACGATTTGGTCCCGCAACAGCATTAAACCATTATCACCATCTGCTACTTGCAGATTATGAGTTACCTAAAAATAAAATCCATTAAAACTTTCTTTGTTTATAAATTGAAAGAGCAATGGAATATGAGAAGTGAAAACTTTCGAATTCTAACAAGCGAATTAACCGGATTAATTTTGTATAAGGGTATAATCAACATGTATAAAGGCAAGATAAATATTTATGAGAAGTTAAAACGAGATAGAACTGGAGATTATCGTTAAAATCTAGTTGATTTTTCTTATGAAATATTAAGATGAAAAAAAAGATGGAATAATGATTAAGTTTTTTACCGTAAAATACCGGACGCTAATGATATTAAACGTTAAACTTGAATTACTTGTAATGGTTTTTCCCCTGAAGATAATTTCGACACATATTTGGATGGGAAAAATCCAATTTTTCCAAAACATTTTCCTTTCCACCAATCAGGATCAGCAGTTTCGATTACCGTCACTTTGTAACCGGCTTTTAAATCTAATTCATCCTGATGTCTCGCCTTGAAATTGTAAAGGACTACATATAAGTTGGTTGGAAGAAGACGATGGGATTTCTGAAAGTAGATGTAAAGATAAAACTCCAGTTTATATTCTAAACACATATATACAATTGAAAGCAGAGCTTTTTTTGCAAACAAAATCTACTCTTACTTTGCCAACCGGACTTGGACAGGGTGAAGTACTTGCTGACGATGGACTTTTCTCATTTTCATCTGGTAATTCTACAGATGACATTCTGATATTCTTTGCGGAGAGTAGTCGCCTATTGTGCACTGGACTGGAAGGAGCTATTACAATTTTAAGATTATTTTCATTGCTTCCGTTATTTAAAGAAGAATTACAGTAATTTAACTGTGCTAAAGCAAACTGGTTAGAAAAAGTTTCGAAAATGCATTTAGCTAAGAAAAAAATACATCGACATGCGAATACTCAAGAATTTTCGTGCAGTTTGAAAATCCAATCATTCCTTTAAAAAAAAGTTAATGAACCGTTTTGCAGAAACTTGTCACGTTATGACCAACTTCATAAAAGTTTTCCACCAAATATATTTAAGAAGTGGGCATTGTACGTAGGTAATACAAGTTTATCATTAAATTTCTGCCAAAACGTTTCATTAAATTTCAACGCTACTATAACAACAACAAAAAGATGGAAAAATTGCATACTTGACTGAGTTAACAGTTCTTTTCGCAGAGTATGGCTGAGAAGAGATCGTGGTGGAATTGTGGATGCAACAACTGCGAAACATGCATGTTAGTTTAACACATGATGGAACATTCTTAACATAACAATTCAATACAACAAAAAAAAGTAATTTAAGTATTAAAAATAGAAAAATACGTATGTATAAGTATTGACAAGTGGAATGGAAACGATGCATGAAAGTAATAGAAAAAATATATTTTGAGAGAAAGTTGAGTGCGTGTGGACGTGCATTAGAAAAGAAACGCGTAGAAGTAGAAGAAGAAGCTGTAAAATATTTTGAACGGAACGTGTTGGAATTTTATATTAAAAGTAAGTCCTAGGTTTTTAATGCAGGAACCCAGCAACTTGGTACGCAGAAGAGTTAATTAATTATAAAATCTGGAGAATTCACAATGAATATCTTACACTTTCCAAAAGTTGTCAATCAGGGAGTGAGTGTTAGTGCTTAATGTGGTAGCCAGCTATTTTAATAATAAAACATCACAGATTTAAATTATTACGATGTTAACATCTATTTTCCATTACGATCCGTTCAAAGAATGTGAAAAGTTCGCACACAATAAAAAACAAAAACAAGTTAATTAATTAATTAATAGAAAAAAAAATTAAAAAGAAAAAACGAGTGTTCCTCCATACACTGAATTTTAGATGACGAGCTGTGATTGGAATGAGGATCACTGGCAGCGTTTGCACCATGACGCTGCCTTCTTTGAACATGTTCAGTACTTTCAGGAGAATCCAGCGATAAGCTTTTCATTCGTAAGTTGAGTTTTTGACGACGCGGTGAATGCGGAGCTATATAATATAGTAATTAGATTTATTAGAAAAATATGTTTTTTACAGTAACATGTTACTGTACGCCATAATATTTTGATTTCTAGAAATCGATACGAAAAATTGTCGGTAATGTTCTTAATAAATGGAAATCTGCTAGAAATATGAATATATATATGTACAGACAATTTTTCATATTCTACTCTTATGCACATATATGTATATACAAAATATATCTAATTATGTACATCATGACCAAAAAAATGGCATTATAGTTAAGTAAAAAGAACAACATATACAACATGCAAAATAATGCGCTAAAAGTGCTAAAAAATGTCTATGTTTATTGTTTTTACGCTGTTATTTAAAAATTAGTATTCCTAATTTTTATGTTGTTTAGAAAATGATTTCAATGTGAATATTAATTGAAATTCCAATTTTCTCAGCGTAGCTACCTAATACTTCGTATATGCAAAGAATAATAGGATCAATATAGGAGATATTTAACTTAATCCCCAGCCATGCAAGATTATTGCCATTTAGATAGAAGTAAGGATAATCATTTTAATATAAAATTTCATGAAAACCTGTATATTAAATATTACTGTATATTGTAATATTACATTTGTATTCACATAGAAATCAATACTTTTTCATAAACAACCTAGAAAAACAAAAAAAAAACAAAAAATTGTTCTAACATATTTTTAAATTTTGCAATAATCGTTTATTGATAGTAAGTAATACTACTGCAGCAGATTTAATTATTGGGTGATAGTACAGACCGATATTCTTTCCAAATGTGGTGCAAAAATTCTCCGAACCTGAAGATGGTATCTTCATGTTATTTCCTAAAGGGAAGTAATATTTCAATTGTTTTAAAATGATTGGGTTTTTACTATTGCTTTTTGCTTTTGCCTTTTATTTTTAATTTCTAATTTTTGGGTATGATTTATTTCTTGTCCTGCAAAGGTATTTTTTTCCTAATACATACTGCCTACTACCTAAGGATATCTTTTTCAGGGTTCCAGCAGAAGCCTTAATTCAACTAAATATATGAATTAACAATGATACTTCTAATTATTTATCGAAAAAGTGTTGTGTTTATGTATAGTTAGCAATTTATGCGTGCATAGTAAAACATTACTCAAAAAACTATGTACATTTAACTTTAAAAATTAACCAAAAATACGCAAATCTGGGGGCATTGATTGGGATCATTTTGTTATTGTTAATAACAAAAACAATATCTTGTCCTGCAAAGATTTTTTCTTCAAATATTCTTTATTAATAACATGATGCCTTCATTTTAGTTTATTTATAAATAAACAAAAATAAATCGATTAGTTAGATTAGAATGCAATCAAAATCCAGAAACTTACGGACAATTCGAGCGGGGAAAATTTGAAGGAGCACAGGGGAATTATTATTATTATTATTATTCCTTTAAATTTATTATAATTGGTATTCTTTTCATTAACAGATTTATTTATCACAGATGGAGAATGATAACAACAGTAATGAAAAATAAATAGAAATGTATATGCGTCACAAGTTTCAGTTTTTTTAGCTATTTGTAAAGCTACTGCAAATTAAATGTGTTTTGAACGGAATATTTTTTTAAGATAAAAAAATGTCCTTGGTTAAATTTTGAAATTCGTTACGTGTAGAAAATAAATATCATCACTTGTGAAAGGCGATATATAGTTCTCTACTAAATTAAATTTTTTGGCAAAGTTCATTTTTCACTTTTTCAGTAATTATTATTAATAATAAATTCATCTATTGCAAATCATTATCTCTTAACAACCATACAACATTTTAATTTATAATTACATAATTCTAATAACATCATTAATCGATTCGATTTATTTTCTATTGGTTTTATTTAAAGATCTTTTTGAGTTGGATAATGACGATCTCCCTTTAGAATAACATGGCAAAGGAGATGACGCTTTTATAGGAGGAAGAAGTTCAATACTAGAATTACTAGGACCATTATTGTCAATTTGAAGGTCTAAACACAACGGCTGACCGAAGGGGCGATTTCCAGAACCATCTTGAGAATTCCTTTCTGAAAAATTTTAATTTAAAAAAACAATTTGTTCGCAATTTGATGGTGAAAATGAAAAATAGAAAATTTTTATTTGTTAATGAGATAAAATGAATTATTATTGAATGAAAGTTTGTTTTTAAATTCGTTTTCCTGTTAGGCAGCCAAGTTATAACAAACTTTTTACCAAAAGAAAAACACCGAATAGTATTAATAAAACATTTGTTTTCTTCTAATACTTAGAAACTCTCGGGAATATTCAAATAAATGTAAGTAAGAAATAGATCACAAAGTTTACTAGAGTCTCCATCAAAATGTGGCTCTCAAGTTTTGTTCTAAACTTTATCTTTTACAAGATGTAACGGTGTTAAAAGACCAGAATAAACGAAAATCTTTTGCTAAAGCAGAAGACCTATAATGTGAGTTAATAAACAAGAAGACATGTTTTTAACATATTAACTTAAAAAATGATCAAATTCTACATTTTTTCCAAAAAGAATTTTGATCATTTTTAAACAAGTAATTCCTGAAATGAAAATAATATTTTAATACATTAAATTTTGACGAAGTAGTAAAATTAAACAACTTGCTGAAATTAAATGTTGGCAAAAAGTGAAAAAAAGAATAGAAATTAAAACAAACAGAAAATAAATAGAATGAAAACAAATCAGAAATAAGAGAATTAATATTACAAAACAAACAAATAAAATAAATATCGTTGTCTTCGTCTTTGCTGAATGGTCGGATTCGCTTTTGTTTTACTCAAACTCCATCTTCCTGCCAGAAAATCCTGCTTAAAATCTAACTAAATTAAGCGTATAACAATGTATGATATAATTTTATTTGTTTATTGATTTATAATTTCGTGAATGGTTTATATTCCATAAAAAGGTATTTACACAATAGAATCACATGATCAAAACATAAATTTTATAAGCTTAAACCGGCCTAGGTTAAAAAATAATAGTAGAATAGGAAGGGGTACCATTGTATGCATTGGTGCAAATTTTCTGAACTATCATCTGTGCCAATTTCTAATTTGGCACCTGTGTTTGGCATTCTTAACAATCAACACTTTAACCTTGGAAGGGATACTGACGTTTGAAGACAATCTGAGCCAATGCAGATTGTATCTGGTTTGGTTTGGTATGGTTTATTGGGAGAGGAGCAGTCATATTTGCAATACAGAAAAAAGATCATCATATTCTTTTTTGGACTACTATATGTGTATCCCTTTTGGCTGTTAAAATGTAAATACTCAATTTTTTATCAAAACATCAAAAAGGACAAAGTAAAACATAAAAAAAATGGCACTTGAGTAAAACAAAATTGAATTTACACAAGCAAAACTCAATTTCTTTTTTATTAATTGGCATTAGTAGCTCACATTAAGCCAGTTTTATATATCTAGTTTATAGACAAAATAATTATACTACATCATAATAATAACAGTAAATTATTAAATTGTGCTTAAACAATGACAAGAAAAATGAATTTAAGAAGAAAAAATGATGCAGGATGAAATTATTATTGAAAATGCAGGAAATGTTTTTTTTTCATTTAAATATCCCAAGTGATGAGAAGCAATGCTTGTTCAGGTCATAATAAATCAGAGTGGTATTAAAAAATTGTTTAAATTAAAATAGAAATGAACTGGAAATGTAAATTAAGCTTATCGAATGGGATTCCCAACAGGGATGCATCTGTCCTGAATATCAGAAATGCCTATCTATTAAGTAAGTAGTAATAATCTTGAAGTATGATACTCTCAAAAGGATCTAGCTATGTAAACCAATGTTTCGTTCCCTTGAGTGACTGATAAAGTTGTAGTAAAATCACAGGAGGGTCTACGCTTAGATTTTTAGTACAAACATATAAAATGCACAAAAAAGGTTGGGAATCCTTTACTTTCTAAAGCAACTACAACCACAAATACAGTCAAAACAAATTCAATGCAAAATAAATAATAATAGTATTTAATAATAGCTAATGAATATAATGTAAATAAATTTTTAAATAAATCACTCAAATAAATATTTAAAATATTCATATCTGAAGTTGCGAAACGAACAATAGCAGATAATGATAATAATCAGAAAGTCAATAGACAAATTTAAAATTCTGAGAAACGAAGCAACGCACCCGTTTCTCATTCTTCTCTCTGTCGCTGCAACACTTGCTCCAACTTTTCGCTACAGATTAATTTATAATTCCAACGAAATTTGAAAATCAAAAGAAGAAGAAGAAGAAAGTTTAAAACTGTGTGATAATTTGAAATTAAAGTTTAATTTGGGGTAAATTTATGAATAATATAATCTAAGGGAATGAGAAGAAATAGAAATTTTAATCTTTAATCAAGGTAAATTGTACAAACGGTGTGAAAAATATGGATTAAAAAAGAATCTTTATATAAAGAGTATTTTTGCGATATATTAAAAGAAATTTTCAATTTATACGGACAAAAATAAACATTGTAAAATTGGAAAATTTATCTCTTGGAAATACGTTCTCACTTCAGCGAACAACATGGTTGTGCCGTACATCAATATACTGATGTGCTCTTGTTACTGAAAATTCCAAAATAAACACCATTTTCCTTTCATATTTTTCAATATGAGAATAATGTTTATTTTATCTTATTGCTATTTTCGCAACTTCACATCATTCTGAAGGCACTAAAGCTACTTGACACGATTTTATTTGAATTTATTATTCAACATCTTTTTTTTTACTATTTTGAATTTATTACAACCCCAAATTTTTAAAGCTTAAAAAAGCTTTCTTTTTTTTATTAAGCCACAGCGCAAATCAATATCGATCTCTATTTTATTTTATTAGTAGATAGTTCAGTTCAGTTTAAGGATAATAAAACCCTTGTCGAAGTAAAAAAAATTGAATCCTCTTGTGATTGATATCGCTCGAATTTGATAAGGGGTTCGTGATTTTCCAGGAGAGGGTATTATTACATTCATAGAATAATAATGGTCTCGCTACTGACCAGCATCAATTTAATTTGCCCACTTCAACTTCTCTCTCTATTTCTTCCTCTCTCTCTGGTTGCCTGTCTCTTGAGTAGGGGTTTGTGAGTGTGTGTGTGTGTGCGTGTCAAATGCAGCAGTCATTGATCTATCTATATTGCTTTTTAATGTTTTTTGTGAAATTATTTTGAATTGGTTTAATTTTATTTTTCCTAAATCAATAGAATTAGAACGTATTGAAACTCAATATAGGCAAAGGAATGCCTGTATTTTTTTAGTATATTTCATTAAGCTTCTTTTAAATCTTGATTTTTGATAATTCGCATTTTCATTTTATTTCGATTTGCTTAAAGCGAGTTATTAAAAAATCCGTATTCATGAGAATTCCGGATAGATAAAATGTGTAGAATATAGAGCGTAGCACTGCACATATTCAGTGCACAGTATACTAACTGTTGAATATAGCAAACATTGATATAATTTAAACATTAAAATCCATATGGGACATATGCTTTATTTAATCCGATGATTAATAGTCACGATGAATGCCTAAAGAGGCTTCTTCGATCTAATTCGTTGCCGAAAAGTGCACTTTTCGGCACCCGTTGTAGTCGATTTGAGTGACGAAATATACTATTTCCAAAGAAACTTATTGATCAATTTTAGTCATAATTTCATATTTGATAATTATTATACATATAACATATTTAGCAAAATTTTCATTCTAATCAAAAAACACATTATCTTTTATGTATATAATAAGTAAAATTTATTGTTTCGTATATCTACAAGAAAATTGTTAAATC
Organism: Platypus cylindrus; assembly: GCA_949748235.1. Lineage (NCBI taxonomy): Eukaryota > Metazoa > Arthropoda > Insecta > Coleoptera > Curculionidae > Platypus > Platypus cylindrus. The sequence continues at coordinate 7,421,110 of OX456489.1, read as the reverse complement.
ATAACTAGTTTATATTAAAATATGACGAAGCAATATAAAGATTTGAGCAGCAATGAAAAGAAATTGTAAATTAAGCAAAAATTTAATATGCATATTATAAATTAAATTTTTTCATTTCCATTGTGTTTATTTTACATTTTTCTTTTGATTTTAAATCTATTCGTAAAGAAATAATTTAAGAATATTTATTTCTTATATTCCTCGTTTTATATTCGTCGTTTACTATCGTAAGATTTGTCAAATAGCTTTAAGTGTCCGTACTTTTAATGAAATGTGACAGAAAAAATCGATGAAACATGAAACGAATGAACTCAGCGTAACTGATATTATGCATTGTAATTAGTGCAAGTTAATTAATAATAATAATAAAAGAAAAAAACATTCACACATCAATCTCTACAATACAATCATATCTATAAATTTTCAAAAATCCAAAATTAAACTATAGAGAAAAAAAAGAAAATCAAGCTAGAGCCACAGTAACAACAATAATAACATCAACAACAACATTAAAATGCCACAACACTAATAATAGTCAGTGGAGTGCGTTGCGTACTTTCTGGCAGGGAGATGGAGCGATGGCCAGGACTACCATGACGCGATCTGGATCCAAATCCAGTTAAACTTTTCATTCCGGCAAAAATACGTCTGCGTATTGATGTTGTTTCTTGTTGCGATGTTGATGTTGATGGTATTGATGATGATGATGATGTTTGTGGTGGTGGTGGTACTACTTGTTGCTGCGCTGTATTTCCAATTTGAACTTTATTGCGCCGATGGTCTGCACAAAACCGAAGTTTAATATGTTTTGTTTTTGATTGGACATTTAAAGAAAATGTGTGTAAATTGGAGGCTGTTCATCGATTATGTTTCGGGTGTTGGCAGAAAAGATTATTAAATTTGTATATCTATACTATAGTTACATACTAATCACTAATTGTGTTCATTGAATAGACAACTTAATTTTAATTAATATAACAAGATAAACATACAAATTATTTTTAGTTAAATGGCTAATTTAACTAATGAATAACCTACACGCTAAATAATAAAGAGAAGATAAATATTTATAGATTGGAAATTGCATTGTATTTAATACCTACAAACAGTTCAGAAGAAATTAATTTATCTCATTTTATTCAACTAATTTTCAATTACCACATAATATTTTTAAATAGAAACAATTATATTGTAATTATTTTTCATTTTAATCTACATAAATACTTTTAAATTTAATTAAGTATTATAATTAGACAATTAGTGTAATTTGATAGATATTTAAAGTTTGGAGTCTTTTGTGGTTTGTGGTTCTTTTAATTATTACATGCGTGTGAGAGTTAAAAAGAAAAAATAAATCAATAAAAGGTGATTAATATTAATCCTGTTAAGAAGAAAATAGTCCTTATATGGTTTGAAAATGAATGATGCATAGGCGCCTACAATTTATTGCAATAACGACTCTTTTTTCAGAATTTAGAAATAATCAGAATTTATTTATATTCACTATAAATGGCAATTAAAGTATCCTTGTTGTCACATCTGCGATCTAAAGCAGATTAAAGAAAATAAATAAAAGTCACACATATTGTGCAATGTATTTCTCCTATTGTATTCTAAAATGTTTAATAGATACAGGAGCATTTCAATAGATACAAATCTACTGAAAACTATTACTTATTCGATTGAGTCATTTATTTCTTGAATAGCATCTAGTCGGAATAATTTACTTCTTGAACTTAATAAATTATTTGCAATTGACTTTAACAAATTTTCACAAAACAAACGATGAATATGTCTTTCGGTTCCTTTCTATTTTAAATTGCATAGCATGTACTATATATGCTTACTAAATGAGGAATATTTCTCGTTTGACCTTGGTAATAATGGAAATTCTAAGTCTTCAGTCAATTAAATTATAAGGCGGCCATATATAAATATCCAATTTTATATAAGGGCCTCAAGTAAAATTGGAAATTATTCAAAAAAATGCAAATATATACAGTTAATTATTCAGAACCATTACTAGGCGAAAGTCACAATTTTGAATTATTCATAATAATTTAATTCAATAATTATTATAGACAATACATAGAAGTTTTTTTAATTCTACAAATTTCTTTACTACAAATTTACCCCCAGATTAGCAATAACTTAAAGTATCGATTCAACAAACTTAAAACCGAAAATAATAAGATCTATTTTCCTGAATTTCGTACGAAATACTTATTACCTATCAATCTAAATGAAGAATAAATAACTATGTAATTAGAAAGTCTAATTCCAATAGAACATGCAGTAATTAACTGGGGTTTTTAAGCTTGTTGGGGCTGTTGGAGAAAGGCCTGTAATTAAATCAATTGCTGTTTAATCGGTAGGAAAATATTGATTTTGGAGGCATGAGCTTTTATTTAAACCATTAGATTTGGATTAGTGTTCTGTCAAAAGCATTCTGTTTATTTTGCCCTTTTTTAGCTAAATTTAAATTGCCATAGTCGTCGCCAAATAATAGTGTCAGAATACATGGACTTAATTAATTTATGCCTTTCTACTTCAACCACAAAGAGTTTAAAAGTGTAAAAACAACAATTAGTTTTTTAATAATAAACGTTAACATCAACAGCAAAAAAAAATCCAATACAATAACAATGGCGATCGATTCTCAATCAATCAACACGAGGAACATGAACGTAATGTGGACGTGAACAAAATAGACATTCAGACATAGGAGGAGGGCGAAACAAACCTGAACTAGTGGAACATGGTGCTGGATTAATAACAGCCAAATTTGCACTGGGAACACCACCGGTTCTTTTAACGACCGGCTGTGGTGTCAATCCTGTTCGACTACCACTTTTCATTGTATTTACACTCTGTCCTGAACCATTGGAACTACTTAGATTTGATAGACATGATAATGATGTTGTTGGTGGTGTACGTTCAACAGTAATGCCAGGTGCCTCAATGTTCACTCTTGGTTTGGAATTTGATGATATTTCAGTGGCTTGTTTTAGTACTTGATAGATTTGATCAACTTCAGTTGGAGCTGTAGCAGCAGATGTTGTTGGTTGTGGTTCTAGGTTTTGAGGTTGAGTGTGTTTGTTTGATTTGTGTTTTTTTTTATAGAGGAATATTTTGAGGATCAAAAATTGAATCAGTAGTTAAAGATTTTCGACTTTAAAATTTTTTGGCTTTTTTTTTCGTTAAGGGAAAAAGCTGGATTAGCTAAAGCTGAATGATATGAATGAATGACAAGTGGATTTTGTCTAGTTAATCCGTCCTGGATATTACAAATATTTAAAATAAGTCAGGATCAACTAGCAAAAAAATAACGCTAAAGAAAGTGAACATCTTAGTGTCGATTAAATTCATACCCAATAATTTGCCACACAAGTGACGTGTTTTTCACTAATCTTAAATCGATAAAATTGGATATAAATTTTTTATGATTTGATCTTTAGTAGTAGCAGACATTGTATACATTAAACACGACATAAAATAAAACAGCACACCACCATTATTAAGAACAAATATACCTAAATGATTTTCTTCAATTGAAGCCTGCCGATGGTAACTGTTTTTTTTATCCGTAATTCTTCGATTTATTGTTGGCATTAACCCATCCAGCTTATCTATATGTATATGTCCATAGAATATTACAAAATTTCGAGATTGGTAAAAAGAGTAAAAGCACGTAGTACATTCTGCATATGTTTATGGGTACAATCTTTATCCAATTTTGAGAGCCGAGTATTGGATTACTTATGTAGAACTTTGAAGCTAAATGTATACATTAATATAAATGTATTATAATCGGATAAAAATGGTCCTATCAATTCGCTCTAGAATTTTTGAATTAACAGATCATGTTATACTCTAAGTGCTTTCCTTATGCCTTTCAATAGGCATAAGGAAATCCTATGTCAGTATAAAGCAAATATTCTGTTTTGCTGACAAAATTCTATTTTGTCACTGCAAAAAAAGTGACATTAATTTTAACCCAATTTCAGGACAATTCAAATTTACTCTTTTGGCATTTCATCAATAAATACATAAAAAAAAATAACTGAATGATACAGGCAAAAGATACGATCTTGAAGATAAAGAAAACTTTAAAAATCACCAACTAGCAGTTTCTTCAAGATGGATGACTCGTTTGTAATTCAACAGAAAAAGAATAAAGTGTAAAGAAAATTCACAACGGTTGAATTTGAGTAGCGTTACAACGACTACGTTTGTAGTTCAAATCAATTATTTTCCCTCGATGGTTTGATTGACTATGTTAAATTGATAGAGATAAATTGCCATTTATCTCTATGGCATAAAAAAAGCAAAAAAAAGCCAAACAAATATAAAAATAAAAGTGAAAAAGAAAGAAGTTGAAACGAGTTTAATCGAAAATTCCGAATAATCAAATTTAGACAATACGATTATTCAAATTGTACCAATAGGTCGGTCAGACCTGTGTTGGTAAATTGCTTTCTATCAAATTTCTACCGATACACATATGTATATCAAACGCATGAATAAAAAAAAAGGGAAAATGAAAATATATACTCACTTTCCTCTTCAGCATTATTTATGTCCAGCACACGAGTTTCAATTTCGGATGTTGATTTTTGTCGACGAAGGAGTTTCGCTTTGGTCTGGCATTTTTGAGCATCTTTCTGACAATCGATGTGCACATTCATTTTACATATACGGCATTTCATACCTTGACGTGTGTGACCTACAAATTGATTAAACGCAAACGGGAGAAAATAATTAAAAATTGTCATTATGTCCTACTCGCTGCATATTCACAATAGGTTATTATTTGTAAAGAAATGCTGAAAATTGGAAATGTCATCATTTCTTCCATATTTGAACGACATCTATTAAGTTTCTCGAATTTCGAATTCAAACGTCGTTAGAGGGTTAAAGATGAATGAAATATTTGAAATTTAATTAGAGAAATTGTTGATGGCTACCATAATATATACCTATCATATATCGATAGCAAAAGACTCGCTTTTTTATATGATAATTTAAAATTCACTGTTCAAGTGAGGGTAACCAGATAAATGACCATCAATTTTTTTATGAATTAATATTCAACCCTCGTCGACGGTTTGGGTTATAAACTTTTCCCTCATGAACATTATCATCATAGGGTTCGTTTAATTAATATTAATAACATATTATTGAGGTTAAATATTTAAAAACTAATCAAATCGTAGTGGACGTCCGCTTTACTACTTTTATCATTTTTCTGCACACTTATTCTCGGAATATACACATTTTTGATTCTGAAAAATGCTATTTATGGAATCAAAAGTGTTGCAGAATATCACATATTAAGAATATTTAATGTTTTTAAATGAATATATGGAAACACAATGTATTTGTCAGAAATAACTAAAGACGAGCATTCAGTGTAAAATGTGATGTAAAGAGTGGCTCCAATTAAGAAATTAGAAAAAAAAGAAGTACTCGCAAACGAAGTAATTAATTAATTAAGATAAACGAGAAAATTTAACGAAGAAGAAGAAAAGAGAGAATATTAGCACGTTTTAATTAATTTTCTTTTTTTAATTAATACCGAATTTAGCTTCTTTTTCTTTTTTAACTTGTAAAGGAGTAATAATGAAATCAAGCCTTTTAATGTAGCAAAAAATTAAAAGAAAGAGTGGTAGAACTATAAAAAAACTTAAAGAAATAAACTTAAGTTGTATCTTTCCTTTCCCTTTGACAGTTATTGAGTAGAAAATTAGTAAAGGAAAATGAACTTTAGAAAGAGATAAATTTGGATAAAACTTTCTGAAGAGAAAAACAGGTTGCTTTCAAACTAAATAAATGATGTGTTTTATGCATAAAAACTACAAAAGCAAACTGTAGTGTAATAAATTTAGACTAGTTCGCACATTTGTTAATGTAAACACCCCCGAAATTTATAGCTTTTTTTATCTACAAATTACTTTGTTTCCAATAAATTTTTATATTTGATGTTGATCCAACTTCTACTTGGGGATTTTTTTATATGGAAAAATGCAGTTTTTTTACAAAAGATAGATACAGAGTGGTTTCACCCCTCTTTCAAAGAATTTTCTAATAATCGGAAAAATAAATGCTGATAGAATAACTGGAAAATCTGAAGTCACATTTTTTTGGCAAATGGGACCAATATATTATCAAACACTTTTATTAGCATATTTTTCGCCTGACATCACTAATTCATTTAATTAGAATCTCATGTCGTCTTACACAAAAAAAGAGGAAACCATAAAATGACATCAGGCCTACTATACACTTACCTCTTAAAACTTGTGAGCAAACATCACATGGTGTAATTTTCTTATAAGTGTATTCTTGAAAATTGTGAGCGTCCGGATCTCCTTTCAGTAATTCTCTAGTGGCAGCTGATCCATTTTTCCTATACATAAAATTTGCATTTATTTTTGCTGAAATGGATTTTAAAGGTTTTTACGTGTATATGGAATTGGATGATTTCATAATACAAATATACAGGTAGGTAGATTAGGTAGTTATCATGAATTGTATTCAATCGGAAACAACCCAAGCAAAATTCATAGGGAAAATTTAGCGAAAAGGGGTTGAAAGCAATATAGGATCGATTTTTTGAATATTTGTGTAACAAAATGTAAAGTAAATATGTAAATAGAAGAATTATTTTCCACAAAGGCAATTCTTTATTCAATCATTTGTAAAGAATATGTGCAAATAATGTTGTGTATCAATATGTGTAACTGCCATTTGTCATCTGCTATTGTTTGCATAAACATGGCAACTCTATGATAAATATAAGCGCATAAGTCAAACTTCATTTTGAGTCGCTTAATTTTGAAACCTAATAAAAATGATCTACATATTTAAATTATATTTCTTAACACAAACCGCATTTACATACTTATTTAAACCCTGAATATATAGCATGTAAAAACTTCAACTTTTATATTCATTTACTAATCCATTAACATTTTCTTTTCAAAAAAAAATAATGAATCATTAAAACGTAATATAAAGTAATTCCACCCATTTAAAAAATTAATCTAGTACATTTTTTTTTCTGAAAAACGCTTTTTGTTCTTTTTTTTTTGGGGCGCTTTTTTTCCTACGCTTCAATATAATTAGCCTAATTATTATTCAGTATTCCTTTTTTTATCGCAAAAAAGGCCTGGATAATTGAATTAGCCTACATTACACAAATAGATAATTTATTAAAGTATTAAATAAATCGTATTAAATTTATTATTGAATTGTGCCGGTGTGGACAGTATCGTTCAAGCCAACAAAAAATTTGCATTTCTTAATTACGATTTTATTAGTAATTGAATCGTTATTGGATTTGGTTAATGCAACTTGTTACATTTTAATGCAGATATGTATATCGTATATGGGTGTTTATAAAATCATCCAGTTTTTCGGTTCAATGCTTTTATCAGGGTAGAATGTTAATATAGAGCAAAAACAATTGATTATTTGTAGATATGACTAAAAAATGCATAGCTTGTTTTGTGCAATATTCAAAGGTACATTTCAGTGACGTAAAAGATATAAGTAGATAATAAAAAAGTGAAAGCAACGGCAAAATATGCATCTAAATAAAATAGTAGGGTATGAAATAAAAGGGCGATAAAGCCATAATAAGACATTAAAAATGTAGAAATCAGCAGAGCTAGCTCAATTAGCACGACTGAGAGAATTACAATATGCTTCGTTTACTTTCGCTGTTAGTTGGAATCTATTAGAATATTATATTTAGTAATAAAATATTTATTAAAATAAAATTGGTTAGAAATGTTTTATCAAATAGAAAGTATTCGTTTTTATTTGCAATTACTGTAATTTATATCAACTCTGATTGGTTTTTCCGCTAATCAATCTAAACAAATAATTTATTAATGACAAACATTCATTAATCTTTAATACACATTCAATAAATATGAAAATACTCAGCCAAAATATAATAAGCTAATTGGTTAATGTTAGCAATGGCAGCAAAATCGCAGCAATCAATTTTCTAAAAAGTTTCAACTATTAGTATTGCATTAATTTCTACATCTTTAATGGAAAAATAACATCTTCGAAATAGGCAAACGGTGAAATGTGAAAAATATGTAGAGAGTGTCTAATTTTCAATGCATTTGAAGAGATTATGAAATACAGTGGGATGTGGTCTTCGCAAATCTGAACTCTGATTTCTATAAAATCAGAAAATTGCATTATTCAATACTATCACTTGAAGACTAAAAATATCTATCGAATTTGTCACCGTGATTCTTATGCCTTTAATAATGAACGAAATATCAAGGATTTTTTAGAATGTCTAATTTCTGTGGAGTCTATGCTATAGTTGAGTTCGTACTATCCTTCGCTTTATGAAAAAACTAGCTAAAAGTTGGTAAAAATAACATCGTTCTATTTACTTGAAAATACCGGTCAGTGCATTAAAAAGTGGGCACCCTCTATAGAACGAAAACTGTACAAAATAGTGCAGTAGAATTTCAAATTTTATTTGAAACCAAATTATTAAATTATTAATTATTAATTCAAATATGATCACAATTTTTATACACTGTGTAAACCAAGTTTTTAGGATTTTCTACAAAAATATACAGACAGACAGACAGAGTGAATAGAAAAGTAATGTTGTAGAAAATTACCTCATGGACATGATTGTAGATACAGCATGGTACATTTGGTTTTTTGGTCTGTTTTTGTGAATGGAAAATAATATTAAATAAAATATATACACTCAGATTGAAATAATTTATAAACTAAATACATAATGAAAAAATTAAACTAATATGATTCTGTTTAAATTTAATTAAAAGCCAAATAGCTGAGTTCTAATTACAATTCTATTGTAATTCCAAATCAGTGGATCATTCAGTTAATGATGCGTTGTTGTGAGTGTTTACGAACCACGGATGTGGTTCACCGCTTCTTAGTTACATCTTTGATGAACACAATAAATTATGATGTGGTTTTTTAGTTAATAATTTCAATCAGCCTATATTCGAATAGCATGTACAAATTCTGTTAAGAACGGATTCAGCTTTTAATTCACGAAAATCATTGAGCTCAAGCAATTAGCTTACTTCAATTTCATTTCGCACAACCAGCTTCATTATGACATAAAAAGAAATGTTTAATTAACATCGTAGTATTCTACGAATTTAATGAGATTTTACAATAAAACATCCTACACATCTCCCCAAGATTGTGTTACATAAAAACCGAACCTATTCAATGTTTTCTCACAATTAATATAAAACCTTTTCTAAATGAAAAACCATTAAAGGAAAATTGTGCGTGAAAAGCAGCCGCTAATGATCCAGTGGTAAAAGAAAATTTAGTTCTGAATGAATAAACTTCGATCTGAAAATTTATCAATGTGGAGGAAGAGTTAATTTATAATTATTCGAGGTTTTTTTGATATTACATTACTGCGACAGAGGCAATGTTTAAAATCATGACATAGATAGTTTTTTCATGCAAAATTTATTCCGTCAATCTAGCAAATGACAGATTGCATTAATTAATCTAAATTAGTTCAAATATTTGTCAAGAATATACAAGTGCAGAAGCCAGCATTTCAAAGTCTAAACTATAAGTCTTTATCTAGAATTCTTTATGAATCTGCAAAATTATTTTTAATCATTCTAGAGACAATAACAAGTGAAAATTAGTTAAACGAATTCAGAATTGCCTTTCTAAATACAATTTTTGAGAAAGAAATTCTCATTTCGATGAACGAGAGTGAAACTGAAACTGATTTTGCTCTGGTTGCTTTGATCAATTTTCATGTCTGCTGAACCAAAAAGTGAAGTTCATTTGATGAAAGTTTGTTGTTGGGGAATTTAGAGTTAAAGAGACAAGTTTGACTAATTTTCTGGAGAAATTAGTCAATGTAATAAACACCATTTTTTATTTACTGATATTCACGTCTTAGGTGGAAACGGATGTTTATAAATTCGATGTTGAGGGAGATATAACTAATTCTTGCACATGATTGCACAGTAATTGGTGTGTAATTAAGTAAATATATTTGTCGCAGGAATGTCAATCTATAAAATTATATATAACATGCGTTGATTGCGTACCCTATTTTTTATTTCAATTTAACATTCCTAGCAACTGCTTTCATTAAATCACTAAATTCATCCTGTTATCATATGTACATATCATTAAAATCATGCTGCTAACATAATAATAAAATGAAACATTAATTTTATTGCTTCCTCAAAAATTAACTATTAAAGATTTTAACTCTGCTTTCTTGTAACTTTTGCATCCCTTATAAACTTTCAACTAAATTGGAAGGCCGGAACTTCATAAAATCTTTGTACTTATTACGTATTTAGGATACAGTATGTACTTACGATTATGTATTAAAACTATATGTTTCACTGCTTTGGATATGTTGAAGGTGTTAATGTATTGTGGCATGGATGTTTAATTATTAGAGCGAAACTAATAGATTGAGTAAAGTTACTCATTCTATGAGTAACTTTCTCGACTCATAGAATGAGTCGAGTAGTAAAGTAACTTTACTACTCGAAAATCTTAGTTATGCATTGAAGCGAAAGCTTTAAATTGTCAAAATGTGAAATCTTTTCCTCTTTCCAAAAAATTTAACATTAGTTATATTTGAAAGATTTAAAAACAACATGAGAAATCTTGAACTCCATTTAATTTTGACTTATTCCTGAAAATTTTTGAAATAATTCTAGAATTTATTAGAATAATGTTCATAATTTTGGAGCGATACCAATAAGAATTGTTATATTATTTCATATTTTTCATATAAAAATGCATAAAATTTCCACACGAACATACTAAAAGTACACTAAAAATCCACAAAATAAAAAAATGAAAAGCAATGGAACACATAAGCCCTTCAAGATCCATAATAAAAAATTTTACCGTCTACAATTTTACTGTCACATATATAAAACAAAGTGAAAGCTAATAACACTCCCTCGACAGTATTAGATAGTAAAAATTGACCCTTTTTCTTTATTTCGGAAGAAAACTTCAGCCACTTTACGGTTTTGTCATTACTTTTTTTTGTTCTTTTTGACTTTTTTTACCTTTTTCATGTTGTTGATATTTGTTCTAACTTTCTCACTCGATACCGCCCTTAAAAAGCTATAAATCATTTAGCAATATGTGATGTTGTGCTGGTTAGAGACTTGTACCGCCTGTAATATTGACTATTAGAATAAAAAAACGATCGATCGGCTAATGCGATGGTAGTTTAGTTAAAATAAAACAAAAAAACAAAAAAAAAAAAAAGAATGAAAACCATGTCTGAAATTTGAGTTTAATTTTTAATTAAGACAATTTTCCAAAGTAAAAATTTTAGTATAGCGAATTATTGAATAAAAATCATTAGTTAAGTGCATCCCATAGCAAAAATACGAATATGAATATTTAGAAGAATTACAGTTAATTACAATTTATGTTAGAACAAATTCGGAAGTGACAAGGAGCGCTTTTGTTTGAAGACTGGAAATGAAGAAACAATAAATTGAATAAACTGTGAACTTTAACAGCTTAATAAATAAAATGAGACTATGTAGTTTGTGTAGCGTTTATATGTTTGCCTACATACTATGTTTCTACATATTAAATATTTATTCTTCTGTTTAATATTCATCAACCTACACGGACATATTACTATACACACAAACACACTTTGCTCATTCCCATTTCATAATTTATCAAGTTTTAATCTAGAAAATAGAATAATAATAATGGTTATCACGAGTTGCTACTGCAAACGTAATAAGTATCTAGAGTTTCAGCTTTTTCTGTTAGATTCTGTAATTAGTCACAGAATGTTATTTCTGGGTGTTTTGGAGGAAAACAATTTACTTGAATTCAAAACTGACACGTTTTGCATGAGCGCTAAAAAACACATCAGTAATTCATATGTTTTTAAAAGTATTGTTGTTAATTTTCTAAATTAAAAAAAAATGGATTTTCAATGAAGCTGATTGCGAAATGTTTCATTAAGAAAAAATTTAAAAAAAACAAATTTGAACTTATATGGAATCTATAACAATTGTGAGCTTTGATTAAAGAAGAAAGTAATGTGGATAAAAAAACTTTTGGAACTGAGCTAATTTTCTTTGAAATTATTTATCTTATTTTCATGTGGAGTCACGTATTATTTGCATTTGAGTGACAATTCGGTTTACGTTATAGAATAATTTATAAAACAGTCTTAGAACAGCTGCAACAATATAATTAAGCTAAACAATTATATTGAGGTTGATTTAATTCAGGAGCTTTCTGTTAGATGGACCTACTTTCTTAACAACCTGTTGAAGTTTATGCATCAGAAGCGCTGAACCAATAAACTTTTGATATTATCGTTAAAAATTTATCATCGAATTATATTTACTTAGAGGGATTTCATCCAAACGATTTATCTACTTCATAATTTTCTATAGATCCCTTAACATAAGGGAGCCATTTTCACTTAATCTTACCGGTACATTATATCAATAATAGATGCTAAAAAATCAAATACTTTCCTTTCTTCTCTAACAAAACACACTTCAGCGTAATAAATTCAATTTCATTATTTTATTGAATTTATTATTTCAAAAATTCCAAACAAACTCCAAGAATGATTATTCTGGAATGTAAACATTCTACTTACTTGACTTCCTCAGGTGGTGGTGTTTTTAAACTTTTAAAAGCTTTAAGCCATTTATTTTTCATACTCGCGGTAGATGCCGCGGACATTTTACGTTCACGAATAATACCTCCAAAACCGCCACTTCCACCTCCACCCCCACCCCCACTACCAGCACTGTTACTGGTAGTATCGCCTTCAAGTTTATACGCGAATAATTCTTTCTGAAAAAAGAAGAAAAACGCATATAAATCATAAAACTCTTGAAATTATTATGAATATTTTTTTATGTTCCGTGAAGAAAAATGGCAATATTGTGAGTGGTATTTTTTTGAGATCATATAGTAATAAGACGTAATTGCCTTTTTTAATTTTATGATGCGGAATATTTTCAAATTACTTTTCTTAAAGTAATAGAAGATGTTCATCCAAAAATTAAACTTTATTAGCGTTGAATCTATTATAAATTATTTACAATTTTTATTATAGTTACATACCAAATGCGTTTTCAACGATAGCCAACCCATTTTTTAATTTTGGTGCCTCTCTAATATGCAGAAATTATCCAGAAATTAATACGAGTCGCTCGATGACCTCAAAACTAGACACTATTTTAAGGGAGGGGGTTAAATCTAGCCTTTGAAAATCAATGTGATAATTATTATTAAAATATCACAGACCGAGTTCACTAAAAACGGGTTTAAAAAATGATTTGTTTCGATTTAAATGATAAATTGTCAAGTTATTTGTTTACTTTGAACCAATAGTTTTCAGATACTTAGAAGTAAGGTTAATCTGGAACTTCCAGTTTGGTTAATAATGATAAAAGAAAATGCGCCGAAGTATTCCGCAGTAGATCGAACTGATGCGGAAGTAGACGATGGCAAGCGAAACCACTGTGGAAATTTTCTAGCAGAATATTTGGATGAAAACGATGTTTTTGCTTTAAAGTTTCACCTCCAACTTCAAATAATATGGACGATGAAGAAACTTGTTGTTAATTAACATTTTGTTCATTAAATTAACAGCAGATATATCCAAAAACACATTGTATCTTTCCTCAAAGTAGGGATAGTATGCCAAACTACTAAGTAGTCATAGTAATGACTACTAAGTAGTCAATGTGATGAGAATATTGCATTTAACCTTTTTACGCTTCTATTCCTTCAATTCACCACTTTAACCTTCCACTTTACAAATACATTATCTACATACATATGTACAAACTGCTCTACTAGTATCTACTCTAATGCAAATTAATTTGAATTAGAATAGAGGAAACTAGAAGCTATAATTTGTCACACCTCCAGCTAAAGAGGCAAAATTTAATGCGGTAACATTAAGTAATTAATTAATTTAAAACATTTCTATTCGTTCTGATGTTTGTAGTCGTATGTATGTTTTTAATTTTTATATTTGGTTAATTAAATTTATAAATGACAGATGAGGAAACTCGCATGGAATAGATTATGAACTACACTTTTAATTTAGTTTCATGAACACGATATTTTCATACCTTTGATTTATTCAAATTAAGAAACGCTCAATAAATTTAAATTATCCAAACAATAATCAACGGTATTAGACATAAAACGTTGGAAGGATTACATTTAATAAATGTTTAACGTAAATACGTTCCTGAAATCTGAATTTCACTACTTGCTTACGAATCCATAAAATAGCATCGAATAATTTCCATTCAGCTACAGAAGCAATAGAGTTGGATGAATAATAATTTACAATTTACTATTAAAATTATAATCGAAGTGATAATGCATTTTTACAATCGTTATATAGCTTATTTTAATGGAAATCGCAAATGGTACGATGCACTTTATATATTTTCGTTTGTTTCTTTTCGTTCTTTTAGGGTTACCATTTACTATATTAGGGAATAACTAATATAGTTAAGTAACTAACGATAATATTCAGAGATTTAGGACATAAAATTCACTTCAATCTAGAATCCGCTTTGGCAATCTAATGCGGACTAATTCCGAATTAAATCTGTTGGTTTTCCCAACTAATACTCCTGTTAATTAATCTTAACTTTAATACCATTAGCTCGTATTGGAACAATTCAAAATTAAACACCATTGATTTTTTAACTAAGAGTATTCTTGGCCTTATATTTAAATCGAAAATATGCTTTTACTTATTAAACAGCATATAGCGTTCAGTTAAACTAATTTTCCAGTAATCACATTCACACGGATAGTTTACCTGTGAATTAATAGCACTAAGATGTATTTGTGCCACTTTCAAATCAAAACGCTTCATCGAAATATCCTCTTGTAATTCATTAGCTTTATTATATACTGAAGCTTCGACGGATCGTTGCTGAATTCGTACAAGTGTATCTAATGCATCTTGTATCTGTCTAATTTGTCCTTTTAGGTCATCAGATTCTTTTTGAAGGGCATCATGCGACGGTTTAATCTGGACGGCAGATAGCTGGTCAATTACTAATTCGTCTTTTAACGGTGGCGGGATGTTATCCTTAAAACAATAGAACATGATAATAGGGGTAGCTAAAGGATAATTGCATGTCAGATAAAGATTAGATTGTTTGGAACTTGGAATAGTTAGTTGGTTGGTTGATAATTTCTTTGTTTTAATACTTACATTGTTAACGAGACCATTGGCCATGTCTCCTTCAGAATGTTCAGGTTGTGATGGTGGTGGTGGTGGTGGTGGTGGTGGTGGTTGGGGTGGAACAAATAATCGTTTATTAATTAATCCTCTACCTTGTGGTGCTGGAAGTGATCGTGCCAAATGATTTAAATCCGTTGATCCTACTACTGATCGGCATTGATTTGTTAGATTTTCATATCGTTTAGTTTGTTCTATAGCCTATGAGGGATTATTTTTAATTTAATTTTAATTGAATTCGTTTTGTCATGCTGGACAAAAAAGATAATTAATATAGTATTTAGTCAGTAGCAGAAAAAAAATTGTTTATGCGTGTCCCTAGAAAAGGATGAACAAGAAAAAAACTGTTAATTAAATTTTAATTGGAAAACTAGGGACAACGAAAACAGATTTTCCCCTTCTGTTTTTTTTGCTAGAGGGAAATATTGGTATCAGTTAATTTTATATCTTCCATGGAAGTTTATAATTAGATTCTATATAAAAGAAAGAAAAAACAATAGAATTTGATGGAAGCATTGAATTAACATTAGACGATATTCGACCGTTTTAATGGCTACTTCTCTACACTAATAATTAAAGGTTCTGTAAAAAACAGATCTGTAAAGTTAATTAATCGAATAAGATTTACGGGATTAGTAGTTAGAAGAAATAGATTCTACTCTACATCGTTGACAATATTCCATTGAAAATGTGAGAAACATGTGAAACAAGCTTCGGTTGACTCAATATACTTAAATCGAAATTTTCACGAAAAAAGTCAATTTAAAACTAGCACATCTTGGAAAGGTAATGCTGAAAAAATTGTACATATTTCACCAAAGTACATCCTACCATTAAGATTTATAAAGTCATTAAAAACACAAACTTTATTTTTCCAATCTAACTGTTAAGAAGTTTAAATATATATTGCCTTTCAAAACATCATTCTCCTAATCCAAAAATAAGAAAAAAAACTTTTGTAATAATAAGTACCTTTCTCTGCTTTAAAATTTCAGATTGCCACGTGACTAATAGCAATAATAATAATAGTGAATTAAAAGTTTCTAGTTATGGTGCTACATATTATTGAGCTCAGCAGGATAAAAAACCTGCTGGATGGATAATGTTTGTCCAGAAAATACATAGGTACAATTCGGGAAGATTGTGAGGCTGCTTTCAGTGTGTTTTCCTCGTGCTTTTTTGTCTTTTTTCCATTTTGCAATGGAAAAATCTTTTAGAGGGGAGGAAAAAGCCTAGGGGAAAAGACACTATTATTTTCTAGATTGTTTCTTTGCCTTACGTTTTTGCTCGCTAAATGTTTCTGTAGAATAGTAATATACGTGTAGGTGAATTGTACTTTATAGTTATACCTTTTAACGTAAAACTACTTAAGAAGGTGCGTTCTCCGGTGAAGCTTCGGATATATTGTAAATGAAATATAAATACATAATAATAATAATAAATATAATACTCTATCACTAAAGTATCTAATTTTTAGTAAGAGAGAAAGAAATGTGTAACAGAGTGATGCTATTCTTGTGAGGAAACGATAGTGATGTAACTTGTCGTTACATTAAAAGTCACTAACGGCAAGTTACATTACTGTCGTTCCCTCACTGTATCTGCAAACCAGACGAGTTGCACGAGACTTCTGCATAAAAGCTATAACTTTTCGGATAATTTTATTTATTTTAATTACGATTGTTAATCGTAATGTAACTCATTGTTTTTTGAATCTTGGCTTTTTGTAAATTCTTAGTTGATATACCACCATTTGTGTACTTACTCTAGTTGATATAATTTCGGCACCTTGTAAAATAGCATCTGTCACAGTTGAACACAAATCTGTATAAATTTCTTCCAATTCCTAAAATAAAAAAAAGGAGTATTACAAAGAAGCTCCAAAATTATAGGCGAATTTTCAACATCAATTCAATGTGTAGATCCAAAAACTATTCAAATATTTCTTTGGCCCTCTTTTAAACAATCGAAAGAATTCAAATAAAGTTTCCATTTCAATTTATTTATTAATTTACAATAAAAATAGACAAATTGCTTTTTCTGAACGTTGAAATTGAATTTTCCTATGTAATGTAATGTATGTTCCAAATATCAAAATAGCAAATGACGATTCGATTTTTATATAATACCGGACTGTATTGTCATTTCAATCTGGAACAGATTTCCAAATTTAAAGACTATCTGTCATGAATGTTAAAATGACAAAATGGCAGCCCTATTTTATAGTTCCGCGCTTTTGCCTCAGTCGGGCGCAACAGAAAAGATATACGTAATACGAACCAAATAGAAATTAATCTGTCAATTGAATAAGGATTTGTCAAAATTGTGTAAAGGTATAGTTGGGCTCAAGAAATTTTTGATACAAAAATGGCAAACGTTGATTCATGACTGCGATTTTGACTGGGTGGCAGGGAGTTCTGTGATTGTAATTATTATCCACCGGACAGAACGGAAAGTTTGAAGTCCGCCCTAAATTCTACCTTCATAAATCGCATTCCGCTTGAACGTATTCCATGTGTTCCACGTGTCCTATATATGATATATGATATGAGTTTAACTGTACCCAAATATTGCATGCATTTAATTTTTTTTTTTTTTTTGAATTTGAACCTACTCTGAAACCTTCCTTCTGTTTCCCTCTCGAGAATAAACTGGTGAATAAATCAAGAATTTACCTTTCAAATGGATTTAGAAAAGCGACAAACGGGAGACTTTCAGACAACGTAGATGTTTATGTAAATAAATAAAAGGATTTTCCGGAAAATATCAAAAATGTCAGGTGAAATTTTTGCTATTGAATTAGGAAATTCATTTTTCCTCTCCTTGTTTTTTTTTTTCTTTATCAAAAGGTATACACTTTTATTCTAATTTTAACTATTTAGGTGGGCGTTTTCGACTGTTTATTTTCAATCCGATTCTCCGTTTTAAATTACTTTCTATGGATAGTATTTAGTTTTATTGCTCCAAGCGGTTAACGAGCTCTTAATATATAAATAACTCTTTCAAATAGATGCGATTCACTTACAATTAATTGTAATTGTTGATCATGTTTTCCCGTTCTACAATAACTATGACATTTATTTATAGTAGTTAATGTCAATAAAGATAAAAAATTAATGATATATAAAATTTTTAAAAAAACAGTGATAAATGACAAATTTCTCTCCCTTTTCTGGAGGTTCGCTGATCTTATACGAATAGGTGATTAATTGATTTATATAAGAACCTAATATCTATCTTTTGCGTGTGTGGTATTAGTGTACTAAATATATTTACCCAAGACCTTAATTCTCTATTGGAAATCCCTAATATCCTGTCAATTTAATTGAAAATTGAGATGGCACAGATCTTAAGTTATCCTATTGATCTTAAATCCACCACCATTTTACTCCTAGCACTTTAGTTTACCACACTGAGTTTGTTTGTTAGCAACACAAGATTATGCGATACGACGGAATTACCATAAAAAGTACATAAATGTTAAAAGAAGGAGGAGAAAAAAACAAAATGATATTATCAAATTTTTTCATGCTTTCTACGTAAAATTTATATACTTTTCTCTAATTTTTGTAAGCATTTTTTAAGTATCAAACTTTTTCTAAATCCATTGTTATGTCTGTCTGTTTTTTCAAGTTATTTCTCCGCTCATTTTTTTCAATCTCTGCATTAATATTCTTTTCTTTTTCTTAACATCACTTTTTTAATGGGCTTCTAACTGAATATTATATATCTGTATTTTACTGAATGTACTTAGCTTTTTTTGAAGAAAAAAAAAGGAGCTCCTTAAAAGCCCCTTGGCAATTTTTCATTTTACACTTTTTTCCTTTACTTCTAAATTTTTCGACAAATACGTAGTATTTATTTGAAACTGAGTTGGAAGCTATTATCAACTACGTTATTCAATTAATTGGTTGTGATTTGAAACAAAATAGACAGTTTAACAGTAATGACGGCTTTAAGCTTTTTTTGAACAATTAGTGCTGATCGAATAATTTTTTAGTAATCAAAGAGGAAAAGTCAATCGCGTAATTATATTTGAAAACGAAGGGAAACCGGTTAAAAATTTGTTTGATGAATATTAGCTTTGTCGTCCGATAATTTATTGCCATCAATAAAATTCCATCCTCGAATAAAAAGTGGAAAGCTTTATTGGATACCTTCTTTTTGTATAAGATTTTCGTATACGATGATAAAAAAAAATTCCTGATAAAAGAAGAATTTCATGTTATTAAAACATAAATTCAAAAAAGGAAACAGTATTTTATTCGATTTGCACATAAATCGAAAACCCTTAAACTTGTTAGATTGTTTCTGATATTATTACCTCTCAATAGCAGATATTTTCAGTTAAAATTTGAGCAGTTCATTATGGCGAAGTTTTATTGCATATGTATTTTCAATTTTTATACTTACTTGTAACAAAGACGGTAAAGTTCCTTTTCCAAATTCTTCCATCATTCCATTGGTGGCATGAAGTTGTTGTACATAAGCATTATGCGCATTAAAATATGCACTCAAGCTTTCAGTTGTTGGATTGGACAAATACAACAAATAAGCACTTTTGTATTCTTGTCTTGTCTAGAAACGAAAATAACAAATTTTATACATATGTATGCGCACTGGTTAAAGGTATTACAAGATTGATATGATTGAAAAGCGTAGCAGCGACAATAAAATTTTTTCAAGATATTGATCATTTACATATATACAATTTCTCTTCACTAAATTAACCTACATTTTTTGCTATTCAAAATAATAAACAATTTTCAGGTTTGAATTTAACTCGTTCCATTTTTATTTCCTACAATTTGTTTATGTATCAAGAAATTAATATTAATGATTTCAATAGCTCTGTTTTATTTCCAGTAAATTTCCAGGATGATTCGCATTGAAATGGGAAATGCTAATTTCCGATCTCATGTTTCCTATATGCTCGTGGGAAATTTAGAGTAAAATGTTTGACGGTGATAGATTTTTATTTAAAATATATATATTTTTTGAGTGAGTATGTATTTCTCATGCAGTTTTATGTTAATGGCAAATTAAAAAAATATGATATTTCGGCCAATTTCGTCATTTTGAAAAAGAAAAATCAATATGAAAGACTTAAATATAAATGTATTTGAATATTTCTTACATATACACAATATGCTGTAATTAGCAGTATCACCCAGTTTTTACAAAAAAACAAAAATGTTAATGCAAAAAAAAACTGAAAGTTATAAGCTCTTAGGTGAAAACTTGTTGTATTCTAGTCAGTGACAAAAAAGATTTGACAAACTTTTACTGATTTTACCTTAACTAGTTTTTCTTCGGTCTTGGCAATTATAGTCTCATAACTCTCTCTGTGCGTAAATACTTTCCTTGATTGAATTTTTCGATAAAACGATCGGTCCAACATTGGACGGGATACTTGACGTATTAGAATTGATGCAATGTCACCCATTGCCTGTGAAAATTATAGATGTGAAAGTCATTTTATGATGGGTTCATCATTTATCAATTTAAAGTTTGTACAATTTATGCCAATTTTAAGAAATACATCGAAAGTCATAAATATGTGGAAATTCAATGTGATTTTTGTAATAATTAGTCCAGTATAATATCTTAAATGTTAATTCGTAACTTCAACAAGCCTTTTAGAAAGGTGTACCATCCATATTGGTAATGATCTTAATTTAACGTTTCCCGGTAAACGTTAAGGTTTCCCATTAAAAAGTTTCACTACTAAAACAACTGTATAACATAATAATAAACTTTTAATAATGGTTTTCCTGTCGTCATGCGGCTTTTCTTTTTTGATGCGAGAACATGTTGCATGAGTATTTTCATCATAGATATATCTATATATATACGTTTCGATATATCTTTAGTAGCATAACTTCCTGCGCAACAAATTTTCAATTGTTGTTCTTCATTTACCAATAGAATGTATAGCGGTAAAATAATAATTCATTTTAACATAAGAAAAATAAGAGGAAAAACAACTAGAATAAAGAGAAAAATAAACTAGGAGAGAAAAGTAAATAGTGTTCATGTTATTGATGGGAATTGGTAGATTTAAGAAACTGATATGACGCTGATATATTTTATAATATTTCTTATGTTGCATATATATCTAGTGTGCCTATGTTTTATTACTATTGTGCTGTACTAATATAAGAGAATCTAATTCTAGGCGGCGCGATAGTTTTAGCGTCATGGTATTTGAACTAGTGTTTCCTTGTCCCCAAGCAAGGCGGATTTCAAACTATACCAATCCTTTTAAATTATCCCATCCTCTATAGAATCTAAAAGATATTGGTGCAGATGCATTGAATGTAGGTTGCTAGACAGGGCCGTTATCTTTAATTGATGTAATAATTTAATGAAGTTTTTAACGTCGTATTTCAAAATAAAATGCGAATTGAACCGCAACATATTATTAACTGAACCTTGAAGTATTATACTGAAGTTAATGATTTTTCCGATGTGATAATCCGCGAGATTTACATAATATAATGTGGTATCTATTTTCCTCCTAGCTTTAATACAGATATGATGACTATATTGGATTTCTTGATAATGCTGACAACCGCCTCAGGAAAATTTTGATAATAAATATACCTTATATTTATTATTATCATTTACTTACCTGGGAATCGATTTCAGCTTCTTGAAGCAGGGCCTCCCAGATATGAAATAATGAACTGGGGCATGCTGGCCTAAAAATGACAATCATAATAAAAAAAAGAAAAAATTGTTTTAGATAAGAAAACGTTCGAACCGACAACCTGTCTTATCTGATCGATGGTAAAAATGGAATATTTTTCTTTTAGATTAATAAGAAATAGATGTGGAATGGGAAATGGAAAATGATTAGATAATTTTGAATTAATGCACTACCTTCTATTTCTGTTTCCGATACAAATAAATAATTATGGCTGAATTATAAAAAAAAGCGAGGTTTAACTTAATTTTATGAAATAGCACCAAAATAGTTCACCGTTTCATTCTAAATACACTCAAACACGTGCCTGGTACGTGGATGCAGTTTCCTGATCTTCAAGCGAGAGAGAAAAAATGGAGTAACATTAGCTACAACAACGCTTAGATTAGAAGGAAGAAGATAAAATGAATTTTATCTTCTGGAAAATTTCTTATTGCGGAGCCCTCTTTAAAACGGTACAGAAAAAAATAAAAAATCTGGAACATGGAAAATACAAGTTTACAACGACGACAGCAAATTTCTAGGACACTTAAACGTTGTTGCCGACGTCGAGATATGCAGAATAGCAAAAAATTGAGAAAAAAAAAAAATGAAATGGCACTTTATTATAATGTTCTTTCTCTGATAGAGTGAAAATTTTCAGTTTAGATTACCTTCTACTTATTTGAAAAGCGGTTTAAAGTAAATGATGCATGGAAACTTTGTATTTTCAAATACTTGGATTCAGTGTGTTGACAAAAAGACAGAATGCCAATGTGACAATTTGTCCGTTCATATAATGTTGCTATAGACATGTTTTGCAATAGAATCAAGAAGACGTGAACTACATTGCTACAAATGGATTGATTTGTTAGTCATCATAGCCGCGATATAGAATCGATGCTTTCAGGCAAGCCGGAAACGATTTATATAGGTGTATTTTATCAACAAAGAGTAAAAAGTATTGTCTTATTTCATGGCGTTTTCAATTTATAGGAAAATTATTATTTTGTGAAAAAATTTCTCTAGAAAACTGAATATTTTAAGACGGCTGCCCTAGGCCAAAACCAAAAAGTACTTTCTTAACTGATCAGTTTTGGAAAAGCGCTTGGGCAAATGCATAAAAATCATATAATGAACTTTTTTCATTATAAAATGTCAATCAAAATAGTTCTGCTATAACAGTGTTCGATACAACGTTGATAATCTTTTGAGTTTCGATTTGTTTCGCCTGTATGTGTGTTTGTTAGTATGTGAATGTATGCGTAAGAGATCAAAGGCATAATAAATTATTTTCACGAAAATATTTCCATGCATACATTAAATTAATATAATTCCAGGAATACGACTGTATGACTAGATATCAATTTTTCAAATGCGCCTCTCGTTTCTGTTTACGATTAATATAAATAATAAACATTAGTCACGCAAGTTATCCATTTAGATATAAATTACATTTTATACAATAAATTATTAATAAATGACAAAAAACCGTCGCATCACAATATAATTTAAATAGTAATACCTCGTATAGATACAAAATAATATTAACGAGAGATAACAATTCCCAGAGATACATAATTAATGAATTTTTCTGTATAGACTCCGGAAGTTCCAACTTTTAAACACATTTATTTATTATTCATCATTGCTTGAAAATTGCTCCTTTGCCTGGAAAATGATATAAAAAATACCGATTCTCTCTGTGGCATGCCATGATTGCTATGGCATGATACGGCTTTCGCTTGGAAAGGTTGGAATTATTGAGTAATTACCAACTCGTTATGAAGTAGATAGGGTAATGGAGTTCAAGACGTGATTTCGTTTAGTAACTAGATCCCATTTTTCGATGAAAGAACAAGTTTCCCATCATCGTTTAGAATATATAAAACGGCCTTTAATCATGGCAAATTATTGGAATGGAAGAGATTTTCCCATAAAAAAAAACATTAGAAAATCTGAATTTTATACAGATGGAAAGAGAGATTTGGAGAAAATTGTAACGTAAATTTTCTTAAAGATAATGTTAGTTTTATATCTGAATTTTACTTAATCGGCTGACTATGAAAAACATTTAAATTTCATTCGGCATGCTTATAACAAAGAAAGTTTCGCATTTGTCTGTTTCCTAAATCTTTGTTTACTAAATCAGTGTACAAACTGTATTTTGTATCATTGTCACACACATATGTTGGTATATGTGTATAACAAACATAAGTTAAAAGCTGCGATTAATTAACATTTCTATTCGTTTAAATACTACTTAAATTTAAAGTAATATTCTGTAGGAGTGAAGCGATAAACAATCTGTTTTCCACACAGAAGTTAGTTTATTGAAACGACAAGATAGAATAGAATCCAAAATACAACACTTTTAACAATATGCTATTGCATAAATACATACATAGTAGTGTATATACAGTTAGCAATTTGCGTTCTACGCTTTTAGTTAATTTTCCCGGATATTGTTTATGTATGCAGTTTTAACTAATTTTGTATATATTATTAGGTTTCATGGAAAATGGATAGTAGAACAAATATATATCAAACTACTACATAGAAACAATGAAATAAAATTGGGTATCGTAAAATCCATTCTGTCTACATTATTATTTAGTAAAAGTATCGTTAATGTTTATTTGGAGCATTGGGAAATTGGAATATAATAAAAGAAAAACGAACTGCTGATGAAAATGTTTAAAATACAAGCAATAATTAATCACGTTGCTTTTCGCCTTTTCTTTTTTTTTCTGTTATAATTGAGGAAAACAGATGTTCCGAAATAACAATTAAGAAAAAATAACTTGGCGCATTAAATATTTTACTGTAAAGATGAGTTCAATTACACAAATAAAAGTTGAAAAACAAATTCCAGTTAGAAAAATATTGAATTTGTTTAGAGTTCAAGGTAGGCAGATATTCAATATGAGACAATGATAGACATGCCAAAAATACTGACAATAATGTGATCATATATTTATGCTCCTTATTTAGCATGGATGTATAAAAAGAAACAAGAAACAAAGGAGAACACGTGGAATAGAAAAACCAATTAATGGAAACATAAAATAAAACACGCAAAACTCTATTAGAAAATTTTATAAAGGAAAAAATAAAGAAACTGTAAAATGGACGTGATTACTTTTTTAGCAAGCAATTTTATTTACTGCGATGAATTTACGCCTTGTTTAAACGAGTTTAGTACCAGGCCTACCACTCTTAAAACAATAGAAACAATATAAACGTATGTTTTTCTAAATTCTAATGCTTTAGAAAGTACATCTCTAAACGATTGGTTGTTACAAACTACAGGTCAATCCACATACATCAAAAGAAACGGACTAGATTGTAGGCCGCTATTATAAAAAAACTACTTTGAGCATTCGACGACTGATCGAAACGTTTTTGGGGTCATGTAATGACACATGTAAATGGATTTCGTCTGCAATTTTTACTCCAAACTAACAACTTTAACTGGAGAGTTAATTTCAACTGAAAATTATTTACCAGTTCTAAACCGCATCGTGTATACGAGTCATTAGTAAATCGATTTAGAAGCAAAATAAATAATTAATTTATTCGATTAAAGTTTAAATTTAAATTAAAATTATTTATTTACGATTAAAGTGGTTGGTAGTTTACTTGGTTAGTTATAGTTCAGATAATAACTAATTATTAATAGCAAACCTCTCTTTACGTAATTCATTATTCCGTTTACGAAAATTAGAGACCAGCATCTGCATTTCTTCTGCATGTTTCTCATACATTTGGCCCAATTGTTGTGTAAAATCTGAAACTGAAATAGTAAAACACATAATAATTAATAGTACACTCTGTAATTTGCAACATTACCACTAAGTACATATGCATAAATTCAGTAAATTTATTTATCTTTAACTACTTGTGGATACTCAACGATTACAAACTTTTACAATTTTTTTAATATAAATTACTTAAACGTCCGTTAAAAAAAAGAGGTTAAAAATACGTTTGAAGATTTTAAGTGGAAAAGTTGATTTATGTATAGTAGTAGAGTGGAGATTCGGATGTCGCCCGCTTTTCTGGAACACTTTCAAAAATTTTCTACTTGTTGATATCATCCAGTTTTTATACATGCGACTATGACTACTCACATGTGTATCAATACGTATTTTAATGCGGTCAGTTTCTAAAATGAGGATGAAATTTTGTGAATAACGATTTTATCTGAATTAAGATTTGCAAAGTGGGATACCAGCTGGTCGTCCTGTGATCGTTAATTCGTACATTATAAGGAAATTTCGTTATTATGTTACCTATGTTACGATGCAATCGTTAATTTCACTGTATACATTAATTAAAATTAACTAAACGTCCTAACTCCTTTTATAGTTTCATTTTCTCTCAAGTTTACTATCCAAATAGATATTTAGACCTTTAATTTTATCAAAACTTTTTCAGAACATTCAACTGCAGATAGTTTTGCTGCACGCTAAACTATTGTTTGATATTTTTATTTGGCTGAAAAGAAAGTTAAGAAAATTTTATAATTTTCTTAACTTTAAGATTGTAAAAGCTTAGAGTATTTATATTGTAGAAGCTTTAACTAAGCTTCTACAATATAATAAAATCTTGCGCTACAGTTGTGACATGAGTCAACCGACTACTAGTCATCAGTCATGACGTTACTTAAAATGAATTTACACTTTTTCGTACAAATAGAAACGATAAGAAAGAATAAGAAGAATGCTCGTAAATTCTTCATCAATTTTAATTTATATCATTTCCTATTGTTGTAGGAAAATTGAAACTAAAAAGTGTGGATCCACGTGACATATAAAATACGGTAAAAAAAATTTACATGCTGATAAACTCGATTAAACAAAATAGAACCATAATATACAAATTAACAAAAAATTAGAATACATATAGATGTACTTTACGCCCAAAAGGATTTAATCAATAAATTTTCATCAAGTTTTTATTAAATAACGAAAAATGATGCGAATGGGAAGTTTAATTAAATGTGGTTACAAAGTAACTTTAAATAATACTTTAATTGTTTATTTGTTCCTGTAATCATTTATACAGTTCAGCTTGTATTATATTGTAGGGTATTATATTCCTGCCTGGTCCTTTTTACCGGAGCCAAAACATTTCCACTAGTTTCAACAAAACAAAATGAATAATAAAGTAATTAAAATCTTATTTGAAAAAGTTTAGTTGAGTTCAATAATTGCACATAAATTCCATTGTATTATAACTACAGTTAACTCAGGCAGTCAAGTCTAATCAAATAAGTCGAGATCATAAGTCTAGATCAGTTAAGTCTAAGTGAGTAGACAAGTAGTCTACTCACTACTTTTCTCTATAAATTAGGTACTCGTTAAAACTGTGTTTTTGTTGATGGTGAGGTGAATTGGAAAAATGCTTAAAGATATTCTTTTTTTTCTTATTCTTTATATACCTCAAAACTTGAAAAACAGTTAATTAAAAGAACATTTCACAATCCATCTTCTGATTAGAAAAAACAGTGAAAATTAGCATTGCTTTCACTTTACATTTCTTCATCATTCAGCATAATCTGGGTATTTTAGCTGATTAGTTAGTTAGAGAACAGAGAAAGAAATTGCACTATTGCGGCCACAGACTTTATATTATATGTAAATAACCGAAAAGAAAAAGAATTTCACATTATTTATTTTCTATTCAAAAGTAAAGTTGTAATCAAGATGATGATAAAAAAGGAAAAAAAAATTCTAACATTCTACTGGCTGCCTCTCTTTTTCATTATATTTGTTTTTCAATTTTCGTATTTGGAATCTAAAATTTTCGCCACACAATAGGAAAAATTGCTTGTCATTATTCTGTGGTATTTTTTTAAATTTGTAAAAAATAGAATATTTATGATTATTATTTGGTACTTGAATAATAAATGGAATGGAAGCATTCATTTTGTAATGGTTGTGCATGGTATAATGTAAAATTAATTTAAAAAATAAAATAGTGGAAATAACCTCATTTTGCCGTGCAATTTATAAACCGGAGAATTTATCTGCGACGCTGTAATGACAAAATAAAGCGACAAGTTTTCATTCCTAGCTAGAACGTTTCAATTAAATGACACATTTTTTCAAATAAAAGCTAAAACTCAATCTCTTTTTCGTTTTCAATTTCGATTTCATTTAACTGCTTAATTAAATTATGTTTTGTATTGTTTCACTTTTGTCTAATCTTGTTATTTAATAAATGTAATTATTGCACTGCAGATTAGTATTAGTATGGAATTACAGCAGAACTAGGATATTTGCATTACATAGAGCAATTATGCATGACATGACCTAGAGAAATTTGTAATTTTTTATTTTCTTGCGAAATCAATAGACAAAAGATAAAAATTTATGACAAGAATCTTAAATAGAAAAATATAACGCATTTATATGCAGTTTAATAATTGCATCCGCTTCTTGATTTGTTTATCTTGTGAAAAATATCCATGGGATACATCATATTAAAAAAAGTTTGTGACAGACAATTAATATCCTATTTCCATCGATATTTCCATGGGAATCCCACAAGATATATAGTATAAGATTTTTTTTTCTGCTAATTAAATAATGACCAAAGTTTTGTCGATAGACAATATATTTCAATCAGTTTTAATCTAAATTTTCCATGAGATTTGCCACAAAAAATGAAAAGAACGTTGTATACAAGATAAATATGTACACGTTTTTCCCCCTTTCAACACACTCAACCATATTATGTTATATGATACATTTCCATAATAATATATATGAAATATTTACTCATATATATGCCCTTTACCCCCTGTTTTTCTCATAACCACCTACGTATAAACACGTTTGCTGAGTTTTATTCGCTTGTATACATTCATATGTTGAAAATAACAACGAGAAAAGAACAAAAAATTACCCCCAATTGGCTTTTTCCAGAAAAACAAAAAAAAAAAAAAAAATATTCGAAAGTTTTCTGATGTTGGGATTTCAACAGTTTTAGTTAGCAGTTTTCTAACAAGAAACTTTGTTATGAATCCGTGGATTATTTTGGTTTTTGGTTTTATTTTTTGTTATTTTTGCTTTCCAAATTTTATTTTCTGTACATATGTATGTGCACTAGTTATGTTTAATTTGATATACTAGCATAAATCTTGAACAAATCTTGTATTTTTTCCTAAGAGTTTTATTCGACATTGGTAGGAGGTTCGAACAATAAGAACTTTTTTTCCTATTTTATTATAACAATCAATCAGGTGATTGTCTAACGAGAATTTTAATCGAAAATAGTTAGAATAGAAATCGCAATTTCATTTTTAATGAATAAATTGCTATAGATTCAGAATAGATTTGAAATCCAATTAAGAAAACAAAAAGACTTATTTATAAAACAATAGCATTCTGATTCACTGGAAATGATACTGTATTTAGTTATCTATAATTTCGCTATAGAATATTGCTGTTCTCATGCTGACATTTAACTGATTTATTAATTAAGCCACGTACTGCACGTTTTTCTCTTTCTGTCATTCGCTATTTCTCTCTTAATTTGGAACAGATAGGTACAGTACACCATGACATTAAAAGCTGATTACTAATTAAGAGAGACGTATAGAACATGTACCACTGCAATAACGTGAAATATTCTATGATAATAATATATATTGCACATATAGGTACTATCACAAACTTTCATTTGTTTATATAGTTAAGTTTTTGATTGTAAATCTAGAAAAATGGTTAAATAATGAAAATTGAATTGAGTCTTATAATAAATTCTTTGCCGCTGTCACATTTGTTAATAGTCCTATAATTACGGAAATTTATTGCAGCAGACTGAGAAGTATCTTTTTTGTCAATGTTAAATATCCTGATAGCTAGCTATTAAAGATATACGAAAAATTTAGTTACGATCCGACAGATATTTTTGAATATAGAGTTAATAGTCCTAATTAACTTAATTAAATTTAATAAAGTAAGCGCGTTTTTATAGCCTACTGGTTTCTGAAGATATGAGTCAAACCTATATTTTTAATCATAGTTGACTATGGGGTACTGAGGAAAGCATTTTTTCTCAGAAAAGATACCGCAGTATTCATATATTTTCTGCTCTAATTTAAAAAATCGCAAATATGTCTAAAACTTTGATTCATTTTATTATAATTACAAAAATTTAGTTGACCATGAAAGTGCACAAATAAATTGACACTTATTGCACATTTATATATGAGAATAGGTAGCCTCTTATAATAAAATTCTGCCTAATTTAGCTAATAACACTGAAAATGGATAGCCTGAATTAGTACCCGTCCAAAACCGAAATGGTTATTATATCTATCTTCTGTATTGAGATGAATTATATCAAATTAAGATAATATTGACTCTGTTTGATAGATAACTTTGTTGAATATATTCCTAATATGTGCTCTTCTTCTGGCCTGAATTTAATTGTTGACTTTCATTTATTTTAATT
Organism: Platypus cylindrus; assembly: GCA_949748235.1. NCBI lineage: Eukaryota > Metazoa > Arthropoda > Insecta > Coleoptera > Curculionidae > Platypus > Platypus cylindrus. The sequence continues at coordinate 7,390,652 of OX456489.1, read as the reverse complement.
TGAATATGGTAAATTTACAGTAGAATATAATCGAATTGTAAATTGAAATGTTTAAAGACATATTTCATATTTTTTACATACATATATCTAAGCATCTAGTTATTTTTCGTGTGACTAAATTATGTTTGTATTGTGCTTAAATTGCTGTTGAAATTTTATGCTGAAAAGCTGAATTTAATGAGCTTAATTAGTGAAACATTTGGATGGTTTTAATTAATAACTGCCTCTTGAAGTGGGAATAATTTCAATTAATTGCAATAAATAATATTTAGATATCTATGTGGGTAATTTCGAATATAATCGGATTTATTTATTTCAAAAACAAAAAAAAAATGTATTTCGACTGCCAATTCTACCTATAGATCTACATATTACAATCATACCTAATAATGTAGTTGCTGTAGTCACCCTTGTCTGTTAATTTATATACCCTATTACGTAGTAAAATTTAATTAATTCAAACCATCTAACAGAGCAAACAACTAACAAACTAAGTAGGTACAAGTAAAACATTTTCAAAGAGAGTAAAGTAAACTAGTTCAACCTTATATCTACATAATAATAATAATAATAATAATAATACTAGTAAAATATACATTATTACCATTATGTATTTGAAACTGAGATTTCTGAATAATTTACATTATTTTGAAACATTTTCAGTCAGTTATATTTTAATTGAAAAGGGTCAGAGGTCAATATTAACCGATTCATAAATATTTAATTAAAGGTTTATGGAAATTTCATGTTGACAGGTGGCAGTGACGATTATTTGGTACAGATCGATATAGTGCGCTATTATTTATCGACTTTTCAACCATATAATATTGACAGAAATTGCTTTTTGCTACTGGATATTGCTTTCAGATTGAACAGTAAATGAACACGATGAGTTAATGAGCAAATCTGAATAAAACGAAAAGTGTTTTCCATCTACTTTTATTTTGCGTGTCTCTGCTAGCTAACAAGATGTCACCTGTCTGAATAGTTCTGTTTATTTATAATTTTTTTTTTCTTTACTAAACTATATTATCTATGTTATCATATTGCCATTGGCAAATATAGTGCATGCTTTTTACATATATTATAATGGACGGATCATTATTTTAAATAGATTATTAAAGTCCATTTAAGACTGTTGTATTTAGTTGACTGCCAGTTAGAGTAATAATGACGTTATTGATTGACAGAACAGTTCTACGGATTGTAATATGCAACTTGCAATTGTAATAATATTCCCACACAAATATTGTGTGGGAATAACTAATAAATTAGGGAGATGTATATAAAATAAAAACGGAATTATAATACTAATTCTAAGAAGACTTTAATGCTAATTGTTATATATTGATTAAAATACCGCTTTTCTTCTTTGACCTATTTGTTGATAAATTCTGAACTATTAGAAAATGGGAAATGTTATTATTTCATATACATAATACCATAATACAATAATAATAATAATAATAATAATTAATAATATGGAATTTCCATTAAGGTTACACGCACTATTGCCTACAAATGCTCGTAGAATACAGCCAGCTATTTTTAATTTATTCTTCTTTATGTATTAAGTTTTTATATCAGATTTAATAGCTATTATTAGTATTTGAAAGAAAACTTTGCATACTTATTATCAGTGTTGAAATTAAGACCAAATAACTGTATAATTTGTTATGGCTATAGAAACGATAAATGTGTTGATAATGTAAATTGTTATCTATATCTACCTCGTGATATCCATTTGAAACAATTTTCATTGGAAAAACGGTCAATAAAATAGTAATCATAATGCGGTTTCTTGTCATCATTATAATCTGAAATAACTAGTATTCCTAAATATCCATTATTATTACTTTCAAAAAAATAATGGAAAAATAGTAATTTTCAATGGATTTATCCTTCTCATATTTATTGAATTCAGTGTGACAGTTAGAAGAGAAGGGGTAGAGAGGAAGAAACGATAGATTGAAATGTCATGGAAAATATGCGGATACGTAGAGATACATTTAGAGCACGGATAGATATCACGATCAAATGTCTGTTCGTGGAATAGAAAGTAGATACGGATTATGATTAGTAGATACTGGAGAGCATACAGTATGTACTTATATGCATATGTGCATACGTATAATGTACAATAAAAGTAAATTTTCTTATTGTATAGATTGAATATTGTAAAAATTCTATTAGACCTCTTTGCAGAAAGATGATTCGAAGCGTGATATCAACAGAGAAAGGAAATATGTTTGTTATAAAAATATATCCAATATCATTTCATGGATATCATGACGTTTCTTTTGATTTGACAACATTTAGACTGTTAAAATTCAATTTAAAATTGCAACTAAATTTAAAAATATTGCTGGAAAGTATAGTATACCTAACGATTCAGTGATGAGATTTTACATTTAAAGCTGGAAAATCGGACTGTCTCATTATATAAATCAAAAATCAAATCACGTCTGAAAGTATTTCAAAAAATTAATAACAAATCCATTATACGTACATAGTTTATACGCTATACGCCAGTAGGGTATATAGGTCAAGTTAGACACAGCAGATGAAGATGACAAGCAAATTTACGTAGATGTAGGAAGGATGATGAAAAGTGACAACAGAAAGAAGAAAACTTTCAAGAGGGTAGAAAATATTTCAGCTTAAAGTAACCAAACTGTAGAAAAGAAACAGATGACGAAAAAAGTATGAACAGTATATGTGAAAGAGGCAAAATGATGTTTTTGATTTTAGTTTAGTTTTCACGACTGAAAAACTGATGGGAAAGAAAATTTTGTCGTCAAATGTTTCGTACATAATAAGAAAAAAAGAAAAGAAAGAGGGATGACGTTATCCACCCTTTCTTCGTGGGGCGAAAATGACAGAGAAAGGAAAACGACAAAATCGCAACATATCGTTGAATTGAAGCATGAATAACATCTAAAATGTTTTTTTTACAGATCGTTTCGATTTATTATTTGGGTCTGTTCGAAATTTGGAATTTGCACTTGTAACAAAATTATTGTACACAATAATTTTGCTTTCCCATCTTTTTTACGGGAGTATTATGTAAAACTTATCAAACGAAATGATCAATATTCGGCATAAGTGTTAACTCAATAATTATTAAATAGTCGTTATGATAATTACGCAAATTCAAATAAAGATTATTAGGTGCATTTTTTTATTCAAATAAAACGTTTTTGTTAAATTAATTCATTCGCACGTTCCAATTAAATATTCAATTTATCATTTATAGCGAGATCAATTTATCTTTTAAACAGAATTAAATAATCATTATTCTCATCATGCTAAATACAAATTTGTTATAAAACTGTTCATAAAAAATGAAAAATATCTTATTTCATCTATACATCCCTAAATAATGCGGATACTATTAGAGTCCAGAGATTTTATTAAATATCTTTATTGCAGTTCTTGATATACACACGAAGCTCATAAAGCTAATTATTATTACCTACGGGCTTTTGTGCCTTTCAGCTTGAGATACCAAGGAAATTAACACAGTAGCACAGTATAGCATAAGCTTACTTGTTGAATCTCAAGGAGGTAATAGAAGAGATAGAGGGAGCCAGAGAGCGGAGAGTTTTAATGGGAATTAATTTGCTATACATGACGAACATTACGAAATTTTCTAATTACTATAAATCATGCTATATGTGTATACTTAAGAGGAAATAGAACCTTTGAAAATGAAAATGTCTAACTCCCACCACCGGGTGTCTGAACCTTATCTATATCAAATATCAAAAGCTTTTATGTGTCTCAATGTGACCTTTTAACCATCATCCAATTTCCTATTAATATTATTACATACTACGAAAATATCAGATATTTCCTTTCTATCTTTCATATCTCTGATACTCTTTTCTATCAATATCTTTTCATGCTTTTTCTGACCCAAGAGCCTCATGCATATATGAAAAACTACGTAAGTATAGTCTATATCATTTTATCAGGTAAATTTGCATAAGTGTACTGAAAAAATTTATTAGAAATACCGGTACTCATCAAATCATTAATAAACTGGGACAGTGGAATAAAAATAAATTATCTCTTTGAGGATTTGAGGGACTGTTACGTGATTTATGGACTATTCCATTGAGCATAACAATTTACCCATTAAATAAAACAAACTACATATAATTTAAAAATGGCAAGAGAACATGAAGTACAAAGATAATGATAATATGTCTAATGGGATTATCTGACTTGTGCATCAGGAGGAATAAAAAAAAGAAAATCGTTATGGTATACCATCAGCATATTTTCCATGAAACGATGTGAACATACATTTTTAACAATCCATTTTCAGAATTCAGACTTCATAGGAATTTAGGTTAAAGTTTTAACTAAACTCACTTTTAACTAAATATAAGTTAAAAGTGATAATGCAAAAGTGATACATAATGCATGTAAAACGATTTTGAATAAATTTTTCCCCGAATGCCGTCATATTTTAAAATTAATACTTAAAGAACAGTTTTAAATAATCAAATACAAATTAAAGAAATTTGATTGATAAAGGTTGTATTGAAGCGGGAAAATATAAGTGTTGATTGACCTATTTAACACTAACATTAATTTACTTTTTATTTTCCATAGTATAACCGTGATAATATAAACTTTATCGCATTTTATTCCAAAGCATATTAGACACATTAATTTTATTTTTCTGTCATTTAAAACACCTCTACCTTTACAATAATATTTCGTTAATGTTTCTATTTTTCTAGAGTTTTTGACAATTTTAAATTATTCTGATATTTATAGATAATTAATTTTGACATTATGATAAATTGCTTTTTGTTTTGACTTTTGGTTTTATATGTTTAATATGGAAAATTTATAATGTGAAATTAATAACTCAATTAAATTGTTTGCGCAAATTTAAGACGTTGCGTGAATATCCCGGTTTTTGTATCCAGTTAAATTAACACTTACAACATTAGAAACTACCATAGCAATCACTAAGCATAACTCGACCTCCTCAACTAGTTCATTCATTTAACGAACCATTATTATAAATTATACATCTTCATATATAATTAGATAATATACATATCTATCCATAAATTATGTAGACGTCCAACTGTCTAAGGTATTCATTACTTGTTTGTCTTATGAGAGATTGAAGCGAATCGCTACTAGACTAAACTAAATTATACGATGAAGAGTATCGATGTAATTGGTCATAATTTCACCAAAATTGAGTACAGTTTTTTTTTGAATTTACACCAAATTTGTAATCTTCAAACTTTCAACTCTAAAGTCTAAAGCTTGGAGAAGATCCTCTACGTATTAGAAGATTAGATTAATATTGTTCAAAGAGGTGTTTGAGATGGAACTGAGGAGAAGAGTCTCCTAAAACTTTGTCGGTTTTAGAGAAATTATAGTATTAAAATTGACTCTTGATTGAATATAAGTTTGAATATGTTCCATAATAGATTTGGATTATGAAAGTTTTTAGTTGAATTAAATCTCAATTAATATATTTTACGCAAAACATTGAGCAGTTTTCTCAAATTTATTAATGCTCTTGTTCTAAATAAAGGAAGAAAAAACTAAAAAGTGCTCAATTTTTTTTCTTACTGATCCATAAATTACATGGAAAATACCACTATACATTAAAAAATCATTCAACTAGAAAAAGAAAAAATCCACTGCACACCCTTTTCTATTCAGTAAAAAAAAAAGAAAAGGTTTTCCTTAGAAACCATATTTGGACAAAAAAAGTCAAAAGAAAAACAGTGGTTAAAGGTTAAATATAATGTTTACCCACTGTCACTCCTCCTCCTATATCTTTTCCATATCCCTTTCCAACTCCTACTTCATATTCTTCTTGCTTCACGCGCTTTTCCATTCCTCTTTGAATTTCAAATTAGTATGGAATTTAGATTGCTTTTCAAAATTTTCACTTAAATCGTTTTTGATGAGGAAATAAATTGTTATTCAGCTCATTAAGAAGAATGTTTCGAATGTTGATTTGATTAATTTAATAAAAAAAGGAAAAATCTATGTAATTGTTTTGTTCAACGACCGCATTAAGTTTTATTTCAATTACATTCAGACATGAAATAATAATTAAAAAAGAAAAATGAACTCGAAAACAAAACTATGAAATAAAGACTTATTTAATTATTCAATTTTCGCGAGTCAAACTGTAAATTATGTAGATTTTCATAACGAGAAAATGTTCCTTCCACTGTTTTGTCTTATTTACATTAAAACAGACAATTATTTACATTTGTCAAATGTCTTTCCTTAACACTTTCCATGGATTTTAAGGAAATATATTCATGGACAGCAATTTATTGCGTATCTACATGTAGTATTTTTACTCCGTTTTACTTTATTTTCTGGAAAATTTCTCTTAGAAATTTATTGACTCATTTTTGTCATGTTTTTATTTAGAAATTTTCAGTTTAAACAACTCTCTTTCTCTCCCTGTCTCATCAATATTTATGAATTTCTATATTTTATTTTTCGGATTTTTCTTTCTCTAAAGAATCGATTTTTTAAATTACTTGAAAGTTTTAAAAGCCTTTTAAAAATTATGGTGCTTTTCCAGTTTTTTTTTCCCCAATTTAATGTAGAATTTTGTAACATAAGTTTAGTAAATGTGAATGCACGAAGTATAGAAAAAAAATGTAAAAATAATAACAACGAGTACTTGTTTTTTAATCAATATTTGAGAAATTTTAAATTGTGAACATTTAAAACTGTTATCGAAAAAATCAAATTCGTACAAAACACATCAAAAATGAATCATAACACAAATTTTCCACGCGCTTAAAACGGAAAATAAATAAATTGGCATGTTGTTTTTTAATTATCTTGACGAGGAAAATAAATTTTTGAAAAATAAAATTTGAATATATAACATTTTATCTCTCTCTCTCTGCGGAAAAAACTGCAATTTCAGAAGGAATGAAAAATGTCTGCTGGCTGTGGAATACCATGTTAGCAGCATGCAAAGAGGATTTTCGTTGCAATACTCTGGTAAAATAATAATAATTGTTACTATTATTATTATAGTAATAATTGGGTATTACGTTTCATATAAAATAATAATAAAAGTAAATGATACTGGAATGAAGGATGGAGTAAAAATACTGATGCTCCAGAGCAAGAACGAATTTTATACTTATGATTTTTTTTGTTTTTTTTTGTAATTTTACGTATTGGAAGAAGATCTGAATCATAATTTTTTATTTTTTTTGAGCCTGTTTAAACTACATATATTTATGTCAAAGTTCACATAATAGTTTAAATTCGAGTTCCATATTACTCTTAAAGAGACGTTTTTTATTATTATTATTATAAAATAAAATTTGAAAACATTTTATAATAATAATTCACATAATAAGTTTTATCTTTTGAGTAAAACTTTTACTTTCAGTTTAAATAATTTAATTTTTTTATAAGATGTATTTCCTTTGGATTACGAAGTACATTAATTCATTCCTTTTTCCATTTACATGGAGATCACGTGCAGTAAAGAAAATGAAAACATTAAATTTAATGTAGGATAATTTCCTGCAACCTGCAAGGCCTCGTTTTTCAAACAGTTAAGTATAATTTTTTGGTCCTTCTAAGAATCTTTTAATCTGAGGTTGCATTGGAATAATGACCGTAATTTTGTCTTATCAAATTTAGTAATTTTTCATTTGGGTTGTAATTATGATTATTACTGTTACTATTATTATTATTATTATGTAGGAGTCAAATAAATGAAAGAATCTTATAGTTCAGAAGAGATTATAATAATAATAATTTAAATAAATGGCAATTCATTATTCTCATTTGAAAGATGATTTTCAGAAGATTATCTTCTGGACAGATATCAGAAGGTATTTAAGAGAGATTATCTGATGATCCAGATAATAACTCTTTTCTCAGAGACTTCCTCTTTTTTATGTGCAATTTTTTTAATATCATACTCACATTTTACAATTTATAATTTGGATTTAAGTTAACCAAGTAAATTCAATTGGAAATAATTCTCATAAAAAATCACTGAGGGATGCTTATAGATTCTTCACTTATTTTTCAGAATTTTTCACATATGCAGTTTTAACAATGTCATCTAAAAGCATTTTTATATGAATTCAGATTACATTTGTGAATTTTTAACACTCCATTTTGTATTGAATGAATAATAAAAGGGCGGCAAATACAGAACATACAAATTTCGATTACCTTTTCCATTAGTCAATTGAACTGGCATAAATTGGAGAAATTGAAAGAAATATCGTATTCATTTATATGTATACGAGCCTTGTTATAACCAGGACAAAATAATTATAAAATGAAAAGTAAAAATTTATAAACGAATTTTTATGTATGAATTTGTGAATAGCAGCAATAGAACGAAAAAGAGTTTTTTTCCGTTTTTGTTGGGAGACGTTATTAATTTTTTATCTGGAAAAAGGAAAAAAATCATAATTTAATTGAGTATTAAAATTCATAAGCTCCTTTTTTTGTCAATGGCGTCATTTTTGATGTAGCACATATTTTTCCTATTAAAATTCAAATTTCTAGAACCAATCAGCTACTACTTATAAATTTATTAAACAAAATATGAATAATGTGTTAACTGTCTCTGATTCCTTGTTATTACTGTCTATCATTAATTATATATACAGAATAAGTATTAATTAACTCGTAAAATTCACAGTTTCATGAGCAATTCAATCAAAACGTTTCGTCGCATTAATGAAGCAACATTTTTAATTATACCGACTACCATTACTTTGACCATTATTATCTAGTTGTACTTTCAAGTTGGAACAAGAGATTCTGATGAAATCGATAAATTTAATTAACTTTAACCTTTTTTTGGACAATGGGGTAGGACATGGGACCAGAAGAGGAAGAAAAAGAAGAAGAAAGATAAAAAGATCTAAATTTTCATGAGGCATTTAATTGTATACAAGTATAATTGTATACAATTGTATACTATCTAGAAAGTTCCAAAGATAAAAGCTTATTGCCTGTTTAGTCCTAAACAAGTTGCCCATTAGTTTTATTAGTGATTTGTATTTGCCTTGCTATAGCCTCATTAAGGAACGAACGTTCAAGCATGAAAAAAAATCATCTATTGAACTAAGCCTCAATAACTAGTCAATGATATTGAATAGTGCTATTTTATGCATCACAAGTTTATCTAAAATTGAAGTTAAATCATTATCAATTAAATCTAATCAGTAACTAATAAAATCCATTTTCGAAATGTATTTTCATCAAATATTAGGTATACTGATAAAATTTATCATCCTAAACTGCATAAATCCGTCTTAAATAAATATACTATCTCTGTGAAATTTCTTCAGCTTCCATCTTCCTTAATGAAGATTTATGTCATCTGGTGCTTTAAGAGGAATTTCACGTCTTTGCACATCGTTTTCTCCCTCTCTTTTTCTCTTTCTATTTATTACCCTTGATGTGCACGTGGATATAATTATAATGTTTTGAGACTACTAGAAATTTTCTAGTCATGAATTTAAAAGAGAAAAAAAACCTAAACTTTTATCCACTTCTCTTTGTATGTCTATGTAGTTTACTTCCGAAAGCTAGGATTATTAATGCACTAAAAATAACATTGTCATCATAATTTGCTTTTTTTTCTTTAATGTGACAACGAACAAATAGAAAAATTATTCTACATTTCCTATTCAATCCGAACTAAAATATTCAATCTATTTAAAAGGCGGATTATATATTATTGTTCCACTTTATTTCTCTCCAAATTCTTTTATTAATTCAACTTAAAAGACACGAAGTTAATTAAACTTCAGCATGAAGTTTGCACTTGTGTGAATATGAAGACAAAGCGAAATCAGTTTATAAGAAAAGTAGGAACATCGTTTTGCTTTTTCTTGAGATTAGAATCCAAACTGCAATGGCAATGGAAGATTATTTGCGAATAATTTGATAAGCAATCGATTGGCAGTAATAATGGAGTTCAGTAAAACAATGGTGTATATTTTGAATGTTTAATGAAAATGCGGATGTTTTTTTCGATAATTTGAATAGTTGTTTCTCAGGTTTATTTATAATAAGAATGCGATGTTCTAAAAAATCGTCTTTGTTACTTCAACAATTCAACTAGGCCAACAGTAAAATCAAATACATTCTATAATATTAAAAGCAGTTGTCCCTAAACATTACATAAGTTCTGTACAATAGTTAACTTCAAAGAATATGGTATGATGGTTGCGTGAACATGAGCACTAAAACGGAGCTATTTATTGTCTTCACTAATTTATCTTATTTCGGGTGTTGTATACAGTTCACTAGAAAACGTGAGAAATGTTATTTTACAACCGAGACTTATTTCGTTATTATAAGCTATTGAGTTTACTGGAATTATAAGCAAAAATAGGTCTTTATATACCCAAATTTGTCATATTATGCCTCAACTAAACAGTAACAAATTTCGCCATTGATAGAAATAGAATCATTTATGTATTTTTTGCTGCATAACAAAATTGCACAATATAAAAATATTCGTTATGAGCGCAATTACTTCTTGTTTGTTTTCGCCTGTGTAGAAGGCGAATGTAAACTGCCCATGTAGAAAATCAATTACTGTGCATACCCTTCACAGGCGCCTTTTTTACCATCAGTAATCTATCAAAATTTCAACCACTTTCATAGACCATTTAATGTCAACATTCTTCAGAAACTGCGACCTTTTACTTAACCCTATTATCCTTTTTTCTTTTTCCTACAAGGTTGTCTTTTACAGCTTGAAACTTTCAGATTTTCTTTAGACTACAATTTATAATATACCCTTTCCACTAGCCTGTTTTTTCGTTTCTATCATACATAACTATACATGCACACACACACACACACACACACGCATATTCGTACAAGTACAGTATACAACAGAAACACACTTACCAGTTTTGACAAGTTTGAATGTGACGGCATTATGGGACTTGAGTTGTTCGTTGTACGATGGATGGATCAAATCCTTTAGAGCCGAATCGCCAGAGGCCATGTTTTATAGAACTACTACTATTATTTGGATGTGTGTATATATATGTTTTAGGCGCGCTCTTTTCGTCGAATCGTGCCCGAACTGCCCTTTGGTTTATTAGGTGTGTCAAATTTTTTGTCTGAAAATGAGAAACAAGAATAATAAAAAAATATTAGTTGTGGTAAATAGAGAGTAACTGAATGGTTTCAGTTATTATATTGACAGTGACTTGCGATAGTGGTTTTACTTTCATTATGGGGATGGTTCAATTAAAATTAAAAAAAAAGAAAATCAACGACTTTTTTTAGTCGTTGATTAAACGAATACATAGCTTTACATAGCTTTTCTATGTAATTTCATTACATAGAAAAGCTAATGTAATGAAAGACGCAATGCGTATTCTGAAAACGAACATGATTATTTGTGCAGATCATTAGAAATATAAGCTTAATTATTTTCCACACAAAACTTTGATCATACAAATATGTGTTTTTCTACGAATTCCACTATTGACTTTGGAAAACAGTTTTCATGTCATTAAAAAATCAGTAAACCAAAAAATGTTCTAAATCATTTTATTTATTATTAATATAAATAATCATGTTTCTTCAAAAGTAAACCAATTTTCCTTTTCACCAAACATGCCAGGCCTCGTATCAACATGGATATGCTGTAGTTTAGGTAAAAGTATGTCTAAATTATCTTTCGTGACAAGAAAGCATAAAATATTTACATGCTTTTTTATGATAAATATTAAAAAATGTGTAGGACATGTTAAATAGTAGTTCAAATAGATCACAGATAACTAGCAGCAACATCGTCAAATGACACTCGATATAAATATGGGGTTTACTCAAGTAATATCGTCTATTTAATTAGTTACTTAATTAATTGATTCATTCAATTAGCATTAAAAGAAATAGAACAACCCACTGTTATAATTATATGTATTTTCGCATGCATTGGTTCATGGCTTTAGGAACTATAATGGCGTTTATATATGAATCTCTTTACATTATATATGTAATTCTCTTTTAGCTTATTTATTGGTTACTGTTTATGTATTCGCAATAATTAGATTTACTAATTTCTACCAGAGAAAGCAGGCACAAATATATGATGTTGTACTGCGCCTGCGTGGTTCAGATAAGTCTATTACGTTATATGGGAAAAAGATCGAATAGCTTCAATCTCAATCATCTAACAAGATTTTATATATCGTTGCTCTTAATTCTAAGATTTTTTTTCATATTTTATTTATCTACAACAAGTAAAATCGTCTTCTCTTATATCTGTCAAAAGACATTATTTCATTCTGTCCCAAATATTTTTCCTGCTCTTTTAACCTGTCATTTCAAATAAATGTTTTTATGTTTAGGTAGGGATATGTTATTTTCAGATCGAACAGTGTATTGGCCACATAAATATTTTATTCCTTTTCCGTTATTGGAATGTTGAATATTTTATTCCATTTATGGCTGTATGGATAGAGAATAGGTAAAAGGTAAAGTTTACTTTACAGGCACTCTATATATTATATTATGTTACTCTTTTGCTACTAAAATTCTGGTTTGCTCTCCGCGACAAAGCGAGACTTTTCATAAATTTTCTATTCTGGTACAGAATACGATTATTCACTGGTGCGTGTGATGAAAATGACAATAGCAGGTTATTCTCTCGCAACAGCACACGACCAGCAAATTTAAATTTGTCGAAATTTTATCAATTTCGGGGATTGATCAAATCCAGAGTATGTAGAAAACTAACGTTAATGTTAAATTTGACTTTATATTTAATAAACACGTAATCAATATAATCATCCCCACAATTTCGTACACACTGAAAGATTAGCATAGTATCTATAAAAAAATGGAACAAAAACAAGATAAAGTAACAAAACTACGTCAATTAAAAATAAACTGAAAAGAAAATCCCTTGTTTTCTTCCTGTTTTTTATGTTTCGTTTTGTTCTTTTAACATTATCGTTTCATTGTCAGAAGGGAATTCGTTTAAATATAATCATCAATTCTATCGTCTTATTTAAAATGTATATGGCCTCTGTTTTATTCAAAATGAGAATTTCCTTTCTTCTTTCGTGCTACATTAAACTCTATAACTATAAATTAATAAACTATGTGTAATGTTTATGTATGAGAAAAATTTAATAAAAAATGGCAGCATTAGAAAAGGGGCAAAATGCAAAAAGGAAAAGAAATATTATGTGTATGTATATATATGATTTAAAACAATCTCTGGCAGAGACAATAAATATATATTATGAGTTCGTTCTATTTTTAAATGTTATATTTCGGTTGTAACATGTAATTATCGTTGGCAATCGTTACTATCAATATAGTAGTATATCGGTATAGGTAGACATGAAAATTCGAGGGAGCCTAGAAATATTTATGTATTTAGTTTGTTTAAATAATAATTAGCAATTAACAAAACCATTAAAAATGTTTCAAATTTTAAAGTTTAATTATTTTCATGTTTAAAATAATTATCATAAATATCTGTACCACTTTGTTTCAACATGCACATTAACGTTTATATTCAATTAATCTTTAACCTAGAATATTGCAGGAAAGAACTAAGCGTCTGCTTCACTTTTATAACTTCCTTGTCACAGAATTGATTCATGAATCACTATGTAAATTCAATATTAATATTAGACACTAAGCTAATTAGAATGAGTTAAATGAAGGAAAATGCATAAGGTAATTATTGAATAACATACGAAGAAAAAAAGCAAATACTATTACTACCACGGTTACTACACACGGTAGTACTCGCATTAATGTATATTTTAAAGCAGTTTGTATTTTGCTTCCAATTAATTTAAAATTTTACTTTTCATCGTAAATTCTTAATATTATGCATTAATTTCATCTAAAAATACTACACGTCATCGTTACAGATGCGATTTCTCAAGGTCGAAACATTACTATTATTATTACCTACTATGTGCGTGGACATGTAGCTAGATAAAAAATATGTGCAGTTTTTTTCAAACAAAGTTTCAGGAATAAAATATTAATTTTGATATTCGTACAGCACCTTTGTTATGTTTATCTATTTTTTTTGTTAATTTTCTAGTTTTTAGTCCTCTCCGAATGCTCCTTTTTTTGTTGACTTTCAAATTTTGAAAAAATACAGTTTCCGCACTTTGATTCTTTATAAACTCTGAACCGCGAACATCAGGCAAAAAGTTGTTTGGTGCGGATGGTGAGAATAGCGATCGTCGCAGCGCATAAGACATTAGTTATTTTCCCATTTTTCTATTGTACTGATTAAATCAATTTAAACATTCTAATGTCTCTACTGAAGTAGTTACTTAATCAATTTCAAAATCAGGGAAAGTGTTCTATAAAATATCAATTTATATAGCGTTGCTCCAGTCAATAATTGAAACTGGCTACTTTCGACGTAGATTGTTATTGAGATTGTCGTAATATTTTATTCGTTTTTCAGTTCGTCATTAACTGCTGCTTATTTATATGTCATCCATCCAGAATCCACGGTCCTTTTAGAATTTTATTACCATCACAAAATCTTGTCACAACAACACAAAAAAATATAGCAAAACTATACTTCGAATGTTCGTGCATCCAGCAAAACTCAGTTAGTTGGTTAGTTAGTTTAGTAGTGGCAAGGAGATCGCTTTAAATTAGTAAAATTAGTAACCAAAAATAACCACACCATATTATACATAATACAGTATATTATGTATGCATACATGAAACCTTCACCTGGTGCTGATGATGATATTAGCGATGATGTGAAGTGTCTCTTCCCGACAGCGGGATTTGTCGTCCTCAAATCTTCTCCAATATTGTAGTAAGATGTATTGTGCAAATTTAAAAACTGATTTGTAGGCGAAATATTCGTAATGGCAGAATTTGGTGTACGATCACGTCCAAGATTCTTGGGTGATGGTGTCCGACGAAAGAAATTTAACACTGGTGATTTATTAGTACGTTTATAATCGGGTTCACTTGTCACTATCACTTCCGGTAGAAGGTCGGTAGTGGTTCCGATGCCGGCGACGGCCGCGACGGCTGTTCTTTCACGACTTTTAGCAAAATAATCGGAAAACGATAATTTTCGTTCTAATGTTGTGGTTTTCGATTTAGATGAGGACGATGGCTTCTTTTCTTTTTTACGTTCTGGACGGATTGGTTGACTGAAGGACGAAACGTCGGGACTTTTACTACGACGAAAACTTAACCTGAATGAACTGGAACGTTTCTTTATCACTGGTTCGGGACTTGGTTCGACAAGATTCTTTTCCCTACTTGTTGAAAGTGGATAAAATACTTCAGCACTTAAATTCGTAGGCGTGGATGTTTTTCTGGGGGTGGAGCCTGACGATGGTTTCGAATCTTTTAAGTGCTGAAAAGTATTGTTGCAACTAATACTAGACGGGGATCCTTGGGCTTTGGTATATTTGCCAGTAGTGGACTTTGAGGATGATGAACTTTGTTTACTGGATTTTTTACTGCCTTGATCTTCTTGTAGTAAAGAAGACGGTTTACTTGTTCTTGATGATGAAGATGATCGTTTACTGGAATACGTATCCTGATAATTACTGTGTGCTTGAGATATTACTGGCAATTTGTCTTTTTGTTTCTCTTTCTTAAATTCTACTGGTTGCTTATATTGTGGTAATAACTCTTGTGGTGGAGTTACTTGACAGTATTTCTTGAACGCTTCCGAAGGAGGTGTAGAAGCCCGAGGTAAATCGACGACAATAGATTCACGAACTCGTGAATTTACAGCTGTCTGATCGGAAGACTTTTTTGTTTTCCTTTTAAATAAATTAAAATTAAATTTTAGAGATCGTTTTTTTGGCTTTTGTTCTTGTTCAGTATTTTCAGGTGATTCTGTTTGTGCACTTGTTGATGGCTGACACTCACCAGTTGGTGGAAACTGAAAAGTTACTCCAGATGGTCCTGGAGGTGCTACTGTAGTTAACTGATTGACAGTTGTTGCGTGTGTCGATGAAGGAGATTGCAATTGGTTTTTATTATTTTGATTGTATAATGTGTTATGATAACTATTTTCGATAGATAACGAATTGGTGCGGATTGGTGGACTTGAATTTCCTGGTGTGGAATTGGCGGGTACGACGATAAGGCGACCATACGACAGATACACTACCTCATCTGCCGGAAATATGACATACATGCTCCGGTTGGATGCCACATCGCGATGTTGTGTACGACACTGTCTTGGGCATCAAGGGTGATTTCATACGTAGGTTTCAATGGTTAAAAAATGAAAATAATTAATAAAAACTACTGCAGAGAATTATTTTTCCTTTGTTTCGCGCTTGTAATACAATACACGAAATTTTATAATCAAAACTAGAAGGAAAATGTATTTTTCAATGTCACTATGCTCTGCCAGTTGAACTACATTAAGTACCTGGAAAAACAAAAGAAAGAATTAAAAATTATGTGGAGAATTTTATGTTTGATAGAACTGATTTTATTAATAGATTTAAATTGTAGCTTGTCAGTGGCATTTTATTTGGAATATACTATTTAGTGTGAATTGTTATTTAGAAAGGGAAAAATTGAAAAAAATATAAAAATATTTTATTATAATAAAATATTGTTAAAAATATTATTTAATATATATTAAAACATATATATATATAATATTTAAAAAAATATTTATTAATTTAAGAAGTATGCCTATTGGAAATTTATTTAGCAAGCAGTTTATGCCAAGAGTTCTTGTATAACACGAGTCTGAAGTAGCTAAAAATAAGAGCCCTTTAAAAATATTAAAAATTGTAAGAAATGAAGAATAAAATTGAAAAAACCAGTGACTTTTTTTTTTTATTATTCACATACAGAAGGATGAAATTCGTTGTTTAGCTTGCTAATTAACGATAATTACAAAAATAAACTTTCCACATTTTTTACGTCTAATTTTCCCTTTATTCCCTCTTTTTAACCATTTTGTTCATAAAAAGTATTCAATGCCTCGCATCTATCATCCCATCCTTTTAAAATTTTCACTAAATCAACAAATTTGAAATTGCATGGAAAAATTCTTGCTGAATAAAGCAATTAACCTGGTTCAAGTAATTTTATTTATTTATGTAAATTTATTGAAAGTTGTAGTTTTTTTTTTGTTGTCTCGCTTTTTGTCATATTGGTCTGGTACTCTTAATAAAATTATACCGTTATTTTCTGCTGCATTCTTTTTCCAATATACATTACGACATTTATCTTTACATGATTTTTATCTTTTATTATTATATTTTCAAAGAGTATTGTGGAAGTATGTGTCGTAAAAGAGCATCTGCAAATGGAGTGACCTAAATTCTCATACACTCCAATGAAATTTGATATGTTTTTCATACATGTATTATAATCTACGAAAATGGAATTGTGGGAGATTTTCTATGTGATAAGACAGTATAATGGAAAATCAAGATTTTTATTAGGCATCTCGTAAAAATCAATCAATTTAATCAAATTTCATTATTTGGAAATTTTATTTTTGAAAAAAAGTTTGATCTAAAAAATTTTACAAATGAAGATTTAATTAATTCTGGTGCAGTGATGTAAAGTGGATGGTTTTAGCTGAATGTAATTTTAATTAAATTTCATGCTCCTTTTGTTTCATTAATTAGCACAATACCTATGTCAAAGGCTACATTTTTTCTCTATAGATCTGTATTCTCTTATGAATCTTATACACTGATATCCTGATGCGATTGTTGAGATGGTGTACAGGCTGAACAGAATCTGTCAATATTGGATAAGATTTCAAATATTCTAAAAAATAATGTTGTGCTGTTTGATTACCGGAAAGCTTTTCAAGTGTTTCCCTAATAGATAAAGTTCAAAAGTTATTTTCAGGTGAGTGTTTCTTCCTTCCATTCCATCTTTAATATTTTCTATGTTGCTGACAAACAATAATGGAAAACGCTTCGAGGTTTTATATAGTTTTCAAACAGTTGAGTTTTGCTATATGGATTTTAAAGTTCATTATATTTTCCAATGTGTATGTATGTGTCCTTGACATTTAAAATATAAAAAATGGAAAGAAGCTTTCTTTTGAATTTCAATAGCGATTTTGAAGTTTGTTTCTTTTCATATTCGAAATGATTTGTAGGAAGAGAAAATTGCTGACCGAAAGAATTTCTTGAAAATGTTAACAGCAAAGAAGTCTTTAAATTGGAAATTTATTTTTTAAAGAGAATTTCAAATAATAATACTTATCATTATTTGATAAGTACGCTATGTATTATTCCAAATCTCATCAAAAGTCTTAATTTACTCTTTAAAACTCGTTGTTTTCATTTTTACTATCTTTATAGTGGGCTTTTTCTTTTTCACCCTGATTTCCTTTATTATCTTTTCTTCAATTGTTTGTTCAGATTTATCTTTAATCAAATTTTGATCTTCTTGTTCTACAATTTTTTCAGTTTGCTCCAAAATATTAGTCATTTTCGAAGTTCTCATTAATTCTGTTGTTATGGTCTCTTCAGATAATTTTGATGTGTTTTGTTTACGGTTAACTGGGGTCGCCGGTTGTTTTCGGAAATTTGGAGTTGCTGGTGTGTTAATTGGGCGAGCAGTGCCCGGTTTAGAGGCACCACTTCTCATTGTCGCAATAAGCAATTCTAATTTTCTCTGTAGAGCTTGATTAGCTTCAATTTTTTCAGTTAAACGTTGTCCATCTGTTTTTTTCTGCACCATTTTTATGGACCGTTCCTCAGGCAATTTAGCATTCTCTGAAATGGTTTTTTTCTTTTTGTTCGCTATTTTTACTGTTGTTTTAGTTGATTTGATTTTATTGGTTTTCGGCTCTTTGTTTTCCAGTATTTTCTCTTTAGGGCGGTTTGGTTTTGGATTCATTTTTTTTTTTTGTAGAAATTTAGACGAATATTATAAAAAAACAAACAAAAGTCAACGTCACATCAAACTACGCAAAGTGATTTACTAATTTTGACAAATATACTATTTTTAAGTAGTGTTATTTGTGGAATTTTCCTTTTCTTTATATATTTAACAGTGTACTTATAAACTGATGATTTGACGTGCACTTCGATCACTAATCTCATCAAATGAATCATTGTATAAATTTGGTTTTTGGAAACTCAAAACTAAGCTACTGTTGTGATTTTTTTAGAGCATCTTTCGTCAAATTAAGTCTGTATTATTGGCCAACCATCCTAAATGTAATTAAATAAAAAAAAAAGTAAAACGATGATGTAAATAGCATCGATAATTATTCCAACAAACGAACGATTCACCTTCCGATTGAAATTTATGATCTGCTGAACAATGGCTGTTCTTTTTTTTTTTTTTTTGGTTTTATTTATTTATTTAATTGGAATGATTCAGATTTATATTAAGCTGTTAGCACATTGATTTGTGTGTGTGTGTGCTCGCGTGTGGGCATTTCGATTGTAATACATAGGTCGAAATATCGAAGAGTCATTATTACTAATATTCTTTTATTTGTTAATGCCAAGCAGCCCATTTATCGAGCCACTGGGTGAAATATTGAGTTAGTTAAAAATAGAAGATCTATTTACTAATTTAAACGCACAGACCCCAAAATACATTAAAAATAGATTCACACATACATATCTACATACTTATACACACGGTAGTTATATGCCTGTCACAAACCTCTCTCTTAACTTGCTTATTTAATAACTGACCAAACAAAACAATAAAATAACTTAGTTTATTCTCCTATATAACATATAGTGCATGTTAATCTCTATACAATTGCAAAAGTAGCGTCATTAAATTTGGCTTTGAAATTTTGAGAGCTAATGTCGTAGATTAGATTAGATTAGATCATCATATTCTTATATTGTAATGTTATTAAACTGTCAGGATTAGATTTAGTGTACCACAAAACGTCACACGTATCAAGTCAATAATTGCATAATGACATCAGTTTTGGATAGCATTAAAAGATATTGGAAGAGATTATTTATTCATATTGTTTAGGTAATATATAAAATACCTAATCGTTCTTCATATTTTATTGTAATACAGGCAATTTTTACACTAAGTAGTGTTTCGTAGTAAACGTAGTTCGTGCTGCTAATAACGGCTTCTGTAGCCCATTAAACATAGGTAATAAAGATTGATACTGTGAATTAAATCCATGTAACAATATACCACGTTTCATATAAAGCTTGGATTTGATTCGAACAAATGACGGATTAAAAAGAAAAAGACTGCAACAAATGTATACCTTAAACCATAAAATACAAACAATATTTCAAAGTCGGATCTCGTTTTTATGCTGTTTGCCGTCGTTTCATTTTCTAGACGTAGTATGATAAGCTATAAAAAAAATTAAGGTCCCTTTTAGTGTCACCTTTTTAAATTATTAATAAACATCTCGTATCGTATACATAAATAAATAATAATAATAATATTTAATTCAAAGGAAAAACAATCATGTTGTCAAGAAAACTGTTCCAAAGGGAGCAATGCTCCCTTGTTTCTTCTTCTTATTATTCGTATATTTTCACATTTTTTTTTAATAAGCTGCGTCACCAACTTGATGTCAAGTAGAGAACGACGAATAAGTCGGTCTCCAATTCTATTTTTCGACTACTTTCTCATTTCCTGTGTCTTCTTCTTCTTATACACTTATAATTTAATTATTCAATTATTTCTCTTGAGACGAAAGTTTGCGGTTGGGTGGTTTTTTGTATTCTGTGATACTAAGTAATATAGAAAAAGATTTGTGATGTGTTTGTACAGAGTAGAGAATTAAATGAAATATAAAAACAAATAACCGAAAAAAACAAAACCGATAGAGAACAAAAATGGGAGAATGGATCTTAAGCATATGAATTAATTAAAGACTGTTAAAAAAATGTGGGCAACTTAAGAATAAATCTATCTCAGAAATAATTTGATCTAAACTAATTTGATAGTTTTCCGTTTAATGAAGTTTCATTTGAGCCCTCTAGAAGTCATGTAGAATACCCATTTTATTTATTTAACTATTACTAAAAACAAAATTACTAGTAAGTCATTTTGTAAGTACTGGTTTTGTACTACCAGTAAGTACTACTTGTAACTAAAAAAAGTCACTATAATTCTAACGAAACTGCGATATGTTAAATAACAAAAATTGTGCAGCTGCATTTTTAGATATGAAACTCTGCCCAATATAAAATTAAAAATAATTATAAAAGATTTATTGAGATGATATTATAGGAGTAATTTTATTACGAATGTCTATATGAACGCGCACGCAGTAGGGTATAATATTATGAGAAATTATATTTAGATAAAATGTTTTAGATATAGTTTATTGCTCCAAATTAATCGAAATTTTGCATGCAACGAAGTATAATATATATATCTTTTAAATTGTTGAATCATCATATTCAAATGATTATAGAAGAATATATATAAAACATATGATAAACAGAGAAGGCAAATAGAATTAGAATAATAAAGTGATTTTTATTCAAAATGCTTTTTATCAAATTTAATATTTTCTAATTCGAACTAGTTCGAATTATGAAACCCGCCCATATTCTATTTTATTGCATGGTAAAGGATAATCTCTTATCCCTGCATCTAAATATGTTAAACGAACATGTTTATTTTATTCAACAGTTTTTTGTAGAAGATCAAATTTGATGCTTTCAATTTACAGGCTAAATTATGCGGACCATGCGCATTACGCTTTTCAAGTTTATTTAGTGGAAAATACCAGCCATTAAGAAAGGCAGGAACACTAAATTGATATCCTAAACGAAGTAAAAATGCAAATAAAGTTCCGTAAAGAAAAACTATAAATTTGGCTCACACCAAATAACGTGTTGTTTCAGAGGAAATGCGGCTATAAGATAAAAACGATATGGCGCTGAATACAGAATGCAGTTCATCAGGTGGTTGGGTTTTCAGCAGAATATTGCTTATAAAACATTATTATGGGGATTAAAAATGAATAAAAAGGAGTAATCGTTAACCGTAAGCATTTAAAAATGAGAAGAGAAGAAAAAAGTTAACTTTTATTAGGAGAACATTTTAAATAACAGCTTGTTCCGGGTTTTTTATAATATGCATTTAAGGTGTAAGAAAATTATGTTTTTAGAAGGTTTTATGGGGTGAAATTTTCAGATGGGGGATTGAAAAATTAATAATAAATTCGTTTTTAACTTAATTACTTATTAATAGGAAACATTAAAATGGCCTATTTTATTATTCTTTTAAATATTTAATTAAAAAAAAAAAACATTCTGGAAAACGAAATCATCAGAATATGTTTCAAAATTCATTACTCCAAAACTAAAAAAACAGTGGAATATACATGGAAATTCATATTATATGCTTAGGTATATGAATGCGGAATATATGCGTCAATTTTCATTTCTCTCCTGTTTAATTATGTCGGTATATTTGAAAACTTTCAGAGATTATACCATCTATGTAATCCACACACTACGGATGACACAGAGTGCATTTTAACATACTTATTGCTTAATATTAAATATTCGCATATGAATAAATAAATTATGAATAGTAATAATATAGTTGAATAGAACAGGTAAAGTTAGATTTAGTGGAAATGAAGTCCAGACAATACAACAACGGTTATAGGTTCTTTTCTAGCAAATAATTGGTTGGCTGTGCTTCTTTTCTAATAAGAAATATTTCATTCTATAAGAGGAATTATGGAAAATTTATGTTCTAAATATATGAATGTTGTTGAGAGAGCCAGTTAAATTTGACCACAGTGTAAAATTATATAAACGTTTGTAGTTTAGATCCAACTAAACGTTTTTTTAACTGACACTCGTGTTACAAATATTAAATGAATAGTTGGATTAGTCATTAGCGTTTAAGCGGTAAATTGTTCAGACATGATACTATGGTACTATCCATAATCTGATCGTACTAAGTTCTTAAAAGAAAAAAAAATCTTTTACAGATTTTCTAACATAATATTTCTATTGTCCAATTAAATATTATATAAAAAAAATATTTAATTCTAGTTACCTACCTAAGGCATCTCGGCGCGATTCAAATTTAAATTTACTGGACGACTCGCGTTGGCGTTCTCCGACGCCTATCCTCGACGTCGTTCTGCTAATTTCGTACGGGGTACGTAGTTCGCGCTAAACTAAAAGCGTCTCGACGTTGTGTTACCTGTTTGCCAGAAATGTTACGCGCAAGCTTATTATTATTATTACTTTATATTTCTTTTCCTTTTTTTTTTTTTCATTTCACCTTAATTTTCGAATTTATTGTCTATGCGGGAGTCTGTCTACTTTGATTAAATAATGTTGTTTGGGTTACTCAACTTAGGATTTTCCAGACAAATTATTTAAATGATTCCTGAGAATTGAATCTTTACAATTCTGCTGCATTAAGAAATTTCTAAAGTTGCATAATAAACGAGATAAGGATCTTTTTCTACTAAATAAGAATCATCATTATCGCTCCTATTTTTTCCAGTTATAATCCAGTTACGCCACTTGTAAATTCAGAGACTGGAATCCTTGTGAATTCCTATACGATAATAAAAAAGGTTAAAGGTGAATAATAAACAATGCGACTGTTGGATTGAGGCCAACGGTTCCGGGGTAAAATACTGGGATAGAATGAAGGATTTTAAAAGTAATTTTTACAGTAGGCCAAGGATGAATATAAGTACAACTGAGAAATTACAAATGAGTTAACTCCTTTCACCTATTGACCGAATCTCGAAAAACAAAATTTTATCAAAAATTAATATGAGATCGATAAAGAAATAATTCGAAACATATATAAGAACACACACATTTTACTTTTCAATCATAAAACTTAAACAGGATAATTTGGATAATTTGGATAAGTGAAAGGAAAAATAGCAGTATTTTGCACATGCTGCTTTGTACAGAGTATCAAAAATTCTGTAATATGATTAACTGGCATCTGGAAGGATACTATGCGTGCTTTCGTAAATTCGGCTTTTCTTTAAATGGAGACTATAAGATTTTTCAGAGAAATGTCAAGTATACTTTCTACAAATTTTTGTTCATGAATATAAGTGAATTTCGGTGCAGTACTATATGGAATATTTGTCTAGTAAACAAGGGTTATAGTCATGTTTATATTAGAATTAGTACTGTGTGTAGAATTGTGCCAAATATATATCAAATTGTATTTTGAAATAGATTTATTTCATTCACATAGTACTATTATATATAGTCTAGAGAGACTATACTCACGTAATAATATCTAGTCTAGATAAAATAACAGAAGATAAAGAACCTTTTATATATCTCAGATTTAAACTATGTATTATAATCTTAAGGCTAATAATAAAAGCTTTGTTGTAACTAAATTACCGTTAGGGTTTCTATACAAATATTAGACAGTATTCAGTGTTTAAATTTCTGAAAAATGTAGAGAGACATTTTTCATTTTCATTATATTAGATACAAATTGCTACCCACAATGAAAAATAACAGAAATAATTTAAATTTTTGATAAAAATAAAATTCTCTTCATCCTGCAGCAACAGAGACAAGTAATTTATTATTTATTAAAAACATATTAAATATTCTGCGGAGAAAAAATGTGAAGAAAAGAAAAAAAAGGGAATCTTATTCCAGAGCCAAGCGGTTAAAGAAAATTTGTAGGAACACGAGTCTATTTAAATAGTCGTAGAATTAATGAAATTTATTTTTATAGCTTCTGTTTTAAAAATAATTATCTAAAAAGTTGTGGCACAATCTTCTTTCTTTTTTTTTTTTCTTATATATCTCGTTATTCAGATTTTATTTGTTTAATTTTAAATTTATTAATTTATTAAATAAAAATATATTTTATTATAATTTGCGACAATATTTTATAGACATAATATATAGATTATATATTATATAATATATTGAGCTTTACCAATCTCAATATATTATATATTGATATATGGTCACATCACGATGTGATGTGACCATAAATATTTTACCACAACTCATTCTATATTAAATTGTCTGCCATTAATATCGTTTTTTTTACGAAGTGGTCTGATTTAGGGAAAATGCATCTTTTTTCATCTAGCATACAGGAATATGTTCAAATAGCTTGTAAGTAAAATGATTTTTATCTTATCCAAATTTAATCTAATTTGATATCATTTTTTAAAAACTGATCACTTTCTGCGCGTGCTCCTTAACTTTTAATGTGTCCCGTTACCATTCAGATTACTTACAGATCGAGGGCAATAAATAGCTGCTTACCACCGGATAGCCTTTATGCATTAGACTAAATCAATATTATAGTTAAATATAAAACTTTTAAACTTTTTAAATCGACTTTTAAAACTTAGAAACAGGCTCAGTAACTAGCAAAGAGAGTCAATCAACTATAACAGGAACAACCTGTAGAAATTACATCAATTAATTTCTAAATATACGAGAAAATGCTTAATTTCACTGCTAGTCAGTTTTCTTTTTAATATGGGCAACTTCCAATTTTCCATAGATTAATAAGGAACTATTAATCCTCACCAAAGGAAATATATTCTCCTGAATGCACCCTTTAGAAAAACACAAGCTGCGACAGCAAGAAATAAATTCGAGAATACCCACTACAGGGGGACTATACTCTATAAATTTTCAGTAGGTAACTTTAATATTTTATCCAAGCAAAACTATCTACTTTAAAATAAGATCTATAGGCTACATCCAGAATCCACTGGATACATTGCCTCTTTCTTTCTCTCTTTTGTTCTTTTTCTACTGGATACCCCTACTGGCATTTTCATTAAATACCTTCACTGTCAATGACCGTTAAACAGGCAACCCTTTATAAAATAAATAAAATAGTATAAGTTGAACGACCACCACCACCAATTAACCACCACGTGCACGTACAATTAGCAATTTGTCAATTTTTACTGTTAAGATTAATTCTTGTTTAGTTTGATCGAGCCTATATTTTTTTGTAGAAGAGAAAATTGCATGGCATATTTTTAAAAAATTCATGATTTTAGTACGAGCATTGAAATGGTGAATGAATATTTTGGAGGTAAATTTGAGTGCTAATGAGTTGATAGGTAGCATATGGAGGATACTAAATAAAAAATATTCACAATTTGTATGATTACTGTTAAAAAACACACATAGGCGTGCATGTGCTGGTAGTGGTTTTAATAATTGATTAAATCGAGAACGCAAAAAAAACATGCAAAGTGTATAATGGCACCATAGAGCATGGTGCCACTGACAAGACAATAGTATATTTGAATACAAGTGTGAAAAACCGCTTGTTTTTTGGTGCGAACGAGTTTGAAACACGAGCTGCGAAGCAGTGAGTGTGTTATTAGTGAGCATATAATTCAACGCCATTTTTTTTAATGAGGTAATTTTAATCAACAAATAATTAATTTTAAAGATTAATTATGTCTGTTATTTAATCCAGAAATTGTTTTGTTTTTGCTGAAAGGAGATTCTGTGGAATTAAGTGAGATTAGAAGATGAATTTTAATATTAACTAACAATTAAAACTACGAAATTACGATATTATAAGTCACTAAATTGGGTGCGAAAAACTTCTACTTTTCGGCACTCAAGTTGACTAAAACGGGTGCCAAAAAGTGCACTTTTCGGCACCGAATTAACAAACTTTTATTTTCAACTTATTATTGGACGAAATGCAACTCATAGCATGTATATGTTTTTAGAAACATTTGTTTCACTTTTTAATTATTTCTGTGCGATGAACTTGGAAAATGTCGAAACTAAATAAAAAAAAAAAAACAGTTTCAAGTAAATGTTCCTAGTTCTACCACCAATATCACTACTATTCATTTTAATTCTATTTCTTTCCAAAGGCTCCCAACAAAAAACCATTGCATTTTGGAGCCACTTAAATGTCTCCATTGGTCATCATAAGTATCCATTTTCTTTAAATGAAGAAATATTGGTCATATCCTCTATAAGAACTATCCTATATTGTATTCTTTAATATCTATTTTGTAATTTATTATTTTTAAAAACTTATCCCATGAACATGGGCACTTGTATCTCTAACATTTTTAAAAACTTTTCTCCACGAAACGTCATCTATACCAATTTCATTGATATTTTTCAAATGAAAATTATCCATCTATATATTTCGTTTGGAAAATAGTTGCTAGATGGCGACAAGTACAGAAAAGAGCATCCCAATATTTCTTTAATTCATGATTGTTATCAGAGGCATAGCAAGAATAGCTCGGCCATGCAATGCAATGATCATTTTATTTAATTATTATAAATTTATTAATTTGAATGCTATTCATATATTTGAAATATTAAGTTAATTTTCACAAATCGTTAAAAGTTTTTTTAATTCTGTTTTTCAAAAAAATATTTAAATTATCCAAATTTATTACTATAAATCAAAATCAAAATTACATTATACTTAATTTTCTGTCACAAAATAGGTGAACTAATTGGATAGAATCCAAATAAGTTTTACTCATTAATAACTTATTAATGAGTTATTTAATTGTAAGATAATCTGGTTCTACTCCATCAATTAATCGATTATAGCGATAAGTATTAATCATAACTGTTTGATTAACAAAAATGGCTTCAAATTTCCCGCATTCTATGTCCCCTCCTCAGACGACAACAATATTTTATCGCCCTCGCATTTTATCGATTTTCCACTGATTTCCCACTTCTCCCCTTAGAAGCTGTACTTTTCAGCCAGCTGATCGATTTAGCTAGTAAAAGCTAGCAAAGAAAACTCCCAGTGAAAATTTTGATACGTTTTAGATCATATTTTATTATTTTCAAGATAAACGATAAATTTTAGGATTTTCATTTATCTCAATTAGCTTGGTGCTAGTGTTGCAAATACATTGGAAGAAAGTAAAGCAGACTTTTGGTATTAATTGACGAGAGGAAAATTTACTGAAGGTACGTAGTTTATATACGGTATTAATTTTTCGGTTCACTTTTCAAGTAAACATCCAAAATCCATATTTTATTATTGCATGATTGCTTATCCAACCTGTTTATAAAAATTAATTTGAACACAGTGTCAACTGGGATATTAGTATTACCATTCCTAAGGAACAAAAATATGCAATAAAAATATACTATTTTAATTGCGCGAAGAATGTTCGATTTATCGAATTTTTTTTATTAAAATTCTATTTATAGAGTTAGTAATTTTTTCTGGTGGAAACCAAATCATATAAAAGTTGCATTTAAATAATTAACAGCCTACGTATGAAGCTGAATAGTACTGAACCTAATCAATAGCGAATTAGAGATAGAGGTAATTTTGCTAGTAAATTTTCAAATTCCCATACATTGTTAAGAAATAGTTGTTTTTGCGAGTCTTTAAATATAATTTTCCTGTAATCATATCAATAGTCAACAGACTGTTGATATTTCGATTATTATAAATTGTAATACTGAATTTTACTATACGAAGAAATGGTGAAGGTGCCAGATTAGATACTTTTTGGAATATCGGAATTGAAAAGTTTCACATTGGTCACAAAAATCACACACAGCTTAAAACTGTTGGAAACTATAAATGTGTTTAAAAGTATTAAGTTATATTAATTTTTTATTAGCTACTGAATTTAGCTGAGAAATAATTAAAAGCAATTTAGTCCTCCGCCATTTTTCACTATTATTATTTATTTTTTAAGAAATTAGGTTTAAGCTCCTAAAATATTTATTTTCAACTTCCTGTATTCATAGCTAATTGTTCCTAAGTCCAACAAATATTATATGCAAACTTGAGCAAAACAGCAACAATATGTACATAATAGGAAACTAAAACATAGATAAAACAATGTAGTACTATCTTAAAATTACCATAAAAGTTTTATTATTGGCTAGGATCGTGCATATATACGATATTTTTATGTGTTAAACGAACGTTTTTTGTTATCATCTAACTTTTTTTTTTGTTTTGTTTTTTTGTGTCACAGTTTTAATTGAATGTTTACCGTTTATTAATTGTTGAGATTTAAATTGTATTTCTTCATACTTACAGCGAAATAATGTCGCAAAGTGGTAAATAAAAGTTTATTATTAATTAGATCTAACTACTTATTCCCTGGGTGCCAAAAAGTTTTCCACCTCACGCATTTTTTTCTTCTTAGTCGGTGGAGTACGAAAAGAAAATTAATAATAATACGAATTACAGCACAGAAATTACAGAAACAGGACAGTTTCATTTCAGTTTCAAAAAAATCAATTTTAAATTTCGTTCACCAAAATTTAATAGTCTTAGTTAACTGTCTTGTTGATAAATTCTTTTAGATAATGAACATCAAAATTTAACATACGAAACAGGAAGTTAATTTTCGCTATTAAATATTAAACCTCTCTCTTGTTTTCTAGAAAAAAGGCAATTTATCAAAGAATTGCCTTTGATTGGAAGTAACTCACAGTTAATTTACTTTTTTCTTTCTTAACACACACTAAAGCAAAATCAAATAAATTTAAAGCAGAAAATAGGTCAAGGAAAAAAAAAGAAAAAGCAGGGGTTTAGATGGTGTGGATAATTTGGAAGAAAATACGCACTGGGGGAAATGAAATAAGAACTTCAATCATGATGGCACTCTATTTTTTATATATTAGTGATGATTTTTTTGCGGTTTTATTAGATAAACAATTACATGAGCTGCGAAAACAACGTTCTCGATTTTTATCATGGGTTGAAATTCCTTTAGGATATTTTTCTGATTATAATGTAAGTGTTTCTTTACTTGCAGAACGATTCTGTATGGCCTGTGTTAAATTTCATTTTAACTTAATCTAGCTGTTCCACGACCAGCTTCTTAATATTCAATTAGAATCAAATCTCTTCATATTCCACTTAAATATTTATTTTAATGAATCACGAAATTATTATAAATTTTTCAGATGGCAGGAGCAGATCCAAAATGGCAAAAAGATGCTGCAGATCAAAATTTCGACTATATGTTCAAATTACTAATTATTGGCAACAGTTCCGTAGGGAAAACATCATTTCTCTTCCGTTATGCTGATGATAGTTTCACATCAGCTTTCGTAAGCACTGTCGGAATCGATTTCAAAGTTAAGACAGTTTTCCGACATGATAAAAGGGTTAAATTGCAAATTTGGGTAAGTTTGTAATACAGAAAACATATAAGTACAGTTACCTCCTTCTTCTGGCAATAACCTGCTGCATAGTCTGGGTTTTTTGGAAGGATTTAAGGTTTTTACTTGATTCAAAGTTTTTCTGTTAATTGTTGATCTTTATACAGGATACAGCAGGTCAAGAACGCTATCGTACAATTACAACAGCATACTATCGTGGTGCAATGGGTTTCATTTTAATGTATGACATTACAAATGAGGAATCTTTTAACAGTGTCCAAGACTGGTATGTTCTTTTCTGTTGCTTAATACTTAGTTGAGGAAATCTATTTATAGGGTTACTCAAATAAAAACTTATTCATGGGATAATGCTCAGGTGATTCTGGTTGGTAATAAATGCGATATGGAAGATGACAGAGTGATTAGTTTTGAACGTGGTAAACAACTTGCCGAGCAATTGGGGGTTGAGTTTTTTGAAACTAGTGCTAAAGAGAATGTAAATGTGAAGGTCAGCTCAGATTATTGAATGCTTTTGTTTAGAGTTGAAAACCAAAGTTTTTTTCAACTCTTGTTATTTATCTTGAACGAATTCGAAAATATTTTTATTTTCAGGCTGTTTTTGAACGTTTAGTCGATATAATTTGCGATAAAATGTCTGACAGTTTAGACACTGATCCGAATCTAATGGCATCTGGAAAGGGTCAACGCTTAACTGATGCTCCTCAAGGACCTCAAGCAGGCAATTGCAATTGTTAATGTTACTATACTGCATTATTACTATTACCATTTTATAAAGCATTTTTTGAGCAAGATAGAAAAGTTAAGTTGATTTTCTAAAAATCAGTCGATCGAACTGAAAAATAGTTTCCACATCAATAAGTAAATTTTTCAGCAAATTGATTTTTTTATAAAGAACAACTCATAAAATGTTTCTTTCAGTTCGTTTAATCTTTATTACGTTTTTATATCATTTTTTAAGTGTTTGTGCATACAAAAATTTATGGCATAGTAAAAATACTGCATCTCAAAAATATCCAGTTTTATAGAAGTTGATGTCGCTGCTCAATAATAATAGTTATTATTATTGGGAAATTTGATCGAATCTATTTATAGCTCGACGAATAAGAGACAAATTTTTTTTTTAGGGTTTGCTAAGTAAAAACTAATGATGCATTAACGAATTCTTTTCAAAAGTATTTGTCATTGTTTCATAATAAATTGATTCTTTCGGGCTAGCTAACTTGAATTTATTTTCTTTTGAGCTTCAGTATTTCTTATGCGTATTTATGTTATTCTGTGTCTTTGAAACTATATGATAAACACTATGTCAATATATTATAATAATATTAAATGTTCTTTGATGTTTTTAAGTAATTAAGTAATTTCAACTTACTTTTATGATAGTTAACATTAAGAATATAAGTATAAAAATTGTTCCAATCGGGTCGAGAATTGCAACAGCTCCGTTCTGTATTTTGAATCAATTCGCTAAAATTTCACAATAACAATCAAAATCACCATCAGATTTTGGGGTCAATCATCAGAAAATATTCAAATATTCTACTTTAAGTATGCTGGAAAAGAATCACAGCAAATTTGATACTTAAAAAATTATTTCTCAATCATTTTGACAATTAAGTCATAAAAGTATTAGGCATTCGATTGGCACAACATGTGGCTAATCTTATGTATGATTTAAGCTTAAATTATTCCAGTTAAAGTTGATCGGCACAATTCAAATAGTCTGTCGCAGCTCTCAGTGATGTTATAACAAATCTATAATAATTGATCAAAGAAGAACCTTGTATTTCCATAGATTTAAATTCAGCTAGCTTTTAAATATTTCATAGCTTAGGAAAAACTGATTGAGTTGTATATTTTTTCGAAACCATTTGTTAGATTTTACACATAAAATACCACATATATTTTTATTTGCAATATTGATTTATTATTTTGTTTCATGTTCCCGAACATGTGATATCACATCTTTTAAAAATAAAGATATAGATCATCTATTTATTTATAGATCAACTTATAGTGACAATAACAAACAAAAGAAATTTAAAAAGAAAATTAACTTACACATCATTTTCACAATTTGTTTTTTTTTAAATAAATATGTTGGTAGTTATTTGCTTAAAGATAGATCTATTTATTCTAAAGAAAGTAGATATTCTTTTGTCTCTTCATCTCATTCATACATATCTCAGGCCTAAAATGGCATATTTATTGAGTGTTAATTTAATTTATTTTTTGTTGTTAATACATACCATATACTATATAATATTATTGTATAATAACAATTATTATTATTCATAATACATTGTTGCTTGACTAGTAAATGAGTAAGTGTTAAAATCGCTTTTAATTCCTGAATAGTTAGATTAAATTAACGCCCAATATGCCCCCATGGGTGTTTGTTCGTTAATGTAAACAAAATAATAAACATTTACTATTTTATTTAAGTTAAGTTTAAGCCCCAATGATTTAATAAAAAATTTTAGAACTTTAAAATTAATTTACTCTCGATTTCAGAATACGACTTTAAATTTAATTTAAAACTGCTCTTATACCTATTCTATACATAAGTATACCTAAAGTTAACCTTAAATTTAAAATAGTATTATGATTTTGATGATTCAGTATTTAACGATAGATTGATACCAATTGGTTTTACTTAGTGGCTTATCGAGAAGAAAGAGTATTAAAATGAAACGATTCTTCTAAATATTCCACCATATTTTGGTGTTATATTTTCTCGTTGTAATCGCGCACATTTTTGACAACCATTCGTAGCCTTAGATAATTTGGACCCAGAAAAAACCCAACATGCTTATCATAAAAGTTTTCTTGATAATATTCCATTCAATTTGTTCATTATTCATTGTTGATAGAATCGATTGAATATGTATAATATTGATTATTATTGTTTATGAACTAGTAAGTGTAAAATATAAAATTAAAATAGTGCAAATGCCTTGATTTATTGCTTTTATTTTCTCAAAGTTACAAATTTAAGCCTAAATAAATAAACAATCATGAAAAGAGGAAGTTTAAGTATCTGTTAGATTCTAGAATCGAGATTCTAGAAAGATACTTTTGGCAGAAGTCTAATTACTTGAAATTCATATATTTTTCTAGTTAGAATTCGTTGGATTTTGAGTTTTTGGCATCGTCTTTACAGGGATAAAACGCCTGATAATCACCATCCCTTATTTCAGTCATATGTTCTGATGGACACAAATATGGCTGATGACTGAAAATTATACAACATGACTTAAAAATTACCAAAAATAATGACAGGCTCAATATACAACAAAATTTAACATTTAATATAATTTTTACTAACGTAGCACTACTTTTAACATTTATAGCTTCAATGAAAATTTTGTCGACATTAACATGTGGTTTGCAATCAAATAAACAAATAAAATTTTTCTTCGCTGTCCATCCTAATTTAACTAGTTTTATTTGACCAATTTCTGGACCACGAGCGTATAATACGAAACTGTTTTTTCCAGATGTAAAATATCTGGAGAATTAAAGTTAATTAGAGATTTTTTCAGCTGAACAAATATGTGACTAGTAGATACCTGTTTTCTGGCAATGGTGAAGATATAATACAATGATGATTAACATCAATTATGATAATGTTAAATTTTCCTATAAAATATTCCTTATTCCCAGGAATGTTTAGCAATACTTTGTACTGGTACACTAAAATTTATATAATACGACGTACAAAGTGGTCAAAATTAAATACATGCTTACAGCAGTATGGCGATTTGTCTGACGTTTGCAGATAATATGAGCCACTTTTATGATATTTATACATGGTGGTGCCAAATTTTATACAACTGCCGCCGCTGCATGATGTACACTGACCCTATAAATTATAACAACAATTTCTTTAACTATTGTACTTGTTGGAATTTTTATAATTATCGTAATAAACACCATTTTAAATTTTTCATAACTAGAACACTTTATTCCTATAAATTGGCATTTGTTATCTTCCAAAGATTCTAAAAAATACTTGAATGCCCTCTTGTGATTACAACCATACAAAATTTGCCCTTCATTTACTGTCGTTCTTGATACTGATAGCAAATCTGTTGTAGCTTCTTCTTCTGGACAACCAGGTTGCAATTCTCCATCATTTAAATAGAAATCACTATGACCAAAGTGATAATCAGATCCTTGTCGACCAGCTACATAATAAATATTAGACATTCTTAATTTTCGGCTGCTTGTCCGGTTCAGTTAGATTTATTCTTACATCCTTTGGTATCTGTATGAAGGACTTCTACGTATATTGCATCAGTTTCATCTAATCGTACAACAGGTGGCATATGTTCGAAGCGAATTCCACTTGGATCCAATCCTACAAATATGAAACAATGATTTTTTTCAGAAAATAAAATGTGAAAACATACACGTTTTGTACCTGTAATTTTTCGAAGACCTTTCAATTGAGCACCAACATAGCCAGCAATATGTGCTCCAACCCCATGGCCAATCAAATGCGTTTTGGAAAGACACAAATAGTTTTTATTCTAAAGTTATTCCAAATGAACCCTTCAAAAGATGCAACCAATAAAATCAGTAACTTACTAACTTTCAAATAATTAAGTGTTTTAATCATTTCCAATGCAACAATTCGAGCATTTGCTATTGCCTGATCATATGGGGGAGTAGCTCCATGTTGCCAATCTATCGATAATATTTTCCTGCACTTCCCGTCTTCACTTCTTTTAAATAGCCTTTTGGCAACATGCTTGAAAAAATATTAACTGGTAAAAAGTGTTGTAGGCGGCATTCAGAATCGTAGTTTAGTAGTTAGTTACTTTTGTCCATCCCGTATAACCGTTACTTGTGAAATCATGAATTAATATAAAATATGAGCATGATTCTTTGAAACCTGTATGCTCTAGTGATGCTCGATCTGGTGTAAGGAGAGTGTAACATACGACATTCTGAAATAATTTATTGGATAGGTTGAGTGGCGACCGAGGGAGGGTATAAGTCGAATACCATGGTACAAGATTCATATTTATTATCGAATACTATACTATTGGGTGTGGTGAGGCTATTTGCTCATTTTAATTCAGTACTTACATCTTGGGTGCGATTCTTCTTTATAATTAAAAACTCCGTTCGAATTGTAACAGGATCAAATGGAATCATATTTACTGGTCGATAAGTTTTATCAAACCATTGTTCATCCGTTTGAATACATCCTAATTCGTCATAGCATTTAGAGAATTTTTCTGCAAAAATATTTCGTTTTTTGAGATATAAATTGGCTAATAAGTATATTTACCTCCTGGTTCTATTGTATTTTTGATCGATTGTTCCTCATTTGCCGAATATTTGAATGTAATAGATATTAGTATGAGAATTATTGAAATTTGCATCAGATTTTATTTTAAAATTTTACCAATTTAACAAAATGACATAAATGACATATGTAAGGTAATATCAGAAATAAAACTCGTAGAATTTTATTCTAAATTTAAATATGTATTAATCTCAACAATTTTTTCATTAATTTTGTGTAGTTTTTTTTAAGTACTTAAGTATCTAAATTTTACAAACGGTTTTTTTTAACCTATTCTTATATTATGTACAATAATTAATTGTTATATTTATTTACACCATTGAATTGAATTTGCCTTCAGGAATTCTTAGATTCATTCAAGATTGACGCTACGTCACTTTCAATACTTATGAATTGCATATTTTTGTTGACATCCTGAGTCAACTTTACAAAATTATCTTTATTAATTCTACAATAGTAAAGTAACTTACAAATTATAAATCTATTTTTTACTGATTTACTTCTTGGACTAATTGGCCTGCAGGAGTATCGTCCGACAATAAAAAAACTACGAAATTGGCAAATATTAACGATGACTTAGCGAGAAACTGGTCTGAATCAAATTCAATGTAATATGCGCCCAGCATTCCACACTTTATTTTAAAAGATTTATGTCTAGAGATCATAAGATATTATTTTGTGCTATTAGACGTAGATAATCTCCTATTGGATTAGAAATAATTTGATGTTTAAAAATTGTGTGGAAACCATTTTTGTAATTTAAAAAATACTAAATAGGACAGATTCTTATACTTTCTAAGTAGCCATGATTTTTTGTGGAGTCTTGACTGCAACTGATTTCTATGATTTAAGTAATTATGTAATAATTTTTTTCGGCAGTTCCTAATAATCCCTTAGTGTATTTTCCTTTATATTGTGGCAAGATAAACAATTGGATTGATCATAGCTGTCAGTTTTAATAGTGATAGCTTATTTTCTGTTAAAATTTCCTATTAAATTAAATGAATTTTCTAGAAATATTTTCTTTAAAAAACTTCAACAGGAACAATAATAGATTGGAAAACTATTTAGATACGCTTAAAATTTCCAATAAGTAATTGATAATCGACTAATTATAAATTTTTCTAATAAAATCTAAATTATTCTAAATTATAACAGAGATAATTAAATAACTTGTGAAAGAAAATCATGTGAAAGGATAAATTAAATCCCGAAATAATTAGTTAATGGAGTCATATGTATGGATAAAGTGATTAAATTAATAGAATGTCAGCAGATTTTTGAAAATTAATATGCTTTGAGAACCATTTTAAACAATTAGTATTTTATGTGTAGAGTTTAATTTTTTTGTGCAGTTTCGTTGCTCAATTTATGTCATGCATGATGCATGGTTTTCTATTAATTAATAGATAATAATAATTGGTATTAAACTAATTCTGTTTACTAACATTTTGCTAATATCAATTTTATAGCCATATAAAATAACAGACTCATTCATTCATACGGAAAACTAACAATTCCGTTAAACTTTAGTTTTTAACCTTATCTATCTATATTATTTTTTATATAAACTTTAAAATATCAACAAGAGGATAAAACTGGATACTATGCTATAATTTTAATTAGGATTAGTTATATAAATTAATTAATAGTTTTATACTATATTAGACGGAAGGAGAATCCGTGTGTTGTTCTCGCATTGTGTAAGAAATTGACTCAATTTTTTTCTTTGTCATATTAAAATAACAAGAAGCATAAAATATTAAAGAAAGGTAAGTAATTGAAAATTTAGAAAAATTTGTTTTTTTAATAGAGGATATTAGACTATCTTTTGGCGACTATTTAATTAGTTGGACCCATCTGTTCGCAACTCGCCATTATTTTTTAAGAGACAAAATTCTTCGAATTTAAACTTATTAAAAATCGTTTTTCTTTCCTTTTTTTATAATAGAACAACAAACAATTGTTAATGATTTACTATAATTTATCCATCAAGTTTAATGCTATCTCTCTACCTAACATTTAATTAAACCTTAACATTAATTATTAAAAATTGTTTCTTTTCTAATCAGTGTTTCTCAAGTAAATTACTCTATCTTTGAAAAGGTATAAGACTTGTTGTTTTTCCATTATTTTCTATAAATAATATTAAGTTTATCTGGCAGTATTTATTATTATTTTTATATTTTGTTGGTTTATTCCCTTTTTTTGCTAGTTTAGTTGAAATATTAAATATTATGGACGAAAGTGAATGAATATATCAAGCTAATTGAACGCGCAATGTAGTTATTTTTAGTTTTGTCCCAAATCTATCTTTAATTTATGATCTAATATTCAATTTTATCTTCAAATTCTATAATCTATTCCCTTCTTTTTTTTCAACGACGAAACTAATTAATTCTTCATTAATTTCTACAATCTATTCTTTTCCATATTGCCATTCATCATTTTGGCGGTCAAATGAATTCATGCATGATACATGTGGATGACAAATGATGACAACTTCTGAATGATGAATATAATGATTTAAACAATAAAACTGTCGTTTAACGACAAAAATCAAACTGCTGCAAATGCAGTAGTAAACTTGAATAAGAGTAAATTTATTCAAATGCAATCCGCAATCCGTAATAAAATACTGATTTCACATTTATCCAATCATATTTCAAGTAGGATCAGATGGCTCATCTTTATCTCGGATCGCTTTCAATAAATGACTTCGTAATTCCGATTCTGAACTACGCCATAATTTTACTAAATCGTCTTTCGATAAGCGATCTAATGGCGATTTACCTGAAATTAATGGAAATAAAATTTGTCATTATAAATTGGAAGAAATATTTAACTAAATGGTTGATTTTAGATTTTTATTGGAATTTAGCCATGCAATTGCTTTAGAGAGTTATAGAACTATTAGAGAGGGGTGCGCCTAATTGGTCATTTTAAGAAAATTGGGTAGGTGTTTTGGGTTCCAGAAAATCCTAAAATTCCAACAACTAAAATACAGAAAAATAGAGGGGAAATTATACCGAGTAATTAAAGCAACTTTGAACACACGAAACTTTCATACCTATTTCATCAACATATTCATAAGTATTCACTTTACGATAGGTACATTTAATACTCGGTATAATAATGAAATTAAAAACAATAGTTTGAATAACGGGAATGAACACGGTAGAAACTATTTTACCGTTAAGTTGGTTGTTTGTGGTCCTTTTTTGTTGAGGCTGCAAACATCAAATTAATATTTATTTGAACCAAATTACCACTCTACATAATATACATATTATCTACGGATAGCTGCACCTAATCTAGCAATAAATAACAAAATTTCCTAATTTGCCTACATACCATCAGAATTTCTTGGAGAACAATTTGGTGGTGGTGGAGCTGGTGGTAATTCATCATCATTTATATGCCTAGATCGTGATCTAGATTTAATTGATCGTACTCTTGAAGATGCTGATGATGATGATGGTGATGTTTCCCCATCAAGCGATCGTGATGGTTCTTGAAGCTTTATTTTACGTGATAGCTCTGATATAATTGGACTTTGTGTTGGTTCACCTAGACTTTGATGTCTAAATTTTAACATAAATTAAAACTCAATATCTATTCACATCGATTCGGATAATTTAAGTACCTAGTTTTGCTTCTTACAGTTTTAACTAATGGTGGATTTTTTTTACATGTTGATACTTTTTCAGAATCATCAGTATCCTCTACTTCAATTCTTATTTGTGGATTTGGACTAAGTAATTGTTTGGTTAACGTAGAATCATTACTAGTCTTTCTAGGTGCTTTATTTTGAAACTGAATCTGAAACAAAGGTCCATTAGCATGATTTGCTATTTATAAATAAATTAAAGCGAATGAAGCATATGTTTATTTATAAGAAGATCCTCTGAATTTATTATGGTAACCTTTTTTTAAATTCGAAACAGCAAACGCAATAAATTGTTTCCACAAACAAGAAATTTATCGCTTAAAGTGGCCATTCATTTGGCGACATTGTAAAATCCAATGTGATATAAATAATAATAATAGTAATAGGTAATGGAATGGACTTAAATAAATCTTGTCTGCTAAGAAACATTCTTATTCTCTCTTCAAACAACATCCAAACTTAATCACGGAAAGTATTAAGAAAACTACCAACACACTGCCAGTCAAACTGCTTCTGAGATCTGATGCGATGGCATAAACCAAGTAAAAAATCCATCAATGCCATCTGACATTAATCATCCCGAATTACCTATTATTACCTGCAATTGATTAATGGTTTCCTTATTTCTTTTAGCTATTTCGTCGTCGGATAAATTGGTTTTCGCGTCCAGTATATCGATACTATTGAAACTTTTTGCTGCAGATACTTGTTGTGGTTTATCAGTTGGCATCAAGCTCTCATCACTTTTACCTAATGTAAGACTGTATTGAGGCTTTAATCGGGTCTTTTCGATTGAACCCTGATATTTAGGGAGTGTAGCCAATTTCCTTCCAATACTTTCAGCATCAGAAAGTTTACGAAGTGGCTCAGTTGATTTCGTCGAACCGCAATCGGAAATATTTTCTATTGACAATATTGGACTTTTTCCTTCAAGAAACAGGATTTAGGGTACAAGTTCTTTAAGGATTATCAGTCGTTTTACCTGACAATTTGCTCCCTGTACTAATTATATCTAAATAACTTGACCTTCGACTATTAATATCTGGTGGCGAACTTGTTAAAAATGTTGAAGCATCTTTGCTCAATCTCCTTCCAATCGTTGCACTTCTATCCACTGCTAATGTTTGAGAATTGAATACACTGTCACTACTAAACCTGTAATAAAATAAAATAAAACGGATTTATAATTAAACTGAAACTAACAGTCGGCTAATAATTTTTCCTCTAAATTCTAAAAACAATATCTACTGGATCCTAATTAGAACAGAATCACTGTAAACGAAAGATACCTTCTAACATTTAAAGCTGTAGAACTTTTCGCTTTTTTACTACGGGGACTAAATAACTGTTTGTTAAATAGTCGAGTTGGAGATTTTATCTTGCCCTCGTTATCTGATTTCGGGCTGCTGCGTAAGAAAGTTCTGCAAAAAAAACAAAATTAAGACTTTTGAAATTTATTTTCGTCACGACTCGAGACTTGAGTGTTATAATGGTAAAAGTTCGGTTTAATTTTTTTTTATTTAAAGAGATAAGCAGAAAAGATTCTACTGCTATTTATTCTGAACAAATTTGATGATTGTCCTCTGACAAATCAGACAGAAATGAGGGCAAATATTTTTATGAAAATGTGATTTTAAAACAGAGCACTAGAAACTATAATTCTTCTCCAACAGCTGCTCGCTCTTTTGTTCTTTTTGCATACGAAAAATTATTCAAAGTGACAAGCTACATTAATTGTAGATAATTTATTAAAAGCGTCTAAAACTAGAGAATCTACGGAAAACTATGTAGAATTTAAATGATCACGAACGAACTCATCTATCTAATAACACGAGCAGTAGCTATTATTATGCTAATAAACTATAAAACCGATTGACTGAGCAAACGCTAAACATTTATTTCAACTGTGTATTGATTAAATTCTCGCTTAATCAGTTGGTTGAGTTAATCATCGGATCTAAAGAAAGCCTTTAGGAGAACAAAGCTTTCCAATCTACCTTTTAATTATACTTGGACTCAGTTTCGTTTTCGTCTCGTCTGGATTATAATTATGTTCAGAATCCACTTCGGTAACTGATTCTAAATGTGTTTGATTTCCTTCTTGTTGCTGCCTACGAATATTACTACATTAAGCAGTATTAAAAATGTACAATTTTTTTTTTATTAATAAGTTAGGGTGCCTGAAAATTTACAGTTTCCTGAATTCAGTGTTATTTGGACTATACTTTTATGATTCTGTGTATAACAACGAGTAAAAACTGAGAGTTTATTTAAAGCTTTTGTCTTTTCAGACACCCCGTATACTTATATTTACCTACGAATTTCTTGGATCATTTCGAAAAATTGCGCCTTACTTTTTCTACGTCGACGTTGTTCGTGTTCCTTCTGAAACAAGGATAATGAAAAATATCCCGGAAAATAAACTATAGGGTTGTGCATAAAAACGCTATTTCGACAAAGAAGAACAGTGATACCAGTAAATATGTTAAAGTCAGGTACCAACATTAGGATTCTATTTTACGAGTTCAATCGTCCTTCTCGTTAGTTCAAGACATATGTCGAAACTTCGCGTTTTTTTGATTTCCAGACTGGCGCGTCCCGATAGCCTGTCAATTGTGTCTTAAACTTACAACAATCCTGAAACTCTTGGATAAAAACAGCTGTTCTTTTGAGTAAATAATAAGACTCACTTCTGAGTGCTCGTGCTATATAAAACTCCAAAATGAGTTGCAAAACCTAAATTTTTTATTAATTTTCTATTCCACCCATGAGCTTAACTTGAAAACTTAATACACTAACAAATTTATATTGGCAACTACCATTTACCGTGTCAACTTAAAATTTAATCTTAACGATTACAATATCACCATAGTACAATGTTTTTGTTTTTATTTGACGTTGTGTTGAAAGT
The DNA here is from genome assembly GCA_949748235.1 of Platypus cylindrus. Taxonomy (NCBI): domain Eukaryota; kingdom Metazoa; phylum Arthropoda; class Insecta; order Coleoptera; family Curculionidae; genus Platypus; species Platypus cylindrus. The sequence goes on along the minus strand of OX456489.1, from coordinate 7,348,641 downwards.
TTAAAAGTTCCCAACGGCGCATTGTTTATTCGACCTGAATCTTCCTCATCATAATGTATAATTTTAAAGCATAAAGAACAAATAAATTCTTGAAACAAAGAAAAATGATGGATGAAATTTCATTAACATATTAATTAATTAAAAGCTTGTAAAAACTTTATCTCTGGCATCCTTCCGCGACAGCTGCATAAAAAAAAAATCTTGAAAGTTCAATTGATTTGTAGTTTAGTCATCGTCATTAAAAGCGCCAGAAAAAAAGAACGACTTAATAAGAATGGCAGAGAAATAGGAAATAAGGGAAACAAGGAAGTAATTAATTGGTCCTTACGCACTTGACCCGAAAATAAAATTTCTGACGGCGCATTAAAGTGGATTAAATTTGAACAAAATTGTGTCATTCCAGAGCCCGAGGTTTTTTTTTTCATTAAAATGGCAGTAATTTATCTGCGTCCAAATATAAATGGAACGTTCAGATTCTGCAGACCGTTTTTATACGTACAGATACTATTTGATACTGCGAAAGACATTAATATAAAAGACAAGACAGTGTCAGGGTAAGCATCGTTTTAAAATTTTACCGTCATAAAAATTTAGGGCTGTCATCACTGATTACAATGATGCTATGAAAAAAATTGAAAAATTTTCTATATTTTTAATTTTCAGGTTCTAGGGGTTTCATAGCTCGTGTTTGTCTAACGTATTAAGACCCTAAATAATTTGTCTTTTTCCTCAAAAAATTCTCATAAAAAGTTGACGCAGATGGTTCATTTACCATCGTCGGCTGGTTGGCTTATTGTACCAAAACGAAAATTTAAATTGAATTCATACAAACCCTTTTAATACTTTTCTGGAATAGGCTGGTAATTTGTCCTTGTCGTATTGTGTGAACTAGTTCTCTTGCTGCATGGTGTGGTGACACGAGCTCAACACAGTTGATAAAGCGATAAAGTTTCTGTAAACAAAAAAGAAGAAAAAAACAAGCAGCTATTATTCTATTAAGTTACAAAGCTCGGATTGTATTACTATAAATTATAAAGGATCGTAAAGTAGTATTGTGTGTAGGTATATTTGGTATTATGATGATGATAATGATACTAGTGATGAGATAGCTGAAAAGTCTGAAAACCAGGACGAAAGAGTTGGAAAAGTGGACTTGTTGGTCTTTGAAATAAAATAGAGCATAATAATATATTAAAATGAAAATTGTTCACTGTGTGGCTGAAAAATACCATCAAACAATGACTGTTTACTTTGGGGAAATAAATAGAAGAAAATGAGATAGATAAAACAATGGATTTTTAGTTTGGAATTTCTAAATGTTTGCAATATAAATCGAGCTTTTTTCTTTTGTAGTATACAAAAGTAACTGTGACAATTTACCTGACTGAAAAACATGATATTCCTACTTCTCCACAGACTTTCTTTCGGCTTATCTCGAAGCATCGGTAGAATGTATCTGGAACGAAATTAACTTTAGTGTAGCAGACAGAAACCCGAAGCGTCATATTAGTAACATACTTAAAAAACAAATGCTCAACTAGCAATGTAATCAGACCAACTACGATGCCCATTCCTAATAAGATGAAAACCCCAGTAACTGCAGCTACTCCTAGTGGTCGAGGTTGAGCAATCTCTTGCGCTAATTTAAAACATGGTAAACCACCATACCATTTTTCTTGTAGGATATCCATGTAGCCGTTCGATGAATATTTTGCTATTACTGCTGATATGCTGTCCTAAACAATTAGATGAGATAAATTAGTAGATAAATTTTCCACGATAAGATGTTATGGAATAAAATACGCCCCAATCACAGTATTCAAAATAACTTTCCTGGCAACAGTTTGCGAATTGCAAATTCGAACAATCAAATTAATCAACAAACAGTAATTGAATTAATTAAGCAATGTACTATTAATAATTACAGAAGTTTGTATCATTTTGTACAAACCAAAGTGACTTTGTATTGGAAAAAACTTTATTCAAAAATGAAAATTAAAATTTCCATACCGTTGAGTACTTATAATGAACGAAAACGATGGCGTTTTTGTCACTGGTCCAATTAAGAACGAAAATACGTAGAAAAAAGGAAATACCTACCTCAGACAGAAGAAAGTTTGTAATTAAATTTAAAATCAGTTTTAGTTTTTGGTGCTTCAATGAGTTGGCGTTTGTTTAATTAACTTGCTTTGTATTACTTTACACCCCTCACTCTATTCTTTTTTTTTTGTTGGGTCTTTAAACGCTGTCTTTAACTTTTGTCTTTTACGTAATGTGGATAAATTAGAAAAATAATTTTAAAGAAAGCATTTCAAATCTATTAAATGCAATTGTGGGACAATTATTCCAAACTTATTTCGATACTTATTGAAGTGTTGCAAAGTTATTCTATTATTCGATAAACTGTTATTTATGCGTATATCCCTAGAAATTTAGAGCTTAGCTTTGTATTACCGGCTCGAAGGACCAAACTTGTGGTTTCGGTTTGGTCAAAGTTTTGCCAATTTCCGATAATGTAGGTAAATTGAATAATATCTATTATGCAAGTAATTGCCAACATATAATTTGCATCAGAAACTTACTTTCGTGCACATATAGATAAGATATTAATTTATCAAAATATATTACCTTTAATGGAAAACCTTTAGTCATGCCAATAGCGTAGGCATCTTCATTAATATTGTCGCCAATTTTCTGCAATTTGCATCCATGATCTGTAGCTCTATAATAATCTAAGATGGGAGTGTCGGCAATCAATATGTCCAAAGATCTATTTCTGGAGCAAAGAAAATTCATTAATTATGAACTGTGTTAGATGTTATATATACGTAACGTTTTAGATGCGATTAACCTCAAGCTTTTCCTAACGCTGTTATGTGATTAACAAAAATTTAACAGTGCATTAAGTATTACTGGCTCAAATAAATAATTACGATTTCGATTTTAAAAAATTTAGCTTCAGTTACCTTAATTTTTCTACCCCATCTTCTACACTTTCCAATGAAAATTTTCTCATATGTTGCCATAACACTTGATTAGCCTTTTGAACATAATATTCAGCTGCTGATGCTTGAGGTGCTCCAACTTTTTGGCTTAGAAGCTATAAAAATAAAACGGTTCAGTAAATCAACAAAAACAAATTATATTAATTCTAAATATAAATAATTATTGTTTGTGCATTGTTCCAGAAATTTGTTGTCAAATCGGAAACCACATAGCCACAATTAATTTAATTTAGAGTTTTAACTAATGGTGGTTTGAAACAATAACAAATAGTTGACGCTGCAATAATCATTAAAAGTGTGAATACTAAAGTTCTATAATTATGAGTTGCTATTTGTACTTGTTACTATCATCGTCAAACTTTTTGTTAATAGTGATGGTGTTGGTGCTAATAATTAATATTAACGTAAATCGTTACAAACGATTGAAAAACCAATTTTAATTCGAGACATTTTCTTATCGATTTTATTTAGTATTAAAACGAGCTGTGCTTGTTCTTTTTAACATTACTCAGCAACAGCAAATGTTATTTTGTTCACACTTTTGGCAGTACTTCAAGTAAGCTCCGCTTTCATATCTATGGCATCAAATCTCTCTGATCACTGAAGACAACAATGTTATGATTTATCCAAATAAAGATTTATTAAAAGTTCCAAAGCAAGATCAACATAAATTGCATATCAATCATTGCCAAGAAATATATTAATTATCAATAATCTTAATGACATGTTTGTGTTTACCCATTGGCGCCAGTAATTTTACGACTGTCACAAAATGCGCATTGCTCTTCTGACTTTCGTAAAAAGTTTTCGCTTCAAATCTTTCATTAAAATTAATTTTATCTAATTAATAATACTTATTCCTGTATTAAAAGCATACTTACACTTCGATCATGATAATTGCTCACTGTATTATGGAAGAATAAGCCAGCTATCAAAGCTGCAATATTAGCAGTATAGCTTGCAACGAATATCACAGAAAATCCACCCCAAACATTGATAAGGAATTTATTAGGCCAACTCTTCGGTGCTTTAAAAGCAACAAGATGGCCACATAGTAAACCCCACATCACCCATAATGCTGAGCTCATGCTGAAGTTTTTGGAGCGTTGCCGACCCCAAGGGTTCAGACCGAACGGCGACAACCATTCATAAATTGCAACTGCAATCGCTGTAATATTTAAACCTGTAAAATAAAACAAATAGTAGTGTGCCTAATTGGCTTTATTTAGCACTTTTAATAATTTCAGTTTATGGCATGAGCATTGGCAAATTACAGTTGTTGATTAATCACCAAACTTCGTCTTGGCAAGTAATCCATAAAAAATGTTGTTGTTACAAAGTTTACAATCAGAAACAAAAAAAAAAAAACGTAAGTGGACTAGATAATTTGGATATATGTCTCCCCAGCTATCCTCAATAATTTCTAGGAACGCTCTTGAAAAGCGTATTAACATCAGCAGCGGAAACAATGAGTACTCACTTATTAAAATAGCCACCCACAGTTCTAAACTAAATGGTAATAAAAAAGCCATTAACGGTATATCGGATCGTTGTTGTGGGGCAGCTAAAAACGACACTCCGCTGAAAAAATAAGGGGCGCTAAAATCGATAGCCTCCGACCTCGCACTGGAGACACTCAATGCAGCAAAAGACATGTGAGCGGCGCCACTAACCAAATCACCAACAATTCCATTCCATTTTGCATTTGCTTCATATTTTACTGGTTTGATTTTTGGATCTTTTGTAATTTCATCTTTAAATCTGGAAAATATCCAAATGATGAATTAATTTTATCGGCAATAGCAGAATGATTTGACCAATTAATTTGAAAAATGAGAATACATTTATACCTGTAACTCAGAAACGTTTTTCCAACATCCCTTTTAGGTCGGTTCGTGGTTGCACGTGGCATTGGTATCCTGGATCCAAACAATCCATCAGCCACAATATATAGTCTGAAATGATGTGAGAAAAACTCAGTTAAAAGCAGGTTAAAGGGATTTTTTTCCGTTAGAGCTTTCTTTTGAGTTTTTTTCATTGTGATTTTTTCAGTCGCTTGTTTTGCAAACAATTTAGGTGTGCAAAGTTTTATTTGACAACTTAAAAAAACATAAAAGATAAAACGATGACGAAAAATAAATTAACAAGAATATGCAAGAAAGCAATGGAAATAGTTGAATTTGAATTTTAAATTTAAATTACCTATTTTCTAAAATAATAGTAGCCATTTATCTGTAGGTTACGAAATTGCTTTTCCGTATTCGAACGTATTTATAACGAAATTAAATTTCATTAAATTTGTATTAAGTATACCTGAAATCAAATTCCAGTTCCTGTGCTATATTTTCCAATAAATCCATTGCAAGTCCATAACAGCAGTTCGTACGATATCTAAACTTTTGAAATGGCAAGAATCTTTCGTCATCACCAACGTAATCCGGATCATGACGTATGGATTCCATGTATTCTTCATTTTCTAAATTATCTTCATTTGCTTCTTCTTCTTCTTCCAACCGTTGCATCTCATGCAACACCATGGTTAAATTATCTTTGTCTGATGTTAAGACCCGATGACATGGAAGACCTAGTGAAATTTTCCATGTGAATTAATTCTATTATTAATGGAAGTGAGTGGAAACAATAAAGCAACTATAAAGAGCCTTTCAACTCATTGTGTATGCACTTCGACTACTAATAATGTGACTTCAACCAACTGTTTAACTGTATTAACTAAAATATTAACTTAATTAATAGACGAGTTTGGAATTTTTCTTAAGAATTGTTAGAATTTCATTATCTTTGATTTATTTCATAACTATTTCTTCGTAATTTGATAAAAAAATGTAATAAAACGAATTCAACCAACCTCTAAGACATTGTCCATCCTCATCCAGTTCACTCTCCATAACAAATGGTGGTGCTAGTGCTGTTACAACACGAAACACTGTTCTAGCTCTAATGGAAACAGCGGCCACGGACAAGTCACCTCCTGGCCATATAATTGTGTCTAGACGTACGTTATGTCCTGACACTAATCCAACTGTTTTCCATTTCAACGTTCTGCTATTGCTACTACTACCGCTGGATTGCATTATGTGCTCTAAAAATGCCACGAATTTTTTCTTTTAGAGAAAAACAAAATTTATTTTGTAGATGGTTGGAAACATTGAGTTAAAAGTTAAAGAGAAAATGTGAGAATCAAGTATTATAGCCTTTTTTTTGAAATGGGGAAAATGATACATAATGAAAGTTTTTTTGCAGAGAAAGGAAATATTTTCTTGATTACGGAATAAAATTAAATTACGGTGAATGAACCAGACAGAATGTGAATTTTTGTAAAATATGTTGCAAAAAATGGAAAGTTTACGAGACTATCAAAAATTTAACTATATAAATCTAACTTCAGAATTTCATCTACAAATAAACTTTTAGTAATTACTGGCATGAACTTTAACAATAACACCACCCTTAGCGTTTCCGCAAAGTTGCATGCCTGTCTCCAACAACATTAATAATTTAATAAATTGTTGAACATAGTGTCATAATAATAAAGTTTCTTTTCTTTGAATATAATCATATAAAATTCTCAATGTTCTTTCTCTTCTTTAACAATTTCCTTTAACTTTATTAGCCACAGATATAAAGCAACAGTAAATAACTCACCTCCAGTATAAGATCTATTACTAAAACTACGTTCCGGTGCTAAATTTAATATTTCAAATGTTGCAACTAATGATTTGTCCACTTTGTCAACGCCAATTTCTTGTGTAATTTTTTTCCCTGATAATGCTTCTTTACATGATAATTGTAAACTTCTAAAATAAGGAAATAAAGAAAAGAAATCATTAATTATTGTTAAACAGCTACATAGAAAGAAATAAATATTTGGACAGGAAATTATTGACTAGATGCTTAAAATCTAGCATTGGAAGACATAGATATATTAAGTGCTTTCCATTTCCTCTAATTCATCCTCCGTAATTAATTTTCGACAGATCGAAATGCGAGAATGCTTTATTGTTCCTACCAATTATGTTTATCTTTTACGCTATTATGATGTTCAACTCAATGATATAGTGCTTACTCTACACTTCGATAGCTTGTTGTATATACGTACATACTATGAGGTATGTAGCTAGATTTTGTGCAGTTTTGCTGCTGCAACAGCATCTATCACCTCAATATCAAAAAATTGACTTTGAGTCAAATGCAGCGGTAGCAGTAGCTCGAAATGATTAATTCTTGAACATTTTTTTGGTTTATTAATTGTGATAGATTTCCCCACTTAATTTCTACTGCGAATAGATCAAACATAGTAGAAAATAATTTTAGTAGATATCTAATCTCGCTCAATTTATAATATTCTATTTAATTATTATTATCATCACTATTATATCAGGAACCATCAACATTGAATTGGAACAGAACACGATAATAAATTAACCTACTACCTACTTTTATACGCTTGTCGAATCCATCGGTTTATCAGCATCAGAAGCAAGGTATTAAATAAAATGATGGAAAATCTTTTCAATTAATTTCTGGAATAAGAATTAATCTGGGGATTAAGGATTTCATTTGATAAATTTGATAATAATTTTGACAGAGTGGGCTGGATGTTTCAAGTTGGGGTTTAATTAGGTCTGATTAGATCCGTTTAGTTTTTGAATAAAACTTACAGACACTTAAGTTGTAGGCTTTGATAACATTATCAGACATTTCATCTTACAAAGTCTTCCCATTTGACAGCCATTCCCGAAAAAAATGAGACAGTTGTGTTAGGTGTTAGTGACAAATGATTTTGCCATTTAAAGGCAGCTATTGCGTGAAAGAAATCTTACTCTGAATCACTACAACAAATCCGTGAATTGTCCGTGCTGTGTCAGAACCTAGTAACCTTAATTTTATTTTAAAATTGTCTGTATTTCGCCAAAAATATTTTTACAACAAAACCAAAGCAAATACGTATTTGCTTTGTTTAAAATACCAAAGCGTATTTTACACGAAAAGATTTCATTCTGTCAAAGCTTTGTGAGTTGTTTAGTTTACGTTTTTTATACTTCAGTTAAATTGATTATTTATCCTGTATAATTAACTAATTTTTAAATAAACTATTCAAAATTTCAATTAAAATTCTAAATATCATAATAAATGATGACGTAGAAGTAACTCTATTTGCTATAGACTATTTGCCAAACTTATTGACTTACACGGACCGTTGGCCAAATTATTTCGCCTACATATAGATTTAATATTATTTATTTATTAAACATGCTCAATTGACTCAGTTTTCCACTAGGTTAAATGTGCTGTTCTAATTTTACGTTGTGAGAATTTAAAATTAAACGTCGAAGAAGTCCAACATATTTAAAAATCCATTCAATTTTTAATACATCAAATATTTTATTCCGTATTTGAAATTGTCCAATTAAATGGAAAGGAAGAAAATGCTGCTTAAATGCAATTCTTCATTTATCTTTTATAATTTCCATTTCGGAATATCGTTGGCGCTCCACCTACCTTCAGCAATGGACAGACAACATTTTTAGTTTTATTAATTGTTTTCACCATTGCAAGCACATATTACTCAATTTTCCGTTACATCTAGAAAAATTAATTGGATAAAAATGATTCAAAATTTTTCGAAATTGCTATTTTTTAAACGTGGATCAGACATTAAAAATCTGAAGTGATCGACCAAACTTGATTGGTAATTGTAAATTTAATAAAGTAATGTCCAACGATGTAATAAAGATTTTTTTTCACTTAAACTAAAATTTAATAAAATAAAATTCTATTTTATTATAAATAGAATATTATACAATATCCAGTAAAGTAGGTCCCTATCTCTTTTTATTTCAACAGAATTTTTAAACTGGTAGAAGCATAACTTCATAAATGCTGAAAATCTTAAAAGCACTTTCTGCCATTGCAGAAAGTTGTATCTTTTACTTATTTTGAAACTGTCAAAGTTTAAATTTTCCTTGACTCTTCAACACTCTACATAACATACGTGAACATTTTCAGCAAAAACACACATGCTTATAATAGTTGTCTTATTTTGTTTGTTAACTTTATTAGAAATAAGTATCTGAAATCCATGCATGCTCGTTGCTTGAAAACACTGCAATAATTGCTACTAAAAACAGACAAGCATACACGCTTTCACTAAATCAACAATTAAATGGTATATAACTCCATTTCATTTTAAAGTTTAACGGAGTCGAATTTCGATACTTCAAAAGTTTTCAGCTGCACTTTAAATGCAATTTAAAAATCTCTCACATTAATGTGGAAAGAGGGGAAAGTAAAGTAGTTATTTTCTTCTATTCCTTCAATAAAATTTTCAAGTTTGTTTTCATAAACAAATCATTATTTTCGCTAAAAGGGGTTTCTCCTTTCATCCTATAATAATAAAAAAAAAAAAATGGTACAAGGTACAAAGTAGTCATGAAATTGGAAATTTTTAATAGAAAACTTTTTATGGAAATTGTCTAATAGTTAGAACATAGTTGTTTATCCATAATATATCTACATAGCTTTATGTTTTTATCACACTGTGTGTGTCGGTGGATTTATGTACGTGTGCCAGGGTGGGAGTAAAACACACAAAGAAAATTGATGCCTGCCTCCAAACTGTTTAATATGCATTTATCGTCCTGAATAATTTATCCGTCCAATTCAGAATATGAAGCTATAAATTTTTTGCCTGAAAATCGCCTATTTTTCTTCGTCAATTTCTAAAAAATTACGAGTTCAAACTGATATTATTCATTGATGCGTTCCGTATTTACAGCATGATATCAAAATATATATATATATATATATTTATATAATCTAGTATTATTCTAACTATGATAATATATAGGTATATTATATACTATGTTAAAAATAGGTATATTATATTAATTATAAGATATAATAATTTTATTATGATCAAAGCTACGCTGTTATTCCTTTTAGCAACAGCAGAAAATATGCTAATTTCCAGCCTTTAATTAAAATTCAAATTTTCAATAACACGTTCCGAATTTAAATTTTAGGCCTGCATCAGTCGTTAAGACATCATATTTACAGTATTTATTTATTCCATTGTTGTGCCTGAATATTCATTCAGGCACAACAGTTATAAACAGTTTATTAACGGGATAGAATCACGATGGCAACGTGATTCTTCAAAATAATTTCCAGTTGAATTATGGAGAAAGTTTTTGGGCTTAATTTGCCACGTTTTTGGAAGCAATAAATATAGTAATAATAATAAAGCTGATTTGCTATTTATTTGCAAGTTAATTTTCCAATAATAAGTCCGTGTTCTGAATAAGATCTTTAAAATTAAATTTATGTTTGAAGTTTGATTAGAAAGGGATAAAATAATTTGATTAATAGAATTAAGTTTACTAAAATATAGCATTGCAGAATTTGAGAACCTAAGTTTTCCACTTTTATAACTATAAATTAAACTATATTTGAAATTCATATTGCCGGAATGGTAACATCTTGCAATCAACTATATGCATGATAACTATATATAAACACTACTTTAATTTAGAACTTTTAACAAAATATTTCTTGTGACGATTATGCTATTTGATATTTATTAAATGAAAAAACTAATCTCAAAGTAAATCTTATCATATTTTCCACTAGCTCATATTCTTATTATCCAAGAAAAAGAAAATACTTGAAAGCATAGTGTAACAGGTGTTTATTTTCCTTTTAAAAAAACATAAAGCGAAAAGGCATATTGCTGTTTGACTTTATTCTTTTATGTCTAGTTATAATGGATTGGGTTCTATTGTGAAAGTCCGTTTAGATAGTTTAAATTCCCCATGAGTTTTTTAGTCGTTTAGTGAGATGGCGAGAATCAAATAAGAGACTAATTTTAATAATAGTTTAATAATAATAGACTAATTTAATCCATTGGGATATTAGATGATAATTAACAGCTTTAGTTAAATAAAAAGATTACTAGTGCATCTAGTCTTTAATTAAGTTCCAAGAATCAAGGCTTAATTCGTATAATCTGTAAAATGAATCATTTATTAAGGGACAAATAATAATAGAGGTGTAATAGAGAAAAATACCATCAAGTTGTAATTTTGAAAGGAGCCACTTCCGAAACTTTACTAATAAGTTTCAACTTTCAAAATAATAGATTCGATAGTATGGATTTGATACGTCGAGATCTGACTTATTAGATCTCAACTAAGATTAATAAAAGATGTGATTTATAAAGGCGCAGAAACGGAAGAAAAGATAAGAAACAGCATGGCTACTATCAGGAATTACCTATGAAAATTATTGAGAATTCTTTTGACATTATGCCATATAGTTGATTCATTTGTAATAAGTTAATTATATATAGTCAGTAAATGGACTGAATCAGAAATAACCATTATTTGTAGCTAATTTGTAGTAATTTCATTTAGAGTACTCTATTATATATATATATATATATATAGAAACAGCAACCATAAATAATAAAAAAAATTGTGTTTACATAGAATTGCAAAGTAGGAAATAGCAAATATACCGAAAAATAAAAGTCAATAACTGGGTTTTTCTTGCTTCTAGTAAATCTTTCCTCTTTCTCTTGTCAAATTCCATAAAACTTTTCACTATTACTTATATATATCTTCTCCTTTTCTCTCATATTCTCTTTGGACCGATTCCATCGTTCTTGTTGTTGTATCGAAATCTAAATCAAACAACCAACAAAATGGAAAAAAGAAAATCGATAGATTCTTTCCCAAACTATGTATGCCACATTCGTTTTTGAATTTATTTTCTTTTATGGTATCTTTCGGGTTTACCTTAAAATTGTTTCTTGATTTTATCCTTATTTAATGCATTGTCTTTATCTAAAAACTTTATACAACATTGTTCTTATTTGAAAAGCTTTTGAAATTGATTTAATATTTTTCGAAGATGAATTTTCGATATGTAATATCTAAGTTACAAAGTGTGCCGATAAAATACTAATCTTGAAAATTAATTTAAATTGAATAATAGGATTATACAAAGGTGTACTGCGCCTGTTCACCCCATTTTAAATAAATAGAGGGTGTTAAACAATTTAGGGAGACAGACGAGGTGCAGAAAGTGTAATGAGTGATCCTCCATCATTGTATTGAAATAAAATGTTGATTTAGTGTGAAGGGGTTTAGAAGATTAAGTATACACTAATTATGTTTAGACTAATTATGTTTAATTTAATTATAAATGAATTATTCACTTCAATAATATTAAACAGTGGTGTGAAGTGTCCGCGAATGTAATAGAATTGAACTGAAAAAACTGAAAGATGAAAAGCTTGCCTGAATTTTTCATAATTTTGTTATTTATCTAATTTCTTACCTTGCAAAATTAAATGAAAAACTAAAATCTTTTTTAATGTCCTCCCAGCAACTGGTAGCAAATTTATTTGTAGCAATATTCTGTACAACCGAATATGGTGAACGATTAATTGTTGCCCTTAATGCTGTCATTAATAGTCTGACTGCCCCTTTAACCAAGTGTCTATCAACTTTAATTGGTAATGATTTAAGACTGAGCAGTCCAGCTGGCAATTCACTACTTCTTTCACCTTTCCCCCACCATAAATTGTCACTACGTATATCACGATTATTATTCACATAACTAGTTTTATGTCTTGAATTAGTAACATCGACATTATTATTATTACTATTACTTTTCAACAATAAAAAATTATCATTTCTTAACAAATAACTAATATGCATATCATTTAGGTCATTGTCTATTAAAAAAGTACTTTGGTCTCTATCCGCCACGGCCACATTTCTAGATTCAATTATCGAAGAGGTAACACTACGTTTCGGTCGATTACTATCGGATTGCGTATCATCATCAGAAGAATTACGAATATTTATCGAATTAGCTGTATCAATCCAAATCCAAACAAAATGACCGTCCATCATATCGAGTCGTTTTGCATCATCTAAGATACGTATGGCGCTCTTCCTATCGCTGCATAATACAACAACACCACGAGTAGATCTGGATAAATCTGATAGTTTCCTAAAATAAAAAAAAGTGATTAAAATAATTATTTAAAAACATGTAAGTTATTAACAAACTTATATATTATAATTCACTCTGGGAAAATTATTCTGTGAAATGTATCAACTAATTCGAATTTTTAGTCTGTCCCACTCATTCTTAGATTCAACTATTCAAACTATACAAATTTTAATTTGCTATTATTTAGAATCGTACAATCTTATCCACATCTGGATTTTAGGTTTTATTCAAATTATTTTCGAAATTATTCAAGATTAACATGGCCTTTTCAAAATAGAAAAGCGCCATCACTTTTTTTCCTTCAATTGTTCTCAAGTTAAATAATAATAAAATAGCAGAAGAATACTGCTCGTCTAAAACCTCAAAGTTTATTCCGGTTTCTTTAGATTAGTGAAATAATAATGAAATTTTCCAGCAGAAAGATGAAATCGAATGCTGAAGTCGAAGTTTGGCTTTCCATTTGAAGAATTTTGTATGATAACAATTATTATTTTGAGCATTAATCTAGTGATAACTAGCGATTATGTATAAGTCGAATAGAAACTAAAAATTAGATTAAACTAGGAGTGACATTTACAAAAAGAAAGAAATTTTAAGAAAATAAGTGGAAGGTTATCAATAAAAATTAATATGTTGCAAGTAAAATATATTTACTACTTCAGAAACAAGAATAACAGCGTGAATCAAATTAAAAAATATCAATAACCGTATCTTTTATTTAGCGTTGTGTGTCCTCCATTAGTTAAATATTTTAAAAATGTGTATTATGTACATATGTATAGAGATAGATAAAGTTCAATGCATACTAGCAAAACATTAGTGTTAGTCTTCTATAATATTCCATTTATAGATATGACTCTCAATCATGACATTAACACGAGGCTTAAATATCTGGGTCATAAATCTCATTGTTCTATTAGTCCTTTATTCCTCCTTGACCGGATTGCGGTTTTAATAAATAGTCGAAATATATGAACCCTTAACAGAGACATTATTCTATATCAACCCTTATAGCATAAACTCAATTTAGTGAATGAATTTAGAATGCACTGAAATGATTGATTTTCTTGATGATGATAAGTGCGGATCTGCAGTTTTTTTTTGTGGATAAAAAAATTAGCCCAAAGTTTGTCACCAACCAGTGAAGTAGTTTTGCCTTCAATCTGTAAAAATATTTTTTCAAATAATATTTTTTTTTTCGCAGCATTTTGCTTTCATCCCTATTTACACAGGGGATCACATTTTGCTCAAAAAGGATGTAGCAAATCAAGAACCAATATTTATTGAAAGGGAGGATTTTTCAATGGCAGGTATTTTGGGAAATCTTGTACTATTTGAACAGGCTTCAGCTAAATACCACGTTTTTTTCTATTTGTGTTTTAGCTGTAGGATAAAATTTAATAAACGTAATAAGAAATGGCTAATATATAACACTAAAATAATCTTTATAGTCATCATAAAACACTACCAAATAAAAAAAATCATATAATACTTTACTCATAATAAATAACAAAAAACAACATCATATTTTCAACTTTTTATGCTTGTAGCTATATTAACTCTGTATGCAAATCTCTAGTTAATAAACCAAACATTGTTTTTCAATGCTTAATTTAATTCAAAATTTTTCTCCAAAACACTTTAATGATTTAATTAGCTTTAATATGCTTAAAAAGAGAAACTAAAATAAAATCTTTATCTGAAACTTCTATGTTCGCCAACTCGTAGTCCTTTTAACAACTCGCGTTAAATAACTTTTGGTAACAATAGATTTAGTTACAGTTAATAACTACTTAACATAATAGGTTTTGTATTTTCAGAATTTATTATTGTTATTTGTTAGCCAACTAATCCGCTTAGGAGAAATGATCCGTTAATGTTTTGTTTTAAAGGATTATTACTATGTGGAATTGTTTTATGGAGCACGTGGATGTGGTGGTTTAATTTCTATGGAAAAACTAAGGAGGAAAGCATATGAAAGGTTTAAAGCGTAGTATATATTTCAATGAAGTATGCAAAGCAACAAGACTCAATTGTATAAGAATAATGAAAGTAATTTTGAAACGCATTATAGAATGCGATAAATGCTTTAATAATTATTTTGCTATATTTACTATGCCCTGGAGAAGATTCAAAAAAATATATTCTGTGAAACACAACATTTCTTTGAACATTATTTTATAAAATTTAATTGAAAATTTGTCTTATAGAATTAAAGCATTCTCAAGACAATATAAAAAGTTTAGAATCTCTGATAAAAGGTTTAAAGCTTCTCGGTTAAAGTTTCGAAGCAATTAAATAACAATTTCTCAAAAACACCCAAACAATTCGCTGTGAAAAATATTTAGTTTCATTTTTTATGATCATTAACAAAAACACTCAGTATACTCGCTTCCGTACAAAACGAAAATGCAATAAATTTTCCCCAAAGGATAATCCAGGACAAGACATTTTCTACAGTCATGCATTATATTTTTATGTTGGCATCTCGCTTTTCCATTTTCTACATTCTTGTTCGTTTTAATGATTTATTTTCTACAGAAGAGGGTATATACACTTTCCGCCACTAATTTCGTTCATCATGATATCAACCCCCTTAATAATTATTTAGTAAAAGGGAATGTCTTTCACTTTTTCTTTGAAATTTTGCTGCTAGAGGGATGGCTTTTTACTATGATTGTGAATAATTATTATTTGATGCTTTCATTTATCTGGTTATAATAGCAAAATTTTAATTAAAAATGTTAGACATTGGCATTGAACAAATAGGCTTTATCTCTAATATTGTATTGTACAATAAATCTAGTACAAATCTATAAAACAACTTCTAGCTAATTTACCTCACAATAAAAAATCTAGGCAACAGGAATAAACACATTAAATTCAGAAACCTTTCTTACCTAAATAAATTTTGTGGCCTCAAAGGGCTAGATAATGCGACAAGGGTTGGATGTAAAGGGATCGCGTGTAAAATTTGCCACAATTCTGGCCTCCGTAACGCTGTAGCTGATGCTGGATCAGCTAGTATAGTAAATGTATGCCAGTGTGCTTGAAGCAATAGTCCACGTAATGCCTGAACCAGTTCTTGTCCAGTTGGTGCAAGATGCACTTCCAATGGACCATTTTCCTAGAAATTATAAAAAAAATATATAAATTAGATTTAGTAGATAATAATATTGCATTTATAACATATTCGTTAAAAAATTTAATTTTTTCTTTATAAAATATCGTTTATTCCTTTCCTGTTTATGTTGACATTTTAGTGCTTATCGATTCCATTATCAAGATACAAAAAAATCAGTCACTCCAACAACAATGAAAGGATAATATGTACAAAGATTACTGCTATTATTATGTCTGTATCCATTCCTTTTTCCTTCCTTTTTTCTAATACTAATCGTATATCTTTTCGTATTAAACAATAAACAATTCATATTAAGTTGTAGTTTTCTACAATTTGCATTGATTACCTTAATTTCATTTTATTGTAAATATTTAAATGCTGCTTTTACATTCTGTCATTTCAAGTCAATCATTAGTTTTAGTAAACAACTAAGGGGGAAGTTATACATGGAAATATGTTTTGGATTATGCAGGGGAAGTTACACATTTCGTCACAGCTTAATAATACAAAGACTGTGGTTTCCGTAAAAAAGTTTTCATTTTTCTCTATTGTTGATAAATAAAAGTTAATTTCCATAAACAAATTATTTTAATCTAGATGTTTTGCTAGGAGCTTTAAAAAAAACATTTGAATCTTAAACGATTAACTACTAAAAAAACATTTCCACGTATTTCTTCATACACCTTTTTTCCATCAAATTTCGCACGTGTATGCAGGAACACACCAACACATACCGTATCCACACGCACGTACGCACCTGGATTACAGGAGAAAAAGAAGACGAAACAGAAAATAAACAGAAATGAAAAACGAAAAAGCTTCCTCGTTTTAAGTTAATATTAATCCAACTTGACAGGTGGTAAATGTATAACACCCAATTTCTACAAGCTTTCCCATCAAGTTAACTAATAAACGACATAGAGGGTGCTTGTTTATAAACAATGTAAACAAGTAATAGATCGTTTTTGTTTTAGTTTTGCTGCGTTATGGCGAATGGTTATTGATGGTGAAAGAAAATGAATTCGAAAATGGAAGAGTAAATATAGAGGGTGTTCGCGGAATTCAGTTCGTTGAAAATTTAATTCGTTACATCAATACCCACAACTTTTCTTAGTAATTTTTTTCTGAAAAATCGATAACATATCGAATTTCGACAAGTTAAATATGATAAAATTATATTTTATCATATTTTATCATATAAATGATATAAATTATATCATCCAAGGTGTGCAGTGAATTCAGACTATAAAAAGAATAGAGTCAATTTGCAACAATCATCGATTATTAACATTAAAATTTTAGCTGCAACTCCACGTTTTCGATTATTAAAATGCTCTTGTAGATAAGCTCTGAATGAAGCATGGTGTCATGATTATTATGTTTGATTAAAGAAAGAAAATTAGAAAACTATATGAATATGAACAATGGCGAACTCTTATTTTTTTTTTTTAATAATGGTAAATTTGTATTTTGCATTAAATGCCTACAAATATTGTTGTAGGCATCGACTTCTATTCTTTGGCTTGGTAGTATAAATATTGTTTAATTTTGGTGAGGTGATGATCAAAAAAAACATGATCATGTCGGTTTCTTAACGGAAGCTATACATATAAATGTCCTTTAACTCTGAAATTTTACAACTTTTAGTTTAATTTTAAATTTTTTGTAATAACTTTTAAGTAAAAAAAACTGCCAAATGTATTTGACCGAAAATTAATTAAGCTGAAATTAGCATCCTGCCAACAAATGCCTTTTCCTTTAAATTATTAATGATTTATCTATAAATCCTGTTAAATTGAAAACCATAAAAATCATTTATATTCTGAACCATATTTATTTGGAAAAAATCCATCGAATCAATAATACGTATTAAGCGCGTCAAAAAAGATAAAAATTCCAATTTCCAATTTTTTTTTTTTTTTTTTAATTTTACATACAAAACTTTTTTTGTAATACTGGTTTCGATAGGTTTTCATCGATCTAACAGAATTATCCGAATTACCATATTAATTTACAACAATTTTTCCTGGCAGGTCGAGCTATAAATAAAAAAAAAATGAAAAATAGTTCGTGCCAAACAGAAAATGTGAATAATTGCAAAATGTTTACCGTAGGTATTATAGTGATTGAAATCGCATTATCCGAGGCCTAGAAAACTTTAAGCTAAATTTCAGCAGGATGGGAGGTTGTTCCAAGCTTCATTAGTTCTAATCAACGTATAACTACAACTGCCTAAGTTAGCAGAATCTGTTATTTTCTTAATCCTTTACTGAAATTTATGTATTTCACATTGTCTTAACTATTTGATAAGTTCTGTTTCTCTCTCTCTTGATCTCTAAATCCCCGTCAAAATTGACTCGGATAAACAATCGAAAAAAAAATCTTCCTAAATCTTCCAGCATCCCTTTATTCAAGCAATATTTTATGTAAATTTGTTATTTATGCATTCGGTAGAACAATCCGAAAAGAGGGATTTATCGTTGAATTATCCAGATTTTAGTAGATATAAATTTCTCACCAATAAATTATTAATATACAAAACAAGCATAAATAGAAAACATTAGCTTTTTAATTCATGCAGTTTTCATCATCAGTATCAGTATAATGTGAATGCCTATATTTTACATATATATCCAACATCAAATGTATGAATTGATAGATGTATGAAATTCGATCGGAATCTGTATGGAATGGAAAGTTTATTGTGTTCTTATGAAATAATATGCTACATGTTTCCCTTAATAATGCTTATATGGTGCATTATCTTGTTGCAATTGTTGATTACGAAACAATATAGAAGTCTTTTGGCTTCACATCTGTGGGTGAGAAAGAGACAACAGTGTAAAATGATAGTGAAACATTCAATGTAATGGAGTAATAAATTCTCTTGGTAACAAAGATAAAAAATAAAATGTGAATAATCCATCTAAATTGCTACTTTGTTTTTAAATATAGAGGAATAATATTATTTTTTTTAAAACTGTTATCATGGTTTGCTATGAATTGAGGCATAAGTTGGATGCTTAGACTGACGTCATCATTTTCACCATACGCGCCAATGAATTTTTCGTCTGTATTCTCTGATAGGTGATTTATAAATATGTTTTGCACGGATAGAGTGGATGCTGGCTTTCTTCCAATGTACGACACTAACGAAAGTCTTCATTCATTGATATTTACTATAGAACAAATGATAGTTCTAGATTATATTTATAAAGGCACCAATAGATCAAACTACCCTAAAAAGCATTAGCAGAAATCGAATCTGTCATTTATTTCAATGAAATTTCGGCCTGAAGAACCTACCTAAACTACTCCGAGCTTAGCTTATGTATAGTTTAGTCACTTAGCGTCGAAAAATAATTAGATTTATCTCTAAAGATTATAATGGCTCATGAATTATTTATGTTTAAATATTGTCGCTTCAAGCGTATTTAAAATTTAAATCATAGTTGGTTTTGTTTACATACAGACAAGAACAAACCATGTTATTCATAATATGAAATATTGAACTTGTAATTTTCATGATATAAAATACAGAGATAGAAGAAAAGGGAGACTTTTGGAGAGGGAGAATGGGGAAAAACAGAAGAAAGATTATAGGTAATCCTTTCATTCTGAATGATCGCGAATTTAAAAGATTATAAATTGAATTTTGACATTTTGGTATCAATTAATCATTTAAATATCCTCTTTGAGGTAGACGTAGAAAGATAATAGGTACACACGAGGCTGAGCCATCAATAACAATTTTCGAAAATCGATTTGAGCAATGAGGCAAGTCATTGCCGAACAAATGAACATTATTAATAATGAGAAGGAAGTGATGGAAATTCAAGGAAGGAAATGACATAAATCCAACGAAAATGTTGTAATAAAATCCTAAAAAGAATAAATAGGTACCTATTTATAATCATAACAATTATATTAAAAAATTAATTAATAAATAATGTGCAATATCTTATCTTATTCAACCAAATCAAAATTTTATCACAAAACTGAAGTTTTATATCCCAGATAAAAAGTTTATCCGTTTCACTTCTGATAAAAAACAATATTGATGGGGAATTGTATTTGTAAATAATAAAAGTATATGCTAAATTCGATTATTGACCAGACGGGTCTGTTCAAAATAATGGAGTGTTCACATTCTCGTTTCCATCTCCGTTCCAAAGTTCTAGCAAATGCTTAGATTACAATTATCATATACAATGTATATGGTTATAACCTCGTTACCATAACTGTATAACGCTCGAATGGCGTAAAAGAAGTCTTACCGTTGTAACAATTTTTGAAGAAATAATATAGGACGTATAATATTACGTAAATTTCTTGGGAAGCAAGAACAATTTGATTGGCAGTTGAAAATTAATAATAATAATTTTATAATTGTGGAATATAGCTCAATATTGATTTTCAGAGTATAAAACAAGTTACTTAAAAAATAGTGAATCATATTTAGATGCATGAGTCAGAATTGATCCGAATCAATCGGATAGTAAAAGCACACCTTAAAATATTTCCTTTCTCTACTTATTGCTGAATACGAAACCCAATCCCAATATTACAATACAAAATTAAAGCGAAAAACGGAGCTTATTGGAAATGGAAGTTTCCAGTAATACTTTTCGCTCCAGCTAATGGAAAATTCAAAAAAAGTATAAAAACTTTTTCTGTATTTATTCGTTTAATAAATACGATAAAAACTTTTTTATGAAATTCGACGGTTCGCCGAATTTAACAGCAATGGAAAGCAGCGAAGAATTTCCCACTCTGGCTCCAATGGCTCAAAATTCATGTTGCAATTGTCGCTCTTTTTATTTCAATTTTTTTATTATCATAAACTTTTATGTACCTAATTAATAAAATTCAGGTGTTGGCTCTTTAGAATTAGTAAATGGGAATTACTGTGACTTAATATCAAATATACAAGACATTAATGTCTATTCTTTTTCTTAAAACCGTTTCAATTCAAAAGAAAATTCATTCATTTTATCTTTCACTTCAAATTAAAGAACATGTAATTTAATCATCGTCATTTTTTCCCTTCTCTTTTTCCCAACTCATACTTTTTCTCTAAATAAAGAAATAGAGAAGAGATACATTTTCTTATGTGCCAATGCAATTTGCAATAAATTTTTGTCGTCCAGTGATAATAACCCCATCAAATTATCTTTGTTTCTCTTGCTTGTGCTAGTGGCACTTTTTTTTGTCTTCACCGTCGTTGTGACGATGAGATTAAATCTATAGACGGAGAAGACAAAAAAAAAGGAATAATGATACGAAATGTAGAAGAAAATATTTTTAAAAAAAACAATAAATAAATATAAACATAGTTTCACGTTTACTTGAATTTTTCCTACTTATTTCAATTGTATATCAATTCTTCACAAATTTTTACATTTATGTCGAAATTTAATCGATATGAATTTATTTATATCACTAATTAGTGGAGATTTAATAGAGCTTCGCAGCTATTATTGGTTATTAACTGAAAATAAAATAGAAATAAATATTTTAGTTTTGAATTTTATATTTTTTTATTTGAATTCCGACTGAATTTATAGAAATAATCATATATTCCCATTAATAATTTAAAATCCTAATGGAAATTATTATTAAAATGTTTGTTTAGTGGTATAATTCTAATCGTCATCTAATAATTATTGCAATAGTAAATACTGTACTATTGTTTAATCTATTAGTAATTTAGCTATTAAAGTTTCCTTTTTTCTATCATATATTAAATAGATATTCGAAAATACCCAATTCGCAGCCTAAAATTAAGATTAATAAACTACTAACTTTAAATCCAATATAGGCGTAATATTGATTAAATCAATTGAATCAATATTGAATAGATCATTTTTTAATTACCAAAGCGCTTTAAGGAATTGTGTCTCTTACTGATTTTATTAAATTTTAATTAAGTTAAGTTTACACCTACAATAAAGTTTCTAGTGAAATCAAAGTCATATTTCATCTCATGAATTTTAAATAATGCTAAAATTTTTCTCGAAAATAGAGTACAACTTTGATTTTTATCTAAATAGATCCAAAATTCAAAATAAGATTGACTCAGTGATACACACTTCAGAACTAAACTTTAACGACTAAAATATAAAATCAATTTTTTTTTCTCCCCTCGAAACATCAATTTTATGAATGAATACTTGAAAGGTGGCACAATCCTTTTCAAAGTGTCAAGGATTGAAAAGGGTTTTGAAAATTCTAGGTTTGAATGATGACTTAATTAATATATTCAAGGTTAAAATGTGATGTATGCTCTCTCTCCCTCTCTATTACCCTTCTTCTAACTAGGCTCGAAGCTTTTTTCTTCAAGCATTATTAACAATACGAATATTACAAATGCAAATAAACATTCCAAAGTTTTAAAATAATTTTAGAATAACTCGAAGCTAAGTCCTAAGCATCTTATCAACAGGAAAACTGTCATCGATTAATAAACGTGAATAAATAGAAGTATTTTAATCCCTTTTAGTAACATAATCTTTAAAATCAGTACTAAATAAAAGCGCCGAAAAAAACGACAGTTCTATAGATTATTGCTGGCATTTTATCTACCATACGTTAAATGGATATATCATTGTTCTTTTAAAATGTAACGATTCCAATGGGATCAAAGAGTAGTAACATGTTATCTAGCTAGATAGATAGCACTTTCAAAAATCCCATTCAAACAACAACAAATCTTTAATGTATAAGATCTACGAGTAAAGCGAATGAGTAAAACATGAAATCTTTCATTGTATTTTTAATGGTACTGTTTCAATGGCTCTAAATGTTTGTTTTAATGGTTTTGATGCTGTGATTATATTGATGATAAGATAAAATAGAGTGACGGATAGAGGTAGAGCGAAAAAAAGCGGCGGCAGTAAAAACCCCAAATTGGAAAAGAAACCAGAACTGACAAGTAACAACAATAATTTCGTAGAGGTCAAACCCTTGTTAGTTTTACGAGATTTCTGTTCCATAATCCAATGAAAATTCCTCTGTTTAATTGAGATTAACAAAAAAAAAAAAAAAAATGCCCTGGATTATATACTATTTGCCTAAACATAATTTAATTGCCAAAATTAATTTGATTAAATTTAACAGTATTGAAATTTTCCAGGATACTATTGATTGATTGAAGAGAATCCCATTATCGCTTTCGGTTTTATTCTATACTGCCCTTTATTGCAGATAATAAAAATTCTACCCAATTCAGATTATCATCTAATAATTGGATAATTCAGGAATAATAAAATCCAGTAAGAATGAAAAAAAATCTAATAAAACTCCAATAATTATCGAACTTTCCGCTTTCCCTTTATTGTTTATCGGAAAATAATTTCCACACGCTCTTTATCTACCATTAAATGGATTTCTAGGATCAAATTATTGCCTCTATTAGTATTATGATTATTGTCTAGAGACTTTGGCTAAAGTTACTTAAACATACATTTATTTATTTGTGATTTGATGCTAACACTATAGTATTGTGTTTAATGATGAAGGATATTAGAAGTGGCAGTATTTAAAATTTAGTATTTCTAGTTGAATTTATAGGCCGATTTTCATAACTTAATTTCCTTGACTCCGAAGTTATGGATTAAACATCTTATTCAATCAATAAGGCATTATAGAGAAAACTATAAATTTGAGTGGAAAATCAGCAAATTTCCAACCAAACAGAATAATTTAACAAACCGAATTAATCATTTCATTTTCCCATTATTATTATAATGATTTCTACTTATTATACTTACAGCTTCAGAATTAATTAAACTAACTCTTAGTTTCACATTATCTATTTCGAAATCTTTTTCTCTTTTAGAATGAAGCAGGTGAAACCTATTATGAAAAATATCTTAATTTCGATTTTAATTTAATGATAAATAGATCAAAGAGAATAAATTACGCTACAATTAAATATGTTCTATATACACATGTGTATAATTTTTTTTATATTGGATAGTTAATATATAATTTTACTTAGCTTTTTTTTTGGATTTCCTATCCTGTTAAATTTCTTTTTATTCTCTTTGCTTTAATCGGCGGCCGATTCGATATTTCTATCTTCGTCAAGAATTTTTTGTATATATTTTCGCTTGTGATACCAATTTTATTATGCCAATTTTTGATTTGTTATTTTTGTTTTTATGTTAATTATGATTACGTTTTTTATGCACCTATAATATGTGAAAAAGTTGAGCGCATACTGTTCAAATAGTTATGTATGTAAATATGTATATCGATTTATTTTGTTATTCTTATTTATATTATCTTATAGTATGATTTGCTTAAGTATTTTATGTCCGTTTTATAGTTAACAGTGTTAATGTGATTTTTAATTTGAATCATTTCCAAAATTTTGCTTTTGTATCTATATTATTCAGTGTTCAAAATTACTATGTTATCCAAATCGAATGCGTGTTTAGTTTCTTCAGTGTGGTGTGTTAATGCTGTTTTGTTTTTTTTTTTGTCATATTTGTGTCCATTCATTCTATTTTTTAAATATTGAGTTGTCTGTCCAATATAAACTTTATTACAATCTGAGCGTGGAATTTTATATACTACATTGCTTTTTCTATCTTTATGTGTATGGGATTTAATTTTTGTATAATATTGTTATGTAAGATTGTGTCCTTTATCTGCGACTTGTATGGTGTATTTTTCAAAAGTGTGTGTTAATTTTTCATTGATTGAAAAATTCTTTGACAAAACTCTTGACGAAGATGAAATATCGAAACGGTCGTCGAGTAAAACAAAGAAAATAAAAAAAAAAAAGTTACCAGGATAGGAAGTCCAAAAAAAAGCTAAGTAAAATTATACACATGTGTACATATTTCAATTTTGTACTATGGAGAGAAAAGGGCAGAGACGGCAAGAAGCCATTCATTAACATAAATGAATTATTTCAAATTATTTCAACTGGCATTGAATGCTAGTGAAATTATTATCGGAACGTACAAATGGCATTTAAAACATTAATTAATGCAAACTCCCTTTGTATTCTCACGCATATTATTATTATTATTATTACTATTATTAAAAATGATAAATAGTGGATGTATGGAATGTTAATATAATAATAATTCATCATTATAATAAATTAGTGATTAAACAAGAAGCACAGTTTGGGCAGTTCGGTAGCTAATTCCAACGTAGCCACAGTTGACCCTCCATGCGAGTAAGCAAAATTTGGCAACAGCTGAGTATGTGTAATTTTTCCGAATCTTGTTATTATAATTTTTTTGGCTAGCTGGAAAAATAATAGAGGGAGCGAAGTGAGTGGGTAACGGGTCACTGACTGAACTGTCTAAACTGTGTTAATATCAATGAAATAATGAGATACTTTTAAAAATTGATGAAGCAATTATTTCGTAGAAAATTAATAATGAGGTTGTATGAACAAATAAAGTATGTTTTATCAAAACCAATCTGCATATTTCCTCATGTTTCTATGAGATTAAAAATGTTAAAATTCCAAATTTTTTAATACCAAAAAATTAAATTAAAAAAGACGATCATAATCAAGTGACGATCATAATTAAGGGACAATCTGCAGGGGATAACAAATTGCTTAACCCATGTTTTCAAAAAGAAAATTTTCCTAATTCCCACTGTCATTATAAAATTTAAAAGTCAAATTGAAACTGGAAAATATCTACACATTCTCTTCTCTAAATATTCAGTAGATAATCTATATACTTATAATAGAAGGTCATCAAAATACATTTCCATTTGAATTTTTTCGAAGATATAATTAAACTTAGCTTTAAAAAAAGTATAGTTCATTGAGAGAATCTAATACCACAATGTAAAGAGTAATTTATTCATCGTAACAATAGCTTAAATAGATTATCGATTCTATTTATTATTATTATGATAAATATAAAATGAAGAAACGACGACATGAAATATGCCAACCAGATACTTTGTTAGAAATTTAAAATTCAAATTCTTAAAATTTAAAAATATTCGTAGAATACGATTGTGAATATATCAAACTGAAAGATTTAGACTGAACTAATTTAGGTTCATTTTGCTGGTGATTTATTTGCAGACGAACGTTCTCTGGAGGGAAATCAGTGGTTGCAGCAGGGGAATAATAATATATGCAGGTACATGCAAATATGTACCATATAGTATCTTTTATGGCCTGGTTTCGTTTTGTAAAAAATTATTTATTTCATAATATCTTCTTCACCAGTTTAATTTAATGCTAATTTTTAGAGGAATCAACAGAACAATAAATTAAGTGGAATGAAAATATGGCAATATAAAAAGCCTTAATTTATATAAATATGAAGGAAAATCTCAAAATTACGTTTTACTTACTTAAATTTATATAGAAAAGAAATTTCAAGTGAAAAGTGTCAAGTTGTAATTCGAATAGATATTTAATAGCTTTTAAATTTTTAATTTAGATTTTTAAACTATATCAAAAAAGAGCATTTATCATTTTTCTTAAAATATTATTAATCCCTCTATCTCTCTAACATATTTAACAACTTAATTAAGATATACTGGATTTTCTTTGAGATTTGACCTTCATTACTTAAAACGAAAATCAAGTTGCTCTAGCTAAATAAATAGACTTATTTATTTATTAATATAACTATATATTTATTTATTAAATTTGCATTAATAACACAATTTCTCTACACATGTACATATGTCTCAAATATAAACCTCATATCTGCATCCATATATGTTTATATTCTTCACTGTATCTTCCACTATGCTGCCCTTTTCCTACCGCGCTGTTCGCACTAGAGTCAAAATTGGCTGATACATATTAAACCGCATGCCAGTTGCAGAGATTATCTTTTATCATTTCATAATTAAATGGAATTGAACAATTTGTTATTACCAAATACAAACTACAGTACGTAAGTGCCTATGTGGATTCTAATACATACAGAACACAGTTTACCACTATGTTCTACTATATATACGTACATAGAATAATTTAATTAGCTGTATCTCTATGCTATGGAAATTTTCCCATACTTGACTTTCAATTTTATTACATATGATTTAATATCTAGTTAAATGTTACAAAACAAAATTTCCAAATTCTGAATTTAGTACAGAATTCATATTATAAAATTTACTTTAATTAGAGCAATTTAGGGGCTTCATGTCTCAATCATATCTGCAACTGTCAAGTAAAATTGCATTTTTTGTTCCATTGTAACTACACACAAACATACATTATATTGAAATATGTGATCCACATATTATGAAAAGCTTTAAATGAATGATTAAAATCTAATCAATCGATACATCCATAAATTAGATTTCACATGGCTGACTTTACGTTGTACCTATTTTCATATGAATGTAATTTTTCATAACTATCCTAGATTAAAAACGCTATTCTCCGAACATTTTTCATTATTTCATTTGCTTTTCTAGATGCCGTTTCAATTGTTTTTTAAGGTTTTTTTGGCCGAATTTTTAATTCCAGCTTTCATTTTAACAATTTATTATTTAAATGAGATTTACGTAATTAGATTTGTATTTGTTTTATTGCTACAGTTGGAAACTTAATTTAAAAATTGTTCCAAAATTTCTTGTCCCCAGTCTCTTTATCCATAATTTTGAATTTCATTTTGCTCTATTTCTCTTTAAAGTATGTATGTGAACTCGTTTTAGATATCTTATTATTGTCAACAAATTTCCATTATTTTTTTCCAAAAAGTGTGCATTTGACATTTCTTTCGTCTTATTATTAAGTTTCTACAGGTATATGTCACATGCATTCGTAAATTAAAGAAAATAAATCTCACGTAACAACAACTTCAGTAATATGGTCAATTTATATATTTTCCGAATGAAAAATTTAATATAAAATTGGGAGCTGTCTACTGTGCATATTCTTTTAAAAATTAGTCAGCATGCAATACAGGCATGCTGTCCGCATATTATTTTGTTATTCGTATTCTGTTGGTGTTCCCACTAGATTTTCTTGCAATTTTGTAATACTAGTTAAAATTGGCCTGAATAATAACAATTCTTTTAATTGCCATTGCCTTGTTTAATTATGCTCACAGAGATTTTAAACTCTTATTAAGCGTTATTAATTTTTCACCATTTGAACAGAAACAATTTTTATTTAGATTAAAAAGTTAATATGATATAAACTACAAAATTTACGCTAAGCTAAGATTTTTGAATCTCGCTAAACTCGTCGAAAATAGTTCTGTTATATCTATTGCAAGATCTATATACGCACGCCTTATTACTTTTCTGAATAATAGTAAATTATTAGCTATATCTTACAGTACAATTTTCTTAGCGATATTTATCCCTATGGATCTATAGCCTTGTTAGTACTACACCTAGATTGTATTATTAAACACACCACATTACGTGGTGTAACTTACCACATTACGAAATCCAGGTAAAAACTGACTTTGTCCACGTGCCCATAAAACAGGTATCCCAGCATGCCGTGCAGTTAAACTGACTGTAAATGCTGCCGGACTGGAACCGATTACAAACACCGCAACAACTTGTTTCCCTTCAAATGTATCACAAAGATGTTCCAATAGAAAACTACTAAATGTCCCATTTTCCGGTAATTCAATTATCAGTGGTTCTAATGTAATATTATAACTGAATTTCCGATTACTTCCACTCAAATAATTTTGGGTAATATTCATTAATGTCTTGTTAAATGCCCGACTGAAACTCTGTCCAGATGTAGCTGGTGCGGCAATTGCCAAATAAACTTTTCCACGTAATGGTGACCGATGAAAATCCCTTTCCGATCGTATATTAGCCACGAAAATTATTGCCAATAGTATGAAAATGATAGTAAATAAATACACGCCTGTTGGTTTTTTTAACATTTTCTTTTTTAGTTTTAATTAGAAAGGATAATGAAAGGTGGGGGAAATGATAATATTTATCATGAAAATAATTGTTATCATAGTGCTTCAAGAATAGAAGGAAATAATTTAATCGCAGGCATAACGCTCAGATTAATAATTATTATAGTATCCAAATCAATTATAAGTAATAGCGATTTCGACATAGCTTCTAGATTAATAATAATTTTAATAGAGATTCATGACGCTGATGATGATAGTAATTTAAAGTGAACCGTAGCTTAATATAACAAGCAAAAAGGCATTGTTCAAATTTGCTGAAATGTTGAATTTATGTTGGTGGTTGAAGCATACTTGATGTGCTATTCCATGATGGGGATAACACTCCATTTTCAGCTGAAAAAAAGAAAAACAGGAAAAACTAAGTTTAATTAAGACTTCTAGCCCCATTTTATAGTGAAAATAAAAAATTTAAAATTAGAATTCCTAAAACTAACTGTAAAAAAGAGACAATTTGTTAAGGTCGCATTTGTTCGATTTAAAAAAGTAATTTTATTGAAACACATTTTGAGTTTCCCGAATACTAAATCGATACGAACATTCAATATAACTGCCACTGCATTAAGCTTTTGATACAATCCCTTTTCAATGATTCAATGGCATAATTTAATTTTTTTTCTAAAAAAAAAACAAATTTCGTCATGCAATTTCATCGATAAAAATAACTACAATACTCAATTTTATATAATATAGTATAATATATTTTAGTAGCATTATAAGCGACAGGTCGCACAAGATTTACATTGTAAATATTGTACATGTAGCTGACTTGACTTGCTTGCTGTTTCACTCAGTAGTGTTACTTTAAAATTTCCATAAAACACTTTCCATAGGGAAGTAGCAAAGCCAGCAGCAGCAGCCATAATAACGATGTTCGGCATAAATTTTTACGAGATGGTTTTCTTCAAGATATGAATGTAATAAAAGGAAATTATGTTGCTTGCTTAATTTTGTTTCATTTTGAAATTTATAGAAAAATCGATTAAAGTGCTTTTAATTGTTGAAATGGTGAAATTGTTATGACGATTTAACATTTGTACAAGAAAGTAATGCATTTTCGGATTTTAAATATTTAAATTTTTGAACTCACTTAATTTTACGCTTTTAATTAGATCAAAATTGAATTGTTTAGTAACAATAAAACATATTGTAATCAGTCGGGATCATAGAAACTACGATTAATGAATTAAAGCCCAATCAATATGATTGACGCTCAAATAACTAGATATCTACATGTACGTGATGTCGTTTGTAAACTTTTGGAAATCCAAAACCTGTTAATAATAATAATAGTAATAAACCGTAGATCGACAAAGAGCAAAACACTAAAGATAAATTTAACAGTGTTAGCTATACATACACACGTTGGAAATGTGTAACGAACGAACAGAAGGATTGCATCCAATGAAAGAGAAATTAGTTCAATTTATGGAAATTAAAGTAACTATTACTATTATTATTATTAGAAAATTTAAGTTGATATTTGTTGTGTGAAGGGAATAAAGCATATAGTAGTAATTTAATATAAAGACGACAATTAAAATTTATCCACATTTTCAAACATAATTTTTGTTTATAGAGATATTCAGAGACTAAAAGATAGAGACTCAGCTATTGTTATATATAATAATGAAGATAATATTCTGTTAATGAAGCGTTATTTTCGTCGTTCATGAAACTTTAATCGAAATGTGATATCAGGCAATAACAGGTAAAATTACTCAGATGATCGGCAGATTATCTGTAGCTATATTCACGTGATAGTCATTCGGGTATTCAGATCTCTTCCTTGGCAATCACTAAGGCCTAATTTGTATTGATTTGCCTATCATTTTGTTAATAGGTACTAGGATACTTATTTTGGGCTTGTAGTAGAACTTTAGGATACTTCAGTGGCGTTTGGTCAAGCATTTCTGCGCTACTTGATGCTAGTTCGTGAACTAGAATACCTATTTCATAAAACATTCATAATTACTTACTTAATTTCTTTTACAAACTGCATAAATTGATTAAATTTCTTATTCTATTTTATTCAAATATCAAATGTTAATTAGCATAACCTGATTCATTTTGTTCCACTAATTGCTTTCCAAAATATTAAAAATAAAAATCAACCAAGGAAACTCGCTAATTTTCGTAGAATTTTGTTCAAAGTTTATTTCAATTATTATTATTATTATTATTATATAGAGGATGAATCTGATTCTGCTAAAGTTCTGGAGCTGTGTGTGAAACTAAAATTTGCTGGGAACTAGATTCAATTTTCTAAAACTAGAATGCAATAGTAATGACTTGAGCAAGAAATTCACGAAATTTTTAAAAAAATTTTTACTATCTGATTACGTGTCTTAAGAAAATTTAAAAAAAAATGTAAATAAGTTCGAAATATATAAGAAGGTTTCCGGGAAAAGATAAAATAGAAAAATATATATGTATGTAGTTGAATATTTACAAGGAACTTTCCTCTTTAAAGTATTAGAAAACTTTTTACAACATGGTAAAGAAAAATTTTCTTATTCGCTGAAATTTCAACTCAGTGACCCATTTTAAACTTCAAACAGATGTTTAACATTTGCTATTCCTCATCACTGTCGACACAATAATTAAATTTTCCACAATTTTTATTGCCAAACAAAATAAAAACGGGTTCATATTTTGTGGAATCAAATTTAAATTTTTTGCTATCAAATAAAATTAAAATCTCAAGTATGCCGATGATGATGATGAAGAAAAATACGAGTTATAAATTACACCAATTACGTGTGCATATTAAACAGAATATTAATCTTTAGAGACTGTTTTCGAATTTTCCTCTATAATTAATTTGAATCAACTTATAAGAGGCTTTCATTTCCTTACGTTTTCATAACACATAATATAAACTATAAATCATAATTTGCGTATAGTGTTTAAAACGATGAATGACAAGAATAAGAAGTGCCTGCATAAAGTTTCATTCAGCATGGATGTATTACGTTTAGTGAAACAAAATCTGCCCAAACTAGAATGGATAATATGATTAGGAGCCTTGAGTTTCAGTTAAAATGATAGAATCATTCGTATTCGTCTCCTTACCTATATGCACTGCCATTGAAAACACATATTTTAAACTCTCAATAGGCTATACTGTGAATGATACTTTACATTCGAAGCTACATATAAGCCTAATCTGCACTGATTAAAACGCCATTAAAAGGCAAGACAATAGACTATCAATTTTCGCCTATTTTTAATGCTTCGTTCTCAATTTTACCCGTAACCCAATTTATTAGCTTTCTATAAAAAAGTATGAAAGAAAAACTTTAAAACCCTCACAAAACACTTTTCATTCAATGTGTACGCATCTTTTTAGAAAGCCTGCGGAGCAATATAATTTTCCACGTTCTTCATTGAAAATATAAGAAAAGTTGCTGAATCAGTTAATATAATTTTCTTCATTCTTTTCATCACAAGAAATTTTTCCCCCTTGTAGTTCCTTTAAATAACGAAAATAGTATGTTCTCTAACTACGCCAACTAGTAACTCGATGCCCCAAAGGGAACTCTTATTCGTTGATAAATCACTTTATTAAAGAACATATTAAACGTGTGCGCAATTTCCAAATTAACCATTTTTTTTTTCAGTGTATTCTTTCATCTTTTTATAGACGCCAAATAACTAATTAACTAATTCGAAGGAAATTGTATGCCGCTGGTGAATATCAACTGACTTCCAGCTCCGGATGCTTCAGTGAATATGAAATTAAATTTATGTAAATTCTAAAAGTTATTCCTAATATTCTATAAATACAATTTCATAACCATTTTTGAATGAATAATTCTATTTATCAACTTTCCATTAAAATAATTAGATTTCCTTTTTTTTTATTATTTTGGAGCAAATTTCTCGACCCTTGATTCTAATAACCAATAGTATCTACGAGTGGCAGACAGAGAGAAATAATAAAAATGTTGACAGACAATTTTGAACGAACGGAAATGGAAGTCGGAAGAGCTATTTAAAATTCTGCCATCATCATTTCAGTTGAGAGTTGACAAAAAAGAAAAGAAAAGCAAAAAAATTAGTGTGATTTTTTTATTTTCTTTTTTATGCTCTGTAACAAGATATTTATTCTGTTCTTTACTTTTTGGTTGACTTTTCGGTGGATATTTAATTTAAGCAAAACGATTTTTTGAAGGTGGTTTTATTACTCTCCATAGCACGTTAAACATTTCCTTTGATTTTTTCTTTATGCTTTTTTAACGGCGACTTAAAAACCCAATTACTTTGACATCAATAGCAAGATCCTTACTATTTTCAATAGAAAATAATGGAAATTTATATTTTCTACAAGATTTTAGAAACAGATATTAGTTTCATATAGAATGTATTCCGTATGGAATTATGATTAGAAATGAAAGGTAGTTGAAAGAATTCCTACTCCTATATGTAGGTAAAACTTTTCATTGCTATGTTTTTCCAGTCCATTATTTTTCCATAAAATTAAAATTAATTTTTCAATCCTTAGAACATTCCAGGTGAAATATTTCCGGCAAATTTTACGACTTAATTAGCACAATTTTGTCTTAATTTATTCAGTCAACCTGAGAATAATAGCTAGATGCTTAAATACAGAGCGTCATGACTTTAGCGTTAAACTTCTCCTTATTATTAGTAATTCGTAGGTAATTAACTTTCAATTAACTTACTTTCAGGATTTATCAGTTCAATTTTAAGGAATTTCATTTTAGTTTATTTCTAATTATAAAATACTATTTTTTACCTTTAATTTTTGCACTGGAAAACAGAAAGTAACTATAACTAATTAAATAGCATTTTTTTAAATCTTTAGCATGTTCCGTTATTTTATAGCACAAAAAAAGGGAAAAGTCAACCAATTCATGGTGATATATCTTTTCGTCAAACATATTATCGTTTTATTAGCTTCGGTAGCATAATTATTATCATTAAATAATAACAGGTTTAAAAAATATCGAGAAAGTGATGTTTTCCAAATTAAGATAAAAATAGAATAATAATATTGAAATAAAGATAAATTGAACCAATAATTAGTGATCCAATGAACAGACTTGATAGTTATTAAGATTCTGAATAAGTCCTAGCAGAAATTATGTATAAAAAATATAAACAGTAAAATTATTGTTTCATTGAACTTTGAAAGCAAAAACATTAAAGTTTATTCTCCCTTTGTAGGGGGGATAAGATTTCCCCATAGAAGTACATGAGGCGGATCTAATACCTACATAACCTAGAAAAATCTCCAATAATAATAACATAAACGGTCCCTATCGACCAATCGTCAAATTGATCGCTTCACTTATAATAAAACGTACAGCTTCTGCCTTATTATGTTAATTAAATTCAATTTATAAAAATACCGAAAAACAGCAGTTAATTAGGCTGGCAAAAATTAATCATTATAATATCTCACATGTAAATTGTCATGACTGTGGTTTAGTTAATTTTCTATATAAATATATAATTATTTCACAAATTAATAAACCTAAAGCTCTAAACTAATTTATTTTACTGATCAGTTAAGCAGCAAAAATAAAAAAAATGATGATTTATATATTTGTGTTTCTAGAGATTTACCATAAACCCTAAGCGTAAACTTTTGTTTAGTTTTTTTTTTCTCCAGAGAGAATACTTGGTGCTATGTTTTGTGTGCCGTTTTTATAAAAAAAGTTTATTTATATCTGCAAGTCTCAAAGTTCCTGAAACAATTATTATTGTGTGAATTTATCATTGTGCAAATATAGGACAATGGTTAATGTTTGTACTATACATTCATAGTTTTAAAGTTAATAAGGTCACTGAAACTGATTAGATAATTGTTCTGTGCACCTAATTGCATTGTCTGGTCTATAATGTGACCCAGATTTTAGGCAAAAAAAAACTGTCAAATTTGATAATTAAACCCAATTTTTTATAAGTCTATATGATAGTAAATCGAACTAAAATTTATATTTACCACCGACGTATTTTTGAAGTATATACTGTTATCATAATTTTATAGTAGGGTGAATTTTACTAAAGATAAAAACAGATTAGTTATTCAGATCAGTGGTTATATAAACCACAACATCATAAATTAATACCTATCAAGTCACCTGTATAATATTTCAAAGAAATTCCATCCACAATAGTCAAATATTTTAAACGTTTCATTTTTTTTTCTATGGTCATAAAAAAATTCTAAGTTTCTGGGATAACTCTAACATCCAGTTTTAAATAATCATTATGCTGTTTTCTTACCTTTTCGCTATATATTCGATTATTTATAACTTTCGAATTTTCCTTATTTTTTTTACATCAACTTTCCCTAAAGAATTACAGTTAATTTATGATAATTTTTTGAAATCGAAATGCCAATTTCTTATATCAGTTTTCTAACAATTTTTTTTCTTCAAAGCAACTTTTCAATTTACCGGTAAAATTCGAACGAACATTTTCAACGCGAAAATTCTTTTATAGAAAGAAACATGTAAACGCTTAACTTCATTTCCGCGACAGATATATAGAAATACAACAGATCCAGAGCGACGACTGTGCCAAAATTCCAAAGCGCAAGCTCTCTCCATTTGGAAGGATGGATAGGAATCGATGGACCCATCCCCAACGATAAAAGTATATGTAATAATTTGCTATTTTTTCTTTTTGTAATCAACTTATTTTTAATTATTTATTTTGCTACTAATTGGGTGCGCCATAATATAGCAAAAATTAGGTAAAATTATAACTTGCAGATGGATAAAATCGGCATCCAGAAATTCGAAGAATGTTTGGTCGAATATTTCGGCATATTTCAAACTGATTGAAAAAAATTTCAAAAAGTAAAAAACACATAACCGTTCATAATTTCTTATATCATTTCGAACATGATTTTTTAACAGTTTAAAATTTAAGTAAATAGAAAGATAAGAATTCGTAAAAAGTTTAAAATATGAACAACTTCAGTTAAAGTTTATTTAACATTTCTGGATTATCTAGGTTCTATATCTGTCTATCCAATTTCTGGCAAACATTGTCATTTATTTGAACAATGTAACAAACAAACAAAATAAGAAACAATAAACCTGCAGCAACAAGATATTTTGCAACCATAAAATTAAAGAGAAAAGATTTAAATGAAATGGTTGGTTATATGGACAAGGAAAATTGTAATATCAAGATACCATAGTATTATTATTACAAATTTAGTCCAACAGCGTTGCAATTGTAGTTTTATTACTCCTTGGAAAAGCGATCTGCATAATCGGGTTAAAGCTTGTCCTCAATATTCATTGCGGTGCAAATAGTCGCATAAATATTTTATTGTTTGGTTGAATTTTATTTTTTATTCGATATTTTTCTAAATTACGATGCGCTAAAATGGTTTATGGTTATTTTAACAATTTTATTGTAATTTAATCTCAAATTTGGTGTAGTCGAATCGGTTTAAGAAGCAAGTAAGTTCAAGGAGCAATGCTGCGCTTTGCTCGATAATTATTGGCCAAATGCGCATGTCTATAGCATCCACGACTTATTACTAGCATGCAGGATTATCTCAGTAAGCCATTCTAGTTTTAACATAGTAAATTCGGTTCGTTCTGTTTATCTTATTTTCTGAAGATCTTCACATATCTTCATATATTCTAATCCTTCTCCAAGATTGATACAAATATGTATACAAACATTGTAGTAAAATAAACTCAAAAAATATGACACGACTCATTAATCTTTTAAATTACCCCAAATTATATCGACTACTTAAAATAATATTCGTCAAACAAACGAAATTACAATATTAAGGTAAACCACGTAACTAAAGAGATTCTTTTCATAATGAGTAAAATCTGTCTCAGATTTTCACACCTAACAAAAACCCTTTTGTTATATTTATGTGATAATATGTAAATATATATGTATTTAATGCACGCAGTACCTACACATCTAATGGTTTTCATCATCACACACGCGATTTGTATTTCTACAGACAGATCTAAACATCTGCACCACCGCGACTACCAACAATCTGGATAATAAATAACACTTATACATACGTAATAAATACACAGTTTTAAATAGGGGATGAAAAGATATGTGGCTTTCATTGTACTCTCTAATACTTTCAGTTGAATAACTTTGAGTGGTCGCAGATAGTATACAATATAAGAATATTCTTCCTGAGGTTATTCCTTATTGTATTCAATTCCTAACGTTCACAATGAATTGCTTAGAGACTTTCTCCTATTCGATTTCGTCTAGAAGAAAAATGAAAACACGTTACTTTATTCTTTATTGATTTACGATTATTAATATTAGTGAAAGAAAACAAGTTGTTTTTGTCTAGTCAACCTTTATGATAATCAGAATCGACTGTCAATCAATTTCCCAAATGACTTTCTTCGTGTCTATTTATTGTTCAGAGAAATGAAAAAATATCTTGTTAAAATTGACATATATGCAATGCATTTTATTTTCTTGGATGTGTGGAAATACTCTGGGGATGTCAAAATAAACAAAATAGATGGAAGAGACAGAGAAAGCTATGCTGTCACATCGAAACAAAACAACAATAACAAAAATACTTGGCTGTAGGTCTTCATTTTTGTGGAAAAACGTACAAATGTACTTTAACACTATGTTCTAGTCTTCTAAAGACATTATTGGCGTTTTCTCACTTGGTAGTTTCAAATTACTTTCTGGCTATTTAAAACAACTTTCGAAACAATATGACATTTTTCGGGCATTTTAGAATTTAAAATAATCAAAAGTTATCGATTTATAGATGTAATGTATTAAAAGTTTATTTCACATAAGAAAATAATATGTATCAAATATATATTCCGAAGAAAGGAGTGGCTCAAGGATATTAGTTCCATCTGCTTCTAAATATTAAAAAGAATCATGGAATAAGGCAGAATAACTGAACTGAACAGTACCGTCTCGTACTGGTGTACGTTTCTATTAATGAAATTTCTAAGCATTTTCTTAGTCTGCTAAAGAAATTTCAAAGATTTCATTATTAGACTACATAGAAATGTCATAAATGTTGAATCATCTATTTATTATTCCTTTTACTTCCTATAAGTAGATATAGAGCTCTGTTATTTATCTAACAGCTCTAAAAGCTCCTATTTAACATATAAGAAATTACATTGATCATTAAATCCAACTCATAACTTTAATTGTTTTTACTTTCTATACAATATACTTAGACACATACAAATAACAATGTAAATTCAAATTGACATTTTGCATAAATTAAGTGGTATTATTCCACGATCGCTTATTTACGAAAAACTCTTCTATACTTATTTACTTAATCTTCGACATTATAATGCTTAAACATACTACGATTAATTAGATTTAGGAAGAGAAAGGGAAGATCCAGTTTGCTTTAACTTTTGTCCGTCGAGGCCATATTATTAATTCCAGTTCAGTCTTGGAAAACCAAGGTAATTTTTCTCATTCTCTCAATATACTATTTAGACCTCTCTCTATTTCTCTTTCTTTATCTTTCTTCTATTAATGGTTACCTAAAGTATAGTCTACTCGACGGTTTATGGAAACTAAATGGATTAACCCTTTTCACGGAAGAGCTTCATTAACTAACGATCTGAAACTTTAGTTCGATAGAAGGTTTTCTATTTCGAATTTCGAAAAATACGATCGGATAAAGAATATTAAATCGTGCAGTATGATAGGTAAGAAATATTAGAAATGGAATAAAACATTAATTTAGATAGATATCTTTTAAAAGAAGATAAGTCAAGTAAATAACTGACCTATGTTTGATCACTAATTGAAATCTTGAAAGGTTTAAACTATCAATAAATCTTAAATAACATTTACAGAATTTTAATAGATAGATTAATTGCGAAAAGAAAATAATAACAAAGAAAATAACAATATCATAACACTGAATTTTTCAACAATTTGATCACGTTTCCCGATTGCTTTCCGTTAGGAATACAAAAGAACTTTTACCTACTCACTCGCACCCCTTTCGAATTCATTTACAATGGCAAAATTGATTGAAGGAAATTCGAAAAGAAAAATCGACAATTGGAAAACGATGTTTCTGATGAAAACATCGATAGCTGGAACGAGTTGGCATAAACCACAAATACATTTATCAGGTAACGTATTATTAATATCCCTATTGTCTAAATTATGCAGTGAAGTTTAAAAAATTAATTGGAAATAGGCTTTATGTTTTTTGTGAAGTTAAAAATTGATTGAATTCTTCTGACAACCAATTTGTATTGTTACATGGCATTTTGAAATATAAGTTATTTATACACTTATTAGAGTTAAGAGATTCTGACAAAGTAGGTGGAAATTCATGGAAAGCAGGGGCTGTTGTAATGAAAAGCGAGTAAAATTTTTCCATATAATATAATGGCGGTACTGAAAGCACCTTGGTACGAACAATCATTAATTTATATCACTTGCCACTTATATCTGGCACTTTTCCTCTTGATTGCTGCCAACTGTGATACCTTAAAAAAATACTTAACAGTCACGCTACTCTATTTCGTTTTCAACTTTTAATTCGATTTTTGATTTGAGAAATTATAAAAAAGCAACACCGACTTTTTCATTTATCATGAAATCTTTTCGTACTAGATAATATATTACTTAGATTGCCATTGTTAGCAACATATATCTGTCCGTTGACAGTACAATTAGAAAAAAATAGATAGAAAAGTCGAACCTAAAATGAGACAGTGTGAAAGCACTTAAAGATCTAGTAACTCCGAAGACCTTAATGGGTGTCCTTTTTAAAAAACAGCTTGTATGAACTAACATTAATATTGAATTACTTATAGGTATACATATAATATCAAAAGGGAGTACTGTAACCAATTGCAGATTTAAACTCATAAAAGAATAAATGAATATTTAACTACCTTCAATACAGACTTCAATAAAAACGTCCCTGAATATCGGATGTCATATTTAAAGCGAAAAGCGAATCAAATTTGAAACCACCTTGTCCTAAACCAGAAAAATCAATTATAAATTAATTCAGTAAAAATTGGAATTATATTCTAAATAAAGAAATTGAATTTTTTAACTCTCTGATAACATCTCAACAATAAAACAGACTTTTTTCGTTTCCTATTTTGAAGAGTGTCAAATGGCTAGAGCCTAAATAAACTTATTTTACTGTATAATTTCATTTGCAGCCATTTTACCTCATGACTAAACAAAATATTATCTAATACTACAAATTGATTTACATTAATTTCCCCGGATAAGATCAAGACTATCCAGTATTGCGTTTGCTTTGGTCTGCAACCATAGGAAGTTTCCTTATTTTTTTCTATTTCTTTTTTCGTTTTTCTTTGGAATAGTTTGTTTATCTAGCCATAAAAATAAGATTTTACACCTTTAAATTTTACTTGGGCACATTATCAGAAACGAACAAATGTCCCATAGACCTGAAATCAAAAAAATTAAATTACCTAAGCTCTCCTTAGGCAAACTACCAGTGCGCTATATTTGCAGGAAAAAAAATTGGACAAATAACAAGAGAGCTACGCACATACAAAAGAATAGATATTTTTGCGAAAAATTTTTGTAATTTATGAGCTTTATCTCCCATCATAGCACATTTTTAATAATCACCATTAAAACTTGGGTGAATGAACAATATAAAATGGAATATCCTGGAACTTTTCATGCATACATATAGAACAGAAAAGTACAACGGATATGTATGTATGTAGAGATTGACCCTGAAAATGAATTGGGTCAGAAAAATACATGCATTGAGAAATATCGATGGGAACTCGATATGATATCAATTTTTTTTACTTGTTTGTTTGCCATTATGTTTTATTAAGATCTGTTCGGATTTCATGATGAATATCTGGAAACATATCAAGATTTATTATGATTTGTCTTTCATTAAAAATTCAGAAAAAAGTAGTAATAGCAATCTGATGAATCTAATGAAATAATGTGAATTTTGCCAAATAATTTAAATGGAACAAGGTTAAGCAAGCATTTCGTAACCGATTTAAAAGAAAGGCAACTATGCTCTAACAATGTATGTATTTTTAACACGATTTATCCTCATAGTAAACTTTTAAATTAAACGAACTGAAAGAAGAAAAATTGGATAAACTGACGGAAGAGTTATAAAAGAATAAAAAAAATTAAATACAATAAAAGAAAAAATGCAAAAACATTTTTCGCCCCTGTACACATAACACGTACTATTAATCTCCATAACTGGAAAACGTGAAGTTTACAGCTACCAACCACACCAACTTGAAACGTAGGTGAGTAATTTCGATTTTATTATCCAGGAAACAACCCTGTCTAGGCTAGGACCATTGTAAATTTCATACAATGCATGTAATGCGCACATGATTGTTTGTTTTACTTTTTGTCTGGATCTGCTGGTTCTACCAGAAATTCTATTTAAAATTATCCTAAGTCATAATATATTGTGTTAAATTAAAAACTAGTTCAATTGTTACGTAGTTGTATGGTTCGAATATTACCTGAACCACCACTCTTGCAGGAAATATTGAAATAAAATGGTGGCACAACCATTTAGTAGGTAAAAATATCATTATTCTACTGGCAATTGTTTACACATGCGCCATCTATAAAATTCCGCCCCAACAAACCTGATAGTAACGTTAAAAGCTTTTACCATACTAATGTTAGAGGGCGCTCATACCAACAACCTTCTATCCTTTTTATAAGTAAGTATATAAATACATTGCTAAGTAGAATTAGGTATCATCGCTCCCCTTTTTGTTTATCTTACTTAGAAACTTTTCCATTGTAATCTTGCTGCATAATAAGACCAAAACGAAATTTTCGAAAAACATATTTCAAATTCGTTTTATTCTTTTTCGCATCCCATTTAAAAATCGAATTGTTCCTTTTCTACCATTCTACTTTCAATGCAACTATAAGTCACCTCGAAAACCAACCATTTTTCAAACGATAAATATCTTTGATCCATATTATATATACCTATATATCAATCTTTCAAGTTTTGTTTCTTGGTTTACGAGCACTAGCTAGTCTCTACGATGACTAACATGCAATAAGCAATAGATTGAAAAGCATACATTTAAATTCCACATAATGCATACATTATACATATACATATGTAGTGTGTATGCATTTCAGTAAAAAGGAAGCACATTTAGACTACAGACAACAAGACAAGACGAGTAATATGAATGAATGAATAAAAGTTATCGAAAATCTTTAGACTCTAGGGAGGAAAAACTGAGGAAATGAAAACAACCCCTTGTAATGGTGTTGCATAGCGGTTTCGTTCTATCCATTTCACTTCCCTCTAGTTCAATCTATCTTTGTTTTAGAACTTTATTCGGTTTTAGTATTATTGATATTACTATTTTTGCATAGTGGTTTTTGTATTGTGGAGATATTTTTTGATTATTTAAATTCCGGCAGGAAAGTTTAGTAATATTTGATAAGTATAGTATAAAAGTATAAAAATATACGATAAAAAATGAGTGACAGGTAAATCTCTTATTATTTAATTAAATGCGTGAAACATTAATTTAAAGCTGCCATTTTGGGTTGAAATTAAATAACACTTTTTGCAGTATGTAAATCAGTTAGAATGAGAAACCACCTACTTAAAACTTTACTCTTGTATTATGTAAAGGATTTAATTTTAATCAAGCAGATTTAAAAAAATAAAATAATTTAACACTAACTTAACTAAGATTACATTTAGCTGTTAATTTTTAAAGCTATCTAACTCGACTTAACAATACTGTTATATTATATGGATAATAATGAAAATGGATTCAAGAAAAAATATAAAGGATACACGTCCAACAATTATTTAACTTGTGTTTGTTATAATATGATATTAAACACAAAGTATTTCCTGGCAAGTTTCTTTAAAATCTGTCATTTAAAAACTCTGCTACGTATATGATCTTAATAACTTAGATTTCTTTCTATATCCATTTCTAATTTGATTGAATAACTTCTTTTAACTTAATTAATCAATTACTTTAAATTAAGTAATCAGATTTAATCAAAAACAGCATCAAATTACATTAACTGAAATTTTTCTATTTACATTCAGAACTATACATTCTTTTTCGTCTATCTATGTAGAAGAAGTAGGTCATTGGGAATTTTCCTTATTTATCGTAATGAACTTTTCCTTTAAAACTTATAACAAGAACCGTACGTAGGTATTCCTTTAACTTACTTGTTTGGCTGGATTATAAGAAATGATTGCGGATAAATTTCATTTAATTTCATACGTAAGAATTGGAGAAGACTTTTCTTAAAGAGATATTGATTACGTAATCACGATTTTATTTTCTATTTTTGAAATGAAGAACGTATTTGAATTCGAATTGATTTATGATGTGAGACATAATGTAAATAAAGACAAAACGGTTTTTGTTTTTAACTATACCCGCCAATTCTTGAAAAGCGGAATGTATCTGATCCATTCAATTGTTATGGGCAATGAAAATAATTGGAATAATTTGCATTTCTGCAACCGACGATAAAAAAAAACATTAGCACTTTTTACTACACATCGTAATAAGATTCATTGAAAGCGTGACTAAATGGCATGCATATAAATTACAATGTAGTATTTTACTATGACAGGTTCATGAAAAATTTACTGTCATATAAAAAAATGTCAGCTACTAATAAGAAAATTGAGTCCCATAAAAACGGTGTCAACAACCAACGAACTATACCCATAAAAGCCATCGTCAAGCTACTTGAAAGATGAAAGATTGTCGATCATTAAAAAGTTTAAAAAGTCATCGAAAATATAACGTAATACACAATTCAACATAAAATATTACAAAAACTACAAAAAGACCGATGCCGGTATAGATGCTTTTAATCTGTTAACAAACATAAACATAATAATAGCGAAAATGGTGTGAAAGTGACATTGTGTCTTTTTGCACACCCGTGAAGCTACGTTGACACGTTAACAATAGTTGAACCCCGATGCGGTACTTTATA
This sequence comes from Platypus cylindrus, assembly GCA_949748235.1. NCBI lineage: Eukaryota > Metazoa > Arthropoda > Insecta > Coleoptera > Curculionidae > Platypus > Platypus cylindrus. The sequence goes on along the minus strand of OX456489.1, from coordinate 7,304,557 downwards.
CTTACCGCACTAAAAGAGTGCCGATCATTATTATTGTCGAAGTGATGTAAAAAATAAGGGAAAATCATTCAATAGATTCAATCAACTACACATAATTTGCTTGTGCTTAAAGTGGCCGCTATAAATATAGACAAGAAATACAATAAAAGAATGAGGAACAAACTACTCCTTTGAGGCCACTTTGAAATTGTTGACATTTTAACGCCAGGTGGTAAGAAATAGAAACGTGTGCGCTTCAACATTTGGATTTTAAGTTCCTATTTAAAACTTAAATGTGTGAGTTCCTATCCTATTCCTTTATGTCTAAGAATAACCATTTAGTAACTTAGTAATAGTTTCTCGTCACATCACATGTGAAAAAACTTTTGAAACTTTAGAAGAAAAATATAACTTTGAAGTTCTGCAACTCGTCTGAAGTTTTAGGGTGAAAAATATCAATATCTGTTTTATAAAATGGCGGCAAATACAGGAGCTTAAATTAGACAGCTATTGGTGAAGTGGCTACTGGGTTTATTTGCCTATTTGCTACGTAGTTATCAAAATTTGTGGTGATAGAAAAAATGAGGAATCGAATAAAACTTCTGATTATTTCATTTGCAATAAAAATAATTTATTTCAGACTCAGGGTTTCTATAGTCTACCATTCCCAGGTTGTTTTTTCTTATATAGTATAGCTAGCTTCTGTGTTACAGATTCATAAAGTGATCTATTTCTTCTTTGTACAAAAGCAGTACCATTCGACTAAATTCATTCGTGAATTCTAACAAAACGTTGAGAATTACTATCTTTATATTACTTATATTACTTTAAATATTTCAAATCGGCTTTCTCCGTGAAAACAATGCCGTGAATCTTCTATATAATATTTTTTCCGGAAGACTTGGAGCTTTGTTTTGGTTGCCCGCTAAATAAAAAAAATAAATTTATTTACACATACAGCTACACTTACATGCAAGTGCTTAACGAAAAATGTATATAATTTAATTGAGGTTTGTCACATTTTTCCAGAATGGTGGTCTCCACCATCCGATGGCTATACACATTCGATCCATTAACACTAACCTTTATGACAAAATCTTGCATTTAGCGTACGCCATATAACGATAAAAACTATGTTTCTGCGCAGTCATCGAGTATTTGTTGTCGCTTAGCGGAAACCCCTCTTTAAACCTCAGGGCAAAAAAAAAGGGAGAATCATTCAACTATTTGTTTGTCGCCATATAATGAAATTAGACTATAAAACACCAAGATAAAAAAAAGCAACATATCTTCGTGGTCAAATAAAACCAACAATCTTATTGAGATTGCACACTACCTAACAAAAAAATCCCCCTTATCTCGTATATGCCCCTTCAATGGTTATTCTCCATATAACATATTACTGCACAACCCTCAAAAAAGTTTATGCAAAAAAGGGCTGATGGTTATTCACCCCCTTTAGCTCAATTATGTTCCCTCCCTTTGACGCCCATACCATAGCCCCTTGGCAATTTTGATAGGGTTCGAAAATTCACCCCGCCTTATATACGACCATGTGTCACTTCATGAATATTGTTGTACCCCTCTATACCCCTTCAATGCAAACATTAACTTTATGTGGTTATGTTGGCAGATAGATAACAATCAGAGTTGGATTAAGAATCAGTTTTGTTTTTAGTCATATTAAGTTTTAAATTTTAAGTTGATTTAATAGAAGGCTAACTTATTGAACTGTTCCAATAGCGCATTAAGACGTATCATTTAATATGCTAACTCAAATGATGCAATTCATTGAATTAAAATTGAAATTGGTAACTCATATTGGGAGATTCTTAGACCGGTTCTGTCAATTTTTGTAGGAAAGCCGTAAATAAGAATCATTCAACTAAACGGATTTAAAAATTAGTATGGGAAACCATTTGATTTCATACCAGCGGAAATAATGATAATTTATTATTTTCCATAGACGAAGCCATTTTTATTTGTATCGTTTTTGGGAACAGAAAAATAGAAAGAGGCATACTTACGTAGAAAGCTTTCTGGCTAAAAAAAAGTTTTTCTTTCTCTCTTTATCTTTTTTCATTAAATATTCATAAGTAATTGAGTAAATTTTGTGCAGTTGAAAATCTAATTTCTTTTTCCACATGAAAAACGTTGCAAAAATTGTATACGAAACATCATTTTCATTTGATATTAAGAAAAACCAATTAAATTTATGCCTGATGCTACGGCTGCTTTTACTTTATTTCTGTTCCCTTTCTTCACCACGTTGAATTGAATTCGATCTTTTTTCTCTTTTTATTTTTCCCAAGAAAAAAAATATAGGAAAAGCGAAGCGAGAACTTTACCGGATTTTATAGAGATAAAGCTCTTTGTCCACAACTGCGATAAATCTTTTCTACAGATATATATGAAGAAAAACGAAGCCAATATTATCTTCAAGATTAATTATTACTGAAACTGAAATTAAGAGAAAGTATTCTTGCCGAACTGTCCCATAAAACGCTCTTTTTATATTATCTTTACATCAGAGAAATCTTGGCTAATTTGTGTAAATATTGCAAATAATAAGGGTCAATAAAATGGACAATAAAGATTTTGATTGGATTTAGACAAATGTCACCAGAAACCGAGAGAATTAAACGGTTTTGGCAATCAACTTCATATTTCGTTAAGATGTAACGGACAAAAAAATTATATCCTATTATATTATTATTGCTTTTGATATACTTGCTCAGAGTAATTTTTTTCCCAAACAACATAATTCTGTCATAATATGAATGAACCTATAGTAACTACTCGTACATCAACTTAGTAAAATTTATCGATATTGTTATGTCCATTCTAATCAATCATTTCATTTTTTTTTCTTTCGCTCCGTTTTCCAATATTATTACAAAAATGAGAAGGCATTGTTCCGTTACACATACATGTAGCATGTACGAACAACTTCAAAGATTTCTCGTACAGTACGGAATAGACAACAAAACTACTCAATCATAAAGTTTGACAGCGGCCGTTTTTATTACAAAACGAATCGATTTTGTGATTTTAATTTGATTAGGTTTTATTTTGTTTTTTTGTAGTTTTTTCCGGGTGATCGTGGTAAAGAATGGAGTTAGACAATGAAATTATTGACGTGTATTTAATGGCGGATGTAACTTTCAGCAAAATTGAATAATCGCCACTTGAATGCCTAATCAAATTATTGTATTAGTGCGTTTATTAATATTTTTGTGATTCATGAAATTCTTAATGTTCCATGATAAACTAAAGATTGACACTTGAGATTGACAGTAGCAGATAAAGTAGAGATTGACAGAACTACAAGTAAACACAACTTACTGTCTTCGACGCAAGCACTGAAATGAAAGCATTACGGTTCGATATTATAAGAAATCGATATAAAGCAATGCTTAAAGTATGAATCAGTGATAATGTCACATAATTCTTACCATATTTTTGTTTACCATATATGTGTTCATCTCATAAAATAAAATGAAAGCCATTCATCTGGCTTTCATGTTATTTATCTATATTTCATTGCCGTGCCTTTTCTCTGCTTCACTCTGTCAATTCTATCGAATTGTTTATCAAAGATATAAACTTTTTTTACTTTTTTTTTATGTTATTATTGATGAAAATACACAGATATCCAAGGTATATAAATCAAAAGAAAAAAAATTAACAGAAAAGAAGAAACCAGAATAAATTACATTCAGATAGTTGTCGTCTAGTTTTGAAGCACAACTTTCTTGTTTGGAGGTCCATTGTGAAAAAGTTGTATAACAGATGAGGAAACTTAAAATAATCAATTTTAAGGGGAAAATTAAAAAGAGAAATAAATACGATCCTTTTCTGAAGTTGAAAAATAAAAATTATATTACATACATTTCAGCAATTTTGTAATTATCTAGTTATAAAAATTTTATACATTTTACATTGTTCAAATCTTAATTAAAATGTACAATTTTATTCAAACAATATGAGGGTAATTAAATTAAATTTTTCATCTCGTGTTTGTGGAATAGAATGCATTTTTTAATTGCTCAAATACGTAGTAGTCACTATCAGACATACGCAAGCATGCTAAATTAAATAGTACACATGCACATTAGTTCCATAAATATTTATATGAAAATTGTACAAATAAATGTTGAATAACAAAACTTTCCATTATTCCAACCACCACCAAACGTAACAAAAACAACACCAAAAAAAAACCTAATCGAAATGAATCTCGATTTGGCCAAAAATACAAACAGTAATTTTATATGAAATATTTCAGTTTTTTATTCCATTTGTATTTCTATTTTTCTCCCTAATTTTATTAAATTTTCATTTTCAAACTGTCGTTATTTCTCTACTTTTCAAACTGGTCAATAGCAAAATTCGTGAAAATGTTGTTCAGAAGAAAATGAACTACTTATTTATTTTGAATAAAATTTTCTCCAACATTCAATACATTAATGAACTAATAGGTACGTCCAGACGAAAAGTAGCACAATCCTGTCATTTGGATATGTTACTCATTATATGTATAATTATACATATATTCATTTGGAATTCAAATTCCTGCTAACAGAAATTTGCATGATTATGTAGAAGTTGAATTATCGAGTGGAATCTAGGATTTTGCGTAAAAACTTCCGAAATTGGTTTGAAATCAAATATTTTGTAAGCGAATAAATTCATTTCAAAAACCAAATAAAGAAATGTTCTTTTTTCCAATAAATATTTCGTGGAATGTTGTTTGATTCATAAGAATGAGTGAAAAACAATTCCTTTTCTTTGTCTGTGCAGACGCATTAAAAAGTTTTAATTCTCTGTAATCTGTATCAAAATAATTCACTTCATGAGCTCTAATTTTAACATCAAACAAAGTTTCAAAAAACATCATCTAAAAGGAAAATTTCATGGAAAACTTTTTACGACTGTTCCCATATTTCGTTCTTGAAATTTTATCTTTATTTTATCACATAAAACTTTCATAGTTTCCAATGGCATTCAAAAACATGTCGAAAACAGTAAACATACACAACACACGGGCATCTAATTAATATTTGATTAGAGAAAATTTGACAACAAAGTACAAAGTCAGAAAAAAACACAAACATAAAAAAATGAGAGATGGAATTAAGGAAATTAAAGAATGAAATGAAAATTAGCGAAAAAGTTAAATGAGAAAAGTTAAATTAGAGAGGGTTTGTTACATTTGATTTAGTATAATTAGAATTTATTGCAACTTGTTTTGTCAAATAAGGCATTTCATGTAATAATAATAATAATAATAGTAATGAGAATAGTAACACTGTTTAAAAGGGATAATTTATAGTAAAAATTAAATTAAACTCGTGAAATTGAGATATAATTTTATAATCTGTTAATGAGATGTTAGTAACTATAACATTATACTATGTTACACTTTTCCTACCATTTATTTGGTCGATAATATATAATATCAGTCCAGATGCTGAATTAATATTACGTAGAAGTTGATCTTTATTGATTAGATGATTTTCTCACTTACTTTTACTGACATATTTCCACAACTGCCACAACTGATTTTGATAAATAAAGCAGATGCTTTATTCTTTTTTCAAACTACATACATATGACATTAAACTATCAAATAAATACGATAAATTTTACACGGTCGATTTTATATCGATGTAAATGCGGTTTACGAATTAAATCAAACATATACAATAGACAGAGAGAGAAAACGAGAAAGAGAGAGAGAGATTTGTGACCCTCCAATATCGGTGAAAACCTTCATATATCTTTTTCGAATAGAGCATCGAGCGTTTTTTTTTTGCTTACCCTCCAAACTCCTCTGCCTCTACGTCTCAGATATGATAATCTCTTTAAAAGAAGAAGAAATATCTAGAACCGAAGGATGCTTTTGCTTGCCACGCTTTTAATGCCTGCTCTTTTCCGTAATCGTAAAGTATGAGAGACTCTTCTTGTAGAACTGTCAAAAAATATGATTAATGTATTTTTATTTAAGTATTTATTAAAAATAGGCCGTTTTTAAGATTTTCAGAGGATAATAAAGGAATATTGACCGCATCTTTTGCATATAGGTGATACAATGTCAGATTATGCACGTGCAGATTACTGCATACGCCAGATTTGTTGTCTTGTGATTCCCAGCTTTTATTTAACAATTCTCAGTCAGAATATTTAATTTCAATAGGTATCGATTTAATCAAAAATCGACTAGTTGGCGAAAGAATTGATTTCTCTATAGAGATTAATTCTCTAATTATCTAAGAAAGATAGAGAATTATTCTATATTCTCTATCTAGAGATTATTAAGTAATATAGACCGTCCCAGATACTTTACGAAATATCAATTTTGTGGCCTGCTGCTCTGTATAATAAATCCATCTTTAGCACTTATTTTTATTAAACAAAAAATTACTTTCACAGACATGACGTTAAAACGTGTTTATCAAACGGGCTTCTATTCTATAATAAACTATGAAATATTTTCCTATACTTGTACATTACTGTCTACCTTCAATTCTATCTACCTCGCACTCGAAAATTCGAAATATTATGGATTTTTAAAGTGCCGCAATACCTATATACATGTAGTACACTTTCGGAAGAAAACAAGATAGAAAATACGAAAAACAGCAAAGAAACTGGGACACTTTTTAATGTAATTTATTTTCTAAAGTAAGTATACATCTAGTTGTCCCTGCATGAAAAGGAAAACTGTTAGAAAAGTTTGTTTATGGCTATTATTATTAGAAAATAACATGATTTTATGTTTAAGTGGAAGTAAACTTGAATAAAAAATTATTTTTCTATAATAAAATTATACGATTAATAGCTGACTGAGATATATTAATATAAATAATTTATATAATTGAAAATGTGAATCATAATTTAGTTTATGAGTCTTTTGAAAAAAAAATGAAGGATTGTTACAGGACAGTTAAAAACATTTAATGTGTATTAATTTAAATTTCAGTTAATAATATGAACATGTGAAACCATACAGATCCAATTATATCGCAGGTTTAGAATGCACCAACATGGGACACGTATCCATTCATTTAATAACAATAAAATCCATTCCTTACTTTTACCTAACCAAATATTATACGATACAAAGATTCGATAGGCTACAAATTTTACTTTCAATATTTTGAAATTTACTTGATCGATTACTTCATCGACTTGATCAATTCGAAGGCAAATAGAAGATTTAAAGCCTTTATAATCAACACTTTTCCCAACGAAGGGTTGAGTCTGATCTATCATTATTTGTCAATATGTTATTATTATTTGAGGACAAAATAAATTTCATTCAGAATAAAATAGATGGTGAAGTACGAGTGATACTGATACTGATAAGTACGATACGATACTGATTCGAGTAGAACAGGTTAGAAATGAATAATGAGCAATCTGAATAGTTAGTGATTCAAACTAAGAGTTAAAAAATTGCGAGAATGTGTCAAATCTCATATACTGGCAACTTCTACAACAAAATCAGGAAATTTAATACAAATGACTATTCTCGAAAATTTCTAGAAATCAATCAGAAAGTATCAGCGCCATTCAGTAGCCATTTTTTAATGGCTTGTATTTAACGTTGTATTTAATCCAACCCTCTTTAATACTAACCCTTTGACAACCCACAATTGTGAATTAGTTATAATCCTATTATAAAAACTTCAGGTAGAACGAAACTTGGAAAAGAAATGTGTCATTTTTCAACACAATCAGATAACAACTAAATCCGAGAGCTGCACAAGTATTATAAAGCAATGAAAAGACAAGCGTAAAAAATCAAACAACAAATCCTCTTCAAGAGTCAGTAACGGTGTATGTTTGTTTAATTCTCGTTTTTTTTTCTCTATTCCCCACACCTCTCTCATCATTTAATTCCACCCTCAATAATTTTGCCCTCTCAAAAGTCACCCCATGATGACGCTGATGGTTGTCGTTTGTTTCGCTGAATGAATTCCCTTTCATCCCCTGACTGGAATATCCATTTCATTCAATAATAGGACGTGTATACAAAAGAGGGTTATGGTATTGTTAAGATTACATATAAGTTATATCCCCACTTCATATATTATTTTTATAAGGACTGCCCACCAACTTCTTTTTATCCTAAGGGATAAGAACTAAGTAATCCCATAGAATTTATTTAAAATTTTTGTTAAGAGCAGATTAGACGTGAATTATATAGGAGTTACAAGTGTTTGTGAAAAGTGTTAAGTCAGAAAAATGTATGTCAATAATGTTCTTCATCAATTTGATGCAAAAAAGGAAGAAAATAAATTTGGAAAAATTTTCAGACCTTGGGATAATGAACGAGCTAATAAAGACAATTCGCAAGACTCAACTGTTTCCACAACAACGCAAGAAGATGAAGAAGAAGATGAGGAGGGCGAAAAAAATCGAAGGCAGCAGAAAAAGGACGATAAAAATACAGACAAATTTGACAAGTCACAGAAAACGCCACAAAGCAACAAAAACCAACTGTTTTCCAACGAGTCAAAATCAGCATCAAAATCAGATCATGACTCATTCAATTCTATTACATCGATCATCGCCACCCCTACATCACTCATTCCAGATAAAAATACTACTTCGTTACTATCTCCAATTACACCTCCGCCACCATCTTCGCTACATCAACATTATACCGACCAAACTATTTTACCACAATCCCTAGATAAACAACCAATTCATTCACTTCCAGATTATCCATTTCCAGATCCCTATCACAATTCCATTTATTCGCAAGAAATATATCAAAATAATTTAGCGCAACATTTGGGTTTGTCTGTTAATGATTCATTTATATTGGATTCGTTGGCACAAGGATGTGCATATGAAGAATATGCTAGAGTTGTTAATCAGGAACAACAAGCGAAGATTTTAGCGACGAAAAAACAACGGCCAAAGAAATACAAATGTCCACATTGTAATGTTGGATTTTCAAATAATGGACAATTAAAAGGACATATTAGAATACATACAGGTTAGTCCTAAGTAATTTTGAATAAAACACACTTCTGTGAAGAGAGTTCACTAAGTTCTCAAAATTCTATTTATATCTAACAAAAAGAAATTAAATTATACATATAGCTGCTTAATTAAAGATACGAAATTATCTAATTATTTAAAGTAAAAAAACAGCATCCATGAAAAAGCAGTTTCTAAAGAACCGGTGTTAAAAAGTACCAGTTTCTGAAAAGTGGATTACATTTGATCCCCGGATAATCATAGTTGTGAGGGACAAAATATTATTTTATCCTATAGCAACGGGAATAATTCATGTTTATGTAACCGGCAGTTAATTAACAAAATTTAAATCAGAATAAATCGATCGAATTTATAATTTTTTTCTTTATTATTTTTTCAGGTGAACGTCCATATAAATGTGATGAAAAAGATTGTGGCAAAACATTTACACGTAACGAAGAACTAACACGTCACAAGCGGATCCATTCCGGTTTACGTCCATTTCCATGTACACATTGTGGCAAACGTTTCGGTCGTAAAGATCATTTGAAAAAACATTCACGAACACATTTTCAGCCGAAAGGTGTTTACGCTGTGCCTGTTATGTTACCATTTGAAACATGGGTTAGTGGGCAGGCTGCTGCATATCCTTTTGTTCCTGTGATTTATTAATGTATGTAAACTTGTGTGTAATATTTTATGTAGAATTATATTTAATATGATATTATATGTGTACATATCTCCACGCCGATGGACTACTCTGATGAATCATAAATATGGCGAAATTGCTCGGAGTCACTTAGTAGTTCTAATGGTTGATGAGAATATGTCTATCATCGTGTATATTTTAATGTAAATAATGTATAGAGTGGAATTGAACTCGTTAAAAATGACATTTAAAAAAAATAAAATGCGTGAAAATTGATTATTGAAGCAACAATTTTTAATTTTATTAGCCGAAATCAAAATTCCTATTAATATTAAGTTATACACTGAAAGGACAACAGTTAATTGTCTTGTTACAAATATATAAATAATCCAAAATTTTTTATCTCAACAGTCGTCACTAGAATCTCAAAAAAAAGCCATTAATCTTTCCACTTTCTATTTTTGCTTGTCTTGCTTACTTTTTCTTACCATTATTCTTCCCCATTTCATTCATTTATCAATTGGATCCGTTTTACTTACGTAAAAGATTTTTTTCTTTTTTGATATTCTTACAAATTCCCTTCCTTCCTTTTTACTATATGCTGTAAATACTAAATACACTAAAGATGATTTCACTGAATAGATCTTGAAAGATGTGCCTTTAATATATTGAATGCTAAATAATATCGCTCTATTTCATTTTCATTTCAATGCCGAAAAGATGGCCACCCGTTGTGATATTTTGACTACTTCTGATTCTTTTCAAAATTTTTCAAAAACGGAAATCAAAATCAATTATTGTCGTCAACACCCCGGTCTTTCTTCAAGCGCCCTGTTTGTTTGTCACGCTGTGCAATAGTATAGTCATTATTATTATTATTATTGCAATGCACTCTTCTTTCTTTCTATACAGTGCATTGTTTATTTGCATTTGTTGACCGTTAATATTGGACAGTAGTTTTGGACATAAATGTAACAATAGTTTTCCCTTTCTATATAACAGAGAAACATTTTCAGTATTGCCAGCATAGGTATATTTCATTGGAAAATTTATGTGCTTTGTATACTATAATATGTTATTCTCTCTCTCGACTTGTTAAAATTTGATTTGTTTATTTTGTTAATGAATTTGCCTTCATCTGTTTAGTTTAAACGTTTCGATTCGAGATGATTGTTTACTTTTAGGAAGTGTTCCATATTAATTGATTATTAAACAGTTTTGATAACACTACCGTATGTGTACGTGAATTATATCAACTTCCTTGCTATTTGTTCTATAATGTCAAATTGAACAAATTATAAATTTTAGCTACAATCAGTGACATTTAACACATTTAACTATATTTAGTTTTCATTTTTACATGCTTGCTATTTGTCAAATATACTCATATGTTTTGTTGACATCTACTTTCAAAATTGTCCTTGTTTAATAGGTGCATAACAATGAATACCAACGGAATCAAACTTTTGAACTATAACTTAAAGTTTTGAAGCACCAACTACGCATTTGTCCTGTTGACGTTCACACAGTTGCAATTGGTTTAAATCCAAATTGAATGCTGTTTGAACACATGTAATCATAACTTGTCTTTGAATAGAAGTTCAATCTCGACTACCCTGTGTCTGTTCTGTAAACATAATATGTGATTGTTGCTGTTTTACAGTTACGGCTTAGGAATTCTATTACTTCAGATAAACAGTAATTTCGTAATCAGATCGCCTTAAATTACTATACTATCCATCAACCAAATACGCGTTTCTAGAAAAATTTCCATAAACAAACAACAACAAGAGGGAGAGAAATATTAAACAATCCACCGTGAATCCTATAGAGATACATATATGCATTTCCTACAATTCGTTTTAGACACTTCCTCTTTGACAAGATATTTAGCATTACGCGCGATGGGGTGTCCCGTTCATCCCTTTATGATTTTAACCACAAAATATAGATGAATAAGCCAATAGAAAAATATTACGTCGTCGTTATATTGCATTGGCATTGATATTATGGCAATACCCATTACGTTATTGTGCAAATTTCATATTTTTCGATTAGGGTCGAAGAATAACACTTTTGTGAAATAATAGAATTAGGAAGTTAGAAATGAATTTGAGAGTAATGGTTTTATTTGTATGTATATATATTTTATATGGTTCTGGGTTATGATTTGTCATATTTGCAATGTGATAATTTATGAGAAAGTTCTGGGGAAGTAGAATTTTGCCTATCGAAATAAAATTTTTGAAGTCAATGTCGACCTTTATTCCTTAACAGTTTTTTTTATTTTGAATATTGCATTAGAATAATTTTATATTTTATATGATACTCCATTGAATCTATTCAAAAATTCAAGATCAATCCTTGCTACAATAATGTAATGTATCTATTCCATAAAAAAGTCACCCCCAACTCCAATAAAAGGAGGGAAAATGAAATAAATTTTATATTTTGTAGTAACTGAGGCAAATCGTTCTTTAAATTTTATTCATCTATAAAAAATAGAAAAAATTCCGGTAAGATCGATTGCATTACGTACATACATAGAAATAAAAATTCTCACGAATAGAGTAGTTTTTTTTTTATTATTTGTATTACTATTATTATTATCAGTGTTATTAGGGGTTCAGCAGGTTAGTATGCATGTACAGGTGCTTTCTACCTTTAAAAATTCGATTGTATGTATAAAACTTTTAAAATGGGGGCGTGCATATAGATTCTATATGTCAATATATTCTTTACAATAGCTTTCAATTATGTATTATTATTGTCCACTATAACTTCTACGTTCTTTTATTAGCAAACTACGAAATTCCTTATTTCTTTGACCATTAAATTCAATAAAATGCAGTCTAGGTCTACAATTATCTAATTCAACTTATATGTATGGAATTTCTTCGGAACAGGTGTTCTGCATCAAGTGATAGTCCATTTCAGGAGTTTTCCGATGACTACGTTTTGCACAATAATGTTTCTATTTTCACTAAAATTGTCAGCACTACTGATAAAATTATCGCATATTTATAGATGATTAATTACAAAATGTTCTGCTATTGTGAAGATTCAAACAAATATTTGAGAAGATAAGATAACCAGTAGGTACATTTTTTATAAATTGTATTATATTTATTATAAATACAATATTAATAATTTTATTAATCTGGAAATTCACAAAATTCAAATTAGTAAAAATAAAATTTTTGTAAAAATTTAACGCCCCCGGGTGGGCTCGAACCACCAACCTTTCGGTTAACAGCCGAACGCGCTAGCCAATTGCGCCACGGAGGCTATATCTTCTGCTTTTTAAATGCGACAATTCCACTAAATGAAAATGATCAACATAAAATGTAATAAATTGCTATAGAACTAGATAAGCGTTTTATTATCAATTTAAGTGAAAACTCGTTAAATAAATCTAATAATCTTGAGACTAAGACATGTCTAGATAAAAACATTACAAAATATTTTTGAGGAAATAATAAACAGAGCTTAAGTAATAGAGGTCGAAGTATTATTCTCTCTCCGAATGTTGGAACTAACAAACATCAGTAAACTATAGTGAAGATGTAACTACTTATACTGCAATTGGCAGAGGAAAATCTACCTAACAAAGTGAAATAAGTGACCATGTGATTTAAGTAGTAAAGTACAAAAATTACAACTGACTTTATCTAACGCATATAATAACAGTAATTAATTAACAGCAATTTTATGTCGCCTTTTTGAGGATACAGTATTGATTGTTTTTTTATCAAACGAGCTCATGATGCTGCAGTACATTGTCAAGATTTAGAGAGTTAGAAGTTGCAAGCATAATCATAACTTATAAATTATATTCATGGTTTTTTCTCTATTCTTATTTTTCTATCATACAGACAACAATACGATGATGCCACCAATACAATAATAGAGAGTATTGAATGAGTACACTTTTGAATGAGATAGCTGTGCTTTTTCCAACACTTTTATATGTGATTTATTGCGAAATAATATGGGAACAGAGTGGGTATTCGGTGTGTGGTCTAAAAACAGTTGCGGTTCCATTGAATTCAATTTTCACACAATCATAATAGGGCATATAAAATTATATGATATATAATAATATGCGGTTATGTGTGTGTGTTTGTGTGTATCACTATAAATCTCTCCAGTGGAGTTGTAATACGCAGAACTCTAGACTTATTTCAATAAATGAACTTAAGTATCATTTGATTAAGATCGTAACGATATTCAACGCTGCTGGATTATCGACTAAACTGAACTCAACTAAATAAAGTCAAGTTTCCTCAACAAGTTCCATAATACAGATACAAAAGATACGATAACACAAAGAGTATAAGTAATGTAAGATTGTCACATAAATTTAAATGAAATCTTTCACATTTAACACCTATAATCTTCAGTATCAAATAATAAAAAAAATAAAAATAGCCTTTTGTCCACTGTGGCAAATTTATTCGCTTTCTATATAGTCCGCATCACCATTCACAAAAACCAAACACATAATGTGTATCTGTGTAGTGTGTAGTTTTCTACATTTTTCATTCCGTTTCTATTATTTCTTGTTCATTCTTCAAGACATCATTTTTTGGGTGGGTGGTAGTCACCCTTGTAATATATATATTCTGAGATGTGTAGTTTTTCATTTTCTATACACCTTTTATTTCTTTTTTGCTTTGTAGAAAGACGCGACACTTTTCAGTTTCCATATTAAATTCTTCCGTTCTTGTTTGTGGTAGACAATTTTTATTTAACGGCACATATTTCTTATATTGGATTTTTTATACTTCGTAAATCAGTGGAAAAAATGCAACAGCTTGAACTTAGAAGACTAATAACAGAAGTATATAAGAAAGAAGTATAAGAAAAGTTTTTTTTTCCTATTATGCATAATTTGTGACATAAAACGGTTAAATCAATATTGAATAAACGGCTATATATACCTCATTGCTTAAACTGTTCTTTTAAATTCCTACTTTTCGAGCACCTTATAAACAGAAATGCACTATTACTTTGTGAGTTAGTGCAAGGCAAATAATAAATGGGAGACCCACTTTATATGATTTTTAAAATGTAGTAAAACAATACGTCCTACACCAAAGTTCACCTAATTTAAAACTACGTTCAAATTAAAAAAATTAAGTTACAGTTACAAAAAAAATTAAAACAAGCATAAAAAATAATTTAGTCGTTGATTAACTAAGCGACATTTTATTGTGCGATTTATATAATTTCTAGACTCACTGATAAAAAGCGCGGGTCCTGACGCGAGGTCCTGGGCAAGGCGCTTTTTGCTTATAGGATATATGACGCCACTGCTTATAAATTTATATAGTGGAAAATTAAGGTAAAAAAGCTTGGAACAACATTTTTCTGCAGCCTGATTCATTGGTCTTGGAAGTGATATATCCATAGACTGTAAATATAATCCAATACAATCCATTAAATGGTCCTAAAGCATTATTACTTATGTTATGTCAAATTGACTACCGACATCATTTATTTTTTTGCACTTATTTTTACATAATTGAGTACACAGTTTTTATCTGTATCTGCTAGCTCATGATCAATGCTTATTTGTATTTCGTCATAGTACCGTAAATAGTTTCCATAGGAACACAACAAAATTTATCGATAGTATTTTTCTAATAGTGCATTACAAATTATTACAAATTTATTTCTTGTGTATTTAGTAAATAAGAAAATGTCTCACGACAACGACATAATTTCCGATTATTCAAAAAACAATTTAAAAGAAATTCCGCAAACATTACTTGATACAACAAATTTAAAAATGCTTTTCCTCGAACGTAATTTTCTAACTGAACTACCAAATAATTTTTTCTATCGTTTACCAAATTTAATGTGGCTGGATTTAAGAAATAATCAATTGAAACGGTTGCCAATTAGCGTTGCTTATCATCAGCATTTGGAACATTTACTTCTAACAAATAATAATATTAAACAATTACCAAATGAGTTAGGTAAGCTAAAAGAGCTTCTATAATACTTATTCTTGATTCTTAAAAGTAAAGTCATTTTAGGATTAACATATAATTTGAAAGCTTTACAAGTAGCTGATAATCCACTATTCTATCCGCCACCAAAAATTGTTCAAGGAGGAACCAAGGTAATAAAAGCTTTCCTAAAACAACAATACGAAATTGAATCTATCAAAGCAGCGCATAATAAAAGTGAAAATGAAGATGATGAGAATAATTCAATCAGCAAACAAGAATTATCGGAAATGGATGAGGAAAGAGTTATTAGAATTCACAATGAAAAATCAAATTTTTCACTTGATAATCCTACTGATAACAAATCTCTCTTGGGGCATGAAGGTACAGTTTCTGAATTATGAAAGAAAAATTTATGAGCCACGTCTATAGAAAATGCATTTTTATATACTTTCTCTTTTTTTATCTCGAACATTCAGAAATCTTATTTTTCGGTGTCAATTGGCCATTTAGAACCCTAATATACTAAACCGAACTGACATCTAGTCTAGCACTACGAGCTGCACTGAATTAAACCGTATTTCAAATAAACATTTAAAATAACTGCTTGGTGATTTTCATGCTGTTATAAAAAAGGAATATTTAGAGCTTTTATTCGAGTTTCATATTAGATCATTATCTCCATTTATATCAACTTCAGTTTTAGAAAAGACAAAAACAAAAAATTTCGCATTGAGCAAAACAAGAAGCATTAGCAAGATATCAAGGAAATTAGCAGATCGAAAAAATCTTCATTCGACTCTATCGGTAAAAAAACTACGTTCCCCAAATTGGAAGCCACATACCGAACCATTACAGATAATACATGATATCGATAAAAGCGACTCAAAAATAGAATTAAAATCTTATTTTACCGAATCGGAAATGAAAAACAATCCACTTCATATGCCGGAAAAATCGCTTAAAGAAGCTTGGCTGAATAAGCTGAAGATTTTATTGAACGAACAGGAGACGATTTTACAACAGGAAAGGTAATAAATTGACCGATTTATTTTAGCAATTTATGGTTGTAAAAAAAGGAGAATTTGATGTCAGCAGAAAAAAGTCTAGTCAATTACCCTCAATTTATATGAAACGGAATATTTTTTGTATCGATTTTATGAGATAATTCCAACGTAAAAGATATTTTAGTATAAGTTTCTGCCTCTCTACCTCTTACAACTCCCAATCATTAAATAGCAGTTATACAGTCATCACATATTACGATTTTTCTCTAGAAACTTAAAAGCTTTGACGTCATGGCGACAAACCAAACCCAAATCTTCCCAGACTTCCAATAAAGTCGATGATTCTCAAACAATTAGAGAATCTACCACTCCATATGCGATTTACCCAGGTATGAACAAAATATTTTTAATAGAGGAACAAAACGCAATTAAACGCCATTTTATTTAGAGTACTCAAAAATGCCTAGTAGAGACGAACTCACCGCACAACTTCACTCATTTTTACAAAAATCGGAAATTTTAACTGATCGGCCTATGCAAAAAAAATGCAAATTAAACCTGGATAAATTAATCAACGATTTAGTTTCGCAATTGAAAGAAATGGAAATAACTTATAGCGGTCTTAAATCACCAAAAGAACAAATGGATGAAGTTAGCAAACAAATTCAAAATGTAAGTTTAATGAATATATTTAAATAGGTAATATAATAATACAGCATTGTGAAATGTTCAATTGACTACTATCGATTTCCTAGATGATACAGATTTAATATTTTAAAAGTGAAAGTAATACGTATTTTTTATAGATCGTTGGCATTCATAAGAAATTATTAAAATTGAAATCAGCCAATAATTATGACTAAAATAGTCCCTTCAAAGATGTAAGTATAAAGGATTTCCCTCACTCTTCTACATTATATGTCGTGTAACCATCTAAAACACCTACATTGTTTGAAACGCTTGTTTATCAATCAATATTATTAAATCAATAAACAACTATACTCTATTAATCAATACTACTAAATAATCAGAAATCGGGGCTAATTTATTATTATAAGTCAAAATGAATTAAACAATTAAGAAATAACTTATTTTGTGACTTTCATCTCGAAAAAGTGAGAACAGATATTGTCCGCATGAATACTGGGGTAAGTATATCAGCGGTTAATCGATATATAGAGTCAATAAGTTATACGTGTATTTTTTATTATTTATATTATAAGCACAAAATATTCAAGTTTACAATTTAGTTACCTGAATATCTGACCATTCGTCAATTTATGCATTTTATCAACACATAAACATACCTAGATATTAATTTTCGGAGCAAATAAAATAAAACGCCATAATAAAATCCGCTGATTATTATTTTTTCTTTTTCTTTATTTATGTTTAAAATTATAAATACATTTAAAATTAGTTAAATACAAAGGCAAAAAATGTTTTTGTTTTTGATTCGATTGATTTTTTTGTCCAGCAAAATTTTTAGATTAGAAAGTTCGGCCCATAACAATTTTTCCTTTAATGGCATCATTAGTATTTTCGATAAAACCAAGTTTACCATAAAATGCATGAGTGTAACTATCTTGAGCACTCATAACTACGTTAACACCAAAAGTTCCTGTACAGAAAAATAAATAAATTTATAATACGCTCGAAGAAACAAAAATTTAAAGTAATTCAATTACCATTTGCTCTTAGAGATGCTAAAAGACATGTAACTAATCTTTTACTAACTGATTGATCTAATACTGATGGTAAAATACTACAAATTATACTAGCAGGATGTGTAGAACTATTAACATAAATTTCGTCTTTGAAATTATGAAAATGAAATATGTAATCCTGAAAAATAAATGGCTTAAATTTAAAGACTAACATACATTAAATTAAGAATCAGACATTAAATAGATGGCAAGTGTACCTGCACTATTTTGCTAGCATCATTACATAAACTCTCTGGATATTTAGCGCACATTTCGGGAATCCACGCAACTTCCTGTTTTACTCTGAACTTTTTATAATCGGGAGCGGCACAGACATAACCCACAATACTAATATCATCCTAGAAAAAAAAAATAAAAAATGTGTTTTATCGATTTTCCCATTTTACCTGAGCATACCTCAACAACAAAACAGAACTCAGGATGTAATGTTATGTATGGTCCTACTATTCTATCACCATGAATATTTTTAAATTCTGGTGATAATGGATGAGGATCATCTAAGCCATCTTTACAGGTTCGCGAACATACTTTATACAGTTGTTCTTCATCTTCTGCTAAATATGGTCGAATTGTATACACTCTACATGTAGGTACATCGGGCACTTTGTACATAAACAAATCATTACCCGAATCTACTGGTATAAGTCTCTGTAAACAATAATAGTAATTGTGATCAATGTACTGGCAATACAATCAAATTCCATGCGTTATACAGCATTATAAATATTTTATAAAAGCAGTACTGAAAATTAGAAAAATAATCTTTGAAGCAACTCTTAAGTCTGTCCACTTTTAGAATAAATGAGCAAATTAAATAATCTGTACACATATATTTTCTAACCTGCAAATCAGCTGTCAGACCACCTCTAAACACCCATGGTTCTTGTTCTCCTGACATGAAAGTTTCCTTCCATCCTTTTGAAAACCCTAAAAAGATCAAAGGGAACCTTAACATCCAGTCAACATGATATACTAGATTTCGCGTTTGCGCTTAATCTATCCAGCCCTTTCAACGCCAATTTCATTGTCGAATTACGCCAAAGCTTTCTGCAGTTACTTACCTTCGATAATAATTTACTATTAAATTAAAATGCAGCATAAAATGACAATGAGAAATCTAGATTTTGTATTCTAATTTACCTCGATTTTTTTCAAATGAAAAATAGCATGAAAAAGATCAGCAAAGAATTACGCCTTATACGCCAAATTCATAATTTTTTAAGGAATTAATTTACGCAAAAAAGACTGCGCTTCTTATGTGACGAGCAGCATATACTAAATCCTTGAACGATTCGTACATGTATATGTTCCTTGTGTATACGATGGCATTGATGGAGAAAATTGGCCCTTTGCTTTAGAAAATAAACAGGATTATTAATAAGTTGAAAGCAGTACTGAAGGAGTGATTAATTATAATGCTTGCACTATCCAAAAAAATGCCAATATTTATTGTATTAAAGACGGCGATAAAAAATATGCTTTTTTTGTATACTACGCGTAATAATCATATTGATTAAATAATTTCTAATAAGGTTCAACAAAAATAGCGATAACTGAAATTATTCTATTTAAATATTCCAATAGGCATTTATTTTGAATAGTCACTGTTGAAAATATATACTAAATGAATTACAGAAATACAAAACTTGTTAATTACATCGCTAAAAATTGCGCCAATTCCATTTACAACTGCGTAAGTTATAATTAATCAAAATATTTCAAAATGCTCTCAAATAATTCTTTTTTTCTAGAAATAAATAAAAGTGGAGCAATTCCATTTAATTATTTGCTGCTTCCTTAAAATGCCAACAATAAATTCGTATCAAAAATTTACGCCAATCGCATAAAAAAACGAAAACACATGACAAATTGATACTTCGTTTTTTCTTCTGGCAGCTTGTCTCAGCATAATGGCTCTGGCAATGTTCTACAAGCAAATATAAAAGATGGCAATTGATTTTTAGTTCGTTATGAATTTCTACGCATTTAAAAATATTACGCATAAACGCTTTGGAAGCAGCAAATCAAATTTTTCCACAACTATTACACGTGACACAGTGGCATTATTCTGTAACCGACAACGACGACTTTGCGTAACAATTGTAGAAGAACTGATGAATTATACAGCGTCACTCGAAAAATACGCATTTCCTAACTTGTATGAATTACAAAAACAACCTAAACAGCTTTCATACAAGTCCGAATTCCTATTCAAAACAAAAACCAATGAATTATCACCTGTTTTTGTATAATTCATATTAAAAACTTACCCAACCACTTAACATAAGAATTAAGTAATGAAATTACACTTCGTATATCCCATATGTATGAATATAAATCGTATAATAATTCTCTATTGTTGCAACAAGAAATATGCTGAAACAATTTATTTACTGATTCTGCCATTTCACTCAGTTTTTCAGCTCTCGCATGCCACTCTTGCACCTAATTGATATCAGAAAATTCGAATTAAACAATATGAAAATAGACTTCGGTATAATACCTCTGGACATGCCTTGTCCTGTTTTTTATTAGATGACATCACAATAAATGCATTAGATTTCAACCAGTGAAATTCTTGTAAAAGTTGCACGCCCAAATTACCATGTTCAAATGGTAAATAGAATAAATCACATAAAAGTGATAAATCTTCACAGGTTAAATCATTTCCTTTTCTAGAAGCAAAAAATCGTGTTTTTTTTTTCGAAAATGTAATCTTGAAACTAGAATCTCACCTTTCATTATCGGACAGGTTTTCAACTAACATTTGGGTTGAATCAGTTTCAATTTGCATTGATCCACTTGAAACCTAGAAATAATACGACAGTGGACATTTTCTTACCCTACATATTTGGTTCATATTCACAACTTACAGAATTTTCACTCATTGTAACATCTTCATTTGACCCTTCGACCACTTTAACAGCATGCGCTGGTGATATGTTTGGAGTACTATTACAATCCATTGGTTCTGAAGGGCTTAAACTAGATTCATTGCTTAAACAATTATCCGTATTCATTGTATTCTCATCTTTATTATCTTTCCGTTCAGTTTTGGTATGGTCCCGTTTACCTACGATACTTTCACGTACTGATCATAGATATTATGCTAACCGTTTAGTAGACACACTAAGAAAAATAGAAAATTTAAACATAATCGTTTAACTCACTCTTTTCAGGTTTTATTACAACTCCCTCCAAAACGGTGATACTTTTATTATCTGCATCATTAATGGGAATAGGTATAGGTACAGGAGCAATGGGATTAGGTATTGAATCATTTGTAACTACTTTTGTATCGGAAACTAGAGAATTCATTACAGGTCCAGGACCTGGATTTACTAAACTATCAGCACCATTTGATACCTGAAAGTCCAATAATTAAGCAATGACATTTTTCGTAGTTTCATTGACATACTGTGCTACAAACTTCGGCCAGTGCTTGCAACTGATTGGAGGTTACAGTTGGCTGCGTGACACCACCTGTTGTTGTTGTCGTCGTTGTTGTAGTGGTTGTCAAACTCATACAAGTATTTATTGAAGGAATAATAGGAACTGGCACGGCTGAAATAATTACAATAATATTATCAAATTAATAAAAACAAAACAAAATGATTAAATTCAAAGAAATTACCGGCAACTGTAGGTTGAGGTTTAGCAAGAGGGCCCCACGCAGATTTATGTTTAGCAAATTCCGGTAACCATTCTTTTATTGCATGTTTTAAAGCCAACTTTGGATGATACATGTTTGGTGAAAGAGTAGTTGGTACATCTTCACCTGTCAATCCATCTTCAGTCTCAGTTTCTAATTTTATATCAGCAGAAACACTATCATCTGAAACAATATGGTTAAAATGATTTTTATATTTAACAAACAACTAACTACATACTTATAGAAAGATCCCTTTGACCATCTAAATTACATCTTGACCATTGAGCTAAGGTATGAATGGCAACAAAATTTGCACCGTATTCACAATTCGGATTAGTTAATACACCTCGTAATTTGGGTATCAAATCAGGAGATCTTCCCGAATAAGGTCCCAAAAAGACCCTTTTTTGATCATAGTCATTTGCATGCAAATTATCCCAAATTACAGGTGGTCGCTTAAGAACTTCAGTTATTTCTTGAATATTTTCCTTAGTCAAAGTTCTTGATATCACTTTATTACCTAGCAGATAAAAAAAATTAACTTAACTGAAAACTAATTCTAAAGTTTATTCGGAAAACTATAATTCCGAATAATAACTTACCGGTCCACATTATGTCAATTTCTTGACCTAATTTAGACCCTAAAGTACTTAAATATTCTGAATTAGTTACATTGGGTACAGCTCTTGTTGAACAATATTGCGTAGGGCATAATAAGAATTTTGGTTGTCCTAAATGTTGAAAAATTTCATTGGTAACAGATACTTGAGCTTGAGCAAATGTTTGAAATATTTCTTTATCGGCTTCAGACATCTCTGGTTCAATATCATCGAAAAGTAGAGCGAATGCAGTACAACCAAACTGAGAAACTTGCTCTAATTTTCGTTTAAGCGTTGTAATTTCTTTTTGACTTGAATAAGTAATATCCAAACCGGGGGACAATGCGTAGTAAAATGCGATATTTTGATCTTTAGCAGCTTGAATTAAGCCTGTTAGATGTTCAGCTTCTTCTACCGTATATAATTCTCTCCAATATGCTCTATGTTTGTAATCGTCTTTGGGTGCATAGACATACGAGTCCATTCCCCATTTTTTCAATCTGGAATATTGACATTGTTAATATATTTTGAAGTTATTAAATGTGGAACATACTTTTGGAATAAGTCTTTTCTCTGTTCGGTCGTCCAAGGTCTTCCATAAAATCCTATGCGGGTCAAAATTACATTATTTAAAAATTAAGAGGTATGATAATATTAATACATGTTAATTTAAAACCTCTATTGAAAATTATTTTCATTGAATAAACTTTACACATGAATGGCTTTATTTCCATGTATAACTAAATTGAGTAATTAGAATCAAAAATTATTTAATTTTAAATTAGCACAATTAACGCGATATATGTAAAACATGGGTTACTTATGGTTGCATATACCAACGGAATACAAGACACACACAACTGTAAATCTTACTGAATTATCAATTATCTGTATTATAATAATGTATTTAATATTTATGAATAAATTCAGTTAACTAGTTAACTATATTCAAGTTCTGATTTTAAGGAAAATTGGTTTGAAATAAATCAATTTAATTTGATTATTAACAGGTTTTATTTTCTGGGACATACCTTCAACAACACCGCATATAAAGTTGCCATTTTTAATATTAATATTTTGTGAAACCGGTAAATCAGTAACTTTTGCCATTTTCTGCTGACTGCAAATAAAGTTTTTAATTTAAACTTTCTTATTGATAAACAATATTTACTTGTCAATTTGACACAAATTTGTCATTTTACGTGTTTGACGTTTTTAGTTCTGAATCTTCCCACCATGTTCATGAAACGGCGAGCAGCACACATTTATTTTAATGAAAATTGCGCAGGCACTATCTGAATTATTAGGCAACACCGTCTGCAGGTCTCGTTTCCCTTCCTTGAAAAATAAAAATTGAGCTGGCGCATGCGCAGTCCTCATTTTGAGATTTCAGATGAATGTGTGCTCGCCCTAACTATCAGACTACACTGTAGAGTACTAGATAAGACCAATTAGGGTCAGCTGTATCTTTGTACAGATGACGCGAACGATGAACCAAAACAAAATTTGCATAGAAATTGTTCAGTTCTATGTTCGTCCACTTTCATATATTCACCACAAAAATTTTACTCTATTTTTGCCATCTAATAAGTACGTATTTAAGGGAATCTAAACTGTAGACTGAAATATTTAGTCCACAGATAATGATTTAACCATGATCGAAACTCTGCGTGCATTTAGTAAATAAAACAGAGGAGAGGAACACAGTTCAATTGGTAGTTTTAAAATATGTTTTAAATTTTCAAATGTTGTACATTTAATATTGAATAATTACGATGATACTGTGAAATAATAAACACAAATACTCTTACGTTTAATCGTATATTAATTGGATAATGGAATACAAATTAGTTACAAAAAGCAAAAAACATATAATCAGATATTGTTTATGCATATTATAGAAAGTGCGAAATTAGTTTACAAATTGGAGAATTCCATCTAATTATAGCAATCACAACTGAAAAGGAATTTACAAATCAGAGTTTAAAAATATTAAAAAATAGAATTACACTGTGAATTGCTGGCATAGTAACTAAAATAGTATAATAGAGTAACTAGATATAATATATTAGAAAGTATCTACTGAAAGTGTTATATAAGATTATAGAGTATATTATAGCAAACTTACTTTCTATTGGATACAATATAGCACACTTACAAATATAATTAAAATAATGGCATTTCAAACCATTATCACAAATAATTAACATATTATAAAACCGTCATTTTGCTTTCTTCGCAAATTACTTTTTAAAAAAATGTAACCAGAAACTGTGGAAGTGTCGGCCTGACTAGCTAAGGTAAAAAATTACAATCAAGCTAAGTGCTACTAATAAATATCATGTGTATACATGTATAGGTAGGTATGTAGATATTCATTTCATACAACCATCATATTCGTATTTACTACTTAGGAACTTGAAGCAAAAAAAATGCAAAGGATCGAGAATAAAACAACATATAGAAATGAGAAAAAAGATCATAAAACCAGTGTGATGGGTAGATTGCGTATTTTAAAAAATTTGATTTAAATTATAGCAATAAATTGTTAATTAAGTTGTTGATGTGCTATAGCGAAACATTCGTGGGTTATGTTAAGAACAATATGGTTTTATGATTTTCTATTGCAGTAAATTAATAAAAAAGTAACTTTGTGAAGAACAGGAATTAAAAAAGAAACCAATGGAAACAAGTCTAAAATGCCACCATAAATTAGTAGAATTGAACTACATCTAAAACTACAATAGTACTTAGTTTTCTTATTCTAACATTTTAGTAACGAGCTGAATATCTAACGTATAATCGAATATTTATGTTTATAATATTTGAATGACATCTAACTGTTTTTGCTTTTATTTATTTTATTTTACTTTTTTAAATAGGAATAATAATTCCGCTTATCTAATTGAATTTCAACAGCTACATTTAAATGCTTAGATAAGTTAAAACATTGATATAGGTATTTCATAGTTAATATCATTATTAATTAGAATAACTGATCTTAAAAATTTGCTAAACATTCTGCAACCAATTTTGCGAACAGTCCGGGTCTTTTCTTGCAAATTAATGTAAAAAAGAAGCTCTATTGTGGACTTAAGAAAGATCGAAGACTGTTGCAATTAAAATAGGCTATATAATACAGCATTAATTTTTCATTTTTTTCTTGTTCATTATGGCATAAGTAAATCTTTACCTACCAGCTGGCGATGCACAACCCTTAAAAACATGTATAGCACGGCTTAAATTCAACAAAAAAAAATTATATCGCCAGCTTTACTAAACACTACTTGGTTAAAAAAACAAAACGAGCTATTAAAGCATTAAAAATAAATCGTAAGCTACCTATACAAAATTAATTAATTAATTATCAAGAAAATAAAAGTATTACATTAAATGCCTACAGGGTGATGATGGAGCTTTTCTAAATTGTATTTATTTCCGAAAAATTTGGCACCAACTGTAGACTAGTCATTTTGTCAAATATTAACAATTGAATTCATTTCGTGCTCAATTAAAACTTCAGAACTGAATTGATCTCATTTTATTCAGTATTTTATTTAATCATTCGATGTCGAATCGATATTTGACAAGAAAGTTCAAAACTTAAACACCCCAATAAACCGTAAAAATATCACATGACACATTGAGCCATATCTATACAAAAACGTATCAATCAAGATATTATTAGTGCATTACAAGAAGAAAAATTCCATAAATCTGGAATATATGGAATCATATTTAGGTAATATGAATATAAAATTAGCAAAATGTGTACGTATTCGTAATAGCGGCTCGGAAGCCCTTCCCCTAATCAAAGGCAACTTAATTTAATATTTGGTTCAAAGAAAAATGTAAATTTAAAAAAAAATACAATAAATATTCATTACGTTTTACCAATTGTATTTTATAGAAAAAACTGAATATAAAATAAATAATTCGCGTTTAACTAAAAGTTTGTGCTAAAAAATCAGTCTCATTTTTCTTTTTTTAATTAAATGAATATTTATTGCTAAAAGATTAGAAGTTTAACAGCCTAATTCCTATTTGTTATATAACTTTGGATATGTAAACTTGATTTGATCTTATCTCACAAATATTTATTATTCATCGATATTCTATTAATCAAGCATTGAAAGTGTGGGCTGTTAAACATCTAAACTAAAAAAAAAACAAAAAAATGATCGACTTTTGCTTCGATAAAGATGCGTTTACAGGTTACACTGCCACAGTATCGTAGGCTGTGAGTCCCCCGTTTGTGGCTGCGGCTTGCCCTGTTTCGTTTCTAAAAATATAGAGTAAAAAAGACAAAAAACAAATTGTTACTGTTATAATGTGTGCAAAATATTGTTCAAGCTGGAAATTAGGTATTTAATGTTGGTGGACAAATACGAACTATTTAGTTTTAGTTTTGTCAAAATATAAATGTGCAAAATTATATTATACTGTGTATAACGGTGTATTTAATTGCTCATGCTATATCATGCTAATAAATATACGTAGTAAGTATTATAAAGCGAATATGACTTTAATAATGCGTTTTTGTCCATCCAAAAGCGGTTAAAACTAAAAGTAAAATAACCCATATATGTTACTTTGGTGCACAAATTGTTAAAAACACATTCAACATATATATTTAAAAAAATGAAAACAAACAAGTGCCAGAAACAACGAAAATAACAAAAAATGCCTAAAAACAAAACGTAAAAAGCATTTTGCTGTGCAAACTTACAGTTTCCTGTTTGAGAGGAATTCATGAAAGAATAACCCACACTTTAATAATAGAGAATAGCAAATTCGGTAATGCTATTATGAATGAACAATGTGCGAATTATGTATGTACTCGTATATACATATACATATAAACTTATATTATTTTATTTTATTTAAATGAAATATTATAATTGATATCAAATTCTATATGTAAAAAATAGCAAAAAACTTTATAAAATATGCAGATTATTGAGCAATAAAATGAAAAGTATTATAGTTTATCATGGAACAAGATTTCTTTGTTTTGTTGTAAGAATTTATCTAATTTACAAATTAGTTGCAAGAATATATTTGCCGAATTGTGTTAATTGTTCCAGATCAACTATATCCATTAATATGAAATAAAGTACAATTATTATATTATATTTGATTAATATTAGATAAAAACATTGTTATATAAAAATGCAAACATCAACTTTGACGTATTAAAACTGTTAATCATGGGATAAAATTGATTTTTTCAAAAAGACATTTACACTTTGTATGGTACTGACCTCTCAATCAGTTTTCTCATTTCCTCATGTGTCATGCCATCCTTTGCGTTACCTCTCATTACTGAAAAAGATCACACTTAACTACGCAATCACAGTTTGAATAATTTTTATTTAGATAAAATAATCTACATATGTAAAAAAATATCTAAACATTTCCCTACAATAAGTCTATGCAATTATGCAAAATAAACAGAAGAAAATTTAGAAAAAAAAACTAGCTAATTATTATCAACAATGCTAAATAACACTTTAATAATATGTATTTTCAAAATGATTAAATTTGATAGGCTAAAAATATAATAATTTGTTGATTAAAAATTAGACTCCAATTTGTTCTCGTCATAATTCTTTTTAAAACTTCAAATGTAGAAACAAACGCTATATTCAAAAAGACAGTTAATTACAAGGCATGCAGTTAAGACAAAATTGTGCAAAAACATCAGTATTAGAGATTTATGAATATCATTAGTCATCAGTGAATATTTTCAGAATTTAAATTGGTTTTGGCATGATGAAACAAAGAGTGTGCAATGATAATCACTCAATTTATTGGTTAGCACATACATCATCTTAGTCTAAGATGAGACAGATATAAGCCTTCTAAGTAGTCAGATACAATAAACTATGTAACTGCCTTAGATGAGTCATGTGACGCTCACCAGTCTTAGCTTCTAATTGACAAATCGCATAATAATATGTGGTATGTATTAGAGATTCCTAATTATCGACATTCATAATTCGCTGATGACTAATTCGAACTCTAAAATGAATAATGAGATGAACTAAAACAATTAGCATTAACCACGCGGAATGAATTTAGTACGTAGACCTTTCTCTATTTATGATAATTATGAAACAGAAAACCAATCACGCGCAAACAACTCAACACTTACCCTGCTCGTCTTCTGAAAATTAATTTGAAATTTCTTTTTAGTGATTTTTTTCGTTTGAAAAAATTAGAGTATTAATATATTTTTTTAATAGCTAATGTGTTAATATTGATCAAAATGCAAAATATTGAAGTTAATACGCAAATTCGAAACGTTTATTAAAATAAGTTCAGCCTACCCTTATTTAATTTATGAACTGATAATGTATAGTTTATTAAAAAACGGTGGTTTTATAAAGTGCCTACAATTTTGTTTCCGTATCTAAATATCATAATGAAAAGGTACTGCTCATTAAAATATTAAGCATATAGCTAGTCGTATATAACGCTGCAGCTATTTCGATATACTACTTATCGATTTTGGGGTTTCGTATATGTGTTTATCGCCATATTATCTGGCAGAATAGCATGCCTCGCATATTATTAAGTATTATATTGTATAGTATCATTAGCAATATATACGATTTGCTACGTTTACCAATCTTTTTTATTATTAACAGGTCATTTATTATTATGTCAACATTTTTTGGCATAAACTATACGTCATCATCCACAAGGGAATTTCACCAAAGTGAACATTAATGATTAATTATACTGCCATATACTTTGATAACATTTTTCATTAATTTCAATCATCAATAATCACATTCAAACCTTACCTCCATAAGCGCGAGTATTGATTAATTGATCCCGATCACATTCAGCTTCCGAAATCTCATTAGAATCTTTTGAATCGTTGAAAGATGGGTCGTGATTACGTGGTGGAGGTGGTGGTGGTTCAGGAGAGTTGCTAGTTGGTTGTAATCTTAATGAGCCTGCTTTAAATTGTTATTAATATTTAAACAATTACTAATTTATAAAGTTTATTTTATTTGGCACGTGCCTAATGAACGACGTCCAATAGATCCACGACTTCCATACTGATCATAAGGGGCACCATATCCTCCATATTGGGAACCATATTGTTCATCTTCAGGAGCACAATTAGCAGGATCATCATATTCTGGTCCAGGAGAGTAAATACTGCCATTGCCTTTTTTATATTGAAGAAATATTAAGAAAAAAATTCGGTATGATATTTAAACAAAATACCTTGGGAGCCAACTCTGTCGTATCTACGATTGTTCTGACGTGGCATCGATTGAGATCCGCTACGAGAATGAATTTGATGAGGTGTATTCATACCAGATGGTCCAATTGTTCCGGCATGTGGATGAGGGAACGTTTGAAATTGCATGGCCTTAGTTGGATCCATTTCTTCACGGAAACCAAGAAGATGGAAAGTAGCATAGGGGCAGATCTCATCATCCATACCTTCGATTATGTAAATAGAATGTTTAAAATATTTCAGATAATTAACTAGGCGAATTGAACGATCAAAGGCATAGCTAGAAAAGGGGGCATTACTCAAATTAATATAAATTATGATACAACTTCATTATTACGAACATGCGATGAAAAGCGTTGCTAAAAAGCGTCATCGAAGAATTAATAACTAAATAGTTTAACTTACTTTGTTAGAGAAGAGGACACATTGTCAATAAAATTTACATAGTGCTAAAAGTCTAAGAGTCCTATTGTAAAGTCAAAATTTGGAAAGAAATGGCCGATAAATACTATTGTGCTTTTTTTATTTCATCCACGAATAGAAGCTAATTTTTTTTTCAGAGTAAAAGGAGAAATCTTTAAAACACATTTTTAATCAAATTAAATTTAAAACTCTCAAAATACTCAGAAGCAATACGCTAAAAACCACTCAATCTTTTTTTGTAATATTTTTCCGATTATTACCTCTATGAGTATGAATAGTTTCATTTGATCCACGTCTACTTCTTAATTCTTCATACAAATGACGTTGACGGGGGTCCCAAGTAGAATGAGAACGATAATGTGCCCCTAAATTATCGAATTTGAAAAGAAAAAAAAAACAAAAATAAAAAATAATGGTAAAATAATATTAAAAATGCCCTCTTGTAAATTATAGAGGCTTCAATGGCAACATTTATTAGCAAATTAAGAAAAAACACTAACTAAGCAAGCGCTGAATTTTGAGATGATGTATTTAAATGATTAGGTTGAAATTTTTTTTTTTTTTTTTGATATGAGATAACATGGCCGAAACCTCAGTTGGAGTTTCTAAAAGATGATAATGTATAGACATAGTCACTAGATTTTCTTTTATCATTTACTACTTCAAAAAAAAAAAAAAAAAAAAAAACAGGAACTCATTTATGAGTATTTGCTTTATCAATATTATATGAATAATAACAACACCCTTCAGAAACATAAACATAGGAAAAGAAAATGGCATGCTAAAAAGCAATTAATGATCTTACTTAAAGCGGTACCTCTTTTGATTCTGTCACAAGTATTATAATTAGATCCAGGTACTGGTGGTAGTTTGCGATTAGGTGGTGCGATATATCCTAATTCGTCTCGCAGGTCTGGACGACGTTTATCAAGGGTTGAAGTTGCATTGCATGATTGATTATAAACAACATCATCTATATGGAAAAAATTAATATTTTAGTTTTATTATTGAGATTCATAGCTGGATAATGATTTGGTGATGAGATAGCTTTAATTTGAAAAAAAAGTTGCTCGTTTATAATTTTACTGAACTGCAACTGTAACTGATTAATCAGTTACGTAAAAATAAAGATTCATTTTAGGTAAGTGATATGAATCATATAAAACGAAAACATCACTAAATCACTATTACAAAAATGTGTCCACCGACGTAATTCGATGAAATAAAAAAATTAGAATAAGAATAAAATAGATGATATAAAATAATGTGATGTGAAAAAAGAAAAAAAAAAAAACAAATCCCTACACATACAATCGCTGTGCAATCTGGTCTGAAGTGGGCCATGAGCTTTACGCGACAAGGCCACACATATTACCACAATACCAATAAACACAACTACAATAGTGGCAGCAACAGGAATGGCAATATTCCATTCAATCCAATCAGGTATCCAAGGGAATAGCATTTTGATTGCTGGTAGATCTCCTATAGGCGCTATTGTACCTATAATAGATAATATACATGTTTTACCTTTATTATAGTTTCCTTTTCCGCGTAAAATGCATATCACTGCTACCGCAACAATAATGACGAGGACGGCAGCCACTACGGGAACTACTAGGTTTAGGTTGGCGAGGATTATTTGTATGGTGTCCTCTTTGGGAATTTCACGAGCCGGGGCAATAGTACCTGAAATCAAAATACAAGGGGGTGTCTCATGTTGGGGTAATTTGTATCATTCCACTACAAAAGGACTGATTGGTTAGATGATTCCATGGTAGATTATATGATGATGTTCAAATTTATTTATTTATCTACTTTTTAACGAAAATAAAATTTCTTTGATAATTTATTTAAAAATATCTTAAGTTTTAGGTACTACCTGTTAATGTTAATTTCAGTATATACTATAAATAAATTGTTGCTTGTCATTTGTAGATTATTCCTTAATTAAAATTAAATTTGAACTTTGTGATTTATTTCTACTTCCTATTATGTTTCCATAAGATGTCACCTTTTATACAGTGACTTGAATCAACATTATATGAATAACTATCATTTACCTTATACTACTGAAACATATATTGTTACCCATAGACATTTATCCATGCAAAACATGGCAAATTGAAAATAGAA
Organism: Platypus cylindrus; assembly: GCA_949748235.1. NCBI lineage: Eukaryota > Metazoa > Arthropoda > Insecta > Coleoptera > Curculionidae > Platypus > Platypus cylindrus. Next base: position 7,272,170 of record OX456489.1, on the reverse strand, counting down.
ACATAAGAATGATAATATAAGTTAATGTAATTAAATGAAACAAAACAAAGAAATTAAGAAAATAATTATAAATAAAATCGCAACATTACTGAATCGAAAAAGAATAATAATTTTGTACAGAAAACAAATTACGACAAATATAAGAAACAAGACTGGAAATTGGATTTAAAGTGAATTTTGTAGTGAATGTGGATGTGTTAATGTATTTTACTAAATTATAATTAATTTAATATTGGAGCGATGCCACAAAATGGACCAGTAATTCGCAACATGTATTCTTCAGGTACTATTGCTGTGGATTTTTCAAGCAAGACTTTTATTTGAAATGCATTTTAACAAATGAAATCAATAAATATAATATACATGACAGAGATGTTTCAAAAAGAAAGACAAATCAAAAAGAAATAAATGAAAAGAAAAATAATTGATGCAAACAAAATTCAAAACATAAAAAAATGAACAGAATAGATAAATAAAATAAACAAGAACGACAATTGTCCAGAAAATTATCAATACAAGCTTGTTTTCTGTACAAAGCAAAAAAGAAAATAATATAAATTAGAAAGTTTTTCTAAGTTTGTTTATTTATGTTGTGTGTAATGGTGCCAAAGAAGTTGCAGAAGTTTCCGCATGCAGTGAGAGTATCTAATAATGTTGCTTCAAATGACAATTGTGAAGCCAGAACTCAAGATGCTTTACTTGTTTAAAACTACTGTATGTATTTATGTACATCAAATGATTGCTCTAACAGGAACATAAATGAAATAAAATAAAACAAAAAATTTAAACAACAAGCAAAAACTTATTACAAATACTACAATGATAACAATTACAAGTATTTACATTACTGCATCTACATGATATAGAATTCGTAACACTTACCTCCAGTAACTGTTAATGTAGCAAATTCATATTCAGCCACAGTAAAACCAGCATTATTGTGAGCTGTAATACGTAAATGATACCAATTAGCTGGATCAAGATCCAGCAGTACAAAGTTTTGTCCTGGTTTCACATTATTGGATACCTGAATCCATTTGGTACTAATCCTAAAACCACATATTATTGTTATTAGCATAAACAATCGAATCACACCACCAGCATTACTTCTTCTTGTGTTCAATGACAAAGGAATTCATTGGACAGCCACCATCAGACCACTTATTTAGATGTAAAGTTATACTATCTGAACCAACTTCAATAAGTTTATCAGCACTTGGTGTTATTGGCTTCTCACCTCTAGTTTTTGGGTTTAATGTGTCCGATGAATCTCCAGTTCCAATACTGCAAAATATTGTTTTTTGTTAATTACAAAAGTGGTTGTGATGCTTATAGTACACTTCTTCGATGTTCATTTTTATACCTATTATATCCTGTAACGTACAACTGATAACGAGTTCCGCAGAGCAATTTTTCCAAAGTATATTTATCAGTAGCAGATCCAACTTGAATTTCTTCCCATTCACCAAATTCTGGCCTATAATGAATTGAATATCCATGAACTTGTTCGCCATCGGATTCGTGTGGTTTAATTTTAATTGTCAATGAGCTAATTGTTGTCGAAGTAAGAGTAACTTGAGGTGCTCTGGGTGGTGCATTAACAATTAATTGATGAGTAACGGAATCCTGCCCGAAATCGTTTTCAACTTTGCATGAATATTCGCCTGCATCGGTTCTGGTAACGTCACGAATAAATAAGGAACCATCTGGTTGCTGGCGGACTCGGTCATTCGTATTTGCGTTGAATTTAACACCTATCATTAAAAATGGATGAGACTGACTAGTGATAGAGAATAAAATATATGTATTTCCTAACCCTTGATACTCCAAGTGATTACTGGTGGTGGAACTCCAACAGCTAAACATGGTAAAGTTACGTCTTCTTTGTAGGTCGTAGTGTAAGTATCATCAAATGAAGCAGTTTTCGCTGGAACTGTAGTAGAAATAATGCAGTCTAGTACATCTTCATCAATGAAATCTTTGCCAACTTACCGCTTGTGCTAGGCGACACGGTAACGATTTTTGATGATTGACCTTCACCAATAGTAGTTGCAGCAGTTACCCAAAATTCGTATTTTAAGTTACTATCCAAATTTTTAGCTTGGAAACTTAAATTTTGATTTCTCAAATTCGGCACGATTTTCTGAGATTTCGTTAATGTGTCCTCTGCATCTCCAGCAACTTTATAATAGACCATGTAATATTCAATTATACCATTGGGTTCAGTTGGTGGTTTCCAGCTTACTAAAATCGCATCTGCCGACATAATGAGTGCTTTAACAGCAGTTGGAGATTCGGGAACTAAAACAAAAATACATTATTAATTACATTACATTTACATTTTATATAAACTGCACTCTGATTATAAATCATTAATTACCATCTTGTTCGGTTTGGCAGGCAATTGGGCTTGTTCGAACCCCATCACCTCCAGACGTGTAAGCTAAAACTTCCATGCTATAATTAGTGTATTTCTTTAATCCATGTAAAATAGTTTCACTTGAAGCCGTAATTTTAGTGTCTTTTGTGTTTTCATCTGAAAAAACACAAAAAAATTAAATAAAAATCGTTTAAAAGCGCAAAAAAAAATCAATTACCAAACCAGCTATCAGAAGGACCATATATAACTTTGTATCCCTTAATGAGTCCATTAGCTGAAATCAATGGTGGTGAAACCCATGACACTCTAATAGTTTGAGCAGTAAGCGTGGTGCAGGTAGCCTTGTCTGGTGGTTGTTCTGGAACACCTTCAGCAGTATTAGCTTTATATTCATCTGATATAGGACCGGCTCCAATTTTATTGAATGCTTGAACAACGACTGAATATTGAGTATAGGTTTTCAAATTCGAAATCTATAACAGATCAATGCTTTGAAATTAAGTACTTCATTTTTATGCTCAATCCAACCTTTAAAAGATGCTCTTTTTCTTCTTCTTCCCGTGGAAATTCAACAGTTTCAAACAAATAAGGTTTGTCGGTATTGGAAAGTTTATATCCAACATAATAACCTTGAATATCTCCATTCCAATGGTCTCTCATTGGTGGTTTCCAATAAATGATTAATGTATGTTGATCTTCTGCTTCAACTCGAATATCAGTTGGTGGACCACCAGGAACCTCTTCTGCTGTTATAATTGTTACAGTCTCAGATGGATCTGAGGAGCCAATTTCATTTTCAGCAACAATACGAATATGATATGTAGTTGCTGGTCGCAGTGTGAAAATTCCCGCTTCAGTTTGATCACCTGGTATTAATACACGTTCCGAATGCTTTTCCCAATTACCTTTGCTGGGTTTATATTCAATTACGTACCTAAGAAGCAGATAATACTAGAATTTATTTTTCAAAACTGTTTAATTATAAATACTTCTTAATAGGCGAATTCCCATCATATGGTGCAACCCAGGAAAGTTGTACTGTACGTCCTGATTTGTCAAGTACTTTCAAGGCATAAGGAACCTCTGGCACCTCTTGGATAATCATATTAATATTAGTGTCATCACTTCCGAAAGCGTTTGTTGCCACACATGTGAAAATAGCTGAGTCAGATCGTTCAGTACGTTTAATACTAAGATCAGATAATACACCTGTAGGATGAGGAAAGGTTTTAGTCAAAGCACATATTAAATATGGTATTGGTATTACCATTTGGTAAAATTTCTTCACGAATCGTATAACGGTTGTCTCCCTTTGGCTCTAATCGTTTATTGTTAATATTCCATAAAATTCCAATTGGTTTTTCGCCTTTCGCTTCACACTGTAATACAGCTGGATCACCACGCCTGGATGTTTGATTACGGAATTTTACTTCGAATTGTGGTGGAGCTAAAATAATTCACACTATGCATTTTCCACTTTTAACACGAAACAAAGGCTAAGAAATTTAAAAGAGCTACCTTGTACGCTTATCAAGATAACAGCTGATAGGCCAGAACCAATTCCATTGACAGCTTCACATAAATAGTATCCTTCATTAGTTTTTTGAATGTTATTAATTAACAAAGTTCCATCTTTCACACTAACATCAGGATTATTTGGTTTGAAATCTTTATATTCTCCAGGAGCAACACCTAGAAGTAACAGAAAGTTCACGTAGATTCGACGTATAAGTGTTAATCAATCAATGACTACATACCAGTAGCCCTTTTCCATGTAACTACCGGCTTGGGAAAGCCATCAGCTTTACATTCAACAGCAGCATCTGAACCCTGAGCAAAAGCTTTATCAGTGGGTTCTAGAATCCATCTTGGTGGCACTAAAAAATAATTCATTCATTGCAATATGTCCATTTTTTGTTCCAAATTATCTTTTTTTTTTCATGCAAATTTTGAAGACGTGTGGGAAGTGAAATGAAATTATTTTGGAATAATGCTGAATAGAATAGTTAAAATATTTAGTAGAAATCATTTGTCCAAATAGTAATTATAAATAACTTTGTTCAAGAATTGCTGTATAACATAATTTAAAATTTTTTATACCTACTTGTGTGAATATTAAAAACAAGAATCAATAATTAGATTTTTTTTTGTTTTTTATCAAAATGCAGATTAATTCAAAATATTATAAATTTTGAAAACATACCGAAAGTAGAAACCTGACTAAGAAATATAGATTAAAGACTAAAACGTAAAAAATTAAAAAAGGTTGTATTTATTTATTTTTTTCTGTTCACTGTTTCTCCCACACAGGGCATGCATTTTTGCCAAATAAATCAGATCATGAAACTTTAGAAAAATTAAATATTAACATTATTACAGTTTTGATAGGATTTAGGTCTAACCTGAATTTGGTCATTTATTATGGACCAATTATGCCCAAAATGTAGCCAAATATAAAAATAAACGAATTTTAAATAATTCTTAAGACTTGAACTCTATCGGAACTATAAGACCAATAAGGTCATTAACCAAAACAACATTATCAACCATAATCAAAACTTTTTTAAGTGCTTTTAAGTACAGTTTTCCTGCTTAATTTAATTTTTCCGAAGTTTCATAATTAAAGAAAAAAAACTAGATAGGAAAAACTAAAGAAAAAAAAGGATGATAAAATCATATAGAAGCATGCATAAATAAAGATAAAAATGAGTGCAAGGAAATTGGATAAAAGGAAACCCTAATTTATTCTCAGCTAATGGAAAAAATTTAAGGAAATAGGATTAAAAGGAAAATGCTGAGAATCTTGTGAGTTAATGGCCGAATCTGTTAACACTCAGTGCAAGAAAAATAAAAAAAACAAAAAACAAATTGAAAATGTGCTCAAAGACGATAATAGGTTATCAGAATTTCTTGATTAATCATAGAGAATAATAGACGTGATCATTGCAACCCACATACAAAATTGAATTGTTGATAGAGTGTCGAGAGTGAAGTAGTAAAGAGTCAATGAGGAATATTTGTACACCATTTGAAGGAGTAACCAAACAACGGTCTAATCTTTTACATATAAACAAAAATTAACACAACAATAATAAATATAGACCAAGACCAGACATAAAAATCACCGTAAACGTCTAACGATGCTGCGTATTCAACTGATCCAGCAGCATTCGTAACATGACAGGTATAATTTCCTGCATTTTCTTCATTGACAGCGTCAATTAAAAGCATGCTGGCCTTCTGTCCAACTTTCATTGTACTTATACTACTTCTGATATCTATGGAATTGCCATTAAACTTCCAAAATATATTTAACGGTGTATCCCCTTCTGATATTAGACAAGTGATTTGAGTTGTGCGACCGGTATGAATTGGTGTATTGCCAAAATTAAATGGTTCGATGTGAGGTAAAACTGGAAAACGAATATTAAGATTGCTTGCATTAAAATAAGCCATAGCAGAATAGAACCGGTCGAAGTTAATTTATTTGTTTTTATGATTCATTAATAAATAGTGTGATGGTTAGATTTGATAATTTTTATTGCTGTGAAACATTTGGTGTATTTTACAAAAGTGAGATTTTTACATAATCTGGAATAAACGGAGGCAACAGAAATTAAATCCTATGTAAATGCATCTTTAATGTATAATAACCATTAACTTGAAGTAAAACTGTATATGATGAATTTCCAGCAGCATTTCTAGCATGACAAGTATAATTTCCTGCGGTATCATAGGTGACTGATTCAATAGTTAGAATTGAACTTCTCTTCCCAATTTTCGCGACACTGATTTCGTTAAATTCGTTTATTTGAATATCATTCAAATACCATTCGATAAATAGCGGTAGATCACCTTCAGACACCAAACAGTTAACTTGAGCGTAAGCTGCTTCATGTAAAGGATTTCCTTCAAAATAAAATGGTGTTATCTTCGGAGGTACTACGGAATAAGAAACGAGAAAGGACATTAGTTAAAAAAATATATGATTTCGAAAAACTCCTAGGTGATCGGCACTTCGGTGCAACAGCACAGAAGATTTATATCAAAATAGGAAAAATTACCATTATTGGTCATGGATAAATTTGGAAAAAGCGATGAACAAGCATTTGATATAAACACCACCCACACTGATGAAAACAAATAAAAATAAAAACATAAAACTATCATCATTAACCGTTAACTTGCAATTCAGTTGTAAACGATGATTTCCCAGCTGAATTTTTAGCTTCGCATGTATAATTTCCAGCAATTGTGTGAGAAACTGATTCTATCGTTAATAATGAGCTTCTTTTTCCACCTTTATTTACATCAATTTCCGGAAATTTATTAATAGATTGTCCATTTAATTTCCATTCAATTGTCATCGGTAAATCTCCTTGGGGAACTATACAATTGACTTGGGCATAAGATGTTTCACGAAGTGGATTGTCTTCGAAATAGAAAGGTGTAATTCTTGGTGAAACTGTGAAATAAATTTGCCCATTTTATATCTCTTCCGTTATATTTCATTTGAAATCATTTCAGATTCTTCATCGATAATAATACTATAGGAATTTAATAATTACACTAAAGTTATTTTAAAAAGCATTATTCAAGGAATTTAATAGCAATGCGCAACTGCACAAATGGAGAACTTTTTAGCAATTACATCTCAACAGATCCGTCCTTTATAGAATCCAAGTTAGTGGTTTAATAGTTTATGAACAAAAGGCAATCGTAATTAGAGTAGTGGTGCTGCACTTAAATTAAAAATAATATGGATTGAAAATGTAATAAAAGAAACAGATGAAAGAATGATAGAATCTACGTAGGGAAGTTTAGTTCGCTACCATTTACTCTTAAATATGCAGATTGTTTGGTGACTCCTACTGAATTCTTAGCAGCACATGCATATTCGCCAACATGAATATCTTTTACGCTATCAATGTTTAATTGAGTTATACGTTCGCTGGTTCGTACTATATTAATCCCTTCGAAAGGGTTAATTGGCTTCCCTTGAAATGCCCATTTTATTCCTATAGGAAGATCCCCCTGAACAACAACGCATGAAATAGAAACAACACTTCCACTATTAATTGGATCATTTCCAAAATCAAAAGGGTTTATGCGAGGTGGCACTGAAATTATAAAATTGGATTAAAGGTAGCTAAAGATTAAATCGAAGGAATACATTTAATCAGGGAGTTACTAAGTGGTCACAGCAAGAAGTACATTTTCCAGCAAAAAAAAAAAAAAATTAAATAAAAAAGAAACGAAGTAAAAAACCAAACCATTAACATTCAATTCAGATGACAATTTAGCTTCGCCTGCTTTGTTTTGTGCTGAACAAGTATATAATCCAGAATGAGAATAAGTAATTGATTCAATGGATAAAGTTGATGCTCTTCTACCAGCTGAAGAAACAGTTATTTCCGGATAATTATTCATGGGCTTGCCATTTAAGAACCAATCGATTTTAATAGGTAGATCTCCTTCTCTAGCTGTACACATTATTTGTAAGAACTCGCCGTCATTTAAGGGTGAATCACCAAAGTCAAAGGGTGCTATTTGAGGGGGAACTAAAAACGAATAGCAATGAAAACTGATTTGCGTGCATATGAGATAATACATTCAGGATTCAAAAGGATACATTATAGGACAAAAAGGGTAGAATACTTTTGTTCTCACGCATGTGGTATATATGTATGAATTAATGGCAAATTTTTAATAGACTTAATTTTAACCGGATATTGAAAGGACCTAAACTAACAGTGTCGAAAAATAATACAACTAAAAATCCACATTGTTACGAATAATAACCATTAACTAATAGCTCTGTTGTAAAACTAGTTTTCCCGGCTTTATTTGTAGCGATGCAACTGTAATTCCCAGCGTGTGCGTATGACACTGTATCAATTGAAAGTAATGTAGTTCGTTTCCCAACTGGTGTCATTGATGATTCCGGAAGTACATTTAGATCACCATTATTAAATTTCCACGTTAATTTCAAAGGTAAATCTCCGTCAGGAACAAAACAGGTAACTTGTACGGACTGGCCTGCATGTACTGGATTACTTTCAAAATGAAATGGTGTTATACGAGGTAGAACTGAAGCAAAAACATACTGTTATTAGCCCGACACATTTTTCTTTGATCAGTGAACATAGTATTTTTCTGGATAAATTATGAGAGTGTAAATTCAGATTGGCAGAATCAAATAATGTGGGTTAGGGATAAAGCAAACAAAAAAAACACTTAAATAAAATATGAATTAAATGAATAAAATCAAATAACCATTGACTTGTAAGCTGGTGGAAAAACTGGCTACACCAGCAGGATTTGTAGCCACGCAGCTATAACTACCAGCATGATAGTAGGAAACTGATTCTATTAGCAAGCTAGACATTCTTTTTCCTACCATAGATGTAGTTATATCAGGTAATTCTTGTATTTCATTCGTGCCATTAAATTGCCATTTTAATATTAATGGTAAATCGCCTTCTGACACAAAACAAGACAATTGAACCGATTGGCCAGCATGCACAGGATTATCTTCGAAGTTAAATGGTGTTATTCTTGGTTGAACTGCAGTAGCAAATTGAATTTTATTAAGTACAGTAACCGAAAAGTATAAAAGTAAAGAGATAATGAAAAAATCAATTAAAAAGTAACGGGAATTGGTTGAAACAGGTGTAAAATATTGACATATTGATTTTTTATTTTTGCGGTAATCGACATTTCGACGTTATAGCAAAATTTTCGACAAATTATATATTCACTAATGAGAATACAGGACGGATGCACTCTGTGGATTTTAATGATTTCAAAATAAAATGAAACCAAAACCTATAATACTTTCTACTACAAATCAAACAAAATTTAATTAACCATTCACTTGAAGTTGAGCAGAAAATTTCGATATTCCGGCAGCGTTTTTTGCTACGCAACTATAATTTCCGGCATGTTTGTATGTAACGGAATCGACGGATAATATTATACTTCTTTTCCCCATTGGAGCGATCGACACTTCAGGAAAAGTCACCAATTCATTTCCGTTAAATTGCCAAGTCAAATTTAAAGGCAGGTCTCCTTCGGGTACGAAACAAGAAACTTGAATCGATTGGCCAGCATGAACTGGATTATCTTCGAAATAAAACGGTGTAATTCGTGGTAAAACTGAAGGAAAGAAATAACTATGAATGGGATGCTTACGAAGCAAATGAGATACAAAAAAATAAAGTCATACTAAAATGTTGAATTTTTAAAATACCCTTAACGTGTAATTCATCTGAAAAACTACTTGTTCCCGCTGGATTAGTAGCGGTGCAAGTATAATTTCCAGCATGTTTTTCTGATAAACTATCGATACTTAATACTGAAGTTTTTCTCCCAAATGAAGCAACATTTATTACATCAGATGACTTGATAGTTTTTCCATTTAATGTCCAAGAAAATTTTATAGGCAAATCACCATGCGCTAAGTTACAATTGACGGTAGTCGAGTCACCCATAAACGAGGGTTCATCTCCAAAAGAGAACGACTGAAGCTTAGGTGCAACTATTTATGAAAAATGTGTATAAGAAAGAGCAATAAGTAACAGGATAAGTTTGGATAGGAAAAATAAAATTTGAATAAAATCAAATTGAACAATAAATCTCTACAGCAACCACTGTGTACCCCTGACGTGTAGTTCAGTTCCATAACTAGATACTCCTGCCTGATTTTTTGCAATGCATGTATAGTTCCCAACATGTCTTCGACTGATACTATCTATAGTTAAAGTCGATATTTTTTTTCCCACTGAGGCCATTGTAATTCCACGTAATTCATTTAATGGTTTCCCATTTAGCGTCCAATGAAAAGTTACAGGTAAATCACCACTAGATATTATACATTGAACTGATGTGGTGTCTTCTTCAAAAGATGGCTCCTCACCAAAATTGAAAGGTTGAATTTTTGGTAATGCTACAATTTGTAGAATTACATAATTCTAAGAATTTTTATACTAGAAACAGCGAATGCATTCAAAAAAAACCGCCCTGTTCTACGAGTAAGCTTTAGACGAATATTTTTCGGAATGGCAAGGAAAACCACGGAGAATCCATATGTCAGTTTTGGAATGGTTTAAGTGTACATTAAAAAAATAACTAATTAAAGAAAATGCATGCATTTTGATTATTGGGTAAAATTACCCTTAACAGTCAACACTGTTGTAAATCTTGATAAACCAGCCGCATTAGATGCAATACACGTATAATTTCCAACGAGGTCTCTATTAATATTCTCTATACTTAATACGGATATTTTCTTTCCAAAAGTTCCCACATCTATCTCATGATATTTTGCGATAGGTTGGTCGTTTAATTTCCATGTGAATACTACTGGCAGGTCACCACTAACCATGTGACACTGTACAGAAACCGATTCCCCTTCGAATGATGGTTCGTCACCAAATGAAAATGGACTCAATTTAGGCAAAGCTTAAAGGGGATGAAATAAAAATTTGCTATGATCAATAGCGGACAAAATGGAAGAGATGTTTGAGAATCTCACTCACAAGACCCTCAGCTAGATAATTCAGAGCGAATAATGTGGGGAAACATTCTAGAAATTAAATAGTAGTAACACGCTATGATTTATTCCCTATATAATCTATTCCTATTTTGTACCCTTAACAGTTAGTTCGGTTGAATAACTGGTTCGTCCTGCTACATTCTTTGCAATACAAGTATAGTTTCCAACATGTTCTCTACTTAAACTATCTATATTTAAAACCGACACTTTCTTTCCAAATGATCCTACACTGATATCTTTAAACGATTCGATAGCTGCACCATTTAGCATCCATTTAAATTTCACTGGTAAATCACCACTTGAAATTGTACACTGAACGGAAATCGTGTCCCCTTCAAACGATGGTTCGTCACCAAATTCAAAAGGTTGAATTCTAGGAAGAACTAAAGGAGGATTATCAAATGGTATAGGTAAAGAAACATAAAAAAATTTTTTTCTTATGAGGGTCTTATAATGCAACTATTTGTTTAATGTACCCTTCACTGTTAAAGCTGTTGTAAAACTTGATGTTCCTGCTTTATTGGTTGCAATACACGTATAATTTCCTACATGATGGCTACTGATGTTATCAATACTCAATACAGAAATTTTCCTCCCAATTGAAGAAATACTAATTTCATTTAATGGTTTTATAGAATTCCCATTTAACAGCCATGAAAATGATACCGGCATATCTCCACTAGCTATAATACACTGAACAGATACTGTTTCACCTTGAAATGATGGCTCATCACCAAAATCGAAAGGGTGGATTTTTGGCAATACTGAAAACAGGGTTAGGAACGATTCTATTACTACGTTTTGCATTTAAGGGGTTTACCCGTGTAAGTTACATTTATTTTTCACACAATCACCTCTAACCTCCCATTAACGTGGTAAGACATTGCTAAACGAAGAAAATAAGATTAAGGTTTTAAGTACGTTGTAGAAAATTAAAGTAATTTTTTTCAACGAAAATTAAAATGTACGAATTTGGTTCATGTTTCAAATAATGTCGTGCAACAGTAGACTTACTGATGCATAATTTAGGCTAATAAAAACTATATGGATGCAGTTACGAGAGAAATTATTGTAAAAAGGATAAAATAAAAAAATGTATAAGCTTAACCGAGAGCAAGCATGCATCGTAATTAAATTGTCACAAAAGTACCCTTAATGATTAATTCGGCGGAATAACTGGTGGTACCAGCGGCATTTGAAGCTGAACAAGTATAATTGCCAGCATGATACTCTTTGACAGCTTCAATACTTAATACAGAAGTCTTCTTTCCAAATGGAGCAACATTTATATCTGCAAACTCATCAACTGGGGAATTGTTGTGTTTCCAAGAAAACAAAAGTGGCATATCGCCTTTATTTACATAACATTGAAGTTGAATACTGTCACCAGTGTTCGCTTCTTCTTCGAAGTCGAATGGGGTTATATGAGGGAGCACTGGCAATATACAAGTACATAAATATCGTTAACACATGTAAACAAGGTAGCAACAAAGCGTAACTTTTGTTGACAACGGGCGATTTTATCAAGAAATTCTGATATAATTAATCACTGAAAAACAATAGAATAGGAAAACTTCACTAACTAGAGGAGTACCATTAACATGTAATTCAGCGGCGTATGAAACTTTTCCGCCTTTATTTTCAGCTACGCATTCATAAGTTCCACCATGTTCAGCAATAACATTATCTATTATTAATGTGCTTAATTTCTTGCCAACTCTAGATGCTGAAATACCATAATCCTGCGAAAGTATAATCTGTCCGTTATGGTACCAGGTAATATTAATTGGTAAATCTCCTTTAATTATGGAACAAGATAAAGAAGTTGAATCGCCAGAATTGATTGGTTCTTCACCAAAATCAAAATGTAAAATTTGAGGGATTACTGAAAATGATGGGAGAAAAACAACGATAGAATTGGAGACTCAAACATTAGGACCAAACAATAGGACAAAATGGGCATAATTAAGACAAAAATAAAACTTAAAAACTGTTATCTTAAAATACCATTAACATGTAACTTAGTAGTAAATAAATCAAATCCCGCATTGTTTTCGGCTCTGCAAGTGTAATTTCCTGCATGCTGCTCTTTAATATCATCAATAGATAGAGAGCTGATTTTCTTTCTCGATTGTACAAAAATACCGGTGAAATCTTCAATACGTTTACCATTATGAAACCAAGTAATGTTAAGAGGTAAATCACCTCGATGCACAGTACATGTGCTTGATGCAACTTCACCTGCTCGAACTGATGATTCACCAAAATCAAATGGCAAAATTTGTGGTGATACTGGAATAAAGGTACGGAATAAAAAGCGGGAGATAACAAAGAATAAACCGATCTATTTTCATGCAAACAACTTTATCTGTATGGATACCGTTAACGTGTAATTTCGCAGAAATTTGAGTCTTTCCAGCTTTATTTTCAGCTAAACATGTGTATACGCCTGCATGCTCTTCAGTCACTGAATCTATACTTATTGAACTCGCTTTTTTGCCAACTTTAGTTACTTGTACACCTTCAATATAACCGATGCTTATGTTGTTATGTAACCAGGCAATATTTATTGGTAAATCGCCTTTATGAACTGAACATTGAATAGAAGCATATTCTCCGCTATTTATGGGTTGCTCACCGAAATCGAATGGTGTTATTTGTGGAGGAACTATAAAAAGATTACTACTGATTTCGATGAGGAAGGTGACTATTAGGAATATAATAGGAAGAGAATAAATATGCTATACAAATTTCAACAAAAGTGAAAATATGGTTGCATCAAAATAATCATAAACTTCCAAGTACCATTAACATGCAATGTAGCTGTGTGACTTGATGTTCCAGCTTTATTTTTTACCAGACAAGTAAAATTTCCACTATGTTCTTCGTTGACATTTTCAATGGTCAAACTACTGACTTTTTTTCCAACATTCGCTATTAAAATACCAAAGCTTTTTGGGTCATAAATTATTCTGTCATTGTGAAACCATTTAATTTGAATTGGCATATCTCCTTTAGAAACCGTACATTGCAAAGACGTTACATCGCCCGAATTAACCGTCTCCTCACCGAAATCGAACGGTAAAACTAGAGGAGGAACTGTAAAAGCGTGGAACTGATTATGTTTGTCGAAATATCTGAAGAATGAGAATTAATATCGTGTCTCATCTTTGGCAAATAGAAAAAAGATGCATTACCGAAATTATACGATACGTGACACTGAGTGTTAATTTATGGAATAGAAAAGATAAATGAAACCATTAATTAAATTGAAAACTTTGAAGTACCATTGACATTTAAAAATACTGAATATTTATCCGATCCAGCATGATTTTGTGCTAAACAAATATATTCTCCACTATGCTCTGCATTAACTGCATCAATTGTTAAAGAGCTGACCTTCTTGCCATTTTTTATAATTGAAATTCCAAAATCCATATCAATAGATTTATTATTATGGAACCATGTTATATTAAGTGGTAAATCACCTTTGTGTACTGAACATGTCAATGTTGCTAAATCGCCAGAATTTATCAATTCGTCCCCAAAACTAAACGGTAAAATTAATGGTGGTACTGCAAAGAGAATCACCTATAAACTCCCTGCCTTTCAAAGCTCTGCTAATGGGGATTTTGGAATTTCATTTTTCAAAATGAATACAGGACTTAGGGAAGTGTTGAGTAAAGTAATTAAATAACAATTAAAACGAATGTTCCTATCACTATTATAATACCGTTGACATTTAGTACAGCAGAATGACTATCTATTCCAGCTTTATTTTGAACTATGCAACTGTAGTGCCCGCTTAATTCTTCATTTACTGCATCTATAGTCAATGAACTTGCTTTTTTTCCATTCATTGCAATTGCTATTCCCACATCACGTCCAGACAAATTGATTGTTTCGTTATTATGCAGCCATGTTATATTTAAAGGTAAATCGCCTTTATGAATTAAACATATAAGTGAAGCTGGGTCACCGGAGTTTATTAATTCATCACCGAAATTGAATGGCAAGATTTGTGGCGGCACTGTAACGTGTTCAATAATTTTTCTTAATGTGTATAAATATTTATAAGAGCAATAAATGAAGTAATGAACTTTCCGGTTCTTTAAAACACTTCTTGACAGAATTATTATCCGACGCCTTTGATTTAATTTGTCGTTTAATTAGTATTGCAGCGAATGTTCTGTGTTTATTATAGGTAATAAAGGAGAAAGACATTATGAGGAGAATATTCAGTGCTACAAACAAAAGTAAAATAATTATCTAGCTATTCATCCAAAGTTTACCCTTAACATTTAAAATAGCAGAGTACTGTGCTTTCCCTGCCTTATTTTCTGCTACACACGTATAATAGCCCGCATGATGTTCATCTACAGAATCAATCGACACAGTACTAATTTTTTTGCCAGCTTTAGTAACCATCACGTCGTCCATATATCCGATACTAATGTTATTATGCAACCACGATATATTTATTGGAAGATCACCTTTATGGACCGAGCAGGTGAGTGAAGCTAATTCACCGGAATTAATTGATTCTTCACCGAAATCAAACGGCAATATTTGAGGAGGAACTAAATATAATAAGATTAATGAATATTTCAAAGACCTCAGCATATTGGATCCGTTAAAGGATAGCATAATGGTGAAGTAAAAATAAACTAAACATGCAAACACTTATAGAAAAATACCATTAACACTGAGTTTAGCAGAAGTACTAAAAATTCCCGCTTTATTCTCAGCTACACATGTAAAAATTCCAGCATGTTTTCCTTGTACAGAATCTATTGTTAATGTACTGGCTTTTTTACCAGCTTTGGTCACCAATACACCATCTATATAGCCTATACTAATATTATTACGGAGCCAAGAAAGATTTATGGGAAGATCTCCTTTAATAATACTGCAAACAACTGAAGTCGAATCACCAGAATTGATGGGTTCATCGCCAAAGTCGAATTGATTAATTTGAGGTGCAACTGAAATCGGTTGTATCGATAAATATGTTTCGTGATTGTTACGCGTGGAAATACATTGAATGGAAATTGAGGATTTATTAAAAAAGCGTGGATTTTATCAAACATCTACTGCACTACCAAACCACGGTACTTCATTTACCATTAACATTTAAAAGAGCAGAATAGTGTGCAATTCCTGCTTTGTTTTCAACCTGGCAAACATAATTGCCCGAATGTTCTTCATTTACTGAGTCAATTGTTAAAGTACTAGCTTTCGTTCCAGCTTTAGTGATTAGAATACCATTCATGTAGCCGATACTGATATTATTATGCAGCCAAGAAATATTTATTGGCAGATCACCTTTTACTATTCTACATGTTATTGAAGCTGAATCCCCAGCATTTATTGATTCTTCGCCAAAATCAAATGGAACAATTTGAGGTGGTACTATAAACGAATCACCATTAGAGATTAGATGGTGTTCAAGAAGAGGCCCATGTAAAGATTCGATCTTTATTTCTTAATGTTGAAATCTTCATTAGAATCATTGTATTATTTAATAAGTATAAGCATAAGATTTGATGATTAGAAATATATCTCAACTTAAATGACACAAAAATATATGGAACTGGAAGGACAAATGGATAGAAACAAAAAACTAAATTAATTCAAATAAACTCCCAAAAATACAAGATAAACAATAGAAAAATCAGAATAAAAAGTAACAATTTCTCTTTTACTACCATTCACATTCAAAATTGCTGCATAAGTTGTTTTTCCTGCAGCATTTTCGGCTATACAAACATATTCGCCTGCATTCTTTTCTTTGACCAACTCAATACTAAGCATACTGATTCGTAAATTCATATATCCAATAATTACATTATCTAATGCCTCTAGAGGTTTATTTCGAAAATGCCAAGTTATATTTAATGGCAAATCTCCTTTAGTTACTGCACATTGAGTACTTGCCATATCTCCAAAATTTATTGCCGTCTCTCCAAATGTAAAATGGGTTATTTGTGGTGGAACTAATGGAAAAAATGTATAGCTAAGTCAGCGATGAAATCAACGAAATGTGTTAATTGAATATGTATTAATGATAATTGTTTTAATACTTTTCCATAGTATTATGGAAAAATTATGACAAAAATGAGTTCAACGGTAAGGAGCAATGGGAACACAGTAGCAAAATGTGCGAACTATTAAACGTCATAGCTGGGTAAAGTACCATTAATATTTAAATATGCTGAATGCTTAGATAGTCCTGCCGGATTTTTAGCTATACACGTATATTCTCCGGAATGTATAGCTTCGGTAGATTCAATAGTCAACTGACTAATTCTTTTGTTTGTATTAAGAACACTGATTCCATAAGTTTGGTCGATCGGACGGCCATTGAAATACCAATTGATTTCCATTGGAAAATCGCCCTTAGAAACTGCACACATAGCAGAAATAAGTTCTCCAGAATATACGGATTCATCACCAAAATTAAAAGGATGAATTTGTGGTGGTACTACAATGAAGAATGAAGAACAACAACGTTAAATTTATTTTCTAGTACCATCTAGCTAAATTGAATAGAAAATAATTCATCTTCTGTCCACTATTGTAATTGCTGCTGATTTATGACACATTTTCAGTTAATTCCTTAAGCTATATAGGGATTAATACTCTTGATTTTAATAAATGATCATCTTGGTAGTTATAGTGGCAATGCTTTCTTTCCTTTTCTTCAATCAAATTAAATGGGCCTTGCAAAACGGGTATTCGAACACGCTTCTACAGTGGCACCGTTTTTTTTTTTTGAAGGAGAGCAGCTGATAGAATTGAACAGTTTTTCAAATTGGGAATTAATTATACATAAATAAGTCTATTAAATAAAAGAACCGGTTATATAAATTTTTGTGGATCAAGTAATAGCGATTTTATACATATATTGCTAAATTAATTAACAGAAGTAGAAGAGTATTTTTGCACTGAGAGCTAACAGTAATACGTTATGCTCGAACATATGGTGTAGACAAATATTAAGCCCATTTCAAAAGTTATTGTTAATTTGAAGCCGAGTTTATAATTATTTCTCCATGAAATGTCTTAAGCAAATATTGTAAGCATATGTTGTTAGTTAAACTGTGCATTTACATCTAACCTGGGAGCATACTGAATAAAATCTCGGAATGGATAAAAAATAAAATCATACATAATCACTTAAATAGGTAATCCTTCAGCTGAAATCTACCGTTCACATTTAACACAGCAGAAAAACTCGATTTTCCTGCAGTATTCGTTGCCATGCATAAATATTCTCCTCTATGATGAGGCTCCACACTTGCAATATTCAATAGACTCGCTTGACTTCCAAATGATGATGTAGAAATGCCTTTAGAATGATGCGTAACGTGCCTCTTATTATGGTACCATTTGATTTTTAATGGTTTATCACCTTTTGGTACATAACAGGTTAGCACGGCACTATCGCCAGCATTCAATGGTCCATCAAAATTAAATGGACTTATAATTGGTGCCACTGTAAAAGGATAGATATGGAATGGCTTTTTCTGGCAGTTGCAAATTAAAAATGATTTTTTTTTCATAGTGCAATTGGTTCGATAAATGTATCTTAATGCCAGAATAATAAGTGAGCGCATATTGTACTTTTGTCTGGATATATTAACACATGAGCCTCTCCCTAGTGCTACCTATAAACGAAGGGAGGTTATAGGTGATTCGTTGCCCCATATAAGAAGCCATGGTACCACAGGAAATCCAGAACCTATATTTATTTGTAAAATAATATCCAAAACACCACGTAGCTATAATATTTATATGTATATCTAAATTATTAATTAAAATATAAATTATTCCTGTAAAACAATTTTAAGGTAAACCTGAAATTAATATATATAAACCGCGCAAATAAGGTGCCATTAATTTTACATTTTAGAAAGCGAGTTTGAAATATTTGCGAAAAGTAAGACCAAATAAGTATTTTGATCATTCAGTTTCATACTATTCTGTATTTTATTTTGCATTGTCTCGTTCTATCTGATCATCGATAACGTTAACCGCATGTCTCGCAAGGCAGAAATTTGCGAAGCTCTCAAATTGAAATTAAATAGATTTAATAAGAACTTATAAACATTAAGCCAAATATAATTTTATAAAAATTTCGAAACATTAAGTTAAATTAAGTAAAAGAAATTGCCAGATTATAAATCCCATTAAAATTAACAGCACCTACCAAATGTTCTTAGAATAGGCATAAAACCAACTCACCCATAACTTGAACTTCTAATGATCCTCTTGCATTATATCCCTGTGAATTCTTGGCGACGCAAACGTAAGTTGCCTGATCTGAAGCACGTTCCACATTTTCAATGATCAATGTTCCATTAGGGAACACCTTCTGTTTTCTGTTGATCGGTAACAATCTTCCATCTACAGAAACAAAATGATCACGGTACTTTATTGGCAATATGACGCAGAACTGATGTGATGAGCATACCTCGTTCCCATACAACAGATTCCACCGGATGTCCAGCAAAAGGACAATGCACAATCAAAGTACCGCCCGCGACAATTGCTTGTTTTTCCATCGATCTTACGAATGGTAAGCCGTAAACATTAATACGAGAAGAATGATCAGCACTACCGACTTTTGAACTCGCGACACATCGATATAAACCGCCATCGTTGGTATGAATACCTGTGACATTTAGATGTGACACAACATCACCATTAACCGTAACATATTGTCCAATTTGATACCGATCACTATTTGAAAGACGACGTCCATAAAGCTCCCATGTAATTTCCGGTGTTGGATTTCCACTAGCAATACATTTAAGAAACACTGAATTGCCTGGCTGAACGGTTTCTTCATTAAATGCGTGTCGAATTTGTGGTGGTTCAAAACGGCCTCCAAGTTTCAATTCCGCTGTTGCTTCAGCGCTTTCTTGATCATTGCGAATGAAACATTGATACATACCCTTATCTTCTTTACGAACAGCATCGATTCTTAATACGGCATCAGAGTGATCGATTCTACTACCATCTTTCATCCAAGAAATTGTTTTAATTGGGTTGCCTAATAATCAAATAAAATTTATAAGAATTCTGTATGTTAAATTATATTAAAGCTTAATTTTACCTTCGAAATTGCAAGTAAAAACAGCTGGTCTTCCAAAATCAATTGTTTGCACCTTTGGCTCAATTGTAGCTTTTAACGGTGCAGTAACAGTCAGTACAGTCTCGACGCTTTCACCGCCAACAGAATTGTTTACAACGCAAAGGTATTTTCCAGAATCTTCAACTTTTGCTTCACGAATAATTAAAGTGCCTGCTACTTGTTTAACGCGATCATTAAGAGTTACAGCCTGTTTTCTTGAAGTTCCCTCAATGAATTTGTACCATCTGAAACAAAAAGAGAAAATATTATGTAAAATGAAATTCATCCGAATGAATCTGATTACGCTACAGTAGAATAATAGAGTTCAAGTTGAAAAAAATATGGCGACTCTTCAACTTTTTATCGTTAAATTTACCTATAGTGGGGTACAGGAAATGCTTGAGCAGGACACAGTATTGCTACATTTTCGTTTGCGCCCTTATCTTTTATATCTATTGTTTTAGAACTTAGACGTGGTGCAACAGATCCAGTGGGTTCTATTAATATATAATTCTCGTTAAAAATTGATTTTAAATTAATTTGGATACCATTTGCTTTTGCCGGATAAAAAGATTGAATAGAATAATTTAAGAACATTTGGCAAATCTGTTGTTTTGTTTTTGCCCCATCTTGGATTAAATTAAATATGGAAATCTCAAAGGAATGGTAGGAAAGGAGCTTTAAAAAGCTGTTCAACGTACCTTTATGCAAGAAGCTGATTGATATGAAATTGATTTAACTTAATCTAATGTTAACTTACCTACCTGAATCTTGGTATGGGAAACCCAGTAACTTCGCAAGGGATAACAATATCTTTATGAAACATTATTTCTAATACAATGCTACCATCAATTTTACGACCAGATGCTTTTGGAGCAACATTACTAGTTGGCTCTAGTAGAAAAATTAATTAAAACCGAAACAGACTAATTAACTCCAGTGTTGCCTGAATGTCGGGATATTTGAAAAGTGAAATCTATGCAAAACAACGAAGAAGCAGAAATCTGAATTATTACCTGAATTTGGGAAAGGGATAAGCGGATACATCGCAAATCATGAATGTATCATTTCCCAATGGAGTTTCTTGAAACAGACCGCCGGCATATTTTTTGCCCAACCTCTTCGGAGCAACATTATTTGTAGGCTCTATAAAAAAATGGATGTTGTTGAAATAAAGTTACATATGATTAATTGCCAGAAATAAAAGAAAAAAATTGTTGTAACAGATTGTTATCAGAGCCCAAACATAGGAATAAGTGAGGAATAGAAGAGGAACCAAACTGAGTCGATACACTAGAATGCAATAAAACAAAAGGAACCAATACAACTGAGGGGAAAAATTAATGAAAATAATACAAAACTATTTGCACTACTAGGAGCACTAAGTGTCAACAAAGAAGATGGGCAGAGTATTAAATTTTAAACCATGGTTTTTCTATTCATTAAAAAACTTACTTATAAATTGGATTTGGATAACCAACCACGGGACACAGTATCACACCATCAAATTGTTGCGGAAAAGTGGCTAATCTCCATGGAATTGGCTCCCCGACAATTTTTGGAGGTAAATTATTTGTAGGTTCTGAAATGAACCAATTTATTAACATTAAGGTTTGTTGGAATAAAAGATTTTTAATTGTCAAAAAGTGCAGGCTATTTCTGTGTTTCTAAACATGCCACGATTAATTTATGTGAGCGGGAGCTTCATCCTTGATATGTACGAATTGAAATTGAAGCAGTGACCACAATATCGAAGATTCAACAAAGATACTGATAGCAGTTCGTCGCATAAAAGAAACTCCTCATCTCTTTTAATATCATAATTATTATTTGGCACGAATCCAAAACAAAGGCATTATTTCATCACTTTTCGACACTTGAAGAAAGATTGGCTGACAGGCACTTTTACATGAGACAAACAGTGTCAAAGCCAATCTTTTTTCTCGATAAAATAAGTCTAAGTATAAAAAAAAGAAGCAATGTTCGTTCTAGAGTGTTACTGTGATACTAAAAACCCCAAACTGGTAATCCAAACGCAATTTTAAAGTGTTAGCTGAAATTTAAAGCTTAAAGTAATAACGTGCAGAATAGCTTACCTTGATCTTCATTTTGAAATTATTGATTTAGAATTTAGATACAATGCATAAAAGACAATACTTTAAACTTACAAATATCTCGGCACAGGGTAACCAGTAACTTGGCAACTCAAGCAAGCCACCATATTTATTGGGACAAAAGTAACTTTCCAACCTTCATACTGTTCACCGTCTTTTTTGGGAGCTACGTTATTAGTAGGCTCTAGAAATAGAGTTAATGTAGGTCAGTTTTTAAATATAAAAGATGGCGTACCCTGCTTGATTGTCAACGATAAGGGAATGAATAAAGTACAAAAGAAACGAATGTGATAGATTTAGGAAATATTGAAATAAAACTTTGAAATTAAAGTCACATTGACGCCGTGTACGTCGAATTAGTAAGGGCTATAATTAGAGCATCGCTTAAAGTCAAAAATTCCGTCGTACTTACAAATATCGTGGTGCCGGATAAGCTGTTACTTGGCATGTGAGCCAAACAGTATTGCTACTAGGTATTAAGAGCACCTCCCAACCTTCGAATTTCTTACCATCTTTTTTTGGTGGAACGTTATTAGTGGGTTCTATATAAGAATGAAAGTAATTTTTTTATTCCAGAGCAAATATTGTCTATGTTGGGATAGGAGGGCGATAACGATATGATACACATTTCATAAACATACTTACAAGTATCGCGGTACTGGGTATCCTGTAACTTGACATGTGAGCCAAGCAGTATGGTTTTGACTTACATGCAAAACTTGCCAGCCTTCAAACTCTACAAGACCTTTTTTCGGGCTAACATTGTTTGTAGGTTCTATAAGGAAAACGTTTATTATTTAAAAGGACACTTACAAAAATCTTGGAACAGGGAACCCACTAACTTGACATGTTAACCAAGCATTGTCTCGATTTTTAACGTCAAGCATTCGCCATCCGCCGAATTCTGCTCCCACTTTTTTTGGTGGGACATTATTTGTCGGTTCTAAGAGCACGTAAAGTGAATACAACTTTTATAGGAAATACCCATCTGAATAATGGGACAGGGTATGCTGCAGCAGGGCATAATATAGAACCCACTTCAGTCTCTTTTGTTAAAACTAATGTATAACGGACTTTTGGGTAGACGAGTTTTGGTGAAATATTATTAGTAGCTTCTACAATATATTAGACATTATATCATACTGAGTTTTACGTCCTACCTAAAGTTCGGGACAGGATAGCCAACAATATCACAACTTAAAACAATTGTTTTGCTTTGAAAAGTTGTATAGATTTTTCCTCCGTCATATTTTTGACCTGGAACTTTTGGAGCTACTTTTCCTAATGGTTCTGAAAGAACGGTTGGGATTTAGGACAATTGAACATGTACGTTGGCGATACTGGGTACCTTTGCCGCATATAGAACACTTGATTAATACTTACCAAGTTTTAGATGCTTGCTTCTTGAATGTAAGATTTGTATTTATCTTAGTCAAGCATTTTATTATAATGATACTTCAGAAATAAAACAATTTGCCTTTATGCATGCCCATGCAATAAGAATGTCTAAACAATTTATTATCTTTAGAGATCATACCTGAACAATGGAGTAGGAAAACCTTGCACCACGCAAGTAAGCAGTCCCGTAGAGTTTGTTTGAACTACTACGTTCAAATTAGATATACTAATATCTTTTGCTTTTGGTGCAACTCCAGTTATTGGCTCTATAAAAATAAAAATTTGTCATGCAAAAGTTTGATTTAAACAAAAAACCCACAGTACCTAAATACTGGCGGGGGTAAGCCTTGCGCTGGACATAAAAGTGCCAAATTTTTTCCGAATTCTTTATCAAAAATTCTTATGAAGCCTTTGGATTCTGTTGCGAAAACTGGCGCTTTATAACTGACCGGTTCTGGCAGAAAGAAATAAAAAGTTGCGTCAATTATAAGACTAAATCACAGAGAAATATGTCTTCAATCTTGACCTAATAGAGTTACAATGGTTCCAGAGACTTACTTGAAACTAGGTTTTAGTGGAGTCTGGGCTGGGCAAATAAGATCAAAATGTGTTCTAATTTGTCTTATGCATGAGAAAATTCTTGAATCAGAAGATAATGGAGAGACCTTAAACCCTATAGGCCCTACGAGCATTATAATTAGGAGTTAAAATTTACTTCTAATATTTGAAAATGCAGGTAATTAATTACTTTGCTTCTCGTACATGAAAATATTGCATTTATGTGTACGTGAATACGAAACCTAGTGTACTTACTTAAAATTTGGACTGGGATATGCCTGAGCAGGACATAATAACGAAAATGTTGAACCCATAGGACGTTTTGAAATAAAAATTTGAGATTCAAACGAAAAAGAAGGTGCCCGTGATCCAACAGGTTCTAAAGAAATATTGATAAAATAAAAACACATTGCCTTGTTATGAATTAATAATAATTGTTCCAAGGTACCATTGATTTGATGTACGTATTTCAATTATAGATTGTCATAAAGAGTTATTATAGATATCCGATTTAACAATAACACTTACTTAAAATACGGTTTAGGAAATGCTTGAGCAGGACAAATTAAAGCAATGTGAACGCCTGACGGAAATTTTAATTTCATTGTATAAATTTGAGATTCTGTTGAAAATGACGGTGGCCTTGAACCTATCGGTTCTACATGAAAAAAAATGAAGGTGAATAATTTTAACTCAGTAAATCAGTAGGGTACCCTTTTTCTGCAAAAGTGACGAAACAAAATTCGATGGGCTTACTTACTTAAAATTTGGACGTGGGAATCCTTGAGCCGGGCATAAAAGCGCTAGATTCGATTTTGTTGGCCGTTTCATTGTAAACACTTGTGATTCAGTAGAAAAAGAAGGAGCTCTAGAACTCACAGGTTCTGGTAACAGAAATGGCAATGTTAAAAAAATTAATTGAATTGATTCATTCCTTGTCCCTTGCCTCGACTGGGATACGGTATAATATTTGGACATCTAAATATAGTTGCGGTTTTGGCAATTTAATTACTCACTTAAAATTAGGACTGGGAAATGCTTGTGCAGGGCATAATAAAGCAAAATTGACATCCATTAGACGATCCATTGTAAAAATTTTGGATTCTGTTGAAAAGGCTGGCGGTCTCGAGCTGACTGGCTCTAAATATATTAATGTATACAATGAGTTATTTACATATACGAATAACTTACTTAAAGTTGGGTGCAGGATACGCTTGAGCTAAGCATAAAAGACCGAATCCTTGTTTTATAGCTCTAGTGTAAGAAATGCTTGTCGCATCGTTAGAAAATGAAGGTGGTTTATGGCCAATTGGTTCTAAAGGAAGCAAGTATAAACAAATAACAAATTGCTACTTATACCTGAATATTGGAATGGGTAAAGCCTGAGCTGGACACAATAAAGTGAAATCCTGATTTGCATTCACCTCATAGGAAAATATTTTCGATAATGAAGAAAATGTAGGAACTTTATAACCTATTGGTTCTAAAATATACAGTAAAATGGAAATAGGAACGATATCATTGATATTCACCTGAATATTGGAAGAGGTAAAGCTTGAGCCGGGCATAAAAGAGCAAATCCTTCTCCGCCTCTGAAATCGTAAGTAAATGACTTCGATGTTGAGGAAAATGTAGGTGCTTTATACCCAATTGGTTCTAAAGTTACAGAGATTATTAAAGAAAACTGCCACAATATAATGGCAGTTTTATTATATAATAAAATGCCAGGTTAAAACACACTCTTGCAGATGTTGAAAACGTGAATGAAATAATGGCTTATTTTACCTGAATGATGGTACAGGAAATCCTTGGGCCTGGCAAAATATAGGTATGTCAGTAGTCAACTCTCGCTCTACAGATTTCAGTTTTGAATCTACTTGAGCCAATGTTGGAGCTCGGGCTCCAATAGGTTCTATCAAACAAGATAACATATGCTAAATATTTTAAAAACAAAGTCAAGTGGTTACCTGAATGAAGGAACCGGAAACGCTTGAGCTTGACATAGAATTGGTATATCGCAATCAGATTCTCGTTCGACTACTTTGAATTTTGAGTCAACTTGAGTTAATTTAGGCGCCCGCGTTCCCACCGGCTCTACAGGGAAAGTATGTGAATTGAAACTTCATAATTTGAAAATTAAGAAAAAGTAACTTGAAGAATTACCTGAATGATGGACTAGGAAACCCTTGAGCTTGACATAAAAGAGTAACATTCTGATTCCAATGTTTTTCTATAGTTATACTCATAATGTCGGACAAAAGAGTTGGAGCACGAGAACCAATTGGCTCTAAAGACATCAAGAAAATATATACGATTATGTTTACCTGAACTTTGGGGGAGGAAACCCTTGACCCTGACACGTTAGGGCATTGGTCTCGTTAACTGAACCTTCAAACCAAACAGTTTTAGCATTTGATATCAATTTAGCGGGTCTAGTTCCAACAGGCTCTAAAACAAAAGTTACCTGAAAACGGGAGTAGGAAATCCTTGAGCAGGACAAAGCAAAGATAACGTGGACTGTTGAATGTAATCTATTACATCGTATTTGGATTTTGAAGATACTCGGGGTAATGTACTACTTATTGGTTCTAAAAAAAGGAAACGATATTTGAGTATCTTAGAAAACAATCGCGATATGTACCATAATATGATACTGCAAAGAATTTTATAGAGTGAAACCCGAATAACTTCTGTTAGGCAAAATATTGAAAAAAAAAAATACCTGAAAGTTGAGACGGGATTAAATTTGTTTGTAAAATTAATTAGCAAATTTTGTATTTCCAACTGTTGATTTGGAAATATTTGAATAGTGACTTATCGTCATATCGACGTCGTCATATCGGCATTGCACACAAAAATAAAAATTTAGTACTATCTACAACTATGGCGGTTTGGTTGTTCAGTCCTTATTACCTATATTTGGGAACAGGAAATGCTTGCATTGGACATAGCATTGTCAAGGTCTCTTTTCTCCTGCAGGTAGTATCTCTACTGGCATCGCCAGAAGTTAATTTGGGAAATACGGTACCAATGGGTTCTGGCAAATTCAAATCGTATATATCAGTGAAATAGAAAAATATGAAAGAATACCCCTATTTTAGACAATTTTTGAAAAGAAATAAATTTACCTGAACATAGGACTAGGAAATGCTTGAGCAGGGCAAAGAATTGCAACGTCGAATCCTTGCAGAAAAGCATCAGTAAGCGGTATTTTGATTATTTTGGGAGCTACACTGGCAACAGGTTCTAAAGAAATAAATAGGAATTCCGAAATATACTACTTTGTTACACAAGTTACCTGTATGTTGGAGAAGGAAATGCCTGCGCAGGACACAAAAGGGTAATACTTTCATTTTGATATCCTCGAAAACCCAAAAAATCAAGTATGCTAGGAAATTTTGGTAGAATACCATTTACTGGTTCTGTAGAAGAGGGCGCATGTTACCACACAATTCTTTTGAAAAAAACAAACTGAATTACCTGTATGTGGGAGCAGGAAATGCTTGTGCAGGACACATAAGAGTGATGTTTTCTTTAGAATATCCATTGAAACCCCGAAAATTATCAACTGTAGGAAATTTGGGTAACACGCTTGCAACAGGTTCTAAATGAAAGCAAAATTAATGGGATCTCAGAATGTATTACCTGTACATAGGAGCAGGGTACGCTTGTGCTGGGCACAAAAGTGTTATGTTAAACATTTGATTGCCAATGAAACCATTTAAATTGTCCAAAGTGGGAAATTTCGGCATTACACTCGCAACAGGTTCTAGAGAAGTATATAATTTAAAGAGAATGAAAGAAAATTTACCTAGATGTAGGAGCGGGAAACGCTTGCGCCGGACATAATAATGTGACACTTTCACTATGCGATGCCCTAAAACTTCTAGAATCGTCCATTGTTGGGAATTTAGGCATAACACTAGCTACAGGTTCTGGGGAAAATAAGAATACCCTTTTTTGTCTCAAATAGATATAATGCTACAGAATTAGCATTTACCTTGTTTTGGGAACTGGGAACCCTTGAGCGGGACACAGCAGATTTAAAATTATTGTTTCAAAATAAGAATAATCTTTTCTTGTTTCCAATGGGAATCTAGGAGCTACACTTCCTACTGGTTCTAGAAGAAATTGAAATGAACAAACCGATATTTTTTTGAACTTACCTTAGAACTGTTCGAATGTTATCGAGCCCAGAACTTAAGTTATGGGCAAGGGTACCCAGTTTACTAACAGTTACAAATAGTAACAAAATTTCTGAGGAGGGAAAAGAAAGGATTTTGGTGTTAAGATTATTGTTCATAGAGAAGATAATTTATTTTTTTAAACGCGTTCGACATTAAATTATAACCGTGCCCGTACAGAAGCAAGGGTACCCTATCCCAACATTCAGGTAATTTATTGGAAATATAATTAACGATGGAAAATTATTTAGAAAACAATTTTCCATTGTTATGTGAAAACTCCTGTTTTATGGAAAAATTACAGGAATGTTTTCTCTTTGAATGAAAAACCACTTGAGAAACTTTAACATCAAAATTCTAATTATAACTGGAGAATCTTAAGTGGTTTTTAAATTCAATTTTATCATTACAATAGCGGCTTTCAGTCATGGAAAATTTGCGTCTGCTTTGACAAATTTTATGCTTAATATGTTATTCGAGGTATAAATTACAGAGATGCAAGAACAAAAGTAGCAAAATAATTCGATAAAATAGCAGGCGATCGATTTTCATATCCATGTCGAATGTTGAGTAAAATGGAATTTTAGTTGGTAGTTTGCTAATTGAGGTTGGCAATTATGTATAATATTGATTGGTTATAGTGACAACGTGAAGTGTCGAATTGTGCTAGTTTTACTTTTATGCATAAACGAGTTAAGTTGCTTTCTTGTTCATTAATATCAGTATCCGGCGATGCTTGGGTGTAATAGCAAAAAAAACCAGATAGAGAGTAAAGTGTGCGTCAAATTATCCTGCTACTATTAAAATTAATGATACCAGATTACAGATGGCAGCAAAAGTAGTGAAACGAAGTTGAAATTGTTGATTCGAAATCTTTGTATACGATTCGAGATATATTCGCTAGGTACCAATCCTTCTAACGAAAATAACGGCACATTTAAGATTCTTCGTGTAATCAATTCAATTACATATTTAGATATCTTAATATTCTGAACAGCACTAGTAGAGAATTACGTGCCTTATCGTAATATTTGATTACTAAAGTACGCTACATGTAATATAGATAGCGTGGGAACAACTTTAACTACAGACCCATATTATAACACCGCTATTGTAACGAAGCTTGTCGTAAACATGCATACCAAAAAAAATTTTGTGATGGAGATATTCTCTAAGAATTTAGAAAATAAAACAAACTGTAATACTCAGATCAGACTTGATTTTATCAAAATATATCCAGAATTCCTTGGACTCTAAATTTAAATTATCAAAGATCAAAAAACTTAAGTGAATATTCTCTTTTTATTACTTCATATAAAATTTACATGTTGCCACTAAAAGTCTTCACATATAAACTAATTTTTACGATGTAAATAAATATGCAGTAAAATAATATAAACTGATTTATATGTGTGAAGATTCCGTCGATTTTTATTTCATATGCAGTTTACGACATTATTTTACTTGATTTCTTGTTTTAAATATGCCATTTTGATTTGGTGTGTAAAAATAAATTGAAAAAAATTATTCTGAAGTTTGATTTCGAATAAATCTAAATGTCAATAACCAAAAAAACAGAAGCAAGTTTTCACTTTTAAAATTTGAATTTCAACTTATACAATATTAATGCTGATTATCGAATAGTAAATAATTAATATATTACTGTAATATTGATTCTTATTATTATTATTATGAACGTCTTTATATTCATGATCAATGATCCACTCGATACAATGAATTATGCATCAACAATGACATAAAAAAACTTTTGGCATATTTGGACGGATTTATATTTTTAATATTCGTGCAGAATAAAAAGGAAGTTATGTGTTTATAAAACTTATACACTTCCTCAATCAACATGTGATTGTTAAACAATATTTAACTAATCTTGTTCATCTAATGAATTTTACTGTTTTTGTTTTATATAGCAAATAGAAACTAATGATTAATGACTAGTAAAATGACATATTTAATTAAACAAGAAAACATCAAGATATATGATTGATAAACTTCAAATAAATAATTCGAGATTGATTTATATTTTCCTTAATCGAATTCAAGATAAAAATAAATTTTCGTTCATTGAGAAATGTTACAGTGATCAGAAAACAATCATACAAATCTGTATGAAATACATTTGGCAAACTTCTCTTCACATGCGTCACTTGCAGTCGATTGATCTCCTAAAATATATTTGCATGCAGCAAAGGTAAATTTAATAATGTCGAGGCTTCGGTGCAGTTTTAAAATGAATCAAGTGTAGTGATAAAGTATCTGACCAAAAACGCTATGAAGCGTCAATAATCAAAACAAAATTCTCACAAAATAAGAATCGTAAACAAGTTAGTGAACTAATTCATTAATTTATTAGGAGACTTAAAGTAATCTAATTTCTTTTATTAAACCTGAAGTTTATTGATCATATATGAATTGGAATAATTTAACTGTAAATCACTTACCAGTGATGACCAATCTACCCTTTGTAGCACTTAGACGAGTTTCACCTGTAAGTCGATGTTTGGTACGACATTGGTACGATTTGTAACCATCTTCTGGTCCAACATCTCGAATATGTAATTCACCAGATGGTAGTACCAAATATTTACTATCTATTTTTATCAAAAAAAACCAATAAAAAGTTTGAACAGTGCTAGTGAAAAGATGTTTCACCCAACAACATATACATATTTTAATTTTATTTTTAAATTGAGATTATATTTTTAAAACACTCATATAAAAATCATCTGGAATAAT
Organism: Platypus cylindrus; assembly: GCA_949748235.1. Classification (NCBI taxonomy): domain Eukaryota; kingdom Metazoa; phylum Arthropoda; class Insecta; order Coleoptera; family Curculionidae; genus Platypus; species Platypus cylindrus. Next base: position 7,241,083 of record OX456489.1, on the reverse strand, counting down.
CAACTTCTAAATGGAAAAAAGTCATAAAAATCAATGATAACGATTATTGGTTTAATAACAGTTAAAACTAAATTTATAAATAAAAGCATATGATGTCTTTAATGAAATACATTTCCAAAATGGATTAATCGTAATGAAATTTTCTTGATGAAACCAAAGAAAAACGAAAACTTTTGTTGTTAGATAAAAAAACTTTTCAGCCTAAAAGTATTTACTTAGCTTAAAAACCCAAGTTTTCATAGACCCTTTTCGTTCTGAGCAAATTTCAATTTCATTTTATTATCAAAGAGGGTGAATAAAATAAAATTACATTAAAGAGGGCATTAAGATAAATAGAATAGATAAATATATACAAACTTAATATGCATTAATAAAAATAGAAGTAAAAATGTAAAATCGATATTTTATTTTATAATTTTGTTGATTTAATTGTCATACTAAATTAATTAGTGTTGATTTATTTGGTGTTTTAATTTTTCAGTAATTAACAAATAGAATTTTCCATCGTAAATGTGTCAGCATTCAGTACCTACTACTTCACATTGAGAAATTTTTATACTCATCAATAATTTCAAGACATAAGTTTTTTTTACTCTTACTGAGAGCGCGAAAAAGGTCATAAAACTTTGTTTATTTGTTTTCATGCACTAAAATGTTCTGTTCACATTTTCTTAGGAAAAATTTATATTTTAATTGATTAAAATAATAAAGAGGAAAAAACGCATGATTTTAGTGCAATTGAAGATATTCTAAAAACATTCTCTCCCAAAAATATTTAATTAAATTAACACAGTATAGGAAATTAACCAATTAAAATAACAGTTTCAGCGAACAAAAGAAACGAGAACATTTTTAGAATTCCTAAAATTGTATAGTCGGCGTCAGGATAATACTAGTGCATTTGACTTCTCAATACAAAAATTTAATGAAATTTCACCATGATTAACTTCCATTTTTTTCTAGTTTTTTCCAACTTGTTTATCCTGAGTTACACTATACATAAATTTACCTATATCTAATATTCTACTGATCCGAAATGTCTGTTTATAAAAATATGTATTATCAAGTAGTTAACATACCAACTTTAATTATGCTTTTCTGTTCTACTTTAGTACAATTGACAAAATAATTTCTCTAATATCAAAACAGACATTTCGACTTTCATTTTCTCTACAAGAGTTTGACAAGGAAAAAATTATCTATTAGTGCTATACGTATAGGGTAGGTACTAAAAATACCTAGGCATACGTACAGGAAAGGAAATGGGAAATGAAGAGTTCCAGATGTCCAAAACCTTTATACAATTTTTATTGAATAGAATTGAATTGAATTTATTCGACTAAGTAATTAATTAATTCTATACTTCGAACATTGTTGTTGCTGATATAATTTCGATATTGTTGTTCAGCATTTGTTTAACCAGTAACTACGACCACTTGCCTACTCTTGAGTGCATTATAATTAGCATTCCATTTGCATTTTAATAATATAAATTATAATTAAAATTTGCTCATACATATTTATGAAGTTAAAATATGTATGTAGGTACAGTAGTACAGTAAATCATCTGTAAAATACAGTCAACCCTACATCTGCACATATCCGTGATCATTATAAGAGAAGTAATCGATTAGAACCAAATAGTATTCATTTAGATAAATAAACGAATGACAAGTCTCCGTTTAAAAAAGTTTCGCTGTAACTTCTATACTCTCGAATACATTCTTGAATGACAGAAACAGATTCTTTGTTTTTCAATATACAAAAAGATAAACGATGAGGCAGCTGTGCATGTTACAGTAAGAAGATTACATCCTAATTTATGTAGGATGTAAAATATTCAAAATGTTTATTAAAACGGAAGTGAGATATTAATGTTTCTATATAAAAACTATAATATAACAGTGTAGGCCTACAGAAAAAAAGATAAATTATGTAGATGCATTACATATGCTATGTCCACGAGTGCATGATATAACTGGAATCAAAATAATGTTCATTTTGAGTTCACTTTGACACTAACTAAAATTGAAATGACTTCTTTGATAAATAGTATTTTGTGGAATATAGAATTTCCAAATTCCTTTCAATCCCTACATCTTTAAAATCGCTCCTGTTTAAATAATTCTGAATTAAAGAAGGCATCGACTTCATTCTGCTTTTATTTCCTTCATTTTTCTTTTCGTTTAATGTCTATAAATTATTCCACAAGATAAATTTAAATATGTATCTTTCACATCATTTTCGTTTTTTCAACAACAATTATTTCCCATAACTTCAAAATGGCTCATTAAATTTAATGATAACAAATGTTTCAACTTATTGGAATTGTAGCATTTGTCTATTTTTGTAGGTTAATAAATTTTTTGGAAATTTTCGAAATGAAGAAGCGCTGTACTTATAAAATATGTATCAGGAGTAGCTTTTTCATTTACTCCAATATTTGTTTCTATAAATAACGCTTTGTATAAATATAACATTTGATAGTCTTTGTAGTGAAACACTCACACTCCAACAAATATAAATGGCGCAGACATCAAAAACGACAAAAAGTGGTAATAAAATATTTCTGTTGTAGCCTCATGAATTCTCTTTCAAAATAAAACTTTCTGCATACATTTTGAGATCATGAAAAAAAAAAAAACAATTTGTATTATAGATATGAACATGTCGTGACCTAAAGATTTTAACAGCTAATTTAGAAATCCCAGTTTTCTCTCTCTTTCACATAAATATTTATATTAGTTGAAAATGAATAAGGAAGATTCTTTTAAAGATAACGAAAGATTCTAATTCTTTGTCCTGAAGCAAAAAGATCTAAACGTGAGTGATTTAGAAATAAAACTCAAAACGTACCAGGTGCAAACTAAGATTAATTTGGTATTGAACACATGGATAATTAAGGAAAAATATGTAACTAAACGGAACCATTATTCCGTAAAATTAGTTTATACAAAATATTCTTACACCTATCAAATTTATAATAAACGCACCGTATTGATTGCCATCGAGAAGAATTTCATGACCATTATCCTGTAACCAAGATGAAACGATGACATAATCGGAAACAAAACTGGGAATGTGGCATTTAAAAATTGCTGTATTTCCTTTTAATACGCTTTCATCCATTACGTTTGCATCGTAGCTTTGAGAAACCACTGAAAAACAATCGGAAGAAAAACAAATGAAAATATGACAAAATTGGTCTCTTTTAGAATCTGAATTTAAAGAATGCCTATTTGTACTCTGATGTACATAATATTGAATTTTCTTTTAAAAAAAAATGTTATAATGCAGTGTCTGTAAGAGTGCCATCAGCATATTGATTTTAGATGTTTTCCGCAAATTTTCATTCATCCTCCTCGTATACGGTATACAAATACGTAGACCGTTAAAGGAAAAGCAAACGGAAAAAAATCATGGCACGACATCAAAAATAGCAGCAGTTTTTCTTCCAGAGCAAATATTCGTTCTAGTCTTTTTATTTCGACAAAATAAATAAATATCCTCCGTGCTCAAATGTAACTTGGAGTAGTTTTTATTGTGTGGAAAGGAATTTATACATTTTACTTGGGAAAACATTAAGCTTAGAATGCGAATAGTGCATTGATTCGAAATCCAAACGGTTTTAACAAAATAAACTAAGAATTTAAAATTAAATTTTGTATATTTTGCTATCGGGCATTCGGGTTTGAAAATTTTATCCTGGGCACAACACTAACTCTATATATTAAATTCCAATTCACATAAAATTCAATTAACATAAAATTAATTCTTTGACCTTATTATTTATCAAAATTAAAAGCGACCGATTCCATGTGATTGAACACTTTGCAAAAGTAATGTGGATCCATCATCAATGACCTCGCTAGTATACATAAATGTATAAAATCATTTAATTTACTAAACCGCAAATTAAAACAATTATCGCCATAGTGGCGGGTAATAAAACAATTTAAAAACTGGTATGGCGTGTCTGTGTATTAATGTCGAAAACCGTAGAGAATTCATTTATAGAGAGAGTTGAGTATCATTGACTTTTTTATGTTTGTCATCCGTTATAGTTAGTTTAGTTTCCACATATTTTTCTTTTTTTTTTTGGATGTACAAACCGGCAACACTCTCTGTAACAGGAAGTACATGACAGTACATTAATTTTTGTAATTAACTCAAACTTTATGCAGGCATAACAATTGAAAAAAGTATATACTCATGTATGTGTAAATTTAGTGACACTAGAATAGAAATTATTCAAGAGGGTTGGGCTCTTGTACCAGAACCTAAACTTTGCAATATTTTGAAAAGGGAAACATAGAGATAAAGTTTCTCTCCAGACTTTTTCAGCTATTTTTTAGAGCAAAGAATTCTATAGATCAATTTTATACTAGTAGACTCGCAAATTTCGTAAAATCAATATAAACGAAGTGAGTTTTTTCGGAGGAAGTTTATTTTTTGCTAGAAGAGTTTTTCTTTTACGGATGAGAATGATTCGTTGTAATCTAGGCCGAAATCGATTTTTTTGATGACTTTCGACTAATAGTTTCTAATTTATATTATTTGCCAACACAACGATGTCGCATCACAGTCACGCAACAAAGTGATTATTATACATAATTATCTATTTTTGTTAGATTGTAATTTGTAATGGCAGACTAGTTTAACATACCTAAACAATAAACACTTTCATTAAATGTATACATATACATGAAACCAAACAATAATTAAAAAATTAAGAATTCAGTAAAATTAACTATTGCTAATTAAAATGCATAGCAGCAAACGTAATAAATAAAAATGTTATTCGGCATTAAACACATTCCCAAATTTAAACATTTTGGAGCCGCACTTAGTAAGAATTCGTTTTTACAAAGATTGCAATCTTTGACTTCTTTTGACTTCCTTCCTTTTCGAAGTATACAAACATGTTTCGAATGTACAACTTAACTATACAAATCAAGTTAATACCTTTTGTATAGACAAGGCTTTCGTACACTTACATACTGCCATATCAAGAAAGTTTCAAGTCTGACATTATTAGTTACGTAGGCAAATATTAATTTATTACTAATATAAAGTTTATGTGCATATAACTTTTTGGCTTTTCACTTCTATTCTGGATACAGTTTAGAAATGAGTAAGAAGCAACTAAATTAGTTTGATAGGATCAAAATTGTTAAAATCCGATTTAATTACTCAGTCAGTCGAAGCGTTAATTAGAATGAATAGAGAACATCCACATATATAAGATTTTCTCTAATCCGATGCTCTAGATAATAATATGTAGCGACCTTTTGATCCGGTTAGCGACTCAACAATATAAATTATTAAAATTCTATTAACTTAAACGTCTATATATTTAATTTCCAGTTGTACCCATTTATTTAAAAATATACTGTAATTAGTTTCCGTACTTCAACATAATGTTGCTTCATGAAAATATCTAAAAATATTTCAAACTTGTGCCTTCTGTGGAACTGCCAAGTTTGTACCTACATATACTTAGTCATCCTTACTAATGGTGCTAAATCAACTTGAAACTTAAACAGAAAATGCATGTAGACGGAATGCAATGCAAAGTGCAATTTTCTTTTTATTTTCACAACAAGCAAAAAAAGAGCTACACATTTATGTAGAATATAGGAGACATAGAATATGGCTCTTCATACTCATTAATTTATTTTTTAACTTTTAATAGTATCCAAAATAACAAAGAAAACGCTCTTTTTAACAAATCTTAAGTGGTAGATACACAAAACCGAACATTTTATTCCATCTTTTCGATTTATATTTTCTCTACGTCTTCTTTTTCATTTTCTTAATTACATTCAGCATTCACATTCATCATCAACACTTTAAACAGATTTAATGGCGGCCTTTATTTATTATTCACTTCATATACAATTTAAATCTATTCATTCTATTGTCTTGTCTAACCGTCAATTTATTTATTATTCTATCTATAGTTATATGTATATACGTATTACGAGTAATTGATAGAGTCGTACGATGTCATGTGGCACGTTATTAATAATTTAAAATGAAGAGAAGAGAAGACATTTCACACAAATATAGTCATTAGAGTTTCTTCGCTACCTTTAGCTTGAATAATTCAAAAAAGAAATAAGCAATAACGTCAGTGAAAAGAGACAATGGAGAGTACTGTATAAGGGATGTTATAACTATTTGATTGTATATATTTACTATATTTTCCATATCGCGCTAATTGCAGCTTTCTGTAAGCCAACTGGTTTTTGAGTAAAAATATTCTAGTATAAGCCTCCCACATTTATTACAGACTTGATTTAATTTTTTTTTTGTTAATACTTAATTATTTTCTCATCTTCTGTTTTCAGACGTTTCCATACTACTGGCAGACAAAACATATGTGATTCATAAATTATTGTCTCTGCAGCATTTGGTGAACAGTAGCAGTTATGTTCAGATTAATTGCCGCGAATTAATCACATAAGACAACAATAAAAATGATTAAATTTGAATCAGAAAAATAAGACAATCCTTCAGATTTAAACTCGAAACTAACCTATGTAAGTGTCCAAATAAATCATAATTTATTTAACAAGATTTAAATTGCATCCGTTAAAAATAAAAAAAAGTTGTCGCAAATGACACCATAATAATAATCTCAGCAGTCACATGTGGTTTTCATTATTATTTAATTTATTTACAAATAATATCTTGTTCAAGTCTAACAGAAATTGAACTTAACAAAGAGTTAAAATAATATAATGAGATTGGATGTAGCTTCTACAAGAGCTACTGGTAGTGATAGTTTCTACAAGCAGTAATAAAAATAATAATTTTTTGGCGACAATCCTTGATAAACGGATTAATAAATTGATTGCAGAGATTAATACCACAATGGATGAATATAATATGCATGCTTTTTCGAATCATTTATTAAAATCGATTTTTGATTTTTAATTAAAATGATCATCAATCTTTACGTTGATATGCATATTATACCAAAACAAAAAGACTATTTCCGCTCCATTCTATTGTTTTCGTTCTTTTACATGCACAATTTTGAACCGGATTGATCATTTATGGACTTCACAATGACAGCAACATTGTTTTCCTTTAAAAGCAACAAAAAATTACAGCCTTTAGCGTTATGGTTTTGTCAAATTAAGGAAACGCAACGCTCTATCACACCTGGTGCACGCGGACAGTGAGCAGCGAGCTATGGCTTCCTTCATCCGTTGGTTGAAGATGAGGTCCATGTACAATATACAAAATTGGGTCGAAGCAGTGTTCCGTTCAATGCGTTTTCCCTACTGAATGGACGATGAGTCCTTTTATGAAATAATTCTATACTTAATTTAGTAAAGGAAAAAAATTTCCTTTGAACAGGAGAACTTAGAATAAATGCTTTTTTCCTGTTTACATTCCTCTAGTGCACCTGCAAGTTATTCTTTTTATATTATTAATATAGCTGATAAGTAAAATGATAAATAATTGATGAGTCGCTTTTGTGTTTAAAAATATTACTGTAACGGGAAAAGCGTTGAAAACTGCGTAAAATTAACGGGAAATACCGTAAATGTTTTCTCAATTGTATTTCATTAAATTCCTTTTGTCTATTCGTTTTGGACAATCTGGACAGATTTTAAAATAAGTGAACAAACAGGAAATAAATTATTGCTATTTTTATATACCATAATTTTCAGTTGGTGGTAGAAACTTATTATTCGCCGTATCTTGCCACGATATAATTTCCACATGATCAGAAACAAATGATGGAATTTGACATTTAAAAACAGCTGTATTTCCTTTAATAACGAAAGCATCGTATACTTGAGCTTCATAATATTGATTTACCACTGTGAAAAAAAAATAAGAATAATAAAGACTTTAGGTTTATACATGAGCTGAATCCATAAGCGAAAAATGTTGATGGCATCAACAATGATTGCTGTATATATGGGCGTCATGATACACATGATTCCACATTCTAATTGAAACGTTTGTTTTTATGAAGAAAAAACACGGTTTGTTAATCAATAATTGTCTGATATGTAACCTGTGCATTAACCTTAAACCTCCAATTTCATGTTTACCAATCATTCACAATTATTATTATAAAAAAGAAAACACTCCTTTATTTCGAATTGCTATAATTGAGGATTGAAGAGGTGTTAATTTTATTGATTAATTTGAAAAAGCTATTAATAGATTATGACCACTGTTTATTATATCAAAATCGTAAACTATGAAATTAATACCATGGCATAAATATTTATTCCATAATTCAACCAACTTCACGAAATAATCTCTATATTTAGGAAGTTTTTGAATATTTTATTAGTAAATACAAACCCCTATATTGTTGATAACGAAGCTATCATGAACTAGTTGTATACGTAGTCTAGACGGATCTAATTGACTATTATTAATACAAAAAAACAAAACAAAAAATGAACAAAATAAAACGCTTTTAGTAAACTATCCCTTTTCCGATTGTTAACCCTCCCAATATAATTTATTATTCAAAGGATACCTATTAGTCATCGATAATGCTATAGTGTTGAATAATGAAAGGCTAAAATACCGAATTAGGTATTTTAGTCTTGAATTAAAGTAGAATAGAATCCCGATTAATTGTAATGGTTATTGAACATCTGCTTTGATTAATCTATCAATTAAAATCTGGATAAGGATTAAGGTTATATTTATTAATAAATAAGGCATCGGATGCTTTACATTTTATACTTCTTAATTTAATTAACGTGTTTTACCCGATATAATATTTTTAGAATCATACACATAAGTAACACTTCCATCATCAGCTAACCATGCTTCAATTTGTACAAAATCCGTAACGAAACTGGGCACAATACATTTAAGAATTCCTGTGTTGCCCTTAAGGACAAATTCATCAGTTACACGAGTTTCGTAGAATTGTTTAACAACTGAAGCAAAATTAAAATCGGAATTATTAATCAGCTTGGATAAGAAAAATTGTAGAGGTTTATGATTGACTTTTCACTGTCGGATGACGGTAAATTTTGGTGAAACATAAAACGTTTTCCGATAAATGGTTTTATGAGTTAATCGTGGAATTTAAATAGAATTTTTTCAAGGATTTATGTATACAATCGAACCACTGATAAAAATGATTCAATTCTATTGGCTATTGTTATGTGAATTAAATTAGAATAACCCATTATCACAAACGAATTTTCTATTTATATTTATCTATATATACTGTTTCTAGTGTGCGATTTGTTTTAGATACATAAGGATTTATGAAAGTCTATGAAGCAAGTAATCGAAAGGTTTTGGTATCTGGAATGCTTTCTTCTGTTCGTTCAAACTCAAACAAAAATATATATTCAGAAAATCCACTTTTCTTTACCACTGTTAAAATTTTGATTTGTTTCATAACTGAAAATTGTGCCATCATCTGCCAGCCACGATTCAATCTGTATAAAATCGCTAACGAAACTTGGAACAAGACATTTTAATATTCCTGTGTTCCCTTTTAAAACATATTCATCAATAACGCGACTATTGTAAAACTGCTGAACCACTGTAAAAGAAAATAATAGCTAATCACTGTTATTTTAACGAAGGAAAATCTAATTTGTTTAATAGAACTAGTTTGAAGTTTTATAAAGATACTTATTAGCCGGTATCATCATCATTATCATCATGAAGAACAGGATCAGTTGGAATTTTATTTGAAATATCTACCTGTGCGTACCTCAAGTAAAAACCTGTTGATATTTTGCAATATTATATTAAATAGTTTTTACTTAGAACTTGCTATTGCAAATACAAAAAGAAATTTATAAATAAGTACGTAGACTTTCACATGAATTAACCACAGCACGCAATTAAATACAAGAATCAGCTACCGTTTCAATTAAGGTTTTAAAAATCTGGAACTGGGAATTCAACAAGCTTTTCATGCAATTTCTATTAATAAACTATAATTCTACAGTGTTTCCACGGAGCAAATTGCTGATATTAACAAATCCTGAATTATGAAGGAACACTCTGTATATTAATTCAATTATTGTCAATATAACAGCGCCTTTCTGTCGCATAGATATACCGTAATTGTCACCAAGGAGATACGTATTCCCTTGACTATCTTGCCAATTTTCCACCACAACAAAGTCGGAAACAAATGAAGGAATTTCACATTTCATTATAGCAGAATTTCCACGTATTACATATTCATTGTCTGCTTCTACATCGTACGTTTGTGCTACAACTTTTTATTAAAGAACAATTTTAAAGTTAAAATTAATTTGTACAAAACTAGATACTTTTTTGAGAAAGTTCGTGTAAATTTTTTATTGCAAACAACATTTTCGTGTTGGAATTCATTTAGATTAAAAATATATGAATTTATGTTGTAGGTAAATAGACATTTACATTATGTTAAAGTATCCTGAAAATGTATGTACATAAAGTTTTATGATAATGTAGTAAAAAGTATAGATAAATATGAGATACCATCATATGAGTACAATACAATTTACAGGTGTTTTAATGTATATAGTAGATGTTTAGGCTTAGAGTTAGGTAACAGAAGTATATCTTTAGATAAAGATATCTTTATATAGTCTGTCTAATGCATTGCGCTGTATATGTAAGTTTAAATGCCTTAAGGTTAGACAGTTCATGGACTAATCATACATAGACCATCAGACATTTTTTACATAAACCTAAATAGAACAATTTCAAAAATCAACAGAAAAAGGCTTATCAATAATAGTCTGATTCGATTTTCTTTCCTGTAAATTAACTTCGTTAAACAAAACATAAGAATCAGATTTGCCGCAAAATATGCCGTGTGAATTTGCGAATGTTTCAATTCAATAAAGCAACAGTTTTACGAATTACATAATTAACCAATCTTGTAATTCGAATTTTTTGGAAATTTTATAGATTTTATTGGTCTTGTTGAAATAATCATCATGATGTCAGGATGAGATTTTTATGATGAAACATGTACGAAACGGTTTTTTTCATCTGTCAGCAACATGTGCACGAAAAGAATGTAAATAATTAAAAAAATAATCCTGGTGAGAAACTTTACAATCTTTCGCTATACTAAATTAATTTCAAAGTTGGAGTACAACCGTCTCCACACAACGACAAAATTTGCAATATTGATATTATAAAAATCGTTAACAGTATTAGATATTTATATTACTTGCGAGACAATAGACAAAAAATAAAAAAATATGTAGGTTCCGCACGAATAAATTTCAATTAATTCTTATAGACAGAAAAAAAAAGAAATTTAGATTAAAAAATTTATTTTATATATACCATTACTGCCAGCTCTGAAACCTATCAGGAACTAATGCAATTAACCGCTTAGGCACAGTCAAAGCAGTGTTAGTATTAAAATACATTTAATGCGATCCTAACATAATGATCGATTTCATTAATATGAAGAAAACTTACATCGTAATAATACTTTAGCTGCAGATAATTGAAACTAGCATCTATAGTGTGGGTTCAGTATAAATTTAGATGTCAAAAATACCTAATTTGGTGTTTAAGTTGTTTTCGATTAAATTAAAAAGCATATAAATATACCGAAAGATAACGGCTCGCTTTACCTGGAGCACTTAATTCTTTCAATATTCACTGAACACCTTGCTAATTATAACTTAACATTAATTACCCTCACACCTTTTATAGCAGATACCTATTTTTATTACAAAAACCACAAGTTCGCAAACTTACGAATGGTTGGTTTTTAACCAAAGATTAGCAATACATTAACAGATAGAACTCAGTTTATAAAAATCCTAAAATTAAATTACATAAAAAAGATAATGGAATTCTATTAATAGGCTCTACTAATTCGATTACATCATCCAGATGTTAACTAATTACCGAAATAATAGATCAGCATTGATTTCCAAAACATTGTAACTCTCTGTCATTGTAGACTGAGTTTTGTTAAAAATATGCATTTGTTCCGACAACCATTATTACTGAAGCAGTATGAATTCATTCTACTAAAAATGTGTCTTTGAATAGAAGCATTCGTAATTAGGTTCCACAGATTTTGAAATACAATTTCGAAAATAGGTGTATATATTATTCAGTAAAGATGCATCATTAGTGCTTTGAAATTGTGTAGATTGATGGATGAATCAGTAGAATTTATGACTGAAATTGCATCAGGTTCTCGGAGCATTAAAATCAATGACAAAGAAGAATCTAAAGGTACAGTTTCTACAGGAGAATATTACTAAAACGTAATAAATGCGAAGAATTCTTAGAATTGAAAATAACATTTTTCTAAAAATAATTGTGCATGAAAACTCGAAATTCCTTAGCAAAATTGCATGATGCAGTACAATTGCTGCCTCTCCCACATCCAACCCACACGCCTAACTTCTCTTGATAACGAATTCTGGTACACACAATGAAACGGAACAGAACTGAAAAAAATATGTACAAAGTATTGCGAGGGTGCATTTTGCCCTCCTAAAGCCTCCTATCAACCAAGCAAGCAAAGCAGCAAATCAATAAAATCTTAACGAGATAAAGCAGGCTAGCTAAACGACAAACTGACAAGGAAAGAAAACAAAGACCATGACGGGGGGATTAAAAACAAACTCTAGAGAAATTCAATGCTGATCCATTTTGTAAGAAGAGAAAAATTACCCATCCAGTGGAATGTCCATAAGAATTATTTTGAGAAAAATGTTCTAAACAAAAAGGAAATAAACTGTCTACAGATAATGTTAATTGTCATCAATTTGTCTTTTCTAAATAAAAAGTAAAATGGAAAAAGTGTATTTGACAGATTCAACCATATATTTTCTGATATAAACAAAGCATAGTGTGTAGGTGTTGTACGATAAATTCAATGTTAAATTTAAAAATGTCGTATTCATTTTACCGAAAAAATACGTTCAAACAAACAATGATCAAGTCTAGAAGAACTGTCTTTAGCAAAGATAAATATATTAAGATGTAAGTTCAAAAAATAGAAGAATATTCAGTTTATTTATTGATAATTTATTTAATTATACTAAATTTCCAGGACGGGACAGACATATTAGTATAATGGATTCATTTAACTAGACATTTTCTTTCTTTGTCAAACTCATATTTAATAACAAGTCTTTTTAATACCATAATTAATATTGTCGTTGTACTTATGTATTTGGCCATCTTCCGAAATCCACGAATCAATTTGTACAAAATCAGTAACAAATGATGGAATCTTGCATTTCATAATAGCAGCATTTCCTAGTATTACGTATTCGTTTTCGGCCTCGGTTACATAGTACTGCGACACAACTATAAGAGATACATAATGGAGTAATAAAATTCCATGCAAACAGTTTACCGTAATCATTTGAAACTTTTAATATCTTTCCAATGTCATCGATCCAAGATTCAACATAAACGTAATCGGCAACAAAAGATGGGATCGAACATTTAAGCACTGCCGTATTTCCACGTATCACATATTCAGTTAAAATTTCTGCTTTGTAAAATTGATTCACGACTGAAATTGTTAAATAAAAGCAAATATGGGTTTTGGATTTTGTCTCTTTGGTCTTTAGAGTATTTGGAATGTGATCAGTGCAAATTCATTAATGAGATAAAGGGTTTGAATATTCTGGAACTCCGGTTTAATGAAATACTTATGTCAGTTACGACATATGTACATCTGTATGTACTTATATGGGAAACGTTACCGTAATTATTGCCATATGTGTATTCTGCATTTTCCCCAACCCAGGCTTGAACCCTGACAAAATCTGCGACAAAGGAAGGGATGTTGCATTTAATTACGGCCGTATTACCACGTATTACGTATTCCGAAACCACTTCAGCTTCGTAGTACTGGTTAACAACTGCAATTATCAGAGAAATGAGGAGCGTTCAATATTTTTTTTTTTTAATAAAAAATGTTACACTCTCATTTTTCAGTTTCCATATAAACAGTGAAGTTTACCTCGGAAAAACTACTTCAAACATCTGAAACTTTATTCTATCAAAACGACAAGTCATCCGTGGAAACTATGAAAAAATAAACGGTAAAAACTATAACTTGTTTCGTTTCTTTTACTATTTCACTTATAAATTGAAAGGAAAATCACAGAGAAAAGCAAAAAACTTGTCAAACTCTCACATTTTATTCCTTTTATTCACTTACATAGTTTCGAACGAGTCAGTTAAACAAACCAATTTAGATTCAGTCTTACAAATAAAATTACTAGAATAATATCTTTTTTTCTTTTTTTTACGTTTTATAGAATTAGTTCAGACTAATAATAAAACACGATAAACGAGGCAGTTGAATTGGTCGATAATTTTATAAAATAACATTAAAGGTTTTTTTACTATACTGTTTATAAAAATGATGTAAAACGTATAAAACTATACATTGTTTAACAAAAAAACCTAAGAAAATTTGAAATAAAAATTCTGTTGAATAAGGAATTAATTTAATGAAAGTTAAAAAGACTTTTAGAGAAGTTAAGCTAAATAGATGGTATGAGGCAGCAAAAATTGTGGTTTCATATCATCGAATACGATTAAAGTTTCGTTGCAAGTAATTTCCAATCGTTTGATCTGCGCATTTTCCCTATTTTAATACATATTTGTATTGCGCAGAGTTAGTAACGTTTAGAGACAATATCGTTCTCTTGGGACAAGACCATTAACTACAGTTAACTATAGGTAAAAATCTGAATAAAAATTCAATGAAATCACACTTTCACGAAATCGATAATTGTATTCATACTTCATATTGGTTTATTTAATCAGACACGTTTCAGAAACTATTAAAATAATCAAATTAACGTGCTTAAATTATTATCGCACAATACCAAAATTGTCTTGATTTATTCCATATTCATGCCCTTCGTTATCGCACCACGAAATGACATTAATAAAATCAGTTACAAATGATGGAATCGAACATTTTAAAAGGGCACTATTTCCCCGGATGACATATTCATTATTCACTTCAGTTTGAAAATCTTGTTGGACAACTGGAACAATAATAATAACGATGTGGAAGTTGATACTAATCCTGTCAAACACTTTTAGATGAATGGAAGGATTTCCTTTTTAATAAATAGTTAAGGCACCTTCGTGTGGGTTCGCTACAGGATAGAAATCTTCACCCTGATCAGTATGCCAGGATACAACCGCGACAAAATCAGCAACAAATGATGGAATTTGACATTTCATTATAGCTGCATTGCCTCTGATAGCAAATTCTTTAATTACATCTATGTCATAATATTGGGTGACGACTACAATTTAATAAAAATGAAAAAGAAGAAAACATGTAGACTTTCGTTATTGGCTAAATTTAATGCTGACTTCTTGCCGAAGAAATCTTTCCACATGAACAAAATATTTTCCACGGATGACAAGAAAAGAAATTATGTAAAGATAATTTCAATTTTGTCAAAATTTTCAAATGTCAAATCTCTTGTATGAATCTTTGAAAGTACTGGATCAATAATAGTACGATTATTGATTATTTAGTTACCCTCTGGCGCATCAGGGAAAAAATTTTCATTTTGATCTGTATGCCAAGATATAACTAAAACGAAGTCAGCAACAAAAGATGGTATTTCACATTTCAATATGGCCGCATTGCCTCTAATAACATACTGTTTATTTACATCGACATCGTAGAATTGAGTAACAACTAGAAAAAAATATTCAACAAAAACAAAATTTGTTTTAATCAAATTGATTCGTATTTGAGAATGTGTGTTTGTCTTTGACAGGGAATATGCCGCGGATAGTAAAGCCAGCCTGGCTTTATTGATCGATCCCAGGGCTACACCAAATAATGGTGTAGTCCTGCGAGGTGCACACGACAGTACATACACGAACGCTAATGATTATAAATTTATTTATTTGAAAGGAACGTGTACAGCGGGAATTTCATGCTCTTACAAACAATATTCGTGAAAGGCTGAATTTTGTTATTTCTCTTAATTACAGGTTTAGTTAATTAATATTAACGAAAAAATATAAAGATGTAACAATAGCAGAAATATTGTCATCAATTTTCATTAAAAATGCATTCATTTACTTATTTTGTTTAGCAAATTCAACATAAAGATTCACTTCGAATTGTATAGCAACTCTTGAACTTTTTCTTGCAATTATTTTCCAACTTTTCACTTCTATTCATTCCTACGATAATGGATAGTGTCTTTCAACGCTGCGACGCCAATGTTTTCTTCATCTTTTTCTTTTTAGGGTGCGTTAGTCACATAGTTTTAACAAGGGTTAACGACCAAACTTACCATTTACATCAGTCAACAGAATACAAAAGGGTAAAAAGAAACTGCTATTACGTTTATACGAAGCTAGATTACTATTTTAGCGTAAGTATATAAATGTCAGCGAACGTTCTATTAAAAATTGTTCTATTTCCAATGTAGTCATATGATATAATACGAGTAGAATAGAAATAGGATAATGACATTCTGCCGGAAGATATTGTAAAAATATCGCCAATTATCAATGTAATTTACGAATAAATTATTTGTAAACGCTGAAAATAACAGTGATTAATTCATAAAACTTCAGTTTCTGCAGACGGTTATTTTAAATATTCTAATGGAAACGACTATTCCCAGAAATGAAACTTTTCGTAGACGAATATAAAGTATTCCAAATGTGATGTAACACTGCTGTAATAACTGCAATGTAACACTTTCGGAAAGTCTTATAAAAACACTTTAAACTTCGAAAACTTTGAAAATTCAACTCATTAATTCGACTACAGTTCTTAAAATAGCAATTAAGGTGTTTAAGCATTCTTTAGTTTAAAAAACTATTGTGCAGAAACTGAAGTTCATATTATTTTGAAATCTGGCCGAGTAACTTTACTTGAAAAAGAGTTTGTTATGAATTGAGTGCGGCCGGGGCATCTGTTTAAGTCCATGAAATATTGCATAAATATATAATTAAAAAATAGCATCATGTGTCTCCTCTAGCTTGAATTATATCCTGTGATATATTTTAATATTTGTCAGGTATTTTCCAACATGTATCAAAAGGATAAATTAAACATATGTCATAAAAGCGTGTTGTAAATTTGATCCTATTCAAATAAAGTTCAACAAATGAAATAATTGGATTTTCACTGATTAAGAAAATGAATTTTATTATTTTTGTTATTTATTTTCTCGGCTTTTTCAAATATAGTCACACAACTTTATCAACTTATCTCAAAGAAACTGCAATCTAAAATTCTATGCCTACCTGCTCTAACATTGACATCTCTAGAATGAATCGATCCAACACCATTTTTAGCCAAACAGGCGTAAATTTGAGCATGCACTTCCTGACGATAATCCTCGGCACGGAATGGTGGAAAAACCAAATTACCATTAGCAAGCACTTGGCGCAAACCAGGTACATCTCCAACTGCAGTTCCATCTGCTCTGACCTATAGCATTAACAACAAAACCAAATCATATACATCTCTAATAGATATAGTATTATATCTATATTAGAGCTATCAATTACCCAAATTATATCCGGCGGTGGTTTTCCGGATGCGCTACATTCAACCACTGCTCCTGTTGTATTGGAAAAATCAACACGATTAGGGGGTTCCTTAAGGAAAACCGGACCGGCAGTATCATTTTCCGCTTGTACGGAGAAGATCGCCAACGCGATGAAAATCGTACGAATCAACATGATGAGAGCTGAGCTAAAACTCCGCTGGGACGCAGGTTAACAACTGCAAAAAAACAAATTAACATTATAGCATTAAAGACAAGTTATTTTATGCTTGATTTGTGGATAATTTAATCTAAACGCGAATATCCTTAGGTATATGTATATGTAACAAATACGAACATCTGTTTGCTTATGACCTGATTCATGGACCAATCAAATCCTCATTCTATACACCGACCAAATGATATTAAGTTGATATTGTTATTTTTGGTATACAATAGATTACTGATAGATACTGCGGGTTTTTATATTGTATTTGTACAGGAAAGGGGCGAACGATAAGTGGATATAATGAGAACAGGAACAGGCGGGACACTAAGTGTGGTAGAGTAAAAAATGTATACAACATAATTTCAACCTCTCTTCCACATAAAATGGCTAGGTACATTAAAATTAACTACTCCTGCAATAGTTTTTTTTTTTTTGAATTAGGAATGAATACATATTTACAACAGTGCTGCGTTAACAAATCTTATGTACAACCTACAATAGTACGTATAGTGGCGGATTATACAATTTAATCATTTTAATTAATTTTTTATATTTCCACTGTTAGCATAAATTATGTTCGGGAACCGCGAATATTAATATAAGAAACAAAAATCAATAACTACGACTACGAGTATAGTTAACACGCAAACATCATGGAAGAAATTTCACGTCTTTCTTTTGTCTATTTCCCTTCGCATGTCTTGTCATTTAAGATATACGTTTCTCTATTTGCATATTTTTCGAGGGCCTCAAGATAACTATTATAAAGGATATATAGAGGGAAAATGAAATGACTTTCATGCCATCTACGTATTGAGGTCAAGATTGTTTAAATTCCTATTTTTATCTTTGAGTTTGAAAACAGTTTTATGAATCCATTTTTCGCGATTTTGTGGGAAAATGTTTTTGTAAAATATGTGAAATAATGTTATAACATACCTACATTGTTACTGAATGTATAAATGATATTGGTAATGATAAAGGGTGTTTCAATTGAAAAAGCCATGTTGATACAACTTCCGGCTAAGCTTTTAATGGAATTGATTAAAATTAAATACACTGGACAACATTTTTAACAATGACGAAGGAAAATTATAAAATTAATGTCTGCCATTTCAATTTCAGGCTTCCAATAGCATACAGGCAGATATACATACACATAGTATCAACCTGCACAGTTGCTTGTAAGAATTTGTAACTAACTAGATCATACTCGTAGATAGTACCTAATTCATAATATAAATAGAGTAAAACTTCTCATTATACGAAATTTGCATTAAATTCCATTATTCTTCAATTGCATTTGTTAATTTTCATTATTACATTAGCCAACTAGAGAGTTATAAACCAATAATAACAGGCGCAGCTTATTCCCCCACAATGTAAATAGATAATAATTAATAATTGTTCGCGACTAATTATAATTAGCAACAATGATTGTTGCTATTCGTACATAAATACATTCAAAAGCAAATCATAGCAATATAGCATACATATATTGAATCTTTTTTATAATTAACATAACATCATCATTATGTAGATTAACCTCGGGTTACAAATTTGATTTACTGCGATGCTGATATAATAATAATAATAATAATAATAGATATCAAATATGTAGTAAAAATTGTGTGTAATAATATAAATTAAAAATTTCAATTCATTCATTAATGATTAGATATTGCCAAACCAATTTTAAATTAAGTACAATTTGTCAAAACTTTGAACATATTGAAATATTATTTTTATTCATGATCCATTTGGTTATATCGAAATACATACCAAGACGAAAGGTTATCGTTAATTGTTCAGTCCCTGTTTATTATTGTTAAGAATTTCCATATATGTTCAACATAAGTAGAATATATTAATTAATTGTTATTGACTTATGATTATAATCAATTTTTATATTCAAAGTTACATGATAGTTCAAACAAATCGTACTAAAGTATTGTTTTTTATTTTATAGTAAACGTTCCTCGTAATTTTACAACATATGTATATTTACTTGAACCTCTTAAGTCAGGAAGCAAAAGACGAAAGCTGCAAGTAGAATGAGTGCCATGACTATAGACTCCTATGCATCACGTCGCACCTTCCCACCAAAGTAGTAAGGCGTATTATAAAAATGACATGGTAAAAAATTAAATTAATTTAATTAAACAATGCCACACGCTCCGGCATAGTGAGCGCTAGCCTTAAGCACGCAGTACTTTTATCTCCAATAGAATCTCTAATAAATTAGATAAAATATGTACTTTTTTGTCTCAAGTCTTTCAACTCAAGTAATCGAAACTAGTAATAGTACTAGTAGCAGAGCAGCTGACCTTACAACTGACATAGTATTTTGCATTATGAAATATGCGAAAATACTCGAATATAAATATTATAAATATCTCAGCTAGACGTATCGTCGTTGAGCCAAAAAAAGAAGAACCTAGATTTACGATGTTGCGAAACATACCAGTTTTATTGATTTCTCATAATATATATGGTGTTGTTGCCCTTTTATCCCCAGAATGGACGGAATCTTGGATTAGGTCCAAAAATGTTCCAAAATGTTTAGGGAATTAAAACGTCTACATAAAACAGTTCCGGATTAAATGAAATAATTTATTTAAATGTAATATGTCACACATTCTATTCCAAATACCTACTTAATATAAGTTGGCACATCTACTACCATGATGGAATTATCCACCCTTTTCTCTAGGCATGACTTGTACAACAAATAATTTTTATTACTACTACTGCCGATTAAAGACAACGCCCTTAAACAGGAAAATAATGGTGTGGCCATTACGATGAAAAAAATTATGTTATTTCTACTATATGCATTCTAGCATAGAGAATAAACTATCATCTGCGTGTGTAGGATGTATTTTCCTAGGGGAATTTATTCTCATTTCGTTCTATAGTACTCTACTGCACTGTTCCTATCACAATTTTAAAACCCAATGCATCAGACGGACGACCATGTTTTCTGTTTTTTTTTTTTTTGATACAGATGAGGTGGTACGGTGGCAGGTGGTAGTAGACGTCGTAGTTCACAACAGCTGGCTTTGCAGTGAACCAATCAGGATTCTCATCATCTTGATTATCCTAATGGATAATTTCATTTATATATGTAGCTATACTCACATGGAGCAAGAAGAGAGAAGAGATTTAAGTACCTTTACGATCTTATATTTTTGACCCTGAAATGTTTACTATACTAGATTTTTTAAAGTGAAGGTGATTCTATCAAGTTCTGCAAGTTTTATTATGATCAGTGAACCAGCTGGATTTTTTTGTTGTTTTTTTGTATTCTAGATAATATTTTAATTTCTAATTAAATATTAATGCGAATATGATTTCATTCAAACAAAGATGAGTCATTTTTATTCATTTTGTGTTGGGTGCTTCCTGAAGTGAATCCGGAAGACTATTAAGAAATAAATACATATGTATGTGCATATCTTAATACAATCCCCGTAATTTCCAATTTTTTGATTTGATCTAAATAATCTTAGACATAAAAATACTACTGTAGTAATTTACATATGGTAACAATTATCCGCATAATGTTTTACTTAAAGCTTCTTTCTATTCAATAAACTAATTTTTTATCAAATAAAAAAAAAAATCTTTTGTTTAATATGTAGACATATACGTATACAAGATCATAGCCATTGCAGCATCCGCTTCCCAAAAATATCGACTGAAGGAAGAGAGAAAATGGGGAAAAGACCGGCGTGGGTGGTGAATAACAGGAGAAAAGCATTTTCCACAGACGAAAAGGGGATGTGAATTAATTTTTTCTTTACATTTCTGTTAAACCAAAATAAAATTAAAAACTCTTACCTCTAATAAATAGGAAGCTGAAAAGTTGAACACAAAAGTTTCTATTTAATAACAATGTTGTTGAAAACTCACTAGGGAAAACTTTTTCAGTGAAAAGAGCAAAATGCCGAAAGACGTATCGAAAGTAAACGCCGATGCCACCATACACGAAGGCGACGCGACGCCAATGATCAAAACAAAATATGCAACGCCTAGTTGAAGAGTGCCGACTATACCGCCATTGCCGATTCTTGCAATATTTCCAAATACATAATTAGCTGTAAATATACTACACAATACTATAAACAAAATAGTACCAGATGCTCTATGCCATGTAGTGGCGTAAAGAGTACTTTAATGTAAAAAAAATTACATTCACATTTTGAAACAAAATGACGGCCGAAAGACTAGAGTCTTTAAAATTTTATTAGCAAGGAACTTTAGTATTCAAAAAATTATGCCAAAATGTATTTTGCCGACTTGCATAGTTTTGTTTCTGGTATTGCGTATTTCATATATCTAGATATGATTAGGAATATATAACTGGAAGGCACATAAAATACAATCAATACAATAACGAGAGGAACACTTTTGCATGGAGCTGAACTTCTCTCACACTGCTGTAAGGATATAGGTATGAACTGATTTTTATGTACAAAAATTAAACTGGATATACTCCAATCTGTAATATATGTCCAAACTTTAAACTGAAACAGACATGCTTACATTACTACATAGTAGATTGTTGACAAAAGTCAACAAGTTTAAGTATCGCATAGATCAATCTTTTCGTACAACGTAAGAATATTCGGAACAGATTAATATTCTCAAGATTTAGATCTCTTCTTATTCGCTATCATTATCGAAGCTTTTCAGTTTTTATAGTCATAGATAAAGGTTAAACTATTCGTCTATGTGTATACCAAAACTAACGTGGGTCTAACCCGATCCTTATAGTAATACAGGAACAGCTCCAAACATTAAGCGAGGAAAGCATATTTTCTCATATTTCGTTGAATATCATATCAGTAGTTTTTTGTATACCGGTTACGAAATTTGTATTTTGCTAAGACAATTACTCGCGTTGATATTGTTATTAGTATTACTTGATAATTGTTTTTGTTTTTAATTTGAGAACATGATAATGTATAGCAGACAAAAGACGAAGTATTTTCTTTGTATATTAAAATTATGTGCTCATAAAAATCATTTAAGGATCTTCTATTAAACGATTTGACAACGTTGCTAACGGTACTACTAGCTACCGTGGTATAAGAACAGTCGGGATGAAGAACATCTGTTTGCAAGTTGCCTAAGTAGTTATGTCGCAGGGTCTATCCCGAGCGCCATCTTTGTCAATTCGGGAAATTGTTCGACGATCATCGATAAGTGTATATAGATTTCTACATCAGTGGTGTATACTACTACAGACAACTTATACCTCAAGGCAGGAATACATTAGGTCCGTGGAAATGTAGACTAATCAAAATAACAAAAAATAAAATAAAGGTTTCCAAAAATTACTTCTTTATTGAAATTTGTTTTTTACCAACAGATTTTGTTAAATAGTTACAAGAGCTTAAACATATCTTATTCAAAAAGTAATCTTAAATTTAACAAAATCGGAAAAAATTAACTTGTCTTTAACTAGCAAACAGAAAATAAAAATCAATTAAGTAAATGTTAGTGATTTCTTTTAAATTTTTTTTTTTTACATTATGTTTATTATGTATCGAATAAGATACACCATTCATTCATATTAAATTATATTAGGACTTCAAATAACCTATAGATCTTCGTCATCTTCGGGCAATGCAGTTTCTTGTGCATCTCGAAGATCTCTTTCAATTTGTTGCTGCCAATGTGGATCCATTTGGATTTCTGGTGGTACCAATGCTGGCATTGCAACGAAATCTAGGTTTGGATCTCCAATCAGTTTTCTTGCCAACCATAAGAATGGTTTTTCGAAATTGTAATTTGATTTAGCGGAAATGTCATAATACTGCAATTAATATATAGAAATTTACTTCTAATAAATTCATAAAAATGCTTCTTATAAAAACGATTATTCCAATAGTTATTACAAAATCTTGCACTGTATATAGCAGTTCAGAATTAATTCTTCATTTAGTACTATTTATTTCGCTATAGTAAATAGCTGTTTATAAGGTTAATAACCACACTTCTAAGAAAAAAAACAAAACATACCTGTAAATTCTTCTTTCTATGAAACACGATACTTTTAGCTTTAACTTTCCTATCCTTAATATCTACTTTATTTCCACAAAGGACAATTGGAATATTTTCACAAACTCGTACTAAATCTCTATGCCAATTTGGAACATTTTTGTACGTTACACGTGAGGTAACATCAAACATAATGATAGCACATTGTCCCTGAATGTAATAGCCATCACGTAATCCACCAAATTTTTCTTGGCCAGCAGTATCCCAAACATTAAATCTGATAGCCCCTCGATTTGTATGAAAAACTAATGGATGCACTTCGACACCTAGAGTAGCAACGTATTTTTTTTCAAATTCTCCAGTTAAATGACGTTTTACAAAGGTGGTTTTTCCAGTACCACCATCTCCAACAAGCACACACTTAAAGGTTGGGGTATCTTGTTCGGCAGCCATTGTTTAATGTTTACTATAAGTAAACTTATCTGAAAACGAAAAATTAAGTTAGAAAAGTTAGAAATTGCAAGTAATATGTTTTAAGTACCAAACTTTTACTAACTTATTTAATGATACTAATGTTATTTTTGAAAGAAATATACAAACAGCAAATGGCTATATTTCGTGAGCTTGTCAGTGCTAACAGATTTATTAAATTTAACAATAGAATAAGGTTATAAGAATAGAATTTAGATTTTGAAGTGGACGATGGCGGTAAAAGCATCTCACAGGAATTTGGCATTTAACCACCGACTTTAACACTAAATAACTTAGTAAATAAATATTGAATGATAAAAATACAAACGCAATACAAAAATATAATTAAAAAGATACTCACTCTTGTAAAATACACGTGAAAAAACTTGCGATGGCACTGAGATTCAACGATAACTTTCAGATACTTCAAACGTCGTTAAAGATCACAATGGCGTCCAGAGAAACTAATAAATGTCTCCTAGCGGTAGACGTTGAAAACTCGAAACTGAACATAGAGTAGAAAAATGTCATAAAAATCCTAAATAAGAAATATTAAATTTTCAATTTCAAATAAAATAAATAGATCATAATCAAAACAAAATCATATAATTAAGTAATTAACTCAGATGTTAGAAATATTAGGCCTAAATTTATTGGCTTAAAAATGTCCGAAAATTCTTCATTTAATTTAATTTTTTTTTGTGTTTGATAATTTATTTTTTAAATTATTATAATGACGTCATTACTGACTACGCTTGCGTATGACAGAAACGGCACTGCAGAACTTGATCGATTTTCCTTCATCCAGTTGTCGTTCGTCGAAGTTTGCGGATTTGTCGTGTTCCAGTTTTGGTTTAGGCAGCGCAATCTACACAAAAAAATCACTTGAATGGGATTATTTTTTAAGGACATTTTAATTTTTTAGTGGTGTGTAATTAAGATTGGTACGCTATGACTAAGGACAGATTAGCAGCCCTTGTTGCGGTATGTTCTTCAATTTAATTATTTCTTGTAAAAAAATCTGATTTTTTTCAACTCTACTCCAATATAGTTTCGTCTATTCTTTCAAAAAGTTAAATTAAACATCCAAATTTATAGGTTGATGATACATAATAGAAATGTCATTTACAGTTAGAACAGAAATTAACATTTAGTTTTTTTCATTACAAATACAGAAAATATTTTAAAAAATGAAAATAAGCGACTGTCAAATAGAATAAAATAAGCAACTGTTGCGGGATTATCTTTGAATTTAAATGAAATGAGGTTATGAAGGAAGAAATTTATCTAATTAAATTTTTCGAATGATTAATTGCCCCCTTTTGGATTTCGATTATTACAATGAATAAAAGTTTTATGGCTGGCTTTTTTATTGTTTTTTCGTTTATTTTCTTTTAGGCTCAAAGCGATGACGACGATGTGGGACCCGACGATGTCGCTGTCAACGTTGAGGGTCGCGATGGATTTATGGATGCTTTTTTTGGAGAGGTAATTTCCAAATTTGACTACGTACTTAAGTAATTTAATTTATTGACCAATTATGCTATAAAATTAAATCGAAATGGAAATTCTTTGCTGGGGAATTTGATTAGGGTTACCACTCATGTGTAGTGGGTGGTTTGAATCAGTAACAAATATATTTATGTACATATTTGGATGGTTTAAATCTTTCGTTCAGGTTCCAAGCACTCTCATTTAATTGATAAAAAAATTAATAAATTAATAGAAAAAAAACCTGTAGCATTAATAATAATATTGGAAAGGAAAATAAGTTTTCGGAAAATTCATTGATTTGTAATAGTTTTCATGGAATTTTCGGCCTTGAAAGATTTGGTCGGTTACTTTATCTTACTGTTGACCACTTATAAGCTACAGCAAGTAATTCGTAAATGCTTATATGGAATACCCATACTTATTTTATTTCTGGTCTTAACATAGAATATGATGAAAATGCTGATCAATGATCTGCCTGCCTATTTCCAACCTTTTTTTTTCACGAAATTAGTTAAAAATACTACTTCAAGTAGGTACGCCAGTGCTATGATTTGTATGTACTCAATGCTACTTTTTGGCTTTCAAATCCAAATTGAACTATATTTTGTCCGAATCATTTAACTAAATACTAAAAGCGCAGAGAGTGTAAATTGGATGTGATACAACTTGAAAGGAAATGTAACGTTTATCCATTTTTCTCTTCCTTTTAACAATTGATAAATGAAAAAATAGTACCTACATGCAGTAATACCTCCTGGAACTCATAACCGAGTATTGCGATTCTAAGTTTACAATTTATAGGATTCATGCTACAATTTTCTACACATATTTTATTAAGGTATTTTTCCTTAATAATTGTAATGTTATTCATTTATTCTATTAAATAAAGGATACTGTTTGTAATCATATGTTATTGGTTCCCCTACTTTTAAAATTTATGGTGTCATTGGGTTGATGACTCATACAATAATAATAATAATTGCGACCATATCTAAATATAAATAAAACATCATTTTATCTCTAATCGGATCTGTATGAAATCTTTAAATTTTTAGATGTTGATATTTATTATTTTTGGACTCACAATTTTCAGTTTTTTTTTTCTTTTTTTTTTTGTCGGTAAAACAATATAAAAATTGTGATCAAAATTATTGATTACTTAACTAAGAAAATAATATAAAACAAAAAAGAATAATGATCTAATAAAAATAATACTTCCTTGGTATAATGTTTCTTAATTTCCTTTTTCTTTCATCGTTCGTTCTTTTAATGAAATTACAAACTAATTTTCGAAATTATTTTTGCAAAATTTGTCATTATTTTTAATTTCATTTGAAATTAGGTGGAAGAGATACGAGAGATGATAGATAAGATTCAAGCGAATGTGGAAGAAGTTAAGAAGAAACACAGCTCTATTTTGTCAGCACCGCAAAGCGATGACAGTAAGTAATATTAATTTGGTCTGTAAATTAATAAATTAAGTTATGACTTCACATTTCTATTCCCACATAACTATAATATGATTAACAGCTATACTGAAATTATTCATAGATTGATGTTTACTCATTTGGAATTTCTATATAGTAAACATAGTTCATTATTCAACTTTAAACTATTTTCTTCTGGTAGCGCAGTATAGTTCGAAATTGAATAAAAACCAAGCTGTTACATCCGAAATATCTTCTCTATGTAGATTTGAATTTCCTAGATTAAAGAAAAATAAATTTAGTTTATTCTCGCAGCTGCCGACATGAATTAACATATTTAGAAAAATCACTTTTCTTAACTTCGACCTAAAAATTTATTGGAATTTATGTATTTATATATGGGAATTAGGGGCATTGCTTATTGCAGTTTAGCTCCAAGTGGACGATATCATCGCTTCTGGACCGTTCTAATTCTGCGCAATACAAAAAATACATTCAAATAGAAGAAATGCGCAAAATCGCTATTGTCCAGTAGCGATTATATCGTCACTTAGAATAAAACTAATTAATATATATACATATATGAATCTTAAATATTTTCTTAAATGAAGAAAAGAATGGAATTTTCTGGAATAAATTTTCTTCTCGCATATTATTATATGACATAGTTTCTTTTTTTGTGGAAGTAATAATTCTATTTCCTCCGTTGTTACATCATAAGGGCTGCACGCAAGATTTTATTGTAACATGCTATTTTTTACTGAACAGGTTATTAACCTTATTTGATTAGATTTCCTTTAATGGTAGCGATCACTTGTTTAATTTAACGTAAAAGTTAATTTTCTTTTTAAAGGAAGGAAAATTACAATAGCGACATGAAATTTTCTTCCGGCGTCTAAGTGTTAATATACTCTCATGGAAATATACCCTCCATAATGTTATTTAGTACACTCGTAGTAGAAAATAGAAGATTTTGCTCTTTTCGCAAATCATTTTACTCAAAAAAAAAAAAAAATGTAATTTTCCCCCTAACATATAGAAATATGAAACCAAAAAATGGCATAACATCACAAAACTAGCTAGCGCATTGCATTACATTCACCAAGACAAATTCAATTTCGAAAGGATTAAACGTAAGCTTGCTTACCTTGATCCTTTAATGTGAACTTTACCTGTGTATGTATAGATGGATGCAAGTCCTGAAATCACTTTTATAAGGATAATGGAGAATGGTGCGGATTTCTAGAAACGTGTTTTGAAATATTCCATTATGCA
The DNA here is from genome assembly GCA_949748235.1 of Platypus cylindrus. Classification (NCBI taxonomy): domain Eukaryota; kingdom Metazoa; phylum Arthropoda; class Insecta; order Coleoptera; family Curculionidae; genus Platypus; species Platypus cylindrus. The sequence goes on along the minus strand of OX456489.1, from coordinate 7,212,677 downwards.
TTCAATGCATTATGCATGAATTTGTCTCTAGGATGCATTTTTAATTATGGGGTTTTTAAGTACCTATTTAAGTCAGAAATAATTATGCGTTGATGAAATAATAGAAATAGCATTGTGTGGCTGGATGTAATGAATGTATGATTTGGGAGATAATTGGGAATTACACAAGTAAGCGTCATAGCATAAAAAACACGTGATATTTTTTCTATCGCTTGTTATGATCAATCAACTTTCTGCATTTTTAACTAATTAAATATCAGATATTAATAATGTTTCTATCCATTTAAGGATAGATAGTTAAAACTTTATTTTTCAATTGCGGCAGTGGCTTTATTATATTTGTTAACACTATTAAAACTACTAACATACATTGACTGTTGGAATAAATTCAATATTTTCATTTTATCAGAATTTAAAACTGAAACACGCCAATTCATTGAACTGCAAACAGGAAGAATTGTCATACGTTTCCTGACAACAAATAATATTCCATTAGTGTATTTTCATCATCTTATCTACTGTTAATTGTACATCACATGTTCTTTTACTAAGTAAATATACATAGAACTTGATAATAAACAAACATTTTTACACGTAAAGCAAAAATAATATAGTAAAACTGTACCTATGATAATAGAAAAAAATAAATAAAAAGTGGAGGACAAAAATTCGATTATCATATCGAACACTTCACGTATCTATATTTTAGAATCGAATTAACATAATAAAAATCGTAATTATCTTTTATAATAAAATTCAGGGCCACTAGTCGATAATAATAGTATTCATTTGGAATCGATTTACTTTTTATACGAATTTGAAAAAATTACCATTTTATACATTTTGTTAGTTTTTAAAATACTTATTTTTATACTCGTATTTATGTATAAAAACCTATTGCGAAAAATTATTCATAAAATTTAAAAGTATCTTAAAATAGTACAATTTGACTTTCAAATAGGTCCATATTTTATGATATCGAGACGTTGAGGTCTAACCTATATTTTTAAATGAAATTCGTGGATAAGTACATTATAGATGATTTTTCTTTTGTCGGAGTAAAAATATTCGTTTGCAATTCATAATAATAATAATAGATACACATAGTTCGAGATAACCATATCGTAATAAACAATTTTAACAATTCACAATCGATATTCGAGATAGTATTGAATATCAATTCATATTGAATTGAATGACTTTCATACACTAAAGAATCATTTCAATAAAAGAAGATAGACTCCTCTTTTTTTTGCAAGAAAATCTCTGAAAGTTTCATTCTTCATATATGAAACTGCTTTTCTTATATTCGACATTAATCATTCTCTAAAAGAAAATATGTACATAATCATGATACTAAAGTGGATCACCAGCGAAAGCCTCTCATTTGGGATTTTCTTTTTAATCTACTCTACTTGAATACGTGGTTTTATGTATTTTCTTTTCAATTTTTTACTTATGTATCATACACAAAACCTTTGCCATTTTTCTTTCGATTCCCGTAGAATTTTAAGTGTATGTTGAATAATGAAAGAGGCCACACGCTAATTAATAACGCAAGTTAATAATAATTCATCGCTATCTACCATATAGCTTCGCAAAGTTACGATTTTCTATTAAATATCTGTGGTAGGTGAATTTTCTTTACAAAAAAGATTTTATACTACTTCTCGGTTGGTTATTTATTCTATAGACAAGAAAAACTGAGGTTTTATGCCTCCGCTTTAAACACTGTAGCGAACTGTTAATTATTTTCTTTGGAAGGAATTGAACAGATGTTACTGACAACGTTAATTTATTTAGGAATATCGATTTTTCGAATCAGGTTATTTATAAGGGTAGCCGGTAGACAGAGAGGAGACAGGTTCAATTAGATGCAATAATATTGTTATTTAGTAATAATGAAATCGAAGGTCTAAAATAATGACCTCAATATTCAATAGTGTAACATATTACCAGACTACTATGTATAGAATATTTACTGTAGTTTTGACCTCGTCCCTACATGCAGGCCCAATCTAACCTAAACAAACATTATCTATTATGTAAATGTACATGAATGTAAAATCAGATTTTCAAATTTGCATTGGATGGAACATTATTAATTAACTTTACGTTTCTAATACGGAATATGAAGATATCTACATGTCCTTATTTAAATTATGAAAGTATAATGATAATTTGACTTCTGCTAGCTTACTTACAAAATTTTACTTACATAGTACCTATATACATAATTCTTTGAATATATAAATAACTACATATGTTTATAATAAATTTACATATGTAAATATAGTCCCTATGCTGAACTAGACAGATAGTCTTTTGGCACTTCGATTAAACTTGACGATGGCAGTTTTAAAGCTGGTCTGGATAAAGTCTGTATTAAGAACTTAATTCTACGTAATTATTAACATTAATGGTTTGAGCTTAGGGTAAATACAAAGCCGACCGTCTCATTCAATCTTATCAAAATTTGACATAGGTATTGGAATCCTATTTAATAGTTTGTGTAAGTATCCACTTTCTATTGGAAAATCGTAACATCGTCATTGGTTGGTATAGGTTTATAGAATTATTATTTTTTACTGACAAGGAAACAATCGGTGTAAGTTAATTAACATTTTTAAATTTAGTTGATATCTTGATATATATTTAAATACAATAGTTTCAGCAGATTAATTTGATTGTTTTTTTTTTTTTTCGTTTTGAATGTTAAAAATAAATGAGCGAGTCGATTTGGAATCAAATTAAGTAATGTGAAGTCCCATATCCATTTTACCTTTTTTTATTTACTTTTATTAAATATTTTTTGACAATTTTTCGCATATTGTGGAATTCATATCCTTTTTTTTCGTTACTTATCCTATTGGGATACATTTTACAGGCTGGCAATGGCCGTGCCAACATTAGAATACGAGTATATTCATTTCTTTTTATGATTATTTAAGCCAGGCCTTCAAAAACGTAATGGTTTCGTTGAGATTTCACCGAAATCATAATTTTGTTGGCAAACCACATTTTTTTTCCTTGGTTTTTTTATGATAATGTTTAATAATAAATTCTAACTTTAGTTGAATTATGCATCACCTACTTAGTTTTACTCAGTGTCGTTGACATTTATTAAAATTACGAAACTGGATTACTTATTACATACTGCTAGTTCAACCCTCTAGACTATTCTATTCAAATGAAATTAATAGATATATTGATTTTCTTACTGTACTATATGCATTTGCACATACACGTTTCTCATTTGAATTTACTAGCGCGTGTAATTAATGGCAGCGAGCTTTCCTCCGGTATACATATATAATATTTAATTCAAACGAGCAAGTATGCTTGACTTCTGCAGTTGATTGGAAAAAGGAACTATTGGCAATGAATAGCCTGGTTTTAGAATTATAGCAATTTTTTTGGATGTTTTGGATGGAAACTTTTACATACATTTTTAACAAAAGAACTTCATTGCTATTGTAATTTTATTAGTTAAAATCGATAAAAATATCGCGCATTTTACGCACGAATTCTAAATTATAAAACGACTTCAAATTGCTTTTAAAATTCATCCTTTTCTGTTGGTCATGTTTAGAACATAAAGTAGTAATTGCCTTGATACGTCTTCTTCATCCATCCATTCCTCCCTAATTACGTATTCAACAGCGTTACGAAGACAATAGACGAGAGTTGGCCAGCAAGAAGGACCCCATCGTCATTTCGTAAAACAGAAAACAAATGTTCCAGTTCTACTAAGTATACCGGAACAAGATAGCTTTTTATGTCATTTCCAAAACATTTACCTTTCTTTGTATAAGTAAAGTAAAGTAATGTGAGGAACAATATGGACACCTTCCTTAATGGAAGAAGAAAATAAAATAAAACTTGAATGTGAAGGGAAACCGGTAATGATATGGGCTAATATCGTATTTTCTATTTAAGTTGAACTCAATTTACACCAAACCAAAACACAGAAATGTCCATAATCCTAGAATATTCAGGATAAAACGCCAGAACGATTATCGCTTTTTTCAAATTGTAATCTGTATATAATTGTATTTAATAATTAGTAATCTATTTTTCAAAGTTTGGAATTAAAGGTGAAAAATTAACATTTGGCAAATGGATTTATTTAATAGGGAAAAAACAAGCAAAAGAAATACAACAAAAATTAGTTTGTTCGGAAATTCGTTAAAATGAAATGTCATAGTTAATTAATGAGGGTATACCAATTTTATTTTATTTCCTGAAAATTGCTCTTTCACAATCCACATTTTAAGGCTTTTCTTTATTGCGCTATTAATATTTTGTTCGTTGGTTGTTGGTTCTATATTATTTTAATATATTTCTTTATGCCGAATTCGCAAATGGGCACAGAGTTTTATTTTATAACAAAAGCTCATGGGAACTGATAATTTCATCATTATAACTAAGGCAATCATAAAATATTACTTTTTAGTATCCAAGATATTTGCTCATTAAATAAATTGAGCAGTTGTTTTACGATATAGTCCTTCAGAAAGTTAATACATATTTAATTGAGATGCATGAAAATCAGCTTTTATCTCTTATTTTGCATTTTATTTTATTCGTGGGATTAGATTTTTAGTTCTAATAATTTAATGGCTTTAATTCCAAAAGTTTTTTTTTTTTTAAAGCAAAACGTAAAGGAACTAAAAGAAAATGAATCAGCATTTAATCATTTTCTTGAAGTTAGTTCCTTAAAGAAAATTTTAACTATTAATTTAATGATAATAAATTCAATGAATAAACCACAAAATTCTTCTTAGGTTACTTTCCTTCTTTACTATGTAAATTTGATAATAAAAGTTTCGTAATTTGTTAATTTTTCTGTTCGTTTTTTTTTTATATATATAACTTTCATCTCACCAAAGCAAGAATATATAAACGAAAATTAGAAAAGGAAAAAAATCCTCATCTTATCCGGATCCCATAAACTTTCTACATAAATTTTTCTTAGCGGTGCAGGTCAATATTAGAAAATCGGTAGCAAAGATTTGAAGTTGCTCTGTACTCCTAGGTATATAGTTCAAATGCTGAAAGGAAAGTTCGATTTTCAGAAAAAGACTTCTATTTTATATTTTAGCTTATCGAGGGATATTCAATTTTTGTTATGGGGTGAGAAAAATAGAAAATGGAGAATATATAATAAAGCAAGAAAATATTTTATATTTTATATGCAATGTTTTGTTAATTATATGGGATTTTGTAAACTATTTTTGTGTAGTTAATTCACATAACTATTACTTTATTAGGTAAATATAATACAGCTTCTAATAACCAAAAACGAAATTAGAATATTTCTTTCTAAAATGTAAAAGTGAAATATAATAATTATACCTGAATAACTCCCAAATCGATTTTAACTCGGAATATGAATGAGCATTCTTCCACCATAATATAAAACTAGAACTGTCACCATCTATGGTAATAATCGGAAAAGCTTAACCGATTTAACAAAACATGCATTAATTTTAATTGCTTCCTGAAAACTCGTTTGTCTTTTTCTAAATGTCTACGGTATTAATGAAACTCTAGACATTCGGTTTAATGGAGCAGCAATAGTTTTCTTAAGTATGATAAATAAAACTTGGAAAAATTTAAGACCCTTTAAGATAAAGGATTCGTTTAAGAAAAAGAAAAATCTTTCTTTTGACGTCTGGTAAATTTGTTGTTAAAAAAATATAGTTGTTTTTTTCTTCCATAATTTTTTAAATTTTAATAATAGGGTATTAAGGGGATGGACAAAATTAAAATTAGAGTTTTATCATTGTTTTTAATGACAATATCCCTATCCTAATATAATTTTCACCATACATTATTATAAAATAAATTCTCCATTGAGTGCTTAATTTAATAATAAACAAACAGCGACGGCCAAGAATGCTGGCAGTAGTTTTTTATTTGTCCCATTTTCGTTTATAGAATGTACGTTCTGCCACATAAACTAGGGCTCCACGTATACAAATGACAGTAAACGCAAAAACTTTGTGAAAATAATAATAAATGAGAGAGAATTAAACAAAGCATCCTGGTTTGATAAAAGTTGAGGCAATTTTGTTGTTTGAATTCGTGAACTATTTATCAGTTGTTGTAGGCAAAGATAAAACCGTAAATTTATTATTATAGTTTTGGGTCTGTTTAGTAAAACTGAATTTTTGCTGTAGTATTCAGTCCAGATATCCTGATTATAACAATGATTATTTCCAACAAATTCAATATCATTTATATTCTCATTTATTCTCTTGTTCTATATGTTACATATTTATAAAAAGTTTTGGTAGTTCGATAAATACGTAACTCTCAAAAACCCAAAACTAAACATTCTAGAAATTGAATACGGAATTGAATAAATAATTACCTATATCTATTTCATTCTCTTCGTCCCATTTTGCGTTTCTCCTTTTATTTATTTATATCTTCAGATAGTTTTCGGTTCGGATTTCCATTTGGAATCTTTCCAATTCCCAATCGAATTGGTGTCATCCATTGTAGTAGTGGTCAGTAATAGTAAAACTTAAGAGATCAAAGATAGGTATCGATGCATCTATGTATGTACTTTAAAAAGGTTTTCCTTTTTTTTTTTATTGTTGTGAATCTAATGGATAGTGGAATGAACAAAATAAAAACCCCGCAAGATTGCTACACAAAGTTCGGTAGCCTAAAATAAAACAGTTGTAACCTGATCAAAAGCCAAACTTACTGGAAATTAATAATTGATAAATTTAAACATACGATTTGATTAGTTCCAATGTGTAAGTGAATTTGGAACATGACAAACATGACACAATCAATAGGCACACAATCATCAATCAATTACCCTTTAGATATATCTATGTATAAATAAAGTTTGCTCCGTTTTAACATGGACAGTGAAAATGTGCTGACATCGCCATCAGCGATCAATACGAGTTAACATGTGTAAGCTGTTTTGATAGACAATAAAATACCCGTGTATATTCGAAAGCTTCTGCTTGGTAAATGCTGAATTGTTATTTTATTTTATTTATTTTTCCTGTTTGATGCTATATTTAAAATAACCCTTTTCGTTTTAAGTTCAGTAACTATAGTAGAAGCAATATGTCATACATATTGTTGTCATTTATTGTTGATCGTTTGTTTTTTTTTGCTCGGGGATTTATTTAAGTATAGCGTCTCCTTATCTTAATAGAGATTGACTAAAGATTTCAAAGACCCTTTGGCATCGCCAACCCTTTGGCGATGCACCTAGTTGAAATGGATTTTCTGTTGAAATAATTTTTTAAAACAAAAAGTTTTACATTTGTAAAGAACACGATGGCGGTACGTCGTTGATGTTACGAAGGTGTAAATTCTGTGAAGCCGTCTTCGTTGGTCGCTTCGCCTATATCGTATGAGCTTAGCTTATCTGATGAAATGTGATGCAGCGAAACCAATCAGTGAATGGGTTCTTAGTTTGTTAAAACTAAGATAACTGATTATAATTGTATCTTGTTCTATTATTTGATATTTAAATTGCTAATAGAAATTTGCCTAAATTATTCGATTAAATCCGTAGCAGCAACATAAATAACAGTAATTCAAGATTACAATTCTTGTAATTACTTTGAAATATAATATTCCATATGCAACTTTATTATTATTTCATTTTTTTATCGTTTTTTTCATCTTAAGTTTTGTAGATCTTTTTCCAACGAGTATAGCCTGCTCATACGAATATTAAGAAAATCTCCCCTTTTGGCTTTTAGTTGTTTAAGGAATCTTATTAAGATAAGTATCGATTACATAGTAGGTATCACATTTTTATTGATATACTAATACAAAAGGGCAGAACGTAAGCTGATTTCTTACGTTTATCTATCTATATTTATCTATATTTTTCTTCAAACATTTTCATTTTACAATTATTTAATTAAAAAATGAAATAATCACATGTGCCCAAAAAAATGTTATTATTCTTGATTACAGTATATAAAAGAATAACACTGGTCACTTTTTATTATATACATAGATCCCAAAATAAATTTTAATCTTGTGCTTGCTATATCTAAACTGATTAATCGATCAATCAATTATTATCAAAATTGGGTAGTTGCCAAATGACACTGAAGAAAGAAAGAATAAAAAAGAACGTGGAAAGCGGCGTCGTGAATGTGGATGAGGGTGGTGACGTGAAGGGTAAGGATAAGATTGAGGATGACGGCACGACGCCGTCTGTGAATGACATAAAAACGTGACTAAGATTCAAGATTAGTGTTGAAGAAGGAATAGGGGAACCGAACTAAGAAAATATGAAACCCATTCATTTTCATACCCTCCACAAAAAAAAAAAAAAAAAAACTGAAATCGAAATGTCTGACTGACATATTCAAACCACTTTTTTTCCAGTTTCCAGGATTAAATGGTATTCATGTATAACCTTACGCTATAGAAATGTAGAAGGTGCGCAATGTGTGTCTAATCTGTTCGGTGGAATACAAAAACCAGGTTAAACGTGTAAAGGCGGTATATGAGAAGATTTTCTTGGGAAAGAAATTCGAATGAAAAACGTTAAGAGAGATTGATGATTGATCAGTCATCAATTCAGATTTAGAAAAAAACAATATTATGAAATTGATGAACAGATCCGAAAAAAATGGCGAGCGTTTTATTTTAATGAAGAAAATAAAAAATTAACTTGATAGTCGAGAGCGCAAAAAATACGTAATTTCAACTTAGTGTGTATATATAAAAGAAACGAATAAATTTAATAAGAAATGTCGAAAGGCAACGAATTCAACAGAAAATATATTAAATGCATGAAAAATCAAGAAAGGAAAGTTCAGGATCAAAGATGTGCCTCTTTTCTTTTCTTTTTTTGGTGAATAGAAAAATCTGTTTAAAAAAACTAAATAGATTTTGAAGTACTAAAAGAGTGCCATTGGCGAAATAACATTATTCCAATGTTGAACTAAAAAAATGGAAAAAAAACTGGATCGGATTTTTCCATTACGATTCGATTTTCGCATTGGAAGGCGGAATTTAGATTATGGAAGATTACAATAGATTTAACAATCCGAATAAAGAACATTGTGACTGTTCTATATTCACCTTGTTTGTAACTGACTGGCATTGATATAGCCGCATATCCGATACATATTATTTATCCCCATTAGACATTTTATGAATACAAATAACTTGGTGACCAACTAGAGACAAGACGAATGTTGGTGAGAAAGTTTAAATTGGAACGTTGCATCAAATCCCTATCCATTTGTTTCTGAAATTGGCCACGTAGGCTTAAACTATTACCCATTTTCCGTGTAATCCGTCACACCCTTAACATTCCACCGAAAACTAACAAGACCAATCTGACACCTGCCAGAAAATAACTAATTATTCTTTACGCTTAAGCTTTTCGAAAATAAACTCGGCAAAATAGTTAAAACGAAAATAAATCTTAAGTTGACGCATTTAACAATAGTAATTTTCTTCTTCGGGTTGCAGAAAAGACGAAAGAAAAAAAGTAATAATAAAATAAAGGGAAAGAAAGATTTTTCAAGTTGGTAGGAAAAATTAGGTCAATCTTTGTAATAAAAATCCAAGGGAGTTGGGCGGGAAATGTTGAGAGAGACCGTAAAAATGTTGAACAATTTTTCTAACAAAACGAAAGCATAGAGCATATACATACTTTATGTAGGTATTGCAGTTTTCCTTGGTTTAAACTGAATTTTTTATTATCGTAGTGGAAAATGCACATTTAATTCAGACATTTTATTTCAGATTCATCTCAAGAAATCGTAGAATCTTAAATTAATAATAATATTTAAATAAATTTGTAAGGCAGACATTTCATTTATTCGTAATTATGACAGCAAAATATGACGGGGTAATAGGAATAGTGTGATTATCTACATATTAGGTTAGTTCCATCAAGCTGTTTGAAATGTTATCAGTTACGCAGTCAGATCTAGTTTACCATACACAAAAAGGGGAGCTATCTACAATTTTGATTTTTTTTCTACTGAATTATAAAATAAAGTCAAACAGTCTGCTGGAACAGCAGGAATATTAATTGTATATTATTTTGCGATACATAATGTGTAGGCAGTCTACAGTGAATAAATCCCATAGCAATATACATGCCTACATACATATGCGTTCTAATTAAATGACCTATTATTATTGGGACTATTACTTTGCTAATCCCCCATATTCGTAAAATAAATCGATAGGTCACCTCCTTTACAACGACTTATATTTTTACATCCTTTTCATTTTATGTAGTGAATTTATATATATGTATAATGAAAAACATTCAGGCAAAAAAATGTCTTTAATTCATATTTCAATAATTCAATATTAGTATACTTTACTTTTACTATTTTTGAAGGAAAGCTTGAACTTTAAAAAATGGAAACCAATGATGGCTTTTTTATAAGCTGTAGCTCGACATAATCAGATTGTGCTAGGTTAACAGCAACAATTTAGCGCAAGCTAAGACTTTACTTATCTTGTTTTGCTCCATTTCTTCTCTGACTGTATCCAATTTTGTCCAAGCAGATTATAAATAAAACGTATAAAACTCATTTTAATACAAACGCACAAAATAAATGAGTTCCAGAAAGTTTATACGAGTAACTTTAATAAAAGATACGGAAATACTAATTATAACTCACGAAACAACTTTAAAGATAACATAGGAAATTAAGTTTCTCGATGTTGTAAAGTAAAGCATTTAGCAAGTTTCGTATAAAATTGTTACGATTTGCTCAACATGCAAAAGAGATTTTATTTTGGTTTATTTTTGTGTTTTAGGTAAATAAATATTTGTTGGTATGGTTATTTGTATCGTCGAAATTTCGAAATTGATTTTCATAGTAATTTCTATTATGTCTTGTTGTATGTATAGGATTAGGATTATAATTTGAACTATTAAAAAAATAGCAGTAACAATATCTAACGAAAATGGTTATTTCCAAGAATATGTTAGTACAAAGGAAGGTCTTCATTTTGGTTTTTCCTTTGGCCGTAGGTATACCCATGTGCATGCATTATTTACATTGTTATTTCGTTTCTTTGTGTGTTTGCATACATTACTTCTAAGCTTTCGACGGTGTTAATAAGGGTTTATTATTATTATCATTCGATCTTTTTTTATCTTAAAACTAGGAGTAAATACTTTAAAAAAGGCTTTAATATTTATTAAAAAATAAATAAAACGTTCGCCTTGATTCATTTTTAAAACTGTAGTTTTAGATTTTTATTATTCACTTTGCATCATGATTTTTTCATAGCATAGAATGACGTTCGGCAAATAGTTTAAAATTCACAAATTTGCAAAAAACTACCCATGTAAATTCGTAATTCATGAATTCTACTCATATGAATATTTATTGCAATCATCGCATTTGACCAAACTTTTATAAAAGATTTATCTTTGTGATCTGACGTCAGAGAGCATGAAATGACGCGATTACAGCACAGCAATGTCAACAAGAAAATAGATGTCGCACCCACCCTCTACAAGATAAATATCATTTAATTTTGTTGTTGATAAAGAGAGATAGGGAGTATTTTATTTCAGCATAAAATACAACCTGATTTTACGTCATATCTTTTCTGTTTTTCATTTTAATTTGCTCTTTTACTCATCCTACATACACGAAACTCAGAAGACTTTTGAAGCGCTTCATATTTTCTTCAATTTATTATTAACGAACGTCTGACGCCTAGATTTGTTTTTTTTTTTTTTGGTTTTGCTAGTTTTGTCGTCATCTTTTAATATTTCTCATCTCATTTCTGGAGGAAATGGATTCCAATTCTCATTGGAAACTTCAAAAGCTTGATGTTGCTTCTGAAAGATGCTTATTTATAGTAATATCAAATACCGTTAGTAACATAGTTTTTGAGGAAAACACTATAAATCAAAAAAAGAAAAATCGAAAATATAGAAGAAAATGTAGAAATTATAAAAACTTTGCTTGTTCATCTTATCTCTAGACACCACTAAATTTGAATCTTGCCCAACTCGTAATGTGTGGGATTAGGATAATGGATACTAGAGAACGTTATTTCAACAAATTTGTGCAAAACAAACCATATGTATATGTTTAGTTGAATTGATTTTTCATGTTAACTTAGTTTAAAGGTTATAACTTGTAACAAAATATACCGGTATATGAATTATAAAAAATTCAGTGGGCCCCATTTCAATTGCTTCCAATTTTGCTAAAAAATTAATTAAATGGTGTACCTATGGTTGTTCTGAAAACATCATTATTTTATCATCACGATACATGTGTATACAAATGAAAGTCGTATTTTTCATTATTGCAATACAAACTTGTCTAATTTTTCTTTAAGATTAAACTGAAGAAAATTAGAAAAGTTTAAAAGATACACTTTTATTATTTTTTAACCATATGCATCGTGGCAGCATAACGTGTCTGCTGATTATTGATATAATAAAAAAATCGTCTTGGTCCTTTTTGTTTTTAAACTTTACTTTTACTATTATGTGTATTTACTTTAATAAGTTTTTATTCTTTCAACTAGAATTCCCAGTTTCAGAATGAGTACTTGAATTCTCTCTTGAGAGCAAGACTGTTTTCAAGTTGTTGCATTAAACTGAATTGTTTGTAGGATATTTGCAACTATTTTTCCCTTCTTTTGTATCATTGTTGTATTTTTTGTTGTTCTTTATTTCTTTAGAAACAAAACAAGAATTGGAAGACCTAATGAGCGATATAAAGAAATCTGCCAACAAAGTGCGTGCCAAGTTAAAGGGTGAGTATAACAGTATATGTACTTGTAAGTATGTAATAGAATATAAAGTATTGTTAGCTAACATATAAAATGAATCTTAAAATGTTCTGCGGCATATGTTGGGTTCTCCATTTTCCAATTTTAAACGCTTAAATATTTTCTTTTAGTATTATGGGTATATAAATTTCTTGGAGACTGTTTTTTCGACAATCAATTTCAGACCAAATGTGAGGTTATTTTCATTTTAGCTGTAATATTTTTAGTGAAAACTGGGAAAAACTTGAAATATGATCGTAACTGACATTTTAACTTATAGAGTATGAAAATTTTGGGGCCAAAAATTTCCATTTGGCTGATTAGAAATACAATTAATCATACTGATTTAATCAATATATGATATTTATGTAAATTTAAATTTCATACAAGTAAATAGTTCGGATTTTTCTTAATGAATTACAGTTTTTATTTCTTTAAAGTATTATAAAAGCATTTTAAAATTACCAGATATCTGTATGGAACCCCATTTGTGGATTTGGTCTCTAAAAATAGCGGACGCGCGTTACAGTTCTAATTTGGCAGAATTTTCATTTAAATTTCATTCCTTTCAATTACATCTTTTTGCTTAACTTTTCTGTTTTGCTGACAACATTTTATAAAATATCATTTACATATACATACATAATATTAATCTGTTTTTGCATTGTTTATCCTCTAGCATCATTTTATAAACGATGAGACATTGTATCTATCCCATTTAGCATTTTATATATGTAAATTTTCTGCATTTAGCTGACCGCTCCATTAAAATGATAAACGAGGATAAAGGATTCGAAATTAAATTCCCATTATCTGGAACAACGAATTTTTGCGAAATATGTATTTCCATGCTCTTTTTTGGCATTGTTTTTCGGAGCGGAAAAAAAGGATCTGATTGTTTTTATCACATGGGACTGTGCGATTAATGTCTTTACGTAATAATTATATGACTATAGAGGATATTTAAAATGCCAATTGGGATTATCTGGAAATTGATGGTCTCGGCGTTATTTAATACCATTAACGAGAAGGATTTATTAACGGAACTCAATAGAATAGAATGGACAAGAGTAGTAGAGTCAACACAGTATAAGAAGTACATAAAAAGTTCACTATATACGTCCATATAAATTTCGAAATTTATTATGTTCTTATACGAATTTGACTCTACAAACACGCTACAAACTTTACTTACATTACTTTTTTGCAAATACTTTTTTTATAATTACGATAATAAATATACACACTAATTGTTTGTTTCCAAAATTATAGTTATAGAACAAAGTATAGACCAAGAAGAGACAACTAATAAAAACTCGGCAGATCTTCGAATACGGAAAATTCAACAATCAACATTATCCCGAAAGTTTGTGGAAGTAATGACAGAATACAACAGAACACAAACCGATTACAGAGAACGATGTAAAGCAAGAATAATACGACAGTTAGAAATTAGTAAGTTCTTTTAAATTCGTTTCTATTTCTTCCAAAAAATATCGTCGTCGATTGTATATTTTTAGTTAAAATTCTGAATTAAATAACAATTTTGGACATTGCTCACTTTTAGCGGGAAGAACAACAACCAATGAAGAATTGGAAGAAATGTTAGAACAAGGCAATTCGGCAGTGTTTACACAAGGCGTAAGTGTCCCCCTTTTTTTTCTCATGGTGCTCTATATTGCTATTTTCCGAAGATCAAAAGCAAAATTATTTAATGGAGATTGAATTATCCTTTTATAGATCATAATGGAAACTCAGCAAGCGAGGCAAACATTAGCGGACATTGAGGCAAGACATGCTGACATTATGAAATTAGAAAATTCAATTAGGGAACTTCACGATATGTTCATGGACATGGCAATGTTGGTGGAAAATCAGGTAATTTTCAAGTGTTGTGTTTGATACAAACTAATTTTAGGAATTTGAACTTACTTTATACCACGAGTAGGTAAGAGTTTTCAGGCAGTTTTCCACTTAATGTAATTTGGAGAGAGTAAATCATGAAACTAGATTATATTGCAGGAAATGTATATTATAGATATAACAGAAGATTTTTCAGAAAAATCTATTAATGTTATCTTTATAATTTTACGTATGATAATTTCCCAATCGCGTAATATGTGTTACTCAGTTCTTTTTTGTATTTCGTTTACGAATTCGAAACTTTAATTGATTAAATAGAAAGTTACTACTGCCTAGAAACTTTTCAACTTTAACGTGTAATGTATATTCAGCGAAAATTTATCGTTCAAGAAAAATTATATCGTCGGAAAAACAGCAATATTCTTAGTATTATTACGAAACTTTTATCACTAATTTTCGCGCTTGAATTGAAGCGATTCGGTTTTTCCTTCCATTTTTTATCGAGGTTAATCTAATTCAAAGTAAAGTAATTAAATAAAAACATGGATGAATTTATTTTTTGCTATACATGGTGGCTAAGCGGAGTTGTCATTAAATTTAATCGCATACACGTATAAGCAACTATCTGTTTCCAACAATTGTAAAAGGCAACCCTGAAAAATCAACAATATATATGCGATGCAAAATATCTACAATGTATTACAATGAAAAACAATTTAATGAAGTTTCATTAGAACGAACGGAATTATTGATTCGATTTCCAATACATAAAGTAATATTTATTTTACTTTTTATTTTGTGTTTTCGTTTATTCAATTATGTAAACATGGTTTCTATCTTAGCCGAAGTAAATTTTCGGTTATATCAATTCTTTCAATGTCTTATCCCGATAAAACTGCAACAAACGAATATTTATAAATTAAATATAAGGGGTTTCCCATCGTTAAAGGTCTAAATTGGATTTCGAATGGAAAATATTTTCGATGTCGACTGTATATGAAACAAAAAAAAAACTACAAAATTTAAATTCTTCATTTTTTAGAGATCCGAAATTATAAAATTCATAAATAAACTACCATATCATATGTGAATAGGACCAAGTATCGCAAAGTGAGTTCTAACTAAAAATTAAAAAAAAATCGGAATTACTAATTTTTTGAAAAGTTAATAGCTTTTATATTCAAACGTAAATTAGAAACTCAAACATACATCATGCACATAAGCAAATATAAACTAATTTATTTATACAAAATTGTGCTAGAGTATTTCATTTCTATATGATTCTTGCTCGCCATGTTCTTGAATTAAAAAATATTTTCAAGTATAAAATATATATATAAATATGCAAATTACAGAGTTCAGAGCTAGTATTTCGAATGCACATGTAAATAAATTTGCGTGTGTTTTATTTATTTCATTCTCGCGCCTTGTTTTAACTTTATAATTTAACTTAACCCCTTTTTTCTGTTGAATGATAACATCTTTTCTAACAAATGAAAATAGCTACTTTTAGGCTGAAAATATGAAATTAATTTAAAATTTTTCATTTTCTTAATCATTTAAAATCGCTCTTAGCTTAGTATAAATCAATTTTAATTACCGAGTGGCACACTTTAATTTATAGTATGAGCACTAATGACAATGTTTGAATTTCGCTTGAGTTGAAATGGCCTGATTTAAATCTGGGGGCACGTTTCATGCGAATTTTTAAATAAAGTTTTATTTAAAATGTGGACATTCGCTTATAGTGTTTGACAATACACTAAATCCAATTGAATGCTCATTTTATAATTAAAACTACTGTTAAACATTAGCAAAAACTAATTGGCATTTTAACATCGCTTGTGGTATTATAGCATGTTCACAAACTATTCCAGACTCCTTATTGTCTCAGTTGCTATAACATTTATCTAATATAAACTTAGTTATTAACTTTGAAGAATGTTTTGGCAATCTTGGAGGTCCTTTGCTGTTTATGAGCTGAATAATTTACAGATAATTTATTATGATCATATACGTATACACCTAAATCTCATTTTATGCGAATATGGAGCATGCATACGTACATATTTAATGGTGTATTAAAAATAATAATTTTCATTTAATACGTTATATGAATTACAATGGAGAGCTAAATATTTCATTATATGCAAATTTTATTTACTAAAATTGTAAGTAGCTTAGTTCTTTAGTCGGTTAAAGGCATTTGACTAAACCGACAAGATTTAGTTTAATATAACATATTTTATTTCTCCAAAAGGAGATTTTGGTATACGCTCATAAAATCAAAAATAAAACATTCGCAATTATCGTGCCACTTTGTAAACTGGTTTATATGCATGTTCAAATTCATAATTTTTATTAAACTTCATTTCCCTTAATTCTTTTAATTGAATTCTACTAATGTGAAATGTGATGTCGCTTTATTTCTTTGAACTTTCAATTCGAATGGGGGTTATTGTAACTAACAATCTATCGTTCTTTTTTCCCGTAATACCATTCTAATAGGGCGAAATGATAGATCGCATTGAATTTCACGTGGAACATGCTGTGGACTATGTCCAAACGGCAACACAAGATACGAAAAAAGCTCTGAAATATCAAAGTCGCGCCAGACGGGTGAGTTGTTAGAGTTTTTCAACTACTTTATATATAGTTATTAAGTTCATTTTAGTCTTAAGAAAATACGTGTGTATATTAGCTTTTAATTTTTGATTTTTTTTGTTTTGCTTCCTTTTTGTTACCTTTTGTTACCTGATACAATCCAATATATTTGGTAACATACATTAAATTTCATTTATTTCATTCAATAAAATTTTGGCTTTATGTTGCACTAATTTTAAACATTACATACATACTATTTACTCTATTAAACTATCTATTACTACTAACTATACTATGTGTGCCTTTTTGTCACTTGGTGTTTGTAAATACAAATATGCTATGCGAATGTACTATTCAATTCATGTTTATGGTCTTGGTGCTGGTATTGATTGTTTAAATTCCATATTCCTTCACCCTGACCCGCGGATCTAAAAACCCCTCTCATATTCCATTATCCTTCGTTTTTCTTTTTCTATTTATACCGTCCTTAAAAACACCGAAAATAGGGTGAGCTGGTGGATAGGATCGAATTTCAAGTTGAAACGACCAAGGATCATGTCAATGAAGGTCATCAACAACTTCAGATTGCCGAAGAATATCAAATTAAAGCTAGAAAGGTAAGCTGTGCGTGATAATGATTGCTGGATGATTCTTATAAGTTTGTCTTCTCAATTCGAATGTTAGTTTGCACACTTGGAAGGTCTTGAAGAAGTGTACCCATTGAAGGGGATGGGATAAAAAGATAAGAAGAAAAAAATAAAGCACGTACTTAATTAATCTTTGGTTTTTCCGTGTATTTTAAAAATACATTAATTAATTTGAGATCACAGATCTTATTGAATAAGTATATCTTGCGGTGCAATTAGTGTTTCCTGTATAGGAAAGGTACTCATTTTTATTACGCAGTTTCTTAATACGGTAATTCGCAAACCTCAAAAAGTTTTACAGCTAGAAGTTGTATAGAAGTAGAAGCACTTATTTGAAGTAGAATCGAGCTTTTATATAAAACTATATAGTAGAAAATATTTTGCATTTTATTCTATATATTCACGTTTTTAAGTTTTTTTTT
Organism: Platypus cylindrus; assembly: GCA_949748235.1. NCBI lineage: Eukaryota > Metazoa > Arthropoda > Insecta > Coleoptera > Curculionidae > Platypus > Platypus cylindrus. The sequence goes on along the minus strand of OX456489.1, from coordinate 7,194,361 downwards.
TCCCATCACTATTTTTATTTTAAATTTAAAAAGATTTGTTTTATTGGAAAAGATTACAAAGTATAAAAGTTTCATATTTCTATTTTTTTTTTCTCAAAAATAGAGTAAAAAAGAATGGTAAAATTTATAATAATTATTGGAGAATGTCTTAGCATCCAAACGAGCATTGCGGGAATTTTTTTTATCTTTTCGAGATATCTAAAAACAATAACATCGATCAGTGAGTTCCGATGAAAATGTCGAAATAGCTATTTTGAAATTGAAGTTTCACTGGATAATTTCAGATAAAAAGAAGAAAATTGGCATTTAAATTATGCTGCTCTCGTTTGATATCATTGATGTTTTTGAAATAATATTGTCCAGCAATCGGATAATCCTTTTCCGATTCTTATAATATCCTTTTTTTATTATTTGTCGCATTCTCTGTTTTTCTGTTCTGTTTTTTTTTTTAATACACAGCTTTAGTTCTGGTCGGTCTTCTGTAACTGATAAATTCCAAAAGTGAAATATTGCTGTACATTACAGTAATAAATTAGGAAACATTGAAGTTTCCGAGGATATTTATCTTTTACAAAAATGACTTGTAGTGTGTGCTACAGCCAACCACAACCAAGCCAACTTACCTCACCTACCCACCCACATTCATGCCATCATTTGCCAAAAAGTAGCATCAATCACTATCTCCCCTTTTTTAGAGGCTTTCCATTTCGTAAGCAATTTTCTACAGAAAATTTATTAAGTGGCCATAATTATACTTGAATGTCCTGGTGTGCTTCATGTTATAAACGGATAATAAAAAGTGTTATTCAAATTTGAATTAATTTATTTTTGCTTTTTAAAAAAATATTCTTTTATCATACTAAGTGAGAACTATGATGAAGTCTAATTTTTAAATTTTAATCTAAGCCTTTGATAGTAGCATGACATTTATAATTATGACCACTAGTGTAGTGTTTTTGTCTATCCCAACATTTTGATTAGTACTGTTACTATTAGTTAATAAATTTAAGCTTCTGATGATCTGTTTTATACCAATTTAGAAGATAATAAATTTCCTAAAATGGAAGTATGATTTCATTATATATGTAACTTATGATTTATTCAAATTCAATTTCGTTTTTTTTTTTTGTAAATGTTCATCAGAAGTTTTAAATAGCAACTCTTATCAATTTTTTTCATTTCAGCTGAAAATGAAAATTTATTTTACGCTGAATGTGTGTCAAATACATTAAAACAGTATCGATCGATTTTTTCTTTTTTAATATCGTAATTAATTTAAAGAAAAATCAATTTTGAATAAATGATGAAGCAAATTGTAATTGCCTTCGTTTCAAGCAGTTAGCATTTAATAAGGAAAAGAAATAAAAAAGGAGTAACAATTATGTCATATTGGCATTGCAATATGAATTCACAAAATTAAATTTAAATAAATCGGAAGAATCATTCTTTTTTCTCTCTTTCTCATTCATGATTAATTCAATTGTAAGGTGTTCAAGTTAAGATTCATTGACTTGATGAATACGAAAATTACTACTGTCATAAGGGACGTAATTAACTAGTTAGCGAACACGATTCACTTGGGAACACTAAAATAAGACTATTAATATTAATAGTTATTTCTTATTAAAAAAAAAAAAACAATTGAAAAATAACATGGAAATGAATAAAAAAATTATTTCTTCAAAAAGATAAAGAAAATTTTAAAAATTCAGCAGGTAGTTTATATTCAAAGCGCTCTTTTTTTGTCGATTTTCTTCAGCTAAATCTAAAAACTTGGTTCAGTTTTCTTTAACAAAAACAATCAACGTGAGATTCAATTTAAAAAGAACAAGAAGACAACTATTTTCCACAATCAAACTCTTTTCTTTCTAGAATAAATTTCGAATTGAATAATAAAAAAGGAACTCAATATTTTTTTTTATATATATATATATATATATATACTTTATAGAATTGATAGGATTCACTTGAGATTTAAATCTTCATTTTCAGCGTACAATCTATACAGAATAAACAATATCATACAAACAACATAATCAACGTTTCAATTTATTTTTTAGTTGTATATTTGTAAATTCTATAAACCAATTAATATTTTTTAGTTTTTTTTTTTGTTCACAATATTGATTCCACACCCAATTTTTGGTATTTAGCAAATTATAATTTAGTTTATAGAATTCACATTCATAATTTCTTTTGTTTAATGTAACAGCAATTAATCTCTATTATTATTATTTTTAGTCATTTTTATTTTTCAGAAAAAGATCTTCATTATCATTTGCGTAGTAATCGCTGTGGTCATTCTCATAATTATTTTAGCTACAACACTCCGCTAAAAGAGATTCCACAAGCAACAAAATTAAAAAAAAAAAATCAGTTATTTCATTAATAATCAGTTAATAATCATTCATAATTGATGGTAAAGGAGAAGGATATGTAAAATATAAATACACAATATGTAGTATTAAATTGATTTTGTTTAAATATCTATGCCAAAGAACGAAATAAAATGTCACGGAATTACGCATCATTTTGGCTGATAATTTTCTAGGAACAGGCAGAGTAATTACAACCATGCAAGGATTACATATTGAACACCAATTATTTTGTATACATTTTTAATAACGGCATAAATATCTTAATCTATGTGACTTCAGTTAATAGATGAATAAGACACTATTTTCAAGAGGCCAAAGGCGAAGATTGTCATTGTAAAATACACATATATTTAGATTTTTATCCATTAGAAATACATAGTTTTTTTGTTTTTTGTAAATATGTGTAGTAATATTTTCTGGATTATGCTGAGCAGCTTTTTCCAAGAATTGAAACATTTCAATTTTAAAATTTACTAAATTTGTTTACATCATTTCGGAAATATAGTTGCCGGATTAGCTTTTTTAATACATATTAATAATCAATACCTACTAAAGCAATGATTAAAAAAAAATACACAAAAACAAGAAATTAGCAATAATAGGATTGAAAATTTGTATGTATGTCGTAATTAGGATTCGCACGCAATAATGTATAAATTACACAAAATATAGAATCAGTTATTTACTTAAGCAGTATTCTTTAATCAATCAATTTTCATAAGCAATAAACTCTTTTATGAATGCATATAAGGATTTGGCTTCCAACTTTTGGCTCATAATTCTGAATTATTTTTTTGCCTAAAATTAATCGCATCAAATTAACAATGCTGCTATCGTACTTAATTATATTAAATAGGGAATTTAGCAAATCCGATTTTTCTTTTTACGTATAATGTAAATATTGTATATTATATACAGACTTTAGCAAACTAGAGAAAAAAGAAAGTATCCGTAATAAACTGACATTCTTACTTAAAATCCGATTTATTAAAAATTGTATATAATTTTGTCAAATATAACATGAAATTTACTAGTTAATCATTTAACGCATCGTATTAATCAAATATGTAATATTTGTAAGGAATTATGTATAGGAAAATTCAAAATTGTGAATGTTTCACAGAAATTCTAATTAGAATGTAATATTGATAACTTGCGTGATAATGGCAAAATATTTCCCAAACAGTTTAATCATATACAGAGTATTTTACTAACTATAACAATAAATTTTAGTCTGTCGCGTTAATGTATGACTTGTAAAACACCCGATACATATAAATATTATAAGTAAATATACTAAACTGTGATTTATATTACGAAACAAAAGATAAAAAGGATTGTAATAATATTTGTACTAAATTTGTTTTTATATGTGATCGGGCGATCAATTTGATACAAGACGATGTTTTGGCAATACTCAATGATGTAAAATGTGCTCTGGATTCAGTACATTGGTGATAAAGTATACACATTTTATTTACATTAGGTTAAAAAAGAATAAATGTAAGATTTGAAGTTACAGTTTACTTGATCATTGTTGAAATATTGGAGCAGTTTAAGTTTCAAATTAGTTTTATTCATATTAATACATATGTATTAACTTATAAGTAATATAAATATTAATCATAAGTCATTAAGTTATAATAGTAAACTGTAGCATCAGAACTTGAATAATGGTGGTTTTACTTACATTTTTGAATGCATTTAGATAAAAAAAAAATAAGAAAATAATTTTGCATAAGTAATAACTATTATATTAATGCCAAAGATGATCCCTATTTACAGAATGTCATCTTCTAGCTATAGAATAATCTGTATTATGTATTTAATATTCATACATCGTATCGCATTATGCTTTTCATCTATTCATATTATTTGCCTAAAGAATTTATATGAAAATATTATTTATTAATACATTATATATTTTTATTTTATGATTATTTTCTTTTATTTTTGTTTTCGTGTTCCTTAAAGTACATGATTTTGTGCTGAATGACTTATTTTAACATTTACAATGTTTGTTCATCTTTCCATTAAAAGTTGATTTGCATTATTTTCAGTTTTTTTTTTTTTTTTTTATTCATTAACTTATAATTTTAACTATAATTATAACTAAGTTATAATTAACTTATATCTTTGCTGTAAATGAAGTCAATATCACTATCCAATATAAAAGAAGTGACAAAATGTAACACATGGTATAGTATAAATAAGAGGGAATCAATTAAAGTATATAAATATTAATAAAGTTAATAATTCTTTTTGCTATTTTAAAAAATTGCAGAAGAAGATTATGATTATGATTTGCCTAGCGGTTTTGGCAGTTATAATAGGCAGCACTATTCTAGGATATTTCGGCGTAGGATAAATGGTAAGCGAATTATAACAAACTACAATATAAATAAATACCTAGAAGGAAGAAATTGAAATAGAATTTACGGTAAATACCAAAAGATTCCCATATAACAGGAAATATTAAAAACTTTATTTCTTACTATACATTTTTTTATGTTTCAGTTCTGTTTCTTCACAATCAATGACACAAAATCAATGAAAAAGAATGCAATAACCATTTTAAAGCGGCTTTGCAACTACAGTTTTTCCGTATTCTCATTTAGCTAGATTTTTAACTTTTAATTACTATTAGGTAGATGACATTAGAGTAAACTATCTAGAATATTAATAAAGTTTTTAGTTTTTAGAGTCAGTTAATTTAGATTTGGTAAGTTAGATTCTAGAATTCGATAAATTGTTGCCCTTGCAATGAAATAAAATAATTTGTGAATATTTTCGTTGTTATAAAGAAGCTCGTGTGATATTTTTAAAATTCCTATCGTATTATTTCATGTTTTTCATTTTCTATCGAGTAACCTACACATTCGTGTATAAACTATTTTATTTTTAATGCAAAATATCACTGATTCGATTATACATTGTCTTAGCTTGTCATCTTTGTTTTCATTTAGCATCGAAATTTGACTTTAATGAATCTCATATCTGAAATATTAGGAACATAATCATTTCGTATATAAAAAGATAACTACTAGTTTTGACATTCCCACATTGAAATTCATTCCTACTTGATCAAACTGTATATTCATAAATAGTTCACAATATTTTCTTTAATGCATAATTGACAATGATTCTAAAAAGCCTATTAACGTGTAGGTTTATAACATCAATACATACTTAAAGAATATTATATTATTTTACGTACATTAAGATCAATATTCTAAAAATACTGACGTCGATTGTGTGGCTGGCAAATTATTTTCAAATAAAAACATGAAAATAAAACAGACTTTCCTTTTTTCGTTCTGAGTTATTTCAGCCAGTTAAAATGATTATATTTATTCTAATTTTTTTTATGTAAATTGAAAGATGCACAATCAGTAGCTTTTCGTGGCCTAAAAAATTATAAAAAAATGTAAATCACCATGTTCCATCAGTACCTGTTACTAAATACTATTATGATTAGTACCAGTAGAAAATGTTGTCTATTATAAATTTCATAGTAGAGAGATCTTTTAGAATATTAGCATGTACAGGACTGAATGTAGAAGCTATTGTTTATATAATTTATAAACAATTAGGCCGCAATAACTGTATGCGTGATTGATTTCCGTTGTAAATTCATATTTGTAATTTAAGCTACCGATTGAAGCAGCAAAGTACCCATCATGTTTTTCAAATTTACTTATAAGAGTTAATTTATTTATGGTTTAAAAAGTCTTCTTGTCTATTTTTTTATACCTACGATATTTATTTCTTTGTAATATTGTATAAACTACTATAGTTAATTATTTTTGTCTGCAGATATGCCTATATAAATATACTTTTTTTAGTCTTGATTGAATAATTTGTCTTCCGATTGTAAAAACAAAATTTTTGGTTTTTCTTTTCTTTCTGTTATTCCTTTATTCAAACTGTTTATTATTAAGCTTTCAAAGATCTCTAAAATAATTACATACACGTAATGTATGTGAAATTTAAACGGTCATCGTGTAGGATGATCACCATTGTATTGTAGTTAGTTACACTAAATATATATACTTTTATTAAAAAATAGTAGACAATTAGAATTAGGTAAATTTTAAGGTAGTTTTCAAAATTCCACTAATTTGTTACAATTTGTTCATATTTTATTAACATTTTCGTCATTATTCTCCGATCGAATTTAAGTTGAACAACGAACATCGTTTAAGATTAAAAAGTAAGAAAAATTATTCTTAAAGGTTGCACTTTATCCTAATTATTGGTGAGTGACAAGGAAAATTTAGTGGAAATCAGAATTAATAAAATATTCAATAAGTAAATTTATAAATACGTATTAATTTATAAATTTGTTTGCATTATCAAATCTATAAATTCCAATTGAGTTTCAGAAGCAAAAGAATTGCATCCAGTTAAATGCCGATTAAAATGATTCTTTAGAGACAATACATTTTGCAACTTACCAGTGGAATTCGTTAGTATATAAACCGCATGTATTATTAATTAATATTTTATTCTAGTCCGATATTTAATTATAATAATCAACATAATTGTCAATTGGTTAAGTAATTTGTTTGTAAATTATTATTATTATGTACTTATTAATATTGTTGCATTCGATTATGAAAAAATCATGCAGAAGTGAGATTTACTATTTAGTGAACAATATTTATCACGACTTAAAATAAGTTAAAATTTAAAAAAAGAAGATAATAATAATAATGATTCATAGTCGATATTATAATTCATAATACTATATTACTTAGCTAGTCATAAATTTAATAAAATATTGTAGATTTTAGTATTAACAGATAAGTACCTACGTGGTGTTTTAAAATTCGTATATTAAACAAGTTATATCATTATTATTCTTATATTATGTAGAATATATCAAAGTGAAATACATAAATTTGTTATCACTGTACAAAATGGCAATACACGATTACAAGTAAATATATATTTTTGTTTGATATAATGGTGGTCTATAAGTCGGGTGATTTTTTTCTTTTAATCTATTAATTGTTTCATAAAAAGGAATTATATAAATATCATTAATATCTAATAAATATATAGTCAAGCTGTAATATCATTAAAGTTAATTTTTCAATACAATGAGTTTATCTCGTCTGCTTTTTTGATACACAAATGGCAAGTAGAAAATTTGCTTTTAGTTTTTATTAAAACGTTTTTAATGCCAATTTTCTGAAATAAAAACTAGCTTTGTTCCAAGTTGTAATAAATCCACCATTAGAAGGCGATGATTTGCAATTTGTTTTATTTTTTAGTCCGACACTAATGTCGATCACTTGGAACAAAACTAATATAATAACTAATTGTATTAAGCAAGCACATGGGAATTGACATGTACGCGTGCGATAAAGTAACATATAAAGTCACCTCTCTTATAGAATGAAACTGCCTCTGAAACATTATTGTAGAATTATTAGTTACATAATTAATTTAAATATGTGTTATGGTTCATTCTTCCGACTTCCAATCTAGATTATTGTATCCATAAATGAAGAAAATATAAGAAACCGATATGTTCTGTAGAAAATTATTTTATTAATTTAAATAATTATGAATAGCTTTCGAGAGAATGAATGTTTCCGTTATTTTTTTTATAGCAAAATAATTAAGCACAAACATTATTTGTTAGAATCCCATTGTTTATTGTGTAAATTTAAACAATAATAATAATAATTCATAGTGTATTATTAGAATATCGATTTTGGTGTTTTAAATTTTCATTATTATAAGAAACTTTATGCAATAGCCGTTAATCATGCAGCATTTATTTGAAATAAAGATATACATTAATAACTCCAGAAAAATGTGTTTAGAAAAGGCACACATAAGAATAACTAACGGCTACTATGCAAAGATTTCAATTTAATCCCTCACTCGTGTGTTGTGATTCCTATAGATTTAGTAACCATTTCAGCACCATCTGTATGTGAACGTCTTTTTCTTTATTATACTTAATATTGGCAAAATATTTGTGCTGTGTGTTTTTCTATTCCTTTTTGTTTTTAGCAGTTTTAGCACATAGCTTCCTTAATTATCATTAATTTAAATTTATCACAAACTTGATTTGTGTTGTCATGTCATAAAGGTAAGATATTCTAATTTGATCTTAACCTTGTTATGCAGTTGTTCCTGGTATTTCCAAAATCCAGCTTATCTTACTAGGCATAAATAAATATATGTAGACAATAATTATAATTATGAAACAATTCATAATAAAGTTCTATAATTGACGATTTCGTCGTTTTCTAATCTATCATATTCCCTTATTTAAAATTATTTTTAATTAGAACATATTTCAGACTTCAATGAATTTAATTTAGTTCGGGGGATAAGGTTGAAAGCAAAATGATATAATACAAATGCCGACATCTTTTAACTTCCTTATATTCAAGACATAAAACTTGTGTAGATGTCTAATTTCTATTTGAATTTAATATTAAATTTAACATTATCATATCAACATTTCATATTCTTATATCTTTAAAATAATAAAACCGAAGACTGACAGCTCAAGATCAATTCATATTCATCAAAACACTCCAAATTCCAGACATCATTGAATCAATAAATTAGGATTTGTAATTTATGCTTTAATGCCTGTTCAAAGACATTAGTTCAACACTAACCATAATACACCTTAGCTACTATTCTCAGCGGTTGAAATTTAACGAATATAATCCTTGGTACTGGTCCAAATTATTTAGCAAAATAATTATCACTCAATAAGCTTTATTATGGACAGTGGCGGTCGATGAACGCAACCATTATTTACCATTACATAATGCATGTACGTGCCCATACTATAACGCTATATTTTCTGTTTTAAAACTTAAGTGAATAATTTACCATAATTAAATTCGATCTATCCATATTATTGTTTAACTCCGTTCATACATATAATTTACCGAAAAGGCGAAAAATGTAAAATCTTTTAACAATTTAAATTTAACGCCAAAAAAATCCGTATATGTAATTTGGCAACGTTGCGTACCACCTAAAAGTGCTACAAAATGCAAAATAAAATCGATATTTTTCAAATTATTATTAATATATGTTGTAAATGTAGATTCATCTTTAATTTTCTTTGAATAAGTGTGAGCCAAAATTGCTGTCACAATTTTCTCCCTTTGTAAATGCAATCGTAAATTTTCTTTTCTTCAGTTCGCCGTTATTATTTTTCTTTCAATTTTTATAATAGCTCCATTAATTATCATGATTAAAAATATTGTTGTTTTGTGCATTACAATTGTATCGGCAAGAGGTAAGAACAAAAAAGGATAGAAACTTTCGGTACATTATTTTATTTTATGCTGGGAATCTATTGTAGTTACATATTACAATTTCTGTAATAGTTAATATATAATAGTGCGGTTGATAACACCCCATGGCATATGGTATTACATATTTGGATTATACTTGCGAATACGCTCTCCAGCATCGTTAATTATTTAAATATTTCGCGCTGAAACAATTGGCCTAAATTTTTCTTTTTATGATTAAAATTTTAAAAATTTAAATTCTTTTTAATCTTCATTTCAGCTGAACGTCCCTTCAGAACCCTTGATGGCGAGAATGACTGGCATAAAAGATGGTTTCCATTCGGCCCGAATGAAGGAGATATGAATATGAATATTGCCGTAAATGATTTTAAAAGTTTAACAGATTCTCGGCATGGAGTAGCTATGGGCGTAGTTGATAGCGAATGTGATGATGGCAAAGTACATATTGGAATTTATCTATATTACTTAGTTAACTTTTTCTGTTAATTACCAGATTTTTTAGAGAAATTTAGAAAAGGATTGGTACAACAACGTAGATAATTTTACGTGCTTCGAAAATAAACAGTACTATGCACCAAAGGAGAAAGTCCATCCACTCTATAGTATTGAATATATTCCAAAGGAATATAGTGTAAGAAGTTTTATGCTATAAGGAAGTTTTTAAATTATAACAACTTTTTTTTTAAGGCTCAACATAAATGCATGAATGAATCAATTGAATATAGCGAAAGGATACCAACTTTGTAAGTATTGTGAGATAATATGTTTCTTTTTTTATTATTTTGTCTTGATCTCATACATGATCATATCAAACCATGTTACATGATAACTTAATATGATAATTACCTAATCTAATTATTTAAAACTTGTAGTGGAACACATCGTCCTCTTTGGGCTGTGTACGGAGAATACAAATTTTTACCCCGACAACGTTGGCTTCATAATATGGAACATGGAGCCATCGTGATGCTTTATCATCCTTGTGCTAATTGGAATGAAGTTTTTCTTTTATCTAAAATTGTAAAATCTTGTCTCTACCGACATATAATAACCCCTTACAATCTATTGACAGCGATGAGGGTAAGCAATTGAAGATTATAAGTGACGTGTTGGTGGCGAAATAAAAACAAAACAAAGAAATTGAATAATGTAATATTAAATTAGCAGACAATTCTTTCTAAGAAAACCCCAACTATTATTTTTGAAAAGATAGACTAGAGATTTTTTTTTTGGTGGTAGAACCGCAGACTTGCGGTCTACCACTTGCGGCATGCACAATATGGATTATTTATATACTAACTAATACATAAACATATATAGTAGATGTTATATCCATTAGTAGATTTTTTTGAAGCAACTAACAATGTAACCGAGAACAGAAACAGACGTGATTTCACACCAACCTTCAATTTTATGTAGAATTTTTACAGTATAAAGCAGGAACTGTAATAGTAGTAAATGTTAATGTTATGTCTTTTTGGGGTTACTACGGCTTGTTTTAAATTTGGACAACGAAATCTGATAATTTATCCTGAATAGTATGAACTTTAAAAAATGAATTTTACATAGTAGAAAATTTGACTTAGCTTAAAACATGCGAATAGTCGCATGTTTTAAGCTAAAAGTGATAAATACCCTATCACTAACTGATACTTTATTACTATAATGTACCACACAGTATCACTACATTCATACTACAGCTCTACATCTGTTTCGACTTTTAAAATCTCAACTTGATATTTTAAAAGTGAATGTTGGTTGAAGCGGTTCATTCAAGTTTACTTCGACTACCGTCGTTTCGCTGCGCACCCATTTCTTTCTAGCATCTGTATTGCTGCAGAAGACACTTCATGATTTTATTCAAGATAGGTTTATATACCTGAAGCGCTTCGAAGTCTAGCAACATTTTTGCTGCAGCAAATTTGACAATTTTAGAAAACGGTTCGGGTCAAAGCATTTCATTCGGCATGCAGTGAAATTGAGGTTTGGCAACACGTCGAATTCTGTTAGCGGTTCTCGCATAATTCCCAACCCTGATCTCAAGTATTTTTTTGTATTAGGTCTATAGTAATACAGAAACATTTGACAACATCGAATGATTAAAATTGAAGGAAAAGAAATGTCAAAAAATAAACGAGACCTAACCTAATGCGAAACAATACTTGATAAAGCTTGTAAAAATTGAAACAGCTGTAGTATTAAAATTTAAAAAAAAGTTAAAAAAGGATAAAAACTCTTAAAAACAGATAAGTAAAACCACTACATTCATCTTCATGATTCATTTATAAAACGTTGTTTTTTATTAGAATATTATTTAAAATACTATAATAATATTAAAAACTCCTATAATCGTACTAGACAAAATGGTGGATGTATTTAAATTTCCTTTCTATAATTTAAGAATTTGTAGCTTATAATGTCAGTTACTACAAACATACTAGCTTTTATTAATTGTTTTAGCCTATGGCGGTGTTAGCATGGGGTCATCGTTTAGAAATACCCAAAGTAGCGCCTGAGATTGTAATTGAATTTATTAAGAAATATGCTTTAAAGGGACCAGAGAAAACTCATGCAAATGGCCAATATGATTATGGACTTAAAGAAGCTGCTCGTGTTGTTTCAGATATTGATGATTCAGATCTGTGCGCAAATATTCCAAACGATGGTATTGATATGTAATGTAAATGTTCAAGGTTAAGAAGAACATGTTAGTATTAATTGAGTTATTGTTTGTTATTCATAATTTAATTTTTCATTTTATTGTTATTCTTAATTTTAAATGGAATAATATGGATAATATGTTGTTAAAAATCTAGAATTACTAAATGTTTATGTATTTTGTTTCAATTTTTTTACTATTTCATTCGAAAATTACAAAAATCGTTACACTCGTTGATGTGAATCGCAGATATTGCCGAGATATGATTAAATTATACTTCCGATAATATATCATATATTTATTGTTCAATTAATAAATTTTCAATACATTTTGCATACAATTTATATCAATATTCTATACTAAGCTGATTGCCGGTGATGCTTGTATTTAGTATTTCTGCTGTGTAATCTAATTCAAATCAATATTTTTCTATTTTTGAAGCACAGTTGATGATAATCTAATGCAAACATACATATTCAATTAATTTTCATTTTGACTTTTTTTACATTAGCATTATTATTATTATTAATATTAGCTAGTAGCTGCTAATATAAACTCTAATTGAAACAACTTAATTTCAATTTTCTGAATAGGGCCCACTGCGCCGTTTATTTCTACCAAATATATCACATACGGAGGTATGTAGTATGTGAGTACTGAGTAGATACATAATAATACAATAATAATGATATTGATTTCAATTTTAAAACTCTCATTCTTACGTTAATGATTTAAATATCAAGTTGAAAAATTCAAAAAAAAATACATAGAGGTAATTTATAAAAGTAACTGAGGTCGAATGATTAAATAAAATGTTTGCCATATTATTTCTATTGCATTTATCTAAGGCACATTTAGGTATTTAGTAATAAATCTTACAATCTTCCAAAGCTCAAAAGTTTTATAATTATGCTTTAAAGTAGAGTAGTACCATTATAACAGGGACGTAATAAGCATTCATATTTCTCGTTATCTGTTTCTTGCGTTGCAGGTTTACTCCTGATTAATTTTTTTTAATAAATATTTTACAAATACATTTAACAATACACTTACTACATTAAGGTACATGAGATTACTTTTAATAGTATAAGTTGGTATTTTAACGTACTGAATTAATTCTGAGAAATGAGGAAACATAAATTTAAGTGGCAAAATCGGTATTGCCATAATCCTATTACACTATTTTTAGTTAATTAGAAATGATTAATTAATCTATTTAATGGCTAATACTGTTTAAACGGATTGTGCAAGCGATCGAAAGGGCGAAAGTTGCGTTGGGGCTCAATTTTAGGACGTCCTAACAAAACTGAATTTTTAGGCCCCAAAGAAATTTGTAATGTATCCCTATCATAATAGTATCACTCTGTTATTCAATATCTATACAGATTATTAAGTAGGTTCCTATATTTATTATATTCCTATACAAATATTTTATATTATTTACATATTTGATAAAAGTCTGAGTTAGAATTAACTATCGTTTTTGTAAGATAGTCCTACTTGACACAAATCTGACTTATTATTAGACTTATTGGATACTCGCAAAATGATTTGTTGATTAATGAATAGTGGCTTTAACTAAGATCTGATATAATAAAAACGTATTCCATGTTAGTGTTTCAAGTGAGTATTATAAGTAATAATAGCACTGATAAGTATAATAATGTATAGTTATACATTATCACTATTTCGCAGTAATATAGAATTTATTATAAATTATGCTTCTATCAAATTTTATTCACTATTTCCCACGCTCCCCATTTAATGATGCAGAGAAATAATATTCCAGAAAATGATAACAATTGGAAGGTGTTACATGAAAGAGCTAATAACATCTGATGAAATTCTAGACTCCAGAAAGAATCTAAACACATAAATGTATATTGCAGGTGAAAAAAAAACAAGCACATCAATATCATTCATTCACAGTGCCTACCTACAGGTACATAAACTAAATGGAAATTAAAAAAAAAATCCATTGAGTAGGTAGACTCAATATAAACTTTACCTAACTACATTTTGAGAAAATTACAATGGATTTAGCCAAGAAATGTAACAAAATTCCAAATATAAGTTCAAATATCAATTGTACACCTGTTTCAATTTGAAAAAAAACCTGAAGAGAAGAAATACGGAAATTGACACCATCGATAGCAAGATCATTTTTCTTTTCTTTTATCACATAGTAACCTTTTTATATGTATATTGTATACAATTGATTCAGTGAAACTTGGATAATATTCAATTACCTCTTTTTAAACTTAAAGAAAAAAGGAACGTCTTTTCTTATGAATAATACATCGAAAAATGTCACTTTTGTGAATGTATAATTTTTTGGCTTGCTTCTAGAAAACTTTTAAAAACATCATAATTGTATTTTTAGAGCGGATATATTGTAAATTATAGCCTAAATGATGTCAATAATTCATAAATTGTATATCAATTCATTCCGGACCATGGTGAAAAGATTGACAACTTAATCCAACTTGTGTCCAACACGTGCTTTTTTAGAGCTAACTAGTATTAATTCGGTTTCTTTAGTATATGTATTTATACACCTACCTCATTTTAATCTATAAATGAAAATTTAATATTAATAAAGACCCTAATATTCTGCGTTTCATTTTTCATAAATCATGTCAGTCAATTCTTACCTATTTTCAATTCTCTAGAATCTATTACTTGTTGACTGGAATAGTATAATCAATTTATTAGTTTACTTAATTTATTTGAAAATTTTCCAATACACGTAATCTGGCAGATCTATTTACTGAAGCGGAATCGGCTTTCAGATTGTCGGAACTAATAAATAAAAAAAAATTTTGAAGAATCTATTTTTATATATGGTATGGGTATTCATAGTTGGACATTTGCAGTTGTTTTTCTTATTTGTCTATCCAATTTATGGGTCACGTTTTGTAATAATATAGAACACAGATGGTTTCGTATAATAATATTGTAATGAACGCTTAGCTAAGTTATTATTTCAGCTAGCTAGATTACCGGGACTACCGGTAGGAGCTACATTATTTGCTTCTATTAAAAAAAAAATACTTACATTATGGCCTGTGATAATACTTTTGTAATGTCATATTGTGATACGAATTACTGTATGATTTTGTTTTTAATACGTCTCATTTAATTGTGTAGAAAAACTCCTTCGACTGATTAGTGTTACGATAGAAATTAATTGAGATACTTTGATAACTCCAACTTGCGATTTGCAGAAGCACAAGATGCTAGATAATTTATTTAACTACTACTACAGTTTCATTGTATTATCAAACCCTTATTTTCAATTTTTGAACATTGAAAAAATTTTAAATATAATAATAAAGTTAAAATATAAACTTTATGTCTAACTATACTCATCAAATAATGATTAATATTTGATGGGTCATCCTGTAGAAAGAATGTACTCTAAAGCTTTGATTTAGATTACAAAGCGCATCTTTGTATAGAATAAATAAATGCGAACAAAGATCGAGCCGAGAGCATTTGTGTAAATTTTACGTCAAAAGACCCCGTCTCTACAGAACGATCTTATACAAAAGGTATTAGATATGCATAAAAGAAAATTCAAAGAATATTTATGATATCTATGACCCTACACAATACATATACAGTTCTAAGGTTTAATTAATAGCATGGTGGGTAAAAATCATGATTAAAAAGAAAAAAATCAAAAAATCATTGTTTTTTTTGTAAAAATCATGATTTTTTTTTGATAAAGAACAAACTTGGAAGGAATGCTTTTCGGAAATATGCAAACTTGTGTTCTAGGAATTCTAAGTAAGTGGAAATAACATTAAATTTAAGATTTTCCTTTTTAATTTAACATTATTGTTCACTTTTTCACATTAATTAAAAATTAGAAACAGATTAGCCAATGAAAAAGCTACAAAGTTGGTATTTCCTTAAAAGAATTTCAACACTTAAATAACGTAAAAGAAATTTAAAATATTTTAGTTTAAATGATAAATGTATTATGATTAAAATATTTCTTTTGTTAATATAAGATTGGCTTATTTATGTTTAATCATTATTAAAAAAAAAAATCATTCGACTAAAATCACCGATTTAAGTCATAATTTAAATCAATTCATTTAAATCATCTAAACTCTGATTAATAGTATTTTCCTGGCCTTTATAAGTTTGTATACACAAGTGTGGTACACACAGACATTCTTAATTAATAGATCTTCTACATATTTTGTGATTTAATAAGTATAGATATACTTATCAAATCACTTGAAATAATATGGATTATTATCTACAATTCTAAAATATTAATAAAGTATTGCTATTACTCTAGTTATAATTATTACTTTCTGTTGTTCTAATAAATGCTCCTTTTAGTGTTGCTTAATTATTCGGGATACCTTTTCATTATAAAAACTGCCTTTTCATTGTTGTCAAGTCTTAAGGGATGATAAATGCTTATTTAATGGTCAATCTTGAAATATATAACCGTCCACTCGTAATAAGCAGACACCATAATTTTAACCTGAATAAACGACGTCAATGTAATATTTCGTATTAGTTATCTAGTAATCAAATTATTTAATAAGTTTTTTTTAAGTTTATTAAATTAATATTTAATGTTTAATGTAAATTCTGTTTAGACCGAAAATATTCACGTTGTAGTAGTCGCCATCGGAAAAAGTAGCATTCTGAAATGCTGCAATTAAACTTATCATGAAAGCTAACTAATTACAATTCCTTGAAATGTGAACATGTCAAAATTTAGTTATATTCGTAAAAATACTTATGCACCTACATAGTTGTTTTGTATTGGCCATATAAAACAGTAAATAATTAGATACAATATCTAACTATTTTAAGTATAATTTTTCATGTATAAAATTTAATAAACTAAGTAACGAGCAACTGCATGCCACCCTCTTATATGCATAAGTATTTGCATGGTATATTTGTTCACATTACTTCTAGTAATACGTAGAATTGGACTAGGTACTTAGCGCGAATCCTCATCCAAAAAGAATTTGAGATAAATCAGAATCAAATAAAAAACTGCAATTTGTTATTTTACTGGCCAAATATAAAAAATCTTTAACGTTACTTGCAATTATACCTAATAAATTTATACGTAGGTATAAGGGTTGTTAACAATTCTTCAACCCTCCAAATAAAGTTGCGCATTTTGTATAGCGCATTCACGCCTACTTTGTAGAAAAAATCTCTTATAAGAGATGCTCATCATAACTTCCAATCTCAGTTCCCCAATAATTACTTGTGTGTTAAGCGAATAGTGATATCTAGATATCTAGGTAGTAGACGTCGCGGTAGTGGTTAGTGGCTAGAAAATAGTGACAGAAATAAAAGAAGAAATAGAATATGGAATCAATTCCTGGATCGTTTTCTAATGATCCTATTGCAGGTTCAAACTCTTTAACGGTTGAACATCGAGACATTATAGCGCAAACGCATCAGGTGCGTTCTTTAATAATAATTTTATAATGATAGTAATTTGAAATTACTCATACCCTTTTATTACCAGAGTTTACGGTTTCAGTAGACCATCTATATGACTGGTTTTAATTTTCAGTTAAATAAATCTTGCCTTTTTTTTATTTATTGCCAGTATAAAATATTTTTTTAATTTTATTGAAAAATATATATTTTCTAAATTAATTCTTTTTGTATTTTAGATACAATCGTACAATAATTATATGAATAGATCTGAAACAAAAATACCTACAACTGATAATAGTGATTCACTAGCAAATCATAATATGTCATCGACTTTACCATATTACAGTTACTATCAATCCACGCAAGTACCATTTAATACATCTAGATCAATGGAATTCCCATATGTGTGGTATCAATCTAAATTGGAAATTCCTCGTTATACTGAAATGCAGCCACACGATCAAAGACATTTAACATCAATGTCAAAATTTAGTAGTAACTATTATCCTAGTATGAATTCGATTGTTCGCGAATCTGATTATTCAACGTATTCGAAAAAGGCACGACGTTGCGTCAAATGCAATTGTCAGAATTGCACTGATGAAGAACGTGGTGCTAAACCACCATCTAGTAAAAAAATTCATGTATGTTGTTTTCCTAATTGTGGAAAAACTTATGGAAAAACATCTCATTTGCAAGCCCATTTAAGATGGCATACTGGTGAACGACCATTTGCATGCAACTGGTTATTATGTGGAAAACGTTTCACTAGATCGGATGAATTACAAAGACATTTTCGTACTCATACCGGTGAAAAACGTTTTGAATGTAAAACGTGTTATAAAAGATTTATGCGTTCCGATCATTTAAGCAAACATACGAAAATCCATAAGAAACCGAAGAAAACGGAAGAAACAAAAATTAAAGCAAATATGCAAGAAAAACCATTAAATAATTGTTTTAGTACAGATTTATTTACAGACATGGTTCCCGAACCATCGCATCATATTGGTGCATTCGGCAATGGATTTACTTATGGGCAACAAATAAATGGTACTACATATTTTCCAAATGAATTCACTAATTGTGGGCCAACATCATCATTATTGTTTCCGTCTGATTCTTTTAAGGTTTATTAAATATCAATGATACGATTTGCATATAATTTAATAATAATAATAATAATAAGCGCAGGTATGACAAGACTTTTATATTAAACGGATAACTTTGGAATTGACAATAGTGCCACTAATTTGTCACCATTTAATCAAATAATATTGTTTATTAGTTAAAACTTGTTTCATGTTTTAATTGAATTTTTGTACCTAATTAATTAATTATCCAGGTAATACACAAATGTCTATATTTCCCGTATACTATGTTTGTTATAATTTAGGATACCTAATTATTTATGCTGTGATATTAATGATATTAAATGAAGCATGTATTTTTTGTAAAAACTTTTTAATAAATTTCTTGTTAATTCTTAACAAAAATGTTTCATTGTTTCCTTATATAAATTTTATTCGTTTACTGCTGCAACCATACGGTATTTTCCACAACTAATTTATTTCTATGGCGCTCCACTAGATGTTGCTGGTATTAGTACAAGTGGAAGGATAAATAATTGAGGGTGCTATTAAATGGGCGGGTTTTACGGATGCATGGCCGCCCTGACAGAGGAGGGCAACGAAAGAAAATAAGAGAAAAAATGGTAAATTATAGTGTAATATTATGTATGCGCGGTGGGGTTACACTGTACAAGGAAATAGGTATAGTTTCGATTTTAAGCCAGTTTCAATCAAAACACATGAATGTTATAAGGCATTTGTCAATTGTTTTATTATTAGTAGATAGCTTTATGTCGTTGTTACAGTAGATATTAATAAAATTACCATCGAGAATTCCTTATTAGAACTTATACTTAAACAGGTGTATAAAGTCTGAATTCGATGGCACCACGAACGCGTGTGCCGTGTATTTTTTGAAACTGTGTCAATAACAAATGGTTGTATTAGTAGATATATAGTGTGATTGATAATCCTTAGTGATTTAGATAAGACCACTGTGGAGGAGGTGAGAACGAAATTGTCAAACTGGAGAGGCAAGAACGTGAAAAGGGGCGCGGATCCCCAGAACTTTTGGCAGTAAGTTATTCAAAGATAAAATGATGTTAAACACTTAGGCCTAAATTTTCAAAATGACCTACATTTGGCTTTTAGTATTAATTTCCAATTTTTTAAAAAATACATGTAATAGTTGTTCAATTGCAATAGCAGAAAGAAAAAAGTCATAATGACTCTTCAAATATGCGGCGGCATTTGAATTCGAATCACAAGCATGATTAACCTTGAAAATATCTGCTCATGATTACATTTTTTAAAATTGTTGTCTTTCTGGAAAAACAATATTATTTATTTGATAATAAATCAAAATTTTAATTCTCTCTATTGAGATCCCTATTCCAGTTCCCTTTCATTTTATTCAAAACTCACATGAATGTATTTTCAACGAACTCACTTTTAACATCTCTTAAAAAGAGAGTTATTTTTTTTACTCTACGGTCACTTCCTAAGTGGCAGTTTGATATTCCGAGTATTTCGTAGCCAATTTCCGGGTCAGCAACATTCCCCCTCATTCAATAATGTGTGTCAGAAATGGTCCGGAACACTTTTTGTCAAACGCAAAAACCGGATATGGAATCTCTTCGTTTTCAATTCTTTACTACACTCTGGCAGTAAAAAACGATAGATATCCATGAATATCATGATTTTTTTATCTATCGATACTTAAGGAAGTCAAATGAATGGGTTTATTTATTTGGAAACTAGTAGATTCCGTAATAAAATTTGCATTTTTGTCGAACAGAACTATTTTTTTTAATAACAGATAATATCAATGTAATCAAAACCAATAAAACGTGATGCACTTGCTGGTTCGAATCTTTAGCAAAATAAATCTAGAGTCTCCTTTTTTCTTGCTCACCCGTATTCACTTTATAGTCGTAATTCATCCATCCATCTATCCTCCCAATGGGGAGTCCGGAGCTGCTGCTGTGATTCCCCATTGTCAAATTAGACTCAGCGACACTCGATCATGTTTATTGGGATTAATGAAATATATGTGATGTTGGATGTTGATGATGAGTGCTTTTGTGAAGCACTACCTAGTAGTATATGGATAATACAATGATGTTGTATCAGTGTCGACTACATTCATCTCTGGAATAGACTATGATTTGTGGATGAATAAATAGGGATAATTTTTTTGTTTTTGTTCTACTCCAGTGACATCGATCGATAAATTCTTGGTTGATATACGAATTATTATTGGGTGGATTGGTTGTCAATAGAGTGTTAGATATTGTTTATAGAGGTTGGGATTAGGATTCGTATGTTTTATTGATTTAGATACTTCTATGGTCTACAATTAATAATATGTAAAAATTAATCGATTTGGAATATTAAATTTCTGTAAAATTCAGCTAAAAATTGTGTACTGTAAAACGATATGTTCTATTTCAGGATTATGTGGAAAATTTACGTATAATATGCATAGATTCATCGATTAGGGGGGGGGGGGGAATGTCATTAAATATTCCTTATATGTTTGAATCAAATTTACTTCTACCGTCTATGCAATGGGCAAGTCTATTATCCGTTCTATTCCAACTATAACTAAAGTTAGTATTACATATTATTAATTAAAGAAATAATGGGAGATTTTCTTTGGGGCAATTATGGATAATATTATCATTGCAATGGTCGATGTTTCTTAAGTGGTTTTCGATGCATTATTCGTGCATAATTGTCTAATAATTTTGTGGTAGTTTAGATGGAGGGCTGAATTAATTTTATTTCTCAATAAATTAAATAGTGGAAAATTCCAGTCACTAATAAAAGTTTCAGAAATGATTATAATTTTCGATTATCTTTGATTCGGCCAATTTTTACGAACACTAAGAAAATTGGCGGCCCAAAAATAAATTCCAGACATTATTGACCTTTAAACTTTGCCCAATCTCCAGTAAGTATCTATATTATAATAGCATTCTTTTAAAAATTGCTAAGATTTAAATTATGATAAACATAATCTGCGTGGGTGTAGAATACGTGCATGCACGCTTAGGGGCATTTTCCCCGGTTCAATTTTGACTCATTTTAGTCTATTTTGTTTTTTCCTTTGGTTTTGTGGTAGAAAAGGTATTTTATGTACAAAAATTTTGTGTAAGATAGATATGTATATATATAAAGACAAACAAATTACTAATCATATTGATTCATTAATTTTTTCTTATATTATTAATTATCGCTGTTTTTATATCAGAAATTGCCGCTAAAAAACCGATACAATCAATCTAGGTTGATTATAAATCAGAGCTTTCAAAAAGCTTTCTTTCCTATACTAAATTTAATACAAATTTTAAAGAGCTTCTTTAGATTCATCAAATGAAAAAATGTAAGGCAATGTAATCAAGATTATTTATCGTCATAATTAAAACGAAAAAAAAAAAAAACTGTAGACTTTTATTAAACAAATTTAGATCGAGAATTTAGATAAGACTAAATTCATTCATCGCAGCTCAAATTAATAATATCATACTTGGTATATGACAATAGAAAAAGTAATTTGCTTATACGAATAGTATTTAGCTTTGGGCTGTAGAGTGAGTTCCCGTCAAGTTTTTATGACAGAATTTTTTTTTGGTTTAGTACTTACTATTTACAAGCCAGGCATATTAGTTTAGATTATATTTAATATAAGTATTAATTATTTATAATTGTAACAGCAGACCGATATTAAAAAACTTTAAACTTTTTTTCAAGCTTTATTTTCAAAAGACAATTATCACACATCTAGTGTTCTTAGTCGTGTCCTCCAATGGCAATTTTACTGTAAATTTTAAATTTATCATTATTGCCAAATATGCTTGTAGATATTATTTTAGTTATCTATACAACGGAATCTTGCGTTGAAGTGTTAATTCAATATTAACTTCAAATAGACTCCTACCTACATATGCACCAATGACCTATATATTTATGTATATATTTCATTGGCGGCACATTTACATTAAATTACGTATACTTACATTTAACTTATCAAAAACAGAATTTAATTGTAACCCATTTTCGAAATACCTGTGATTTTCATGTAATGTTTCTGTCAGACAATTTTTTTCGTGTTTTTTGTAGCTCGAAGCAATCCTACTTTCATAATAGCCTTATGCGGTGGTAAATATATCTATGTATATTTAATACATATATTTAACATGTTTGGGTATAAGTTACATAACAAATATACTTAGATATAAATATGTAACATAACGTACAAAAAACCGTGCCTTTCTACCTTAATATATTTTTAAATAGTGGTTATTTAGGGTTGAAATATAATTATATCGTGTTATATCCCTTATTCATATACATAAACATACCAAACTTTTTGCTTTAGAGTTGGAAGGAGGGTATAGTGATAAAGCATGTCCAGGTGTCGTTTTTATGGTAATTTATTATCGACAAATGGGAAGTTTTTTAAGAAAAATGATAAATTAATAATACTGTTATAATTTTGATTGAAACCTATTGATAATTTACACTATTATAAGCACATTCTACATACAATACGTGTGACAGTGTCCTTTTGTATAAATATAGATAAAGGTATAAATGAAACTAGAGAATATTAATGAAATGCAAATAAATGATTGTAATATCGGCAATGCAGTTCGCAGATAAAATAATATTACTTCAAATTGATGCGTAAAAACAACTGCCTCAATCTAATGCAAATAAAGTTTATTCGTTAGATATATTCAAACAACATGTTCAATTTGTGTCTCTGCAAATTTTTATTGATCAAGTTATAGTTGATGATTCCATGGAAATTACAGATAGATTTTCTTAGATGTTGTTTCACTATACCATGAAATATACAATAACAATTTCATTGATGAGATGTAAAGATTCCGTGTGTTAAGTTGATCAACAATCAACAAACGAGATACTGGTAAATTGAACATGCACACGTTCGTTATTCACATGCACAACTACATTGAAATAGAGAATAATTTACACTATATACTGATTGCCTCTACAGTTAGATAAAATTATACATACATATAGGTATAGTAGTAGTAACATTTTAACTTCCGAGATTGTGTGTGCTAACCCATCATTTACTACTACGTCTTTTACCAAATGCACATTTGCAATGCATTACCTTGCTTTGCCCACATCGATTTAATAGGAATCCGGAGATACTACTACTGCTCCTCAAGAGGATAATTATTATTGGCTGATCGAAGCAAGTTCAAAACCGAAGCAAGCATCAGTACCTTTAATTGTTGATTCGAAACTATACGGTTTTTACAATTTTGTTTCATTTATCCTTTTTTTCGTTCGGTTTCGATGGTAAAATGTATCGTGCATGTACATGGATGGATGCACGGTTGGATTGATGATGGCTGATTGAAATTCTTTTTATTTTCTTTAATTTTTGCTTCAAGAAAGTATAGCGGGATTTATATTGTTGCGATTTAATTGAAGATAATTTTTAATTGAAAAGATTCATCCGATGATAGTGATTGTTAATAATAATTCTTGGGCAAGTTTAGTTAATTTAGAAAAAAAAAAAGAATAAAGGGAATGTTTTATCGAGCAAGACAGAATAAAATCTGAGGAATCCAGGAGACTGCGTGTCTTCAATACCTTAAAGTATTATTAAAAGTACCACGTAATTCGATTAATGATAAATAAATTCTTTAATAAAGGATAATGATAAATTTTCGGTTAGTTATATAACTAGATCATGTACGCCTACAATCCATTTCAAGATATAAGTATTATACAATGTATCTCTACTTAAAATATATACATTAATAGGCGAATCATTGAATCTTAAGTCGAAGTATACCTATACTAGTTGCTTGTTAACCAATTTACTATTTCTTTACCCTCACCAATATCTAACTAATTAGATTTTCTTAGAAAAGCAAACTATCATCAGCAGCTTTCATTTTTTTTTTTTTTTTAAGTTTTCAAATTATGTCCTCGGTAAGATTTTTAAATTAGGTCCCAAACAACATTATTTTTTGCACTTTTTTCATACAAAAAAAAGCCGAACGAACTCAGTTCGTTATACTCATATGTTGTTGTTTTTGTTGCTTAGTATAAGTTTTTTTTTTTCCTATGAACCGAACAATTTAATTGTAGGATATCATGCCAAGATAATTTGCATCTTTCTCAGGCCAATAAACTAATTTTGCCTTTGATTATTAATTTTATGTTTTTAATAATTATGTATTTTATTTTCATCTTTACTGCAGTAGATAAATAAATTGTAATTACTATTTTCCGTATTCTTCGTCATCATCTTTTCATATACCTACCTAGTAACCTACAAAATATCTTAATGTATGATAATCTATGAATCGATCAATTTATTTATAAGGTTTGTTGAAAATACTTTGAATTTTTTTACAACAAATTTTTTTTTTAACAGACCAACAATTAATTGATGTGAATTTTACACATATAGCTGTCAAATAAAGCAACGTTTAGTAATACGACATTAACTACAGTCGCTTAGTTAGAAAATGCGCCTTAATATTGATAATCTATTTTAGTTTTATAATACTTATACACTCCAACCACTAAATAACAATACATACACCTATTATATTGTATAGATACTGCACAAATCTAATTCATAATCAAATAATGGACTCACTCAAAAACAGAACTTCGAGCGTCAACTTTTTTTCTTTGCTCTCTCTCTATCTCTCTTTACCTCTTCTATGCTCACAGTAATTTTCTTTCAGCAGCACAGCATATAATTACACACCCCCAACTGGCGCGGCAGCATAATTTAGCGGTCCAAGGGCGCACCTTTGATACGCCACTCTATCCCACCATGTCAATTAAGCATATTCATCCATTGACAGTGAACATCAGCATCACATCATTGATGATGTGATGATTAGTCGGGTTAATCAAAGATAGAGAGAGGCAACAAACAAGAGAGAGAGAGGGAGAGCCAGATAGTTACTTCGAACTTAACCAATTGCTTGGAAATACTGGAATGGTGCCATATAGTTAATTTTGACCTAATTCGGTTGCACAGTTAATTGGGAAAATAAAATTTAAATAACAATTTTCGTAGCGGTTCGACTCAGTTGGTATAATGCGCAGCTTAAAAATTATTTCAATATTTTCCTTTAAAAGGATTAATTGTACTGCAAAACTAATTACTCCCTTTAAAATTTTGGCACGGGGACGGTTTTCAAATGAGCCATAATGTCATCATCAGCTGAACTCAGTTCTATAGTATTAGGGTTAATTAATTGTGTTGCTTTGTATTTAGAAAATGGGGGACAATTGGGGTTTAATTACGATAGAAGGTTCATGAATATTTACTAATTTTATTGATTTTTTAATAGCTTGACTCATCAAAAGCCAAATAGCAAAAAATATCTATATCATTTCTAGATTTTTGAAATTGTTTTTTTCAGTTTTTTCATTAGTGTGCTATGCATAGATTACAAGCTTATATATATAAGCAATTTATATTAGTTTAATTTTTCTTACCATGAATCCAATCAAAGACTTTAACTCTATCTATATCTACAGGTCAAGTCTCACATATCTGATGTTATTCACTCTCAAACTTGACAACAATAAAACCAATAATAGTAAAAAATAACTAGAAAAAAAAGAATTTAATCCCTTATAGCCGTTAAAGCTAAATGTTTCTTTTTCATTTTGACGGATGTTATCCAAGCACTTTGCTTTTTTTTCTGTGATGTCATTAACTTTTCTATTCTTTTTATTTTTATGAGACCCAAGATTTTGCTGACGCAAAAAAATTCGAACGAAGAGGTGCAAAATGAGCAGTTTTATTTTGGCGATCGAACATCGATGACTATGAGTATATAGGGTCGTCATTTGCTATCTATGTGTTTACATAGGTGAAGCAACCGCGAATCAACTTAATAATATTGAAAAAATATTTAAAATACAGAAATATTTAAAATATTTCTGTCATCTTCATATTTAAGGCGTAGCATAAACTTATTAATGTGGTACATTTCATGGCCATTGCAATTCAACTTCTGGTAATTAAAATGTATAGATGCAAATACTGCAGTATTTGTTATTTTTAGATTAGAAATATAAAATAATATACTAATTTGACCATTTTCCAACTTCATTTACAAACAAGTCAGCTTCATGAGAGAATAAGAAATTGCCACTCTGTATATACGTTTATACTCCTAGAACCTGCAAATTTTATGCGAATCGAAAATTCTGTTTTCTATTTATTTACCCAGTACCTCTTACTGGATGTATATCTTGAAAGGAACTATGTATTTATTGACTTAAACATTTTAGTAATATTATGCATTTGGAGCTGATATTTTGATTGACAAGTTCAACAACATTCACGCAAAATATTATTTTTTTAGTTTTTTATATGCAAATAATGAACCATTTTCCGTATAATTTATATTTGGCATCAAATAATTGGAAAATGATTATCGTTACAGTTGTAAATCATGCTAAAATATCTAGTGTGGTTATTATATAAAGTTGACAGGAAGGGTGGCGATACCCGCCTGCCTGTATTAACAGATAATTTTTTTTTGTTACATTTACATAGTTTAGTTTGATATTAAGACACTATTAATTATTAGACCCATTTCTACATCTATTTCTTCGTGAGACGAACTAGCTTGTTGGAAACAAGTTTTTTATCGTAAATACTTTTTTCTGTATACATGTATACCAAAAGATAGGATATCTGATGGTATTTTCAACCAATTTTCCTTGGTTATTATTAAAAATATAAAAGAAAAAGGAAATGAGCAATCAAAAAACGCTAGGCAGCTGTTTATAGGTCACTGGAGTTTCTTATTCTTTTTGTAAATAGGTAAAAACATTTTAAATTATAAAAATACAAATGTACAGTTTTATGCTTGGAATTCCTAAACGTTCAATGAAATCAAACCAAAAACAGATCATTTGGTATTAAATCGGGTCAAAATGCTCCTTTAGATTCTTGCACGTTTTACTTCCAGAAATTCACACATGAAATGATAATAATAATAATCATAATAGTTAATAATAATTATTAGCAATTATACTTTTACTGCGGTAAAATACCGGGAGAACGTTCACATGCGGCCGCTGTCACTAACCATTGCTACAACTAGGTATACATATAGATACCTAGCAGCACCACCGGGCATAAAAAATAAAATACAAAAATTATGAATTGTAAATTATGTGCACATTTTATAAAAGAAAAAATAACAACAAAGAAAAAAAATTGCTTTGGCAACTTCAAGGTCTGTTAAAACCTCCGTTAAACTTATAAAATGTTTTCTGGAATTTGCATAAATTATTATGGAAAAATTGGGCTAAGACTGTTATGTAACAAAGAAGAAATGCTACACTGAAATGAAAATGAAAATATGTTATGATACTTATATAATGCTTTTAAATACGGTATTCATTAAATAGTGTATTTTGATAAAGTTTATATTAAATGAAAAGTGATTTATACTTATGATTTTTCTGATAAAACTCAGACTTTAAAAATTAATTAATTGATAGAATTTATCGGCAGTTTTAAAAGTTAATCTTGCAAAATCGGTACCCGGTATTATGAAGGTTTGTCTGTAAACTCAAATGCTCTTACTTGAATACATTTACACCAGTAGTACAATATGAAGATGTCACATATTGTCATAATATATTCACATATATTCATATTTAGATAATTATCATAAAACACAATCCAACAACACAGATATTTCATGAATTTTCTTAAAGTTGTACCCCCACTTCTACAAAGTGCTAAAGTCAATCAACTCCCAAAGATACTCCACACATACACGCACAGACACTGAAAACATAAAACAAAAGAAATCTAAATCTACAGAGAAAGTCACCCTCTTTTACTATCATTTTCTAGAAATTTATTACGTCAGGGCATTTTCTTTTTTTTTCCATTGTGTGTGTGTGTGTGTGTGGGGTATTTTATAGAGACTATGTACAACTACATACATACAATACGTATTTTTCACCGGCTGGCAGACGTAGTATATACAGCACACTAAAGAATAAAGTAAGGTCAAGTAGGTGGACATGTTTTTACTTTAGGGAAGAGATGTATGGGAAACAATATATTTTAACCTCCCCAATTCCTTTTTTTTATATTTTGGTAATAACTGTGAGGTACGTACAAAAAGAGAGAGAGAGCGAGTTATCCTGAATATTTCATTGTTTTTTAATGCTATATGTCATATATATGAAAATATAACTGATGTTTGGAAAACATTCATCGTTTTCCTTCAGCAAAATGTATTGAATATTTTTGTGTAGTAGATAAATTAAGTAAAAGATTAGAGCAAAATTAATACATAAACTTTAATCTTTAATGTAAAGTATGATTTCATATATGTTTCAAAAGAAAGCTCTGAATTTTCTTGAATTCCATCTAACAAATATTTCAGGAAAATCTTTCAAAATTATAATAGACATTGCATGGATTGTATGTTTAATCTCAGCCGGGTAAGAATCCAATATAATAACTAACTTTAAATAAGAAGATTTTAATCATAGATATATACAAATTAACTAGATAAGTAACAGAATATCGAAACATAACCATACAAAATCCAATTCATTTGGCCCACGATCACAAATATAAAATATTTTTACACTTTACCAGTGATAATGGTTGGTCAATGCGTTTTTTAAAAGTTTTTT
This sequence comes from Platypus cylindrus, assembly GCA_949748235.1. Taxonomy (NCBI): domain Eukaryota; kingdom Metazoa; phylum Arthropoda; class Insecta; order Coleoptera; family Curculionidae; genus Platypus; species Platypus cylindrus. The sequence continues at coordinate 7,164,810 of OX456489.1, read as the reverse complement.
ATTCTCAATTTTTCAGGCTACGAATTACAATCATTTTCTAAATTATTTTAAGCACGTGCTTCAATACACCAATAATTATGCTGTCAACTATTTTTTCCATTATTACTCAATTCCAATTTTCAATCTTGTATTTACTAATGTACCTACAAGTAAACTATACAATATCAGTTCGATGATAATAACAATAATAAATAATAATAATAATAACAATAATAATGACAATAATTGCAAGGCAGCATTATTGTGTTCCGCATTATGAGTTTCTCCATAGGTATAATACATAAACACATACACAGATACAAACACCAATTTCAAATTGTTCCTTTGGCACGAGGTGTAAAAAACAACAAAATAATAAGACTTTAATTATTTTATTAGAGAAATCATACCGTATGTTTTGTTACGTTACAGTATAAGTAAGTATATTTTCAGAAAAACAACCCAGGCTTGTAATTTTTCCAACTTATTAAATGGAAAGTGGGGAAAATTGTCGTTACTTTTTATACTCATTTTGAAAGAAAAGAAAATATTAATAAAAATGGAGGTGGAAATATGAATCAAAATATATTTACAGTTACATATACGTTTATATACAAACTATTCAACACTATGATTCTCTTTGTGACGAGGCATAATATAACGAAACTAGTCGTCTGGTCAGAAAGTGGCTGTTTTGGTTTATGATGCATTTATATTTGTGATCTAAAGTTCTTGAATATAATCTATTAATCTATGAATATTATACTATTAATCTAGCATCTGAAATGCAATGAAATTTTTATTAACAGTCATCTCTTAATACTTGTTACCTCCCTGCGGCGGCTCTTTGGGATATCACTTTGAGTGACCATTACAGCGAGGTTTTACTGTATATGTGACCGAATATGTGGGTACTTATAATCGAGTCAGTCAGGATGGTATACTTTTTTCTCTAATTTTGTCAGAAAATTGGAAATGTGTAGCTACTTCGTGAGTACAGTTTAGACTCGAAATAACCTAAAAATAATAAATGGTTAAGTAAGTAATACTATACTTATGTCTATAATAATATACCCATCTATTGACTTTAGTTGGCATGTGAGATATCTGTGTGAATTGTAAAATGGAGAAGAATACATATTTTTGTTAAAAATCATGAAATATTTAGAGGCGCAGTAAGTTCCCAGTAGTTATGGCAATTTTAGTTTAAAAATAAGTAAAAAAGAATAATGTTTTTCTGTGAAAATTATCTAGAGTAATTATCACCGATTTCGCTGTACTGAAGATTGTGGAAGAAAATGGCGATTGAAGACAGAATGTGAGAAAACAGAACTTAACATGCCAATGATTCTTTTTTATCTAGATTTGAAAAGAGTTAGATTCGATTACAATATAGGCCAGAACAATTTGCTTCGATATCCGCTTGTAGCCAGCTTTTAATTCACGCAACAGTATTGAATTACATAATGGGCACATTTTTACAGCATTGCTTGTCCAAATTAATAATAACGCACAATCAACAACAATTAATTAATGTTCCTTGTATCTATCCATGCGCGTGTGTGTGTGTGTGTGTGTGTATAGGTAGGCAAGCAAGCAAAATTTAAAGAGACGTTTCTCTTTGTTGTGCTTAGTGCTTAGACAACGTGTGAAATCGATTTGAAAAGCAGGTAAATCAGAAGCCAGGGCGCCACGCCGCCGGCTAAAAGCGCCTGAACTGAACCGCCCCTGATTCATTCACTTAATTACAAATAGGATTATTAGTAGAATAGATGCACCAACTCAAAGTTCATATGTATTTGAATAAATATTTTTGGATGGATGATCGGGGGCGGATGTGAGTTGGTACCTTTTCTTAATTTTTAGTGGTCTTTTGTTTTTTCAGCCGACAAAGATTAATAAAACTAGATGTATGATAGGTAATTAGTTCAGTGCTTAGTGGATTAACCTTGGTCTGTATCTGGGTGGAAAGTTTCGAATTAAATGGAATAATGGCGAACATGTTGCGCATTTAGGAAATAGGAAAAGAGAGTCATTAATTTTATTGCAATATTTAATGTTAATATTGTATTTCGAGTGCCCAAACTTTAGTTGAAGCTGAGTGAATACTCTACGAGTATACTCTTGGAGGTGATTTTCTTTTATAGTATCAGGGCTTAAACTTAAAAAAGTGGCCTCCCACACCAGCCAATTAAAAAATAGTTGCACGCCGTGTCAGTCTGACCAGCTGCCCAACCGGTAACCACTTGGTGAAAACTTAAAACATGTTTCTACACAGTTCACAGTTTAAAATGTTGCCAAATCTAGATTTTGTATAAAAATTACAAGAAATTCGAATGAGATTTTTTAGAATAATGTAAAGCAATTTGTTTGCAATAGGCGGCCCCATTGTCACTTTCGAAAATTTTAGATTTAAAGCGAGCAGAGCCCAGATATAAATGAATTCATTTCCAAACAGTATATGGTACCATAACTTTTACCTATAAAATAATAAGAAGAAACTGAGATATGAGCCTGTTCAACTATAGCTGTAATAGTGGACGTTTCAGATATTATGATTGGCAAATTACAGTGATCAACTTCGGTTCTTTCATTGCCAATGCCGTCAATCGATCCATCATCTTTGATAATCCTGTTTTTTTCTTCTTATTCCCTGTGGTTCGATAAACAGATCGACACAAATTATTCAACAGATTTCCATTGATTATTATTATTATTTTGCATGATATTGAGTGACAAGTTACTTATAGGTAACGCTAATCAGGTTTTAGTTAAATAACATAACATTTTGGCACTACATGTTTTGATTTGTCATGGTGCGAGTACTCCTCTACGTAGGGTTGCTTTAGTCAGATCAAATCTAGGGGTAGACGGATCAGTATAGAGTATTCGCACCCTTATATTTGTTTTATTTTAAGTATAAAGTTACATGTTATCGGTTTCCTTTAGTCGACATATTATTGTATGAGGTGTCTAAAATTCACTTGTTCTAAAGGCAACCTAGTAACTCCCAAAATCTGTTCCCTTCCAAATTCATCATCTAAATATCGCTACTTACAGACTGTACTTACGTAGAACTCCTCACATGCATGGATTAATAAATATATACCTAAATAGATTGAGATAAAATTGAAGTAAAACTAAATATCTCATTAGTGCTACTTTTTCTTCCCATTTTTTTTTTTTTTTCATTCTCAATCAACCAAGTCACACATATGTTTTGACACGTGCCCATCAAATTTTAATGAATATAAAGGGCCTAAATATAGTACACAACATATCTGCCTGAATGGATTTAATTTAATTTAATAAGCCAACGTGCATTGGAAAGTTGACATTTTTTAGACCCACCTTCGACGTGCGCTCATTGCTTAGTTGTCATAACTTATAAATCAACACTATCTAGCTCTATATAGAGAAGTATTAGTAATTTAATTTAATTCACCTGTCATTTAGTTAATCATTCCTATTTTGTTTTATTGAGAAAACCGTTATAGAAAAATCTCAAGCATTACACGTACACAATGGATTTTCATACATTTTTCATACATTTCTGCAACTTATTGCTCCTAATAACTTTTAATCAAGAGTGCTATGTATATTACACCTAAGTCTATAGTATACTACTTATATACTGTAGTTTATATGCAGTATACATATAAGCGTAGGATGTTCTCCGTACTCTCGACTCTCTGCTTGGAAAATTGGAATTTCTTCTTTCGCCAAAAACGACATAGAGAGAGAGAGAGATATGGAACGCGAAGAAGAGAAAGATAGAAACATGGTTTTCAATGTGGGCGTGTCAATGGGAATAAATCAGGAACCACCACATCGCGAGTGTCCCGTTCGTTCGTTTGCCTCATTTTTCCCCCTATTATAATCTCCCCATTTCTTAGTAGTGAGCGTTGCAGAGAGAGAGAGAAGTAGAGATAGAATAACTCTGCAGGAAAATTAGGAATCGAGAATTGTCTTTTATACCCTGTAATGTAAAAGCTGCGAGCTAGCAGGGATAGTTGGCTAGCTGGCTGACTGGCTGAATGTAACTTTGTACCTATACTAAGTATCTATTATTCCCTAGTGGAGTATCTACTAAATCGTGAATATAAGTGTATTGAGGGGGTTTATGACAATGGTATATGAATTAAACAGAGGGCAAAAGCGAATAGAAATTGAGCCTTAAGTATTAAGAAATACTTACTTACGTATTATTTGCGAATGTGTGGAAGATAATCGAAATGATTGTTGTGAATTTGGAATTAAAATATGTTTAGTTAAAATTTTCATTTGTTATACAGAGAAATAGATTGTCTGAATGAAAAGGTAATTTTTCATGTTTAATTTCTTATATTCGAATTAAAAATCCCTTGATTTCTGTTCTAGTTTGAAATTAGATTTTGATAATAAGTTCAATTTAGGATAATAAGTTTGCTTTTAAATCAAACTAATTTGGTAAACTTTTTCGCTTAAAAATATTAATAGAAATTGCTTAAATATTAATTGAAAAATGTGCCATATCGTATACGAATAATCTGCTTGTTATAGTCTATTATGTAAAAAGTGCCATAATGAACTCTGTATTGCCCATTTCCTTGTGATACTTATTTAATGATTTAGATAAGCTACTTCTATATCCTTTTAGGTTTTTTCCCCATCTACCTCTACCTCGTATATATGTGATAATTACATTCATACATGCAATGAGGCAACTGTTGCCAATTAAAATTTCGCATTTGACTCATTTTTTCAAAATAATCATTATTTTAGATAGATCATTACATTTCCTCTATTATTTAGTTGGCCATTTGCTTTTTCAAGTTAATATTGGACACACACCGTGACAGCCGAAAGCACAGTTTATCGTTCATCATTCTTTTATTTAGCAATCATATGTAATGATTGCTAAATAAAAGGCAGACCAATTCCTTGGTCTGCCTACTTAGGAATTTACTTGTATCAAAATCAAAACATAATTAGAATTCATATATTCCACTAAAGTTCGACAAGGTTACCCAACTTAATGAAATGATTATTAAAGCTCAATTGGCTGCATGGTGGTCGTAGTCAAGTAAGCAATGAATGCATAATATAGTAGTCGTGTGTAATCATTGGAAATCTAGTGATCTCAGAATGTGGGAGTTTATATTCTCTCCCCTCTTTTTCATATACTACAGATAGTATTTAACCCCCTTCAACCCCTCTCATCCAACTCTCAAGAAGTGATTTATGTTGACTACTACAAACTTTAAGGAAATAATTCGAAAAATATCTTCTAAGTTATTTATAGATTATCTTTTTGTACGAATTAATTACAATGATTTATATGCTGGCAATTTGTTATTCAAATTCATTGTTTTTGTTTACTAAAGAAACATTTAACATTTCTATTTAAAATGTTTGAAAAATTGATCTGTGAATTATTATTGGTGTAGATAATCTATTTCGATAATCTACCCCATAAACAAGGTTTAATCAAATGTAACAGATTTAGTTGGCAATAAAGGGAGTGAAATGGGTGAAAGGTGAAAGATCAGGAGAAGGATACGCATTGGTTCAAGAATAAACTTTGCGTGTTACTCCAACATTTAGAGGTTAACTAAAATAACGCAATCCTTGATTAAAATACATATATGCGTTATCAAAAAGAAAGAAAATGTTGTTAAAGTAGGTAGGTATAGATATCTAAAATCATCACTTGATAATAGTATCACACGCACATTTTAAGGCCTGTATTTAATGAAATAAAGCAGAGACGCGTACACAGAGAAAACAATATTCTTGAATCAAATACCTAAATTCAATCACGTTGAATTCAAACGTTCACAATCAACCTTAAAATTATGAATAAATTTGAAAGATTACTAATATGTCCACATAACAATTATATGTAAGTGATGGAACTGTTCCATGATGAATTAAATATCATTAATCATCATTGACGATAGAACTGTTTTTGACTGGAAGATCCTCTGGCATTATTATCATTTCATCTCATTTAAATATCTACTTATAAAGTTTTCCCAGCCCCTATTCCAAAGAATATGTAAATAGTTAGATATTATTATAATACATGGACGCACAAGGCTGAATTCAAACATCACATGACATCAAATACAAAATAGTAAATTTAACAAATTTTATTTTCAATAGCAATTAGGCGTGATCAATCACAATCCTTTTTCTTCCATTCTAAATCGAACAGCAGGAAAAAATAAGCCCATCGATCTGTCTAATAAGGTACTATAATTCCCGACAATAAGCAAAATTTTATCGATTACTTTTTCTTCCCATACACCATATGATATTGCTAATCAATCAAATTTAACAATTGTGGTGACAATGGCAAGTGCCATTTCCAACGCGACCCTCATGATTTTCTTCTCCTCGCTCTCTCAGTTACTCACTCACTTACTGCCTTTATAATATCTATTTATTTGTTTAGTTGTAGTTTAGTATAAAAAGAAATTTAGAAAGTATGCACCCCCTTTCTTTCTATCTATGATTTGGTTATGTTATTTTACTAGTGGGACTATTAACTTTAAGACCGTCATATTCTCTTCTGTATGTCTATCTCTATTACAACAACACGTGACAAAGGAGATGCGAATGGTACGGACGCTACAGCCTCTTGATGTCAAATGCAATCATAACCCTCGTTGATTTTATGTGCTTTGTCTATGTGTGTGCGATGAATGTGCCGTTTTTGTTTAGTACCAGTAATTTGGCACTGACAAGTTTCAGCTAGAGAAAGTAAAACTAGAAAGGGAAATCTATGAAATTAGAAGCAAAAAATTAATCAACTACGTTTGCTCAAAGTTACACTGGAAGATTTACAAAAAAAAATGTCACATAACGCAATAATTGCTGCAGTTCATGTAGATAGTGACGTCATGTTAAAATAAATTCATAAGTACCATATGGTGATGCAGGTATGTACATTCCTTATATGTACATGTTCAGAATTCAGTTATAATACAAAATATTACCATAAAATACTACAGGGTAATTAAATAACAGTTTTTTACATGAATAATTATTATGATCTTAATCAATATTCATACTACTTACAACTCGTGCAAAAGAAAAAAGTAAAAGAAAGATCTGCACACACGTGTGCATGCTCACATTAATTTATTACATTGGTATAAATACATATTATATTGAAGTTCATATAAGCCTATATGGATTTCTCCATTATAATTTTATTATTATTATTAATGAATCCTCACAAGAATTTTCAAATCATTTATAACAAACCTACAATTATCAAGAAGAAGAAGAAGAAAAAGTAAGATAAAGATGGAAAAAATGTATGGCAGAGATCATGATATATTGTGAATTTCGTCTGGAACAATTTTCAGTTAGGTTAGAGTAGGAAGAGACAGAGATAGAGAGAAAGAAATAATGTAAAGGAGAGGAAGAGATGCATTTGCAATTTATTATCTATACATATATATGTATACCTATGTGGGTATCTTATAGTATAGGTACATTATATATCTATATAACCGTATATGTACATAGGTAAACCAATATAAAGTTAATCGATATCGTGTTGAAGCATTCTCCCTATAAAGGAGATAAAAACAGTAAATTTAATTAGATCTAAAGTAATCGAAGGATATGTAAAAAGTAAAAATGAAAAAAGAAAAGAAAGGAATAATGAAATGAAGATTTCAAAAGATCGTTATCGATAAAAAAATTCCTGCATTCAATGCAGGCTATATTAGATGAAAATTGTTAATCAAAATTTTATCATTTATCTATTAAGCAGTATGAAGAAATTACGAATCTCTAATAGATAGGTTAAGGTCATAACAAACCGAATCCGATTACGATTGAAGATATAATTAAGATGATTTCGGTTTAGTAGGCTAGATCACATTTAATTTGTTTTTTTTTTCTTTCCAAAACAATCTAATGCAAGTTAAACTTTGATTTTTTTTTTCTTTTTTGGATTTACTTCATTTGACCCTAAGAAAAATTTAGGATTAGATGCTTGTTGTCGGTTATTATTTCATTTTTATATGCCATGTTTGTCATACTTTTCTATGTATTTTATCGGATCTTATCATATCAAACTTGGTATGATCGCTACCTTAAAGGTTAATAATATTGATGTTACTGTTAATAATAGAAACAGAATGGTTTTATATCGGGATTGGTAATTTACTATTTTTCTAAGATCGATACTCCATACAAAATACTTATACATATTACCATTGCTTAGTCACCTGTCATTTTTATGACTAACGGCAGATGCATGTGGGAATGGTTTCATTATTTACATAATAACTTCTTTTATAAAATTATTATTAAAGCATGAAATAAATATGTATCTTTTTCACTAGAATAATGTAAGATAATTATACAAATTATTCAATTTTTGTAAACTGTACAAAATTACAAGTAATTAAAGGCAATTTATATGATTTTTGCCATATTGTTATTGGCACGCAAAATCATTTAAACAATAATTGAAAATAAATATGTATTAGCATCATCATCATCGTCATTATCAGTTGTGTTTATTTATTTATTTGTGTGTGTGTGTGTGTGTGTGTACGAGACAAGGAGAACATGGAATATTATTTCCCATTTCATTTGCAGAAAACTATGCACTAATATTTAAATAGTTTATTTTCATTTCCGCAAAATTAGATAATAATTTCCATCACACAACACGATACGTTAATTATTAGGGACACAAATAAAAATTTGATTTAATTCCTGTATAAATGAAAGTTCAAGGCATTTAATACATTATTATATTTATGGTTTTTTGATTATTGATTTTCAGTTATGAAAATTATAATAATGGTCTTATTGAAAACATGTTTCGATAATTTATTTTTGCATGCAAAATATGTGTATGAAAAGTAAATGACCACATGGGGAGGAAAGAAGTGAAGTAGGAAACGAACAATGGCGACAATAATTAGATAATTTTCATTTCTAACGAGTTGCAAGCGATAGTATCTACTGCAGCACAAAGTATATTGAAAATGTCGCATAATAACTTTTCTATATGCATTTAAAATTGTTTGTTTCTACACAGATGCAAAAAGATTACTTATAAAAAAAATCTGACAAATTCACTTATTTAAATTTCTCTAGCACATTCTACTGCATTATTTATAAAAATAGATTTAAATACTAAACAACTAAATAAAAAAAAATACAAATTACATAAAACAACAAACAAAATACAAATTAGATCAATATCAACTGAAATACTATAAATATGTATGGCTGTTTCAACGTAACGAGTTGTTAATTATATTATAAATGAACATTTTACATGACGAAAGAAACAAAACTAAGTATAGAGACTTATTAACTAGTCTAATACTGTATATTTTGCTTTCTTTTTATGCTTAATGGCACTCAATTAGAGTCTCATTTAGATATGACAGGAATAAAAGGGCTAATCAACGAAACAAATCAAAGATAAGCTATCGAAACAATCAAAAACATGTTAGCTAAGTACTAGTGAATAATTTTTATTATATGCGGATAGATTGTTAAAGAATTCGTGCTTTAACTAAAGGAAAAACTAGAATTTATTCTTTTTTGTTCGATAAGAGTAAGTTGAAAATAATAAATTCCGCTACTTTATCGAGAAAAATTGGATTGAAACAAGCAAGTAATTTGTTTATGCATTGCTTATTCCAAAATGCTCATATTGCTACAAAAATTAGTTAAATTTTCTTGGCATTTTGTCTATAATAATACTAGTCACTATCAACTCAGAATTAGTACATACTATTTGAATTCTTCTTCTTTTAAATAATATTACGGCATCTTTACATAATAATAATTTAATAATTTCAGTATTAATATATTGTAATATATTGGAGAATAATTAGTGTTTCAACTTGAAAATTACAGACATCGCTCCTTATCATGACAACGACACGTTACAAGGTAGACAACAAGAACTGTATTGCAATTCATTCACATTTTCAATCACGTCTTAAAACTTAATTTTTAATACTAAATTTATTATGAGTCCGAAAAAAAAGTAATAAAGTTAAAAGCGAAGCAAAAGCTTTACCTAACTGCATATTGAGTTGAGTAAATCGCTCATTCACTTATTTCTGATACCAATAACTCTGCTCGCTCTCTTCGTCTCTCATCGGAGATTCTGTCTTGTTTTTTTGAGGAAAATTTAATTAAATTCTTCTTTTACGGCAGAGAACCGATGGGTGTAATGTTAGTTAAGTTTTTCTTCTTGTTTTTTTTTTTAGCTTTTCAATTATTTTATAAACGTTAATTATACTGTCAAAATGTATGTAGAGCGGACTGTTGGCCTGTCTAGTTGAAAAGATTGAAAAATTGGAAATGCGAAATTACAAATTACAAAGAAGACATATTTTTTCACTAAAGCTTCCGCAGATTATAATTGTACCTATATCACCTACTAGATAGGTATATAAGTACCGGAGCTGCACCTATAATACAGTATGAGTTGAGAACATTCTAACTATAAAACCACATGTCACAATCATTCCAGTGTCCAGACATACACTTGTTTGCCAAGTTTTGAGCTGGCTCTTTTGCAGTACCAACACTTTATAATAACATATGAATATTCATTTCTCTCTTTGATTATCTACTATAGATTTCTACTTCATACATTTTTTACTGCTACTTGAATACATATATCATTTTTATGACATTGACAAGAAAATCACAGAGCACCCTGCCATCATTCTTCTTTTTTCTGCTTCGTTCCTTTCAATCTTTATAGATATAGGTATGTACCACAACATATCTATAGCAAACCAAAAACCCAAAACAACAAAAAGAAAATACCCGAAACATCATAAATCTAACCCCTTCTTGAATTGAATATCTGCGCTGTTTCACACATATTTTTTTAATTTATTAGTTTAGATTTTTATTGTTGTTGTTTTCATTGTTGTTTTTTTTGGGTGTTGGTTATCATTCTGTTTATATCCCTGCCCTATCTGCTATTTGAGAGATATATTTGCGCGATGAGAATAAATAACAGAAAAGGATGGCCATATATCTATACCTCTATTACATATATAGATATAGAGTCAAAGAGGTTTAATTACAGTGCTATCTGATCGATATATCTCATTGGACCAAAGGTGGTTATTAAAACAACTTGTGTGCCGTACAGTAATTTGTAATAATTATTTTTAACTTAGTAGGTTTTGGGATGAGAATAAAATTATATTATATATGTATGTGAGTGAACGCGTGTATGTGTGTGTGTGTGTTTGTGTTTTAGTTTCTATATAGTATATCGTATCTGATTTGTAGAAAATAGGTATTATGATAAATGGAACGAGTTTTTAGTCTTGGTACATCGCTCATATTATAACACTAAATTAATTAAGTTATTTGTATAAGTCATCAAGGAAATTATTTAAAAAGTATATTACCACCACCATGGCTTTAATTAGGAAATGTTCTTAACGAAAAATTCAATTCATCACTTGTAGAAGCGAAAATCGCCATCTAGATCTAGTATACTAGTAAAATTAGCATATTTCAGTCATACATGATTTGAATTTAATATCACTCGGTACTTTTTCAATATTATTAATTAACTAATCTACATTTATACATCACTCAATTATTTAATTAAAAACTCCACCCTTTTGTTTCATTTCCACAAAAAAAACATAAGTAAAAAATAAGCTATCAGAAATTTTTGACAATGCATGCATATGCGGGTTGTTCTTCTGTAATCATTATTTTTGCCCTTCTTTCCTCACACAACCCCGAACACGGTCACCACGTCCCTCTAACCCTCATCAGCCCCCCTAAATCTTTAAAGTTAATTTCCTTCAATCGTTTTTTTTTTTTTGTTGTTTTTAATGTTCTTTTTTTTTCTTGGATGATGCCCAAAAAAGATGAGACTAGAAGATGTTTCTGTTTGCTTGCTTGCTGGCTGGCTGGCTGGCTTACTTTATCGAGGCCCCCGCATACAGAAATTTACTGACCATAATTATAGGGTTGCGATATTTAATTACAGATGAAAGTCCGCGAGTGATGGCGGCGGCCAACTTAGCCCAACTTAGACTATATAGTATATGAAATGGCTCTTCTTCTTTTTTTTTTTTTTTATTTGGTTATTACATATTATTCGTCATGTTGTGTGTGTGTTTGTCTGTGTAGAAGAAGGTTCATTTAAAACTAGCTCGGAAGAAAAAAAATTAAAAATTAACCGTGTGAACCTAAAATCGTTTTTTTCCATAACTTTTTTCGTTTTGACTGGAAAAATTGATTAGATACTCAAGCAGATATGTTTACATGCAGCACTCATTAAAAGACGTGTAAGTGTATTAAGTTGCCTAATGATAATCTAAATATACAACATGTCATCATTTGCTTTCGAAACATTATCTATACATTCCCTTCAGGTCACCCTGTATAGGTACTTTAAAAATATAAATTCAAATCAAAAACAGAACGATGACGGTTTTATGAATCCAGGTGTCGAATTCTCACACGTGCTCCCTGAAAACTCCCAGTTCCGGTGCCACTGATCGAGTTACGGGACACTCCTACCAAGGATCCCCTTTTTTCATTTTCCCCATTCATTCATTTATTTCATTCTTCGATTAAAAATCTTCTTCTCTTGTTATAAATTTTTTTTCATTTCGCGTTTTTCGTATTATGTGAGAACTCTGTATCTCTCCATAAACTACTTTTAAGGTAATACAAGGTATAGGTAAGTATCTAAAGGAGGAAAAAAAAGGGATTCAGCCAGTTCTGTTGTATATCAATGGGGATTTTTGTTGTTTGATCGGGGTGGATCTTCGTCTGTATACAGATAGATGGGAATAATTTTTTGGATGGGCGTTTATGAAACCGACACTCATTTTCCGGTCTATTTTCTTTTACAATTTGATTCAATGTGCGTGATAATAAATCTAAAAAAAAATAATGAATAAAATGTTCTAAAGAAGAAACGCTCAAGATAGATCGGGACATATAATAATACTGGCTGGGTAGAAAATTCTCAATTTAATTTGATTGCATTATTTAGAACCAATTTTCATCTAATGGAAAATTAATAAAGAATTATGATCGTATTAATCCATTTTAATAACAAACATTAAAAATAATTGTAGGTTTAGTGCTTGAAGCCTGGTACACACGACTGTCGTCAATTTCTATCTTGTAAAACGTGCATCAGATAAACGCTGCACCAATATTCCTCATTTCAACCTTTTGGCCGCTTTCAATTCATAATTTAATCAATCTCCAGCACTTATTTTTTGCAGAATAAATTTATGAGGAAAGGTATGTTGAGAATACACTGCAACAGATTCTTATCAGTTGACGACCGTGTCTTCAATATATGAAAATGAATTAAATTTTCTATGATTGTGGCTTGCATTACAATAAATTAGAACAACAAGATTATCGAGATGAACTTTGGGGAATGCAGAACATTTAATGAAACTCTCATTTTCCCCTCAACGCTTTATATTATCTATCTATGGCATAGCTATAAAATGTTTTAATCAGCGACTGATTCGCACTTATTGCTCCCTCCATAAAAACACATACATATACATCCAGATTTTCATCTTCATCATCTTCTTCTTTACCATTGATTAATTCAAAGATCTTATCATTGAATTGTCTAAAAGGTGGTCCTTCGAGCCGGTATAGCTCCAATGAGACCCTTGAAATAGGTGGGGGCGTGGTAGTTCTCCACGCAGCAAAGCCTGCGGCCGCAAACGACAAGCTCGTTGCCGTCGCCGCCGCCACCGCCACCGACATCACCGACGGGGTCGATAGAGAGGAAGAGGAATATCATATTGGAGAGAACAAAATATATACGCAGTACGTTACTCGCAACATAGTTGGTTCCGGTCCATCGGAAAGAGGCCCTGCGAACATTAATTTAGTTTGTTTTTTGATTTGATTTTTTTTTGGCAGTTTAACAGTAATACGTATTGAGTAATAGCGGTAATTTTTCATTTAAATTTCAGGATATATATTATTATCTATTATTTTTCTGAGGTATAGAGTGACATCTGTTACTTTCTTTATTTCTTTTCTTTTACCATTAATTTCGTTACTTCTCTGATAATATTTGTACTGCCCTTTGCTTTCGTTTTATTTTATTTCTCCGAACAATTTAATGACATTATTGGATTCATACAAGATTAAATATGAATTGTGCATATGGCTATCAAGTTCAAAATACTTCACCTCAAGCTGCTACTGGAGCCGAGATGCTGGAGGTAAATAACTTTACCAATTATTTTTATTATTTCATCATATAATAATTTGAATAGTTTTTTCCTATGAACATTAATTAAAAATGCAGCGCTTAATTATAATTGTCCACCAGAAGGATTCGTGTTCACAGTGATGATTGTTAAATCAGTGACGTGCTTTGTTATGGTTTCGTTTTCAGATCATTTTCAAATTTTACATTAATTTTTATAACTAGAATAATCCATAGTATTCCGAAGAAACCATATAACTATTAAATAATTGTTAATAAAAATTTCGAAATAAATTTTCTATAATAAATTAACAATTATTCCTATAATATATTTTTAACCAATTCTATAACACGCCACTGATCATAAAATTAATAAAATGGAGAAAAAAACAAATTTTTTTAAACAAAAATTGCTGTATTATAATAAATACTCATTATTGCAATCATAGTTTTAATTTGCAGCAATAAAATCTATGATTTTCCTTAAAAATAAGCAGATTTGATTTTTTCATAAGAGCAATGTTAAAAATTTAGTCACTGCTGAACGCAGCGCCCCCTAATGGCAGCCCGTTTTTTTTCTGGTGTTCACTTCTTTTTATAGTTTTCCATAGTAATTATGTAAATAGTATATACGTACATAACGAAGATGTAACTGTAGTAATTTATTATCAAATCTCTGGAAATCAATTGATATCCACAATGTGCAATTTATCAATCTATGAATATCTCTATAAATGATAGAGACTATTAATGTTCTTTCGTCTGATCGAAGTAAATAAATTCACAAGAAAAGATTTTACCGTCTTCATACAGAACCAGTGAGAGTGAGAGAGATAACGAACGATAAAGACTGACTGCACCATTCAATATACAATTACCGACAATTACCTAACTGAATAAGTATCAGTTTGTGACAGAAATTAACGGTTTGGTCAGTGAAATTACTACTATCAAAGATTCCTTATAGTACTAGGTATCTAGTAAAGTAAGTAGTGTGTAGTACCGCAGTAGAGTATTACCTACCTATTGACGGGGTTCCATTTATGTATTGTTGTTGTTGAGAATGTCGACTCATAATAGATACTTATTGGTATCTGTACTTGAGATAGGTATAAGGTACTTTACTGATGGCATTATCATTTATTTAGGTAGCTACTACTTTCCTTAGTTTTATAGTGTTATTAGTCGAGGTATGTATAAAAGAAAAGTAGGTAGGTACAGTATCTTAACATAGACTATACTATTTTATGTTTAATCATGATTAAAGCATAATTGTGTGCTAATGTTAAAGTCTCGTAATTTCTATTGAATTTTATATTTTATATTAATATTCTGAGCCTAAATTGTAGTTAAATAATGGCACTGCTATGCCAAGATGACAAGTTTTACTTAAGTATTCAAAATCTTCAGATATAACAAAAACAAATGACTTTTGACTTAGCAAAACTGTAGATAGATAGATTAAGTTGATCCGACTCAAATTCAAGGCTATCGCTGAATGAATTATTCAAATTAATCCACCATTTTTTTCATAAATTTTCCGCATCAAATAATTTAATACCCAAATTTAATAATATGACGATAATAATAATTAATTCTAACATTATTATTGTTAATTAGCATTAATATTCCCCAAAAAGCAACAACATATACTTATACCTATGGTATCTAATGGCTTTTTATATAGGGACCACCGTTGTTTTATGAGAGAAGAAGTGGCATGACGAAATGCAATTTAGACATTTCTATTATAATTACTTTGAAAATAAAAGTTTTCTAATGTTAATTAGCTGTATAAATAAATGGAAATGGAGGAGTTAACCATATAATTTACAAAATAAATTAAAAGCAATTTAGGTCCTTTTTTTTTGTTCTGTTTTGTTGTTTTGAGTTTCGGTTTTAAGACAACTAATCGTGATATTTAAAATTTTTTTTAGAATATTTAAGTTAAATAATGGTTTCAGTTGGATATTTGTAAATTTAAGGTTAATTATATAACAAACATTTAATGAATGGTTTTTTAATGGTGTTTATTTGCAGCAAATTAGATTAAAGTTTTCAGCTAATTTAACTTCATTAACTGAGTATTGTGAAATTATGTCTTCAATGTAAACTGAATTAAATATAGCAGCCACAAGCGTATATTTGTGTGTATTATCGTGAAGAGACAAGTAATAAGTCACCTCACCTAGCTTTGTAAAAATCCACTGAATCTCAACAGTGTTTCTCAAATTAAATTAAATAAATCTAGTTCAAGAAATGAGTGAAATATAACAACATGCATTTAAAACCAAATACACATATCGATAGAAAATTTTGACAAATATTGATGAAGTTTATGAATTGGTCTTCCACTTGCGGCTTTCGGCGAATAACGAGTAACATTCGGAGAACATTCGTATATATTTTGAGTTATTAGTGACGAAAAATTCGTTCCGAATGTTCCGTAATAAATCAAAAAATGAATTTTGTGTACACTTCTACATAAAAATGTGTACACTAGTGTACACTGGCGGCACTCGGCGAATATTTTATAGCCTAGTCTATATTTTTAGAGCTATGCGCGTACTCTCTTGCGCATTTTGCTTTGCAAGAAAAATACGCCTTTGCTTAAGCAAAACACTAAAATTCCACGTAAATGGGACGCACTATATCCGCAATTCTTTGTATAGGCAGACTGGTTATACTTACACTTCAACAGATTTTATTCGGTTTGAAAGTAAAATGAAAATATAATTTTCTTAGTAAACATTAATAATTTAAATATCATCATTATCTTAGTAATAAGCAATAATAAAGCTGACTTTACATAACCATTACCGAAATCCGTTATTTTAACACATTATCTCACTGACTAATAATTAGGTAGGTAATAATAATAATAATAATATACCTACCTACATGCATATACATACATACAAGCGGGAGTTAAATGCAACAACTGACTAATAATAATAATTTCTTACGTTCGTCAATTACTTAATAAATTTACCATATTATAAATTATGATTAATATTAATCAAATTCATCACCAATAATATGAAAATTGAAAACCACTCGAACAACCAAATTACTTATGCACAACCAAAATATGTATAGGGGCCTGCGTACCTATCTGGAAGCTGGACGAGGAGTAAATAGTTTGAGTGACTGAATTTTATATGGAAATTGGCAAAGTTGTTTGTACACCTCCTGATGCTTAAGGCGAATCTTATAAATTATTTAATATTAATACTATTTTAATGTGTTATACGTAAAAGTACCATACGTATAGTCTGTCCCAAGATATATGAATATGAAGGTAAAAAATCTGATGAACGAAAATATTCAAGTTAATTGTTAAAGATATAAGCCAAAATTTTCGTTATAAATTTTATTGTATTTTGGTTAAAATCATGGCTATTAATCTGTTTTATTCTGAAGTTCATGAATTTCAAAGAAACAGTACTTACTTAAAGTTGTGCACTTTATAGTATAAATAAATTGCAAATAAATAACATTTGGCTTTAGTTAAAATATGGTTGACACATTTTTCAGTAGCTAAGACCAGAAAATTCAAAATGAAAGTTTCAGGTAGCTATGGGTCCCTGGAGAATTCCAAGTGACAAAATAACTCGTACTCACAGGACTATTCCTCCACTATATCTCGAGATGAATTATAACCTATACTTCTGATAATCTTAATAAATATGATCGAAGCTTAGCGGTGATTATAGCCTAGTTTACTGCTTATAACAAAATTACTTTAACATAAATAATTATGCAATAAACCTTTAATATTTGACACCATAATTCTGACTTGCAATAACATTCAATAAACTTTAAATTTAATTTTTTCTTCTGTACTGAATATTACCTTGTCCTTTTTTCTTGTTTTCATTTGTTTTCAATTCTAATTTAATACATATTATGCATTCATTCAATTCAAAAAATGTTTATCTATCTGCACGGCGAAATCGAAAAGTGAAATCAATTTAATATCAAAGATAAAAATCAATATCTGCCTAATATTTTATGCTGTTCTCGGTGCCAAAGAGACTGTTGCGGTCCATTGTTCGAACAACATGCCTTTTCATTGTTTTCAATTCAATGAGTGAAATGTCAATTGTTGATATTTCAGGTGATTTATGCATGTTTCAATGAATATTTAAAATTTTAACAAACCAAAAACAAAATAAATAGAATTGTTGAAAAGGTCGCTAAAAACATATACCTACTTTTTTTTTAAATCTAATTTCACTTATGATTTGGCAAAATAGTTGAACAAAATTTTAAATACAATGAAATTTAAATAATTTATCAATAACTTGATTTGCTATGATTAATGAAAATTACCGATGGCTATGTAAAATTAACTTGTGAAGACGCCGAATACTCATATTGGAGGGCTTATATAGATGGACTGATATAAGTTTGAGTTTACTACACTAACTTAAACTTAAGTTACTGGCTTTAACTTAACAATTGTTCCTTTGGTAATTAATATGTATTGCTGAAAATTTTTATAAACTTTGATTGGCAGTCAAATGGATTGAACAAAAGGGTACATTTCTACTGCAACGCCTTGAACGAAGAATTTATTTATATAAGTGCATAATAAATATATCTATACCAATTCAAATAATTTATCGACATACGGTAGTTCAAAATTTCATTATTTTTGTATAGCCAAAAGAACCAAAACAGTTTGTGGTAAAAGTGTGGCTGGAAATAGACAAAATTGTTCACAGATGGTTAAGATCATACGTACTACTTATATACGAAATTTTTAGCAATAGGGGCAAAAATGCTATTTTCATCCCCACATATACTTCTAAGCTATTATAGATAATAGTGTGTTGTGGTAGTGCGTTCTGGCCAACAGTTTTTAGCCAATAAATAACTAAATTAAATTGTTAAATGGGGCGTTTTTGAGGAAAGATTAATTATACACTTGAAAGCACTCGTATGTGTTAATGTCTGTCTATACGATTTATGCAAATATCTAGATAAGTCTATTCTTGAATGATAATAGAATTCTGATCAAATATATAGGTATATAAAATCGGGTTTTGTTTTATAGATATCTTCTATTAAATTTAAATTCTACACAGAGAAAAATGATTTTCTAAATCAAACATATTAAATGAACAAAATTATTACACAAATATCTAAAATTAATTTAAATCTACTTTTTTTTTTAATTGTTATTATCATGTTTCGGAGTTTTTCCCAAATTCTTTGAGATCAAATTACCAATTGATGAAACTGAAAATAGTTGGAAAAACACCGAAACCCGATGATAACAATTAAAAAATAGAAGGAAAGAAACAGTTGAATAAGTAAACTTAAAGAATTAAATCTATTAGCTAAGTATCGTTTTGATGAACGAATGAAACGATTGAACCTGAGAATGTGAGTTAATGCATGTGAACTAGTTATGACATCTGTCTTTTGTCTTTTTTTATTAGACTAATCAAAGAATTTTATAGTAAGCAGTTTTCAGAATCTTAGCAACCCTGCCAAATTCAATTTAAGTATGTATTTTATTGGTTCTGTTCAAAATTCGCTTATAAATTAGATTCAGAGAAGGTTTTTTCTATGTCTGAGTGAACGACTTTGAAGCAATAGAGGAGGCCGATGAATAAATCGTAACTTTTATTAATTAATTTGACACACTCCGTAAATCATTGGTACTTTTCAGGAAATGATGCCCATGCCCAGCACAGATAGATTTATAATTTTCTCATATGAATGTCATTTTATCAGTAATTTTTTGATTTTTTTGTTTCAGTTTTAAAGATTTTTTTGCGTAATAACTTGCCTTGGAACCATAAATTATGAAAGCTTTTTTTGCAAAATTAAAATGCATTTTAATGAGGCGAATGAAAATAACATGCCTACGTTCACGTATGTAGGTATTTCTTGCCAGTAGTAGTTGGTATTTAACGATAAAATAATGCGTTTAAATTACAATTTTAAGTATCAGTATCTACTTACAGTGTATTCTAATTAACTTAAGTTTTTTTCATTCGACTTGTTTTTAACATTAAATCATAAATAATTGACAAATTATCTAATTGAATTCTGAATTCGATAATATGTAAAAATATCTACTTATATGTATATGCAATTGGAATTTCAATAATAGCTTTAGCAACAGCTTAAGCTGTAAATTGAATTTTAAGGACATCGAAAATGAAAAATGAAAATTAATTATTGCGAATAACAATTGGACATAGCAATTAAACAGTTTGTTTGTAATTATTATTTCTCTCTGAATAAAGTCGATACAACAGAACACTTTTACGAATTAGCTAAATATTCCATTTAAATTTCCTAAAAAATAACATTAATCAGTTAATTGGCACTTAAAACTTTATTATTTTTAATTTTATACTATTATTTTATCACTTTCCTACTAAATAATAAATACAAAATAATTTTGTGAATAATAACATAAATTGTTAGTATTTTAAATAACGAACGCAATGCATTGTTTAAATAAAGTTTAAATATTTGTCGTAATTTTTGATTTTGATTGTTTGTTATCATACTTCATTTGCATGTGGCTACCAAATATAATATACACATTTTAATAAGTTACCTGTTAACCTAATTGTCTGTTATAAGTAAATTCTCTCTCTCTCTCTCCCTTCGTGCATACCTCACAATGAACGTTACTTATAGAAATATTCTATAATTATGATTTAAAGCGGTTCATATAAATAAGATGGATACTTAATTTGACATGAAAATTATAACAAAACTTCCAATAGTATATTGAATGGATAATTATTGAGAGTTACATAAGTAACTCTTCAATAGAAGGAATGCGTCTGAACGGCTTAGGTATTACTACACTAAGTAATATAGCAGTACCGAAGTGAGTACATTGTTGCTTGTTAGTACTTTTTCTTTTCCTATACTAAACAAAATCATTATTGTTATTATGACCATCATCATCATCATCATTATTAACATTATAATTATCATTATCGTCATCATTCTCATTGATAGATATCCAACCTTTTTCTTAAATAGTGTTAGACTCTATGTAGTCTACAGGTACAGATAGGAAGAGGTACAGCCACCACAAAAAAACAGGTACCTTTGTATATACTTACGTAATATGTAGATACCTATTTGGTGTGCCGCTTGTCAAGGCTGCGGAGCAGTGGCAATTATATGTCGGCGCCTGCCCTCAATTCCGACTATACACTATTTTTATTATAAGTATAAAAGTCATCATCATTAAAATTTAAGACTAGGTAGACTTTTTTTTTAATGTCTACACTCACCGTATGTCATCAAAACACTATCTAGGCAGATAGGTTGACTACCATTGTAGCGAATACGGAATAATCTTTTTCTCTGTGCAGATTCTATTTGAACTGAATTGTTAAGATTCTTATTTTTGTGTTCTTCTAATTAAAGTATATATATAATAAGTATAAATAAATCCTACATATACTTAGGTATTAAAGTAGATATTCCAATTTCTACCCTAAAAAGGTTTAACTTAAAGACTTAAGATTTAACCTTACAAACTTATTAATTATTCAAAATAATTTAACGTAAACAAAACCAAATAGAAGTAGGTACATACATATTTATTATACCAAAAAATGAATAAGTAATGTGACTCAATCATATAATTTTCTATCCAAAAAATAATGACATCAATTCTCTTCAATTTTACATCTAGATAGGTAAGTATTAAAGATAACTGCCCCCATTACTGACTAGTTTAACTAGCAGAAACATAAATTATACAACATTATTTATTGATACGCCTATTTACTTCAGTACATGTATCTGTATAGATTGCTACCTAATAGACCCTATAGTTACGAAAAGCTTCCCCAAAATATGTTTCTTGTTATTAAAGGAATGTTGAATATTGTGTTTAGTTGGTTTATCTCTATATTTGTACATTTAATACACCTATATATTATACGAATATTTCCAATTTTTTCACAAGTATAGTAAATGAGCCGTAAAGTGAGGCAAGATAATTATTTTGCTAGAAAATAATAGTGATTTACACTTTGTATAGAGTGTAAGATACCACACTGTTCACATATATTAATATGATAAAAACGCATTTGAACAATAATAAAACTGCAAAACTGCAACTTTGGATATGTATATGTAAATTATTTAGATAGATATAACTATCACACCTACTAAATATAGTTACCTAGTTAACTAATTTTAGTTGTGGAATAATTGTTTTGACCATTTTAAAAACACGTAACAAAACAAGTTATATTTTGATGTATTTAGCTAGTCTATTATTCATTTAAGCTGAACATTTAAACTTATACTTTATTAACTAATTATTACCACCTGAATTATGTTATCACATAACATTTACATTTTACCTGATTCAATATACCATAATCCTCTACAAAAACTTTTCAATTACCCCACGTATATGCCATAATTTCAAAACACCATGCGCGCTTCTCCCAAAGCCAAACAAAGACAAAAAAATTAAATGAAACAAAAAAAAATCGGGTGATAGGCGTGGCATTCTGTTTCTAAATGGCATAGTCTCTGATTGGTTGTTTCATCGCAGTTACAGCGAAAAGAAAGAGAAACAGTGGGGAAAGTAGCGATGTAATGACAGCGAGAGAGAGAGAGCAAGCGATGAAATTAAACGCGCCCATTCATTTCATCAGCTAGAGCGCAATTCAACATTTTGGAGGAGTAATAGGAGGGGAAAATCGGTCGCCGCCACCGTGAATTTTCAACATAACTGATGATGATTTCTCTCTTGTTTGTGTATGTATGTGTTGTGTAGCTGCTGAATGAATAGTGAGCTATGTGAAACCGATAATAATAGAACTATCAATAGATTCATAAAAACAAAGTCGTAGTCATAATAAGATTGTATTTGTTTATTAAAAAAAAATAAACGCGTATTGTATTCATTACTAATGATTTAGACCCGGGTATATCACAAACGCACAGTGTCCTTATTGTTGAAGAAAACTAAAAAAAAATTTGAAAAATGTTGACAGACGTAACAGCAACCGCTGGTCACTTTTATGGTGCTCAAATACCAGCAATGACTATGAATGTTAAACCAAATGTAAGTACCCAACCATATACATATATGTATTCGTTTTCAATAATTGACTTGATTAACTTAAGTGACTGATTGATTATATGGTTCCTGATATATACAGTAAGCTTAATTAATGCTTAACTAAATTGTAATTAGGTACCTCTTAAAAAAATAACTATAATTAAAACACCTGAGAGTATGGTAGCTGCCTTTAATTTAACTAAAAATATTTAAAAAATTATTAAAAATATTAAAATCCAGTAAATATCACGGAATAGAATAGATACAAGGGTGCCGATAAAGAACCATGAAAATTTATTGTTATTGTAACCCCTATAAAAAAAAGAGCATCATTTTTACACACTTCACCCAAGTACCAACTACTAAAAAGTTTCACGCAGTGCCTTTAACACTTTTGATGGATTCTCCCAGCATGAGCCAATTCAGATAAATAAATAAATACCGCTCCAATGGATTTCTAAAAATTACTTGTGGTTTCTATAGAATTTATTATTTTTTTGTTATGAGTTGGACTAGGTCATGTATAGGTACATGTGATATTAAGATGACGGCGGGGATTGTGAATTAAAACTAGGGTCTAAAATAGACTGAAGGCTGAAATAATCTAGCTTAGAATTGCATTAAATATTAAGTGGAAGAAATTCGTGATAGATTGATATTATAATCTAGTTTGCGTTCACGTTAACGTTGACTCAAAGACAATAAATACCTACCCGATAATTTTTTTTTTCTCCAGATCACCTCATAATTTTCTTATAACTTAAATAACATCTGCTTGAAATCAATAAAATTTTAATTTATTCTTTTTTTAAGTGCCACTACGATGCCCGATGGGAATTGTTTATTACCATATCTAATGAAATGACCACTTAACCTTTATAGATATTTCTTTATAATCAACCATAATAAATAACATTTTATACTTATACCTTTTTACTAGATACTTTTCAACATATCTATATGCATATACAATAGGTAATGCTTTTTGCTCAAAAGCTTCAAGGGTCCTTCACTTTTACTTACATACGACACATAAATAGATTTTGGTGGGTACCCGAAATTGTACATAATAAAATCCAAATGACTGAATATGAACAGTTTAAATCCATAACAAAATATTTAGAGGTGAAATAGAAAAGAAAAGACGGATTTTTGGTTAAAGTTATTGTGTCCTCCTATAGGGATTTACCCCATACAAATGGATAAGCACTCTCACATATAAAAATGTGTGATTTTCCTTTAGAACCATTTGCTACGTATGTATTTAAATGTAAATAGTTTGGAGTGCCCTTTTTGTGGGTTTGTGTATATCAACAGAGAGAAATAAGCCGATTCCGAGCTTATTAAATATATTCAGTCACTGGTCTAGAAGATGAAACCCGTATAATGGGTTCCATTGTTTAAATAATGCCACTAGTTTTGATGGAACAAACAGTATTCTTCAATAAAGCAACGTTTTCTCTATGTCTTGTACCACCAGTAACAACGTGACCGTACCTTCTGATTTGGTTTTCTACGACGCTTTCTACCTGTAAATAAATACTAGAAATGTAAAGAAAGTATTTAGATGCATATCTGATAAAATAGGTATAGACCGTCCCACTTTATCCGACAAATTTGCCTACAGATAATTACATTACGCCTATAAATTGCTTCAATATTTTTCAAAGTGTTAATCTGATAACTTTTATTTATATTTGTTATAATAATATAATGTACAAATTTCGGCTGGTACTTTGACGAGATGCTATATTTATAATGAAAAGGACTTTTATGAGATTAGTGGAACTTTTACAAGAAATAAACTATTCCTTATATATTTTGTTTAAAACAGGACAGACTGTATAGATATACAAACACAATCGAAATTTCGCTTTCGTCATTTCACGTTCCTTATAGACGATTTATTTTTATTTTTTTCCCTTTTTCGCTCTCAGAATTGTCAACCCGTATCAAAGTAAAATAGATGATTGAATGGATTCGCAAATCGTTTGAAAAAGCGACATATTTTCGGTTAGAACAGATGTAAAAAGAAATTACATATTTACAAATACATAGTATATTTGTGAGTAGAAAACTTGCTATATTATAGAAACATATGTTTATTTTATGTCATTTGAAAATATGATATACACCAGTTTCATAATTGTTGGTTATATTTTCATTTTTTCATAGATATACTGCAGCCTAAATCAACAAGTCATATGCATTAGTTAAAATACGAGATAGGATTTATTCATAGTAGTAAATAATAGATAATTAGATATAAGAATATAGCGAAAACATTACGATATTAGATTACTTTATTATTGCATTTATTATGCATAACTTTTAAACATGTGTTGATATAAACTGGTAGAATTCGTTTCAAAGAAAATGCTGAACAGCAAAAAAATCAAAAACTAGATCATTATAGTATGTAATATTTGTACTAATATAATAATAATTATCGTAAATACAACATGTACTATGTAATTAAGATTGACATATGATTAATGAACTATACACATACTTAGGTACACATAATCAAATAGCAAATTCACGCGATCAAATTTCTTGATAAAATAAATGAAGTAAAATGAATAGTGTACAACTTGTACGTATGATAAACTCAGCCGGAAACTTACTTCAAGAAAATATTAATTATGTATTTTCGGTGGACATTTTTCGGTGAAAACGGGACAACAACCGAATTATTTTTTCAACATATTTTTTGACATGGCAAATCTATTATAATACGTATATCTAAATGTTAAAAGAAAAACACCAAACAGAAATACGAATAGATTAACATAAACTGTCGGTTTTTCCACATAAAATATCCACGCCTCTTTTATGTAGTCCGTTTTATTAGTAAAAAAAAAACCAGAAAGAAACAAGGAAAAATAGAAAAACGGAGAAAAAAGAAAAACTACTATTAAAATTAGCCATAGAGTTTGTCCTTTTCACATTACTCGATAAATGAAGCCGTTAACGACACATAATATTTAATTTAACGTGCCAACTTGATGCTAAAATTAGAAAAACACGGACAATTTATTTTAATTTATTAGAAAATTACACGCCCTTAACTGTTGGTTTTTAGAAAAGATATATTAAGTACTGTAGGTATACGTCGAATATTTTTAATGGAGTTTAATTTTAAATATCCAGTAAATGTCTGTATTTAAGGATCGGCATGCGCTCTTAACTTGTCTAGGTATCTAGCTAAATGTTAGTGATAACCAGCCACTACATATACACATGCATTAATAATATAATTATTAATCTGACTAAGTTATAATCTGGCTTTACTTACATGATTATTCACATCTTTATGATATTTAACTGATAGTTAGGCTACCTAACGGTTTAGTTCATTATTGTGACAGTTGTCATTAGTAACAGCAATGGCTGCTATTTTAATTATAAGTATGTTGTTGCTTATTATTATTTACCACTTACTATTATTAGTTATTTTTGCAGGACAATAAACCATTAATTTAATTAAATTCAAATTAGTTATTCTAACAGAAAAAAAAGCAACTCTTAATTGCTTTAGAAATTAATGAATGTTTATAGGATAAATTCAAATTTTTAATAGATTTCCTTAAATATGTGTTTTTGCAAATCATTTATTTTAGTTATGACAACTACTCAAATTAATCCAATAAAATAAGTATGCATGAAATTAAAACATATTATGCAGGGTGTCATATAACAAATACTGAAGAATTTCAACAGGATACGAAAACAAATTTAGGTATACGTGCTCGGTGCTCGACTAATTAAAGATCTTATAATCTTATTGCTTATTAATCTACATATAGTTTACATATAAAATTATAGTCTTTTGCTTAATAATAATTATAATTATCATACGTGCACATATTAAACTTGCAAATAGATCGTTAATAACTTGATTGAAAGTTACCGTATAGTGATTGTTAACTTAAGAATAAATATATACATATGCAAACAGTGAATGGAATTCAAGTTTTAATTAAGTACCTACTAAAATTTGATAGTTACAGTATTTAATACGAGCACCTATGTGATCTTTTATTATATAGAAGCATTTAAAATTAATTAGCAAATAATAATTAAACTTCTATTTTTATAGTTTTCATTGTAATAAATTAATTTATCTGACTAGATTGTCGTATATTTGATAAAAAATAGCTGTAGAATAAACTATAGTTGCTATAGATGTAGATACCATCTTTTATAAAAAGCAGTCATATCGACTATATTCGGTATGTATGTATATGCATAACAGCCTTTTTGAAGTTTGGTTCCTTTGATTCTAGAGGCCATTTGATGATTTACTAGAGAGATAATAATAAAATAGCGGATATAAGGGTTAATAATAGGACCTAAGGCCATTGCCACCAAATTATGTTTTATATACATATTCATTCTATCGGTTATTACTATTATTTTATTATTCATTATAATATTAGATGTAGCTTTGTTATACATATGTGAAGAAAAAAAAAAAAGGAATAAGAAATATGTAGATTTATTGTATGTAAGTATATATGTTTTTTTTATTATTTTTATCGTGTTTTTGCTTTCGTTAAAAACTCAATTTGAATTTTTTTCCCATAACTAAATATAGAAAGAAAGATCAAATTAATGAGCCGAAAACTGATGGAGAATTTTCATAATTATTTATTTATTTATGTTTTTATTTATTATTACAGAGAAGGAAGTTGCTGTTTATTTTGTTTATTCGAATATTAATTATCTAAATTGTTAAATAATTAATGGATAATCATAATTGAGTTCCAGTTCTTCAGAGGTCCCATGATATGAACTTCATGTTATTAATTCAATTAGTTAGTGCCAATAATCAACTTAAATGTCGAAAGACTTAATGGTAATATGTATAGTAAATCTTATAAAACAGAACCAACTGTATCTTCATTTCTTCCTGTAAATTTCTTGTGTTCTTGTTTCAAATTACTTTTTCGTTTTTTGTTGTTACTAAAAATAAAAGTACACTAGCTGCTTATTAGGACCTCTTCATTTTTGGCAGTGATCTTTTTTCAATTTATTTATCTGTCTGGGTCCTGGGAATACCAGTAGCTCTATATGTATACGTATACCTACCTACCTATATGAGTATTACATATGCTGTTTTATTATGGAAATGATTTGCTGTAAATTTATGTGCAGCAAGAGATTTTAATTATTCCAATAAATTTTTCAGTTCATCATAAATGGCCGGCAGCATCGCGGGTTTTATAAATTGTTTTTTTTTTCTTTTTTCCTCTTCGTTCTTTTAAACGTTTTTAATTGTTCTGAGCTACTTATTTTACAGGTCAATTCTGATGAGATAGATTGTTTTTTTTATTCTTCATTCCTTTATTTCTATTTTGTTAACATCTTGAGTTATAATTGGGCCGGTTTTTATTTTACGTTTAATACTAGAGGTTAAATATTACTTATGTAATGAATTATAATTTAAAAAGTACATAGTGTTTATGTGTCTTGTGTTGAAATTGGCTATATAACTCTAGTTTATTATCTATTAACATATGAGGAAGTTTCTTCATACGTGTTTTCCTTGACAAATTTTTACATTTCAAATTAGCCTTTTCTTTTTATCTATAAGTAGATACACTATTTCATTATAATACTTGCAAATTACCATTCACGTAAGCATAATTTACTTATTTTCATTCATTTCCCAAGTTATGTAGATACTTATAATTATCTACGCATTGGATATTTTAAATTAACCTGTCAAAATCGAGAAAATGATGAAAATATGAAAAAATTAGTTAAATTCCTTAGGCACGCTATATAGAGAAAGCTATAGGCACTAATTATTGACAAGAATATTTAAATATAAATAAAATACAAACTGATCGAAGAGAGAATAGTAAAAATCCAACGATGTACAACAAATACAAACATAATTCATTAAATTTTAAATTTACTAGAGATCAGATTTATTAGAGATAGGATTGCACCTTAGGATCAGTTCTCACCAATAAGTTTCAATAAGTAACAATACGTAACAGTTTATTCTTATCGAGATATACGGTTTATCTTTAGCTATTTTATTTATCTGCAGAGAATTTCATTTTCTCTATATTTAGTTGAAATTTGATCTTAAATTCTTAATTATTTCGTGCCATCAGTTATTATACGTTTAAATTCAACACTGGTCGAAAGTATTTCATTTATTCAACCTATAAACTATAAACTATCTATTAATTGATTCGTTTATGCAAAACTCCATGTGCTTCTTTATGAATAATTACTTTGTCGAACAAGACATTAGATAATTGGCACATTATTGTTTGTTGGCGAATTATACTGGTACTATTTAAATATAAGTACTTGTGAATACATATGTATATTGTAATTGTATCTATTTTTATTAACAACATTAAAAGTTTCTGTCTACTAGCGACTATAGTAGTTAGATTTTTTTGCATTCTATATTAGGAAAACTATGCAGGTGCATTTAGACTTTATACGAAGTAAAAAGCCTTTAATACTTAGAAGTTAGTTGTCTATACCGAATACTATATTATGTTATAATCTTGGAGTACTTTTATAGTTTTCTGGGTGCGAAACTAATCGTTACAACAGTTTATACAGCTTTGTTAATTCTTAATCAATAGTTAATTGAAATTAACTGGACATTGATAAGCTTGACCTTAATGATACTTTAAAAAAAACAGCGATAATAAATTAATCGATTAAAATACATCGCTCCAGCAGCTTTAAAACTATAAATTTTACAATAAAATGTAATTTCTATTTATCGACCGACATGTCATGTCATAGCATTGCACATCGCCCAACACTTACGCCCTCATTCTCCTCCTACAAATATGTACCCATAGGTGTGTAATGAACATTATTATTATTATTTGTAATATTTAAACGTACGTATTTGATTAATTACCTACACAATGACCATTTGTTGATTTATGTTTAGCTTTTGATGTTCCATATTAGTGTTGTCCCTGTATAATGTTTATCGTATATTAACGTTAATGTAACAGGTTATATTGTACTAGATTAGATAATACAATTTCCATTAAAATAGGAATTTAATCGAAAGCGTTTTGTGCCGCCAAAAAATCCTAACATTTTCTACAATCAATAAAACCAAACACCCTCAAGCTTATTATTATTAGGGTTATTTAACTTAATATTTTATTCACATAGAGATAATTATATCATTACCAATATTCAAATAGCCTCAAATACTATAGTCAACTATCTCTCTCTCTCTCTCTCTCTCTCTCTTCATCAAGTGTCATGTCAATGAAGAGGACTTTAATCCGGAAGGTTTATTATCTGATAAAATTACATTCACGGACAGCTAACAATGTCAGTATAAGCCGATTACATGGGATTGTTGTTGACAATATTTAGAGAGAGCAAACATTGCGCTGAACAACATGCATGAAGAGATGGATTTTCGGTATAGATAAGCTTTTGATGTTGTTTAATTCGGTATAGCTATATGTATATAGAAACAGGAACAGTATATATAGTATAGTAACATGAAGCTCAGCTGATTATTGCACCTGATGATTGAGATGAAAATGTAATGTGACAATTAATGATTTTATATAGGAAATTTGGTGAGAATTGATGGAATAAAAACGACACCTGAAACCTTTGTTGTATTAGAAAGATTCAACTATTTCTTTTATTCTGACAGCAGTTTCCTGTTCTGCACGAACCAAGTAATGAGATTTTAATAATGATTGATCTATTTTATGTCTATTGAAACTATCACCATTAAACTAATCAACCCCAAATGACGATTTTTGCTGAAAGTGGTTCTATTGCATTTTTCTTTAAAATCAAGACATTTTACCGCTTCTTCCTTTAACTTGTTTTTTTTTCTCTTTTCTTAAGGGCCTAATGGGAAATTGATTAAAGGACTAAGCAAACTGACTGACGGACTGGCTGGCTGACTGATTGACTGCTTACCTCACCCCCTGCGGTTAACTAACATGACAGCTGCAGTGGGCGTAAATTATATGTTGTTGTTGTTCCATGTATTTTATATACCTATGGGTATAGGCATATGGTGCTCTATATTTCTATGATTTTTGATATTAGATGAAAGAAAACAAAAAAATCCAATAATTTCAAATGAGAATTCATTTTTTTTAGCTATAGAAAATGTAATTATAATAAATGGTCGGTTGCTTAATTTACGCCTAAATAGACTTATAATAGATTGGTTAATTAGATAATACACACAATTTTATGACGCCATTCCGATAATTCCGACGCTTTCATTTTGGATATGCAGTGTAATCTTTTTTTGTAATTTCCATATGGAATTGAAAAATTTCCTTTTGCAACCAATTTCTCTCCCTCTGATATAATATTATTACCATTCCAATTAATTTCCATCATCTGAAATTCCAATTTTCATGAGGTAAACGATTGCCGTTACAGACAAAAAAAGGGTAGAATTGCGACGGTAAAGAGAAGGATTTTACCCTTTTGCCGTTACGAATCTTGACCAGAAGGAAATAAATGTCTGATGGCATTTCTGGTATACTAAAATTAGTTCATTGCTGTAGCTCTCACATAAATATTGTTATTTATTATTATTATTATTTATTTATTATTATTTATTTATTCCGTAAATCGCTTAGTAAATGTAGATAAAAACACGGATCGTTTATAATAAGCATAATTTTTTGGCTGAGCATTAATACAAAAATGATCGCACTTATATCAAAATTAAGGAAATGACCGTTTATTGTTTTAAATTTGTTCCGCTACTGTACTTTCATTCCAGTTTTCATTTTTTTTTTGACTAAAATGAAAAAAAAAAAAAAGATTAAAAGAGTCTATAACGGCGGCATTCGTTTTATTGATTAATATTTATGAATTATTATTTGGAAAGTTCTCACACACAACCCACAGACTCAATCTATAAGCTTTTTCAAAAGTAATTAACTTCAAGATGACCTTCGCTTACAGTAGTCGATGATCCAGTTCATCTTTTTTATGTTTAATTTTTTTTTTGTTCTTTTTCCTTAAGGGGTTTTTGATTTTGTTGTGTTAAATAGTTAGTTAGAGAGGTACCATTGAGATTAAAATAAAATATGTTGATACGTATTTATTTAAATGATGAATACGTCTTTTGGAGAAAAAGAGTCGTTGACAACAGTTTTTCGTTGACCAAACATGTAATAAGAATAACATTAATGATATCAATTAATAAATATATTGTTCTAATAGAATCAAAACAAGATCTAAGATTAAATGCCATTCTAATTCAACAGAATTTGACATTTGGACTCAATTACAAACGAAAAAAAAGCAACCAAAAATTAAAGTTCACCGCTGCAATACTCTAAATTCAATACTATTTTTTTTTAGTGATACAAAAACAATATATGTAATAATAAGTAATTAATAATTACAGGGCTAATGTCTTGATATATTACTATAACGTTTAGCCATACATATAGCAATTTACAATGACTTGCATATATGTAAGTATATGTTCACTGATTTATTATTTTGCTCGTCCCCCATTCCCCCTACCATGTTTTGTTCAAGAACATAAATCTACAAATTACCTAACTAATAATATGGTCTTTTCACACACGTGTACTACCATTACCTAGGTATGCATGTATGGGTTTTTTCAGTTATAAAATTACTTGCACTATTTAAGATTAATTGACAGTCAAAATGAATTGGGTACACTCATACGTACTTTGGCACTTTGAAAAATGTCCAACTCAATTAGTTGGATTATTACCAGAGGATAAAAAGTACGAAGCTAAGATACATATCAATCAAATGATATTAATTGATAATATTGTAATTATTTAAGTTGCTCTGGAAATCGGTACTATTTTTGTCTTTAAAATCCGAAGCATGTTGAAAAGAAAAATGGGAATGACTAAGTGTGTGTAACAGCTTTAGCCATTTTGCACAACGAATTTGATCCGAGCTTGGAAACACACTAGCTACAAGTTCAAATGAAAGTCAAACCCGCCTTGTATCTAGTGTGGTGTGCTACAAGCCTTAGCGATCTAAAGATATAAACCATGCTTACCTGTATTTCCATATTTCTCTCTGCTTACAAATTTAGAAGCTTTAATGTGACATATTAAATCACTAATATAAATTTCCATACATGAAATTAGCGTAGGCACAACAGATTTAATCAATATTATTTATAAATCGTTATATGACACATTCTTGATTCATCTAAACACGATTTTATCGCATAGAATTGATTGTACTTGTAAAATTCCTATATCTATCATCAGGATTTACAAAGAGATACGATGATTTTCTGTATACCTACTATTAACGGCTACATAAATTTATGGTTTGTTCTATGCAAAGTGTGAATCGTAATTCGCAATTGACCAAAATATGGTAAATTATTAGATATACATATGTACTAGTACTTATTTTTTAATATAAATAAAACTGTTCGACTAAATCCTAAAGCCTGCTTGAAACACACCCATTATATTCAATCGTGATTAATAAATAATATTAGAGAAATAATTCACTTTCTAAATATGTATTTTATAGGTAGGTACATCTGTTTTAGGGTGTGGGTAGTACGTACATTTACGCACACTTCGATTACTTACTTCCATTAGAAAAAAAAAATTATTATTATTATAATAATAGAGTTGTTGGCCATTAAAATTATCTATGCTAAGAAATCTACTACTGTTATTAATCATAAATATAAATGGGATAGTAAAAGTGTTATATTTCAGTTAGTGTCCAATACAGATAGATAGAAGAATGCCATCCGTATTCGATATGACCATTATTATTAGCATTATAAAATGATTTTAATGAGAATC
Source organism: Platypus cylindrus (assembly GCA_949748235.1). Classification (NCBI taxonomy): domain Eukaryota; kingdom Metazoa; phylum Arthropoda; class Insecta; order Coleoptera; family Curculionidae; genus Platypus; species Platypus cylindrus. The sequence goes on along the minus strand of OX456489.1, from coordinate 7,130,705 downwards.
CTGTTGCAGATTTATTGATTTTTCAGAATTTATTATTCGTAATTAAATTAGTATAGTAGAAAATTGCCACTTTTTTTAATCATAAAATCAATAACATAAAAATGTTATTCATAAATCTGACAGGAATGCCAAGAGAAAAACAATTTATGATTATACTTTGGGTGTCATTAAAAAATTATTTTTCCTTTGATGTATGACAAAATCTTTTTATGGGTTACAAAAAAAAAAGAAGAAAATCGAGGAGAAAATAAATGTAAGTAGGATATACAGAAATGATGATCCCTAAAGCGCGGCTTTTCTCCTTTATTTTTTTCTTTTTTGTATAATAATGGTTACTGAATATACATGTAGGTCTAGAGTATAGAGGAAGATGGACTTCTGACTTAATTCTTTTTGTGTAGTTGTGCGTGTCTTGAGAGCGACCCACAGGCGCCAACATTTCATTATAATGTTGATTAAAGCGCCTACCGCAAAGGGTCCATCATCATAGTTTTAACGGTCATTGCCGAACAAAATAAACAACATTATTGTAATTAACAGATTATTTAGAGAGAAATTAAGTAAATTAAAAAAGGAAAAAAAAAATTGGCAGATGCAGAAATTTGCTGCAGAATTACGCGCACAAGAAATAAATAAGCCAATTTGTAATATTGAATAAAATTTAATATCATACTCTGCAGAGGAGAGGCAGTAAGATTCAATCCTATATAGTCGAATAATGATTTCAAATTATTATAGTGCCCTAATCAAAATTATTATTGTTTAAACAGATACAGTACGTTCAGAAAAATAAGAACTACATTTGTGATATTTCCTTGTTAATATAGACATTTATATTTGTCTTCGATTTCATATTATTCCTATACTTCAATAAATCTAATTAACGGTCCTAGTATCATAATAGCAGACATATCAAATTTTGATAAAATTAAGAAGGGGTGTGGAAATTGGACCAATACTATTAAAAAATGCGAATAATGATACTTTACTTAGCTATTAAGTTTATTCAGAGAACCAGCATAATATAAATTCTAATTTCTTTTATTTTCTAATTGTTCTAGGACCATCCAAGTCTCCGAGGTACTCCACTTGCAATGCTAGCAGCCCAATGTAATAAATTAAACAATAAATCACCACCACCGCTAGCAGATGCTGCAGTTGGTAAAGGATTTCATCCATGGAAAAAGTCACCTCAAGGTGCACCATCACCAGGGGGAACTGGTGGCGGTGGTGGTGGTAATGGAGGTGGAGGTTGTACTGTAGGAGGGGGTGGAGGAGGAGGTGGAATATCCTCAGTAGCCAATTCCTTAACAAATCAAAGATCATCGTCAGTCTGTAATCCAACATATTCTAGATCAGTGATGACATCATGTGCATCTGTACCACCGACTACTGCATCGTATGGGAGTGATTTATACTTTCCTGGCGCAACAGCGCAGCCGTCAGTTGCCGATAATGTACACCATCATCAGAGTTCGTTATTAGGAAAAGTTGAGAATGCTGCAACGGCGCATCATGCCGCATTAGGTTCGGTTTATTCAAGGCATCCATATGAAACATGGCCATTTAATACAATGTCCGGTGCAACTCATAGTGGTATCAAAGGTGAATCTGTTGCTGGTGCCAATACATGGTGGGATGTTCATTCAACCGCTGGAAGTTGGTTAGATATGAGTGGTGCAGCTGGTATGCATGCACAAATGGCTGCCGCCAATTATCCATCAGATTATTCAAGTTTGACGCATTCATTGGCAGCTTCTAATCATTTATTATCATCTGGTCAACATCTTTTACAAGACACATATAAATCAATGCTTCCAGGAGCACAATCAGTTGGTGCCTCATTTGGATTACATCCAGCCAGTTCAACACCATCACCAACAGGAGCTACTGCCGGTTTACCACCCCAAGTCCCATCACCTAGATCTCAAAGACGTTATACTGGACGAGCAACTTGTGATTGTCCCAATTGTCAAGAGGCCGAACGACTTGGACCAGCTGGTGTACATTTACGAAAGAAAAATATTCATAGTTGTCATATACCAGGTTGTGGAAAGGTCTATGGAAAAACATCACATTTGAAAGCCCATCTAAGATGGCATACAGGAGAAAGACCATTTGTGTGCAATTGGTTATTCTGTGGTAAACGGTTCACGCGTTCAGATGAATTGCAACGACATTTACGAACTCACACTGGTGAAAAACGCTTTGCATGTCCGATATGCAATAAACGTTTTATGCGATCCGATCATTTGGCTAAACATGTGAAAACACATAATGGTAATGGGAAAAAAGGCAGTTCCGAATCTTGCAGTGACTCGGAAGAAAATAGTCAAAGTGATTTAACGAATAATGTCAATTCTCCTACATCGATTAATCAGACACCGCCACCACCTCAACCTTTAGCTAATTTAGATATGGTTACCGGTATGGATGTAAAGCCTCCTGGATTAGTTTGAGGGCGGTGGGGTCCAGCAGCGTTACTTTATTCAAATTATCCACGCTGAAATGGTCCCCTAGAAATTAAAAACAAATTAAATCAAAAGAAATACCTACCGATAGAATTGTATTATTTTTGTACATAGCTAAATGGCAGAAGATAGAAGGTGATATAATTAAGTGGTACTTGAGTTTTTCTACTCAATATAGCTAGGAGATATAATTGTAAAACGGCATAGTTGTTTATACAACTATATAATTGTTCGAATGTAAATAAAATAAAGACATAAAAATGAAATAAAGAAATTAGAAAATACTGATTATTAAATATCGTTATATTATGTTTCAATTAATAGTGCGTTCTTTTATTACACTGCGTTTTTTCAGCGACTACCGATGCAGGATAATTAGCGCCCATTTAATTCTTTCATAATTAGTTGAAACGAACTATAAAAAAATAGTATGGTTTGTAAGTATTTGTTGTATAATAATTGAGTTAATATTATCTATTATTATTATGTGTATGTACAATAGTAACACTTTTGTAAATATTTAAGTAAATAAATAGTTAGAATTAGTATAAGTACTTAAATAATAGAGGCAGGGGAAAGACAAACGTGTACATAAAAATGAAAAAAATAACAGTTTTCACAAACATATTTCTGTGGCATAAATTATAGAAAGGCTTCTAATTCTTTTTGCAAAACAATATCTATGTTAAAAATTTGTTTGGCTTGCTGTAAAAAAGTTTATCTACTTATATTAAATTTACATAAATATTCTAATGTTTAACATGTGTACTATATATTTTAAAACAAATTGATAACTATGGGTAGTTCACGCACATATTGCGGTACATTTTAATTATTCTATTTTTGCATTAGTCCAACATACACACAAGTATTTAAGGCAATGCCTCAAAGTTAGATCTATCAGTTTTAATTATGTTTACATAAATTAAACGTATTTTGTTATACCTAACTAAATACAAGAACCATTTAGAAAAGTGCATTACGTCACAAAATTACGTATGAAGGTATATGGAACACGATCATCAAAACATAATCCAGGAAAATTCAGTTGGTTTATTGTAGATAATAAATTCTCTTCTTATTAGTCTACTGAGTGAGCAACTAAAAACGTACCTGATTTTAGATATGGACAAATTTTAAATAATTATGGCCTATTTAAACACATGCATGAATTTCTAGCGAAACTTTTTGCTCTCTAATCAGGTAATAAATGAATCTTCCTGGACTATGTCTATATAGCATATACCATTTTACAAATTATGGTATTAGATTCAACGTTTAGGCACAAGTTTCTATTTATACTTATAAATTACAATGTGCTATACTACTACATATCAATTTGAACGTAAAAATAATTCGAAATATTATCATATTATGAATTTATTTAAGATGTTAAGAGTATAGTTAATTATTTTTCTTGTATTTTCTTTTATTTTTTCCCGTCTTGCCAAAGATTTGTAAAAAATAAGAAATACTTTCAAAATTATTGTACCATTTTGTAAATTTTAAATGTTATAATGAGCTTTTGTGAACGCGCTAAAATAATAAAATTAAATTATAAAAAATTATGTACAATTTTTATTGCGAATCCTCAATTGGTTTCCATGTCTCAATTCCAGGAATTAAAGTTTTAAGGAAAAGAAATGTACAAACAAATATAACAATTCATAGATTAATTATTTCATCTCCTGCAGTTTTCTTAAATAAAATTATAGCTGCAAGTTAAGCAGCTATTTTTCAACAACTGCCTTCCTTGATTTGACAGCTACGCAAAATAACGGAAAATTGCACAATTAATAGATATTTAAAGGTGGATTAATACACACATTATAATTTCACTTATTATTGTTTATTTGCCACCTTGAACTATAATTTACAATAAAAATTCATTTAGATTGCCCTTATAACCTCGCATAAAAATGAATAAATAATAAAAATATCGAAATATTATGTGGGTTTGTGCAACAATTAATTTTCCGACCGTCACCTGTAAAACACAATTTTTACAACAATGCATGTAAATTTTATTATTGTTTAATCTGGTAGAAAATATACATAAAACTTGACAAATTAGGGTACATTCGTTGGTACCTGCATTATTCCATTCCATGCACATAATTTAAAAATAAGATAAATGAAATAAATTTGAATAGAATGAGAATGAAGGTAATAATTATTATTATTATTTTGTTCGTAATTTTATTATGATTAGGTACGAACCTAGTTAAATTGATCCGAATGATTGTGGAAAATATGATAGATAATTTAATTTATTATTTAACACACTTTTTTTAGCATTAATAATTGTATTACTTACATTTCATTAATTACTAATTAATTACTTATTAATATGAGTAAATTACATATAATTTATTATAGTAATTGCAATATTCACTTGCAAATTGTGAAACACGTCGATTGAAAAATATCAAGTTTATCAAAGGTTTTTAGGTTGAAATATACAGGATGGTCATGCGGAAATGATTCCTTAATAATGATGCAAAATACTCATATGTTTATATTTTATATTCATTTATTATTATATGTATACTTTTACATTTCCATCATTTATAGGTCGATAATTCAATATATCGATTAATACTCTCTGATATCAGTTTTAATTGCAATCATTCATATCATTATTTCTGTGAATCGGAATAAAACATTCCATATCGAATTATTTACGATTCTTATTTTAATAATGCAATTGCTGTTCTAACTAGCTTAAATTGAACTAATTTAAGTGGAATATTGTTTCTGGCATTTCCCTTCGATATGCCTATTTGAGAACACCCCGTTTCTTACTTTATATTTTTTTTTTCCTTAAATTTAATTTTAGAATTGTAACCATAAACCAAAAGTAAACGCCTCTTAATTGTAAAGAATTGCAGCTATTTTTCACCAGCAATTTAAATTGCTTGAAGCGCGTTGAAATGAGGATTTATGTTTTTTTTTTATTAAGTATGTATTTATCTTTCGGTTGGTACTTCGTAGTACACCTCAAGGTGTAGCAGTTATAGCGTAACATCACAGATTTTAACTTCTTAATTTGATGGTTTAAAAATTCCAATTTTTTAATGATGTGACAACTGGCAACACTTTTTTCTGTATCCTGTTAAATGTATTAAATCATATTAGATTTGGATATGTTTATGACAGAATGTGTGGAAATAAATCAAAAATTAAATGAGACTCACATATAGGGAAAAAGAAAGAAGATGAAGTTGTAAAATTTTATGAAGCGCAGAAGAAGTTTTGAAGCTTTATTTGGAATAACTAGAATACACTAAAGAAATATGGAAAGATTCCCATTGAAACTTTGATAAAAAAGAAAAAAAGCTAAAAAAGTTTGAATTGCATTAGCAGCAATGAGTTTTTTTTGTGGTAGATAATGATATACATAAAATTCAAAGAAAAAGTAATGAAATTCACATAGCAAATACCCCAAAAAAACATATTTCATGTTTATTTATCCCTCACTTGTCTATTTATCTTTAACGTTTAACCATTTAATCTCCCTAACGATGCAATATTGAATAAAATTTGTCGTAAAGTTCCCTTCTATTAAGGAAATCATTTTCAAGCTTGTATAGTAGGACCCCTTTGATAATTTATGCTTGAAATCGTTACGCATCCCTAATATAGAACATACACAACTAACTGCAATGGAGGGTTGTTAAATTATAGTAGCACCAACAACATCAAACTCGTTAGACAGAGGGTGGAATGGAAAATCAAAATACGTAACATAATATAATATTATTAAAGCGGATAATAAGGTTCTATTGATTATATACTTTACTTCAGTTTTGTAAAAGTTTTGTTTTTCAATTCTCAAATCTTGCATGAGATTAAACAGGACAATCCCTGAGGATTTTCGAATCTATCTCAAAAATAGAGTTCTTAAAATACTCACGAGCTCGATTTTGTCTCACCACTTCATTTAAATTGACAAAAAAAAAACCACCACGAAAAACAACAACACCAGCAAATTGTTCACTCTCCACTTTACCTCTCATCTCCCCGCAGTAAGTTTAATCAAAAGCACTTCTCCCCCCTGGAGCTTTTTAGGGGGTTCAATTGAGCGCTGTTACTTAATGGAAACGAATTGTGGAAGCTCGTGTCGCTTTTGTGGGAAATTATTATTATTCGAATACGACCGCATAGTATGATTTCATTAGGTCGCGATGGTAAATGATGTTGCCGCTGAGTGCTGACGCTGATGTTGTGCCTTTTGGTTTCTATTCTAATAATGCGGTATAGTATAGTAGAGAAGTAGTGGTAATATCAATGATGAATAAATTTATTAGATTATAACAGTTAGATAATCTAAATAGTAGATAGAGTGCTGCAGGAGGCTTTGAAAGGGCATTGAGAGACAACATTAGAGAAAATTAATATAAATGATAGGAAAGAGAAGAAGTTTTAGTAATGAAAAATAAATATGGGTTTACCCATGTTAAATGGTGATACTACACAGAATCCTTAGAATAATATCATAGACTACCCATATTTAAATCAATCTTTTATGTTTTTGATCACACCTACTTACAAGATATTGCTACTGTAACAGTCCTTATGTTAATAACTTATCATTTCTGTGTAGTTTCTAATTGACTTACTCGTATTGAAAAAGATATCAAATTCAGCTTAAAACTTGCCGTTATTATAGAAAATTAATCCATATTCATCTCCTTAAAACACAATAATTGTACAATCACTCACACTAATGGTGAGAAATATCGATATCAAAAGAATGAAGAAAAAGGAAAAAAAAGGTTTGCTTACTTAATTCTTTTGAAAAATGTCTTTCAACCACCAGAGTGTGAGTTAATGATTTTTAAAAGGTTTTCTGACTGATCAGGACTCTCTTCTCTTTATTATTATTTTTTTTTATTATTATTATTTTCTTGTTCTTCTTCGTCTTTAGTGAACTTAATCAAGGCATAATTGACTTCTGTTGGCGGTGCGGCACTCTCTATCTTAAAAATAGAAGAAAAAAAAAGTAAGAAGAAGAAGCATCGCGATGAGTAAGCAATATTTTTCCCAGTCTTATTGGTTTACTTCATTATTATGAAAGGGAAAAGCAGACAATACGAAATTATTATTTCTTCATGGTATAAGCGTCAAAATCAAACAAGAGGCAAGAGGAAGCCGAAGAGAAAGAATTAGGAAAATAGGAGAGATGTTTATAAATGATAAAGTAGAGATTTTTCTTCGTTTTTAGTATAAAGATTTTGCGATCTAGAAATCGAAAGTCATAATTGTGCTGTCAAAACGAATGCTTTTTAGTCCTAAAAATTTATATTTAAGTAGCTTTATTGAGTCTGTCTTCGAGATAAAGAGATCGAAGAATTGTTGTATCGTATGTATATCTCAACGCTGTGATTTAGTGACGCAACTGTCGAAACTGTAAAAATACATACATGTATTTAACGTTTTTTTTTTATTTGGCTCTAAAAACTACAGGATGTATTGGTTGTCATTAGTAAAGTTAAAGTATTAAATAACAGAAGAGATATTGCTTCCAAATTTAATATGGATATTCTGAGAAGGTTTAGCCAATTAACTAAAATGTCATATTAGCCGCCGCTTTTTTAGCTGTGATTTATATGAAGAATATCCCTGAAGCTATTAATATAAAAAATAAACCGCTTTCGGATTATATAGTATATTATATTGTATTTAAAATGATTATTTCCACCGTTTTTATAGGATGTTTCTGCAACAAATGATAGTTAGATACAAATAACGAAATAAGTTTTTAATGTTTAAATAAATATCGCTGAAAGTACTGATTTATTGAGAAATTTTAATACATAAACAGCTTTTATATCAATTCAAAGAAATTCTTTCCTCACATCGAAATAATTATTGAATAAATTCCATTATTAAACAATTTAATCAAGTAGTAAACCAACATCATCAATGAAATTGAAAAATTTAATTTACATTTCAATCATGACTTTATTTTAATTTTTTTCTTAGTTCATTATTTCTTATCCTCACTCATAGTAATGATTGATTCTTAAATAATACAAATTTTTTCTAATGCCCGAATAATGAATATCGTCGTTAGACAAATACATAGACACATAGATAAACCAGCTAGGCAACCAACAACAATCATCATCATCATCATCAGCCAGGCAAGCAGTTTGCACGATATGCATAGTAATCCATCCAAATTAATCATGATAAAGCATGTAACAGTGGCGGCACCCATGACTGAGCATAAAGTTCAAAAGGACCGATTGTTGTTGTTATTTCATGATGAAGAGAAGGATAGAGAAGTTGATGATGAAATAGAAGATGCACGAGAGAAGATGAAGAAAAAGAAGAGTTCTAAACAAGGTGGGTAGATAGGTATATAGATAGATAGGTGCAAGGTAACATTAAATTAAAGACTCTGTAGTCGCTCTTTCTCTTTTTTAGGCACTTCTGTTTACTCCTCTTATTCAGCCGATGGCAGAAGTTTTTTTTTCTCATTTGTCAGTACGGAACTCTACCTATAGATAAGTACAGATAAGTATATGTATATTTTTTATTACCTATACAACTTATTTGGATAGTACTTAAATGGTAAAGGAGTCGTTACCGAACATCTCAATTAGACTCAAATATGCCATGAATAAAACCCAATAAAATAAATAGCTTCTCTCAAATGATAGAGAGGGTATTTGAATTGTTATGTTTCATATCCAATTAAAATTTTCTAAAACTGTTTCAAATTTCCCCAATTTAAAATTTCTATTGGTTTGACACATGTTTAACATTTTTGAGATGAAAACGACCGAAACGTTTTCAAATTTTTCAAAATTATTATTTAAACCTGCGTGAACAACGTATTCTTTTGATCTTTGCCAAAATGCAATAACTAAGAAGAAAGATTGAAAATCTGTTGGATTAACGCTTTCAACTTTATCCCGCTGTCATTTCAAATGATTGTAAATGACATATGAGAAGACATGGAGGTTGTTCCTGTTATGTGATACGCACAGATGATGTCTATGCTATAGGTAGATAAATGTCATGAATGTCTATCATTGCTTTCGGTTTGTTTTCCTTATTTTTTTTTTGTACAGATGTGGATAGACTTACAAAGGGTAGGTAGCTATCGTCTTAAATTTTTGTCATCTACAAGTGTATATATACAACTTATATTCGTATTATTAATCAGGTTGAACATAACTAAACCTCTTATAAAAATGAAAAAGCATAGAAATACATTCATAACTCACAAAATTAAACTCTGAAAACAAATTTACATCTTGCATGATAAAACAATAAGCGTGTGTTCAGATTATAGCGATTCCTTTCTACTATTAAAATCCAGTCAGTATAATAATTTTCCCATCAAAACAACGAAACGAACCCCATACTCATTCGGCTTTAACTTATTCAAACTAATTAGCATTGATATCCATTCAATTTTCCTTTTCGTACATCAGAGAGACAGTGAACTGACACAATAAAGGTTAATTTTAAGTCTCCGGAATAATAAATTTGGAAGTGAATTACATTCGCTCTTCTATCTATCTCTCTCTGATTCTCTTTCAGTATATCTAATCTACCTACTTTGATATAATATATACACACACACACACACACACACACATATACACAGTTGCTTTTATAAAGCGACAATCACATTGAAAATTCCACCCCGATGGTGTTCGTTATTGAATTGAAAAAGTGACGACGTTATGACGCGTGCAACGACGCCTGATCGCTTCAGGCTAGATCAAAGTCTTTTGCTATAGTGTGGATTTTAATTTTGTTTGACTTTGAATCATTATTATCTACGTCATCACTGCACGATTGATTTGAATGGGAACAATATGGCTTTGATAAGGGAGGATAATGATACTGTGCTGTGCTACTCTGTGTCAGTGAACATGTGATTGCACAGTTGTAGAATTTCAAATTTCAAATTGATTTTTGATCTTGTTTGTTAAATGAGGTAATTTCTTGGGAAATGATTCAATTTACATTTTTGTATATAGAGAAGAAATGTAAGAAATACTGTATATGTAGATAGAAAAGAACGTAAAATGTCATACCTATGTCATACCTGTAAGGTATGACCACTAATGAATGAAGATGCTTTTCGAATGCTTTCAGTGGAAGTCAACTCTATTACATTTGCCTATTGCACAAATTACATATTAGAATTTTTTTCGGACTGCATCTATTTAAAATTATTTATCGAAAATTTATTTTTAGAAGGTGATTATAAAGGTCTTCAGTTACGAAAATATGATAATCCCTAATAGATGAACTTAGAAAAAGTATTTTTAAAAACAAATTGAAATTCTTTGACTTTTCCATCTTAAAATTACACTCATAATTAATCATGTAAACAATCATTTATTTTTACCATCTAGAAAATTACGAAGAATATTTCTTTGCTGACAAATGATGACAGTGACATTTGGTGGTTGTTCGGTCGAAAATGATGATCACGCAAATGCATACATTATGTATATACCATATTATGTATATGTGTATGTATGTATGTTTTTTCCTTTTGCTTTTCCAACGGAAAATATGCCGACAAGATGATTTCTCTAAGAAAGTATCTAAGTATAAGTAAGTATTCTCGTTCTGCCACAAAATCAGTTTATCATTTTTGCAAAATGGGCGGACAACACAAACATAAATGTGGATCGTGACTGATACATATAGAAACATTTTTTTTTTGCAAATGAATCCCTTTTAGATAAATTTAAAGTTTAAATTTACCATAGAAATTACGTCGATGGGAAGTACCTACATCTGAAAGTTCATACATTTATGAATTCATCCATAAAACAGACCTATAAATTTCATCCAAAAATGTATACTTATCTAATGTATGAAAGAAGAGTTAAAGGTTTATGATGTCGCAATATGACGCGCGTCTAAATTAATGGATAAAAAAAATTGAAAAAGAAATGTATCTAATGACAATTTCCGTAAAAGTTAAAAGAAGAGGAATTCTTGCTAATCTTATTATTTAATTTGTGATTTTTCAAACATAATGTAGATCATTTTTAAATTGTTTGGAGCACTCATAGATTTAATATTTTCAACCTAATTTTTTATTATATTTAGATACTTAATTGTGGTAGTTCTCAATTTTTTAAATTATTAATTATTAGTAACAGCTGCCTACAGAATTAAATAAAAATATAAACACACACATCGGCTTATTTATTTTAGACAATTTGATAAATCAAACTGTTTGTTGGCAATTTAGTATCACAGATCGCAAAAATATAAAAAAATTGTGCCGTAAAATGTATCGCCACATTGGATTCATTTTTTGACCGGTTTCTCCGTATTATGGTTCATCTGAGAGTCTTTCTGAGATAGAAGGTTTCTGAAATGGAAACAAAAGAATAATAAAATAATATGATTTTTTTAAAATAACGTATTTTTAATCGTTTGCAGACAGTTGGGCAGCTATTAAAACTTTAATTAGAAAAACAAAGAAAATTCAATGGTGGATATTAATTAAGTTGCCCTCATTTTATGAATGGCGTATGCAAATACATAAATAAATGCCAAGGAACAACAATAATAAGCGACTTATTTAAAACTTTTGCATCTGCTTTTAGTGGATAAAAGTAAAAATACAACAAAGTACAGCACACCACAGTACAATATACAGCGTACCTACTCCGCCTTCAAAAAATTCAAAAATATTTTAAGGGGCACTTTCTATCAGTGGGCGGAGTAGCTTCCATGGTAGTTATTTGTTTGTTTGGTATTATTTTGCCTTTGTCTTTTCAAAGTAAACAGGAGAATCATTCAGCACGCGGTCACACTTTTTGATTAATTAATTAAAGAAAAAACTCGTTGAAATCTACCTACCTAGGCGGTGGTGCTGGTAATTGTTGTGGCTTTGCTACCAAATGAATGAATAAATAAACAATATTTTGCTTTGCCCTTTAAAATTCATATTACTTATGTCATGCATGTACATATGTATAAATATAAATAGACATACATCACAGCTGTCAAGTGTTTGCTTGCACTGTGAGCGCTGTTTCCTTGCAGGTCTGTATTTTAATTGCATGTGGATTATGTCAATGTGTGTTATTATTATTATCCACAAAAGGTATTGGTGGTGTTGTAGTGTAAAACAAATACAAATAAGGAATTAATTTCCACTTATCTGAACATGTCTTTGGAAATCTTAATCGCATGGATGAACATCAATATGCTCTTTAGCCAATTCAATTGTACCAAGCATTGTTTTGCTCTATATAATGAGAATTTTGAGGGTTGCCTTTAATTGAATCTATAAGAAAATTACACGAAATGTATAATCAAAGGTGGTGCAAAATTAGCCACCTTTAGAGTTAGAATAAACAATAACTTACCACTAAAGTGGATTTTTTTTTGTTTGGTACTAAAAGACGTCAAGCCACTCATATACAATTTTTATACTGAATGAATGAATATCTCTTTGTATGCTAATTATATTAAAGAAAAAAAAACAATAAATCAGGTTGTTAAAGTCTTCTTTGTTTTCTGTTTTTGGATGTCTTGATGGGAGGTCTACTTACTTATGAATTTTAATTATTCTTTTTTAAAAAATTTTACATGCTAAGTAGGTAGGTACCTGAGTGTCTATTTTTAGCTATAGCTTCCTTATTATATGCTGAGTACTATATACAGGGTGACATGTCTTCATTTATTTTATATTAATGAAAGACATGTTAGAAAACAGCATTAGTTGTTTCATTCTAAAATTCAGTAGAATTATCTGAAACATCTGTTGTCATTTTCGTATTTAAAGGGCATCATATGTATTGATGTGAAGATTTTTCTAGCAAATTGACCTTTTATAATTGGTATTAACGTTTTTAATATTAAATGTTTTGTTGAGAATGGAACTTAGCGAAGAAACCGCTAAGAAATTTTAATAATGTTATTAACGTAATCATTTTACTAACCTTAATAGTAGAAAGTAAAGATATAGAAAATAGGAAGCCCTGTATACCTTCGATTTGTAAGCTAATGGAAGAAAATTATTAAAACTCACTAAATATTCTTATAGTATATACATATCTTCATTAATAAATCAAAATAAATTATAGAAACCTACGGCTAGTCAAATTTATTTGATTTTGGTCATAAATATTTAATTAAAAAATGTTATTTTTCTCATTGAAGCAAGTGAACTAACTTTTATTCTGAGGATATCTTAAACCACTTTTATGGTTTATCTTCAATAAAAATAAATATCGGCTTTATAGGTTGAAGACAAAAGTATTCAAAAATTAAATTACATATATTTAGGACACAATGGAGGCAGAATTCACTTAAATAACTGGAATTATAATTTTTCAGTATATTTTTCCATTATTCTAAGTTTACGTGTCACAAAAATGAAAGAGTTGATAACTTCAATATAAATAAATAAATAAAATTCACCTTTAAATCATTACTTATTTACTTGAAAATGACTGTTTGTTAAAAAAATGAAAATGTGTAGAATTTCCTGGAAAAATACGTAAAAAATACTAATTTCATATAGGTACAAAAAATGAGTGAAATTGCATAGAATTACATATAAATTTTAATAATTAACGATTATTTCTTAGACAAAAATTATAGGAAAATGCAACATAAATAAAAGGAAAAACTTAAAATAAGTAGGTATACCTATGTGTAATTTTACGGGGAATTAAATAATGCAAACTTAAATGTAGAAACAATGAAACAAAAAACACGAGTACAATAGCTTTTGGCTGAACTAAAACTTGCTTACAATAAAATACAACTAAAATAACAATAAAATAAATTATAAATTAATCTCTACAAACCCTGTTTATTTATCTCTGACATCCCCTAATTTATTTATACATTAGATATCTATATGATTTAAATTCCTTCCATCCCTCTACCTCATCTAAACAAAACTTATCATGCCTTATATACTTATATGCCAAGACTGCGTCGCAAGATTATTACAAAAAAAAAAAACTGAAAATCTGTCTAAAAGAATTCTTCGTATCCATTTTTAACTTGTGTTTAGGTGCATGTTATAATTAATAATAATCACACCAAAGACAACTAATTAGGGAAAGAAAGTAATTGACATTTTTGGTGACAGAATTAGGCACTTTTTTACATAAAATTAATTGTGTGAACGAGGTTTTTTGTTATTAGAAGGTACACCAATTTAATTGGAGATTTGACTAGAAAAAAGAAATAACAAATGAGGGGAAAGGGAATTTATCATTACAAACAATAGAATAATTATGTTACTGAGATTATAGTTTCAAAAAAAAAAAAAGCTAAGTAAAATTATGGTTCAGTAGACATTGGAATTCAATACATTAATACATCAATACATTTCAAAAAATAGAATTAAATATTAATTTTGTACTTTATTCCAATAAAAGCTTGACAGAATGGTGGATGCGAGATTAAAATGACTATTGTCACTATACCTGACATAGTAGGCGTAGGTAATTTTCTCACAACTGCAACACTTTTTTCATAACCCTTACCCGTCATATTCATACACTATATTATTATTTACACTCAAGTTTTACTTTCTTTTTTTTTTTTTCCATTTTCCCGCCTTATCCTCCCTTGTCCGCCCATCGGCGGATACATTCCTCCCAGGGCGGTTTGATCGTCCCACTTAAACACTGCAATAAATTTGTCTGGTATTATTATAATCCCTTATGTATCTAGTGCATGAATGGTTGAGTTAATAATCAAGACAAATATCAGTAAAAAAGCTCCTTTGCTTTTATGATATAAATATGTGTATGTACAGATATGTATAGTGTACATATATACATATGTACAATAGATATCTATAGGTAATTATGGACTATTGCATTATTCATCATTGCTTTTCCTATTTAATTGAATAGAAACAAATTATTTTTATTTTTATTATCAGTTAATAATACATTAACGATAATTTTTTAAGGGTTTATTCTTCCATTCATATTTATGAAATTATTTTGAATAAATGTAAGGTTTGGTTATAATAAAGGTACCTAATCAAAAACAATACGATATTATTATACTTAGATAGATACAATGTGAAATATAATTGGATTGACTGAATGTTTTCAAATTCATTATAATAATAAGCAGGTAGGTATGAGGTAGAAAAATCAGCCCTGCTGAAAGGGACATTAGTTTTTATTATGTGATTGAGAATGTTGGTTTGATTTAATTTGATTTGGTTCGGCAATGGTTTGATTATTTTCATTGAGTTTAATTATAGTTTCTAGTGATCTGTCAAATGAGTTTTTTTTTTCTTAAATTAGTTTTCAATGAACAAAGGGGCACTTTGCTAGGTATTTAACTTTAAATTCCAATAAGAACATAAATATGTTTCTAAAGTAGTATTTTTTTGAATTCAAAGCAATTCAGAGGAGAAGCTATTGTTGAATTGTATTCTTTATTCTTGAATGAGAATATATTTTAAATAATTCATTCATGTGATATCCAAACGCGCAAATAATGCAAACCACCACTAGAATTCAAGAGATAAATAAACAGAAGTTTCATACATCGCTAAAAATCCAAACAGACCCATCGAAAAAACTATTTGTCAGCCAGGTGAAATAGAATAAAGCAAAATGAACAATAAAAGAACACCTAATATATCGAAATTGTTGGCAAACATAACAATGTTCAAAATAAATGTTGCCTTTCTGTACACATATTTTGTGTTTGTATATCGTTATAATAATACATGACAAAAAAAACACAGATTGGAGAGCCTGATGTGAATGAAATGATTTACACTAGATTATTTATTAATAGTTTTGAGATTTGGTGAATTAATAATAATTTTGGCACTTATTCTTATGGTAAATTTGCATCACCTGCTTTATTCAGTCGAAAGAAAAGCTCATCGCTCCTTTATGAAAGATACAACAACAATCGTATCTAAGGAAGGTTAGTACTCGTTTATGACTTGTAATTCTTCTTCAAATATTGTGCCTTAACGCGCCCCTGCGTAATGGAATAGGACACCTTTTATACTTGCCCACCACATATACTTGCCTACATATTTACTTTAACTTTATTAAATATGATTTCACAATTCCTTTATTTCTAAAAGTGATCGTATCGAATTAGAAGGATGTAAATTCCTCCCATAACGGATTGGGTCTTTCCCAGCTGCCAAATGGGGGTAATAAATCGCTTCTATGTATAAATCCAATCTTTACTATATATATATGTATGTAAAGTACGATTCAAAGAAATTGTACACAGCCGTGACAAATATTTTTAAATGGAAAAGGGCGTGCATATTTAATATACATATATAGGACTAGATACAGTCGGAAACAGATTTTCAAAGGGCAACATAAAATCATACAGCACAAGGGACAATTATTACCTCTATGTAAAAAAAGTGATTGTTTGAATTATTATATGAAGAGGGCGATGTAATGGATTTATTTTTAGATCAAAAGAATCATAAAATTGTTGTTAAAAGTGAATACATATGTCGAAACTATTTGGTAAGTTTAATTCTTAATGAAATGAAATCAATTTATCAATGACTACATATTGATTCAATTTCACTTTGAATGGCAAAGAAAGAATCTTCCAAATTAACTGATTTAAATTGCGGTAAATTTGATCCTTGCTCCTTCTTACATCAAAATGTAATCTGATATTTTCGTTAAAAAGACTTATTTCTTTCAGACAGCAGTATTGGTAAATTGGCCCTATATTAAGAACTATAGAAATGTTAAATTTTCTATGAGGAATAAAGATTACAAATTGGCCTTATATCTAGTATATATGTATATATATATATATATATAGATTCCCTATCACCCGGTTCAATCATTCCACGTTAAAGGACCTTCCGCTCCATTCATATCAACTTTGGGTAGGAAAAATCATTCATCCATGCAGAGAGAGTTTCCTTTACTTGCTACATTTTAAAATCGGGGTTTCGACTATCGAAAGTAATATGAGTTAATGCTCAGGGTGTGACAGGTTTAAGTAAATCTTGAACTGTTCAATTAGAATAAAAATATATCTGGTAAGACAGATTGCGATATGGGTTAAGCTAGACATTTTATATATCTTCACTTAAAGGGTTTGATTTGTGTTATGTCTTACTCATTAGAGGATCGTAAGCCATATAATAACACCCTAAAACTAAATAGAGTGTTATGAAATTCTAAATCAACGAAACTAGTAATCAATTTATCATTGTCCTCCAAATATTAGATACTTTGCACCTATAGAACAATGGAACCTCACTATCAAATATCTCATATTTATCTGATTGTATAAAAGTTTCATGTATTCCATGATTTATGGCAATATTTCCTATCATTACCGCAGTCACCCAGTCTGTTCTACCAAAGGTACCTTAACCTATATCCCACATTCATACATATTATATCGCGCCTTCCAAAAAATTATTTATCAACAGGGCAAAATCTATTGTTCTCATGAACTTTCAGCGCCGCCTATTTCTGTATTAAATCGCATAATTCCAGAGGATGGTTAGAAACGCCTCTACTAAAAAAAAAAAAAAAACATAGAAGAAAACCAGGAGTTACATTGACAGAAAAAAGAATTGGGGACAGAATGACAAAGTGGTGTGAACTACCACCTGGCTTATGAAACCACTACTAAACAATACTTATATTATTACCCGTACTATACTAATGTATTCTCCATCTAACCATCCATCCATCCATACATCCACACAGCGGTATTTTCGTAACCTATATACATAGATAGGTATATAAGGAGTTGTGTGATGAAAGACACTAAATAACAGTTACAAAAATTGAAATCCGTAACCACCCCGTTTTTATTCTCATATACAATAAAAAAATTCCACAGCCGTTTTTAATATTATCTACGTAACTGTTATCACGCCCAGAAGATGGCTTTTAAAGGTGGTTTTTAAGTTTGCTGATGGCACTGTATAGATATTTGAATACATAAATAGTGACAATATAACAGTTATTTATGATTGTGTGTATTTTGAATGGAATAGAATATGCCTAGCTAGATGATGTGTAAGTTTATGCCCGAAACTAAGCTTTTATTTAGACGTACGTACAAACATATGAAGAAAAGCATAACATAACAAAAATAAATGAAATTAGATTCATATAAACTGAAATTCTCAATAGATTAACGATTTATTCTCAACTAACTCATATACATAAATTCAAACATAATAATCAAATTTAGCTTTTCTGTTTTGATTGGCATTCAGAAACTGAATAAGAAAGAACTCGACAAAAAGTTGATTTAAAGTCCAAGAAAGTGTTACCATGTCCTACGGGTAGTTGTTAGTCGATTGTAAACTGTATTGTATTTATCTAAAACGGAAAAAAGTAATCACTTTTCCTGGTGACAATATAAAATATTAGTCTTAATAAACATATAATGAAAAATGCATTGCTGTTGCAGATTAAGAACACTTGATACACGATTACGATCTTGATACTATATAAACTTCCGACAATATATAGAAATCTGTCCAATTTTTTATTAGGAAAAATAGTTATATTCTATTACGTATTCTACCCATTAACGCTGAATTACGTTTAAGATATTTCATTTTTAATAACATAAATTTGACGTTGCCTTTTATTTAAACTACTTGTAAATTGTGAATTACATCGAATAATGGGTTAACATAACTATACGTTACTATGTAACTATACAATATTTTCATGTTGTAACATTGTAAACCTCAGTTAGGACTAATTAATAATACTTATACCTCACAAATAGCATACATATAATATACGTCAAATTAAAAGTGTTGCAAATGGTTATAACACAATATATTTCCCCATAACAATAAAACTATTTCTCTCTGGTATCATTAAAATCTATATATGTATACCTACAACATTTCGGCTTCGGTTATCATCTCATCAGAAGTCAAAAAAAAACCTTTCATTCAAAATGAGATTTTGTGTGGCATCGGTGATTCTTTTTCACTTTTAAATGAGGTAATAAAATTAGCAAAAAGTCAATTAAAAACAAGGTAAGACAAAAGAGCCGCATTATTTTCGGTGGCGCCAGCACCTCATCAACGTACCGGTGCCTATCCATATGTATAGATAGATAGAATCATGAAAAGAAAAGCCGATTGGGTTTTTGGTGATTTGTTATACATGCGGTGGAGACCTTTCTCAAAAAGAATAAAAAAAAAAAAACATGATTAAATGTGTAAAATGTTTAGATTTTGAGCACAAAAAAGTAAATTAATAGATAATTTTTGATTCATAAGATCGTTATGGGATCAAAACGAATTTCCACGCCAGTTATTTATTAGACCAAACAAAATTAGAAAGACGACAGCCTCCGGAAAGGTATTCCTTATTTTAATTAATCAGATGGTAAAGCTTTCATTCTCAATTAAATAACAGATGGAGGCATTGTTTCGACTGAAATTTAACTTTTATTCCAATTTTACAATTTGGAATCATTCTTATTCATTGTTCATTTTGTTGTTGACTTTCTACTACTGTGGTTTTTTCCTAATAGATCCCGGAAATAGAAAAAAGAAAAAAATGATCGCATGTCAAAAAATTACTTAGATAAAATTTTATGCATTTCATTTGATTCAACGAGGAAGCCAAACTTGGTATAACAATTTGTTATTAAGGCGGGACCCTGTTTGGTACCGATAGAACCACTCGCTAATACATAGACACAATGAAAATTAGAGTAATGAGCTCGTCCATGCTAGACGATCCGCAGCCAGTTTGACAGGATGTGGTTCGAAGGTCTTAATTTTCAAAGACAATCACCATCATTAACGTTTCAGTACTTTAATAACCGATAATTTTAATATTAGTACCATGAAATTTATTAGATCGTGTCATTACTCGGATATATGAAATACCATATATTTATTTATTTATTCATTTTACGAAAACATTTTTACTTTAATGTACTCAAAGAAACTAAAAACCTGAAAATATGAAAGTACACACATGTATGTATGTGTATCTATCTATATATACGTAAGTAAAAAAATAAATTATAAATGGAATAAATCCATTATATGGGGCCATTGACAAACACATTAGACCACATGACATATAGACCCTCTAAAAGCATAACGTAATGGCACAATAGCGGATGTCACTGTTCCCGCTGCGACGTACGTTCGCATAAGGAAACATAGCGCGTAAACCGTTCGTTCACCATTTGTGACAAACAACCAGGAACAGGATCTGTCAAAGCCAAAACGGGATGAACAAAAGGAATTTTACCCTTAGTAAATGTTGAAAATTATACGCCACTAGTCTTTTACAAGACCGTTTAGAACAAGGGATTAGTTCAAGTAATGCGTGTAATGCTCTACTACTACTTACTTAGCTTGCTCTTCAAAAAAAAAAAAAAAAAATATGTCATAAAAATAGGAGAGAATTATTCAAACTTCCGAGTGTAAAATCATGTTGCGTGGAATCTTATTTTTTCTATTTCAACAAAATCATAGGGTACTACACCACATTCTGAAAAAATACATTTTACAGCACCGCACTTACTGGTCGATACTTTGGAAGCATCGACTATTTGCCAATTTATCCATTCAAGTTAAATTCATATATGTATGCAACACGCTTTGCAGCAACGTACAATGACTTAAACCAATTAACCCATAAGAATTCGAAAAATCCATAAACAAACTCTGGGCTCTTTGGGGAAATAAGTATTTGAATAATAGAAAAACAGCATAAATTGGTACTAAACATGTAATCACAACATATACAACGTGTGTAATAATAACAATGACAAGTAAGAATTCAATGAAAGAAAGAAAAAAATGTAATATAAAAGATCAAAATTATTAAATTACAGACGAGAAGAACATGCAGCAACAGAGGACTTGTTATTTTCTTTGGCATTTTGGCATCTGGCATACACATACACAGCTACTTACGTTAGCTTACAAACGTCAAGAATGCATCAAAGCATTCTTTTATACTCAAATATAATCGTAAATACATATATAGGTAATATAAAAAAGCAGCCAATACCCCCTCCTTCTTCATTTTACATGTGGTTCTTAAAATTATTTAAAATTATACATTATGATTCTCGCGATTTGCAACCCCTAGTATTATCTATTTATTCTTTTCATGTTACAAGAAAAAAAAATTGTTTTCGTAAAATACAGAGAAAAATATAATTCGTATGTTTGCCACAATATTATATATAGGTACTACTTAACAAGATCCTTTTATACATATACAGAATAGAGTAAAATTACAGGACTACCGATAATGGTAAGTAGTACTGGGAAGATATTTAACACTTTGTAGTCACGATCTAAGAAAATCGTGCAATGACAATTCTCTCCATAATATCGTTTAATGAAGTAGGTGTAGTGCTGTTTGGTAACTCTAACCAGGTTATTAAAGAATCATTGCAGTTATTAAAATGTAATTCGATGTGAAAACAGAAATACGAATTATCTATTTAGCATAATTGAATTTGGCAAATTGTGTATACAAATAGAACGAATGAAAAAAAATATGGAAAATTATACAGAGATTTTCGAAGTCTGTAACGAAATCGGAGCTAGGCATTGTGGAGGACTAGAGTAAATAGTTATTTTTTCAAAAAATAAAACTCTAAATCGTCCTTGGACATTTTGCTGCCATAATCACCATCACCTCAATTAAATATCTGCTAATTAAAATCCTTACAAAATAGCAAGTTCCTAATAATTTAATTTCAATTTATATTAAGTACATAAATGTATAGGTACAAATAACGAATCTTATAGAATTTACTATCATAATGATAATAATGATGATGATGATTATGTAATTGTTCGCTTTTTTCCGGTAACAAAACTATGTATCTTTATATTATAGCGGTGGTTATGTGAACTAAACACATGTACCTATATCCTACTTGTTCAAATTTAATTATTGATATTATTATGTCTTACTCCTATCATTTACTCGTACATTGTATAGGAAAAAATAGTGAAATTATATAGAATTTTGTTAAAACATATGCGATGTACGCTTATTGTTATAATACCGAACAACCGTCATTCTATATACTTACTGTTCTTTTCAATTATTCAATAGAGACATGCAATGTTACGGCAGGATTATTGTATGAAAATGTACAAAAAATTATACGTATAATATTAATAAAACAAAATGAGTGCTAAATTTTTATGTTATTGATTGGAATCATACAAAAGAATTTCACAGATGTTATCTTTATTATTTTAAAATAATTATTTGTAATGCAGTGCAGCACTTCGTCAGTTATTTTATAACTTTACAATTATATTATCATTATAACTATAGTATAGATACACATGATTTCCCATTTTATTAGATGTTTTTGCTTGAAATTATTTGACAATCATCATCGAATCCCCTGTATAAAAAGTAACAATATAAAACAATAAATAGGAATGTTTGAATTGCTGAAAACGGGTGTGTTCCCATGAGTACATCTATCTAATATTTTATAATCAGATCAATATTATTCCACAAAATACAAATTTTTTTAAACCGCAAACCTAATATAAATTTAACAGTCATCTATTTAGCCCTGCACTACTTAAGATAATTGATACTTGATACTTTATGTCCATTTAACAAGCATACTGAATTTTCTTATCAGTTTTCCATTTTCAAACTAAAACAAGAGAAAAGTAGATAAGTATATAGTTAGATTCTAACATATTTACAATTAATATGTATTCATGCTATTCAAATACAGGAAATTCGAAAGCAATTTTAATGCATTAAGTATAATTTTCCTCTTCTTTGTAGATAATATTGCCTGTTCCCTGTTATTTCGAAAATATTCCTGTTAAACTGCTTAGGTATCTATCTATATATATGTATATTTGTATAGGTACATTCATAGAATACAAATAAAAGGTTGAAATAAGGAATATAGAAGAAAGATATAAATCTATCTATATGATTATTAAAATGCATTGAATGTTTTAAAGTAAGTAAAGTAAAACGTTATATACTTCATATAGTAATTACGTTATAGATTATAAGTATAGGAAGATATTTTACTAATTAATATTTCAAAAGGAAATGTCACTATAGAAAAATAACTTATTAATGATTGAAAAAAATTGTCAATCAATTATAGGCACTGTTATGGCGTGGCATAGATATTTTCTCAAATAACACGTCACCGTCAATATGTTTATTTGTAATACCACCTACACTTATTTATTTATCGATTAATTTAATTGAAATAGTCTTTCTCTTTTATATATGCAGGTTTTATGGGACTTCTATATAAATAAAATAAAGGAGTTTCCCGCCATATTTGACTCATTTCATAGCTGTATTTGATACAGGTATCTTACAATGATAGAATCCGTTTTTTACGAGTCAAATTGAATCAATAACAACAAATAAAATCCCATTATATTATTAAACATTTATTAAAGATATTAGCAATGCCTATTAATTAAATTAGGTAATACATGACAATGCACAGGTAACTAACTGAAGGGGCAAGTCTGATTTTACTAATTATAAAAGTCTGTAAATCCTACCTGCTATTAGTATTAATAGAACAAGATAATGTAGGTAAATATTTAATAAAAAACTAAATTCACCGATATTTGCTTTATAACTTATACTTTCTAATTTACACGATTCTTTTCAATCAAACAATGTTTTCCCATCTCATCATCATCTACAGTAGCCTTTAAACCTACCAATATATATCTATATGTAGATAAAGAGAGAAGGGCAAAACCTTTGATGAACGCATAAATTTTCCATTCATTGAATTCCAAATGGGCTTGAATGATGCATACATTGCAATAGAAATATTATTGAATGTGAATCAGGGAGTCCTCGTAATGCCTGGCCTGTGTGTGCGGTATGATATTCATCCTTTTTTTTTTTTGGATTGTCATTTCATTTGTTTCCATTTGGATGAATTTGAATTGGGCATTAGGAACGAGCTGGCTAATCATTGACATTTCTCACCCTCGGAATCATGAAATAAAAGTCAAAATTACAGTTAAAGCCCTACCTATAAGTAGGTTGTAATCATCGATGCGATTTAGTGCTTGTGATGCTAAAAAAAAACATGTTGATTTTTTTTAATAGAATATTTGATTGTCAATATGGTGTGAAATAGTTTTATTTGGTTTTTGACAGCTTCTATTGTGTATCTACTATCTAATAATATTAAATATGCATACTTATTATATTTATAACTGTATAATCATATGTAATAAAATTAGATTTAATTCTAGCTACAATGAAGTAACTAAATTAAAAAAAATAAATAAATATCATACGTGTTCAAATATTATTTGCATGTATAGCAACATGAAAGAAAATTCAATGACGTGGCTATTAAAATAAAATGGTCGCAAAATTTAATAATAAGCTGCATATAAAATATGAAGATAATGTACATGTAAATAAATTACAAACGTAATAACGTATGCAGATAATGTAAATACATACATAGTACCTACACCACAGTATATAGTAATACATAGCATACAGCTATAATTATAACAGTTTTAACTCCGCCTATTCTATGGCGATTGGTCAACATCCCCAGGTGGAGCACCTAGAACAAGCCAAACAACAAGCACAACCATCGTGTTTATAACGATCAAAAACATGCACGCCAAGAAAAACAACAACAATATTTTATAATTCACTGCAATTTTTCATTCTACCTACTGAATATTTAATATTAATTATAATATTAAGTATAATATTTGACTGCTGATGTAAATCCTTAAAATAAATATAGATGGCTTTGGAGCATTTAGTTCTACTATTTCTATAAATATTTTTATTGATAAGATACAATGGAAGTTCACTTCATAAACAGATATTATATCAGATGCCACTGTCATATTCTTTTTATTAAATTTATGATATACTAAGTAGCAGTTCCCTATTTCTATTTGTCGTACTCATAACTATATACTGAAATATTGCATAATTTTATTAGATGTAATTACGTACATTAGATAAAAGAAAAAAAACAAGAGAAGTATCACATAAGCATTACATGATAAGCATAATCATGTATTTCGTTTATACAAATTTTCCCCTCGGTTTTCCAAGCTATCTATTTTTGTATAGGCGGGAGCAACAATCAAATTGACATTTATATGTTTCAATAAATTAGAAATATCTACTTACTGAACGTTCTAACTTAGTGATAGGTAGTATAAAGAATAAAGCCTCAATGCAAATTAATAATTATCTACATTAGGGACCCTTTAATTTAATAATAAAGCAATAATTAAATAGTAAATTTCAAGCATTATTTAATTGATCAATGTGTTTATATATTTTCTTAATTATCGTTGATAATTATCGTTGATAATGATCGTTTCTAATCCAGAATCAAGTTATCATTCACAATTTTTTTTGCCATTGACATTTCCTATATTAATAATTAAACGGAAAAGGGACAGATGGGTAGTTAATATTAATATACTGTAAAACTATATACAGTAATACAGTTGGAATGGCGTATTTTTCATACGCTAATTTATGAACGTTAATCTAAACAAAAAAATATATTCCTTTATTTCTAACTCTCTCTTTCTCTTCTCTTCTTTCTTTCTTTCATTCTAATAACATACTCTGCCACCCCCAATCAGCAAGAGAGACATTCAACATTTTATTTCTTTTATTGGTAGCGGTTCCTCCCAAAATGTCACATTGAACAAAGTATCTTTTGTTAATTCCAAATTACAGGTCTTAACCCTACAATTGGACGTTCTATAGAAAGTTCCAGCATCCGGGGAACCTTCAAAAAGGGTTTCTCTTTTTTTTTTTTTGGCGTTTATATTGTACTTACCGGAAGTGTTAGAAAATTGAATTAATACGTAGCAATTACTAAGGATTATTCTTCATCTTAAGAAGCATTTAAATACACAACATGGGGTACATTTTTGACATGCGCATAGTATACTATTACCTCTACGGGAGAAAATTCGCGTGTGCCCAAATATGTATTATTGACTACCAAAGGCAACGGTTATTTGAGGTAAAATGAAAGAAAAAAAAAAAAAAAAAGAAAGGTAAAAAGTGTATTCATAGAAAATAAAAATGTTCATATTCAAAGGGGATTATTTATAATTCAGGGTTGGCTTTATGGAGAAAATAGTTTCATGCAACAAATAAATTATATTGGCATAAAATTTAAATTTGGTTTTAAACGCAGACTGTCTAAGTTATGTAGTTCAAATTAGATTTCTGATGCTACAACCTATGATAAGACTTTAATTTTCCAAAGCTATCTATGATCACATTTATGTATTTTCAATTTCCTGTATTTAGCCATTAAAATTCACTGACCATGACAGGAAATAATCATAAAATATAAGAAAGGATCATTTTAACAGTAGTAGATAAGTAGGTATAATAGATAGAGATGGAAAGATACCTAAATTGCTTATATAGAAACATATCAATTAGTTCAAAAAGGATGATTATTGTACAGGTTCGGTATATACAGGTACCTACGAATGATGATTTATTAGAAACATTTTCTTTCGTTGTTTCGGAATATTCTTTTCTGCAGTAGATAATCATATAAAATGATTGAAAGAGAAGCCTTTTTATGGAAACCATGCAGCAAATAAAAAAAAATGAAAAAAGAAAAAAAGACGCCCATGGTCGCTCCCAGATTGTTGACTACACCCAAGTTTAAATAATTTCCCCCAATGAAAGGGTATGTATACTATAAACAACAGCACATCGAATATTTTTAATGCATTTTATGGTTTCGTGCATAACGTCGTTTATCTGTATTATAGTTCTTCGTAATTTCCATACGAGAATGATGACGGCCATGTTTGAGCTGCCGGCAAACCAAATTATAGTTATATGACCAAAAGAATGATGAAAAAAGGTATTTTTGTTGAATTTGCCCGTTAGGTCAAGTCATTTGAGGCGCAACCTTTCAATATTTTTGACATTATTACTTGCCCCTGTTGGTATAATGATTGATATAATGGTTAACTTAACTTGGCCAAAGAATTTGTCTGGCTTTTTGCCACGAACATCTTTTAGATTGGTGAGTCTTAAATTATATCCCTTCTTATAAAAAATTAGATGAAATCTTATGCAAACATTCAAAACTCAGTTTATGAGTTCCAGATCTTTTCACAAAAACGATCCCATCCCAACTATAAAAATTAAATAAACTTCAAATATATCATAATTCATACTAATTCATTTTAACTTGCTCTAATTGAGACTCTGTGACATCAAAAATTTCCATCAGCCACCTACTTAGTTAAAATATGGTACCACTTCTTTCCTATCTTTAAGTGTTATTTTACTAGGCCCACCCACATTGCCTCTATTCCTTTCAGTAGTTTCTGAATTGATGGTTGTTTTTAATATAAACTATTAGATTGGACGCAAATGATTTACTACGCCCGTCCTGTGACTGGGAAATAAATGCCTCGTTATCTAGTTCACTTGGTATATTAGTGAACCACTGGTTTATTCAAAATCGTATATTTGTCGGCAATTTCAAAAAGAATAAAGGTGCCGAAATAAAAGTAAGTACTAATGGTAAAGAATTGAAAATACAGATTCATCATTGATTTTCAAAAAGTATCCATGTCAAAGGTGGTGAGTGTGGCTTGTTATTGTTAGTTTGGCATAATCTATTGCAGAATGTTGTAGAACCTGCAAGACGGATATTGGATATATTCATTTCAAAGGCATCTTTGACAATATATGGTTGCCATTAATAGATGGCACATATGCCTAATCTATTCAGTTCGCATCAAAACATACAAGAGTCTTTTTATAAATATGATTCGATCCCATCATCTGATTCTGTTATATATACAGATATTATGAAATAAGTATTTAAATATGTAAGTCCACGCCTAATCTTTTTTAACAAAAGGGCCACACACATATTCATAAAACTGATTATATCCACAAACAGCATCAATGATATAAATTGATCTTGTGTAATGCCATATTTACTTATGACATCTTGACAACACAACAAGCCCAACAATTAATTTCTTTAAACCGTATTTTTTCATTATCGTTTTTATTTCCATATATGTATATCCATATAGGTTTTATTAAATGATCATTATTTATGGGAGGTAAAGTGGTACCATATTACCTACACAAACCTCTCATACAAATATTGCATGCATACATGTACAAACATAAAATGTAAATGAATAAACGTTAATAAAAAGAAAATCTTATAGGAATTGTGATTAATAATTAATAATAGGTACATATACACGGACTTAATTTATTAAAGGGGAATTTTAAATTATTGAGATTATTTGCAATTAGCGCTTTTGCATTTCATTATTAATTTGTTTATTCGATACTACTTTTAATTCGAGGAAATTTAAAAAAGCAATTAATTAATATTGCGTAGGATTTTCTTTATCAAGTATTGATTAAAAATTTATTATTATGATTTTAAAGCCTTATGATACTTGGTAATTCACCAAGAATCATGTCGTAAATGATTATTTAATATAGGCAACAGAAAGGATGTACCTACTACCTACGTAATGGTATCTCCGTTTATATATTTGTGAAAGACCAAATTAAAGACCAATTTGAGATTGAAGTTGTCAAAAAATATCATTTGATACATTTTGGTTATTTAGTATTATATATATGTATTATTTTTATTATTTTTCTATTCATACACATATCCATTATGTTATGA
Source organism: Platypus cylindrus (assembly GCA_949748235.1). Classification (NCBI taxonomy): domain Eukaryota; kingdom Metazoa; phylum Arthropoda; class Insecta; order Coleoptera; family Curculionidae; genus Platypus; species Platypus cylindrus. The sequence goes on along the minus strand of OX456489.1, from coordinate 7,101,531 downwards.
AGGGGCAGTAATCTTTGTCCATTGTATAGACGATGACTTACCTACATTTACCTCACGCACTTTCGTACATGTAAATTAGCATCAAAATATCTTGGAAGTCCTGGAGGAAATAAATTTTACATTAATCTTAAATTTATAGATTGACGTATAACATGGATATAGATAATAGATAGCTAATATAGCTTTATAACGTTTCCATTTTAAAGTTTTAAGTGTCAGTGATTATATAGACTTCGAATGTGTCCAACCCCAATGGTTTGTTGAAAATAAAAAAATAAATTATTGTACTATTGTAGTAAGTCTATCGGCACACCTTTGTATATATAAATTATGCACAATAATTTATAATTTTAACAATAAATTTTGTGAATAGATGTCCCTGTACGTATTGAACATTGTAGGAGGTTGACATAGATAATTCCACAGTGGTCATCTGTCTATGTTAGTTCCACCAAAAAAAAAAAAAATATAAAAAAAATCAAACATTTAAAGCGGTTTATTCTCAAAAGAAATTTCGGCATTTCTATATTTTTTTTTATATATATTTTTGTAAATACAAAGACCCAATTTTCTAAATTGAAATTGTGCGTGAAAGCAAATGTTAGTTTATGACATATCAATAATGAATGGAAAACAAACTGTGAAAAGGTGTCCTGCTGATGTTTCCCCATTAGGAAAAGCTGTTCGAATCTAGGCAATTTAATCAAATGACAGATAATGTATAAGTGATTTTAAATAAATTTACCATTTTATCACGACTTCTATACGAGTATTAATATGAGTGTGTTAATTTCTGTTCACTTGTGACAAAGTGGCATTTTAATACATTTTTTCTTTAGATTCAATCCGATCCAATTTATTTGAAACTAGGAAACATCACAACTAATCATTACTTATAACAAGAAAAGCTAAAATTAAAAATTTTCTCATATACAAATGATCCCTAATTTTACCACAATGTGAGAATGATCTATAATTATTTCAGCCATTATAAATTTCATGCAAGTAGGCAGGTAGATATGTATGTATAGTTGCTGAATTAAAAACAACGACATTCGCGTGACGTAGTGACATAATGGAGTCTAATTAGGGTTTTCTAACTCAGTAGATAAATATTTATTCCTCTTTTTAAATTGAGCTGCCTGCTGGAATATAATTATTACCGAGTAACGGTTTGCTTGTGGATAACTAAACCAAATAATTAATATCTAGTAATAAAGAATATAATTAAAAAATAATGTTATTAAAGTTGGTATTTATTATGTATGAGTAGCTATATTAAAGTGTTATTAATATTTAAGTTATAGCTGCAATGTTATTCATAAGCATAGAAAATACCCAAAAATGTACCTATACCAACATTTACCCTATATACTTTCAAGAAACTATAGAAAAGCAGAATCTAAAATTTTTGTTCTTTAGAAACATTTACTGGACATATGGTCTGATAAATTCCCGAAGAAAACTTGTCAAATAAGATTTATTAATAATTATTATACTCTATATTCTCTAGGTGGTAACACACCTCAGTAGGTGTGCATCTCTAATACGTATTTATTTCATATTTCGTGCATATCCTGTCTATTATTTTGGCACGGGTCGCAAATTTGACACTTACTTCCCGCCTTTACGTTAACTAGGTCCCGTTGGGCGACAATGTGTATACGCATTATACAGCTGGGGGGCGTAACAAGCATATAGCGACCCCTTTTAGTTAGACACATGGTCTCCTCCTGAATAACCAACAAAGCACCCATTTTCTGCTACTTTATAATATACAATCTTTTAAATGAATTATCAAAATGTATACTAGTTCAGCCTATTCGTTTGATAAAAATCAGAGGCGGTTATTAGATTGTAGAGAAGGAGCTGCCTATAAGGGGAATAGGGACACGCGTGCGTATACACTGTTTTCTATAAACAACCCCCTGGGAGAAATTTGCATTGTTTTTTTTTTCGGTAGATATATTCCTGCTGTTACATTTCTATTCCCTTTAACAGTTTAGACATGTGCTGATAAAATTTGCAACAAAAAAAAACAATTCACCCATACAGACAATCCACTAATTGCTATAATTTCTTTAAAAATTTATGAAATTAAGTAATTATTTATTTATGTAATAGAAGCATCAGCAAATACTTATACCTAATTTAAATTACTATAAAAAGTGAAGACGAATAGAAAAAAAAATTATCTAAAAGTAAAACCACAGCCATCAGGACTGCAGCCAAACAAATTTCTAAATGTCTTAACCGAAAAGACCTCATATTGCCATGAAATGATGACATCAAAATTGAACAACGACTGCTGTCCGTTTTTTTTGTGGCGAAAACCACAAAATTGCAAAGGTTCATAACAAAGATGTTTCACTACCAAACAAAAGTTGCCATTTCCGGAAATTCAAACTTGAACGGAACATGAAAAAATAAAACTACCATCTATTGTATAGATAGATGGGATAGAATCATTTTATAATGGATAATGTATCGATATTGCGTTACATTTTTAACAAAACACCTTAAGAAACCTTTTTGTTCAGCTACCATTTGTATGAACATATTGAATATTAGAAAAAAATTGGAAATCGGTTTTATTTGAAAAAGTTGCCGACAAACAGGAAATGTCTTATAGAATTTATTGTTATGCTCATAGTGTGTATCGATCAATTTGCAATAAAACTTATATGTATTGCCTATAAAGTTGAAATTCCAGAAGAAAATCGAGATGCCATTTTGTGTGACATTTATTGTCGTTTATAGGTAGAAGTATTTCTTATTTAAATTAGTGTAGGAAAAATTCCACTTTGGATGAAAGACTCAGTACTCATCCATAAAATAATTAGGATTGCTTACGTCTTATTTTTTCAGATTCCATGTTACATAGTAAACATAATAATAAACATAATGTTTTTAATTATGTTAGTTCTAATTGGAAGGTGTTATCCGAGAAGATTTTATGTTAATTTATTTTTTACTCCTTTTTTTATATGTATTTTGTTTATATTTTTTGTAGGAATCCAGTAATGCGTTTAGTAGGTATTTCTGAATTTGGTTTCAGCTAATTAAATAAAGCTTATTTTATTTTACTAGTTACATACATCAATTATTTCGATATTAAATATTATTTATTTTGTATCGATAACTATTTAAAAATATATATTTTTTTGAGTTATCATCTTAATCTTAAGTCATAATTCAAAAGCCACAAATTACAATTCATAATCGTACAAAACATTGCAAAACAATCAATAAAATTAATAAAATCATTTGCAACTGAAATAACTGAACTAATGATCAGTCACCAACATTACATACATTGGCATATGCTTATGACGGTTTAGACGGAATCATGTAAATCCAGCTGATGTAATCATTTCGCGCAACCTATCTGGTATATTAACCTCCTGTTGTTTTTCCGGTGCATTTTACGTTTTAATTTATTGAAATATTTCAAATCATACACAAAAAAATTATTAATTTATATGTAAGTACATTATATTTCATAATAACAAGTAATAGGTTTTCTTTTAATACTTTATAATCATCAAAATGTTGAACAAAGTTGCCTTTGAGGTTAGAATAATTTTTTGGTAAAAAAATCTAGTTTATACTACAGTTTTTAGTAAATCTGGAACTTTATAATATTACATGGGTTGTTTTAATTTATTAGTTTAATACTGCACCTGAATTTTTGTTTTTTTAACTTTATTTTAAAAATATATTCAATCATCGCCATCTGTATAAAAGTAGTCTAAGTAAGGTATAGGCCGATTCACAACTTTGACGGTTTGCGCGCGCGATGCGATATAATGCAACCGATATTGGACACCGAGATGTATGGTAACTTTTGATTTTAAAAACCTTGTACAGTGGCGTGTAAATGCAAATTTTTACCAATTAGTGTTTTATTTTGTTTTTATTTTTGGCTGTTATGATAGACTTTTTTAATGCTTTTAAAATAATTTTATTGATTAAATCGGTAAAATTGTAAAATATATGTTTTGCAATATGCAGCCTAAAGGCAGCGGTATTTTAAATTATATTAATACGAAACTTGGGAATTGCTAGTAAATTCGAAATTGTAGGTTTTGTACTGTTTCAAGTTGGTTATTAGAGCTGTTTTATTTCATCCTGACTGGCTAAAAAAAATGTACTGTACAATTTTGATATCAGATTGAAAATTACTATTTTGTGGAAATTAAGTTACCCAAGCTTAATTTGTGTTATTAACTTTAACATAAATTCAAAAATTTAAATATTATAAAATTTCTGGTATAAATACATCCGTTATTTTTTTGTCTATTTAACGATAACTTGAAATATTTTTATTTAATCATTACCAATTCCATTAATTACTACCTACTTAAAAAGAATGCCTTTTCTGTGTTTAATTTCAGTATGCCTCCCAAAAAAGTAGCAGAACCAGAAAAAAAAGCAATGATCGGTAGGGTTGGTACCAACTTAAAAGTTGGAATTGTTGGTGTACCAAATGTGGGGAAATCTACATTTTTTAATGTGTTAACAAAGAGTTCAGCTGCTGCTGAAAATTTCCCATTTTGTACCATCGATCCTAATGAAAATAAGTATTTTTATCGATAATTAATTCTAATGCTTTTATTATTTATAAATTATCAAACTTACTGTAATCCAAATAAATAATATTTCCTGAATTTTGGTCTATTCGACAGTCAATAATCAATTTATGATATTCATTCTTGGAAGGTAAAGTCGAATTGACTTCATTTTATGAAGGACTTATGAATATTCATAGTTTAATTAAACATTTTTTTGTCAAACTGACAAATTTTTATTGTCAAAAATGGCTACAAATATTTCATCACGAAAAACTAATTTTGTACCGCAACAAAAAGAAGTAGATTCTGGAATTGATCCAACAGTTATAATAAAAAAACAAAGTTTGAAATGCATAGAATCCATAGATTATAAGGATTCCGAACTGTCACTATCACAGAATTTCGAAGAATGGTATCCGTATGCTAACTCATATTATAATTATTCAGAAGATTCCGATCCTCTGAGTAAAGTAAATTCCTTATTAGTTACTTCAGAAATTTTTGAATCAACGTTACAAAAGAAGGAGGTCACAACCTATAAAAACGATGCATATTCTGAAAGAGAAGCACAAGTAAGATATTTAGAATCTCAACCGGTTTCATTTATAATTTGTGGAAAGCCAGATATTGGACAAAAAGAATTAGGAAGACAATTAGCAAATTATTGGAACTGTGTATATATCGAGCCTCAAACACTGATCGAAGAGGAAATTGCTTCAGGTAGTAGAGCAGGCGAATGTATCGAGTTTAATTTGCGATCTGGTAGAGCAGTAGGTGTTGAAATTATTTTAAAACTAGCTGAAAAACGTGCTAAATCGGAAAAAGCAAACCATCGAGGGATTCTATTATGTGGTCTCCCTGTTATGCCACATAATTTTTACCGAGAAGATCCGTTATCAACAGAATCTGTTATATTTACAGTCAAAGATATAGGTGAGAACCTTTTTGATGCAGCCGTAGGGGAACCAGCCCCTATTAGTCAACCACAGGCGTCCAGATCAACAAACTATCAAATGGAAACTGAAGAACGCACTGATGTGACGTTCGCTGGAAGCCATGCGGAAATAGGTAATAAACAGTTTAAGGAAAAGGAACGAGAGAAGGATCTTGACCAAGAAATGGATATTGGAATAGACTATGAGAAACAGTTGAGTTGTTTGTTCGACCTTTTGAAGAAACCTTTTTTTATAATTTATATTCGATGTGACGCAGAAGATGTATTAAGAAAAAGGAACAATTATCGAATGAATGTATCTTCAGCTCAAATTATAGATATGCAAAAAAGGAAGTACAATAAAACATTTAAAAATTATATAACTAACGACCCGGATAATGAAGACGAAAGTATTTTGGATTCATATGATGGCATGGATACCGACGATTTTAGATTAAAAAATTTAGTTCATCATCCAGCAGATTTTATAGCGAACGTTTCGTCATTGCTTGATTGTTACCATTACACGGCAATAAATTTTATTCAGAATCGAATTATTGCTCATAATCCGGAATATTATATTAAAGTAGATGGTCGTACTAGTATTTCTAAAATGCTAAGTATTATTAAGAGTCGTCTACAGATTATGAAATTACAGCCAGTTTTAATTCCGAAGAAATTAAGTACCGATGAGATTGAGGATATTTATAAAATACAAATTAAAGGAGAAGGCGATGAAGATGAACCGGTTCCAGAAATTAAAAAAGGCGAAGAGGAATTAACTCTGGAAAATGCTTTTCATCAGTATAGAAAACTTCAGGTGCCTAGTGAGAATTACATGTGGACAAGGAGTGATTGGGGGACTAAATGTCCTGTTTACATGAAACAGGGAATTATCAAAGAAGGAAATATGAAATACTGTGTAACATTTATGAACAAAATATTTTTCTTAACAGATTATGATGCTTGTTGGCGATTCTGTGAGAATCCAAGGCCATTTCTACTGCCTCCGTTTCCAAAATCTAACTGCAAAATAGTTATTTTCGGTCCTCCATTGTCTGGCAGGACTGCTCTTGCTCGTTGTTTAAGCTATTACTTAAATGGTGTTGTTTTATCAGCTAATGAAATACTCGAATCACATATGCAAAAAAAGCAAGAAAATTATCTTAAAAAAATTAAGGAGCAGGCAACCACCGATGCTTTAAATATTTTAAACGAACACAAAAAAATAGAAGCGGAAACAAAAGAACAAGAACGTCTGGATAATATAAAAGAATGGACCGAACATGTGGTTTCTATTCTTAAAACGATGCTTGTACTTCAAGAAAAAAGTGATCAGGAAAAAGATCAGGAGTTTCAAATTTCTTCATTTCCAATGAAAATGAAAAGTCCTGTAAAGATTATTGATGAAGATTCAGAATACGCGTTGGACTTAATCAAACTACGAGATCAAGTATATAAGTTAGGTGTGCCTATATACAATTTGGAAACTAGTGTTTGGAAAAGTTTTATAAATGATGAAAAACAACTGCTTCAGTATTTGCCACCGGATTTTTGGCAGAAGGATGTGGTGCAACCGACAACGGTATCTGATGAGGTTGTTAAGCAATTTGTTGACCAGGCAATGATTAAAGCCGAAGAGGATCGTTTAGAAATTTCTGAGGAATATATATATGACATATTTATCAACTACATAAAAAGAGCAGAGGATGAGTATGAATCATATGGTTTGGGACGAGGTGGATGGATTATAGATGGGATGATATGTAACGTAAATGTTGTAAACGAATTTTATCCTGAATATATCGGTGATGAAATTATTGTTCTTCAAGATAAAAGCGAAGAATTTTTACTGAAAAGATTCATTGAGCGTGGCAGTACTTTTTTTTCTGATTACAGAAAGTTTTTCTTAGATATGTGTTTGAATGATGCTGCCTTGAAAAGCCCCTCATCAACAGCAGTAGAAGAAGAAGGTTTTGTGAAAAACATACTAGATAGAATTTTAGATTCTGATATATTCCACGAAGTACCAAGAGAGGAACAGTATAAAAATGAATTGAATAATTTTCAAGATGAGTGGCTTAAATTAAAAAATTTCTATTTGGAACGTAATATTGTTCCTATTGAAATCGATATTTCTTATAAGTCATTACCGGAAATTTTCAAAGAGGTAATTAAAACTATTAACAAAAAATATAGGACTAGTGCACACCCATTTACTGAAGAAGATAAAGCGGAAGAGGTGGCCAACATCGGACGCAAACTGTTGAAAATGGATGATGCTGGAGAAGATGTAATGGCTAATGAAACAATAGAAAATATACGGAGATATGGCGACACTGGTTCTTATTGTCCAGTAACGTTTACTGATAAATGGGTTCTGTGGAAAGGTAGAGAAGAATTTGGAGTGAAATTTAATAACGCTGTCTATCTGCTTTCAACCAAAATCGACATGGAAAGATTTATGGACGATCCTTATGAATTTTTGCCGCGTTCGTATGTTACTCGTTTTCCACCTCCTAGAATTTGTGTTGTTGGAGTATCAGGTTGTGGAAAAACAACCATAGCCAAAAAAATTGCAGAAGATTACGGACTAATTTATTTGAGCTATGAAGATTTTCTCAAGGAACATTTCAAGATATCTACTAATGAAAAATTAAGTCACTTGAGGAAGTACGAAAATAATGAACTCGGTTCATATCTTAACGATAATACATCATTACCTGAGAGAGTTGCAGTAAATTTGCTTAAATATTGGTTCGATGAACCATTTAAATCATTGGGTTTTGTATGGGATGATTTCCCAAAGAATTCAACAGATGTGGACATCATGGTGCGAGACCGACTCATTCCTGACGTTGTGATATATCCATTTGCTGCTCTGGGATATTTGAAAAAAGAATTCTTAGACAGATCTATACGTGCCTGGATGGATTCGATAGACAAACAACGCCAAGATATGGAAATAAAGCATGCAAAACTTTTAAACAAGTGGAATAGAGATAGAACTATACGATTCGATCAATTGATGGAAGAACGTAGACAGCCAAGATATAATGCGAAACTACAAAAAGAATTAGACGAAAATGATAATGTATCGGCAGTTAGTTCTGGTTTCGAGGCAGAATGGGAAGATTTAAATGAAGTGAATAGAATTTTAGATGAAGAATTTCCTCCAGTTTTAATGGATGCACCTGACGACAATGTAGAAGCTTTTGTGTCGGAAACGGAACCATTAATAGTAAACTCCATTCAGAGAGAAGTTGAAATTATTAAAAAAATAGAAGATAAATGCTTAAGTCAATTAATTGCGTTCAAGCAAATTAAATTAAATTTTGATGATTTTGACAAAACTGTAACTGCAAGTTATTTAACATGTGAACCATACTTATTCAGAAACAAATCTATTTTTGAATCATGTTACGATGTTTCGCTAGACGTTGCACATAGATTATTAACATCTGGATATTTTTTTCTAAGTAAATTTGGGAAAACTTGCCCTATACAATACTACAGGAACAAAAATCCTATTCAAATGCATCAATCCTCTGAAATGAATCAAAACTTGTATCCAGTTATCCATCGTAGTTTTATTTATTTTATTAATGGAAACGAAGAAAAACAACAATTCAAAGCCGACCCCTTAAAATTTATTTCCATTGACTATAAGTTCCCATTAATTACATTTAAAGTTGGTGTAACTGGCCCACCTAAGTGTGGAAAAACAACTTTGGCAAATAGGATGGAAAAAGAATATGGTTTTAAAATAATTAGCAGAGGTGAAGCGATTCGATATGTATTGAAATACTTATTTCAATCAAGTTTAGCCGAAAACATTGAAACAATTCTTCGAAAAGGATGGGAACTGACTGATGAGATGGTTATTAGATCAGTGGAAGCTGTGTGTTTCGATAGTACAGTTGTGACGCAGGGGGTAATTTTTGATGGATTTCCGAATAGTTTAAATGAAGTAAAACATTTGTCTTTTGTCGACTTAGTACCGAATATTGTTATTGATTTGGTAGCTAGTACCGATGAGGTGCAGGAATGTTTAGGTAATTATGTCACTGAATTACCACCGAAATATAGCAAAACGTTCTTGCTTCGCCTTTATGATCAGTGGTTAAAAGAAGCTGACGATTTTCGCATGTGGTTTGATAAAGAATATCAAGTGTCTGTAAAATTACCAATAAATGTCTCTAATTGGTCGGTATGGAGCCAAAGTAATCAATTTCTCACAAGCACTTTTTGGGAAATAAAACATTATCATTATCACATCAAAGAGAATTGGCCATTGCGATTGAGTAACATGCAAGTAACACCATTGGAATTTCTAGAGCGACAAAGTAAATATAAATCTTATTGCCCTTTGTGTCTACATTTTTCAAAATCCTTAAGTTTCGGTGGTAATCCTCCAGATCGTACTAATTTGATTCAATACAAACAGTATTATTATTGGTTATGCACGGAGCATGTGGAAATGTTTCTTAGATACCCCGATAAATATCTATCACCATATACAAAGTATGAGTTACCTGCTAATTTGCCTAAAAAAATGGTCTTTACTCAAAACCATGAGAATTTATATGCAGATGGACTATGTATTGTGTGTTACAAAACAGAACGACAATTTAATAAAGGGCATCTCAACTTTGGTGTATTATATATAGGCAGAGCATACGTTTTTGATACTGCCAATTGTTTAAATACGTTTTTGAAAAACCCGGAATTGTATTCATTTAAAATGGAATTTCGAACACCTGTCTATCCAGAATTAAAATACAAAGAATTGGCGATTTTGGGAATGTTGGAACAATATGTTGCTAAGGACCTATTGGAAGGTCTTAAATTTATTGCGAAAAATCGTCCAATCATTTCTGGATTAGATGTATCAATATCAGCTCTTATTGGGCTTGGTCTTTATATTAAAATAAATAACGTTTCTCTGCCTAATCGGCTGAAAATATTCTATGAAGAAGCATTTAATAAATTTAATCAGCGACGGGAAAAATTGGAAACATTTTTAGATCGACTGAAACAATATCGTAATCCATATGTTTATTACGAGGAAATTTTACCATCTTTTAAATTGCCACCACCGTCGGAAAAAAGTCAAAGTGTAACTACAATGATATCCAGAATTGTTGATACTTGTGTAGATGATATGAAAATTTATCTAAGAGATGCGGATTCTCCAGAATTAGAATATTATTAATACTTTCCAAGATTGTGTATCTTTATATTTTGTCAATTATTAGGTTTATTTTATTGTATGTTATGTTATTCAATAAAATTACGTTTGGAACTAATCATTTTCCATTAAAGGCAGAGAAATAAGCACATTATCACATTAATGTTTTTCTTTACGTAGGGTACCTGTTCCAGATGAACGATTTGATTATCTTTGTGAGTACTTTAAGCCAGCAAGGTAAGTATTAGAAAAATCATAGTATAGATTGTTCTTCCTTAGTAATTAACCAATATAGAACTCATTAAAATCAAATTAATCATTCTAAAATACTTTAGAATGCCTTGGCAATCATTCCTCTTTAGGTCTGATTAGTATGTAGATAAATACTTACTACAGGATTTGTTACGGACGACCATGTTAACGTATATTGTAAAAAATTCTGTAAGCAACATTTAGTAATTTGTTTAGATTTTTATCAAGTTATGATCGTATCATTTTCTTCTCTTTATTTTGATGGCAGTAAGCATTACGAAAATAACTATAATCTGCCATTATTGTTTCTTAGACTAACAAAATTAAGTGGATAATTTACTACAGGTCACGGACATGCCGCCCTTTTATCATCAGTATAAGTAGAATATTATTTTTTCAATTATATTGTATTTCAATTTAGCCTGTTGTTAAAAGAATTGCTACAGGAATCCGGAAACGATTTTACAAAGTACAGGTTCAGATAGAAAAGGTGTGACAGAAGAAAAACCAACAAATACGTATTATAGTAGAATTGTAATTAATTTTGTTCCAAGTGAACGATACTATTATCTCTGGAAGCGAAATTCTTCGCTATACTATAAATTCGTCATAATATAAGAATATTTTCGTCCAATAGCGAAAATCTCGTCACTTGAAACCAAGTCATTTGTGGTCTGTTTTTTGTGATGCCAAATTCTACATCTCGAAATAGTATTTAAATTGTTTCTGAAAATTGCCAAACTCGATTCTGTTTTTGGTCCCCATTATGTATCATCAAATAAACTGCTTTTTTTCCTATTATATTATGTTGTATATAAGGGCACTAATATGATGTGTCGTGAAAGGTAACGGGTTCCCACAGTCATCCCGGCGCCATTAAAATTGGTGACGGCCACTCTTATTATATTAGTTAAAGGATTACGCTATTACAATCGATCAACAAAAACTAATCCTATTAAATTATCTAATAGTAAAGTAATATTCTGAATTCCATCAGAAAGCCATCATTTCTTATAGGAAATGTTTTTCGGTAATCACAACACTGTTATTACGTGAGAGATCTAAACCTAATTCTTTTAAAAGACCGAATGTGTTTAGACACGCCTTTAAAAGCCATTTACCGCTAAACATAAAATTTAATTAAAATTCCCTATCACTTTTTCTCTCATCAAAATAAAAGCAATCACGATTCAATTATTGTAAATGATTGCAAAGTAAATGGCCATTATTAGACATTAAAAATGATCTTCCTGTAAATTGTCAGAAGATATCATCCAAATAGTTTTTGTTTAATCCGTTATTATATTTTTCTTTTTTTTTGCTTTAGCTGAAAATTGCAGAGAACCACCGTATTTTTTGGTCCCTCTTGGCGACGCACGAATTCTTTAAACGTATATACTATAAGACTACTACTAACTAAATTGGATGCGCTAAACTGTGCAGTTAGAATAAATTGTATGTTCTGATACAAAAAAATTAGAAAGACACCACGCACAATAGATGTTCTAATGATAGTATTTTAAAATAATAAAGAAGAAATTCCTTGTATTTCCTATAGCCTTTTTTTGGTGTTAGTTCCTTAACCATGTAAAGACGTAATAGCCAGTTTTGAGGGATTATTAAATGAAAATGGCTAACGTTTATTCATTTTAATTTTGCATTGCAAATTTTTAATGCGTCCTTAGATCTTTTCAAAAAGATTTTATATGTATAATAAATCAATTTTATCTTCTAGCAAAGTTCCTGCTTTTCTTAACATCGTTGACATTGCTGGCTTGGTTAAAGGGGCATCCGAAGGCCAAGGATTAGGAAATGCTTTTCTCTCACACATTAGTGCTTGTGATGCAATTTTTCACCTTTGCAGTACGTTTCATAGAGTTATAATCATTCCTGATTTAGACCATTAATAAAATGGTGTTATTTTGTATAGGGGCATTTGAAGATGATGACGTAACGCATATAGAAGGAGATGTGAATCCTGTGAGAGATTTAGATATTATTGCTGAAGAATTGCGATTGAAGGATGAGGAAATGTTAATGAAGAATATTGAGAAGTTGGAGCGAACAGTTGTACGTGGTGGTGATAAAAAACAGAAACCTGAATTCGTAAGTATAATGCATAATTTCCTCTGATCTAACAAGTTATGAGATCATATTAAGTAATGAGGTAGGTGTTCCAAGTATACATATAATGATAATAAAATAAATTATTGACAGCCATAACAATAAGGGACAGAAATAGAAATGATGGAAGAATTGCTTTAGAAATTTTACAAGGTATCATCATCATAATCATTATCAGTATTAAATCAGGCACCAAATCAAATTCAATTACGATTCGATGACACCAATGACTTGGCAGAAATGCTATTTCAAATTTTTTATTCTTAAGGAACCAAATTTCTTAAAAATAAATCGAACAATGTCAGCGAGGTGGTGTGTTATGTAAATTAGTGTGGCGCATGCGTTGCGTGTGGTCCTTTCACTCTTTTTGTGTTGTTGATTAGAATTCACCGCTGGTGACGGTGACTTGGCATTGATTTTTATCTTTTTTTTAGCACCGATACATCCAACTGTAATTTGATAATATTGAATATAGATACAGAATATACAGTATGATAGTTTTTAATAAAATATTAAATGAATATGAAATGTGTACCGATTTTATTCTATAAACTAGAATAAAAGCAGAACTTTTTCACCTAGTTCTAGTAATGATAGAAATATAGGAACGATTTAACTAATCTGTTTCGAAACTGCACAATTTATTTCAATTTAACCAGATTCGTACTTTTATAATATTAACCTAGATTTCCATGTATTCGCTTAAAAATTTAACACCCTGTATATGTAATGAAGTCAAATATTTTACAGCTAGAAGTGATCAGAGTAATAATAATAATAATAATATTCTCTTTTAGGATGCCTTAGCTAAAGTGAAACACGTAATAGTGGAAGAGAAGAATCATTTAAGATTTTCCGATTGGGATTCTAAAGACGTAAGTATGCTTCTGTATTTGATGCTTATATTAATTTAATTAAATTCTTATGTTATACATATACTCGTAATTATATGTAGAACATGAACGTTGAAGCATCTAATGTTAATAAATTCTTTAAAAAAAAATCACTATTAAACTTATTCAAACTTGTGCAAATCACCATCGACCTGTTATAAAGCCGCTAAGGCACCCCACGACTTTTACGAGCCTCGGCATAGCGAGTGTCAATGTCGATAACTATAGAGAAGATCACCAGGTGGTGATATTATTATGCCATATTAGCATTGTGTTCGGTCATCGTGTTGCTTTGTAAAATGAAATCATTCATTGGGTAGATAGGATCGCGCGTTTTTTCTCTGTGTGTATCTTTTTTCTTTTTTTTTTTTGTTATTTTTTTATTTAATCAATGGCGTGTACCCTTACATATACAACACCTACACCTTTTGGAATTGTCTGTTCTGATTAGCATAATAATAACAATAAGAATGACAACAACATTTATTCCTGTTGGATCAGTGAACGAACAAAACGTAAACTGATTTTAACTGTTTGTAAATTGAATACAATATTGAAAACATGAATTTTGATGATAAGTGATATTGTTGTATATATATATATCCTGGTATTCGTATATGACTTGTATTCATTTGTACAGAATTTCAAGATATTCTCTATACAGGGTGGCTTTTTTCATGGTTGTTTGGAAATTTCAGAAACTAGCAAATCTTCTATGCTTTATATAGCATAAACCTGAATTTTTACAATAATTGACTAAACACAATTTACTAAAAATACATGTTTACGAAAATCTAGTGAAAATAGATTTATTAGACATTTCTAGTGAATCCTATAATCATATTTTTCTTCCTTCCGCTCAGTAAGTTCAATTTAACTATTTTTCTATTTTATTGGTTTACAGGTAGAAGTATTAAATAAATATTTATTTTTGACATCGAAGCCCTGTATATATCTGATTAATCTATCGGAAAAGGACTATATTAAGAAAAAAAATAAATGGTAAGGTGATTTTTAAATTTATTTTTGTTTTTAATTTTATTAGAACTAAGTTTTGTTCATTAGTAGCGTTTTCATTATTTAATTAAAGGGCTTTTACTTATTATTACTTATATTAATAATAAGTAATGACAATGCGTCATAAAAAAACTGTTCTTTATTATAATTTCAACTGGCTTCATGCACTAGTGTCAATATCCATTATAAATTTAACAGTTTCATGAAGGCTTTAGAATCTTTGACACTATCAAAAGACTTTCTCTATTATTAACAATAAAATTAATAAACGAACGCTTGTATTGTATAGTTGTTTTCACGTGTGTGGCGTGTTTGTATTAATAAATTTTTCAACAAAAGGCAAATACAATTTTATCCATGTTAACATGTGACAAGCGTATCAGATTCGTAAAAAGTGAAGAAGATTGATCTTCTTTGTTGTCTTTGGAATCTAAGTATGAGTAAAAAAAAGAAAATATTAGAAAATAAATGAAAACACAGTTGAAGCAAATTAAGGAGTCACATTAAAACCCTTCTTCGTGATGTTACTGAATGACGACGAAAAACCACACAAATGGATCATTTGAGGTTGCTATTGACGGGCTGTTATTAGTTATGTATATGTTAAAATGTATCCATTTTTTTTATTCGTTGTGAACCACAAATTGTGAAAGGGTGTTATTTAAAGAAAACGAAAAAAATGTATATATTTTGTATAAAACCTTTTTGTGAGTTGAAAAGCACTTTCACTCAGTTACAATACAGAAGGAAGGTGTAAATTTAAATTCGAAAATATTCTTAAAAAGTCTGCTTGTAATTATACTACCTCCCGTCATAAATCTTCCAGTTAATTTACTTTGCTTGAAGTAGAAAAAAAAAGAAAGAGGAGGAGACAACATCATCAATAGACATCTATCAATTTAGTTGTCTTCATTTCGTATTCAGGCCAAGCTAATTACTTTGAAACATTGTTCTTTGAACAATTCGCACGCAAGTGCGTGTAATTTTCACATATTTTTAGGGATATTGATTGATGTAGATTAAGAATGTAACAAAGATAAGTTGCGCAACATCATCCTTTCATCATACACATGATAATTAAGTTTTTAGAAAACAAATTTAATATATTGATCATCTGTCGATCGCGATCGATTCAGATGTGATAAGATAAGAGCTGTTGAAAATTGAAAATTTAATTTATTTTTATTCCATTAGGTTAATTAAGATTAAAGAATGGGTTGACAAAAATGATCCTGGCGCTTTAATTATTCCATTTTCCGGGACATTCGAACACAAACTTTTGGAATTTGAAGATCCGGTTTTGCAAAAGAAATTTTTAGAAGATAGTAAAACATCAAGGTATAAAGCATCATTAATTAAAAGAACTGAAATTAATAGACACATTAATTTGCGAAAAGAAAACGCATTTAAAAATAAAACGCCCAATTTTTTTTTCTTTTTGAAGAGTTTTTTATTATATTGGAATATGTGTATATGTAGTAATATCAATATACACAATTATATATCATTTCTATCAATCTCAGTAATGTTTAACTTGAACATTAACATTATTCCGCGCAAGTAGGTATTCCGCCTTGTAAATTACTATAATGGATGACAAATCCATTATTTGAAACACGTAGCACACGGTCAGCTCGTATGATTTACCTCTAATGACAGGTTCCATCAGCTTCTATCTTTCTCTCTCGTGAGCAATGTCGAGAGTTCCTTTTTTCAGCTGGTTATTTGGTTTAGGTCATTCAGAAAAAATATATTAAAAATTCCGCAATTATTGTCATTAGTTTTTTTCCATCGATTTTTTTTCTTGTTTATTTTTTATTTTATTTTATTTTTTTGTTCTGAAGAGTCGTCTCACGTATCATTGGCGGAGAGAATTTAAGATTTTTATTCAATATTTGATTTGAAGTCTGTAAAAGACAATAACTATTGGGACGTTATAACTTACAGGTATTAGAAGTTTAAGAATGTTGTTTATATAGCCAAACACTTATTTATCCTGGATATTTTTTTGCTTCATTTTCTACGCCAGTAGATGATTCTCGGTCTTATACGTTGTATATAAATATACAACTGAAAATACCATTAAAATGGTCAATTCATAAAGCGGCATCTGAGGCGGTTTCGTATTTTTTTTTTTTTTTCGGTTGCCATTAAAATGTATTTTTTAAATCATTATAGTCTATTTCGAAGGTAGTTGTAATTAAGTGACGCGACAGACTGGGAGTGTTCCTTAATGGCACCATATTTGTTCATCACGTTGAATATACATTTTGAAGATTTTTCTAGGCGAACTTTAATTTGTTTGGCGGAATATTTTCAATAATAGGTTGATCGACATGATTAAATCAAATTTGATCTAATTTGATGAGAAATTGATCAAAAGATCCAAGGCCTTGTTTTGGTCTTGTTTTTATAAGAATTTGTTTACGATTATATCATTGTACGAATATTTAATAAATTTACGTTAATTGTAATATATTTTTCCAGTGCGCTTGAAAAAATTATTGTCCAAGGCTACAAAGCATTACAATTAGAATATTTCTTCACTGCTGGACCAGATGAAGTTAAGGCGTGGACAATTCAGGTAGGATTTTTCTTATAATTTATCTGATCTTTCGGGATTTCGAATGCTATATTGTTAAATTTCACATATGTTTAACTGAAATTATAATTTTATTATTCATTTGGTACACTTGAAAATGTAAAAATGTAAAACGAATTCAATTCCAAATTTATCCAACCAAAGTAAATTTATTGACTAAAATACAGCATTTCATTTTATCTTAACAACTTGGAAAATTTGCAAATCTCTCCACTTTTCCGGCGCGCGTGGGGTATTTTAATGCAAATTTTGAAGACAATTTCGACGAAAGCTAGGGTAATTTATTTGGTTCGCCGTCGTCTCCGCAGCAATTCAGTAAATTTTGGGGTCCTTTTATTTTGTCAGAGCACATTTGGAATATTAGAATAACTTCGAAATTATGCAGACTAATTTTGGTCGTTGACAAAAAATTAGGAAACCTTTTTTGCTCTAATATAGCTTTGAATAAGGAAAGTTTATTCTAAAATGAAAGAAGATTAATTTCCTTTTAATCTGCTCACAAGTAAAGCACGTTTTTATTTATTTTGTTTTTTTACCTTTATTTTATTCTCATATTAAAATAATCGAAATGGGAACTGTAATTTTCATATTTTTTATGACAGCTAGAGCCATCTATCTTTATCTTACTTCTAGAAAGGAACTAAAGCACCTCAAGCAGCAGGTAAAATCCACACCGACTTTGAGAAGGGTTTTATAATGGCTGAAGTGATGAAATTCGCTGATTTCAAAGAAGAGGGCACTGAAACAGCAGTAAAAGCTGCTGGCAAATATCGACAACAAGGTAGATTCAGACAGTTTTGATTTTGAATTTGAATTTCGAGTTGATTTTTTTTTAGGTCGGAATTATGTTGTTGAAGATGGTGACATAATTTTCTTTAAATTCAATGCTGGTGCTGGTCTTAAAGATGCAAAGAAAAAGTGACTGACACTTTCTGTTACGGTTTGCCTTATGGTTTATCTCTATATTAATATGATTTTCTTTTATTCGAGTATGAATTGTTAAGGTTACGTTTTCTCAATTTATTATTTGGGCAACTTTTAAGAAATTGTGTGGACTCTCGTTTTACTTTGTAATGGAATGTTTTGTATCTTTTTTTTATCAAAGAAAATGTTTGATTTTAGTATACTCATATTGATATTATTAATTTTTATTTCTTAATAAAGGTTTTCATTGTATCCACCAACTGGTGAAAAAACATTATTAATTTTAATTTATTACAATTTCAAAGTACTTATATAATTAAACTAATAGCAAGTTATTACATAAATTGAATTTATGTGCGATCAGACTGCCCAATTATGTATATTATTTTCAGTCTTTTTTCTATGGTAACTTACAAATATATTTATTGCTAATTTTATTTACGTAATACTGCTTTCGCCTGTTGGAATAGCTTTTGTTTTATCCACATGTAAAATTCCATTTCTTTCGCTAACTGTTTTTCTAATATCAATCTAAGATATTGTGAGATTTTATGATTTTTTTTATGAACGTAAATATCTGAAAATATATGACAAATTAATAATGTTAATTAATAATTCAAAATGAATTAAGTAAATATTGTTCCATATTGCATTTTTTAGAAATTAAAACCAACTTTTGTTATATCTACATATTATCTCAAATTTTGATATAAAGAATTAAAACATTTATTCTTATCGCATAAACTGTTATTGCTTTTTTTTTTGTTTTTAAAATACTTTTCATAGTTATCGATAAACTGTCGATAATTACCTAATAAATATTTATTATAAATCTCTTGTGATCCTTGAAAAAACTGAGGGATTTTATATTCTAAAACCCTAAGAGTAGTGTTCAGATGCTCTAAAATTCCAACTACTGTATAATATTTCTCAGCATTTTTCTTTGCTGTATTAAATGCCCATTGATTATTCAACAACCTGCGTAAAATTAATTAGAAATTTCGAAATTATGTATGAGTATACGGAGGTAAATAGCAATGATATAAAATTCTCATAAACTTACATACATCTAGGATTGTGGCCGCAAAAATAGGGTATAGTTAATTGATGTAAATGTTCTTGTATATCTATAACACAGTTTTTTAGATTTCCCGAGAGACATGTTGTAAAAGAACCGCTAGTTACATCATATTTATTTGCAATTACCCTAAAATTAATAGAAATCAAGGTATAATTAAAGCAGTAAAATAGTATTATCCACTATTAATTGTAATTGGCATTCTTAACGATTTGTGAATTACTAATTGAAAGCGTAGTGAAATTTTCATTTAAGGCTACACGTCTTTAATAATAAGTTTATTAATAAGATGCATAAATCAACGCCTCTCATCATCCACGTAATTTATGCAAAGAAGAATGGTTAGTAACAATAGGTATTTCATTCAATTATAATAATTATATGCAAACTTACTTACTTAGTCATTAATTTTGCCACTGGATGTCTAATTATAGTTAAATATGTGGGAGACTGTCTATCAAATGATGTAAAATTTATGAATTTGATTTTTTTATCGAAACTTAATTGTACTGGCATACTTTTTCTTGTATCATAGATTTGATTTACAAGATATGTCTAAAATAATTACAAAGCAAATATGAATAATATTTTGAACTTTTATTTCAATGGTATTCAGGTATTAGTGTTCATACTACTTATATCTTCTTAATACATAAAAATTCTTTATGCAAATCTATTATATGAATAATCCTAAAGCTATGCAGAAGCTGTGAAGGTCAGATTGTAATCTGCTTTCATCATCTCTTACGCATGATAAGTTTTCAACTTATCATGAGGAATATAAAAGAAAATATGTAAATCTTATATTCCAGAAAATTTATTGATAATACTTACTTATTTTGAGATTATATATTACCTGCTGCATTTTCGATAAGCTTTCCATATTATTACGGTTTGCTTTTAACCTTATATGTTTAAAGTTATTAAATCCTTGTAGTTTCTCTAATAAAAACACTAAGGTTTCCGAACCGCTTTGCGGAATAGAATTAAGAAATAGAAAATATTTATTAATCTCATCCATTTTTCCCAATTCCATCATCGATTTTGTAACATACTTTTTGCTAGTACTTTTAGATGGATAAACAAAATATTTTAATCTTTTCCCATTTAACTCATTTTCTATACTTAACAGGTACTTTCTTGGTAGTTTGTAATCATTCATTTCATCTTTAATATGAAAATTGTCAAATAGATATATCCAACCAATAATTACAAGTAAAACTGCCCAATACCAATTACGAACTTTAAGATATCTTCTTGGAAACATTTAGTAGGTATGGTTATTTTTAAATTAAACTATTAACAAATTCTCTAGATACACCGATTATATTGAAGCTAAATGTTAACTTCTTACTGGGTCATCGAAAATGTGTACTGCTCACTGATGTTAGTTATAAGGTGAAAGGCGAATTTTTTTTTCATGCTCGTTGGTCACGATTAATCAAAGCAACGCCATTTCACAGATGGGAAAGTGAAAGAAAATTTTAGTAAATAGGAAGATTTGATAAGTTTCCAAAGTGTTTGAAAATAAATCTTTTTAAATATTTGGTGGATGAGCTGGACGAAAGATTCGATCAAATTAAATTTGTGAACATTGGAATTATTTAAACACAATGCTGATAGCACATAAAATGATACTATAGTATTTAGTCGTCTATGACTTAAGTAGAAATGTGTTATGCGATATACGTAATTAATGACCATATTATTGCAAATGTTGGTCGCAAAATTTTAATTAGTTAGATAGATGTATTTATTTAATTACTCCAAACAACTGATAATAATTTTAAATGATCTTCATTCTAAATGAAGGTCAATGATTACTATTTTGTTTTTTAGTTAATATTCGCATTATAATCTAAAGTTGCCATGGGTGCAATCCTACTCATACTAAGACATATATCAGAATAACAAAACAATTTCGTATTGTATGATTTGTCGGTATTATCAAATATTACTGAAAAATCGAAATTTATATTTGCGAACTAATGTAAATAATTTTTTAAAAATATGAGGTGTTTATGATATCGAATTGTTCGTACCAGTTCGGGATATGATTTTTCCCGGTATGAGTGGGACTGGCGCGAAAAGTTATATGCAGATTGTGCAACGTACGTCTACGTACGTTTCAAATTTATTATCAATTATCAATATTTAAAAGATAATATTTAATTTTTTTTAATCCTATTTAAAACAATTAAAACAATTGCTAACAATCAAACAGATGCGACTGTAAAATTTAAAATATGCTTCCTGTGGCCTTCCTGCTGTTATTCTGCCGGCTGATTTTGACATTTGCCTGCTGTTAACCGGCTGATTGTCAATAATAACAACAGAGTGTTCTAGTCCCCGTTTCTGTGTTTATTTTGGTTCAATCAATTATTATTTAATTTGTCACGTCATATTTTGTGTTTAATTTGAGTGTGGTTGTGTTTATATTCGCGAATTTTGGAATTGCGCTCATTCTTTGAATTTAAATCATAAAATGGAATCTTCGTCTTTTGAGCGTTTAAAGGAATTAAACTTAACCGGTGAGGAAGTAGATCGTTTAAGAGATGCATTTAAAAAAGAGGAGTTTCGTCAGCTTTTTGCTGATTATGTTGACGAAATACAAGATCCAAAAAATCGCCAAATTTATGAGGAAGAAATTAAGCAGCTCGAATTGGAACGAGGACAGGAAGTGACCTTTCTACATCCTACACCGGGTTATGTGATAAAAACAAGTATAAATGGAAATGTAAAGGGGTTTATCAATGTTTGTTCCAATTCAAATATTAGTAAATGTTCATCAACAGCTTCCGTTAAAAATGGCGATCATGGTGTTCAGTGGTCATTGCCGCATTCTTTATCACCACCCCATGATGATTTAGATAACAAAGGAGCCCGTTGTCAGGTATTTGATGTCTTATTCCATCCAGATACTTTGAATCTTGCCAGCAATAGTACATCTTTCCGTTCATTATTAAACAATACAGCTGTCGAGGCAGTAGAGAAGAACTTTGATGTTCAATTGGATAAGAAGAATCTAAAATTCCCTAAACTTAGTTACAAAGGTACTAAGCGGGCTAGTGTAATGCGGAAACCATCGAAATCTGAACCAGTAGAACGTGGTGCAGAAGAAAAAGAAATATTTGATAAATTATATGCGGATATTGATAGTCAGCGTCATTCAAATGTTCACAAGTCAAGAAAAACAACAAGGAGCAAAGAAGATCATAAGGAGCATAATTCTTCTCCATATACCATTCCATTATATTCAATCAAACATAGAAATTATATCGATATTCAAGATTTTGCTGAAGATAAAAATGCAAAGATGAACGCTGCCATTCCTAAAGAATTGGTGATTGAGATTAATTTACCATTACTTAAATCTTCAAATGATATGCAATTAGATGTTACGGAAAAAACGGTACAACTTGCCAGTGAGAAACCTGCAAAGTACAAATTAAATTTAACACTGCCATATCACGTTCATGAAGCTAATGGTACCGCTAAATTTGATAAAAATCAGAAAAAATTGATAATAACTTTACCGGTTAAAAGAAGCACAATTCTGGATTTGTCTAGTAAAGAAGATAGTGGAGTTGAAAGTGATTTAAATAGTCCTTTACATCCTCAATCTAATGACTTTTGTGATAATAAAAAACACCTAATTGATGTGATAGAAACTAAATCGAAAAATGAGTTTATAAATAACAGTGTGGAAGCTACATCTGATTTTACAATAAACAACTGTATTGACGATTTTCTTAAATCAAACGAAGCCTACACATTACCTGAGTTTACTTGCAATGTTTTTGATAATGTTGTTGCTTTTACATTTAATGTTAAAAATGTTGATGAAAAATCTGTCCATAAAATCTGTTTATTAGAGGAGGCCTTAATAAAAATCAAATTTTCAAGTGTCAGCGCTAGCTTTTATATAACAAATTATTCTTTTTATGTTAAATTTCCGAACCATAAATACATGGCAGATGAAGTTAGCGTTGAAATTTGGGATAATAATGTCATTCTTCAAGTACCTTTAATTAATAGTAGTGTACAATTTTCATCTTATGTTTATGGATCGAATGGAGTTGATTTTGTTGAGAAATTCATTGAAGAACCTGCTGTGATTAACAGAATTTTAGAAAAGGAAGTGGATAATATTAATTTATCTAAAACTCAACAAAACGGTCTAACTGAATCCGAAGATGATTTTCTTGATGATATAAAATGCATTTTACCTGAATTTACTTGTAATCTTTTTGATGATATTGTTGCTTTTACGTTTAACGTTGAAAATGTAATAGAAAAATCTGTTTATAAAACATGTTTAACAAAAAAATCTATAATCAAAATGAAATTTAGTAACTGTATTGATGTTATCCATGATTATTTATTGTACTTAATGTTTCCTTTTCATGAATATTTTGAAGAACAAATTACAGTTACAACCGGAGTTAATAATGTGATTCTTCAAGTACCTTTAGCTAAAAGCAAAATACCATTTACATCATATTTTTGTGGATTAAGTGAAGATAATTTGACGGAAAAATTTCTTGAAGAACCAA
Organism: Platypus cylindrus; assembly: GCA_949748235.1. Taxonomy (NCBI): domain Eukaryota; kingdom Metazoa; phylum Arthropoda; class Insecta; order Coleoptera; family Curculionidae; genus Platypus; species Platypus cylindrus. Next base: position 7,077,386 of record OX456489.1, on the reverse strand, counting down.
CGGTTATTCATAAATTATTAGAAAATCAATTGGAAAACATCGAAGAATTTCCTTTCAAAAATCCTATACCACCATTAGCAAAAAGTCAAGGAACAAAGCAACCAAAGAAAACAAATTTCTCCAAAACAAAAGCCATTGACATTCAATCACATTCATATGAATCAAGTGGTGATGAATTGAGCGCCAGTAGTTCTTCACCTGGAAAAAGTATTTTGAAAAGAATGATAAAATATCCGTTTAATTTTGGTAGAAGTGTTTCGGAATCAAGTATTGACGATATAATGTATTCGTCTTATGAAAATCATCATTATTACAATAATGAATGTGTACCGGAAGATGAGGCGGCAGAGGACATATCGTCAAGTTTAAAGAAAACTGTCAGATTTAATGATGTTGTATCTAGGCAGCTATTTAGGTGAGTAGAAATGACGATTTTTCGGTAAACTTATACATGTAATAACAAAGGAATTAAGATAAAAAAATATTTTATTGTGAATTTCTAGTAGTCATAATGAGATAATACTGAAAAACTTTTGCGCTTACTCTATAAATAGAAAATGCAATTGCTACAAAGTGATGGGGAAAGACCCGGAACTGTCTTTTTGAATTATTTTTTGTAGCAAGAATAAACTCTCTTCTTGCTAGCACAGATTTCTAGTATCATTTTTTTTGTGGTTCTTAACTTCTTAACTTCTTTTTTAACAAATTAATAAATAAAATATTTACTATTCAATAAAAAAATATATATATGAACCACTATTGTATTATATAATAAAAGGACTCCACGTCTAATCATATTCTTTCTTAATTACATTTTTATGTAATTGTACCCACACTTTAACCTAGTTAATACGAAGTTTTCTTTTTGTATTATTTAGATCGAATTCCAGTATTTTGGGACAAAGAAAGAAAAATCAACGTAAAGCACGTAATAAGAAACGTGCTAGTGAACATCGCTATAGCGAAAGTGAAGCATCAGATGTCGATAGTAATAAGAGGGAAGAAGAAAAAACTAAATCAAAATGTGACAATAATAATAATAAAAAAGAGAAAGGGAAAAAAGTGCAGGATGCCAAAAAAGATTGTGATGGTGAAAATATTTTTCATTTAGAAATGAACACTTAAAGTATAAGCTAATGGTTTTATATTACTTACAATTGATATAATAGATAATATTAGCTGTAGTCTGTCATTAGCATTTATTCTCACTTTTCATGAAATTTTTATGTGTTTTGTACCTTAAAAGTAACAAGCATTTTTAAAATGTTTTATAAATTCTATTGAATTTATATTAATATTGAGAATTATATCTGTAATTAATAGAACCATATATGAAGTTCATAAATCTTTATAAAAATGGGTGTTTTTTTTGTATCTATAGTTTATGTAAAAGGTATATAATACCTTTAGAATTTTGGCTTATTTCTATTTGTTAACTGTTTTTGTGAGAAATAAACATAATATAAAAAATAGAAATGGTTGATATTTTTCATAGGCAATAGAAAATAACCAAGATTGCTTTTAACAATATCTTAATATCTAATAACAATAATTATGTATGGTTAAATATAACAAATATCTAATTTGTTATATTTCCCGTATATTAAAAAGTAGTCATCATTATGATGAGCTGTGTATGGAAATTTATACAATATAAATATTAAATCTTTTAATTTTTCCCGAAAAACTATTTTTTTTAATCAAAATACTTGTTTGGCTTTACGTTTTCAACAATATTTTTGACCTAAATAGAATTAATATTTCCAGGTAAAAATTCAAATTCACGAAATTCTTAATTAGCCACTTTAAACAAGCAAATTTCAACTATTTCTACGCGAACAACTTTAATTAAACATAAAAAATTCATGAAAAATGAACGAAAAGATTGACTGCTTTTTATAAAAGTTTTCAATGACACTTTATTTGGAAAGTTTTATTTGGGATTACCTACGCAACGTATAACTTTGGGTTTCGTTGAAATGGCAAGACTTTTGTTTTTTCTATGCAAAATTGAAAAAAGTTAGAGTAAGAATATTTAATAAAAGAAATAAACAAAGAACTTCTAGAATTGAATCGTTAAAAAATGTAATAGGAAATGGCTTTTTGAATAAAAGAGAAAAAAAGAATACGATATTTGTTGAAATGCGAAAATTATGAAATTCTTGTTTTAAAGAATGTCGTACACTATTTTTTATGTTCAAGTAATTGCGCACCTAGCGTACTTACTATACAACTAAACCGTAATACTCTTCACGCATGCGTAAATGAAACCAGCAGCGATTTTATGATTATGTATTATATATATTAGGCTTTATATCTTACATAAATAGAAACGAAGAAGAAGAGTCACCTAAATTGTATCTTTTATTGTAAGTTGCTATATCTAAATTTAAAAATTTGAACATATATACATACGTATTTGAAAATATTTCATAAACTTGAATAAACTGTCTCTAATTTTATGCCATGTGGCCTAAAAATAGTTAATTTTTACTGCTGTTTATTTTATTTTCTTTTATTCGCTATACTAAGCTTACTGGACTGGAATAAAATAAATCTTGTTTAAACAGTGTGTACGTTTGTGTAGCTATTTGTGAGTGGAAAAAGAGAAAACCACGAGAACAGTTTTTCTCTTCTTCTTTTCATTTTTATTTCATTGCACGTGGAATATATCTAACATGTGTAAAATGTGAAAAAAAGCTTGCAAGGATCAATTTAATAACATGTAAGATTTGACATAAATAAGTCAGGAGATTTTTATACAGAAAGGCGTTTAGCTAGAATAGATTTGTGTATTACTATAAGTTTCAAAAACATGTCGTAATCATAATTGGGCAGCGGTCAGAAACGAGAGCCCTTTATAGCCAGAAAAAATACATCCCCAATAGTTGATTTGTAGTAGGTACATACATATATTGCATGGTCAATTTTAATTCGTAGTCGCATATGTCGTAGATTTCCCTAGCTTGACAGTGATATATAAAATAGTAACATTTTGATAAAGTAAATGTAGTTGTACATGTTCTTAATGTTATATTTCACGGCCAAGTTTGACAATATGTCATATAACAAAGCTACTGTTTAAGTTAGATAAAGTTCGTATATCCAGTAAACTTTACTAGTGGATGTATGTACATAATAAAATAAGAAAATGTCTTCGTGTTTTTTTCCTTTCTTTTCTATGTAATTTTTCCTCATTTATTTCCCCGGACTATTTTCATATTTAGTCAACTTATCATTCTAATCGTCGAATTGCCCTTTATATTATTTGTCAGTAATTTCTTATTTTGTTTAAAATTCTAACTTATTTTACGTTTCCTCTTCAGATTTAAATAATTGGTTGTAAGGTTAAAAATTTAACTATTGCTAGTAAGCTCAGCCTAATTTTTTCCACTGAATTTGCCTTTTTTTCATTTTTCTGTTATCTTCCCTTTAACAATAAACTCTTTATAGTAATCACTGATGGTAAATTACGCGCAAGCGTTTGAAACTCTGTTATCCTACGGGATAACAGTTTCCTATTCCCGGGAAAATAAGCTCGCATACAGTTCGAATTTTCCCTATGCAACATACTAACCATTTATAGATCGTGGTAGATATTTTGTGTTTAACGCCGGTCGCGAAATATTTCGATATTTTTTTTTTAATAGCAACAGTTAATTTTTCAAAATAAATTATTAATTTTTTCAGTGCATTTTTTGTCCCTAATATTATTTCACTTTTATGTGCTCATAATTAATAGTTGCCTTAAATAATTTTGCGATAATATTGCGGTTATTACATTCGAACGAATTCATAATAAATTTACCAGATGACACTAATTTCAATAGTGCAATATATTCAGAAATAATTACATCTGCTTTTTCATTTTTGGTGAGTATTAGCGTGGAAATAAATGAGTATTTTCAAATAGAGAGAAAATGCGTACCTGTTGCGCTTTAAAGCGTGGCAAAATCATATGAAGAATTCGTGTATATAGTTCTAGGATAAATTTTGGAACTAAAATTTTTGAAGTTGTTTTAAATAATAATCATTTTATTAAAAGATACTAAAAATAAGGACGGCTATTTCATGTAATCTATGACGTCCCATAGATTGGGATTGCGATTAGGGACGAAATATGATCACAAATGATCATATTATTTTATTAATACTCAATTAATATTGTATTAAGATGAAATAAAAATAAAAGTAAAGTAGGTCAGTTTCAATAAATACTCACTTAATATAATTGACAGGTTACTCATATAACATTTATTTTATTTACATTTTACATATTACTAAATTGTAGTTAAAAAAGTAACAGTACCTGTTACTTAGTTCGAACATTTATTAATTATTATAGGTATGCATGCTTTTTTCAGATTTGTTCCGATAGTATTACAATATTTCAATCTCCTTTTGGTTGATCTCTGTTTATCAATTGGTATCTTTTTTTTTTTCTTTTTTTTTTTAAACCAATAAAGGGGTATCTTTCTGAAAGCAAATTAAATCGATTCAATGAAATATTTAAACGAAGCTTGTGATCGAGATAAAAAAAACCATCAAGCGGTTATTGCATGTAAATAACCATCCACCAGGGGTTGGATTAATACTTAATGAATTTCTAAAATATAAATATGTTTGGCACGCGGTATTTTATCTAATTAAATATTTACATATTTAAATTTTCTTTGCTTATGATAAACTTACTTTCGGCATATTATTATATGCCGATGTATATCGTCATGATAATAAAAAAGTAGTCAAAGGGAGAAAATTGATGAGAATGGGGGAATAGTATGAGTTTTGTTAGAAACACTTTCACCGAATTGTAAACACAACCCCTATATGTATGTACATATGTATATTGTATAAGTTGTTTGGCGGGATAGGATAGAATAGTTATACTTTAACTTGTCGCCCAATTAGGGAGCAAAAAATTCGTTTGGTCAATGGCAAGATTCAATTTTCTGTAACAGATATAACGTGTTTTGCGAAATACAAGTTCGGGTCTGTATAAGTTTTATTTCAATCGATATATGTCCATTGTAAACGAATTTAAGTTTACTTAAATGTTTACTCGAAAAATTAATAATTTATTTTGTATTTTTACTACTTCACTAACTATTTCTTCGAAATAGTTCTATTCCATTTAGCTTGGCCTTTTTATTTGTCTTTAGCTATCTATGGGATTATCCAGATTTCTTATTACCAAATTCCTTATATTTATATACCCTCCCTTTGATACATATTTGAAATTTTCCGCTTTGAGGTTGAAAGATTGAAATCATTCACCGAAATTAAAATTATCTATACTATAAGCAAGTACCTAGTCAGATGGAAATTGATTTCTGCAAAATAATGAGGTCGATACAATTCATCTCATCATCATTATCGTCAAGTTCCCCTTGTTCAGTAAATTGAGTCACGTGGATCTGACTACTTACTAAAGCAAATTGAAATCATTATCAATGTTCTTATGATTTTCAGTGGCTTAAAGACATATAATTATGTATTACGCGCTTGTCAAGCAAGAGTGTTGAAGATTCTCCTTCGTAGTACAGAGTGTTTTGTGAAATTTCAAATTCAAGAATAAAATTGATTTAAACTATATTTAGCCGTTAAGGGAATAATATTAGGGAAGCTCCCTAATATTATTGTGGCAGCAAATCTACTGATGTAAAATACATTTATCATCGTAATAATAGTAAATACGAATATCTACCAGAGATAGAATTTCCAAGTTGAAACGATTGGATGGATTGAGTTTCAATAGAAAAACATTTTCGAAGCAACATTGATAAATACGATTAATTAGTGTGAAATACAGATTTGTGAACTACAGTTAATTAATTTAATGAATTAACTAGAGTAATTAGTAGACTACATTTTTACGTAGAGTAACATCGATTTTAATTGTATTTGTTTCTGATTTTTTTGTTTTTTTTTCTACACTTTTAAATTGATTTACTTACCTTGAACTACACTGTCTGCATGTCTTTCTCACTCTCTCTCTGTGCTTTATTAATTAATTTATTTTTCTGTTGAATTCGCAAATGAAATAAAGTATTGGTATGTCAATACTCGTGTTGCTTATGGATTAGACAGCTGATTTTTCTAGTATTTTATAAAAATGATTTTATATTTTTTTGCGTCGATTTCTAATTAATTTTCCAGCTGGTATTTTCCATTGCTAACACTGTGCATTTCGATTTATGGTTCAATTAGCACAAAATCAACAAATTAAATCATTAGATAATCTACTGATTTTCCGAAAATATAATTTATGTACTTCACACGGAATTTGCTGTTGATAAATAGATAAAACTGATGTATTGATATTCTATAAATAGATATGGTATTTTTTTACTTGTTATTTAAATCGCAGCAACATCAACAAGAAAATTGAAAATCACATACAATTGATTCAGATTCACGTGCTAATCAATGTTTCACGCTCTCCGTTCTTTTTTTTTAAGAATATTGAGCTTTTTAAAATATTTTTGCTGCTTTTTATGTCGTCTCTTCGTTGTTGAAAGCAGAATTTCCCATATACAAAAATTAGATCCATGATTAGTATAAATGGGAAATGGGAGAAATAGAGAGTTGATTGTATATTCCAATTGATTTTTTTTTTAGAGAAAATTTGAATGTCGCATTTCACTGCTGTGCGAGCTGCAATAAAAGAGAATATCATTTAGATTTTTAATAAAATTTTACTTTACCTCTACATATAATTGTAATTCATATTTATGCTGACAAAAACGCGCTTTTTGGAATAAATTTAAAATAGGTATCGTTTTTTTTCTATTATCTTAAATTCTAATTAATATTAATGAAATTCAGTTTGTTTCGAATTATTTTTCAATTTTACAAATTTGTAATCAAAATATACTTATTTTATTATATAGATTCCATTTTATCTTATTTTAGATAGATAAAAAAGTAAAACACGTGTTGGTATGAATATAGAATTAATTTTTTTAAACGAGCATTTTCATTCTATTTTATTTACTAAATTGTATCAGAAATTTTCTATTTCACGCTCTTTTGTATTTTAAAATTTAATTTCCCTTTTTATTGGATATGTAACCCTTATATCCCATCTACATTCATTAATATTGTGCTTCATCTTTATGTATGTACGTATGTACCTGCTCAGCCATTTTGATCAAAAATTAACTAAAACAGCGTCTATTTTATTCCATTATTCCACACTTAGAAACGAAGTTAAAGCGTATTTACCAATTTTCCTAAAAGCTCCTCATTTTAGATATCGCATTTGAATTTTATTCTCCCTTATGAATCGTTTGCATTATGTATGTATTGTACAATTTTGCCTCAATGGCATTTACGACATTATTTCCTTAAAATGTTTGCAGCTGAAATATATAAGTTGGTTTTTTGCTTCCTGATCGAATTGTCTATTTGGAACCTGATAAGGTTCTTTATTTAATATTTTCCTTAATGAAAATAAATTTTAAAAATATTTTTAATAAGATAATTGATTTAATTTAAAATTAATCGAAATTAACGAATAGATATTTTACTATAATTTATAAATATTTGACTTTTAATGATATAGTTAGATTTTAAATAATTTGGAATCTTTAACAAACGCATTTTTCTTTATTTTCAGGACTGATTTATATAAATTTCTTCCGCTGCTGATGCCGGCTAGAAGGGCGCTGTTAGCGCCCCAAAACACCTTCCTTGATACAATAGCAACAAGATTCGATGGCACTCGTAAGTACACAAATTTCACGCTCTTATTTGAAATAGATTTGCAACTATTTAAATTATAACTACCTACCAGTCTAGTATAAGCCATATACGCTTCGGAATTTGTAATATACTTATTCCGCGTCATGTACTTACATTAATAAATAACTATTAGAACTATAGATTCCTGGAAGTACTTTAGATATTATGCAGTTGTTATTATTATTATTATTATCATGCATTGGTAATGTCTTTATCAAACCACTGGCATATCATCCTGATATGTATTTCATGTAGGATTGGGTAACTGCCCGTATAGGTATGTGTATCTGCTGTATATGAGAAACTCGTGTAATGTTTATGATTTTGAATCTTACATGAGCATAGTGGGTAGGTATACTTATTACAGTAGTATATATATTATCCTTTGTAAAAATGCAATGAACAGCGCATGTTAAAGCTCCTATTACGTCGTTGTTTCTTCTATTTCTCTAATATGACCCTCTTGAATACCATAAATAAAATAAATTTTATTTTCTCAATTGAATTTATTTGCTGAACTAGATCGAGATAGTTCTAGTTGTCTCTCGAGTTCTAGTAAAACAATATCATTCAAATGTGAGACAATCAATTTCCATTAAAGTAACAAATCTTGTTAACTTCAGATTGGCAGAGTATACATTTGATTAATGGAAATCAATTCAGTTCAAGAGTGAAGAAATTGCCAATAATGATAACATAATACATATTGTAATATGACGTCAACCGATTATTTTTGTATTATCATATTTTAACGATATCTAGAAGTAGATGTATGAATAGTAGGCATAGGTATATTAAAGTTGCTACTTTCTTATACTGGATCATTGAACTTTGTTCAGCTTTAACGTAAAATTTCTATTTAAAATGATTAATGATGGATCAGGAATCTTAATTAATTAACTGAATGAGTAGGTACAAATTTGTGGGTAAATAAACTGTTCGAAGAGGTTTCTGAACTCAAAATCAATGTTGATTTTTTGAAGAATTAAAAATAAAAAATATTCAATATTTTAATTATAGCTATTCAAACACTCACTGAATTGAAAATTGTTGGAAATTTCCAATTTTTCATTTCGTGTATTGATTCGAAATATTTTTTCTGGAGCCAACATTTTGTTCCCTTTAGTAGCTATTCAATATTTATAAAATACTACGTACATATGTATGTATTTATGTACAGAAATACGAGTATTGGATTATGAAATATTTATTCGGAAAAAAGTAATTCGAATATTGGGTTTACACGCTCCATTCCTAATGCGTCTGAAATTTAATAAAATGTGTCTGAAGGAAAAAAAAATGGAATAAAAAAAAATACAGATATGTCCATAATAGTTAAATTACTGAAACCGAAAGCTCTACTACTTATAATTTAGCATTGAATTAAGATTTTCCACAATATTGCCAAATATCCTAAAATAAACGGATTCTATTTTGGCAATTAATATCAAATCATTCATTTAAATAGGTCATTAATTTTTATTAATAATTTTAGAAATGTTAGTATGAAATTATTTTTTTTATTTACTCAAACACTATATCAAAAATCAAATAGTGATGATTCTAATTTTTCACTATCTTTCATTTATGTTTCTGCTATTAAAAAATTAATGGGTCCCAATAAAAATCAGGTGGTGATTTCATTTATTTTCATAAGATCGTTTTAAAAAAGTTTATACGTTTTCACAACGTAATGATTAAAAATAGACACATTTAGACCAATTAAAAACGTCTATTTATACTTACTAAAGAAAAAAAAATCGAAATTGTTTTAGAAATATTTTCCCATTTCAGTTTTTGGACAAAAGTTATTCATAAAACATCTAGCTACTTTAGATATTAGAATAGCATTTTTACTTTGGACTTACAATTTCATATTGATTTTGTCTTTACAACTGTTCAAATCATCATTTCAAGATTTTCAACAAAACGTTTTAAATATCAAAAACTAAGCTTAAAATGCCAAAAATATCTCTTCTTTCACCAAAAAAGAACACCAATATAAATATAAAAAATCCTTCCATCCTTAATTGTTCTTTTTGCTCTTCCATTTTTTCGGATTTCAATTTTTACAACAAACAAAATATTTTATTAAATATCTGGCAAAGCAAAGAAAACAAAGTGACAATCAAAAAACGAACAACGACGAGAAAAAGTATTCGAATAATCGAATTTAATGGGAAAAGAGGGGAAAACACACAGGCTTTTTTTTTGTTTTGAAAAAGACTTATGAGTGAAATTAAAACAAAGAAAAATCGATGTTACTCCCTTAGCACATATTATTCAAAATGATAACTTCATTTTGTGTTCAAAAATGACTTTTAAAATTAAAATTTGGCCTCTCATGTGTCTATTGATCATGAAAATTCTATGCTCGAAGTATAGAAATTTGGCTTATTTAGCTTGTTATCAGATTTTTTTTTGATTAGCAAATGATTTACTTGATGTGGTTTCCACTACGTGACAAAGTTGATGCAGTCCATCTGCATCAATCCTATATTTGATCTCTGTATTCTGTATATAGATGCATTTGAACTATTGGTCGATAGTATGTTTTTGATGTTATTCAAACCATACTAATTTTAAATAATTTAATAAATTTATAGAATAATAGTAGTATCTAGTATACATTGATAAAAATTATTAACAACTTCAGAGTGTAGGAGTCTTAGATGTATGTAATGTGCTTTGCTGAAAACAAATTAAATCGAAAAAAATTATAAACATTAACCAAGGCTATTCAAGTTAAGTTAGTTGATCCAAAGCAAAAAAAAAATTGTATGCCACTAATCTAACTTCAGCCCATTTGAAACCAATCAAATATAGGAACCAAATACAAAATCACACAAAAATAAATTTGGAGGGAAAAACCAATTAACTAAATTAATTAAATAACGGTTGAATTTCACCAAAAAGGTCAAAGGTAATTTAAGGCTAAAGTTGAAGCAAATAAGTGAGATTAACAGAATTCTTCTTCTATAATGGGATTTATTAGTTTAGTTATGGGGGTGTGGTGTATAAAAGCATGAATTTAGATACAAATACTGTTGTATCAAATAAATAGGCTTGATGTCCAACAACAAAAGCAAAGAGATTTGTGGATAAAACTGAACTGAGGAAATCAAAAATTCACCTTGCACCATGTCAGTGTAAGATAATAAATTTAATTATGTAAATATGGTAAATTCTGCTCTAAGGGAGGGATTCTGCATTAAGTAATTATTCCTAAATTACTACTGATCTTCTGTGAATATTAATAATTTCTGAACTCCTGTCCTAACTGTCCTGAACAGTTCAGGGCAACTCAGTTCTCTAAATTCCGCTGGTCAATAAACTTAGATAAGTTTAATAAATTGAAGAATGACTATTATTTCATTATATCGAATACATTTACCCTCCTCCGTCTCTCTCTGATTCAGACGGATTCAATCAATTTTGAAAAAAACGAAATAGCAAAAGACCGGTGGCAAGTACGTGGGTAGATAGTTGGCTTTATCTATGTTTCTATACTCTAACTAATGAAGGTCTCAAAATACTGAAATATTTTATGAGGTCAAAATTTTCTGAGGGTTGAAATTATTTGTCTATTTTTGTCGTCGTCTCAAAATTATTTCATCTTTCATTATAACTTGAAGTATGAAAGAAGAATGAATTGCATAATAAGAGTAAAATAAACATTTAAAATGTTAATGAACTGTATTGTTAAAATGTTGTGCTCAAATTTCACTCAATTAGTCACTATTCACTTTTACTTATTCTTCTCTACATTCCTTTTATTTCGTTCAACAACAGAAGAACAATAATTTGTTAAGAAACACACAGAAAGAGAGAGAGAGAGAAAGAGAGAGGAAAACAAATAAATAAATTTTCCTTTGATATAATTTTCGTGTAGAATTTGTAATCAGGGTTTTCACTAGGTAGTAAATTCCCTCACAAAAAGTGGAAGTCAAAAGCCTGTTATATGAACAACAAAAAGACCATACAAATTTAGAATAGGAAAGTTACCAAGAAAACGCTATTTTGTGTTTTATTTTTAGTACGAAATTTCTATGCAAATTAAATAAGAAAAAAAATTTTTTATAGAATTTTTGTAATCTCAAGTTTCTTTTTAAGTGGTACTGAAAAGCGAAATGCGGTAAGTTTCTAAATGGATAAAGTAACTAAGTACATATATAGTAAGAAATTAGAACTTTTAGTAATACTATTTAGAGATTTTTGAGAAGATAATTTCTAATAATGAATTAGGTGGATGGAAGAAGAAAAGTCAAAATGCGCTAAAACAAAATTCGTTCGATGTGAAAAGGTCATGTTCATTATAAACGCCAATGCATTCGTTTTTAAACAAAAAAATTGTGCGAGGATGAACTGAATATATCGGGACAGCCCTTGATTTCAACTGCTTTAATTTATAAAGCGTCAGAGAATCTATGAAACTCCTGATGAAACTCGGATATCTACTTATCAGAATCGAGAAGTTATAACAGAAAAGTACATTGGTGCGGATTAATTCAACCCCCACAGTCGCTCCTACAGTTACTAGGCGGATGTCACATTTTAGCAAGAGTCTATTACTATCTAAAATTTATTGTGCAAATATTTTTTTATCAATTATATTACATACGTACATACATACATAATTATATCGAATTAATCGCCACCTCCTCACTATTTTCTCCACTCGTATTTTAATCGGAAATATATATACGTAAGTAATTTAAAATTTCTTTAAGTTCAGAAATGAATGAAGTTTCCTAAATTCCTAATCTAATGCAGCTGGCGTGCGGCGTGACTTATGGAAATGTTTCCAATTATGTATGTTCGTGATGAACTCATGTTGATGTTGCTGTAATATTATGAGCGGAAAGAGAAAGAAAACTCCCAGAAGATTTTACTATGGATATTATTTGATATTTATTCAGTTGTTTATAGTGTTTGTTTTAATTAAAAAGGCAGGAATATAAAAAAATTAGTGTGTTTGTTATTTGTATATGTAGTAGATGGCAAGTTTGAGTTGCTGTGAAAAAAAAAAAAATTAAATAAAAAAGTGATTGTTTAATAACAAATCTATTGAAAATGTTATATAAACTAAATGGAATGCCATGTCAGCCATCTAAATTAAAAGCAATAAAAATGTCTGTAAAAATTTTAGAAATAACGTACCTACTTATAAATATTCGATGTTATCGTTTTAAATTTGATTAAATTGGAACGGTCGGAATTTGCTGAACAAAAAAAATCTGAGCGACAAGGATTTCAGTTAAAAGTGAAAGTGCTCGAAAATTTCCATTTTTTATCGAATGCAAAAATGGCTGTTCGATCAGTAAATGGCTTTTTTGCAGATACAAAATTACAAATCAGAGGTGTTGCATTTTTAAATCTGGGATGTGTTCTGGTAATGTTTTCTTTAAAAGGGCACATTAAAACAAAATAAATAAAACTTATTTACATTTTTTTGTGTGTCTATAGAGTATTGGCTACCCTGTATGCTTCGTTTTTTTCTTAATTACCTAATAAATTGCTGCTATAAAAAATCATTTGTGCTGCAGCAATGAAAATTCATTGTTTTAATAGATTTTAAGCTAAGTAAACAATATAGCAGGCGGTTTTAAAAGTATATGTACTTTGCATGTATTTTCATATTAAATTTCATTATCTTTTGTTTAAAATTTACACAATAGCAGCTACTTCACAGATGTAAAATCTTAGGGTAAAATGTGAGTGAGTGTGATTTTCTCCCAAAATTTAATGACCTAAAATAATAAGCAAAAGACATCAATGGTATCGATTGAAAATTGATGGATAATCGTAGGAATTAATGTCAATAGATAACTTAAAATTTGTTCATGATCTTTTTATGGTAGTTTTATAGAATGTTCCAGACTGAAATTTCTTAAATTTTAATTACTCATTTCCTTTTTTATTTTCTTGCGCATTTATAAATATAAAGTATCAATTCATATCAGTTAATGAATGGATAACTAATTAATGTAATTACATTATTAAAATTAATTGAAGATTGTATCAAGATGAATGAATCGGAAGGAATCCGGATTGAACTTTGGAACAAAGAAATTGAAAATTAATTAAATTTCGAATATTTATGTGTTTAATTTTAGTAGCTATAAATTTTATTCCAAATCGCATATGTAATGCATTTATTATTGACATTTAAAAAGTTTAAAAATAGGCTATTCTTTACTTAAGAGGAAGAAGAGGCAAGTAATATACTTCCCCGCTAAGGCGGGGAAAATAATGGCGGCTGTATTTATTTCTTCAAAGGTTACATAGAAACTGGCATGTTAATTGTTTTCAAGTTTATGTATGTAAGGTGATCTAACTAAAGTGAGTATCTTTCACTCCTTCCGTAGTGAATAGAAAAATAACAAAAGTGTATTAATAATAAAATAACCAATTATTAATACAAGAAAGAAATTAAATTTAAAAAAAAAGAACCTAATATGTAAGTACTTTTAAATGATAAAAAACATTATTTAGAAAATATAAAATTTAAAACAATAGATGTTAACCTAACCTAACTTACTAATAAAAGTAACCAAACAAAACAACTTCTTAGTTCGATAATTTATTTTGTTTTGTTAGAATTAATTAATAAAAATATATATAAATAAATTGTAACAAACCAAAAAAAAAATACATGTGTAATTTTTGCATAAATAAAATAATATAATAAATATTGCTACTAGCCCGTCCTATTAAAAATTTTAATTATTATTTGTTTATTTTATTGATTTAAAAATTAAAGTATGCGATTTGAAATAAAATAGTATACAATCTTCGTGGTGTCAGCTTGCCATGGCAAGCTTCCCCACTCGCCTTGTAATCTACTGTTACTAACTCAAACTACAATTTTTCATTTTCTCTTTAAGGAAAATTTTTGTCTGCTTCTAGAATATTTTTTTCTCTAGATTTCCACTTAGTATAAATTTATCACTTGGTAAAATTTTTAAATAGAGAACATTGCCTGAGACTATTTGGTTGCTATCCATATACCCATCCTCCTTCTCATTTGTTTTGGATTGTTATGCTGTTAATAAATAAATCATTCTGAATTTTCATTCAAGCCATTCTACATGGAAATGCTCTGGTATAAAGTTATGATAATGCTATAGGCAGATAAAGGATAATGTTGCGTGTCATTATCATATTACCATAGATATAGATTACATTTCAAGATTTATGGTCTATGCAGACCAACTCTATGGTTGGTTTTATTGAAAGGAAGGGCTGAAGCAAAAGTACCTGTCGCCTAACTCATTATAGTTGTTATTTAATCTGAAGACTTGTGAATATATTGTGAAACCGGTTGCTAAGAAAACTGAATATATTTTTGTAAAATCAAAATATTTACCTCCCTTTATTCAACTATTACGTAAATAGGAAATATATAATATAGGGTTGTTCAACACAAGCTCTGTTAAGAGAATGAGCATTATAGTCAAAATGCCCTCACTCTAAGATTCCTCCCCTTTTTGAATATCAAAATTAATTAAAATAAAAAAAAGATAAATCATTATTTCCAAATAGTAGTATCTTCTCAATAATATTTTCTCTCTAAATTTTTTTTCATCCCACACCTTCACATTTTTCCTCTCTTTTTCCCCAGCATGTTTCTCTATATCTCATCAACTGACGTCATTCATGCAATTCCCGCATTTATTTTAGCTTTAAGTCAATTCAAATAAAACCAGAAAACAATTACCACTGTCTTAAATAAATAGAGTGAAACGAATTTCCTCCCCACATACGAGTACATTGGAAAATTAATTATAGTTTTCCTAAACAATCGTTTAGTATTAAACATTTTATTTTTGTTATTAATGGAAACTCTTTCTCTCGTGTTATGTGAATATGTACATATTATTTGAGAGAAAAAGTTTTAAAAAAGTTTGCGTAGGTATATCTATATGTAGAATCTAGATAGAATGGAAGATATTATAATCCTTATGATTTATAACATTCATGAACTTTTATGTACTGAGCTTATACTATTTATAAGCTAAAATTTGTAATGGTACGACTGTCTGGATTTAAGTTTAAAATGTCAAAATAGATTAGTGAAAATTTCTTATTCTATACGAAATACTAAGTGAAGTGCTGAAATGTTTAAGCACCTGGATACACCCTCATCCCAGTTAATGTATTTTCCAATTTGCTCTATAAATTGCACTATAGATGGCGCTAATGCTAATAGGTAAAGCTTCTCTGCAACTAGAACTACTGTGCAACATTTGCAAATATACATACTATAGTATTTCCATGTAATATATTTAATCCAATCCATGATGCTGTGAAATAGGATTTCCTTCAACTAAGCTATACTACATTCATTTTCAATTTTCGTTACTGCTATAGTATTTTTAATCGATCGTTGTATATTCTGTTAGTCCATCTAAATTACCCTTTACTTTTCTATTGTATTATAACACAGGGTCGTTTTTGATTGAATAGACATACATATACAATGTATTCAAGTGAAACCAACACAAATACACGCTATTCAAAAATTCATTGACGTCAATCTCCTGTTATTTCAATATGAATATATCTACGTACTATTAAAATTCAAACTGATTGCACTTTGAAAAGCACCCCAATCATAACAATAATTGGCATTTAAAATATGCAATGGCCTAAGCATCTGTCCATCCAATTATAATATTTTATTGTTTTGCTATATATCTATTTAAAGCAAAATAATAATAATAATAGTAATTGATCTATATGCATTTCATATTTTATGGAAAAAGTTTGATCATCATTAGTTTATGCATTGATTATTATTCGGAAAGGTCGTAGAAAGATATGCAGGTATAGTTTGTGCCTAGAAAACGCTTTCATTTAAATACTTAGCCAAAATTTGTACGTTATTAAAAATTCTAAATTTTTAGTTTCTTAAAGACGGATCTAATTTGAGTTTATAGTGAGTGACTAGCAGTTCAAATGATTTTTCTTGAAGTACGTGATTAATGTTTTATGTTACAATATTTTAGAATGGCCTATACTTATTCTATCTATACGTATATTTCAAAATGGCCAATTTTGTAAAGATGAAATTTTATTGTACGACAGAATATCAGAGATGAACGATATAGATACGTATTTTCTACTAAAAAGATAAATTGGATATGTTCGTACATACATTCAGTTTAGACATATAGGCTTTACGTACATACGCTGGAAATAAGATATACTTCTATTAGATTCAGTAAAAAATATAGAAATATGGAAGAATAGAAATTTATTGAGAAAAAAATTTTCAGAATTATAGTGTAAGAAATGTAACTGAAATTAATGGACTTCGTTCCATATTTGTTATATATGAAAATTTGTAATAAATTCAGAAACATGTCAGAATTGCGTTCATAAATTTTCCGTGCACAGAGAAAGAGAATATGTTACATCTACATGTATTATTGCATTTTATTCTAGTTTGCTTCTCAACCTTTTTTAACTTAATTATTATTTTCTATCTATTACTATACATTATGTACTTATTATTATGTCAATTTACTTTTGTAATTACGTGTTACTGTCTATTTACTGCTCGAATTACTAATTACATAAGTAATTAATTATTTTGATTGATCATCTGTTTATTTAACTGTTAGTAATCTCATATTATTATTAATTATTATGTGTATTGTTCCTGGAAAAGCTTTATCAAAATAATTAATTATTTTTCGCAAATTTTCCTGAAAATTATTTTTTCATCTTTTTTTAGCAGCAGATTTCCAAGTACAAACTTTTTATATGAAAAAAGAAAGAGAAATGTGGCTACCTTCATTTCTCAACATCAAAAATATACTTATTAATTAAATTAAAGTTTCTACTCATAAAAACTTTGCTGAAATTCTACATTATACATTAATATTATTAGTGTTAGGACACCCGGTATAGTAATTATTAGATCTTGCAAAAAGTAGACTAGAAATGATTATGCTTCAGCTTAATCATCTGTGAAATTTCATTTTTCAAAAGAAAAAAAAACTTTTATTTCCTTTTCATAAAAGGCTAATTGCAAAATTTTCATATTATTGTAATTTGGATTCTACTCTATAATTATTTTAAAATGGTTTTTTCCATTATGCTATTAAATCCTTAAATTTTCATTTTGTTTCCAAAGGAATGTTGAAACCATTTAATAATTTAATTTAACAAAACAATTTTTAGAAATAATAAATTCCTATTTACACCACTGTCTGTCTATATTTGTATTGTTCTAACTGTCGCTGTGGTCATGACCCCATATAGTACATCAACCCGCCAAATCCACCATAACATACTACTATACATATACCTATACCTATGCGAAAAGGGACTGATGATGGGGCCATTGAAGCCATGTATTATCCAGCTTTGCCAGGATAATAATGTACATAGTAAGCGAGCCTTTATTTGAAACAAAAGCTTGCAGTTTTTTTAATTTGACATTTCATGCTGTATCCTCTTTATGCGAATAGTTTGTGGCATTATCCATATAGAAACGGAATTTAATGAAATTTCCTGTCTGTGTTAATCAATTTTGGATTATTCAACTAAAAGAGTTTACGCACAGAATTCTATGCGACTGCTGTCTGATGTATTGCATGCGAAATTTATATGGCCTTATTCAACTCGATTTTATTAGATGGACTTTGAAGTTAATGTAATTATCAATTACTTAAAATGGATTAAGATAGAATATGCGATTTAAGTTACGAGAATTGTGTTGTACATTACCAATATTTCTAAGCATTTTTGTAAAGCAAATCATATGGGCACACTTAACTAAGGCTTTTTTAGGCATATATTTGAGTTACTGAATAATTATATTTCACATATTTAATTGTTCTTTTTTTATTTGGCTATCTCTACAATTACTTATAAGTACAATTATTAATTGTGCCGTGTTGAATATATTGCGCCTACTTCTTAACATTTTATTTCGTATCATTTCAACTAAATAATTTCGAAATTATTCGAAATTTTTAGTATTTACACTAATTTATTATTAATAGACAATACATAGAAGCATACATATATGTATTACAGATTTGTGAAATGAATATTTGCGGTTTTGACTAAATAGTCCACGTGGATCTCAATATATTGTATTTTATGCTTTATTAAATATTTCAATTCATTTTGCGGTACAAACAATTACAATAATACAGACGGACTATTAGAGTAGTACGTAGTTCCCATTAAAATCAAGCAGGAAATTCTACATTGTTGATCAAGGATAATCTGCTTGGGGATGAAGACTCTAATTATAATAGTAATAATAGTAATAAAATTATTAGGTAGATAACTTGAACACATATATATAAGTATCTATACTAGGCACATATTAGATAAATCTGTACTCTTCAACAGAATAGAATTTAATTTAAATTAGACAATGTAGTAATGGGTAAAATTTACGTTGAAATATTTAATGCAAAAGCTATAACGTTCTCTTTGTACTCATGTTTATTACTGTTACTCGCAGTAAAATACAAGGTTTTATTTTTTCCATAATGGAAAACTCAGTTCCATTTACAGTCTCATCCAAATGGTTAATTTTAATATTTCATCGACAAAAAACAACAGAAAAAAATAACAAGACAAAAGTAGAAACAAAGAAAGAATTTAATTTTTAAATTAAAGAGATGACTTTCTGAGAAAGTCAAGAAACTGTATAATAATAATAAAAATTTTATGAAAATAATGGTTTAGGATGAAACAATAGACTTGAGCGGAATTAATAAGTGTTTCGTTTTTTTTTTATTTTCATATTAGTACTGTTAATTTTACTGTAGCATCAAGAGCCCCGACTTGATAAAATTTGCAATTTATTAGTAATTAGTACTTTTATATCGGGTCCTTATTCATTAAGGACCTTATATTATTAACGATTAATTATTATTAATCTATATCGGTGTTTTCATAGCCGTATTGTTAGCTCTATTTTTCAGTTTCTTGAACTTCTCAAGTAAAGTATACAAGACGGGACCTAATAAAAGACCTACAATTAGATAAGAGAAATGAGACGCAAAATATTAAATAATGATTTTTAAAGATAATACTTCTCTTCCATGTAACTGTATGTATACCTACCTGTCGATCTATCATCTGAAAATGCACCATATTTCAATGTTTGGCAGCAGGAAATTGCCCTTGCATGAAAAATGATTTTCCATCGGAAAATAGATCGCGTTTCCACCGAACACCAATAATGTACACATTATTATGAAGTAATAAAAAGAAAACAAGAAAATTGCAGCTACTTTCACAAAACCGATTTCCTCTTAAAATTGAATCGTTTTTGGAAAACTGCTTTACTCAACTTACTTTTTCGTTCTTGGTCAGGCACTATGCTGCATCATCATTATCAGCAGCAGAGTTTGCAATTTCGATAAAAATATTCTTTCTTCAAAATCACATGAATAATTTGTAAGTGCTGTGGGCTTAAAGTAGTCCTACTTATCAAAAGATAGGTACTTAGTTACATTTACTATATCTACATATAATTTTTTACCTTTAAATAAAGTAAAATTAAATTATACAAAATTCCTCTACATGTCTGAGTTCTTTCAGCCTTTTGGAATTTTTGAGTGCAACTATACGTTCTGTTGAATAAAAAAAACCATCATCGTACTTTTATGGATGAATAATTTCGGCTGAATTTCACTAAATGAAATTCTACTTGAAATCAGTAAAGGTTTTCTTTTCGTATAAAAAATGAAGGTCCGAACTTTAGGTAAATAGAACAGAAAAGTATGAGTATTATATACAGAGTGGAAATTTTCCATTTATTTGTATTCTGAAGATCCTAATAGTATATAAAGTTAGAAAATAGGTTCAATTAGCAATCGCTGGGTAGAATTGCATAAAAGATCTCTCCCATTTTCATGCTTCAAAGGTCTCCGAAACCAAGTAGGTTATGAAAAATGTGCCACATTTATTGAATGCTCTGCAAAAATATATATCGAAAGCATTTTGTATTTTTCGCCAATCATTTTCAAGATATTTGACATTAAATAGAATTATATACTTCAAATTTGGCAGAGTATTTCAGCAACGCCAGAACTAGCAAAGATAGCAAGGAACTTCTTATAATATTCTTTCCAATTGTTGAAATTTAACCCTTTTTAATCAATAAAATAAAATTACCCACATAAAAAGTTAGGGAAGAAACACCCTGTATATGATAGAACATACCATGCCAGAGAAGAGTATTTTATATATTAAAATAAAGATGATAATATTGTCTGAATAGTCCTGTAATTTGAAACCTGTACGAAATAATTAAATTTTGAAAAGCCATACTGTGAAATACCATCCAGTTTTTAAAATATTTCATTAAATATCTACTAAGCCTTTATCTCAAAGCGGAGGTTGGTCCTTTAACCAAATATGTTATACATAAGTATACTTATATTATGGCTAAACGTGACTCAATTTGGGAAAGTTATTCAGCTTGGATTTATTCAAATTAAATTAAAGTTAGAGAGAGAGAATAAGTGGTTTCAGTTTGACTAAAAACAAATGGGATGAGGAGCAAAAGAGACAATTCGAAAAAGATTTTCAAAGTGAAAATATGCAACAACGCGAGAGGTTGTTTCTATTCTAATGGATATGGACGGATGCTACTATGAGATTTCTAGTTTCTACCATTTTTAATTTCGTGATGGCTTTTCAAAATTTACTATAAAATTAAAATAGAAACTTTCCCTCAAGTTTCTATTTTTGAGTATTTTATGATTGATGAAATTGTTCATGGAATTATTTAGTAAAAGTTTCTGGAAAAATGATCTACTAATGATATTATGATAATATATAAGATTACTTAGACTGTGTGTAGAATGCTATTTTCTACATATTATACCATTTAGGGGATAAAGCAATGAAACTTTCGTATTAGTTAATAAGTAAGTATACTACAGTATAGAACAAAGGCAATATTCACTGTTCAGTCTAGACTTTTAGTTGATTTTTCACTTAAGAAACATAAACAAGTTTGTTTTTAATTTAATTCAAAGTTTATTTTCGAAAAGTTAAATTGGATGCAACTTCTTTAACATTTATAAAGGAATTAAAAATAAAGAATAGAAAGTTCTAAGATACACCACAGTAACTGAATAAGTAATATTACAAACTATTTACATTTGAAGTCACTTTTAGTTCCAGCATATAAAATCAAGTTATTAAAGCCATTATTTATAATTTGTCAAAATAAGTTTTTTATTATGAATCGAATCCACAAATTTTATTAATCAAGAAAATATAAATTAAAAACCAAAAAATTCTTTTTAATTTGCCCAGATCTTTTATATGTAATTTCTTGTCTTTTCTTTCCATTTCAGATAGCAATTTTGTCTTAGGCAATGCTCAAGTTCCAACATTGTATCCGATTGTATATTGTTCAGATGGATTTTGTGAATTGACGGGTTTTGCACGAGCGCAAATTATGCAAAAGGGATGTGCCTGCAAATTCCTTTATGGTCCCGAAACGAAAGATGAGCACAAAATTCAAATTGAAAAAGCTTTGGAATCGAAAAATGAATTGAAATTAGAAGTGATTTTCTACAAAAAGAATGGTAAGCGGCGCATGAAATTTTGGTGTGTTTTCTATATTTTCCTGTTTATTAATCTATTTACATTTGAAAATATATAAAATAAATTACAATTTAATTCTAAAAGGAAATACGTAATTCATTGCCTAAAAATGTCAATTGCACAAACGTGAATAGAATTCAGTTTAAAAGATTAAATATTTGAATTTGCGAATTTAATTAATTTAATACGTATTTATTTCATTATTTCGCAATTTTATAGTTATAAATATGTACGAGTGTTAGAATTTACATAGAGTAAACAATTTTTTTAACGTTACTTTATACTGCTGTCGTGGTAGTAGCGGCTACCAGAAAAGTAAAGAAAGAAGCACGGTACCGGCCCATGCTTCTATGCTACTCTAGAATACTTATTCAATTCCATTATGCTCTAGTTCACATAATAGAAGCCAGAATACAAGATTATGAGACAATTATTATTTTCCAATTATTTTTTAATTAGTTAGCTTTGTACCTATACAAATTTTATTATTTTTTATTTATTTTCAGTAATTTAATTCAAGGTTGTAAAAGTTTTAATCTTCAAATTAAATTAATGCATTTATATACATATTTTAGAAACTTTAATTAAAAATTAATATTTATAATATATCTCTCAAGTGTTCAGTCATTGTTATTTTAAGTAAAGAACTAATCAATATGTATTGCGCTGTTAAAACAACAAACATTTTAGAATAAAAATATCGCATGGAATTTCAATATCAATCATAGAAATTTAAAAATTAAAATTTAACAATGCTGCTTGACATGTATTGTTTCCTGCTGCTAATTGTAAATTTAATTATAAAAATTTCATTAAGAATCAAACCAGTTAATAAGCCTTGATTAACTATTGATTAAAAACTGCACATGGATGGGGACAACACATGCCGTCCAAACTTTTCCTATTCACAGAATGCACTCCATAAGGCACTTTCCTAAATAAACTTCTAATAGAAGACGTGAAAATGACTCTCATCCTCTCATTCATTATATGTAAAAATAGAACATACAAACTAACTGAACTAATTTTAATCCAACGTTCTTGTTTTTGCCTTTTTTTTGAGAAAAATCGATTTTCAAATACAATTCAAGAGATTTCAAGTATCAATTGAACAAGAAACTTTACAATTACTCTATCTACTCGTAGAAATATATTCTATCCACCTCATAGAATTTGCTATTGGGATTTGTTATAAAAAAACTTCATTATTATCATTTTTCCAGGAAACAGACGTAGAGGTTGATTTAATTAAACATTGGTCATTAAAACTTCTGAGTTATAGTTAAGTAGATTATTAAAATAGCACAAAAATGAAAAGAAACGGTTTTACATTAGATAAAGTGAAATAGATTTTAAATGTACGTTTATTCATAAACGTACATTTATATATCATATAGGATATTATACATCTATATTATATTTGTTTTTAACTAATTTATTGTAAATGATTAAAATTGGTTTACGCGAATTGAAAGAATTGAACAAGTAGGTAAAACAGAGATGCTATAATTTTTAAAAAAATAAATTGTCGTCGGTAATTTTATTTATAAAAAGACTATTCCTGTAAAAAGGCTATTCCAATTAATTAGCCTATCTTTTAATGTTTATATTAATTACCATTGGAGCAATTTAATCCAAAGATCAGTTCAAATTATGTATGCTAATGCTGTGCAAATTATTCGTATTTGAATAATAATTAAATTTTCATAATTTTCCGTCCCTTTTCATTTGTTTTATTTTTGTCTAAAATTCATTTACGTTAATTCTAGTTTAGAGTTTGAAAAAATCCTCCAGGACCTGCTTCGACGACAATTGCTTAAAATATACTTATAAAAAATACAAAAGTTTTGGGAAGTTTTCGATTTTTTATTCTGTTAGAAACTTTTCCTCTAATAATTATTTATGCTCCGCAGAGTTTCCGTTGTTTAAGTGGGTGGTGGTTGTGGTGGTTGCTAAAGCGAAGAAGCAACTTTTATATTTTTTAATATTATATTGGTTTGGGAAGAATAAAATCAACAAGTAATGCGTAGAATATTGATTTTTTTATAATTTTAGGATTAAGGGACGTCTTTTGTTTTAATGCAGCAAGTAAGATGATACCTTACCTATTTGAAAACGAAATAAAACCCATAACTTTTGTTAGTTAATAGAAAATGTTTCCTTTAATCATTCAGAATGTTATTTTCAAACGAATACGTTTCTTTCCTAGGTTTGTTTGTCATGAATGATGATAGTCTTTATCTCTGTGATGGGTTTTCGTTTTGTTTTGTTTTTCATTTTTTTAAGTGGAAACTTCGAAAGATTAGATTGAAAACGGAGAAGGGATTTAGTTAAGATTTATAGATGTTTCCAGTTTTAATTAAGCAATTCTAATTATTTAAGAAAGTAAACTGGAGAACTAGAAGTTCTTAAGGATAATTTAGATAAAGTTGATTGGATATTATTAAAAAAGTGTATTTATTATATTTCTAACTGTATTTATATTTAAATCCGGAACAATCAAAAAGTGTTGAATTCATGTAGTACTAAAATCTATGTTTTTATATAAATACCATTTGAAATGGAATATTTTTACAACTTTCGTAATTGTTCAAAATACATAGGAAATTGACTTTCAGCAAAATTTTAGTGCAATTATAATTTAATTGTCTTGTGGCAACTACTATTTCCACTTATTTTCCTTCCTTTATATCATTAGTACAGCCCAGAATAATAATAATAATGTTTTATATGCTCGCAGGATAAATATTTAGTGAAATTGAAAACTTTAATGTAAACTTTATTGTACTAACTTGCATTAATCCGAATCATTATTAAATTCTAATATTCAATCTCATTTAATTAGTAAATTAAACATGAAAATACGTAACTCGTGTTTGATTTGAAAATACATAGACATACACATACATATGTGTATGTGTATGTATATTCTCTTTGCTGCATTTACCTGCTCTCTGTAATCAAAGGGAAAATACGAATTCAGTCATACTTAAATCGAATATGAAATATTAGATTTATTTTTGCGCTGTGCCGAAGAAATTATAAATTTATTTTAGTACAATTAATATAAATTCAAGCAGTGTCATCAAACAAATTGATTATGATTTATTTCTATTTTAATCCAGGCCTTTTTTAATTACTTGCAGTTACTCCATTTTGGTGTTTACTAGACATAGTTCCTATTAAAAATGAAAAACGTGAAGTGGTACTATTTCTCGCCTCCCATAAAGATATCACAAACAGCAAAATGGCGGAAATGAATGAATGTGAATTATATGACAGTGGTAAGTAGGAAATAGGAAAATATTTAAACTAAATATGGTACATATTTGACGCGGCTTTTGAAAAGAGGACACGTAAATTCGTATTCATAGAACTGAAATTTACATAAATATATATGTATATGTATGTATATACGTAAAGGTAAAGTTTATTATTATGCATGATAAATAATATGGATAATAAAGGGAGAGTGAAATCTAAGGTGGAAGACCCACAATGCTTTGGAATTTGTAGTGACTATGAAGTTTCTAAGGAATTGAATAATGAAACTGGAACGAATGTCCCTTATGAAATTTCGACAATGCGCATTTTTGGAATTTAAATAGAAATTGTTTGTAATAATTTGTTCGTAAATATTAAAACTCAGCATCATCATGACCGCATGCTGTGTCTGGTACATCATGGAGTTATCTAACAGCAGTTGGATAATACAATCAACTGTAGCTGACATACAGCATAGAATCTATTTTACTACTAATTTCGAGTTCTTGCATTTTTTAAAATATTTAAAAATTCAACTGTTTAAAAGCCAAACCTGATGAGATAAAATCCAATGTGAATTTTATATTATTTTAAACGCACGTAAAGGACAATGTGACCATTTTCATCAATTTTCTAACGGTAATCTTGGAACTTGTATATAAAATCGTCATTTGCAACATTTTCCATTCTGCCACTATTATTATTATTACGGTTATTTACTTTTATTCATAGGAAAATGTATTTTATTATTACTGCAATTTAACTAAATAGCAAACGGAAAATAGGCTAAAATATAAAATGTATGTCAAGGGCGTGCATATGCATATATGTAGATGCTGGATCCACCAGTTGCAAAATTTAAATCGAATATGATGAGCGTTATACATATACCTATATGCATATAAAATACTATATTTTCCGGTAGATTGGTGTAAATTAGACTTTGCATCCGGCCAGCCATGGCATGGATGCAGGACCGATGACCTATTTTCTTTATTTTTCTTTTAATAAAGTTAAATCAGTTTCGTTCTAGTTTTCCCTGCATTTTACTTGAAATTTTGAAAAGTGCTGCAGAAGCTTGAAAGAAAACTTTTATTGGTTTATGAAATTAGAGCATTGACACTAATTTTAACCTAGTTTTCTAAAAAATAGAAAAAAATTTGTAGTAATAAATTATAAAGTTTAGTTTCAGCTGGAATTTGGCGTGATGAAACTGAGATAGGCCACTACTGAACTCATAGGCAGTTACATATTTTTTAAGCACTCTTTCGGAGAGTTTTCAAAATTTTGACATATAATGAGGTACTTTTTTGTACGAATTGAGTTGCCTCCACATATCTCATCGCCACTGTCCACACATATTCTAAAATCACATAATCAACTAATAAATAAATTATTTGCTTAAGTTTAATTAGAATCAGGACATACCCAAATATTGGCTAATAGTTTTGCGTTATTCTTTTGTATCTGCAGCAGCCGTTCTTGGTGCTCGATTCCATGGATCCTCTGCCGATTCATACCTTCTATCACCAAAAGCAAATGGAAATTTAGACGACCCAGAAGCACCGCAAATGAATTACGGACGAAGGCGATCGAGAGCTGTATTGTATCAATTGAGTGGACATTATAAACCTGATAAAATTAAAACGAAATTAAAATTAAATAACGTAAGTGCATTAAAGTATAATAATAATAAATAAAGTAAGCATTTTATTTATTATATCTACTAGGTATTACTTTTTATTAGTTTCTATCAAAAAATGCTTAATTTTCTGTGAAAACAGGAAAAAATTAAAATGTGGAAACGAAATTATGCAGTGTGTTTGGCATCGTCTGTTAAGAAAATCGGTGTTGAAGATTCTTTGACTTGAAGATGATTGACTCAATCATTTGAGTCAAATGTGAATGATCAGCATTCATCATATTAAAATAATTCCTAAAATTAGGATATATAGATTATTGTTTTCCTTTTTTCTTAAACATTTTCGATTTCAATTTTTATAACCCCTTTGCTGATTGCATGCATCAAATTTATCAGTCCTACAAGATCACTTTGTAATACTTTTTTATTCAAATAATTAAAAAAAATATTTGCTGTCAAACTGGACAAATAGGAAATTTATTCGAATCGCAATTTCCTCATTTTATTTTCTCTATATTTAATAAAGGTCTGGCAGTCTTTTTAAGATTCAATTCAAATGAAATTGAAAATAAAGAGTGATTTAATAGAACAAATTTATGCATGTGATGGAAATGGACAACAATTTAGAAACAGAAAATGCATATTCTAAATATGTTTCGTACCATAAAATATGAATAAAGTATAGCAAACATTTTTCTTTTTAGTTAAAACCGTAATAGCGCATTTTAATTATTGTCTCCAGCGGAATTGTATAGAAAATAAATGTTTGAAAGGAATAATAAAAATAATTAACATTTTGCGTATGATACGGTATGCCAATTTCACATTTCTCTTATACTAACATAAAACATGGCATAAAAAACTCGAAATGTATTCCAAGTTTTAATTTTCTTGTCAAACACAAATTTGAGATATTAAAAAAGTGTATACAATCTTGACAAGTAAGCATATACATAGTTTTTTTTTGCCATTTTACAAAATATACTAAAAATTTTCCTACTTCATATAATTTCCTTATTCAATATACTTTTTTCCATTTTTCTTTCTTTATTGTTAACGGCAACACAATACTGTACTAACATTATACAGATTAATATCTTCTCAATAACTGAACGAATATATTAAAAAGGGAACAAACAAATATTATTATTCTCTCAATTTTCAATATTGTTCCGATATAGTAGGTACACGTTAATATGAAATTGAAAAAAATTCTACGAATTTTTGTGTTTGTTTAATCATATCGCTCTATGAATAATTTACAATTTTATTTTATTTAGATTCCCTTTTTATCAGTTTTGTCATTTTTGAATTTTAATATGACAAAAGTTGGCGCAAAACAAATGGAGATATTTTGACAGGCGTGAAATACGTTTTCGATTAATAAATCATCTGAAAGATATTTCATGTTATCTACACCTTTCTACAAATGCATGCCAATACATGGTCTGGAATTTTTATCATTACTTTGATAAAATATGATTTGCACTTTTTGGCACATTGATATATTCAAAAAAAGTCAATTTTGTGCACTATTGTCCGTTTTGGTGATAAAGGGTTAGCTTTAACAGGATGAAGTGCAACATCTGGCATCGATATACTTTATTCATATTTTTTTAACTCAAAACATCATAAAATCTAAAGCGAGTGACTACTAGCAGCTGTAGACTATTTAGCAGAACGCTATCGTCGATCCTTTCCAATCAAGAACCTGACAGACAGACAGAAATTTCCGTCATTGTTACTTGTGTGCTAGGATAAATAGATTATCCATTCGCAAGACGTTTTTTGATAAATTCACGACTACAATGAATGGACAGTTGATTGGTGCAGGCAGTGAAATTGACAATGATCGTACTGTACAAAACGCATCTCTATATTTACTAATGATTCTAATTACTACTTTGATCTGAAATGTTTTTTTTTATTTTTCACAGAATTTATTAAGTTCAACACCTCAACCATTACCAGAATATAAAACGGCATCAGTGAAAAAAAGTCGTTTTATTC
Organism: Platypus cylindrus; assembly: GCA_949748235.1. Classification (NCBI taxonomy): domain Eukaryota; kingdom Metazoa; phylum Arthropoda; class Insecta; order Coleoptera; family Curculionidae; genus Platypus; species Platypus cylindrus. The sequence continues at coordinate 7,048,123 of OX456489.1, read as the reverse complement.
TTTCTCATTATGGCATCTTCAAAAATGCATGGGACTGGTTGATTTTAATCGCGACATTTTATGTAGCTGTAGTTGTACCATATAATGCCAGTTTTCTACGACCTGAAACTGAAAGGCCTTCAGTAATCATGGACGTGTTTGTTGAAGCATTGTTTTTTATTGGTGAGATATGAGTGTTTACTTTTTCGTTTGTGTATTTATTTTGTCGTAGCTTTTTTTATTCTGTGCCCTCTGGCAGTTTTAATGAATTTGTTTGAAAAATTTATTTTTTGATTCTTGTATTTGCTACAGCAACACTTCAACAGATGAGCAGAATACTGCTCTTTATTCTTCAATATGTATGAAAGCATGAACAAAATTTAATGATAATAATGATGATGATTATTACTGTACGAAACATTGCGTGGCTGTGTTATTATATATTTAGTGAGCGTTTTAATTTTCGTATTTATAACAACTTATGAATTCTAATTAGTATGAACACGTGGAAAAAAAACAAATAGAAAAATTTGAACGCTCGCCTCTTTATCCGTTCTAAAAAAAAATAATTTATAAGGAATTTCAAGGGTGAATGCACAATTTTTTTATTTTCTTTTGAAAAATAATGGAAAATGTAGTTACTTGTTTTCGGAATTTTAGGGTAAAAGGAAATGAAAACTTCAAATTATTACTTATAAAAAAAATGAGCAATAAAGACGGAACATAAAAGAAATTTTGGTTCGTCTTTTGTTGGTTTAAAATTTATACATATATACATATAACATTACGAAGCTGTTAATTAAGAGACATAATAAAATCCCATTATAAATACATTCAAACTTTATTTTCGGATTTTAAAATTTTAAAATCTGGATATTTTAAAAATCTGAACCAAAAATATATCGTCATTTTCCTAAGTATGTTCAGAAAACTCTAGATCGTAAAAATATGTAAATAATTGGAATGGATGCATCAAGAAAAATCTTTGTGCTTTTTTACTAGGAGATTAATTCGCTTAAAAGCAAATACTAGCTTAATCCATAGTATGAAAGTTAAGTGTTTCTGCCTGCAGACTATTTTCCTCATTATTTAACAAAAAGACTCTACTTCGTAATATGCATATTACCTACATATTTTTAAAGCTACTACCTATAATCCTTAATCATTAAAATGACATCAACTAATAAATAATGTAATAGTAGACTGATATAAGAGCTACATCTCATGAAGAACAACGAAGCACTCAACTCTCCCTTTCCATTTTTGCTAAAAACTTTACCTAAATAATTTTAGTGGGAAACCGCACATAGAACTGAATCCGATTTAACAAAGCTTTAATCTTTAAACATTTTCGATGTTTTCATAAAAAACATTTTATATATAAGCATACAAAATGTTAATAAGTATAATTTTAACATAATAAAAAGCGGCAAGAAAATATTTTATAATACCAAAATAATTCATTTTCATTTTGAGAAATATTTAATTTTCCTTCATTACTTTTACTTAGGAATTTTTAACTTCATTAATTAACAAGTTTTTTTTAAAAACAAATCAAAAGAAATACAGCAACTTTCTCGTTTCTCATCATTTCGTCCTTTTTTGATCTTTAAATTGACGTTCTGTATCACTCCATTCTACTCACTCTACATCTCCTTTGATTGGAAAACTTTCTGAAAATGTTATCCTCTGTTTTTGTTTTTGCTTGAATTTTGGTTCTAAAGATGCAGTTTCCGTTACGTACCGCTAAGATATACACCCAATAAGGGTATAAGTAGCGATGTAATAATTTTCATTCTTTTTATCCTGGAAGATGTGGGAATTCGTGAAGAAGTTTGATGCGGATGGATTAATTGTTTGTGGCTCCTGGCAGAGACTACATTTTTAGTAACCCAGAGAAAAGGGGGAAAAGATTGAACGAGAAAGAGATTTATAAGGAAAAAATTAATTATTGAATGGAGTATATTCATAGAGAATAAATATGAGTAAATTGTTATTGTACATAAAGAGGAAGTACAATTTCAAAATTGGTAACTTCAATGCTACTAAATCATTAAGTGTACTCGAAAATATTGTTATACTTATAACAATATTATGGATACTTATCCATGTATTGTTATCGAAATAATGAGATCTTATACTGGGAACGAAAATAAGACAAACTAAACAATAAAAGACCAACAACAGCCTATAAAAATATACATATAAAAATTCTTATTTATTTTTTCCTTTTATTATTATTTCTACTTTTTCTCAACTTTTCAAATATAAAAATGAAAAGCGTATTTTATGATTTTCTCTCGACCAAAAATGGAAAATAATTTTTTCTCAACGTCAATTTAATTAACTTCTAACTATAGATACAATACATAGAAGACTAAAAACATTTTGCAAAAAAAAAAGGAAAAGAAAACAATACGAAGCTCCCTAAAATACCTTCTACAAGCTTCTGCTTATAAAAATGTTGTTTTAATTGGAAAACTTTCCTTCTTAAATCTTCTTGCATTGTTATTTTGCTGTATAGTTTTTTTGGGTGATTGTTATGGGAAGGTAATATATACATATATGGAGAGGTCAATGGTTTCGAAATTAGAATGTCTAGCCAAGGTATTTGATTTATTGAACTCTAAAATTGACCAACTGTGGCTCGCTGTTATTCTGACAGATATTCAAATAGAAATAGAAGATTTTCAAGTGTTTCTTCTTATTTTGCACTTATTCATCAAATGATTCTTTTCCAACGAAGGATTTTGACTTATCAATATGAAACATTTGTGTTCAAATTCCCTTATTGGAAAACATATTATGTATTATTTATTACGTATCATTATGAATGGTGATAACACCTGCGTGACACTATTTTCAATAGGAGGCAAATATTTTAACATTTTCCCCCATGCCATCGAGATAAAGTCACCCTTTATCTTCCTAGGATTGGTCGATGCTTTTATGTTTAGGATTTAACAATATGCGTTCAATAATAATAATGAGAATAATGATAAAGGGAACAAGGAATTTGCCGACAAATGATTGTTTATATAAATCGATCTACAGATTCGGTATATTGGATTTCGTAATTTATGCTTTAGCAAGACATAAGAACAAAGACTTTATTATCACGAGAGCTAAATCTTTCCCCCAAATTTTGTGGCAGATGAATAATGAAACAGGAAATCTAACTCATAGACTCCCATTTTTGGTATTTTATTCACATGTATGACCAAAGAATTTTATTAAAATATATATATATATATATATATTGTTAGCTGACTGACAGAGTAGAATTTCATCTTAAAAAATATTAACGTTCATCTTCGACGATGTAATTTTTTGGTTGCTTTAACTTTATTTAAACAAACGCCATTCTTATATTACCCAAAAGAAAAGAAACAAAAAGAAGAAAAACGGAAAACCGTAATCTGAAGTTTTCTTAAAAAGCTGCTTCTTATTTTCGTTTTCCTTCTCCCATTTTTCTTTCTACATGAGCTACATTTTATCTTTTTGATGTCAGAAATGTTTCGATATTTATTATATTCAACTTTGATATCGGAAATGCTGGTGGGAATTTGCTAAACAGCCAACGAGATTTTTTCGAATTATATTTCTGTTAGAAATCTTAACATTACATCAAAAAAGTTTTTTTTTCTATACTCTGCAGTGTATATACCCACACACATATAAATTATGAAAAAAAAAAAATGATTTAAAAAAAGCATACCTTACTGCTGCTTTGTAATACCAAAGGGAAAAGTAGCTCATGTGTGAAACCTCTTAAAAAATAGCTTTCGCTTATTGTTTGAATTATTTAACATATAATGCAGAGAAAAAAATATACCTAGCTAAAAAGTAAAATCGATACTGTTTCCTCTTTTTTCCATTATTTGGGTAAATACAGAAGGATCAAACGTGGATATTTACACCCACGAAAGTGGGCTTTTTTCATAACTTTCCCAATATAAGAGTTTATTTTATCTAATAATACCATCTATCAGAAAATTATATATTTTAGTGCTTCGTTTTGCCTTCCACTTAATTTTTTTAAATGTACCGAAATTCATGAAATTAACAATAAACACTTTATGACTATATTTTCTCGAATTTAATGAAATTAATGTGTTTATCTCTCACTGGATCTAATCCTTGTAGGCTCCGGTTTCATAAGATTGAATCGTGGCATAGTGGATATTCAGGAGTTAACCGCAACCTTTCTCTGAATAAATGACTTTTACCCTAAAAATGCTGTTGAGGGGAGGTTTTTTTAACAAACAAGGTTCAAGTGATACTGTTTGAATTTAGGGGATGGAAATTGCCCTTCTTTGATCTGTTTTTTTTCGATGACTACTTTTTGTTTTTTGTTTAATATTTTGGGAAATATTAAATAAGATAAAGTAGATCAATTTTAGACTAAATCTATATGGGTTGTCAAAAAGTAGTAAGCTTGTTTAAATTGTTCAAATTAAATTTTGTGAAAAATGATAACTGGAAAACGCTGACAAGTATTATTAAAAATTAGTAAAAAAAAAATAATAATTTAAAAAATAAATCTATCTAACAATAAAACTTTAAAATTAAAATCAACTGAAAGTTTTTCAAATTTAAAAACTTTTTTTGAAAATTGGAAAAGTGGAGGTAAAATCGAAAGTTTAAATCGTTCTGTTTCACAGATATATTACTAAACTTCCGTACAACATTCGTGAATAAAAAAGGTGAAGTCGTATCTGATTGGAAATCCATTTCAGTCAACTATGCAAAATCCTGGTTCTTAGTTGACTTCTTGGCTGCTTTACCATTTGATTTACTTTATGCACTTTATGGAGAAGAGGTAAGAACATGTTTATTATCTTTGTTCTTTAAAATTTATAAGAATTTCACAACGAAAAGAAAAATCAACAATTTTTGTTAAAATAACATTTCTAAAGAAAGAGATAGAAGAAGAAATGTTTTGAAAATGGAATCATAAATTGTTTCTATATGCTATGAAAATAGAATTTAAATTTTTCCAAGTATACAGCTACATACATAGATATTTCAATATTGTAGTTTCAAAGTGAATATAATGTCTATTTACATATATGTATGTATATTTGAATAGAACCGTTAAAAAAAAAAGAATATGTTTTTTGTCTCTCGATATCTTTCTTTTCTCTTCTGTATTTACAAATCAAAGTGTCCTATAGTTGTTCCTCAGAATACATTCAAAGCTACATAATCATTATTTAAATCACATTTCCTTACAACTGCAGGGAAATGTGTAATATTACTTCTTACTCGAAACAACTTCAATACATCGTGGAAAAATACTTTCAGCCATTGAAAAATATTTCTTACTATTACAACAAACATTTGAATCATAGTTAAAATATTTGGCGTGAATCCCATAGCTCTGGATGCACTCTAAATCCATCAGAACAATAACTCTAAGAGTACTTAATAAAATTATTTTTTCTAATTAAATATTGGTTAGCAGTCAGGTCCATCTCATACTCATCTGATCAAATTAACCAGATTACTACGTCTATTACGACTGCTTCAAAAAATTGATCGTTATTCTCAATACAGTGCAATGATATTGACATTGCTAATGCTTTCATTCACATTGGTTGCACATTGGTTGGCATGCATTTGGTATGTGATTGCACAGGATGAACTTGAAACCGATTTAGGTAAGATAGAATTAAAATTTGTTTAAGTCATAGTAGAACCGTACGGTCCAAGAGACTGTAACATATACTTAGGATAGTTCTAGGGAAAGGGATATGCCAAAAGCTGTTGTCAACTTGAATCTTTGGCTGCTTTCTTGAACTAATGAATCTTTACTAAAGTAAAAGAATAAATCACTATTTTGCTACAAGGCAATCACGACACTGTTCTCGAGTCATTTCTATAACAACGGGCATTATCTAACGTTCAAAGAAGCATTAATTTTGCCAAATAGATAATATTTAATAGTAATTACTTTGACCAATGTAATTTATTAGGTTTTGATAGTGAATATACTCAATGAATCACCTACTTCCAGGCTACATTTGAAACTTTCCACTTCTTAGTTGTATCCTTGTCTTCAATAATTTAATAAAACTATTTTACACCGTGTACATCACTTAATTGAAGTAAAAACAAGGACAAAATGGAATAACACAAAAGAAGGAAAAAACAGCAAAGCTTTTAAAAGCTTTTATCGTAACTGGTTTCCATTTTCCCGCTGTTAAATTGTAACTGTACTGTATAGTGCAAAATTTCCAGCTGATTCTTTTTTTTTTAATATATGTGCTATTAAGGTCAATACTGATTTTTTACTATATTGAAGTTTTAAAAAGAATTTTACACTTTTAATGATCGAAACTGATGCAATTAATTTGCTTTTCTCGTAAAAGCTAGATAATTTAATGCTATTTTCTTTGTGTGATAGCTGTAAAGAGTAACGAATGACTTTCCAAATTGAAAATGTCCAAAATGTGTACTGTAATATGACACAAAATAGAATAAATGTGTCTTTTCAATAAAATATGTCATGTTGAACTAACAGCCCACTTGTGATTAAAAGCCACGTCCATTATAATTATTAAAACTGTGATGATATAGTTTACTTATAAATAAATTAACTTAATTAGTTTGCAATTCGATTTACTAAATTACAATCGATAATTTATGAATAATTCATTAATCATCATCATCGACTCTTATATTATAATATGAAAATTACTTGTCATCTATGTGATTAAATTACAATTACGTATTAATCAACTCAAGTTGGTTTTAAAACCCTAGACACTCAGAATAATACGCATTTGACCTTTTTCACTTAGAAAAAATAAAAACAATAATTATAGAAACACTCACAAAATGTATTTGACATTTTAATCACAGCCAGTTAATTCAACTGTTTCAAATCAATTAACTTAAATTAAATTAAAGTGAAGCAAATGAATGATTAGTAACACGTATTTGCTTCTATTTGTGATAAGTGTGTGTGTATTTATAGTACATTTAGAAATTAACTTTATAAATGGGTTTAAGCGAATTAAGATGTCTATTTAGCTTTCGGGTACCAATAGAAATTTTAATGGGTACAAATAAAGATTGGATCCTATTTGGGACATAATTATAATTGCTCTTTGAAGTTATATTTTAAGTTTACCTACATATTTTGTTTAGGGTTGTATAGTTGTTGTTTTTAGGGTAGATTTTATCGCAGTTTTGAATTAAAAGTGTACCTTAGTTAATTGCATATTAACTAAACCTAAACAGTATACAGGGTGGTTAAAGGGCATTGTCAAAATGCCGATTTCTAGCAGCACAAGCGAAATATCAAACTATATGATATTTAACTCTCAGTCACTTTATGTAATATGCTATTTAACACAATAAATACAGACATTATAAAATTTAATAAATAATTAATATTATGAATTATGATTTGCGGAAATCAAAGCAACCCCACAAATCATCCCAAAAATATTGTATGCATGATTATTGTTATCTAACAATTTATAGATTTTCATGTACATTTAGATGTCTTAGTTTCTAATTAAATTCATTAATTTGTCGAATCGTTTTAAACCAATCAATCATTCTCTCCCTTTTAATAATAGCTTAACGTTATACTCAACATTAACTAATTTATAGGTAGTCAGTTAAATAACTGACAATTTGCTGGCAAAGTTGAATATGGATAATTATTAAAGTACGGTATCCCATATATTCGTATATAACGATTCGAATGTGTTTGTATATAATGGAAACTTAATACGTACTTTCTTCTTGACAGTGAGAATACGAAGTTGTAGTAAAGTTACAAAAATAACAAAAGGAATAAAGAGAACTGTAGCTCAATTCTTTGCAACAGTTCAGTTAAAAAATCGTAATAAACTACCCATATTGAAAATGGCTTAAAATCAGAAATAGTCTTTTAATACAAGGGATTTCAGAAGAAAAGGAAAAAAATCTCTTACCTTTTCCTTTGTAGCAGTATTTTTTTCTAATAAGATTTATCTTTTTTTTTCCTTTTTCTAATTTTGTTCTTACGTTACAGAAAATTTGCGCTTGGAGGCTTTCCCGTTGCTTTCTTTAGTTTAATCCCATTTTAGAAGTATCTGTTATAGATAAGTGTGCAATCAATGTTCTATTAAATCAATCACTAAAAAGATTACATGCTCAATGACGCAAAAACTGCGTTTATGTAACCAAACGACCGAAAATATTTTTCTTAAAAATATTTTAATAATAAAAATATTTTAATAAAATTCCTAAAATTCAGAGCATCTTTCCACTTACAGGCTACAAAATCTCTTTTTATATTTAATAGGTTGGATAAAGGCATTAGCTGACAGACTTAAGATAGATAGTGTCTACAACCTTTCAAATACTGACGCATATGTTACAGCTCTTTATTTTACCTGTTCAAGTTTAACCAGTGTTGGATTTGGCAATGTAAGCGCTAATACAATTAACGAGAAGATATTCAGTATTTGTGTAATGCTTATTGGAGGTAAGTATACGGATTTGAAGAGATAAAAAGATATTTACTTTAGAGTGAAATCTTAGTTTACTTATGAAATTGAAGAGAAATAATTATATTAACAAGTGACTAAAATGATATATATTTAGTGTTCCTCCAAAGAGTTAAGAAGATTAACTAAAAGGCAAAATTTTAAATAAATCATTAACACAATTTAAGACATATATAAATCCCTAAAAGCATTGACACTAAGTAGCTTTATTTCAATTTATTAGATAAGGCATTTTTTTCCTTGCAAATTTTCAGTAAAACCCGTCAAAATTAAAAGAAGATTAAAAACTTTAGAGCAAATTTATTTATAAGGAAGTTTTCATTTCTTTGCAAATAGAAGTTAATCAACGGTACGATTTTAACCGCTTAGAAAGTTTCATACCGAAAAGTTACTTTATTACTTAAATAAATTATAAATTTATACAAAAAAGATAAATGAATGCAACAAATTCTGTAGAAAAGTTAATTTATTATAAGTTTTTTTATTTAATGAAAAAAATCATTAGTTTATAACGATAAATGGTGGCATTCCATCTAATCACAAGTTGATTGCTTTACTTTAGATTTGATCAATTTTAAATATAAATAACCATTTATTCCCACATAGAATCAAATAATCCATTTAGCTAACCATTTGATCTTGCCAAACTCAGTTTCTATTTTATTTTCAGCACTAATGCATGCTGTCGTTTTTGGAAATGTTACGGCCATTATTCAACGTATGTATTCCAGACGATCACTTTATCATACCAAATGGAGAGACTTGAAAGATTTCTTCACGTTACATCAAATACCAAAAGAATTAAAAAATCGAATGCAAGATTATTTTCAAACGATGTGGTCATTGAATAATGGTATCGATATCCACGAAGTAAGTAGATAAGTAAATTAAAGACAAAAATTACTCAAAAACTACTGGAAGCTTTAAGCTAAAGTTAGTTTTTATCTGAAGCTTAGTTGAAGCTTCTATAGGTTAAATTCATTTAAACCCTAAATATAAGAAAAAAAAATAAATGTCTTCGATTCTTATAAGTACATTTAAAATACCTATAAAAAATAGCAGTGGACAAATTTTTTTTTTCCAATATCGTACATGCAGTTGTACTAAAACTCCACAAATAGATGTCATTATATTGCAGACATTAAAAGAATTTCCTGAAGAACTTAGAGGCGATGTTTCAATGCATCTACATCGAGAAATATTGCAGTTGCCAATTTTTGAAGCAGCTTCACAAGGTTGCTTAAAACTACTTTCACTGCATATAAGAACGAATTTCTGTGCGCCCGGTGAATATTTAATTCACATAGGAGATGCTTTAAGCTATATTTATTATATTTGTAATGGATCAATGGAAGTAGTGCAAAATAATATGGTTGTAGCTATTCTAGGTAAGAATTATTAGATTATTGTTGTCGAGTATCGCTTTGGACTCTTGAGTTTAGAAGCATATTCGTTTATTTCACAGTTGTACAGGGTGACCATTTTCTATCTAGTTGTCATATTTTCATATTTGCAGTATAGCATCAGTTATTCAAATGATAATTTTCATGTTCAATTAAATTCTTGCTATAAATTTAAGTTCTAAGTTATATGTGCAATTTCTATTGAAAAAAATCAGTTTACTTCATATCGTCAGATCCACTATTAAATATTACCGGCTATTCTATGCAAAAATATCTATGAAATGACTCTTGAATTTCATTTACTGTTCTTATTTTTTCTTATTTTCTTAATAGTTACTCAGTAGTTACTCATACAAGTAGGCAGAATATATGGCCAACCTGTATACTACGAATTATGAAGTTAAAATGAAATAAGGTTCGAGAAATATTAAAGTTATTGTTGTTATAAATCAAAAAATTTGTATATAAATTGTATCTTGATTTATTGTTTCTATTATATTAGTCACACTCCACCTAAACTTCGCACTATTTGTATTTAATCTCTAACTAATCCCTATTCTAATTGGAAACCAATAAATACGCATAAAATAGGTCAATATCTAATAAATGAAAATGGGGAAAAGGAAATATGATTGATCATTTCTGGCTCCCCAACGGTATTTGATTGAATTAATTAAATGTCGAGAATTCTCTGATGCTCTATGTGAGTCCTTTCTTTTACGCAAATTCCAATAATTTGTAAAAGATCAATTGAATTCATAAACAGATAGTTAAATTGAAATTCATCCCAATACAATATTAATTAATAAATTCTGTTGAAATGAAAGAAAAATACTAAAAAGCGGCAATGGAAGCTATATACTCCATACCAAATTCATAAATCAGAGACAGCTCTTTAATTTATCATATGCATTCTTAAAAAACGAAACGACTCGGAATAAAACTGGCACAAAATTTCCATAATTAAGTCAGTCAGTTTGAATTCTAACATATGCATATCAGTTTTAAGGTTAATTACAAACATTTCTTTCCGATTTTATACTTATACCTAATAGTAAAGTATTAGTGTACGTATATATAGTATAATTCATTGCCCATTTCGATAACCTAATGTAAATGAATCAGTTCAACGACAATTAATTACAGATCATTGGATATTTTTTTTAATTCCCCAGGTAAAGGTGACCTAGTTGGATCTGATATCAACATGCATTTACAACATCCTTCCAATGGCTTAAATTGTACTGAAGGTGGAAATAGAGCCGGAGGAGCAGTTGATATTGTGATTAAATCCAGTAGTGACGTGCGAGCACTGACATATTGCGATTTAAAGTGTATCCACATGCAAGGTTTAGTAGATGTTTTAAGGTAAAAATCGAGTTTTTTAATTTGCTCGTGGTAAAATCGACCTCGAAGCATTCATAAAGTTTTTTCTATACTTTAGTTAATTTAGATTTTTCTTTTCTATATTCAACGCGGGCGGTTTTTATATTTAAAATTTTGCTTGCTACGGCGTTAATTTAATTTGTTACAAGGCCGAAAACATACACGTTTAACTGTTATCTTTTTGATAGTTAATTTTTCTGTGCAATTTTAAAGATACCTAGGTGGATTTTATATAAACGAAATTAATCCGAAAACTGTATTGTAGGTGTTTTAATAAAATAGCAACAGGATTAAATAATAATGTATATTAATCTCATGGATATAGAGCTCCGGCATTGATTTTGTTAATAACAATAAATCGTCTTTTTCAATTTTCAGGCTCTATCCAGAATACCAACAACAATTTGCAAATGACATTCAGCATGATCTAACATTTAATGTACGTGAAGGCTACGAAGCAGAGGTAAAGAAAAGAGATTGTTCAGTTAATTTTTTATGTTCAAAGAGAAATCATATTAATGTTGTGAAGGGAAAATTACGCTAGGCTTTGTTTACTCTGAATACATCAGAATTTGCTTGAAAGAGATTTAAATAAAATGGAAGAGAGATGATTGAGATGAATATAAATTGTGTTGAAATAAAAATAATGGTTTTTCCTTTTTTGGGATGTCAGATATAAGTCGCGGTTTTTTTTTTCGTTTGTACAGGAAAGTGGAAACCATTAAATAGAATATAAAATATTGAAATCAGAACAGTTAAAGTCTAAAAATAAAAACGATTTAGCATAGATAGAATAGTAAATATATTATTTCTACAGTTTAAAACTACATAACTATTATACTGTGTACTTAATGGATTTTAAACTCGATATTTAATTCTTTAATCGCAGCAAGAATCAGAAGGTAATGGTATGCCGTCCTTAACGCTTCCAAGTATTAGTGAGGATGATGAGAATACTCATGAGGCTGGAGATTTATCTCCTCCATCGCCAAATCGATCTCCGATAAAAGTTTTAACAAACAGTCCTAGAAGAAACAAGTTCAATTTAAGGTATATATACTTGACATATTACATATAGGTATATTGAAATCTAATTTTAACTCGTTTTTCGTACATCACCAATATAGATTGCAAGAAGTTCATGAAACTACACCACCAAGACGTGCACGTTTAGGTGGTGTGGCCACGAATCACTTAGCAATGCTTCGAGACCGAGTCGACCGTCACCGAAATCAATTATCTGCTGTAAATGTAAAACATGTGGAAAATTCTGAAGAAATAGAAATTCCAATCAACAATGAACACAGCAATAAAAACAGTGCTGAACGTTTAGATAATCAAATATCGTCACTCCATCAAGATGTAGCAACTTTAAGTATAGAAGTAAGAATGTTAAAGTTCAGAAATTTATGAAACAGTATAAATCAGCTTAATTTTTTTAAACTATTAGGTTCGTAACGCCATTCAAGCCCTTCAAGAAATGAAGACATCATCATCTGGACATGTTTCAGTACAATACTCGACTCATTCTAATCCGAATATAACAGATCTTCATCTTTCATCCAAAACATTGGCCAGAAGCAATTCACATCCACCGGAAATGTTCTGTTGGGATGGACCACCACAGTCTCCTCATCCAATTTTATCGATTACCTTGGCTGATAAAGAAACACAAACGGAAAATTATGAAATATTACGAAATATTGTCAAAGAAAATCCCAAAATTATTTTGGAAATTCTAGGTTTAGACCCTGAGAAGATTCTCAAAAAAGTCAATTTAAAGAAAAGCCACAGTAACCCAGATTATACATGTCGAAACGAAAAGTTTCTTGAAAATGGCATAAAGCATAGTGCTGGTGGAGGATGTGATGGAATTAGTGGAGTCGAATGTAATTCAGTTGTTGATGAAGATAGTGAAAGTGAACAAGAAAATACTCCATTTTTATGGCATCGGCATGGTAATAACGGCAAAAGGGTACAAATTTTTGAAAATATAAATTTGGGAAGGGCACAGGGTATGATTAAATTTAGAAAAAGCATAGACAGTTAAGAGGAAGAAAAACATATTTAGAAATATATTCAAATAGATGATCAATTTCATGGCTGTTCTTAAAAAGTGACGTACATATATATATATATATATATATATATATATATATATATATATATACATATATTATGGGTGTATTAGTTATTTAAAAAATTTCAAAAAAAAAACGTAAATTCTCAACTTACAAGTATAGATACTACCTACATTCTAACGCTCAAAAGCTCTACAATGCATAGCGCGAAGGTGATCTTTGCAAATTTTATCCATTAAGCGTAAAATTACTTCATTAAATTTCGAATTTGTTTTCCTGGTTAATGACGTAGGTACTGGAAAACATTTTCAGCAACACCGGATTTGTATTTAATTAAATTATTTTACTATGGAAAAAGAAAAAGGCTTGCTTTAATATTTTCTGGATGGATAATTTTGTTTGTTGTGGACAATTTCAATTAAATTGGTTGGCAAGAAAATTACATATATTTTGTTTCAGTGTTTTATAGTGTAATCTGGTAGTGAGGTAGGGTAACTTGCGACCACGTCATGTCACACTGTCGCAGTATTAATTGTTTAACATTTTACGACACATCATATGACATTAAAGTTGTGATAGAGTATAGAGTACATAATATAATAATCACTGGTCAACACGAAAGGTGTGCGCAAACCGACAGGAGTCTGATACCACTAGATCTGATTTTTGAGTGTATGTCAAAAAATAAGATACACATATCGAATTTAAATTTTCAGTCACTGCGAAACAACTTCAATTATCTATTATAATTAACGTTAGTTGATACGTACTTAAGTTTAATAAAACAGAATGTCTACGCATGATTAGGTACCTACTTACTATACTACGAGATAGTTCAATAATAAATAAGTTAGTCTACTGTTAATAATTTAATTTTCTACATATTGTATTGAATATCACATAAAATAAATGGAGTGCAAGTGAAATATCCTTTCAATAAGTATTGCAGTTGTAGGCAAGATGGAAGTTTAAGAGCAGAGTATGGAGAATCTAAACATGTAACGAAGTATTTAATTACATAACTTTATAGGTAATCAACGATTAATTATTCAAACTATTCTTGTACATTTATTAGAGGCAATTTTATTTAGGTCTTTATGAAACAATGAATAAGCATATCATATATGATTTAGAAAATGTGCTTCTTTTGTGATGGACATAATAACTAATCTTAATTATATCTCTAATTGATTTATAACTTTATTTTATTACTTCCACCAAAATACATTCCAATTTCGTTTTAAGAAAATCATAATATATATTAAATTATATAAGTACTTGTGACTATATGTATTTCTTTTTCTAAATATTCTAAAATATATTAAAGGATCACACTTATATGCAGTTTTATTGAAATTTAAATATTCATAATGTAATTTTATTACTTTGTGTCTTCAACATGTATTAAATATTAAAGTATCTGATTAATCCTTCTACTCTATAAACTATAAAATTGCTATTAGTTTAAGCATAAAGTTTTAAAGCAATATTTAAACCAAAGTTTAACTACAAATTGATTGTACAAAACTTGATTGGTGCTTAAAAAACAGATAAAATAAAAAGTTCTTTTGTATTTTATTAGATTTAGATTTTTTTATGTATAATTATGAGTATCTATGTACAAAATTAAAAGCTAATTAACAAAGCCCTAAACTGGATATAAATTAAATTTTATTTGGGTATTTTGTATAGAAAATTGTACAAATATTAAACAACACTATTAATGGATGACTTTAATTGGAATTCTAAATGTAGTAAATTCTTTTAAAATTTAAAGTAAACATAACAAATATTATAAGAGGAATTGTTAAAATGGAAAGATTTATGCTGCTGAACCAGATAAACGAAATGAAAACGAGAATCAATCCAACTTAATTAACTAGCCGAAATGAAATGGTATTCTACCACGCCGATAAGATTATAATGTTATCAGTGCTCCAATATTTCGTTCTATAGATTTTTTTCACGTTTGTGAAATTACTTTAACTATTATTATCTTATTGATTTATTAAAAAGCCGAAATACTGTCTTTTTATCACTTTACAAATGCACTTTCACAAACCATCAGCTATTAGTTTAAATAACAAAATAATTTAACATGAAAATTGTCTAAATGATAAAGGATTATTGCACAATTAAATTACATTTTATAATTCATCTTTTAGCAATGTGTATCGATTTTTAGAAGGAGCTAGTTTTCTGAATGTACTTTCTGGTGGATTAGTTGGTTGTCCTTCAGTTTCTGATGTTGAATCGGGACCATAATGAAATTCTCTATGGAGTTTGCCTAAATTTAAAATGTTAAAGTAAAATCAATATGAATGAAAATTATCTTATCGTACCTGAATAAAGATCCTGTATAAACTGCTTTAACTTTCCTGGAATTTCTAAATCTTCATATTTAGGAAATAAATACATATGACGAAAACTATCAATAGCAATTTGTGGTAAATTATCTACAGATACTCCTAAGTGATGTAGTGGATGAGAAAATTTTTGTCCATCGGCAGTAAGGAAATTCATATTTTCTAAAAAACAATAAATTATTATAGCGCAATTTTTGGGTGAGGAATCTGCTTACGCTTTTCTGACAAAAGTTCCCTTTTAACCACATTATTAAATTTCTTGATGCTTTCATTATCATCTGGTGCATGGAATAATATAAGAAATGGTAAGCTTTCTTCAGTCAATTCTTCAGCATTTTCAAATGTTATTTCTCTAATTAATGGTAAGCATTTATCCTATTCATAAAAGAAACACATATATAATTAAAAGTTCTAATTAGCTCGGTTCCAAAGCTTATTTGTGAAAGAAGCTCTACTTACCTGCACCCACGTATGTAATTCGTCGAAACTACCAAAACTTCCGGGATACGTCTCATCTAAATCTGTTGATCTATCTTTATCAGGACGAAAGACAACAATAGGTGTTCCAGGAGGGTGCATTTGACGTGATGCTTCACCAAATCCCGCATGAAACTGACAGTCTTCTTTTAAATTCATAGCTACTCTTCTAAATATATGATACTCTGACTGATTTACTATGTCAAAATATCCTATAAAAATATATTTGTTTATATAAGTTAATTTGTAACGTACTGTTAAGAAAACAAAGGAAGATTTAATAATGCAAATATGTAAATATAACCATAGACATACGATAAAAATATTCGGTATTCTTTATAATTTTAAAAATGTGTTTGTGTAAGTACATTATTCATTAAGTAGCTTTATTATCAGAACTTATTCATAGTAGGCGTGATAACCTACTATAATAAGGCATATTATTTTACAAATAAATAAGTAACAGAGATAATACGATAAATTGCGACGTACCAATTATAATTCGCTTGTCACTTTCCAATTTTCCCAGTTCACTTAATTTTTTAAATTCTTTTATAGGATCTTCAAGTTGACTTTTAATGAAACTACTAAAAGCTGATACCGACCGTTGTCCTCTATATTCCCTTTTCGCCGGTGTTCCATTACGAATTAATTTTAATGTTGGATATTTCGTTATATGAAACCTTAGAGAAATTTTTACTAATTATGAAAATATGTTACACGTAGCAATATGTTAATACTTACCTAGATGCAATTGAACTTTCTTTATCACAATCAACTTTTCCCATTACAATTTTACCTGCTTCGGGGAACTCTTTTGCTACTGCATCTGCTGCCTCATCAAAAATTGGCATTAACATATTACTATACCTACACCAGTCTGCATAAAAATTTACAAAAACTAGTTCATTTGTGGCTGAAAAAATATATAAATACATCACAACCAATTATTTAATTTTATGAATTAACTTACCCAAAGTATTATCAAAAGTTGCTTCATTTAATTGTATAGCGTTACTGCTTGTTGCCTTAAAAAATGTACTTATTATCTGAAAAATAAAATTTTATACAAAAACTATGATTATTTGAATCTTTTAGGTTATCTAATTAATATTAATAATAAAGCGATGATCTTAATATTCATAATTTAGGAAAGATTAGTTAGTGTAACACATAATTATTTAAATAATTATCAACAGTATAACCAATGTGGGTACATAGAATCGTGGCAAAATTTTTGATAACTTACCGTAAAAATAATGAAAAATTGGTGTTCAAGCCTATCTAATTCGTTCATAGTTTATATATTTGTTACTTAATTTAACTTACAAACTATTAAATTTTTTGTAGCTACTGTAAATTGTAATGTCGGAAAAAATACAACTAAATTTATTTAGTGTTTTTTAATTTAAATAATCAAATTAAATGAAACACCTTGAAAGAAAATTAAATCTCAACCTTAGAGGTTGACAGTTAAAAATGTTGTCAGCGACATCTTTTGATAATTTGACACAAGCATTTCACGTTTAGGAAAAATTAAGGGTTGACTAAATAATGGGACAAATTTTCAATTTTATTACTGTAATATTACGATATATTACATTAAATGTAATTTAAAGAAAATATGAATAGAATAAATCTATTGTAGTTTTCTAATTATAAATTAATCTGAATACATATTCGAAATAAATATCAATGATGTTATTATAAAGGTAACTGGATGTACGATTTGTAGTATGCGTGCTCGATTTTTATTGCAATTATTTTCTTTGCAGCAATATGTACAATAAAATTCATCTTGGTCTGTGTCGCAATTCATGCCCAAACTCTTTTCAGTCATTACATCATCGAATTCGCATGGGGCTAAACCACATTCTCTTTTAACTTCCAATCCCTTTAATGCTGAAATAAAATTCAATATGAAATTGTCCAGACACTATATAAGTAGATGTGTGTTGATTAAATTATTCCAGTTAAAATGAAATGATGAATTTCATTGTCAAATATAAATTGTTTCGAATTAAATGTATAATAAAGTATATTTACTTGTTTTTATTTTATGAATTGCACATCGATCAAATGAAGATCCACAAGGTTTAACAAATTCTGGTCCACATTCATTATTATCTTGTCTGGTACATTGATAACATGTAAGATTGGTGGCTGCCACATCTAAAGATGCACAAGAGAATTATAAAAAAGAATTCATAACATATATTAAAATGGTATTCATATTGGTTGTCGATGTATTTGTAAAGCAAAAAATTGCATCATATGAACATATGATGCCTATTACATTTGAATACAAATGAAAATCATACGTACATTATTGTATATAGTTTGTACAGTGTGTATTTAAGTATACAAATTTGATTATAGAAAAACATGATCCGAATAAAAAAATAGAAATAAAAAAGAACACCAATAAAAACTAATGTAATAAAAAAATTCAATTTGGATGACTGTATAAGACATGTACACCTACACACGTATGTAACATATGTACGTAGGTTGCGTAGCGTCCCGACGCCATGGTTCACATGATATGGAACGTACGGCTTTAATCAATAAAGAAGCTTTAACAATTATTTCTATTACTTTTTTTATATCGATTGTATGAGAACATATAAATTTGTGGATTTGAAATTACTTCAGATAATCTAATCATTTAAAGTTTAAATTTTTTACCATAATAAAATTATAAATGATTTAGTTGGAAAATTAATACAGTGTATTAATGTGGTAAATCAAGAGTTTAACGAAATTAATTAACGAATCGATATTATATATGTGTTTATTTTGTTAAAATAAAAAACAAATTTCTTATTGTAAAAACCAATCGAAGTCAAAATTAATTATACAAAAAAATATCTTGTAACTTAGAATAAAGCTACAGAAATACAATGACAATATAATTTAATAAGACTTACCATAAAATAAGACGAACAAAGGAATGCAAATGGCAAAAAACTTCATTTAATTTTTTTTTGTGGAAAAATTTGAAATCAGGAAAATTATATGTAGATATATGTATATCGCCTCTGTTCCTTTCCCGGTGGCTGGAATCGTTCTCCGGAAATATTTCTAGAACATCTGAAAAACATATAGGACAGAGAAAGAGCATGTTATAGTATGGCATGTATATAGTATAGCATATAAATGTGTATCAGTCCCGGACTCTGGAATAGGAAATGCAATCCGATTAATTAGCCATTACTAGTTTTTCGTAAAGATTAAAGATGCAATATGCTACTGGTTAAAATTAGTGTTACAATAAAAAATATGTATTATTTTACTGTTATTTAAGGATAATATAAATAAATAGATAAGTTCATTATTTAGATATGGGTTCATATTCTTCACAGGGTGCCTTATTACTGCCACATACTTTATCTGTAGTTTATATACTTTATCTACATATTATATATCCCCTCTGAACTCGTCCGTAATATCATTATTATTATTACACATAGGTATAAGTTGTATAAGCTTCAATTTCCAATGTGTAAAATTGAAATGGTAAAAAAAATTAAGTTTAGGTACTAGAAGTAGATGGTTTAGTATTTTTAAGAATGCTAATGTGAATTAGATCTTAAAACCTGCAAAATATTCACTAAAAACTTTTTATTTTTTGAGCATCTATTTCTATTACAATAAATGTTTTATATGCCTATATAGGATAAAAATGGTAGATTACATGATCATAAATATTAATAAATTCTCTTAATCTAAAATATTGATTAAATATTGATAAGGTAGATAATTATGTATCTACTTGGTGTTGACCAGAGGAGCTGAACTATTCGTCTATGCGGGAGGCTGAATTGTACAAGTAAATTCCTAGCAGACCCGCAAGCGCGATGAAAACGCGCCTAAAACAACAACCCAAACAGTTGTCATTTCAAACATTTGTTTCGTTTTCGATTATTTTGATAAAATTTGTTGTTGCACTTATTGCTGTTATAGGTTACTATTAAGAAAAAATGCAATCAATTTTATTTATTATCAGTTTTATTTCGTATTTATACATAGGTGAGTTTAATTTAAAATTTTTAAATCATATACTTTGCACTTGGAGTTAACACATAAAAGAGTACGTGTAAGTATAATATAACTCCGACTTTCCATCGTAGAGTATCCCCATGTATTTGTATCATACTGTATATTGTTTGTAAACAAAACGTAAAGAAAACATATTGAATTATAACTGATTATTTAAAATAAAGGTTCAGCATTAGAATGTTATGTTTGTGATAACCAAGAAGACAATGAAGGTAAATGCAAAACATCTATACAAACTTGTAATTATGGAGAGGATGTTTGTTTGACGGAAATTAGCTGGGGAAGTATACCCTATTGGCGGCAAGGTGTGGTTACTATTACTAATAATAAAATCAAAACGTTTTGTTTAAAATTTGAATTTACTAGGTGCTGTTAAACAACATTTTATATCTAAAAGATGTTCGACAAGAGAAAAATGTGAAAATTTCCGTAGTAGTAATATGGCTGCTTGCACTCATATATGGTATGAAGATTGGAAATGTTCAGAATGTTGTAAAGGGGATCGATGCAATTATTACATTATTGTAAGTGTACATGTTACGATCATAGTAAGTAAATAATAATATATTGTTCTTTTCAGTCTGGTGGACAATCTAATCACATCTGGACTAAATTGCCATTCGGAATTTTAGCGTTTTTAACAGTTAATTATTATTGCAAATTCTTATGATAATGAAGCAATATTATTAATAGATTTAGGTACTCGAATATTAAGGTATTTTCGCAAACTAATTGATTGGCACATTCAAATTTTCAAAAATACTCGAATTGACCGTTTCATTTATTTGCATTCAATATCTATTTATTAAAGCAACTATCTAGGATCTGAGATGTTTGATGAGCAATAACTGAAACACTGTACATGTATATATAATGAAGTTATGTTAATACAACAATTAAAACTTATTGATTAACAGTTTTGTTTTGTAATAATTATTTAACGTTTACTTAAATACAGTAGGATGTTTTATGTCAAATTCTAAGCGGATGCCTATTTCATAAAATAGGCAATGAAGTTATACATTAAACATCAATATACAACATTCAATTCGATTTATATACATAAATGTTCTTAATAATATTTGTAAGAACCTAATACTAAATTACATATTAAATTAATTTACAGCTTTTTTATTTGTATCTGACACAGTATATTTGTCATATAATTTAGAAGGATCGTAAGGTTCCCAACGACTAGCTGGAAAAATGTGCTTATTTCTTTCATACCAGCTTCTCATTAACACCTTTCCTGCGTGGCTTTCCTCTTTTTCAATTGTAGCATCATTTACTAAACGAACATCATCATGGACATCAAATTGAAATAGTGGTCCGCTTTTACCTCTTGCCTAAAATTTTTACAATTTATTTTCAAAGACGTTACGTTTGATGTATCGTATTTGTATGTATATCTAACTACATTGGTATATGTATATTTACCTTTGTGACGATGAAATCATAGAATGTGTAATGGTGAGGAATTATCAAATCTTCTTTGATATACATTAATTGATCTGCCATTACAGTTTTTAATTCTGAGAATTCCTTTCGCAAAACTTCTAAAACTTTTTGCAAAAATTGATATATAGAATATCCTTTCTTAACTCTAACTGTTTTTCTATGTCCTGATCCATCCCAATAACTAAAAGTAATGTCAATTTCTTCTCCCTTCAATTTTTCTTGTTGATCTGCCCACTGTTGCCTCAACTCCTCCCTAATAGCAATCAAAATTAGAGGTCGAAAAAATTAAAAATTGAGTAAAATCCTTACCTTACTCTCGTTTCTTCCTCCTCTCGTTCTCTATCAGGCAAAAAACTTGTACTTGCTGTAGGATCTTTTTTTATTTTCTTCATACTTCTCGATTTCTCGTCATTTCGTTTCCAGTCATCAAAATTGTCTGAAGATTCTTCGTTACCATCTTCGTCATCCATGATAAACGATAGTGACTGAATCTGTAGATTATTAGAGATTAATACAAATGAAAATACTTTTTATTTTGTTTTAACTGAAGATTTTTAATCCTATAAAAACTAATAACACGGAAAAAGAGCACTTTTTATTTTTTTATGAAATTAGGTAAAATAGTTAATTTAATAATTATTATATTTACATATATACCTGTCTTTTTCGTTTATTCTTTTCAACTCTTTTCGCTTCCAATTCCATCATTTTTTCCCGTTCTTTCTCGGCTTTTTTTTGAGCCAATTTTCTTTCTCTCTCCTTAAATATATTTTCTTGCTTTGCCTTCATTTCATCAAGTGTAATCAGACCGATGGTGGAACTCTGTAAAAAAATGTAATGTTTAATAGGTACATAAGTTATTAACTACTGAACTACCAATTAAAATTGAAAACATCAAAAATTACTGAATGGTTAAAGTTCATGATTATTATAATATATACTTAAAATTTTTAGGCAGAAAAATTATTTGAAAAATGATGAATTAAAAAAATAAATTCTGATTGTATGTGGTGTATATATCATTGTATAATGATGATTGTAAGCATATAGTTACTTTAAGCTGCTGTTCGACAGCATCGTAATACGTAGCAAATTTATTTTCTATATTGTTTATACGAAGGTCTTCCTCGATTTTCTTCTTACGAATTTCCAGGTCTTGTATCTCTTTTTCCCTTTTTTTCATCAACTGCATGGCCCTCCCAGCTTCACTGGCAGCTCCCTTGTAATGTGCCATTATTTTTCCAACTTATACTTTGAAACTTTCAAATTAGAATTTAACAATTCAATACTGTAACTGGTAAGCGAAACACAAGCGGATGCAATTATTAATATACAAGAATTAAAAAGATAGATAAATTTGTTGTATTCTATCTATGAATAAAAAGCCTGTTACGATTTAAATAATAAACGCAGAACAGCACAGTACAGTTATTAGTTAAAAGATTTCAGAAATGTAAAGACTCTTTAAACCAGACATCATTATTAAATACATGTTTAAACTTTTGATTTAAACATCTGCTACTTTTCAGCGTTGCCACTATTAACGACAACATTAGTGATGGACAATAAATAACCATCGGTTATTTAAATTTTATCACAAATCACAATTCAGTCAATTCACGATTAAAAAATAAAAAATTTTTTTATTTTTTAATCGTGAAAAAACTCAAAATTAAAAAAGATAAAAAATTTATTTTTATAGGGTAGGGGTTTTTAATAAAATAAAATTGTAACATTACAAATAAATAACAATAGTAATAAGTAAAGTAAAGTAACATTCGCAAGGTTCGTTTCAAATTTCGATATTCGAGTTTTCGATTGTAGATTGTAGACCAGGATACGTAGACTTGTATGTTGTATTTTGTAGTGCATGTAGTTTTTTTTTGTTTTGTAATCATTGTGAATTGCAAGTTACTAATTTGTAAATATTGTAATGTCATTTTCAAATATAATATTTTCGTTCGCCAACGGTGTGGCCACACCCAACTCTGTCAGCAGTCAGCACACGTAAGCACAGTACTCAAAATTTTTGAATACCGTGTTTACGTGTGCTTAATATACTGTTTTGAGTCAAAACAGTATTAAGATAAGATGAATGTAAACTTGCAAAGATAGATAGATTTAAGACGAGCACATATTCATCTTAAATTTTAAATCTCAAAAGTAATATTGCGCAGGGCTATCTGCAACGGCAACACCGTTTGCAGATCTCGTTCCTCTTCCCTAAAAATTGAGATAGCCCCTGCGCAATCTTCATTTTGAGATTTAAGATTTAAATTTTAAGATAAATGCTCGCCATACAACTTGCCTTGTATGATACAATACAACATCATTGACAATGTTGACATTGCTGTACTGGACTAGGGCGCAGCCGCTAAGTGCGCCATTGCCAAACCAACAATGCCAAAACATACATGTAGCTAGTGCTCCGACAGTATTATTTGAAGAAGAATTCAATTCAAGGTATTCCTACATATTTGACATTTGTCAGAAAAAAATAAGAATAAATAAATAATTTTTTTTCATAAATAGATGAATTTTCATTAAGAAATTAGGAGAGTTTTTTGATTTTGTAGCATATGGTTATCTGAGAAATATAATGGAAGGTATTTTGTGGAAATGGACTAATTATTGGAACGGTAAATTACATTTGTACTATTTTAAATGAAGCATGAAATGTAAGTGTGTATTTTTGATTTTTGATTTATTAATAATTGATAGGTTGGCAAACTAGATGGTTCATTTTGGAGAATGGTGTTCTAAGTTACTACAAATCGCAAGACGAAGTTAATCAAGGATGTAAAGGCTCTATTAAAGTACAAGCATGTGATATCAATGGTTCGTACATATTTCTTTTTTACTGAAACTTCGTGTTTTTAAAAAAATATGTATATGTTCTAGTTAGTCCAATAGATAATACACGGATGGATCTTGTAATTCCTGGAGAACAACATATGTATCTACGAGCCGCAACATCTCAAGAACGGCAACAATGGTTAGTTGCATTAGGTACTGCAAAGGCCTGTGTTTATAATAAAAAGGGAAAAGAAAATAGTTAGTATGTAAAATATAATGTTTAAGCAATAGTATTAAAGTAGGTACATTTTTCAGTTAAAACTCCCGATGCCCTAAAAACAAAGAAATCTGAACTAAAACTTTACTGTGATCTCTTAATGCAACAAGTGCATGTAATTAAAAATTACTCTAGAAATTCAGATCTTAGCGTAAGCACAAGTAACATAGTTTTATTACTTATTAAAATTAAAATGGTTTATTACTGTATAGGAAATTGATGAAGCTACTCAACATCTTGAAGTAACATGTGATACTTTTATAAAAACATTAGACGAATGTATGAAATTATCAGCTACTTCAATTCTAGAATTACCTGCTTATAATGATGCTATAATTCCACCTTTAACTAATAAGAAAGTAAATATGGAAGTTATTTCTGTGCTATTTTTTATAATAGAATTTTAATTAATGATAATTTTACAGGTTTTAAATCGATGCAATTCAGGCAAAACCTAAATGTATTATGTAGAGAGAAGAAAGACTAGCGTTTTTATGTTACTTATTACATATTGCATGTAATTACCTTTTAGTTAGAATTAAATCATTATAGAAAAATAGTCTTCATGTTTTATTCACAGTTTATGTATTATTTTATGATTATTGTATATTGCACTACCTACTTTAATTTATGTTTATTTAATATAGATGTTTAGTGAACTGTATACTTGATAATTAATCGAATTCTTAGATATAATGTTAAGTTTTGTATGTGATTTATCGATGCATATTCGCTCGTGCAGTATTATACTTTAATATGAATTGTATGTGTTTCATAATAGTAGTTGGCAGTCTTATCTTCCAAAAGTTTTGTTAATTTTGTTAGTAATGTACCAGTTTTGTAAGAAGAACTATTAATATAAACATATTTTCCATTTGTTTAATATATATGTATTTTATTTGTTTAGATTAGTTTAATTATAATTATCGAAATATTGTATTGCATTTTCTAAAGTAATGCCTATACCAGATTCTGGACATGCAAACTTTTGCGGCTGAATTTTTCTTCTATCAGTGTTATTAATAAAGAAATAAACCAAGTCGATAACCTGGAAAATTGATGCCTATAATTGGCTAATTATGCGGGTAAAGTCTGCAGGTGTGGCTATATTATCTAAATATGCAGATTTTGAACGTTTTTTTGTTTTGCTTTATAATTGTGTGATTTATACAATAAAATATTTATAAAAAACACGACTCATTTTTATTTGCCTAATAAGTGCATTCCTTTGTTTAATAATACAAATTTATCATTTACAATAATTTTACCATTAAATCTTTATTATTATTACTCTATAGTAAATTCCTAATTAATTAACAAGAAAATTCAAGAGACTTTATCTGAAAGAAGTTTCGAGAATTGATTCCTTTAATTTTAATGTGTTTGTATTCCCACGATTCCAAGGAGACCATACTCCAGTTGCTATAAACCTCAACACTTTAAAATTACCGAAACAAGCAAAATACTAATGAGACTGAATAAATTTTCAAAAACAAATTCATAAAAAAATGTCTTTGTTTAAAATTAAACAAATTTGGTCCACAACTAGTGAAGATAATGAAAGTTTTGATCAGAATTCCTTACTAGTTACTAAATTAAATGCCGATTTCGATTATATTATTACAGGAAGTCATCGAGGAGTTTTAAGAATTTTTAGTCCAAAATTAGAGATTAACAGTGAAGGGCAATTTGAGGAGTTCAATGCTAATGATGTAGTTTTAGAGAAAATTTTTGATATACCTATTTTACAAATGGCAAGTGGAAAATTAGTATCGTAAGATTCATATAAAGTTCATATAAGATCATAATAGTTAAATTAACGTTTTTAGAGGCCACCACAGTATTTATTTAGTCATTTTACATCCTCTACTTGTATCAGTTTATATGCTAATAATTAAATCTGGTTTAATAGAACACGGTAATATGACCACATTAAAATTCTTAGTAAAATTGAAACTTTATTCCTTCATGGAAAACTCGTAATATGAAAATAAAATTTAATAAAGAAGTCCCATTGTAGGCAATCAAAATTACCTACAACTGATTTATGAACATAAACTACAAAGATCAGCGGCAAATTTTATTGTTGGTCCTTTTGGTGGAATGCGAAATAGAGATTTTATATGTGTTCAATCTTTAGATGGATTATTAACATTTTTAGAACAGGAAAGTCAAGTAACATATGTATTTTTACCTGATTTCTTACTACCAGCACCTTTATCTTATGTTTGCTTAACAGACAGTTTTGTAACTTGTAATTGTGAATGGAGTTTAGTATCGTACAAGTAATAGTAAAATTTTGAATATTTGAGAGATCTGAATACTTTTTGCATATACACTGTATTATAGATATAAAGCTCTTTCGGATGAAGCCACCGAATCTATTAATTATGATCCGCTGTATGCTAAACCAAAAATTTTACCAGATTGGAAATACGATCTGGGAGAAGGAATTATTGATATTGCTGTTATAGATGATGTCACTAATAATGATACATGGATAATGGTACTAGGCGAAAAATATTTTTATGCCTTCAGTGGCAATGGTGCAATTCGATTTATGAATAAATTTAATTATCCGCCGTTATGTTTTCATGTGTACATTTTAGGTGAATATTTATACCTATATCATCTTTATTTGGAGGTTTCAAAAAAGTCTGCTGTTGTTATTATTCATAAGAGTAGATTATATTAGCGTTACTGATTGTAAGCTCACATATGGCGGCTTTTATCCTCATATGTGATATATTTAGTTTGAGATATAGGCAAATGCTTAAATGAATTTTCTCTTTTAAGATTTCTCGATATTTAGCTTACTAATATCAGAAACGAATCAGTTATTAATTTATGAAAATACAACGTTAAAATGGTCAGCCAATTTAGATAATTTACCAATATCAGTACGAAGAGGATTTTTCAAAAATATCAAAGGAGTATTAGTTTTGTTAATGGAAGAAGGTCGTTTAGATTGTTGTTATTTAGGGACGGAACCTAGTCTTTTTGTGGCTCCACCCTTAAATTTGCCACCTTTAAATTTCGAAGAAACCGAAAAAGAACTGAAGGAATTAGACAAGACAATTAAGCAATTTAGTAATAATGGCAAGTTTACGAGTTCTTTGTTCTAAAATAATCAAAAAATTAAATGGGGCTTTTTAGGGTTGACTTTAAATAATAAACATTTTCGTTTTAATTTTTGAAAACTAAAAATTCATTTTATACTTATCTATGTATAAAACAAAAGTTAATTAAATTTTAATCTTATTGAAAAAAAAATATGTTATACAAAATTGACTTTTCCATATTATGTAATTTTAGATTTAGTAATGGAAGATAAAATTGATGACGAATTATACGTGAACGTAAGGATTGATTCGCATTTAGAAATTAGTACCTATCAACATAATATAAAAACCGCTTCAAATAATTATATGTGCTCAATACAGATTGACTTAATACCACAGGTGGCATTTGAAGAAGTACAAGTTTCCATTTCAGTCCAACCGCCTTTAAAAGTCGTACCAGCCTGTATGTTGTATAGGTAACTAGGTACCTAGTTAATAAATTATTACTTATAAAATAGAATATCGCTTATTTAATTGTTAAACGTTTTAACGTTTCTTAAACAAAACCTATACAATTTAACAAAAACTCTTACTGCAATTTTGATAACAATCAATATTAGCATTTATCTCCAATCACAAATTATCTACCATTGAATGGACTCAGGTAATCTATCATTAATTAAAATAAAATTGATCCCGTCACTTTTACACTATCAGTTCGATATTCTTTCAGTTTTCATTTGGCGCATCATTAATTTTGATTCTATGTTAACTTAAAAGCTTATTCATAGAGACGCTTTCTTTGATTTTTTTCATCTTCCTCTTTATTGTCGCTATTCGATCTTATATGAAATTGCTAAAAGATTAATTGATTTCCGATTTGAATTTTTTGTTTAACTTAATGATTAATTAATTAAAATAAATTTGTATTAATTTAACATTTATAATACATGGATTATTGATATAGACAAATTAGATTATACAATATTGAAAATATTGTATATACTAAAATATTGTATAACTAAATAATAAATAATAATTGCAATCGTTAATCATGTTCATGTTCTGGGATGATTCAATGTTGCATATAATCAGGGTTCTTGCGAGTTGCGAGAGTTGCGGTGAATTAAAATCTGATTTTTCAATATCAGCGCCACTTCGCTCTCGATGTAAACATTACAAAATAAATAATAAATTTATCTAGCAGGGTAGCAAGCGCCCTGGTAGATGGCACTGATAACGGCAAAGCACTATTTCGTAATGAAATTTACCTATTACTATTAGTCCAATACAATTATAATTACAATTACAATTTTAATTATGTTCAGTTAATTTATATTCTAGTAATTTATCTGAAAATCAATCATTAATTTGTCATGCCTTTTTGGATAAAAATTATGAAGTATCAACACTATTGGTTGATGTTATAACAACAGTTATAACAAATACTGGGATGCCTTATATATTAACACGAACAGATACTCTTCCAATTATATTAATTATGGAAAATGCTGTTGCCGAGAAGGAGAATAAACATAAAATAACATTGTTAATTGACAATGCAATGCCAGTGGGTTTGAATTTGTTATTTCCAGGAAAGTACAGCAAGATTTATGAGATTAAAAATTGATTTATGTAGAATCATATGTTTATTTTTATGTATTATAGAATATCCAGGTGATAACATTACATCAAATTCAATTGGATTCAAGAATAACTGTGGAACAGTATCTACAATTCTTTTAGGAAAATCTTCTAATAAATATCGTTTGCAATCAAATAATATACTTTCTTTAAGTATTCTTGTCGAACAGTTAATTTTACGCTTAAAAAAACATTACAATAACAACAACAAGAACGTTGAGTACACAATTTCTTTTAATTCAGCCCTACCTGCTAATGAGTTTTTCGAGTATGCTAACGAGCACTTTAAAGTGAAGCAAAACGTAAACGAATTACAGGTAAGTTAGTAAGTCGAAAAAAAAATGTGTAAGAAAGAAAATATTATGAGAGATAACGAGATGCTTTTGATGAAACTGTGGATGAAAGTTGTTTTTTTTTTTTCGGTTAAAGTGAAATATAATTTCTATTGGCGTCACAAGAAATTGGAAGTTTTGCATAACTAAGTTACTTTCCTTTTGACTATTTTTTATTCGTGTAGATATATTTAATACCTATCCTGTAACTAAATCTATTTGATATCTATACTAAATCAGCAAACTGGACTGAAGGACTTGGAAGATTAAAACGTGTGTAATGATCAAATTTAAACAAGCTGTAGTAATGTTAGTCGCATAATATCTGAATATATGAGGGCTCATAATATATGAGCCCGGCATCATATCTTACATACTGGCATGGTCAGCACATCACGCTCGTGTAAACTAGGCATAGATCAGTATACTTAATATGTTTAACGTTTAATGAATAAGTTCCGAGATGCGACAATTATGATTGAATATATTTAATTTGAACAAATATTTGCAGAGCACCATAGCACAATTGACAGCCCAATACAGACTAATTCAAAAACGACTAATAATTAACTACAAATCAACAAATATAACCGAATTAAAAAGTTTACAATTCCTTTTGAATGATAATTATGCAGATTTATTAGAGGCCACTGAAAAATTAGACAAAGAGCATGAGAATTTATGTGAATGTCAAATAAATCTAGCTTGTATTATTTCCTTGGTTAAACAGCTAGTGAATTTATTAGGATTGAATGTTGAATTAACAAAAATGCTGAATTCCGTTTTTTGTACAACAATTCAAGATATAGAAGGGCAAGTAAGCCACTAAATACACATATTTTATAATAGCAGTGTTTAATTTAGGACTGTCTCTACTTGTATTTATATAGTCTTGGGAAGATGTGATGGAAGCTTCATTGAATTATCTGTTAAGAACAGTTCTTGCCAAAACTGAAAAAGACAAATTAAGAGCACCTCATACTCGTTATGAGGATGTAAAGGATATGCCAAAGTTTGAAAAACATCTAAGTCAAGTTTTAGATCGATTAACTAAATCAGAGTTTCATACTTCTACAAAAACAATAACTGAAGAAGGTACGTATATAGGTATACGTGTCGAATATGAATTTGGTCAAGCATCTATAATACGTAATTTAAAATATGAAATTAAATGATGTCAATCATAGTTTTATAATAGTAATAGTTCAAGCTGTGGGTTCGAAATGCCAACCCAATGCGGCCCGGCACCATATCCTGTATAATTGCATATTCTCTTGTATTCATTAGATACAAGACACATATTTATGAAGCGGGTAGTGAAAATGTATGTCGAGTCAGGTCGGGTCGAGTTGGTGGATCAAACTGACATTTTTAAGCTGTGAATTGTGTGGAACGCGCATTGCGACAATATCGAGAATCGTCATTTTCACCATACACACCAAAGAATTTTGTGTATCTTATAAGAGATAATTTTTGACGAACATGCAAATACGGTTGTCTACAGTCTAATTCTAAAAACCTGGCGCCAGTACTCTAGACAGACATCTAATTAATTTCATTTAATTGTTTCATTTTACTCTTAGTAATTAACGATTATTTAATGATATTTTAATATTATTATTGATCTTAGATACAAAAGATGTTGATAACGACGAACAACAAGAAGAAAATATTCATTCTGTAAAGGCTATAGGCACTGAATACGGTGAATCCAGTGCTAGCTTACTATCATCTGCTGGACAAACTTTATTAGATCGAAGATATAAATCTGGTGAAAATTATGGAGATATTGATATGTCAGATACATATAATTAATTACTATATATATTAATAAGGTAAGTTAATTCATAACTTCGGGTAATATACTGTATCGTTATATGCAATTTTATTTTTAGATGCTGATAACTATTAGAAAAGATAATGTTAAAATAAAATTATTGAAAATAAAATAATAAGGGTTAAATTGGCATTTTCTTTATTGATGATGTTTGCCTTGAAAAATACTTTTTCGGCATAGAGCAAGAAGTTATTTCAATTATAAGAAACATTGCACCATTTGGATTAGGTGAAGTTTAAGCTAAGTTGTACTTTTTGGTCCATGTAAATCGCATTGCAAGTATGGAAATTAATTTGCGTTTTAGCTTAAACTTCATCTAATCAAACTGGTGCAAATGGCCATTAGTAAATATTTTACGATATACTTTGAAAAATGAAGTACGAAACATGTATGTTAACTTATAAATGAAATAATATATAATCAACAATCCAATCCGACAGCTACAAATTAAGTGTTAAGTATTTTCATATAAGTACATAATTGCATGAAGAAGTACCTAACGGTATACATCAACATTATAGCGTTTAACATTATTAATTAGATATTATTTGATGATATTCTTCATATTAGGATCTATTAAAAAATTAATACGCCACACATCAATATTGCACATTTGCAATAATATTTAATGCATTCTATGAGCTCTACTTACCCACTTGTCGTTCAATGATCCACTTAAAAGATTTTCTTTTAATTACTATCTTTATCTTAATTGAGATATGTATGTAATGTGCATCTGTAGCTACGTATTTTATTATCTTCAATACGTAGAAAGTTTTATGTTATTTTTGCAATTCAATGCCGGCATTTTTTACTATGACAAATGTTAAGACTGAAGCATAACATTAACACACTTAAACTTTGAGTTTAAGTTGAAAAAGAAAAGAAAGAAGTAAATGCATAAAATTATATCGGAAACTGTGATGAATGTCAGTTTGATTTAATATATTTATTTTAATAGGATTAATATATTTTATATAGTAGAATTAAATCAAGAATATGGATTGAATTAAATGAATTCTATTTCAGTTAAAACCAAATTTTTAATTTTGATTTTGTTGAATTTCAATCAATTGTAAGCATAAAATTCTCTATATTTTCTATAAAGAGGCAGATTTTAATATATAGAATTAATTGTATCAAATGATTATTACCTACAATATTGACTATAATCACGTCCATTTCTTAACTTCAGTGATCAGACGGGAACTGGTAATTCAACCTGATATAGGCGATAATAGTAATGTTTGTTTTATTTTGGATAAATTAAATATCCTAAAATTAGATAAATAAATTAGCGAGTATGTAAATCTCTGATCCATAGGGACGTAAGCCGATTTCGGATAATATTATTGAAGTCGACATAATAAAATGTTGTATAATTTTTTGCCCTCTAGTCAATTTGTTATGAAAAATTGGAGTCAACACAAAAGCGTTCAATGTGTCCTTATTCCCCACCGAACACTATATCAATTTTTCTAAATTTATTGATAGGTAGACACTAGATGTCAATGTTCAACTTGACATAAAACTTGATATTACCTAAATGAGGAACTAGAGGAGAAGAAAATTTAATCTGAAATTTAGAAATAGAAGCGAATGGGAATCAAAATTATGCCAAATAATTTAATTGACTTCTAGTAGGTATGCATTGCTCTTATCAAGATGAATAAATGCGGAAGAGAATACAGCTACATGAACTACAATTTGTATAACAATAATTTATAGTTTGTTATATCATAATTCATAAAATAATGTTAGAAGAGTTTAATTTCTCGATATTATTCAAAGTTACCCAGTTCAGATATTCATGTGACTGTCTATTGGAGATAACAGGACAATTTATTATGTACATACATGTTTATAAAATAAACAGTACCCATATTTAATTCCGAATTATTAGAAGAAGTATAATGTTAATTTTGCCTCACTTTTCTTATGCAATTCATTTTCTGCTTTTTTACTAAGTTATTGTTATCGATATCATCGATTGTATCAATCCGATAAGTACTTTTCCAATATATATTAATTGGTATATAGTATAATTTTCAATGGATAAATTATATTCAATTATCCATAACATGCCATGAAAACATATTACGTTCAGATCAATAATAATTATTTCCTATTAAAATTAAGTAACAAATAAATAAATATATCTATCGAACCGTTTATTTAACTTAATATTTAATATTATAGGTAACCGGTAGCTTTCCACAAATATTTGCGTAATAATTGTATGAATTTTTTTCATCATTTCCAACTAGATTTATGACTGACCGGTTTACTAGGCTATAATAATAATAAATAATATTATGTCTATCTACATGTTATATATCTGTGTATAAGTATACCACTAGTAAATATGTGTGCATGTATTTCCTATAATTAGATCTTGTAATGTAATAGTCCAGCAGCGCGCGGCTTTAACTTATTATAAAAGATTGGCGGTAACTTTCCCTTTCGCTAGAGGCGCTTAGTAGTTATGGACGGTTTTGATATGGGGAAATTTGAAAAATATGATATATCAAGAAATAGGATTATATTATTCTAAATAAAGATCAAATACTACTTAAAGTACTTAAACTACTAAGTACATAGTAAAGAAAATTGGGACATTGTAATGGAAAACTTGAAAGACAATGTTCGAACAGTAAAATTTTAATCATAACGTTTTCCATGACTTAATCCTACAGACATTTTATTCAATTAATAAATTTTTTTTAATACATTTATATATCAACATGCATATTTTCAGCCTTCACTTTCGGTGTGCTTCGATAATTCATTTCTTTCCGTCTACATAAGGAAATTTCTTCATAATTTGTTTCCCTCCACCATGCATTCTCATTATATGAATGGTGGAGTGGTAGAAGATAACGTTGTAGTAGATGTTGTTGATGATGGTGATGATGATATTTTTTTGTAAATGAAGAAACAACCTATGATGATGGTTTAGTAGCTGTAAACATTTCGTGCGTTGGAAAACCGCAAAAATTGAAATAATTCTTAAGTAAACAGTGATAAAATTAGAATGGAGAATTAAAATCGAATTAATAGAGAAATAATACAAATGAACATTAATAAAGTGCTAGTTTTTTATACATTTTTATTTCCTATTAAATTCTTGTGATGGTTTTCAATAGTGAGTCAACAACGAACTGTATGAACATTAAAGAAATTAAAATGACAAAATTAAAGACTAGTCAAAATATTCTGATAAAAATTTCAACATTATTAGGAATGGTTGCTGCGGTTGTTACTGTTTTATATCTCACTCCAATGCCAGGTAATAACTTAAGAATCATTAATTATATTTGTTTGCAATGATATTTATTAAAAATTAGAAAATAAACTATTTAAATTTTAATATAATATAATTATTATATTTAAAATATAATAATAATTATTATTATATATATAATAAGGTGATTAATCTGTTATTTACGTCGAGATAGGTGGTATCGGTAATATTCTGAATTTTGAGGAAATAAATCAATATTCAATTATTCGATCTTTACCTGCTATAGATAAAGATATTCCATTCTGTCTTTATCTAGTATAGCGCCATCTCATGGATATTTTAGTTTTTTCTGGAGATATAGCAATATAGAATTTAAAGAATTTATGCCTATCTTCGATTATTAAGTAAATTTTTAGCGCTTGACCTAAAGAAGTGTGTTAATTTAATTATCACAGTGTTTGTTAAACTTAGAAAATCATTTTTATGCTAACGAATAAAATATTCCTGTGTTATCCTATAATAAATGTTCATTTGAATAATTCAGTTTCCAAATATTAATTTTCCATTTTGTTTATTGTTAATTTAATCCAATTACCTAACCTACCTATATTTAAATCATCATGGTGATGAATAATTATTATTATTCTAGCTGCAACTCTCTGAGTTTAAATTGCAATTGCGATTTAATCTATTTTGGAGAGTCGAGTATTGCGGTAATTGTTTAAATTCTCGAATAGTTGAAATTACATCTAATTAAATTAAAGTATGACGTTTCTTTGAAGTAATTAAATTGATATAAACAAAGTTAATGAACTGCATAACCATTAGTAATTACATAAGCATTCTTTAGCAAAAATCTTGTTTTTGATTTATTATTTAGAAATAATTTCCTTATGGGCCAATAATACATAATACAGTTTTTATCTAAGGATGTAATTAGATTTATTTACCAGAATGAAAGCTGACGTGGATGGATAGATTTTTTTTTATATTAGCATGATATAGTCAGATTTATAGCACTCTATTTAGAAAACTGACAGATGCTTCTATATTAAATTTTAAGAATAATTATAGCAGCCGAAGTTTGTTTAACAACAAGGATAATAAAATCACTTGTTCCCTGTTTAACTCGCACGTAATCTCTTCTTTAATGATGTCATAATGATGACATCTCAGGCATAAATGAATTATTTACGCCCGATTAGCCTACTGTAATTATATGTCTATAATAAGCAATTTACTTTTTTATGATGTCGACGCAAAAAATGTTTATTTCCTGAATAATTGATTTGAAATTATTCGAATTTTGGTTCAATCAACTTTGAAGTAATCAGCATCTTATTACACAGCTCACTCTTTCCATTCATAATTTTAATGTGATGGCATTGGTGTTTTAGTAAACAATCATGCAAAGTAGCGGCGTTTCTGATTTATAATTAAATACTTTCGTTTGATTATTACAAAAAGAAAACGTTTTTCTAAAATACGTAAATATTATTTATACAATTATATTTTACTATACATATTTCTTTAATTCTTACAAGTACATATTGTGGTTGAGAATTTTGAAAATGTGACTTTCTCCATTTGAAACACTACAAAATGCATATTTTATTTTATTCTTACACCTCTGCGTCGAAAATAAACAAATAAATTGGCTAAAAAAGCAGGTGGTGTTGCTATTTAACATAGTATTTGTCATTTGAAGAATTTTAACCTGTTTCTATAAATTAATTTGTTTGAATTAATGAAAAAAGATGCTTTCTATTTCGAAAGCCCAAAATTTTAAAATGTCATCAGATTATTTACGTCATTTGGCTGATAATAAAAGAGATTCGTTTATGAAACCTAGCCGTAAATGGATCTTTTACTGTACCTCTTATAAACATTGCAAACAAGACTACTTTACAATTCGGCCAATTATGTTCCTAGTTTAGGAGTTTCCTACATCAGAGATATTACGATCAATCTACTTTGATTCAGGCGCTCTATAAGTGGAGCGTCTAACTGCCTGCATCTTTAAAATGCATCAAGTATAAGGATTAGCTTTTTTAATTAAAATGAATTAATCGGATCAGTGTATCTTAAATAGCTAGCACCTATAAGCATTCATCTAATTAATGCTCTAATTAAAGCTAAGTTTAATTGCAACTGAATTAATCAAGGTCATCAGAATTACTTGAAAATAGTCATGATAATAATAGGATATGCATAGTATATGTAAATTAGATTACATGCATATTTTCCATTTTATAATTGGCGCTTCAGTTGATAGGATTTCATGAAATATTATTTGTTAAAATAACGTATTTTCCAAATATGGAAATGAAAATGTTAATTTAGTGAGAATAAATTATTTGTGAACATTAATACTTACATATGTAACTAAAACATTTGAATAGTTTACACTTCAACTTGCCCATTCATTTTTTTATGAAATTATTTGAGATAAAAAAAAGCTAATTTAGTTTGTTACGGTTATTGATTTATGGAATTATAATTTTATGTGCTTGTCTCATGAATTTATCGTGAATATTGTTTTTTTCCTTGTACTTTTAATTGAAACAAGACAAAAAAAAAAAAATAGAATAAAACGAACATTTTATTTCGTCACTTTACTTTCTTCAGAATAATTTTCAAATTATTTTGACTCACCATATAAAATTTTATGGTTAAAATCTTTTATTAACTTGATTCCATAATTTTTTACCTTCAATTATTTTATTTATTCCATTGATTGCAGTTTATTTTATTTTATTTATTTTTCATTCCATTTCACTTTCATCTGCTTGTTTTGTTTTTTTTTTTCTTAAATTGCTTTCAATAAAAACTTATATGAGTTTTGTGATTTCCCTGATGTAGTTTCTATTTTAGCTGGTCCAATAAAATAATATCAAAATTAACAACGCTCTTAAATTGAATGAAAATATGAAAATTTAATTTATTCTACAAATCTCGTTGCCAATTTTATATTCTATTTTAATAGTTCCCACGTGTATTATATATGTACATAAATGCAGAGATTATGTTCAAAAAGTTCAATTTCATTGCAATTTTATAGATTCAAATGTTAATCTTGATATTTAACTTTCAGTGATTTGGAATTTTCATTGTTTTTTCAGAAAATATTTATTTTAGTGGTCATTCTTCTATATCCATTTTTTATGTTTTATTAGTCAATTTCCATCAGTTACAGTAAAACTTCTCCATAATGATCACCCAAAAGTGCCAGTCTCTATGACCGTTGCTTATATGGAAGTGATCGTCAATAGAGATTTCACTGTTTACCTAGATTGTCAAAATTGCTGCGATATTTTCGCTCTCCAATGTTGCTTTTCCATTGAAGGCATTATACTTGATCTGGCCAGAGCATAATATGTTATTATGCTAAGTAGATAGTTATAAATTGCTTTGTTTTTATATAATGGATATAATAAAATGAACTGTCAGAACATTCATGAAATTATTACAGTTTTTGAGAGATGGAAGTCAACAATAAATTAATTGAATCTGCATATTTATGTAGGCACCTACTATAGATGGATATTAATTTTAATTTAATAAAAATAAAAAATGAGAAAGTAACATATATTATATTAATTAATGAATATAAATTTTAAGTACTTAAAGTACGCATATAATTGTTTATTATTTTCATAGCGAAACGTTGATTGCATTTAATTTAAGCATGTACCTATACCTATATGTATACCACGTAACACCGTAAAACAAGTACCGTTTCTCTTCCGTTGAAACTTTCTCTGGCCAAAGAAAAAACGAAATGTTTATTAACGATTCTTTCTTCTTCTTTATATTATGAATTCCCTTACATGGGATTATTTATCTTATTCGTATACATTCATGACTTGACTTGATGCATATCATTTATAGTCAAATGAACGTGTATATAAATATGTAGGTTGAGGTTTAGAGGGAAAGATTTTTTTTTCCTTTTTGGTTTAACGGCAAAAATGTATATTTACAGTTCACACGTTCTAGAATGAAAATGCATTTCATTTGATGGTTTTCTATATCTACCTAATTGACTTGATTTACCCTATTTTCTATATGCAGCGATGTTATAGTACAGTTTCACTTTACGTTTGGCAATTACGAAGAAAATATAAGACATACTTCTCGCATAGAAATAATGGTACCTGTGTTCTGTGTTTAAATAATTAATTTTTTCATGTATTTATGTAGTTAGAATCATTTTGTCATGCAAAAAAGGCATCCGGTAATTTATTAATTAAAAATTTCTTTTGCATTTCAACTTCAAACTAAGTGGCTATTTTTGAAAATTTAATTAAAATACAATTTCAATTATTTATTAAAAAGAAAAAAACTAAAAAATAATTTTCGCCAATTATTTTTTCATTTATTGAATTCTTCATGAAAGAATATGTGAATGTGAATTATTAACGCCATCTAGATGCAATTAGAATTCAATCAGATTTACTTTTCAATGGACATAATACTATTCTAATATATCTAACATACCGTATGTTAATTAAATCGAAAAAAGAACGTCTCGCTGTTTTCATTTTTATTAACACATCAACGAAACGGTTTACGCAATATTATGGTTATAATAAATGTAGGAACAAGAAATGACTTTCACTGATTCCTTTTCATTTTAATGGTAATGAAAAATTTCTTCTTAAATAATCAAGAGGAAACAGTAATAAAATAAAAAAAAATGCCAAATAAAAAAAGTAAAAAATATCTGCAGATGTTTGATATGCTGAATTATTCCTTAATAAAGTGTTTTGGACATCATGAATACCAAATCAATAGGGAATAATTAATTACAAATCAGTTATAGAATACATCAAAAAAATCATCTTAATAAAATGTCCAATGTCCAACCCATTCTCAAAGATTAATTCATTGTTATTATTGCTATTATGCACTTAATAACTTTCTCTTCCGTTTTTGGCTTTCCTATTCAAGAATCCTCTTCAAAAAAACTATTTTGAAAAATGGCTAAAAGTTCAAGAAATTTCTATGACAATGAACTATGATGATCTTTGACTACTTCGCCATTATTTATGTTAATAAAAATATGAATTGACTAATCGCTTTGGCCTCAATAAAAGTACAAGTAGTACAAAAAACTTCGATGTTCTAAACAAAGATGATTGATAATATGAGAGGAAATATGTATAGGTGGCAAAATTATGACGGTCACGGAATTATTTTCACGTCACATATAATTCACGTTTCAGCTTCGCTTCAGAATCTCTTCACGTCATTTGAATAGGCATTACTTGATTTATTGATTAGGTCTTTTCAGTGCCAGTCAGACATGTGGTTCAGTTTTTTACTTTCTTGATTGCTTCAAATTAAAAATTTGGAACGAAAGTAAATTACTCAATATTTGAGGGCCGAAACCGAAAAGTAATCATCTATTCTTTTATGCTTGTTTCAGATCAAAATTTCAAAAGCTGTGATAGACCTTGCCATGAACTAGATTGGCCAATGATTTGTAGAGTTAAATTGTATATTGAAATGTATCACACTGATAATCAGTAAGTATATGTATATAATAGCTGATACCTATTTTATTTTTTTATTATCACTAAGTTATAAGATTATATTGAATGCCTTTTGAGGAATGAAAATAGTCTAATTCTAATTTTATGGTAGGGAGAAAGGAGAAATCTTGCTTTATTGTAATAAATGATGATTGCATATCATAATACTTGATCTCATTCTTTGCATTATTCAGCATATTGTATATTGCTTCAAAATTCCTTTAGACTTTATCGGTTATTTTTATACTTATCTGGCCTCTTTAACTGTACATTATTAATTACCGTAATGTTATTTGCAGTATATGCCAAGATTGTAGAAGGAATTCTTCACATTCTTTACACCACTGTACAAATATTTTTTGTCAGTTGTCTGAAGAAAGTAATCCAAAGACTATAATAACAGCAAATCGACAAATTCCTGGACCACCAATACACGTATGCCAAAATGATATTTTAATTGTTGATGTAATTAATCGAATACCGGGAAAAAGTTTAACGATTCATTGGCGTGGCCAATCAAATCATGAAGCACCATTTATGGACGGAGTACCAATGGTTTGTGACTAACTCTCAAATTAATCCTTAATAGAATTAATTAATAAGCTGAAGAACATTGATTTTGTAGATAACTCAATGCCCAATTTCTAGTTATACAGTTTTTCAATATAAATTTCGAGCATCTCATTCGGGGACACATTTTTATCATGCTTTCACTGATTCCGATCGATCAAATGGCTTATTCGGTGCACTTGTTGTTCGAAAAGCTGATAAAATTGATCCACATAAAAAACTTTACGATTTTGATTTGAAAGAACACGTGATACTCATTTCTGAATGGCCAGGTAAGCACTTAACGATTGGCGCAATTATGAGGTCGTTCAACAATAGTCTATTGGCATCAATGAGATTGGTATTTTGTAGGATAGAATTTTGTGAAGGAGCCTAGTATACTGATTGTTGGAATTATTGTCGCAGTGAAGAATTGTTTAAAACATGCTCATTTGCTTCTGATAATTGTTTTAGGTGATTTTACCCATAGTCTTCCCATAGATAACGATCTCACCAAATCATTACTAATAAATGGAAAGGCACCAAGTGAATCAGGCTCAAGTCTTACAATCTATAATGTTGAACCAAGGAAACGGTATCGATTTAGAATTGCTTATACTAGTGGTCCGTCTGGTTGTCCAGTAACATTGTCTATTGACAATCATTTAATGAAAATTATTGAATTGGATGGTAATCCAACTAGTCCGTATGAAGTGAGTTCAGTGCAAATGTCAAAAGGTGAAAGATTAGATTTTGTTTTAAAATCTAATCAAAAATATGGAGCTCATTATTTAAACGTAAAGTAAGTGTACAAAATAGATATATTTAATTATAAAAGTATCTACAGAGAAAAGAGAGACCTAATCTGCAACTCTTATCAATACTTGATTCGATAAATTGATATTTTACTCATTGATCCAATGAGACTATTACAATGATGTTATATAATTTTTAAATGTTTATTTGTTTTCACAGATCACTTTGTGATGAAACTACAATAGAAGGTTTAGCAATAATAAATTACAAAAGCTCATCGAAATATAGTAATAAAACTTTACGACAAATCAATACTGAATTGAGTGATGCACGATTTTCCAGACATTTTGAAACTTCTCTCTGTCAATCACGGATTGATAAACTCTGTCTTGGTGATGTAAAATCATTGGAAAAAATCCCAAAAGATTTGCGAAATGAAGAGGTTGATAAAAAAGTCGTTTTAGAAATTGATTATAAATTTCGTGAGAAACATAGCAGCGATGGTGAGTTATTTTTGTAAAAAATACGTGGAAAAATCTTTGCACATCCAGACTTCGTTTTCAGATGGATTAACAGATTTACGAAAGAGAATTTATCAAATAAATAATTTAACATTTAGTTTCCCTTCATCGCCATTATTAACCCAACCTTATGATATTTCATCAACGCTCATTTGTAATGGAATTTCCATACCAGATAAATGTCAAAATGGAACTATATGTGAATGTGTTCATTTGGAAAGCATCCCTTTAGGAAATTCAGTGGAAATGTTCATAATTAATCAAGGTAGGTCGCTAGGTTAATTAAGTTGTAAGCAAGGAAGAAAGAGCTGTCTAGATCTTTATTGAATAATTGTTATTATTGTTTAGGTAGTTCTATTGCGAGAACATTATTTTTAGATTTAAATGATTGTGGGGTTGTGTATTTTTCCGACTCTCATGAGAGATCATAGTGTCCTCCAGATGTGATAATCTTATCTTTTTGATTATATTTTAGCCAAAGATGAAGAAGAGCATATTTTACATTTTCATGGCAATCATTTCTATGTTGTTGGATCTAAACAATTTGATTATTTGCTAAAGAAAAACGAAATTGAAGAAATGGATCAGCAGAATAAGCTGATTAAACGTAATTTAATTAATCCAATCAAAAAAGATACTATACGAATACCAAAATATGGTGTAGTTGTTTTAAGATTTTTGGCAAATAATCCAGGTAAATTCAAGAAAATATAGAATTGAAACGCTTCGAATTAATTCTTCAACATTTAATCTATAGGACTATGGATATTACGTGATGAAAAATCTCATGGCTGGACTAAAGGTATGGATTTAGTCTTTGAAATAGGTGAACGTAGTCAAATGGTATCCACGCCATCTAATTTTCCTACTTGCGGCAATTATATTGGACCTGATTTTTTCTTATTATAGAATCAAAGTGAATTACTATCTGTAGATATTTAGCTATATTTATATTCTGTGAATAAAATGACCTACGTGGATCAAATACTGCATAAGATTATTTTTCGTTTCGTCGTTGAGTTTTGGAATATTTGGCTGATTCGGAAAAATGACATTGAACAATTTCGTATAGGAAACAGACGTGGCAGTATTAATTCAGATCTATTCAAAGGATGAATGTCGCAAGTCAAATAGTATCCAGCGAGTTAAAAGTTTTAATTTGTACAATTTCAAATTTCAGATATGATTAATTATAAAGACGAAATCAGCAAATTTCCTTTACTTCCTGTTCTAGGTTCTACAAAATCAAATTTAATTCATCTTTTTCCTTATCGTACAACATGTTATTCAAGGATTATATTTTTTTTTATTTAATTTCAATTTTTGTCATATTATTAACATCATTAGCTACACGAAGTTCGAATACAAATTGTACAAAAAAACATACATAACCGTTAATCAATAAGGAAATTTTATCGGATTAAATCCCTCTCTTCGCCCGGCGTGTTCTGGAAAGCAAAAAAAAAGTAAACCCATTATTCTCTTTCAAATTAGATTAAAAAAAAAACAACAGAGAGTCAAATCATCATCAATTGTATAAAAGAGTGGAATTAATTATTGAAGTGAAACAGTTTTGAAAGAGACGTTGTGTCTCTCGCACTCGCACACACACTTCTGGCAAAGTTATTAAAGTGAATAATAATATCTAGTGTTGCAGGAAAATGTTGTTTTGGTGGGGTGTTATTTTCTGATAAATTGATAACATTGGATGAATGAATTTGAATTTGTGAGTATATTTTAATATATAGGGTGTTTGAAGATTTCATTTTTGCAACCCTCGATTCAGCTCAGAAAGATGCAGCTGGAACGAATGTTATTGAAATTGAACTAGTATTACACTACCTTTCACTATAGTTTTAATTAAATTTCATATAGAAAACACTCTAATTTTAATTACACCTAGATTCAATAAAATGATGTTTGGAATAATGTCTAAATTTCTAATTATTAATTCGACTGCTATTGCTAATGTCGATTATGGTCAGTAATTATCAAACAATAAGTATAGATATAATTAATCATTAATCATATTTCAATTTATAAATTTAAAATAATGCTGAAACAATCTATTGTACTTGAACGAAGTATTTCTTCAATTACAAAGAAGAAGAATCCATATTTTACTAAATAATTCATGTTCGTTTTCATCATCATAGTCATTACAAATACTCTATTAGTATAGTATTGCGTGGGCAAGTTAATGGAAGAATGAATAGTGGATAGACCTCTTGAATAGTAATTTTTCACACTCTAATTTTGACCATTTATTCCTTTATTTTTTTCGTTATTATTAAAAGGAA
The DNA here is from genome assembly GCA_949748235.1 of Platypus cylindrus. Taxonomy (NCBI): domain Eukaryota; kingdom Metazoa; phylum Arthropoda; class Insecta; order Coleoptera; family Curculionidae; genus Platypus; species Platypus cylindrus. The sequence continues at coordinate 7,003,546 of OX456489.1, read as the reverse complement.
CATGGAGGGAGACAACCTACGATAGTTATTGCTTATATTTAAGCTTTCATCAATGAATTAACAATACATTTTTCAAAAAATACGGTTCAATGAATTTTGATTTGATTTAAGAAAAATAAGAAAAGAAAAACTATCGAAAGGATCTATATTGTGTGCCAATATTAAGTTATAATTATTGATTGTTTTTTGTCTACGAAATATTTATCTTTTTGTTTTTTTTCTTTTTAATAATATTACCGTTTCCAATTTTTTATTTCTATTTAAAAATATCGAGTTTTTAAGCTACACTCTACTACTACCAACTACAACGGTGGTAGTGCTTCAAAAGGATCACTTTTCTCTGTTGCATATTGCATCAGATTTAATTTAAAAAGCATTTGCCGCGTCTGAACGTTATTTTTAAACAATAAGTGCATTCGTTGGACATCTTTTTAGAAATTTTGGATATAAAAGTATATTCAATAAAGTAAGTGAAAGTTAAATTTAAATTTTATTAAGTAATTAATGTTGGCATTAATTAGGGGACAGTATTAATTTAATTATGAATTAATCGCTTGATAAATATTCACACTAAATTAATAATTAAAATCTTCGCATTCACAAATCAAATTTTATCATAACCATGATTATAGGTTATGAATAAGAATATTCTTATATATAAAGAATAAGTCAAAACCGTATTAATTATAAAACACAGAAGATATTCATTAAATATTTAACTTTGGTTGATTTGATTTTAAATTATGTACACCTAGATTTTCTAGAAACTAGAATTTTCTCTCTTGTTAGAGAAACACAATGCAGAAATATTTTTCATGAAAATTGTCTTTCCTTCATGAAATTTGCCTTCACAATTTACATCTCTAGTGGATAAATGTGAAAATGGTGCACGAGGATTGACAATCACTGTCTAGCATTTTAAAACACCTGGGAAGTGTTAGGGAATTGTGCTATTTTGTTATTTTTAGCTAATATATTATTGCAAAATAGAGTTTTAGAATAAGCTAGATTAATTTGTGTTTAGAATATCTTATGATTACACAATGTAATCATAGTTATTGTAGAAGCGAACTTAATAATTTACTTTTAATATAGGAACACTGAAAAAATTATCTAGAAAAACGCTGCACATATCTTTCCATTTAAAGGAAATAAGTAATAGAATCTTATTCAGTAAAAGGGTTATAATTAAATGGAATTTACGGAATCCATTTAGTTAAGCTGAATTATGGCGGTTTAACATTCAATGTGTAATCCATAGTAATTATATATTATTATTATTTAAATTATCATGCCCTTGGCAGCAATGATTCGATTTGCACTTAAAATCACTTGGACCATTACATTTATGCACCGTAATTCAATCAATCTCATTGATCATTAATTATGAATCATTTCTTTTTCTCTTTTTCTATCTTCAGGTCCTCCATCTTTCATCTATTTATTTATTTATACGATACGTTTTAAATAAATGCAATCTGCTATACGCACTATAGCCTCATCAATATCCACCTTGGATACTTCCTTGGAAATTAATAAATTACAAGCACTATAGATACCTGGCCTGCCCTTCTAACCCTTTCTTTTTCTTGCTTGCAGCAGTCGCTGCTTGTTTCCTGTATTGTATAGTATATGCTTCCTCGGTCTGTTTTTGGAATAGAAGCAGATTTTATAGCTCGACGTCACATAGTAGTCGACCCGGCTTTTTCTTGCCAGTTTACTGTTGTTTGCTGATTAATAATTAATGAAGGAAATGATTATTTTATTTTTGAAAAGAAAATTTGCAAAAAGAATCTTTCCGTTCAAATGCGAAAGAATGTTTTAGATGAAGTAATTTAGAAAATGAAGTTATTCATGAATAATTTTGTCGTTTCATGAATGTATAAATTGTGATTTGCAATTAAAACCAGTTAACAAAGATTTCAGAATTTTTTTTTTTAAATATTAACAGAGAACTGCTTAAAACTGAATAGATCAAGATAGTATGAAAGTTTAATTAAAACAATCATTTACATTATTGATACTACACAGTATTGTTCAAAATAAAAAAAAATAATAATTAAAATTAATTGAAATTAATTGAAAAAATTGTCATCTGTTGATCTTTTTGATTGCATTTAAATACATACGAATATCATTATGAATTTTATACGAATTTTTTAGAAAATTCACTTTAATTTATTACATTTCTATATTTAAGTGCCGAACATTAAATATGAATATAAATTGTAGAAGATTTTTTTGAAGTAATTAATAAAACTGAAAGTTTATGGGAATATAATACGTATTTTAATTGGGTACTAATAACAGTTTCCTTCAAATTTTCGAATAAATTGATAATGCCAAAAATGAAGAGTATTAATTGAAAGTGATAATAATTAAAAAGTTGTAAATGCCTATTATTATTGAAAGGACCGCTAGTTTTTAATTTAGGTTTAAAATGAGTAGAAATACATTGAACTTAAACAAAATGAAAGTGTATAAATAGAAAGTTATTTTCAGCGTAATGTGTATATAATTAATACTTATAGTATTATTAAGTCTGGCTACTTTCCAGTTTCAAGGTACAAGACCAGTTGCAGAACATGTATACTGTACTTACAATGTATAGAGGTGATATTTTAAATTCTAGTGGAGAGCTATTGATATGATATTAAAGTAATATCTCTACATACAGATTATATTACGTATAACCTGTAACAAGAAATAAGGTTCAGGTAAATAATTACTCCTGTCATTACAGCTTTCAATGATTCAATAGTAAACTGTAATTCTCGTTTACAAAAATTTAAGTTCGACTCATATTTGCCCATCCGAGTAGGCTATGAAAATTTTCAATTTTGTTGAATTCTGTTCAAAAATGTCTATTGATCACATTGGGAATATTCCTTCTATAGTTAATAATTTCCAAGATATTTACCATTTAATAAAAACATATTTTTCAGTTTATTTCTACATATTTCAGTAACTTTAAGGTTTGTTTCCAATACGAAAACAACAATTTGCTTATAAAGTTTCACCTATTTAATTTTGTTAATTTAACCATTTTTTTCAAATTTAGCAGTAGAAAAGCTAATAGAAAATGTTAATCGTATATACACGCTTGGTAAATCTTATTTCTTGTTACAAACTGTACTATAATTTCTGGTTAGTTTGATTGTATTTCACTGTAAATTGATTTTATTGTACTTTTATCAGCATTTTTTTTGCATATACAATTTGAAATGTTCAATTGAATAATTCGCACTTTTAATTTTCAATTATTTTTTATGTAACAATAAAATTCTCTAAAATAACAATATAATAGTAATTGAATTTGCATGCGGAAATTATTAATTCTTTTTCATTACGATGGTGATACACACGGTCATAGATATGACGCATTATTCTTTGTTTTGCTATTTTTATTATTTCAAAAATTATTGCATAATTATAAAATTAAAGCAATTGGCTTAAATACTGCAATTTATTGAAACACATTTTTAATTCCTTATCTTATGAAACCTTATAAATGTGGTGAAAATTCGATTACAGAGGGTCTTAAATCGTTATTGAATAACACTAAAGTTTTATTATTTAAATAAAGTTCAACCCAAAAATTGATATTAATTGGATCAAAGTAAAAAAATGTCACTAGAAGCCCAAAGAAAATAAAGAGTTTGATAAATTCAATTATCGTATTTCAATCAGGCAATAACAAATTTAAATAAACAATTTATTAAATATTTTTTTTACTAGCCCACGACTACTTTCTGAATTATTCAAAACTATCTAATTTAATTTCATATTAATTCAGAATATAAAAAAAGACAATGGAAACAATGAACAATGGAAACACAAAATCAACATAGCTGAAAATGGCATTTGAATTAATTCATTCATTCATTATAAATATAATTTTTTGTTCACTTCAGTTGTGTCAACTTCCCCATTTTTTTTTTAAATTAAATATCCTTTTCAGAACATAATAAATTAACCTCTACACCAACACAAATTTTGCAAAAAGGAAATCTGCTTCTTCGTGTCCATCGTCTCCAGAAGCTATTTTAATTTTTAATTTTATATTATAATAAGTTTGTATATATACTTTTTGTTTCTTTGCAATTGTTTTTACTTTTTCATGTCATTCCGTATTTTTATTTCTGGTGATAGAAAATTAGATTTGTTTGTTTCGTTAAATTGAAATCATCAAAATTTTAACATTAAAACTAGTATAGAATAGTCATAAATCATTATTTCATGCATCGATTTCGATACTCCAATACGTGAAATAATAAATTGTAATTAAACAGTTAAAATAGAAATTAATGGAAATATACATCGCGATCCGATAGAAATAGCAGCTGTAATAATAATAATAATAATAATAGTAATTATTGTTACTATTATTTTGTATAATTGGAAATACATAAATTATTATATTTGTACTAGGGCTTAGTATTTTTTAAGCTACGGAATACATTCCATTTAGGATTATTTAATATTTGAATTTTATAACAGATCGATTTTTTTAGTTTTCTAATATTTACCGATATAATTTAATAGACTTTCAGTTTTTTAAACTAGACTATTTTCTTTGTTTTTTTCACTATTTAATTGAAGAACATATAAATCATTACTTATTTTTCGTATGATTTTTTTCTATACAATATAAAAGCAATTCCACTTCTATTGGGAATGTCGAAAATAGAAATTCAATAAATAAAATGAAGCTGATGTAGATGCAAGTTTGTTTATGTTGCCAAAAAATTGTATAAAAATAAAACAATAATATTAAATACATAATAATAATAACCAGTCGGTAATCCATTTAGCTAACAAGTCTAATGAGTGAAGTATTGTTCAATAAAATAAATATTAATTAATTCGGGTATTTGAATAAATCAGTTAAATGTGGAAAAAGTTCATTGGTGTGAAGAAGGATATGACGAAGGAATTGATGGCAATTTACGGTAAAAAGCAATTAGTTTATTTAAAAGAAACTGTTATTCAGCAGTCAGTTACTATCGCATGTTACTAGCTAGGTTGTGGCGACTGAAGGCTTTGCCAGTTACATTGGCCTCTGTTTGGCCCTGCTTGATTAAACTTATGTCAATATTTAGTTTGATATTAGGTTGAATCGAGATTATTCTATACTATACAAATTAGCTGATAACCGTATAAACAGTTACAAATGATAATCGGAATGAAACTCATCGTTTTTAGCAAAGACAGTGCCGCTGGTATTGTTATGATCATTCAGCTTTACTTGACCCCTACCTTAAATATAAAATGTGGGTCACGCGTGGCAATTTATAAACATTGCAATTGAATGTCGCGTCAAGCTTATTGTAAGACAAAAAAATGATTGGTGCGTATGGTGAAGTTGAGGAAATCGGTTTTTTTGCAGTATCGACTTCAATAATCATAAAAACTCAAGATTTAATAATCTGAAAAATTATTTCATTTTTTACGTAAACATAGGAAAAAAATACAGTCACACTCACTCCTATTTTTTATGGTATACGAAAAATATCCTTTATTAAGAATGGAGAAGACCCATTTAGAGTTGATTTACTGCGCCATTTTCCGTTAAAAATGTTTGTCCATTAAATACGGTTACAACTACGTTGGGGAAGTGCATAAATACGTCATGTACTCATTGTATAGGTATGCATAAATAATAATGGTTTTAAGGAAAATAAAATAGCAACAATTGTTACTATGTAAAACATAAAATGTTCGGGCGTACTTGTGATTTCAGTTCGATTTTTTTTTAGGCTAACTAATACGATCGACCCATCGTATTAGTTAGCCTATTTCTCTCGGATATTTCTTAGATGCAATAAATCAGAATTTTGTGGATATTTTCTAGAAATATAAGCAAATTGTTAATACATTCCTCGGGTCTGATGATTATACATATATGTATCATTCCGAATCAATTTTTTTGACATAAGTTAACAATCGTTTTCTTGTTTTTTTTCATGTTTTCTCCTATTTAACATTGTTAGTGACTACTTTTACTGATAAATAGTCTGATAATAGTCACATATACCTACCCACTTTAACATAACATCAAAATAACTAAGAAATGGAAAAATATACTTATAGGAAAAAAATCCAAAAATAAAAATAAGAAACAACATGCCATTGAAATTATTGTGCGGTTGGTGGTGACGGTGGTGGTGGTTATGTAATTGTGTGATACACGCAATAAAAACATTAATGATTTAAGTATGGCATATTGAAAAAAAAATTGGGATGGGAAATGCGTTTTCAAGCTTTTTGTTACATTTTTATATCATGTTTGTGTTACAGTAATTAATCACAAATTTATTATCACAAAAGGGATTATGTATGTATAGGTTTTCGGGAAGGTTATGCTATAAAATAAATGTTGATCATTTTGTTTTTTATCCTGCTATAGTATAGTTCAGAACAAAAAAAGATATAATAATAATTCGGTTTAGTTTGGAGCACTAGGCTTTTTTATTGGAAAAACAATTCTCATTTTTCGTTTTTATTTTATTCTATGCTGTTAAACGTATATCTACTGCTAACTAAAACACAAACAAAGCAGAAGTAAGAAAAAAAAAAACAGAAAAAGAAAAAAGGAAAAGAAAGAAAAACAACAGTTACGAGAACTTTGTTGGACCAATGTTCATTTTCCAGCCAATGCGCACCGTTGCTCTAAGTTTAACAATAATAAAAATGAAAGTGGGGGAAAGCCGTTCAGAATTTATTCGTCGTTATGCTGAAATTATTCTGAAAGTTGAACACAAACACAAAATTATATAAGTATTTTATATGGTAATACATAAATATAAATCATTTTAAACAATCAAAAAATTATTGATATTGTTTAACGAGTAGCGAAATAGAAGACATGTTTAGGTGAGCATGAACTATTGAAGCTGTCAATAAACGAGTACAGGAATTTAAATAACTTATTCACTGAAATCAAAAAATTTAAATAATTTCCAATCAATTTGCATTAAACAAATTTTGGTTGTCTTTTAATTATTGAAATTCAATTCTGTTGTTCTCTGCTCGCATTTTTTTGTTTTTTTTTGTTCTTGATTGGACATGTAATTTCGGTAATTATTTGTTACAATTGCTCTTTTGTCAATAGGATATTTTTTTGTTGTTCATTGTTTCCGAATAATAAATAGCAGCATTGCGTTCTCAGTATTTTCTGTACTTTTGTTACAACATGATGAAAATAATTGAATAATAATTGGATTAATTTGTTGTTATTTATTTATTTTGTTGACTATACGAGTAGCATTGTTCTAATAATAATTGGAACCACATGGAATTTAATTGATTCATTTGTATTGCATGCAAAATTAATTCGCAATAAAATAATGATTAATGTAAAACAAAGAGAAATCAGTATGGTATTCATCAGGCTGACCACAAACATATTTTTGAGCAAAAATTGTAATTAAACATAAATGTAAAAATTAAGTGAAATAGGTACCATTTGAATTATAAAAAGTTATATTGATAGCAAGGAAGTATTATTTTGTAATTGACAACAGGCTAAAAAATGGCATCAGAAGTAAATAAAGTTAGTTACAAACACATACAATATTCTTCACTATTAATCTTAATAAAAAATCATTTCCCATTTATTTCCTTCCAGACAAAATGTCAAATTGTGTTCTATTTCCTGAGGTGCAACAGGACCAACAAAAAAAAATCGAAATAAAACTGGGTCAAGAAGATGAAGAAGAAGAATGCAATGAATGCGATAGACAAAAATTGAATAGAAAATCTACTAAGAATAATATTTCAGTAACATATGAAATACCAGTTGAAGAAACACTCATTACGAATTGTAATAGTGATAATGATGATTCTGAAAGAGGTGGCTGGGGACACAAATTAGATTTTCTAATGACTTGTATAAGTTTATCAGTTGGTTTAGGCAACGTTTGGCGATTTCCTTATTTATGCTATAAAAACGGTGGAGGTAGGAACTGTATTTGATAAAATTCAATTATAGTAGTTTAACTTGTGAAAGTTGAACTTGTGGAAAATGTTAAATTAATCAATTAAATGCAAACGATTATTAATTTGATCTGTCCCATTTGTAGGAGCATTTCTAGTCACATACACCATATCAATGATTTTCTGTGGCATTCCATTATTTTTCCAAGAAGTAGCTGTTGGTCAGTATCTAGGATCCGGTGGAATGACGTTTGTGGCACATTTATGTCCTATTTTAAAAGGAGTGGGTTTCGCTACAATGACACTTGTTTTCCTATTAGATGTTTACTATTGCATTATCATTTCTTGGACGTTGTTTTATTTAATTAGTTTAATTGCTTCATTGCCAGAATTACCTTGGCAAAATTGCGGTAAGTTTGTTTTGATTTGATAAATTCGTTTTTTAATTAATTAGTATCTATGTCAACTAACTTATTTATAGAAGCCAAATGTGAACAAGTTTGTTTACTAAAGTTATTGGTGATAATCTAATGCATTGATCATTTTTCATTACAAATGTACGGAAAGCAATAGTATATTCTCTAATTTTAGTCTGCAACAGATCTAGTTCACTAAATTAATTTATATTGATACAATACACTAGAATTATAAGTACATAATACAGTATAAATTAGCAAATTTACATTCCCATTGATGATATTTACATTAATGAGGTACCTACTCATTATTCTAAAGCATTTACAGTTGACTAAGTTTATTACGATAGATAATTGCTAAATTATATATTCCGTGTTTTTTTAAAATTTATAGTCGACTCTATTTTCATATCATTTTAACGTTTTATTATTGAATAATTTCAAAACTCGGTCATTCTACAAAGTTTAGCTGGATATGTAAATTATACGCATTTTTTTTCGACGCCTTCTCAGTTCAAATTTCGTTTAATCCACGCACATATCTCTGGTTGAACGTAATCACAAATAAGTAGCTGAGAGCTATGAAAATAGTTTCATTTGATATATTATTTCATTTACGTTCAAAACAAATAAAAAAATTTATTATTTTATTAATTCATTTGCTCTAAGTTTCTGCTAAACTACGTAAAATTCTGGAAATAAAAAAAAATATTCCCCAAACAATTCTAGATTTTATGGTAGAATTTTATAAACTTTTTTTAGGTAATTGGTGGAATACTGTAAACTGTTTCACCCCCAATGGCGGTAATATAAGTTTAGAAAATAATACTAAATTTTCATCAGCTGTTGAAGAATTTTTCGAGTAAGTTATGTTGTGACTTGGGATGCTTGGAATTTAGATTATCAGCTGGTGTGTGTTTTATTTATGTATAAAGTTTGGGTAATAACGTTTATAAATATTCATCACAAGGAGCCTTTGGCGAGTATAAAAAAAGTATCAAAAGTACTTTTCTTCGAAATCAGATGACATTTCTCGAACTCATTAAACGATCACGGACTGATCAACATCACTTCCAGATGTTATAAATATTACTTTCCACTTGAATTTCTATCTCTTTATCTTTTAACCCATCGCTTAATTCGCTTAATAAAGTCCTTATCAATACCAGTCCATACTAATACTTTCTCTAAAGGGATACATTTCGTTTTATTTATGATCTCAATTCCAGACCAATTTCAATTTTAAATAATACGAAAATATGTCTACTTTATTCACTGTGCAAATACTGAATAAGAAATGTATCTACTAAAACCTTCGTTTGCAACCAATTGAAATTCATGGGTTTACTTTCCAAGTGGAATCCCGGATTTAAAAATAAAGTAGCTTATTTGCTGCTGATGCGCTCCTGCTTTTGCTTGGTGTTGTTTTTGTTCATTTTTGTTGTTTCTATATTATGAAAATGTAATTTTTTTCCATTTGTGTTTTTTGGTTAACAATTCAATTTAGAATTTTAAATGTTTGGATAAAGGAATGAAATTATCTTCTTTTTATAATTGTAAAAGATTATTATTATTGGTAATTTCAGATATAAAGTATTGGGTATAACAAGTGGCATAGAAGAAATTGGAGGCATAAAATGGAGCTTATTTGTTTGTTTAGTGATGGGTTGGATAATTATTTATTTAATCATTCGAAAGGGTTTACACCAAAGCGGAAAGGTAGGAACGAGTCTGATTAATTATCGGAGCACGATCTAATTACCTATAGCTAAATATAACCAAACGGGTTCTAAATGCTTTTTAGCTTAACTGATTAACAACCATAAATAAATATTCAGAATAACATTTAAATGTAATGTAAACGTTATCATAAATCAAAAAAGTGCATTTGCACTCTTAAATAATGAGCAAAGTGATTTGTCTAGAAATAATCTTAATTAATTTCAAAAATAGATTCTAAAATACAGATAAATAAGCTTAACATCTCTAATGTATAAACCAAAAACAGCTCTAACATCAACAGGCTATACTCATTAGTCTCTAATCCCACAACCCCTACTACTATAAGCGGCCGGTAAATTCTCATTTGGTGCTTGTATTAAATTTCTCACAAAATGCAATTTTGGAGGTGTTGCATCAAATCCACCAAAATTTGGGTCATGAGATTTATTTTTAACTTCTCTCAAATTTTTGTTGATTAATTATGAATGTCGATTCAATTTTCAATTTCATGACTAAAGGTGGCATTTACTAAAATCGATTGAACTTTGATGCTAAATTTAACTAGCGATTAGGTTAATCGGTTAAGATAAATAAAAACAGTTCAATTACTAATATCATTGTAAAGTAACCCGGGATTTATTGATTAGCTTATTAAATTATAGAGAAGTTCCGCAAGGTTAAATCCAGTCTAATTGACTGTCTCCTAGAGACTTGGCTCTGTAGACTAAACTGAAATAAAATAATCATTCAACATTTAACTTTCCTCAAAGACTTAGTTTTTTAAAGTAACTTTCGTCAAACCTAAAAGCTTTAATTTTCTCTTTTTTTTCAATAGGTAATATGGTTTACGGCCTTATCACCTTACGTAATTCTTTTAATAATGTTAATACGTTCTGTAACATTAGAAGGTGCTACTGAAGGTTTATATTATTACGTTGTTCCCCGTTGGGAAGCTTTATTAACTCCTGGTCCATGGATGGATGGTGCATCCCAGATTTTCTTCGCTTATAGTATAGGTTGTGGAGCATTGCCAGCATTAGGATCTTATAACAAGTTTCACCACAATACCTACAAGTAAGTTTTTGTCAGGCAGACAGGCAAGCAAGCAACTTGGGGCTAGGCCAGGCAACATTTCCATTAAAGTTTTAAAGGGTTTTAGTTGGAGGAATGATTTCATGCGCTGCGAGCGTTCTATTTATTTATATACACGAAAAGCTTTAGAGATTTGCACGTTGTTGTACTAAAAGGGGAGAAGTTTATGTTTTCTATGTGTGGTTTTATAACTAGTCGAAATCAAATATGCAATTTGAAAATATTATAAAAGAGGAATGAGCAAAGAAAGTATGAACAAATAATGCACATTTCCGTTTCATTTTCAACAGGAAATGAACACAATGAAGTTTTGAAAAAAGCAAAATCCATTATTTTGTCCCTCGTAAAATAACTAGAATATGAATTAATTATATAAAAAAATAAAATGTTCGACATTCGCTCAGCATGCGCAAGTTGAGCATATAGGTTTAGCCATTATCTGCAGGGAATAAACTCAGAGAAAATATATTCAATAAAGCAGAGTAGCATCCGTTTCCAGCAGGAAACAAATTTGACAAAATAATGTAGAATATAAATGGATTCGAATCCATATACATACATATTTATAAGAGGTAACGTTCAGAATGGAAAAGTAAACTCCTACGTTAATTTTTATTTTTTTACAATTCTATTTTGTGGTTTGTGATGATCTTTTTCATATAACTCTGCTATTCTGTATACTCATTAATTTTACGGGAAATTTAGTTGGTCGGTACATGCAATAGTCCAAGTCTCCATATAAATTTACGGTCTCATTTTTAATTAAAAGTTTACATCTCTGGTGCTTGTCACGAAATAAGAGAAACACATGTTTATTACATACATACTCGTTACGTAAAACTACAACTCATTTTCTTTTCCGCAGAGATGCAATTATAACATGCATTGTAAACACTTTAACATCAATTTTGGCTGGTATTGTAACATTTAGTATATTGGGTCATTTGGCACATGAACAAAACGTTGAAGTGAGAGATGTTGTGAACAGTGGCCCTGGATTGGTTTTCCTAACATATCCAGAAGTGGTTTTGAAAATTCCTGGAGCACCATTTTGGGCTATTGCATTTTTCATAATGTTATTGGTAAACGGAGAGATATTGTTAATTAGCATATTATATTTATTTACCATTCTTTTAACTGTATAGATACTAGGTGTAGATAGTGCATTTTGTTTAGTTGAAGCATTTATTACTGGAGTAGTTGATAACTGGTCGAGTTATCTAAGACCTAAAAGAGAATTGTTTACAACAATCGTCTGTATAATAATGTTCGTACTAGGACTGCCAATGGTTACAGAGGTAAATAAAATTTATTCTGTAAGGAAAGAGAATGAAAAGGTCGAAAAACTTTTATTGTAATCGCAATGCGCGAACAAGAACGCCTATACAAAACATATACGAGAACACATATTTACATATTTATGAATGAAACAAAAGTTTTCACATTTATCCTGCAGGCAGGCATGTATATTTTCCAAATAATGGACTATTATTCAGCTAGCGGGATGTCTCTCTTGTGGATATGTTTTTTCCAAACTGTTGCCATATCTTGGGTATTTGGTGTCGACAAGCTAAGCGATTGTATTGAACAAATGATGGGCCGCAAACCAAATGTATTTTGGAGATTTTGTTGGAAATACAGTGCTCCAACAGTCATTGCTGTAAGTATCGCGATGAGATAATATTATTTCTTCCTGTTTTATGACTACCAAGAGAATGAAAAAATTTCATTAATTAAGATTCAATGGTTGTTTTTATAGCCAATTACTTTTTATGCTTTTATTTTAACGATGCGCGTTAGTTAATTTATTTTTATTAAGTTACGCAATTTTTGGGGTGGAAAGAGGGTAACTGCGAAAATGAACTATGTATGTGACGAATAAAAGGGCAGATATGGTGTGACCTTAATAATTATATTGATTAATAGTAACAAGTGAATAAATTTCATGGAATACATTAAAAATTAAATCTAAAACGAAGGCTTTAAATTATGTACGTATGGAAATTTTCTGAGTAAAATGAATGTGGCGAATTGAAAGTTTCATTAAATCATGAAATTATAGAAAAATATGCGATTCAATTTTTTTTGCAAATTGCATTACGTTTCCATCATCTCTGTATAATGTCAACTTCATTAACACTAGGTACTTTGTTATTTTCATTATCGTTCTAACTGAAACAATTTAGAATCTCATCAAAAATAAAGAGAACAAAGAAAAAAAATCAAATTTTAGTTTAAAACTTTTATTATCATCTCATCATAACCCATTTTCTTTTTTAACTTCAAATTTCTCCTAAAACACTCTTAATGTCAGTATCATCATCACCAACTAAAACAACAGCACTAAAAAATAAACAACAATTTACTTGTTGTATTCTTAATAGGATTTTCACTATTACAGATAATATTCGTGGGACACGTTATAGAGTATGAAACCCTCCATTATGGTGAATACAAATTCCCGCTTTGGGCTAATATCCTTGGAATGGGAATTAGTTTTTCCTCGATGATATGGATCCCCGTTTATGCTGTATATTATGTTTTGTCTCAACCAAAATCTATTTGGAAGGTAAGTAAGTTTTCATACATATATATATATTTAGGTGGGGCTTGTTAGAATCCTCTACTGTAGAAGGATTCAAAATGAACAGCTTTCGGATAAATCGAAATTATAATGGAAATTAATTGATTGACGTTTAATCTCTAAGGAGCTACTTGAATTGGGCAGTAATTGGATTGGTTTTATGATTTCTAAAAAAAGTTGATGCTAATTAATTAGCGGCAATACAAGGGAATGTAATCAATAATTTCAATTTAATAATTTCCATTTCGGTTATTTAAAAAAAATTTTAATTACATTCTTGTTTCACGTCTATTTATACATATATATAAAACTCGACGCAAGCGAAAATTAGACAACAGACATTTTTCGCAAAATATAAAACAAAAGTTAGATTATCTTTCCGCCAAAAATAACAGCAGTAAAAAAGAAGGAAGAAGAAAAGACTAAATTTATGATCATAATATTCTTTGTGTAAATACGGTAAAAAGATTTATTATTTTAGTTAACGAAACGAAAAATTGCGGCTGAAAGTGTTTTTATTAAAAGTTGCTGTTACATCAAACAATATAATATGTACACATAAAGCATGTGTCACATACATACATGCACCCTTAGGCTTATAATTATTGTTATTTTGATTCCGGACCAAGTCATAGATTATAAATATCAGATGGCACACCAATTTTCAGAACGTAAAGCTAAGGCTGTGGGTTAGGTAAACGAGATCGTCGCTTTCTACTTTGTTATATGTAATTCTGAGTTTAAGCTGTACTTACGTCACAACTGTCCAAATCTAATTGGGCGTGGTGTCGCACGCCAACTCACTGCTTCCCCCAAATGCAATTAGACTAATTCAGCATCATCCAGCTTAAAATTGAATGTAAAAAAAAGCTTTTTCTCTATTATTCCACAATTAAACTAATTGATTGTTTTTAAACAATGTTTTGTATACGTATTTGCGAAATTTAATTTAAAATACAGTCATTGATTTATAGTTTTTTTTTTGTTTTTTAGAATTTTAAAAACGGTATCGTGCCTTTAATAAAACAAAGAAAAATATCGATATGCGATCGTACAACTGGGGAAGCAATCAACCAAAGCAGCGTTGGATTAATAACTCCAGCGCAATCGTTTATTCAAAATGAGTTGGAGAAAAATACTTAATTAACAATTTTATAAAATTGCCATTTTCTGTTTAAGGGGAAAAAGGACCAAAACTTGACTTTTCCTTAGTATAATTACGAAAAAATTAAATATTTATCACTGAATAATTTTTATTTTCAAAAAGAGAAAAGAGATATATTTTTGTTTATAAGTATTGTATTTTGATTAAGAACTATTAAGTTACATGTTAAATTCCTACTACATATACATAGGTAATAGTTAACTACTAATTAATAATTAAGTAATAAATATGTAGCCATTGTCATTAGATGCTATTTCACTTGTTAAAAAAAGAGGATTTAAGTATATTTATAAAAAAAAATTGAGAAAGAAGGTTTTAATGCACCTGTTGGAATTTATGATAACATAAGACAAGATGCTAAGCTTAATGAAGCGATTACATACATATTAATAGAGCAATTCATATTTTATGGTTTTATTAAGATTTTTATTATTGACTGTACTACTATGTCATTTTACTTACTGCAAAATGCCTCTCGTGACATTATCTTATTATACATATTAGCGTAGCATTGAGATAATCCAGATATTCTCATCAACTAGGTCGTCAAATGGCCGTCTAAATTTATAATGGATGTAATCGAATACTTGTATAACTAGGCAACTTTTAGATCACATAAATTTTATTTGCTAATAGATATTTCTGGCTGTGTTTTACGAAAATGTATTTAAATAATAATAATTAATTTATTAATGTTGTCTTAACCTACGTACTATATTTTTATAGTCTGATTTTAGGTAAATTTAGAGGGTTTATTCATTTAGTCCTACAAATTATTGTTAATTAAGGAAATTAGGAAAAAACAATTTTAGAATTTTGATAATATTAGATGAATAAATAATAAATAATAATTTAAGTCTATTAAAAAGTTTACATGAATCCTTAATTCCACGTCCAGAATATCTACAATCAATCGATAATATTAATATGCAGCTCTCCGTCAATTGTCTAAAAGTTTTCCCATTTCATGACAAAGGGAAAAATCCAATTTCTGTAACTCAAAGAAATGGCATAGCTTCTCCTATACTTGATTAATTTCAAAGATGTACTGAAGGGCCGCCTATTTGTGGCAAGTATATTTTAATAACACCAGTGCATAGCAGATTGTGCTGGATGAACAAAGCATCACTGCAGCTTTGAAATGAGTGTCCAAAATCTCCGTAGGAAAAGATATTGTAGGAAACAGGCTTTAATAGAATAATAAAACAATCCGCTCAAAGTCTCCATTTACTTACCAAGAGGTCAGTCATTTTTAAACAATATTGATTCTAATGAAACTCATCACTATTCTATAGGTCTTTATAAAATATATCTTTAATAAAATATTTTTCTTCATATCTCTCTCTGCTCTTGTTCTTTTTATGTATTACGCAAAGAAATGTGTTAATCAGAAAATTTTTTTCAGATTTTCTATCTCGCATGATTTGTCATTAATTTGTTTCATTCATTTTTCCATTCATTGAACGAAATAATAAAAATAATAATAACAAAAAAAAAATGGGGAACGAAATGGACGTGATATTAAAACTAATGGTATTTTCCAGCCAGTTGCCAAATGAATCTAAAAGAGATATAAATCTTTGCTCGTTAAAAGTCACCATTTATTCTGAACACGAAGCCTTATAGGTATTATAGGCCTGTGCACTGTGTAGTAGTAGTATAAAGGTTAACATTTCGAGGGATGAATCTCAACAAAAAAATAGAAAAAGGAGAAAGTAGCAAAAATGGCCATTCATAAAAGTTATTTGGTGTCCGGATGTTATTTTTAGAATAGAGATGAGAGACAAATAAAATTTGTTATTTTTGGCATTCGCCTGTTGTATAAATCGAATATAACTCAAATATTATATGGTTGAGTTATCGCAGCCATTATTCTTTTTTTTTGTCCTTCTTTTAAGCAATTAGTTCCTTGACAAAAAACGGTGGCCCCTTAATTGCTTACAATACCATTAAAAAAATTTACCCTTCGCTCTTATCTTCATAGTAAGAATTATAGCAAAAAATCCCACATTTTCAGTTACTGATGGTTAATTGAAGCACAATTACAAGCCTGAAACAAAATAAACTAGCCGTCGTTAGTAAAGATGGTGCAAGGGAATTTTGTCTTTATTTATCTTTTCTTCATGCACCTGGAAAATGCTTTTTTCGTTTAATGCGAATTACCTCGCTTTGTACTCGACTAGAATTTCAAATAATAATCAATCTCTCTCGAAACGCGACCAGCCATCCAAGATTCCGCCATCCATACCTTGCTCTGCTAACTTTTTAGTAAATCGAGTTTTGATTAAAAGCGTCAGCTTTCATCTTTTCCACATTAAATGGAAAATTTAAAAGTTGCAAAACTTATTAATTTTGGTAGCATGAAGTCAGCAGTTAAATTGGTTAAATGAAAGATAATGAATGATAAACTAAAATGGAATTATATAGTTTCATTTTCCATTTTTAGTTTCTCGTTCGTTGCAGTGGTGGTTATTGCAAAGAAAATTAATTAGTCGTTTTCTTAATAGTAGCAGCTAATAATTTGGATTAAATTGTCGGCAAATAAAAAAAGAAAAAAAAATTAAACCCATTAAATTTGGGAACATAAAGCAAATACTATAAAGGAATAAAATACGGGGGCGAATTGACTGGCCCTCTAAGGAATATAAAACGGTTTCCACGTGGCAAAAGAAATATTGTCAGTTGTTGACTATATAATGTAAGTGAATGCTAGTTATATTTGTTTCTCTATACGGAAATTCGACTCCAATATACTTATAATCTTTTGTTTGTTTTTTTATTCGTGGCATCTACAATATTAAGCCAGTAAACATGGCTGTGCTCTGTGCATAACTTGTGTAGAGCTGTATAATACTATTTTATTTCACTTGCCCAATGTGGAACGTATGTTTCATTCCCATGTGGATTCTCATTCAATGTGAAAAACTGGAACGATTTATTGAAATTTTTAATAAGAAAAATCTACAAATCTTCTCCTGGGAGTTTACCTCTGCCTAACCATATTATCCACATACATACACACACACACATAAGCATATACCCATCTCATCGATAGGAAAACAAAAATAATTGCCTTTTCATCGATCGGGAAACTGGGATACGTGACACGAACACGTAATTTGTTTTAAATTTCAGAGTAGTAGGTAATATTATTGGACATTTTTACTAGAGTATGGCAGGAGCAAAAAGAAGCAAATGACGACCAGGAAACCTTTAGCTTCGATTTAATAAAGAAAAAAGGTGTACGGGACAATTCTTTTTATAAACAATATTTTTTCGATTTGTGTAAATTCTCAAATTTTAAATTAGTTTTGGAATAGTTTCTATTAAATTTCATTTTGTACCAGTTCCATATTTGTATGATTGATCTTAATTTAATATGTAAGAATACCGACTTATAATTTGATATTCCTAACAAATTAAGAATAAACGAATAGAATAAATATATCATTAAAATCGATATTTATCGTAACTGCATTCTAAATGACGAGAAAGAAGACAATTTTAATTTTCCATTTGGAATAAGCTCACGACATTTAAAGCTTCGAACATAATATGTATGGTCTATATACGTATGTTCTAAACTATTATCGTAGCGCTCATAATTTATAAATTGATGATACGTTTTTTTTTGTAATTTTTCTTAATTAAACGGAAAACAACAACTACAGATATAATGTATTTATCGTTCGCTTTTTGTATTCTATATTCTTGTTTCTACTTTTTTATTTTTTACATTGTTACTGACAAAAAAAAACAAAAAGTAGAGTAATGACAATTGAAATTGTGCGAGTGAGCTAAACAAACAAACATGAACTGAAATACTAAATTGAATTTTTATTCTTTCTGTTGTTTAAACTAAATTGAAATACTAAAATGGGCATTATTCCAACAAGTTGACATACATATATGAATGTACGTGGAGCGAGAATACACCTAGATACTTCCCACTCACTCTCTCACCCTCCATGTTTGTATTTTTGAAATTAGATTGAATGATGCATGCTTGTGACTATTTTTGTCGAGTAATAGAGTTACAAAAAGTAATTTTCTCTCAAAAGTTGCAATGACTGTAAGATGAATTTTTGCTTAAAAGAAGCCGGCTGCACCTAATTGATGTTACTACTACAAATCAGAAATAGCCATACATACTAATAGTATGTTATACAAAGATTAAAGAACACGTTTAGCATAAATAACACATTTATTTTTTTGTCCTGTTATTGGTTAAGAAAAACAATTACAAATACTTTTCACACAATCAATTGTTAATTCCTATCAACGAATTGCAACGAGTCACTTCGAAAGACAATTTTGCTAAAAATATAATAAAATCAATAGAGTATCATTGATCAATATATCAGTGGATTAGAATAAATCCAAACAATTTGAAATTCAGCCAAAGTGAGACAATTCAATAAAAAAGCGGAATGACAAATTGGAGCAAATCGATAATAATAAATAGGGAATGACATATAAATATTCCGAAATAGGAAATAAATAAAATATCCGAGATATTTCCCGATGATTTTTGATTTTCTGCATAAATTACATATAAATAATGTCATATTCTATAAATCATTCTGTCATTTGCTCGACATATCAATCAAATAAGCAAAAGAGATATATCAATTTAAATATAAAAACTACACTGACGGAAATAAGGGAAAACACTTAATTTCAACAGGAAAATAATCAATTAAAAGAAATTTGAAGTGTTCGTCAGTAAAAACAGTTGCAGCAAATTACAATAGTGATTTCGAATTCTCACATTTCATTTGCAAATGTTGCAAATCTGTCATTCAAATGGAAAGTCTTAATTAAACGATTGATTAAAATATCAAACGAGTGGACGAAATGTTAATTGATATGTAGTGAGAAAATCGATGAAAATGAGAGAAAATCTAAGATAGTGTTTTAGAGAAACAAAGCGAATATATATCAATTAAAAGAGGGTAAGGAGGGTAAGATAGAAAGAGAGCGAGAAAGCAAAACATGCCAATTTATTCTCAAATGACAGTTGCATACAGATTATACCTCAGAGTAAACTATGTATGTACCTAATATGTTGGTGAATTGTTACTAGAAACGTAGAATTATTGAAGAGGAGGAGGAATAAGTATGAGGATGATTACGTCGAGAAAGCGAAATTTCGTCGTACAGAATCACTGATTAGAAATTGGACAACGTAACGAATGGCAAAAGGTTAAAACACCAACAAAAAAATCTTTGTTTTACGTGTGGCTTGTAATTTTAGAGTCCAATCCTAATCAGTAATTTGATGTATTTTGGATATACCTTGTTTAAGGAGAATCTTATTTGACGTCACGAATTAGTTTTACTTAAACGTATTGTGCATGGCTGATGTATTCACATTATCGAGGTGATATGAAACCAAAATATGTACATAAACGTCATTTTCATATTTGTATTTCAATTGAATTTTTCGTTTTATATCTAGTCATATAAGAGTCAAACAATTTCTTCTTATTTTTCTCATGAAAATTCAGTTAAAAATTTTTCCACTCGATATTTTCCATTCGAGTTTTAACAATAAAAACTTATATTCCTTCTTTTTGGAGACTTTATAATATAATAATACTATTATATAAAGGTAAAGTACAAAACCCAAGATTTGATTCGTTTCTTGGTCTGGCTACAAGCTACAAGTGTGTTCTTTTTTCGTATTATTATGCGAATCGATTCTCTATCGTCATTGTAACCTTAGCTGTCGTCACTTCTCCTCTTCCTCCTTCTTCTACTCTACAATTTATTTATTATTTGGGTCAAATGTTGGTTTCCTTTTTCCGCAAAATTTACATATATATAGTTAAAGTGATTTCCATGAACGTTTCTTGATTGTTAAAATGGTAAAAGGTGAAAATCGATGATGAAGCGTTTGCTTAAGAAAAAGGAAATATTTTAAACGTATGGTCTAATGAAGTGCATATTTGCATATATTGGGAGCAAGGTAAATGGAATGATTGGAAGGGAGGGATACGTTAGTTATTATTAGGGAAATTTTGTTTGGTCTTTTAATTTGAAATTATTAGAATACTATACAGAGGTATAGTAAATAAGTTGGTTTCGCAAGTTGAATTTAAAGTTACAATTTTCGTTAAATTTCATAATAGAAATATATCTTCTTTAGACACTTTAGCAAATTGACTATTTTATAATTCATACATCACATTTAACAAACTTCTCTTACAATCATTCATTAATAATCTTTTTCCTTTTGTATGTCTAGTTCTTCTCTAACGATCTCCTTTTTCAATCTACTTAAAAATCTGAGTAAGTTTATCTCTTTTTTTTTCGACTCCTTACTTTTTAGAGCTGAACATTGCGCTTCTAATTTATACACTCTGGGGATGTTTTTCTTTTGGTTTATTTTATCCTGTATTACTTTCTCTTCTTCTTTTTTCTTCCCCTCGACTCATTTTTTTTCCAAGTTTTTAGAAGAATGGTAGTACTATATATATATATGACGCTATATTATCGAAAGTCTACAGGGTAGTTATTTATTAAAGCAGTTTGTGAAACAAGTAGGTGGTTTTTGTTAGGCTTGATTTTTTATTGTTTACTTAAAGGAAGTTTTGTGTTTTATTACCGTAGTTTTACTTTCTAATAAAATACTTTTTTATTGATGAATTAAAAGTTTAGTAACTACGTTACGGGGTGGATTCTCTTCACATTGATAGATGTATAACTGGTATAACATGCATGATAGGCGTTATCTATCGAAATTCGTGTGTGGAGTGCCATGTCATTATTATGGAACAGTGTTTCAAGACCTAAACGGATTATTAGACATACAAGAGCCACTTCTGGTAGCACCTTTTATTTGAACGTCACATCCTGATCTCACGTACCAATATCAGAGCTTATACTGGCGACTGTTCTAGATTAAAATGACCACGGGGGCATCGTAATTGAGCTTTGATAATCGGCAACCATCTTGGATTTGGTATCTGAATCCGCTTTATTTATCAACTCCGCAAATAGACTCCTAATGAAAATCGAATCACATAAAAAATACGGTGCAAAACGTAAACATTCGTTTCACCTATATCTTTAATTACGTATAAAAAAAACTTGACACTAAATAAAAGGAGGGCACATACCAAATTAACTACTTTTAGACTATTGTCAAGGGAAATTAACTAAAACAGCTAATGTAAATTTATAGCTGTTGAAACTGGTCCTAAAATTTATGGTAGTATAATTAAGTGGCAGCAAAGATTAAAATTGTTTTTTTTGGGTGGTATTTAACCATGTCGTTCTCTTAACTATATACCTATAGGAATATTAATTTGTTTCAATTTTCGTTATTCGCCAATAAAAAATTTGTTAAGTTTTGTGAGTAATAAATTCTGAGGAACATCGTTCTCGAAGAGAATAATTCGACTGAAAATCCAATATGTGGGATTGGAATTGGCTGTAGTAATGAATGAATGAATGAAATTTTGTGTAAACATTGTTGGCAAGAGGCAATATGCGAATAAGAAAATATTTTGTTAAACGGTAAATATTTTATTACGTATTTCATGTTTATTTAGGCTGAAATACTTTATTGATTTATGAGAAAAACAAAGCTTTACACATTGTGTGAGTATTCTAATATGCACATTTTGCCCAAGTATGATATATTTCCTTCATAATTTATCATTACATGACATGCATTTTTTATTTCCGTTTCCCCTTGTTAATTTGTTATCTTTAAACTATTTGTCTAAATTATAAAAATATTAATCGTTATATTCAGCGATATTTAATTTAATTTATTTTTATTTATTCTTGTTTTTTAATAATAGAATTTATTATGAAAACAATTTTATTAAGTGGTAAAGTTTCTTCTTGCTTAATTATTCTTTCCCCGCCAAATGTTTTATCGCTCATATTTCCACTACTTCGTAAATTTTCGCTTTTAATCTTTTAGCTGGCAACTTAATTTGCATCAAGAAAATCATTAAATCAACCGCCTACCACTTGATACATTGCTGAATAGGTGCATATAATAATATTTTAATAATAATTTTCAAACCACCTTTATACATATTATTAAAATCTATCTTACAATAAAGGTTATTAAATACATAGTGTTACATATAAGTAATAAATAATGTTGGGAACTTAAAAGCATTTCTGAGATGGAAAATTGATACATTATTCTACATTTAAGCAATAATGATAATGGTAATATGAAAGTTGACTAATGCGTAATGATAAATTCGAAATATTGTATTACTGAATGTAATGTCTATTTAAATTCATGAAAAACGCAATAATTACAACTGTAAATAATTGTATAAGTATCATTTACAAACTGTAGTAGAACTGAACCACTTTTCATTGCTAGCGTTAAGTAAACTCCATACTACTAGTTACAAGCCAAAATCAAAAAACAATCTACTCACAAAATTCCTTATGCAGCTCGAGAATAAACACTAATGTCAGTGTAAATGCACCTTTATTAGTGCAGACCAGGAAACAATATGCTTTTAAAGCTACCTCAGATATGACTGCTTTATTATAAGATTCCAAACTAAAGATGCGCGATGGCATAAAATTGGTCATAGAAAATAGAAACCGTCGTGCGCCGATTTAGTTACAATTGTGTCAAATTAGGCGGGCTTTAAAGTACGATTTTTCGTATAGTACGTTTGAAACCTACAACTGTGTTATTATACTGTGAAGAAAAAAGTCAGTACAATGTTTTTCATATAAATAACTATCCCTATTAGATTCTTTGATGAATAAAAACATTATTTTCATATTACAATTTCAATTATTGCAAAATTTGGGAATACGAAACAGTTTTTTTCAAAATGTTTTGAAAATTATTAATATTTTGTAATGTTGCTTTAAACTAACCATTCCCAGTCTCTATTCATTCCTATTCCAGAACCACATTCTGAAAGGATGCCATTTTGTTACTCTACGAATCAGAATTCTGAGTATGTAGGCGTCAAGGCGCCAGCTACATGTGCATAGGCAAGGTTGGTATTGACCGAATGGCATTTGGTAGCGTCCCCGCAACGAATTCGGGCGCTGGCGTCGCCTAGCGCTACGGCGCTATGCTTCAGTCAGCGCCCACCGTGTGCGGAGGGTCTTTCATTCTTTGTTTCATTGTATAAAGAGTGTGCTAGGAATTACGCGTGAATAATTTTTAATATTTTGGGTAAGTATATTTTTTAGAATAGTTTTAGAATTTACAAAAAAACAATTTTTAGTGCATAATTTTTAGAAAAATAATGAATAATTGGAATTAAGATTTCGACTAGGTAAATAAGTAAAAAACTTAATGAAATAAATATATGAAGTTTAACGTTAGATAGAGAAGAAATTCAGATATTTGGCGCGCAAATTTTTACTCCACGCTAAATTTAATAATTAATATAAAACTGAATGCACTATTAATATATTCTGGGCATTATTTCCTATATAATGTTCCCCACATAATGCTATATAAATTTTAGTATTATCTTTTCCTAGCATTTTGCTGTGGTATAGGAAATCTGGGCAAGTACAACAGGTTTGTATCAAACTTTAAGGCATGAGATAAAAAATCGTTGCGGTTTAAAGGGTATTATTGGGTTTTTATGGGATCTGATGGTAATAACATTTGCGGTTTTATGAACTCAGGTATACGCATAAGTAGTAGCACTGTACGCCCTATTTTATTATACCCATATTCATGTACCTACATATATTCACAGTTATTTGATATAGATTGAAAGGGTGTCGCTCTCCGTCATTTGTGAATCCACCCTCGTCAAAAAAAGACATTTGTCCTAACACAACCGATTGGTAATAGAAGGGCAAAAAGGAAATAATAAACATTTTATTACGTATGTATAAATAAATGAAGAATCTTTTTTTCTTTTATGTAGTGTAATTTGTGTATAAGTATAGATATGTGCATGATGCCACCTTTGCTTCTCTGCCCTACTGGAACTATTTTAGCGGAAATTGGGTCAGCCATAGCTAATAAAAATGTATATTTTAGAGATGGAAAAGCTTTTTGGCGAGCATTAAATACTCAAATTTGAATTAAAAATAATTGTTTAAAGACAAACGTATTAAAAGGGAAACAGGATTTCCTTTACGCAGTCTGGTTGACTTAATATCTTTCAGCCTAGCTATAGAATGATTGATCACTAGCCAAATCATTGACTAATATATTTTGCACATTTATGCAGAAATTATTGGATGTTCAGTTCAATCTTTCAATTAGTAATGTGAATTATTGACATTCACCCAGCTTATTTTATTGGAATTTAATGTTTGGTCAGTTTATTTGACAAGTGTTCTTCAAATAGCAGACACTAATAGTTATTGATTTAATATATTCATTTGAATTAATTGAATTTTTAAAAAAACACATTGAAAATTACTTATATCTTCAATATTGATTGAAATTAATTATGGTGAATTGTTTTCGGAAAATTGGATTCAGTGAATTTCTAATTCCCATGAATATTCTGTCTTTCTAATAAATCAACTGTTACTGTTGACTGTTATTATTGTTGTATTAATTAGCTGGTAAAGTTTGTTGTAAACCGGGACATCTGTGGCTGATTTATTGTAGAAAGTTTTAATTACTGTATGAATGAATTCGGATTGTTTGTAGGTATAAGGAAAATATGTATATTAACTACAGACAAACTTCTCTAATAACTGGACATTTTTTTGGCTGAGTGCCAAATCATTAAATCGGAATTAAATTTCTGTTAATCGAATTATTTTCGAATATTACAAAACTCTTATATTCGATTTAAATTCGTGTATCTTTGCTCTTAATATGTATACTTTTATGGGGCTAAGCGTAAATACGAAATTTTTAAAGTATACAATGGTAAAATTCAATTAAAACTTTTCTATTTAAATGTAATTAAAAGGATTTAATTTAAATTGAATCTAATTAATCAGTAATTGGAATTTGATTTAAACAAAATAGTATTATTGCTAATATACAACTAGAAAGTAATTTTAGTATCCGATTATTCGAAGTTGTAGTTTAAAGGTTTGCCGTATTACACCTTTTGCGCAATAGAATTAGAAAGATATTATTACTATTATCTGAATGCTTAATTTTGTTATTCTTTTTATTATATCTATTCCCTAGATATGCCATCTAGTCACAACAGGATGATTCGTGTTGTTCAAAACCAAAGCAAAATGTAACAATAACAATAATTTTATTGTTCAAATAACTACACACGTTATACACGATAACGCATTGACCATCAAATACTATAATCATCCAATTTGATAAAATAGAAAAATAACAATTTACCTATTTATTCCACACTTTATGTTTTCATTCCCCTATTCCATTCTCTTTATTTTAACCCCAATTCCCCAATGTACGATACGAGAAGGTACATACACACATACATACATATAGTATATGCCTATGAAGTACATATTTTTCCGCAGTTGTACATTACCATAATGAAATGCATGTATGTGAGATACAAACAGAGCCATCTATTCCGACTACGATCGATGTGTGTGTATGTTTATAATAGAACAGGGCGTGTTTTTATAGATATTAAAACAAAGATATAAAGTTAGCGTAGAAAAATGTGTTGTATTAATTGCATCCAGGTTGAAATTCGGATTTTCAACTTCAACTTCAACTTCGTTTATTGTATAAACAATATAATTTACCTGTGCAGATTAGTCTCCAGACAATGACGATCAAAAACTTGATATATCCGCACCAATGCATTTCTCATTTTTGCATCTATACAAGTAAGAAAAGGGCAGTTGGCAATAGTTGAACGAGGTCGTTGGTATCTTTGTTGCGTGACGAATACGCCACAACAGCTTATTATATAAGCCCGTGAGATGGTGCTGTAGATTTTTTTTATATCCAGCGAACAATCGAATTTGATCGTAGGTCGTCTTTATTAAAAAATGCTCTTATGACGACCCCAAATTGATGTATCCGCACTAATAAATTTATAATTTTTATATATATTTAGACATAAGGGTAGTTTGTTATAGTCAAACACGGTCATTGGATTTTTTGTCGCATATCGACGTCCATAGCTTAATATGAGACCGTCAACAAAACAGTGTAATGATACGGATTTATAATATATGGCTACACAAAATTTTGTAGCTTAGAGACTGAGCTAATATGTCTGATCATGTTATACAATGGCCACTATTTTTAAAAGACAAAAAGAATTTTGCTTGCATGCATAATTAATTCCTATAAAGCAATATGTATTTTTATCTCTTGCAATAAAATTGATTAAAACTTTGACTTGAGCATAGATTTTTATCAATTGATAACAAGACGGAAAGCAAGAAAGAAAATTGAATACTTTAATTGAAAGAAAACATGCATCCAATTCGTGAGTGAAAAATAAATAGAGAAAAGTTCAAATTTGTTTTAAAATAAGCTAAGTGTGAAGCAAGCGAACTCACAAGCTCAACAAATAAAAAAAAAAATGAAAAATTAGTACTGAACTACATGCAAAGAAGGGCTTGTACGAGTTGATTAATTTATGAATGTGTTGCTTTGCTGGTTATGTTTGTATTCGCTGACTTTTTTTTATCGCTTAGATTTACATTCCTTGCTTTATCGCCAGTCAAGATTGCTACAATGGCGTTTTATGGCATTTAATTATAAGTTATAAAGTTGAGTATAATTAATATGCAGCAAATTTAAGGGTGTTTGATAAAAAAATAAACCAAGTAGTAGGTACATTAGTACCAAACGTAGTCACTAATACAGGACAAGACATGAATTGGACACCTAAACAGATAATATTTGCTTTTCCTAAAAGATCATGATGATCACTCTTCGAGCAGTGATTAGCAATTTTCATCGTACAGCAGTCAAATATTTAAAAAATTAGATTTCCACATTGTTAACAAGAAAACCCAGGATCAAGAACGTACAAGCCATACATGTTCTCAAATTCAGTTCAATGAAATAAGAAAAGGACGATAAGAGAAACTACATTATAGTGTGATAGACTGATTCTTAATTGTCGATTTCGTTGTTACGTTGCGGAGACCAAACTTTAGATGATTGTTCCTATACTTAAATAGCACATCATTCGTCTTGCTAACTGAATCAACCATAAAATGTATACCTTAAAAAATAATTCTCTCAAACTTTATCAATTAATTTTTTTTTATTTGCAAATTTTTCTTTACCAATTAGTAAAAACATCAGATTCGCTCTTATTCATAATTTTATTAAATTTCCAAATTTTACCTTTTTAAATTTACAAAGTAAAGCAGTAGAGGAAAAAGTTTCACAATTTAAAGCAATCCCTCATTCCAGCATCCTACCAAATTAAAAATGGATTACTTATACAGGAGAAGGCGAACAAGAAGAGGAGTATGACAAGATGGAGGAGGAGAGAAGTAGCCTCTCGAAGGAACTGAATTAATTAAAAGGGAACTTGCTAAAGATTGTGTTGGCGTGGTATTATAAGATCGGCAACATCAACTACTGTTGAATGATTTCGATTTGAAAATTGGAAAAACAAAAAAAAAAAAAATTAACGGCCAAATGGAAAACACCGAGAGAAAATCTTTGGAAATTTTCTGTAATATTTCTTCGTCCTAATTGAATTTTACTAACAAATGATAATAAAATCTTGCATTTATTTACTTACCTGCTGTCTTGAAGTTTCAACGAAAACTCGAGCATTTTAAAAATTCATTTCAACCTGATAATTATTCATAAAAAGAAAGCACTCGTTGAGAGAGCAAGAGAAGAGCATTAAAGAAAAAAAAAACTCACATTAAATATTCCGCATTTAAGGCACGAAAATTGTAAATTAATTATTTTCTTTCTTCCTCTATTTTTACCCCATCATATTCGCGAATTTCATTCATATAAAGCGAGAAATTATTTCCTTTTTTTGCTTCTTCTTTTTATGAGGGTGCGCCACTACGTAGACGACGTGCAACAAGATATAGAAAAAATACCTCCTAGCACCAGGATAATAGGATGTGTTTTCCCTTTGGAAATTCGTACATGTATTGTATTTAATCTGATAAAAAATAATTCAGGTTTTTTTTTGTTTTAGAAAATCCCACTATTGTTAGTTTTAACCCGGTTTTGGCTAATGGAGTTTCCTTTCATTGCTTGCATGGATAAATTGCTTTTTTAATTGTTTTTTCTAATTCTTTCTAGCGTTAGTAAAGGGTGTAAGATTTTAATGCGAAAAACATTTTTTCTGAAATAATTATAACTAATTAATCAACTGTTGTTGTAAAGCATTACTCAGCTAAATTATGTAGAAACTGAAAGAAAAAAATGTTAGTTATGAATTCTTTATATGCAGAGAAAAATAGTTTAGTTTTACTCCAGTGTACTGCTCAATTGTTGAACAGAGAACGCTAAAGATTGAGTTCACGATTTTCAATCGATTCCGATATTGGATCCAATATCGATTGGTTCACATATGGCCATACATCGACTAAAACGATACCTCCAACTGCTAAATAAATTGCTAGTTTTATCTCATAATTTGTTATGAGATTATTATAGATTCTAGCATTGACAAGTTATCGTTATATCCAATTTTTGCTGGATATTGATGATTACAAATTTCATTCGAATCAATCAAATTTGAATAGACAAGTCTGAAGTTATGATACAACAGCTAGTAAAATATCTGTATTAAGTTCTCAAAATCCTTAAACAACTCTTCTTATTATTCGGAAATTTTAAATTGATCTTCATCTTTTCTTTTATTCGGTTTACTTTTCTATTGAAACTGCATAAAATATACGAACTGAATTCATGATAAACTTTTCTAAATAAATAAAAAAAATTCACAAGAGAAAATGTTATAAACATTTTGACGTTTGATTGCATTTTGAGCACCATTAACTTTTAAGAGAAAACTTTTTATGGTATCAACTTCCATTTCCGAAAAGTTTTCCGTTCTGTAATAATAATAATAATGATATTTTTACTTACATTTTACATAATGTAAATTTTATTTGAAAAAGTATCTCGTATCAATAGGGTATTACATTGTGACGTTTTATCGGAATAAAGTTACAATTCGTTTATGAGTCATGAAACCGATATTTAATATGAATGTCGACATGTTAAAAAAAAAATATGCGACGCTGGATAAATATTATAGAACCTTTCTGTAAAAACACCCTTTTGTGAAATAATAAACCGGGTCATTATTTCTCATTAAAATTCGATGCCTTCACATGTAGAACCTTCTACACTTTGCTTTTTCTACCTGCGAGATAACAATACAGTAACTTTCTTTTCATATAGAAAATAATCAATCGTGTTTTATGATCGAAATGGAAATTATCTTTTCTGTGGAAAAACAAAACCGTCAATCATGTTAGTGGAGCTAAAAAAAAAAAAAATGAAATAAATCGAAACACCTACAGACTGTATCGATGGTGTAGGTAGATAGTAGATAATCTAAATTTTAATAGAAAAAAGTAAAATGTTATTGAGCATTAGATAAAAGCTTTCGCTTATGCTGTTGATATTTTCATTTCTATAGATATCAAAAAATTATTATTAGGTAAAGGTCAAGGTATTTTAATAGTAGGTCACGTGTTTGAAGCTATCAGAGTATGAAATGTATTAGATTGAAACGTTAAAATATAGATTATGTGTAATACTCGCTTATTTACACATAGGTTTACTAATTGACACTTAAGATAAGCCTTATATTATGCAGTATGCGCAAATGATTGTTATTGTAATAAATGTCAGGTGTAGTATCACTTTTCAGGACTAATCGTTTAATTTGAGAATACATTTAATTGATTCAACTAACCTTTTGTTTTGTGTACCTATATGCGTTATACAGGGTGCTCCAATACTATTGTCCCTCCAATAGTTGGATTTGAAATTTATTCGTTCCACACGGTGTCTCTTTCGTCTTTTACGGCGGCTCGAGGGTTTCAATGTGACCAAAAGGGACTCAGATGCGAGTTTTTCAAAATAGAATTTCGCTATCCAGTGTTGAAGCACGGTGTATATTCGTAATGCACAGCAAATTTCTCAATTCTATTTCATTTCTTTTTCTATATAACGCATATAGTACACAAAAATAAATAAAATATCTATTCAGAAATAGAATAAGAACCACTTTTATATAAAGAATAACAAAAAACACAAAGAAGTATATGACAAAACCCTTGAAAAGCTTCATAAATCAAGAGAAATAGGAATATGGCGGAACATTCATATTCTGACGTTAGAAATGAAAATTTATAATTCCCACTGCTATGACAGTCTGCAGCGCTGACTAAATAAATCTGATGCTGAATGATACAATTTGTAGGTAAAAATGACAAGGTAAAGTAACTGTTGGTTTATTACTACTTTTTTCTTCTTTTATTTTTTTTTCTCTAAATTTCTTATTTTGATTAAAAAAAAAATGTTTAGAAATTATTTTAGATATAAATGGACATTTTGGTCGGTGAACTTCTGCGTTAAATTGTCAATCATTATTTATGTAATTCCTCTAAGAAAAGAGATATATAAATTGAAAAATTGCCTTTAAACATTGATGATCCGTTCGCTTTAATAACTTCCAACATTTGTCTTTATTTCACCTCTATTTTGGAAGAGGGCCTAGAAATGATCAACTATAAAGATTTTTATATATGGTTCGAACCATAAAAAAAGACAACCATTAAAAAAACCATATAGAAAATTTTATAGGACTTTTAGAAAAGGTGAGCAGAATATTTGCGCTTCATAAAAATTTCATAAAATTTCTATTCCAATAAAAAATTTCCGATATAATAGGGTGATAACATAAAAATAACATTTTCAGATAACAGTTATCGATAATATTGGATTTTCAGTATTTTTCGCTTGGCTGATTGTTGACCATCACATACAAAGGCAATTTTGAATAATTAGAGGTACAGCTAGGGCATAGATAATCTGAAACTGTTCCCTAATATTACGTATTACTATTGTGTAAAGTTTAAGTGTAGTTTTGTGTAGTAAAAATTCAAGAGATTAAGATGTTTTCCTAATCTATTCATTGATTAGTTACAAATTTGTACAATAAGTTTATATTCAAAAGACTGCATATAAATTGTATTAATTTTTTTCTACAATTTTATTGAGTGTATTTATATACACCTTTTCTAGATAGCAGTTTAAAAGACCCCACATCTAAATTACGGAATTCATGTTTTAGAATATTTAATTCATTTATTTGTAAAGTGGATTCATAATGCGGATACGATGAAATTCTAGCTAAATGACTTGTAGCAGGATAAAGTCCTGCAATAACCCTCCAATACAAACATGAATTATCATGGTTCTTTATGTTGATACACGCCTTTTTATTACAAATTTCTTTAGGTAATTGAATATAGGATGAAGCAGCAAGACCGAATTCATATTTATTTATATTAATTTATAAATTAACTATTGCCTTGAGGGCCCAACCACTATCACGTTCTTGAAATTCGCCCATTTTATGTAGTATTTTGTCCATGACGTTATTTTGAAACCAGTTTACTAAATTGGTGCCACTATCAATTTTTTCATTTCTGATATGAAAATACTTATATTCCAAAATTTGTGTTATTTATTTTTTGTAAATCATCAATTTTCATGAAACGCTCGTTTGCAGCAGCATAACATAATTTTCACATCTCTTTAATCAAACATAGAAATATAAAGCAAAAATCGCAAATACATCTCGATATAAAGGAAAAAATTACTAAAAATGTACCAGTGAATAGAATGAATGAAAAATCAAATAGATTATTACGTAACCATATCACATCCTAAACTAATCAGCACCAGGTATTCTCGTCTATTCAAACGTATTTGAAAAATTGGAAATAACACTGATGATAAAGCTCCAATTTTCTATGAATAACCGACATTCTAAAGCATAATTTCGACTCAGAATATTACTTCTCTCTCCTTTTCTTCCTCACTTCACTTCTAACGTTGTCACTACCTCTTTACTCTTTCCTTCCTTTTGCTTGCTCTCTAATTCTTTCTCTTCTCTCTCTCTCGCTCTCTGGAGATATATTCAGTTTTATTACAAATGGAAGCTCAACACCTGCTCTCATCCAGCGCTAAATGAATTATCGGTTCTGTTCTTTCCTTA
Organism: Platypus cylindrus; assembly: GCA_949748235.1. Lineage (NCBI taxonomy): Eukaryota > Metazoa > Arthropoda > Insecta > Coleoptera > Curculionidae > Platypus > Platypus cylindrus. The sequence goes on along the minus strand of OX456489.1, from coordinate 6,970,513 downwards.
TACTCTATAATAAAGAATAGGAAGATAATAATTTATTTAATAATATATAGGCATTAGGGGATTGTATGTATACATACTATGTATGATATATATGTATGGTTAGAATTATAATGGTAAAAACAGAGCAATAGAAAATGAATAGACAAGATACAACTAGATTGTATATGAAAGCATAAGATTAAGAAAGAGATTGTAAATATTGACAGTAATTGAGCATCATTTACTGGGTTTACACTATAAAATCTTTAAACCTTTTGTCGTAATAGAAGCTATCCACAGTCATATAGTCATATTTCTAGTCTAGAATTAATATACTTTATTGTTAGAGAAGAAAATTATGACTGGTATACAGTCACAAAGAACTTATTTTAACTGTACGCACCAATGCTTTAGTTGCCGACTTGCTTTTAACTGTGTTTGACACAAGTCAAAATAAGCATTTATTTCGTTCAAATGGAAATCAACAGTGCAATTAGACTGAGTTGCCATGAATGACATGGTCACAGTGCCTCAACGTGCGGCATCTGCTACTATTTTTTGTTGAAATATTAGAAAATAGTTTTCTAAATTATATATATATATATATTATATTAATAAATTGTCTTCTCCAGAAACGCCTAGTAGTCTTTTATAAAGGTCACATTTATATTGTACTTTCATAAATCATTTATGGCTATATGAAATCAAGTTTTGTAGAAAATAAAATTCAGCATTTTCTTGCTACAGAGCGACTGTTTAAAGAGTCTTTCTTCGTCTTTAAATTTAAAATCGTTCTATAAAAAATATATAAGAAAAACCATCAACCCCTTGAAAAATCTTTTCAAAATCGACAAAAACATTTTCTCTCTCAGATAAATTAGCCAATTTTCATACTTAATGAAGCCAGGACCTCTAAGAAACCAACTCCTTCATTTATCTTTCTTCAAAGTTTTTTATAATAATTTTTCAGAAAAGGTTTTTCCATTGGCAATTAACGTCAAATTTATTAATGGTTTAATTAAAAGTCGTTGGTTGTTGGTTTTCCAAATGGATGGTTACCTAAAACCTACTAAGAAAAGGAATAGTAGAAAAAAGAGACCACTGTTTCAACATTTTTACATTTCATCTAAGTTAAACAGCTTTTCAGTATAAAGTTTTTCTTTAATAACGCTGTCATTTTCTTTGAAAAAGAAAACTTTTCCAAAAAGAGTTGTTCAGAGGTATTTATGTATGACTGTGCACATTCATGTACAAAAATTGATGGAATTTAGCGGATTTAAATGCGGAAATGCGCAGAAAACAAATTTGAATTAACATTTAGAATTCTCTCAATTCAACAGACATAGAACAGAATCCTCAATTGACTTATATGACTTACCACAATACTGTTAAGAGACCAAAGACAGAAAATAAAAAAACATAAAGCCAACTGACCCCATCTGGCACATTAAAATAAAGCAACCCTTTCTTGTTTTTTTTTTCACTGTATGTGTTTTATTTAGGGGTTAGAGTTTTGCTGTTGCTTGTATGTATTGAGCTGAGAATATATTTACACAGCTCAGGGCACATTTCGACTTCTTTCCTCCCTCTCTATTACAGGGCTCTTTAAATGCTTTTAAAGACAACCATTTTCCTGTTACAGTTTTATCTTTATTCTAGTTTTTCTTTTTTAATTGCTTAATAATTGGATGAAAAGTTAAAAGTGGCTATAGCGCCGTAGGGTAAATTCCTTTTTCTTTTATTATACTCACAACTCATTATGCCATTGTGCCAGTGCAGTCTGCCACGAATAATCAGGGACAAATAGCTATCCGCATCAACGATTTTTCTTTTTCCTATTAAGTTAGAGACAGATGATTTAATTTAATGAGAGTTAGGTACATTGAGAGAATTCGTAAAGATAATTACTTTAGATGTCATTAATGAATAGAAAAAAAAACTATAAGATCAAATCTTGCGGATTGAATTTGTATATTTTTAAAGTAAAATGGATTATTGTATATATACTTTCCTTAAGATGCGTTAAAATAATGTTTTCATTGCCTTACTACTTTTTCATTGTTTTTCAATTTATTTATTTATCAATTAAGTGAATTGTCAACCCACTCGCCTGTCAAATGTTTAGAATGATTAATGGATTGTCATGTCAAAACGCATTAGTCTTTTTTTCATAATTTAAAAGAAGAAGTAATTTGATGTAGTTAATTTATTAAGTTTTTTTTTCTCGCGATGTTTTGAGTGTGCTGACTCAGCTAAATTAAATATCATTAAGTGATCGATAAATGAGCAATTTAAAAAAAAAACAAAACAATTTAAACATTAGTTTATTGATTCAAATTGAGTTTATAAATGTTGAGAAAGGAGTATTAAATTTGTTGAAACTGTGTTTTAAGTAATTGTCTTTCATTTTAATATATATGCTTGCCATTTACCCTTTGTGTACTTTGCCATCTTGTTCTTTGTTCTTATATTTGATCTTCCTTCATTATTTTTCGTTTCCATTATTTTAGAAGGCTGTCTAATCATATTTCGTAGATTATGATGGATATGTATGCATAAACCATATTACATTTTTCCATTATATTTATTCAATGCACCATATTATTATATGGAAAATATGAAATTTTCATTTCCATGAAATTCCAGAAGGAGAATAAAAGCGTAGTACATATTTCATTGTTTGGTTGGTATCATCATATAATGATACGAGTAGATCGAACGAGTAGATAAGCTTTTGATATTCATTTTTTCGAAAAGTATTATCTATTGTCATTCTAAATATTTCATGTGCATATCAAAGAATTTCAATTTCTTTGGACTTACAAAACAAGCGCTTAATAAAACATGGAATATTAAAATAATAAAATAAGTATTAAGACACGTATATGAAAATATTTCGTCCCATTCATCTAAAGAATGAGAAGTTTCAACAAAGACGAGTTTAATATGCGCTGGGCAATCTTTGATGTGATATAAGCGGATGATAAAGTGAATTGCGACTGCACCATTTTGGTTTTTTTTTATTTTTCTATTTTACTGGACGGAATTTATCAAAGAGTTCAGTGCAGAAAAGCTGGTTATTGAACGTTGCGTAGAGGACACCATTCATAAACCTTTTGCTTTCTATATAATGTTTGGATCAAAACCTCAAATAACAATCAGTTGAACACGTGTAATCGTGGATATCATTCCCACAATTGCTAGTATCTATGCTATTATGAACCACGCAGTCTTTTCTAGAAAAGTACTCATTTTGTTTTTTCATAAAATATAAACCAAAGTGTTCTTCTACATTTTGTTGAAGATCCCAAATGGCAGTTTAGTCTCTTTTGCTTCTGATGGAATTAGACACACGTGCCACGTTTATTACTTATTTTTCTAAGGTAAAAGTCAGTTCCTGTTGCTCAATATATTGAGCTAGAAATATTTTACGAACAAAGCAGAAAAAAACTTTCGACTAAGATAAACAGAAAGAGAAAGAAAGACAGAAGAAAAATACTTTAGCTGAACCTTCGGAATAGCAATTCGTTTCTCTATTGTTTTTTTTTTTATATCTAGTAGTTTCTATATTTGTTTTATTTACTTTTCTATTGTTTTCCTTGTATATGTTTACAGTTCGTTTATGTTTCTGTAAATATAACTTGAATCAAATCTCATTTAGTGTGTAATTGCTTGGAAAAACACTGGAAAAGTTTTCTTTATTTAGGCAATTAATAACTTTCTGCTGAAATGAAATTCTGATATGGAATCGAAATAATTGAATAAAAAAGTTCGGGACGCGAGAAAGAGTTAAAAGAATCAGAGAATGTTTGAATTTTCAAGTCTTTCCGGTTGTTTTATATCTATCGTAGGTAAAACTAAGAGAGGAAAATGTATCTGAACAAGCAATAGAAAAATTAAAATAACGATTTTGCAAAGTTCGGTAGAGTATCAAATATTAGAACATGAAGTACGTGCTTTCCGACGAAAATTCAATTTAAAAGTTTATAAACAAATTTAGTTACAATTTAGCTACAAATTCAGTTACAGTTCAATTTAAAAGAGAAACATTAGGAAAAAATGCTTACTGAACTTTCATATTATTTTGAATGGCAAAACTGCTTTCTATTTATTCAATAATTTACACAGAACCAACTTAAAGTTAAAAAAGTTCTGTGCAAGAAGGTATGCAGTATGTGTTTAATTAAATTTTCTCAAACGCAATTTCAATAAAGAAATTCCAACTTCATGGTACTTACAGCATTTCTATAAATTCTGTTAAAATATGATTAGGAAAGAAACTATGAATCATTATATTTTGTTGTTAATAATGGATACATTTATTAACAAAATAATTAGTTTAAAAGAGACATTTTAGGTGTCTTAAAGATTTCAAAGAATTATGGGAGAGAATCAATTAAGTTTATCTATTATCCTTGCAGTAAATTCATCAAGTGTCACTAATCTTGCACAAGTTCAAAAAAAAAAAATATATTAAAAAATATAAAGTATTGCCTACTACTTCCTATGCGGAAGTATAAATCCAATTAAATTATTTATTTTTATTGCTATCAATAAAAAATCGAAGGAGAAACATCCATCATATTTCAATCATAATAATGAATAATTTATTGCATTTTCGACTCTACCACATTTTTAGCATAAATATTTGATAAAGAAAATTTTGGAAAGGTCGCTACCTGTTCATTAGTCTATCGATTGCTAATAGAAAAATTATATTTTATTCAATTATGTTTTCTTTATCTGAAATGAAATGAAAGAATAGAGTTCAATAATAAATTTACTCAAGTAATGATTTGATTATTATTTTAGAATAGTGTTATACCATTTTTTCTATCGTATTTTAAACTTAGAACGTCATAGGCATTTTTATTAACTCGGGTTTTGATTTGCTAAATGGCGGGAGACTTTTATTCAAAGTGTACCCTCACCATTATACAAGTATAAATAGCACCTAACAGAATATGTGAAATGACAATAGAATCATACTAACGATAGTAATAATACAGTAATGTATTATCGATTTGTTTCTTTACGGTCCGTTAATATTTACCAACCGAGTCAAAACTTTTTGTGTTCAGAATGTTTATTAAAATGTAAAAAGAAAAACATTTTTTTTTTATAATGATTGGTAATCAGTTTACTGTAATTTTCCACTTTTGTCATCACTATCATAAAAGCAATGAAATAAAATTCACTGTGTTTCATTTAATGAATTGGTAAATATTTTATGGAATTCATGGCGTGTCAATAGCATATTTTCTAATTTTTAATAGAATTAAAATGTCACGATACATAGTATTTAATTTATTGGTTTCAATGTCAATTATAAGGTCCATTAATTCCAATAAGCCTAAATGTTTGACTTGTGCTTTATTTAATCTTTCAATGGAGTAAAAAACAACAAATTTATGCATTGTAATTCAATGCACGATTTGTAATTCGTATATAGTCAAATAGGTTTAATTTGCTGCAAACATTTCGAACAACTGGCTGGAAGAAATTTATAGTTAAAAAAATAGAAAATTCATTGAAATTAAGAATTTCAATGAAATTTTTACGGCACTAAAACCACTAAAACATAATATTACATTACCAAATGAATTTGTATTGATTTTCTTTGTCAGACAGTGTATTAGGCCCCTACTTACTTGTGTTTTGTGTTATAAATTTACATTTTAAAATGCATAATGATATTAAATATTCAAATTTAATTTAAAGTTTTCTCCCAGTTTCAATTTCGATATGAATTTTTATTAAATTGGAAGTTTCGGAAGAAGAATAATTGATTATGTTATGCTTATCATGTAAATAATATAAATTACGAATGAATTTTAATAATACATGAATTAATTAAAAATGCATTATGTAAAGTGGAAATTTGAAACAAAATTTGTTGACTTGGTAATTCATATGAATCTACTGACAATTTATGATGTATTTGCTTTTAATTCAAGTAGACGTATGAAAAAATGCCTCTATTAAATTAAGTTTTTTTTTCTGTTTATATAATCAATAATCTATTAACTTAATGTTTTGTTAATTTTTTAAGTGATCGTTCGATAAAGTCGATCATTATAATTATACCATTAAAAGTGTAGAATTGAGGCTGATCAGATGTGGACCCCTATAAGAAATATAAAGCGAAAAATTCACATGTATACTTATTGGCACAATTTTTATGTTAATTTAAATACACTTTGAACGAAACATTTCCTGTTTGTGTCTATCGCTTCATTTCTTTTTTATTGTTCTAATTAAATAGCTAGAAAAAATTGAACTCGGTAATTGAAATACAATGACACAGAACAGTTCAACCTAATGAGTAGAGGATAATAAGGATTTCATTTTATTGTCAGAATAATATGTTTGTACATTTGGAATATTTTTAGTTCTATTTATTTTATATCGCAATACTATGTAAATTCTTGATGGCGTTTGAAAAAATATATTATCACCGACAGAAACAATTCGAAAAAAATTGCACAGTAGAAACAAACTGCAATAAAAAATACGAATTGAATCTTAGCCATTTCAGTGGGGTGGGATAATTATTTCCAATATAACAAATTCCATGTATCAAGATCCTGCACCCCATGTGAGTCACATATTATATAAACATTAACAAATGGTAAATTCACATTTAAAAGTCCATTTGATACGTAATTGGATAGGATAGAAATGTAATTATAAAATGTATTAGAAACTTTATGAAAATGTATATATTTTTCTCGTGGACTTTAACGTAATGTAATTAGTTGATAATTGTTTCTTTAATGAACTTTTCAAGTTGTTGGAAATTTGAACTTTGTTAAATTTAAATACAGAAAATATTGAATTATGTATTTAACTGTTGGAAATAAAGAAATCGCAGAATAGAAAATAGAGCAATAGAAATTGCAAACATATTCTAATAGAATTTTAATCCAACTTTTATGAAGCTTTTACAGATTTTAACCGGCGTACTTGTGCAAAACGTGTTGGTAAGTTAAAAATATTAAGAGGTAATTCCAGTTTTTTAATAAAAAGCTTTTCTTATTACCCATGAATTACTTCATCGGTCATTTATTCGAACCAAGATTTCACAAATAAAGAATAGTTTTCCTAAGTTATAAGTACATAATCTCAAAACTAAAAACACATTATTAGTGAAAATTAGCTTTTTCCTTTTTATGTTTTCGAATTACCACATACTAGAGACACTGGATTTTCTACTATCAGTCCCAATTGTGCGAGAAAAAAATCCTCTTTTATTTTTTTTGTTTTTATCTCCCTTCTTACTCTCTCCCTTTCACTCACCTCTAAATTCGCGTAGTAATAGCTAAGGAGTAATGCTTGGGTGGTGATAGATCTCATCCAATTCCATCTCAGTGGAATAATAGTTTCAAAAGTGTTACATTTGGGAATTTGGTGAAGTTTTCTTAAGTTAAGAAAGGCGAATCGAATTCTTTTAGACGGAGATAATTTACAGTTAAAGGTTTCTTTCTAACAAAACTCAAGAGATGCAATGATGTGACAAGTGAAATAAGATAAAAAGCCATGAGATGTTTATAATGTGTAAAATTATAATATTAGTAAAATTAATACAGATTGGCCCAAATTGAACTAATTCAGATAAATACAACAATCGAATTTTCTTAAATTATTGCCACAAAGCCATTAAAAAAATATTTCAAGCTAATCTATTAAATCCGTCACGATTCTATTGTTGCCATATTAGAAAATTAAAAATAGAGAACTATCGATTAATTTAAGAAACTAGGTAGGTATAAGCTAAGGCGAGGTATCTAGCCAGTCGCCCAGTCTCTATTAAATTTTATAACTTTTTTATTGAACGTAACTAAAAATAGAAACTGAATGAAAATTGACTGAGAATTACAGAGAATGACATGTGTTTTTATACGTTCTATCATGTAGATTTCCGTTTATTATTTTTAAAGAATATTCAAAACTAATAGTGAAATGAGTCCTTGTAAATGTGAATGTACATTAATTTTTTTATATCTTTATTATATATAAAAATTATTTTTTTTTATTCAATCAAAACATAAAAAATTGCTCTTGCATAATTTTCAATAAATTTTCCTTTTGATTTGCTCCAAATTGCTAATGGACAATAAAAGTTCATCATTGGTGCCCTGCAACCATAGAGCATTTAGATCAGATAATGCTCATCGTGTTACATTCAATTTTCCTGATGAAAACCACATTGTACATTTTCACCATTTCAACATATATGTATTTAATGGAATTCATTTAAATTAATATTTTTATTTAACTCGCTCTCAATAAATTTGTTGTAAATTTGCCCGAAGTTTTTTCTTTTACATGAGTTGTAATTCCGTTTTTTTAAATTGTGGTTTTTAAATTGTAAATTGTTTTTTCCAGATTGTGATTTTGCTTAAATAAATTGGTTTTATTTTGAATGCAATCAATTGAAATCTTTTTTTCTTTTTAATGGTAGTTGCTAATTATAAAAATTATTGCATTATGAAACAAAAGGAATCAGTGATTTTGAAATACATGTAGAAATGAATCAGAGTGAGCAATGAAAAAAGGTTGTCATGGAAATAAAAAAAAAAACGGGGAGATAGTTTAGTTTTTTTTTTGGTCAGATAGATGTTAGATAGATTTGGGAAATGCTCATATAAATTTGTATTTTATTAATTGTGTTCTGTATTTATGATTGAATAAACTAACTTGAACTTTGTTAACCAATATTCATCTTCGAAAAATTATTTCCCGTCATTAAACAAAGAAGTAATTTTTTCTACATAATTTGGGGGCTCAACCGGGATATGAATTATTAAACAAACGGAAGATTTGACGACGAAAATTAAGAAGATTTGACGACGACTGAAAATTCAAGCTGGGATATTGGTTATTAAACAAAGCAAGTTTTGTTGAATTGAAGAAATTTGAAATTGCTATTGGATAAACTAGCAGATTGTTTTGAAGCGGAAGATTTGACGACGACTGAAAATTCAAGGTTAGTACCTAATTGAATTAAAAAGAAAAAATATGAAGAGCTTACAAGACATTCCCGCAATTTTATCTAATATTAATACAGCCAAAAGTAACACAATTAAAGTATTACATAGACTCATTTTTGAAAATGATTCGGGCAAAAAGAATAGATCAGAATTGAGAAAATTTAATGGATTTAAATTCACCAAAGATTCAAGCGAGTATAGAGAAAAGACTAAATTTATTGATATCAATTATTCTTTTAATGATTTAATTGCATCAGCAGCTGTACTTTCTATTGATTATTCGGGTACCAAAGACGTATTGATTTTGAACATTATGAATCAATTAATGAATATTGACAATGTTTCAACTGAAATTGATTCATATGATGAACCAAATGATGATAACGATAATGATGACAATGATGATGATGATGATGATGATGACGACGACGATAATTGTAATAATGATGATGATGATGATAATTGTAATGATGACGATGGCAATAATGATTACAATAAAAATAAAGATGAACGAGGTGCAAGAAAGTTGTGTACTAGTAGATTACCTGTTAGTCTGAGAGACATTGAAGATTTTATAACCAAATTTACTGGTGATGACGATTATTCTATTAGAAAATGGCTACAAGATTTTGAAGAAACTGCTTTGATCATGGGATGGGACGATTTTTCTAAGTTTGTTTATGCTAAAAAATCTCTATGTGGTACAGTAAGATTATTTTTACGATCAGAAACTGGAATTACATCATGGTCAAACTTAAATAGAAAATTTTAACAGAATTTGATCAAAAAAATAACAGCGCAGTTATTCACCGAAAATTAAATTCGCGAAAGAAGAAGATAGAGGAATCATTTCAACAATATATCTTGAAAATGAAAGAAATAGCCTCTGATGGATATGTGGAAGAATCCGCTTTAATTGATTATATTATCGCAGGAATTCAAGATGATGAAATTAATAAAACATTATTATACGGTGCAAATTCTATAAAAGAATTGAAAAATAGGCTTCTGACATATATAAAATTTAAAACGTGTCAAGTTAAAACTTTACGAGGAGATGATAAATCTAAGAAGAAAATTGATAATAAACAATATAACAAGAATAGTGAATATTTTACCAAAGGATTTAGATGTTTTAATTGTGATAATAAAGGTCACTCGTCAGTTGATTGCATGAACAAGAGTAAAGGAAAAAAATGTTTTTCATGTAATGAATATGGTCATATTTCAAAAGAATGTAAAAAGAAGTTAGTGAACAATAATGAAAAGGTTGGAAGCAAAGACTCATCATGTTGTGTTGTGGATAAACAAAGGTATAAAAATAAAAACAATATGGAAAAAACTATTAAAATTAACGGTGCGCGTCATCAAGCGTTAATGGATACTGGCAGTGATGTAAATGTCTTTTGTTTGGCATCATATCTCAAAATCGGCCCACCAAATTTTCAAAAGAAACAAATAACAATTAGAGGAGTTGGTAATAAGAAAATAAATACGATCGGAAAATTCTCAGCAAATGTTGAAATTGATAACATACAATATGAACTTGAAATTTATATTATACCAGATGAAGAAATTAACATTGATGTAGTCGTTGGAAAACCACTGTTAAATAAAGCGACGTTAATCGCTAATTCAGATGGAATTAAAATTGAAAAAAAAATGTTTAATAGACAAACTGGTCAAGCAACATGAAATTGAATTAGAGAAAATTAAAGAGGAACATGAAGATGAATTAAAATTGTTAGAAAATACTTGGAGAAGTAAAGTAAACGATCTATTCATTAATTTGGAGAAAGTTAAGCAAGAAATGAAAATAGATGCTCAAAACAAGTTGAAGTACTTATACAGCAACATAGAAAAGACCTAGATTCACAGTGGCAGAATCTAATTCAGCAAAAAGACAAAGCAACGCAACTGGTTGAAGATGAATACGTTTCAAAATATAAAACGTTAGAAGATCAATTTTACATACAACAAAAATCGCATAGTGCCAGAGAAATTGAATTATTAAAAACGATCGATATATTGAAAAATGAATTACAAAGTAAATTATCAACAGTTGATGATTTACAAAATAATGTCGATACATTAGAAGGTGGAATTCAAGTTTTGAATCAAGAAATTGCACAGCATACAGACGATTTGAATAAAATGAAAAGAGAAGCTGGCGTACCACGAGGAAATGGTCAGGTTGAACGAGTGAATCGTGTAATCATTCCTGTATTAACTAAGCTGTCAATTGATAAACCAGAATATTGGTACAAGCATATAAGAAAACTTCAAGAAGCATTAAATAGTACGTTCCATCGGAGTATTGGAACATCACCATTTGAATTAGTATTCGGAACAATAATGAACAAATCAGAAGACACAAGTTTAGTAGAGTTAATTGAAGAAGAATTGGTAGAAGATTTTATGAAACGTAGAGAGATTTTAAGAGAAGAAGCAAGAAAACAGATAGTCCAGGTGCAAAAAGAAAACGTAAGATCATTCAACAGAAGACGTAAAGCCGCTACTAAATATTATCCAGGCGATTTTGTTGCAATTAAGCAAACACAATTTGCTGCATGCTCAAAACTATTACCGAAGTTTTTAGGCCCATATCGAGTTATTAATTGTTTGTGTAATGACCGATACGAAATGGAGAAGATTGGTGATCATCCTGGTCCAAGATTGACATCTTTATCAGCTGATTTAATGAAACCGTGGGTAGAATTCGAGGCGAATTCAAACCAGAATGGCCGAGATGTAGGAATGAATCAGAGTGAGCAATGAAAAAAGGTTGTCATGGAAATAAAAAAAAAAACGGTAGTTTTTTTTATAGTTTTTTTTTGGTCAGATAGATGTTAGATAGATTTTGGAGATGTTCATATAAATTTGTATTTTATTAATTGTGTTCTGTATTTATGATTGAATAAACTAACTTGAACTTTATTAACCAATATTCATCTTAGAAAAATTATTTCCCGTCATTAAACAAAGAAGTAATTTTTTCTACATACATGCACATTCTCATCTATATCTACTTTCTGACTCAATGATCGGCGAGATATCTATAGAAAATGGTAAACAACAAATATTTTTAACAATACAGAAATAACATTTGGTTGTTTATTTATTTATCCAGAAAGACTTTCCAATTGAAAAACAACAGCAGTAAACAATTTATCTTCATGTCTTTCTCTTGCTCGCATTCTCTCTATTTTTGTCATTTTTATCTGAAATAGTCATCTACATTCCATCTATTTGCGTGCTTCTGCTGCACACAGACACATACACATAAGTACACAGCCTGGAAGTTTCGAATTCCTTTTTCCCAGCATTTCTTTTTGACACTTATATACTTATGTTTGCTTGTTGTTTGTACATTTCATTGTTATCTAAAATGAAGAAGACGAAAAAAAAAAAAAGGAAGAGATAAATGGAATCATGTAAAGGTCCATTGATCGTAGCTGATGTTTACGTTTTTCGCGAGTTTTCTTCTTTCCATTTTAAATTTGAAGACAGCGAAAAAATTGCTCACTTATATTTTCGTATTTGTGCCAGATGAATAAGGATTTAGTAAAGAGTGATAAATGATGGAAGGTGCTTTCTACACAGAGCAAAAAAAAAAAATGTTTTCTTTATAGTGACAATATTTTTACATTAGCTATGTAAATGTAATTTTTTAGCTCCATGAATGGAGCTAAAAAATGTAATAAAGAATTGCTGCTAAAATACTTAGTACTTTAGACACAGACACTATCTATACAATTTAAAATATCCTTCAATTGTTATAGAATTAAATTTAAAAGTAATTTAAAACCTTTTTCTATCGAATCATGTGTTTCAATTCTACACGGTTTCCCACTCTGGTCGACTATGTTTCTTTCTCCCTCCATGTTTGAGGGACATATTGATGAATAACGAATTTAACGATGGAAATTGTTTTTCGAAATTGTGTCCAAAGCGACAAATATTGACAGACAGAATCGATTTAGGTATGTACTAGTTTCACTGGTTGAATTCCAATACTCGCCGTAAATTTAAAACTGCTTATAATTTACTATTAAATTGGTGAGAAAATGTAGTATTGCTTTGACAGACAGAACGAAAGCTTGTAAGAAAATTGGTTGCATTATTCATTGCTTGGAAGTACATTTTCCTAGATTTTCGATTTTATTTATTTTTTCATTCAATATAAGACATAATGGATAATATTATGTCGATGTCTTCTATATAAAAGATACCACTACAAAATCCTTATTTTCTAAGTATTTGCATAATTTGATCATTCTCTAAAAGACCCTTATTAAGCTTACCTTGTACTTAAAACATAAACCATCATAGAAAAATCCTTTTCTCTTACGATAAATAAGCATAAGTAAAAAGAAGAAAACTTCATCTTAGAAAATGAATTTGCTTTGCATAGAGACGAAATGATACACCGGAAAATATATTTTCTTTGCACGGGTTTTAGTGGAGGCTGCTTCCCTAGAACTTTTAAACATTATATTATTATTAGAAAAGCTATGCTGTGTATGGATGGTAATGTTATAAAAGTGGGTGGATAAGCAAATTTTTGTTTTTGTTTTTGCTATGGATAACAATGCTGCAGATGAAATTTTAGTGTAGTAATTAGCCTGGATGGATTTCAATTTTAGGAATCTGTATATTTAAGATTATGCACTTATTTATTTTATCGTTATACCCTCATTATTTTATTTTACTCTTCAAGGATCCCACTGGATTCAACTTTTTCTAACTTTATTTCTACGTCTCTGCAGATTAAAAACTGCCACAATATTCCGGATTTCCAATAAAATATAATAATAATAATAGATGGAATTTAATTTTCTTGCATTTCCCAAACAACTTTTGACGTTTTCACGTAGTAGCTATCCCCAAGACCTCGCACTTTTGAACATTTCTTGATATACAAAAAAATTTCAATTATTATTATTTGATACGAAACAAACGAACAACCTGCAGCTGAAGTCAATACAATTTCGAAGACGAAAAAGAAAAAAGAACAAAAAAAGGAATTGGGAGAAAATGTATTTATATATAGTATGTGCGGTGTATAAGGTGAATTCCCAAGAGCAAGCAAAATAAGAAAAAAAGACTTAGTGTTGATATATGATTATTGATGGTAATAGAAGGCCAGATTTGAGTGATTTCTTTCTATTATAAATTTTGTTGTAGGTCTCTATAATTCAATCAAATCAGAGCAACACACACACACACACACACACACGTCACACGGAAAGATGCTCAAAGATATTTATAACACATATTATTCTATAAGAAATTATAACTGCTAGTATTAACTTAATAAAATAATGAATCGACGTCATCATTTAAGCCATCCAACGAAAAAACGTATACATACAAGTATTATAGACATTACTCTACTCAACTAAATTGAATCTCTTTTATTCTCAACAATATTGACAGGAAACTGTCCATTTAAATAAATAATTCTCCATTCTAAGTGATACACACCATTTTATAATTTTTTTCAATTGTATCTATTTGACAAACGTCTTAAATCGTCGTGTTCTTGATCTACGAACGAATAAATAAAGTGCGATAAACAATACAAGGTTAATTAATTAAGATTCTAAATTTAATAAAACACAAGGGAGAAAGTAACCCCTTGTTGTTGGTAGAGACTGTTAGAAATCATGTACATTTTTAGTTAATTAATAGAATGGTATTAATTAATGCTGGAAAAAAGTGTTTTTAAGGTGTAACACAAAAAAAAAAAATGGTAAAATTTCATTATGCCATGAAAATAAGAGGACGGTTATTGATTTGAGTTAGTTTGCTTGTTAATTATTTGTTGAACCATTTTCTTTTTAATTCAATTAACAACCAGCTTAAGGGTAAGTATCAAATTTGTTACATTGCTTAAATTAGTTAATTAAAAATTAACTTGATCTCGCACTGGTTAGCGATAACTATAAACTAAATGTGGAAAATGAATTTCCAAGTCATTGAACCTTTCGATTTTGAAGCAAAGTGAATTTAACTGATTATTTGATGATATTGATAGACGATAATTAATTAAGATTTTAGTTACCTGTTCTTTTTATCATTAATTAGAACAAATTGACTTTAGCCACTTTTGTTAATTAGATTTGCACGTTCTGTTCACTTTTGTTAAACTTGTATTTATTCCCTTTTGAAATACATTTACACAAACGAAAATAATTAATCGTGAAATTATTTTGGCAACGCTCTTAATTAAGCATAAAAATACTTCCCCCATCCCTTGTTAACACGCCAACAACAAACAGCAAGCCATTCATATCACTATCACCATTTTGTCTTTTCTCACTATGTAAACGTTTTATTAATAAAGGCACATAACCCATCCACCATCACCAATTTTGCCAATGCTTATTTTGTAAGAGCAAAAATGTATCTCCCCTCCTTTAAAACTTTCTTTCCTTTAAAAACCCAAATTCTTAAACTCAACGTTCATTTTAGCTAGTAGGAGATTCATTAACTTCTGCAAAAACATGTTCATATTATTAATTAGACTCTATTTCTATGAGCCGAAACCCATTTAGACGGGTCCTATATAGAGATAAGATCCTTTTATCATGATGCTACATATATACGTACTCGTATATACAATGTGCATATGTATATTAAAAGCCTCAGTTTAATATGGTTTTTAGTAATTAAAATTTAATAGTTTTTTTTTTATTTTGATATATATTACACTAATAGTGATCGTTAGGGAAAATTGGATAATTAGTTAGAAAATTTGCATTTAAATTAGTTGGTAGTACAAGAAATATTCATATCTAGGTAAAACTCATTTTTATAACCTATTATGCTATTAGAATTTAATGGACTAAGTTATACCTATTAGTTGATCTAATAAGTTAGACATACGCTGAATAATTAAAAATATGTTCATATGAGCACAGATAAATTGGATGATCTGTGAAGAAATTTGTATTAAAAATCCATAAAGTGTTGAATTCATTAAATTCTGCTAGGTCAAGACAACAAGCTGGGGCCATTTTCACCATACACACCAATTCGCCATTCGCAGTTTACGTTGGCGAGAAGAGCCTTGTTGAACAGTGAATGTAGTCATCAAAAATGTGACCGTCGCACCGTGGACATCACAAGTTTAGAGTCAATTGACACACTGCCAGTATTTTGCAATTAGAATCGTGATACAACTGTAGATATTAATTTCACATTAAAATTAAAAAAAAAGGGCATAATTATAAGCGAAACTGCAAATTAACGAAAAAGTACTCTTGGACGAAGATAAAAATATCGAAACAGCAGTCAGAGTAAAGTAAATAAAAAAAAAATAGAACAGGATAGGAAATCCAAAAAGAAGCTATGTAAAATTATCATATTAACTATCCAATTTAAAAAAATAATACATTTCGCATTGCTATGATATTTAAAATTCAATAATAAATATATTGAATAAGTTCTTAGTAATGCTTTAGTAAGGCAAAGTAGTAGTAGTAGACGTAGTAGTAACGGCAAACAAACTTTTCACCATTTGTTAACTAAACAAATATACAAATAAGTGTCTAAAGTAATAAATAAATAAAAAGATGTAACGAAAGACACAAAATCAAATGAGTACATGACATGCACAACCTTTAAAATAAATTAACAGATTTTTCTCCGTGATAAGGAAAATTGGAAAAGCCATCATTTAATCAAAAACGAAATCCGTAGCAACACAGGAAATGCAAATTAATATCACCTGGCCATTAGCACAGATTTGTAAATTAAATCTTATTCTTGGTAAAAGAGTTACTTTGGACACCAAAGTACATACATTACCAAATTAAAAAAAAAAAAAACTTCTATTCAAGATTGGATGTATTTTTTCTCGTGTTTTTATTCCAAAGCTGAAATTATAGTCTAGTGAACTAATAGTTAAAAAATAAAGCCTGAAATGATTAAAAACTCTTAAAAATTATTGAACATTTACACGAAATTGACTGACAATCAGTACAGCTGCTTTTGCTAGCATAACGTGCAGCAATATTGACGTATCTATATAATGTCATTCATTTGTTTGCCAATCTAATAGGCAAATATTACATGTGTGTGTACACAAATGTTAGCTGATTCGATTAAAATTTCTAGATCAAATTTTAGCCTATTTTAAATTTGCAATAATAAAAATAAAGGATTTAACTTTTTGGGTGATATGAGTTTTGCTGAATGTTGTTCGATCGATAATATACCCTCACTCATTTAGGCAAAACTACTATTATACATATGGCAATAATGTTGGAAATATAAAATGTAATACATTTATGTAAATACAAAAATAGTCACACCCCGACACTTAACAACACTCTACCTATGAACGCTTCTTTCGGGCTCCATCCACAGAACGGGACAGAAATCAATAAGGCGACAGGTGGCCCCGACGATATGACTTTGTAGCTATAGTGTAGCTATGATACATTCAGGTCACCATTTAATTATTATCATTATTATTGTAATAAATATCAGAAACCATTGTTTGTTCAATTTAATCGGCGTGTTATCATTTCGGTGCCCAAATGTGACAAGGGATTGTATTTTTGACATTATCAAAAGTTCATATCAATACATACACAGTATGTATAGTATAGTTACTATCATATTATTTTAAGGTTAGTTTATTAATACCCACTTGCCAAATAAGACATAATAGTTATTACTATAGATAGTCATTTTATATTGTTATATTATTACTGGATTGTATATGTCTTTTGTCATCTATATTGACTGACACTCGGACATTACATTAACACTCAATATGATAATCAACGTTTTGGTAATAACCAGTTTCATATACTGATGCATCATCAGAATAATAATAAAGATATTTTTTATTTTTATTTCAGATTATTATTGTACTATATGAATCGAGCGAATGTCAAGGGGATGTTGATGGCAAGGGTGATGATGGCTTAGCATTTTCGGTGGTGTAACGTAATGGCCAGGGTGCAGGTGCGGCCCGACATCAAAGGCTGCTGGACCTGGGCCGCTGTATGTATAGCAGGATTGTGCGCTCTGGCCACGGCAGAGGTATGTGATGTGTTTTTTTTTTAATTGGATTGGTAATTAACACAGCAACATTTTTTACAGTAAATTTAATTTGCTTCGTTTTATGTTAGTTAGTAATTGTTAATTAGTGGTTTTGTATGGATTTGTTGGACGAGAAGATTTATGTAGTAGAGACTTGTGTATAAGTACTCTCTAGTGAAAGATTGAGTCACGAACGAATTAGAGGCTAGAGTTAATTGACCTGTAATTCACTGATTCGTGTATTCACTTTATGTTTCGTAGTTGTTGCTTCTTCATAATTTATTTCAGCTGAAGCTGCATGCTCGATACGTCGGCCCGTTGATGACCCGACCCGAACCGACATACGTTTCCACCACACGCTTCATTTGTCTTAGGTATACGTCTAGGGAATATGCAAGAAAAAAAATACGGATGGAGCGTATGGTGAAAACGGACGCTTGGTCGTGTTGGGTCGTCAAATCGAAAACACAGTTTAAATCTTGGTGCACCTGTGCTCTTATCTATCTCTATATACTCTTCTCTTATACCTTACTTTCTTGTCTAATTTTCTCTCTCTATTCAATGTAAAACCTTTTACTTCTTTTTCAGTAGTCAGAACACATTTCTTGGGTGTTAATTCAATCAAAATGTGTATTTTAAAAATCTTTTCACATCTGTGTGGAGTGACGACGATTTAATTTTAAATCCATTTCCATAATAAATGGAAAATAGCTTTAGCTAGCAGTATGGTATTCCATATTTTATACTTGTATGTCGTTTCAGTGTTTCTGATTCTATAATATCATATCCTGTTAGACATAATACCTGACTTGTTTCGTTTTTGTTGTTATTTTAAAATGGAATAAAGAAAATAACGTCTCGAGTGCTTCATCTCAAGTTATTTATGTGTATTTTTCAACTGCAATATTGTTGAAATGTGTATTTCCTGTAAATACATCCGTACACAGCTGACTTATTTTACTTTGCTTTTAGTATCTTCATATGAAATTTTAACACGTTGACGTTTGACTAGAAACATTTTATATGTTTCCAGAAACATTATTTCACCGGACGTCCAAAAGTTAAATTAGATTCTATTAAGAATTTATCAGTTAGGACGTTAGTAGTTACATTGCTCCTTTATGGCTCCCTGTAGATACCGAACAAACTTTATGTTTAAGTAAATGCCATGTGGTATATACATTTTATAAATAAAAAATTCAGGTGAATCTTTTGTACCAAAGCTACAATCACCACGATATAATAATAATAAGTAGTATAAGTACAATAGTATCCAATACCTTTCTATGCATACGTGGATAAAATGAACACTAAATCTAGAACAGTGAAACAAAAGATTCGTTAATTAATTCTCAACTGAAATTTCAAGTAAGGGCGTAGGAAATTTGAATAAAACAATGGCAGTGTCGAGGTAAATTATTACTAGTGGAGTTACTAAAATACAAGAATTTTGAAGCGATAAAGAGAAAGACGGATAAAGTTTCAAATGAGACAAGATGATAAATTACGTGGAAAGCAAGAAAATGGAAGAAATTCAATCTGAACATAGTAATTTATGAATAATGATCAAAGCAAATTTATCGATTTGTATAGGTACAGTTTGAAAGAATGAATCAAATAGAATAGAAATTCTATTATACTTATATTTTATTTTATTATATTTTAGATATTTACTATCTAAAACAGAATAGAATTAAACAAAGGATGGTTTTGAATTTAAACTTATAGCAAGCTCACTCAATTAAGATAATGCTTAAATTTATCTTTAACACTGTTATTAGAACAGCATTACGGACCATCATAAATTGAAACAATATATATAAAATCATTCTTCCATACAAAGCAGGCCTGCTCAAAAAGCCATTTTCCCAGATAATTTCCCCTCAGCTATAAGCAGAAGCATAAGTACAATAACTTCTTAGATTTTCCTTTATTTATTTTATCTGCGTGGAAATTCGGTGGAATTTGGAAATTTATATGGAGATGGTTTCTGAGATAATCATCGGTTTTATATCTTCCATACGCAGACATACATATAACAACTAGGTATATGCGTGCACGTTACAACTTTATGAATAGTAATTCATACAGATATATCTAACGTCATTTCTAATATGTATAAATGTGAACTAACTTTATTACAGAGTTGTCTTGTCAACATAAAATTAAATTAAATAGGCAACTATTTCATCTCGACAGCAACGCGAAAAGAATTATTAACTAGTTTTCATTACACCTACATTACATTATGGAAACTTTTTTTACATACTCGTCGTTGTGAATTAGCTCTATTGCTCTACGCAATCTGAAAGTTTTGAAAATTATTTTATGAAGAGTTAGTTAAAAATAACCCTAATTATTATAATTTCACTAGAATTATTTTAATTAAACTTTATGTTTTCAACTATTATTAGTATTAGGTCAGTTTGATTGACCCTCTGACTCCTACCGCCTATCACCTCCTCCTCCTTTAAAATTAAATCAGAAACCATTTATTGGCTTTCTGGTCATGTAAAATTTTGACAAAGCACGTTTCGTTATTCTCACCACTAGCTCCGGCAAGTCGATCCATTCCAATTTAATGTTCAAAATAATAATAGATTTAGTAAAGTTTGATATATGATGATGGTGGTGGTGGTGCTGGTGTTGCTGCATTATCTGTTTCTCCTTCCATCTGCTATCTAAAAAGAGGAAATTAAAGCATTATATAATATGATTTTAATAAAGTTTCAATTTAATTTTTGCAAAAACTAAAAATGTATTTCGTTTCATTATTAAAGTTTGTCATGAAATTATGCTGACAGCTTTTCCCTTTTGATCGTTGATTTTCATTAGTTGCCAACTT
This sequence comes from Platypus cylindrus, assembly GCA_949748235.1. NCBI lineage: Eukaryota > Metazoa > Arthropoda > Insecta > Coleoptera > Curculionidae > Platypus > Platypus cylindrus. The sequence continues at coordinate 6,949,636 of OX456489.1, read as the reverse complement.
AAAAGGATATGATGGTGGTGGTGGTTGTGATAGTAGATATTAATATGAAAGAGAAGGGAAATTGCCTACTAAGTTTTAAATGTTAAACTGAAAATTTAAGTTTTGAATGGATTTTCTTAAAAGGAAAATAAATGGCGAAACTAAAAGCGTCAAATGTTTGAAACGTAAATAGAATGTCTGGTTTTGTAGATAGATATTTCCCAGCGAAAAAAGTTTCATTGTTTGAAATGATTGTTTTTTATTTTATTAAGGAATAAGTAAAAGCAGGTTTTTATATATTTTTTTATTGTATTGGTAAGAGTTTCGCTAGGTGACAATCAATAATCGATAGTCTAACACCACATTTACACCAATATACTATCCGTTGTTATATTTCGTAGAAATAAATGAGTTTGCAGGAAGCCTTGTTGTATAGCAGGAAACCATGCGTTAATCACATCATAAATTTTTCTTATTTGTGCACATATTACACGTTCCAATTTCTCAACCTTTTCAAAATCGACTAAATAACAACATTATTGACGTGTACCTACAATAATACATACAATTTAAATTTTAAAAGCTTTTCCGTCTTTAAATAATACAATAGAATAAACTTCTGTCGAAACAATACGTTTAAACTTTCTAACTTGTCAGTTTTTCATTTTTTTTTCTATTTCCTGTACTTTGTTTAGTTTAACTCACTCAATATCTTTTTCTTCACGTTTCAAGGAAACTAAAAAAAGAGAAATCTTTTATTTCTCCGAACAACAACAGCGAAAAAGCTGTCTTTGCTGTTACACTTTCTTTTACATTTACCTTTGAAACTTTTTTCATTTTTAAACGTCGTTCTCAAAAAACAAAAAAATTGTTAAGAAAAATGATGGGTTTCCAGCTTTTTTTTATTGAATATGTTCATTTTTGGCATTTTTGAATCCTCTAACTTGTTTATTCTGAATTTTTCTTTACCTTTTATCTATTCAGTTAAAACGGTTGTGGAAATATATTTCTTTTATGAAAACCAATCGACGGTTAAATTTTAGTCATAAAAAGCAAGTTAAATAACTTCAACCTTACTTCACCATTTCATGTTATTATAACAGATTGGAAAATCTGATTTTGATCTACACACATATACACGTGGTAGTGGTATAATTTATATTGTATACAATATTATTCTGCGTAAAACTAACTTTCCTTCTCTTCCTATTTCCAACTGGATTAACGTTGATAAATATTCCGTATATGTAATACAATGATGGAGAAACAATGGGGAAGAGAAAGAAGGAATATTAAAATGTAATACAACTGCGACGCCATGCAGAGGGAAATCGAAGAAATGCGTAGGGTGGAAATAATATGTTTTGTGTGTATATACATAAATTTTCTGTTTTTGTTTCGGAATATTTTTTGTTTTAATAGGTATTAAGTAAAATTATTACATAAAATTTGACAGCTTATGATAAACTACTTTTTTTAATAAGATATCTTATTAATTAATAGAATCGCTTGAAGTAATTTGTTATTAAATTAATTCCTAGCAGTTTTTAAGATTAATGTACCACCAAAGTTTTACTATTTCACGTTCAACCACACAAGTGAAGTGAATAAAGACAAATTTAATTTAAATTAAATTACTATCATATATGCACACGTGTACCTACCGAAGTACACCATTACATTTACTATTTATACTGAACTGAACCAAGTAAATTCTTTTCAAAAAAGTTCTCTGCGAGAGTTTTCCTCTATGTTTATAAACGATACCTTTGAAACCATAGAACTTATAGGTGGATTCGGTATCAAAAAAGAAAATCGAATTTTAAGTGCTAATCGAACTAAACTAGGTATTTACTGAGTAGTGAATAGGAGACTATTTCAATAAAGTATTCCTTTCAGAAAAATACATAACGAAATCAAGAAAGGCAGAAGTTCATTTTCATATTAAAGGAAATTTAAAGTATTTTTAAACTTTACGTTAATCTAATTAGGTCAAATTTACTGATAGAATTTGTTAAATTAAAACTTCTAAATTATAATTTAGAATTTATCTCTATATCTCTCTAGATTAATGATCTAAAAACCACCGATAATTTCAAAACTTTAATAACAACTAAATACCAGGACACGACACGATACATACACAAACGCAAACACGTAGTACATTAAATTCATTTTCTCCATTTTGCTTTTGAAACAGAACAATACACAGTTCAGAATAGTGACATCTCAATTTATCTCAATTAAGGCAAAGCAAAACAATGTTATGCAATACCCATACAGTAGCTCTTCTAGACAAATGAAAATGATTTCTCAAAGACAGAATAGAGATTCCAAATTCAAAGTAAACTCCAACCTGCTGCTTATAGTTTAAAACATCCAATACGCTAATCCGTTTATCAAAATTACGATGTTAACGTGTTCAATGATGGTGATGACGCTAGACTACGACTAGACTATAGAAAATCTAATTCATCGTGTGGTTTCCCCCTAATGGAGCCAGAATTTCATGTTTATAGGCCATGCACGAGACCTAATTATTCAATATTATGTTTGTTTTAATGAACTTAGTTATTGGTTGTTATTAGTATAGCAGTTTGTGGCATGTTGTACAGAGGTAATTTGGTAATTCGTACAGGAAATACTTTGGAGACCCATTCGTATAATTGATAAAATTCAACTGTAGTAAATCAGCATAAGGCTAAATGAATTGTTTGTTTCGCTTAATTAATGATCGATTTTAGATTGCGGAATTTGCTTAGCGACAAGCATTTGCTTTATTCGCACAAATTTTATTCACAAAATTAAAAAAATAAAATAAAATTTGTTAGTGCAGTTGCTACACGTGCCGTTGCCTTTTCGCTGGTCCATTTTTTAATTTATGTATTCTTCGTTATCCAAGTGAAACCAAATATACTCGTATGTATTTTCATCCGAAAAATCAATTGTTCTGTCATTTCAATTTTAATTTAATATCCTTATATATCTTTTGTTCTTCCACCAAATTAAATTTTACCTTCCAACAAAAAGGCAGAGCACTTGCTTTTCCTTGAATAAAAAGCATTCCCATTTTATCTACCTACCTGTCTACCCCCGCTGTGTGTTTTCAATATTCTCTTATCCTATCCAATGTACCGGACATATTTTCTTTACTTCCGATGTATTAACAAAGGTAAACTTTTCTTCTCGCACTAAAAAGGAAGACAAAAAAAAAAGAGAGAGAGAGAGAGAGAGAGAGATGACTAGAGATAGGAAGAGCCCTTTTTATTATATCCATCAAACTTTTCTGCTTCTGACGTAGGAGATAGAAACGGAAATGTGGAAACAAACTTTTCTAATTGTTTTCCTTATTTTGTCTATTCGATTTTTTCTTTCTCGCCTTTTTCTAATTTTGAGTAAATATAAAAGATAAGGAGGAAATTATAGAGCATCAGCAACACAAATACCATTATGTACTTTAACCTTTTTGTTTTTATTGATTTTCGCATTTACTATTCCATTCTAAAAAATTGCTCAAAACAGCGAACTACTAACGAAATGTCAATTCGACGTTGATATTGTGGTGGGACAAGCCAACAAGCTTGACAGAGATTTATGAATAATTTTCATAACTCTTTGTCCTATAATATATTTACATAACAAAAAGAAAATATGACATTTTCAGCTACAACAGACATGTCCTTTACGAGCAGCAATATCGCCATGTTCCTGTCAAGTCAAGAAAAATGGCTTGGACATTTTATGCGAATTTACCGACCAGCAGCACATCAACGATGCAATGAGCGCCCTAAAAGGCAAATCACTAATCATATTTTACTTAAAGCTACGTCATAATAATTTACGTAAATTGACTGGATTTGTGTTTCTCGGTTTGGACATTCATCATCTTACCATTCATAATAGCAGTTTATCTGTTGTTGAGGAAGCATCACTCAGCTCAATAGGTAAATTACAAGCAATAAAATAAAATTCTGGCTACCTACATAAATATAATAATTTTATAGAATTTAAATCGATCCATGAAAATCCCTTTTATATCTTAGAAAAATGTCACTTAGGTACTTTTATGTCTTTGACAAAGAACAAAGAATAAGAAAATAATAAAAATTTTCCATAAAATATGTGGCTTTTTCCATAAAAGAAAATTCAGTATTCCCAATAGTTACATCACTTTTACGGAAACTAAATTAGATAAAAAAAATCTATTCCGTGTTTCCCTCTGCTTGACCTTTTTCCACAATTTGCAGAGGACCTGCTTTGAATATTATATTATTATCATTATTATTATGACAAAAGAAATGTCAATTTTCGTTTATGGTTGGAAACTAGTTTTGAATTAATAAATATGCCCATGTTTCGAAATAGTTTCAGTTAGATACGTTTAAATTTAACTGATTTTATTTCTTAATAAAATGAAAATTACAAATTAATTTTAGCAACATTAGATAATAAATCAAATAAAATGACAGTAAAACTATGGCAAGGGACTCTCAAAAAAGTAGAAAAATAAATATTCAAAGGTAATTGTTAATAACAAACAACTAATAAAACTGTGACTTTCTTTTAATAAATAGAAATAAAATATTTTTCCTAAATGAAATAATCTTTTGTGGTTTTGTGTTAAGAGTTGAAAAAAGTGGATTTCGTGTTTTGAAAAAATTAAATGCTAAAAGCACAAAACATTATTAGATTAAAAATAATTAATTTCTTTTATGAGACTAATAGAATTTCTAGTTTAATCAATTCGTTTGTTACTTCGTTTGAAATGGTCGTTTAATAAACTCGAATTTATAGTTTTATGTTTTTGCATTTAAATGAATAAAATTCTTATTTCTTTATTTATATTTTATTCGTTTTAGGAAAAATGTTAACCCAGCTGGACGTTTCGCAAAACAGTTTGACTCAAGTGCCATCTGCAGCTTTTAAGAATTTGCACCACCTCCTAATATTGAATATGAATCATAATAAAGTTAGCAGCCTTCATTCCAGAGCATTCCAGGGTCTCGATACCCTCGAAATACTCACATTGTATGAAAACAAAATTAATAATATCGATCCGGATGCTTTCGTTGGTCTCGAGAAGTAAGAACTAATTAGAATTTGAACAGATATAATGATAAATACTTTCTGTAAATCACTATATGCAATTCAGTTGTTCATTATTATTGCGTCTATGAGTACAGCAAGCACAAGACGACCAACGACTGACATTCCGTCAATTAACAGATTGTCTGCTTCAGAAAAAATGCGTTGTTGGTGGATATAATGCCGGTGTTAGTCGTAGGCGCTTTGTCGCTTGGTGAGCACTGTATTTTTACTCTAACTTACATTTATCTCTGTTTTAACAGATGGGCCTGTGCTCATAAATATTCGTTTTATTCATTAAATATCGTGTTACCAATAATGCAAGCGACACAAATATCTAAATTCTGTTTGACCGGGTTTATTTTACATTAATTATTCGGATATCTCTCTGGCTACGAAGCATAAGCTACAATTTGCTAACATGAATAGAAGAGGATGATAATCATTAGCTGAAATAGAACAAAGTGCTCATTTGAGTGTAATTTCGATTGCTATCCAAATTGTAAATTCTGGACCATTCAATGAATACTTACCACATACAATATAATTATTCTGTGCCATATCGATTTTCGTTTAAACGATCAGCGAAAACAATTCTATTATAAGAGGAATTTGTTCAATGGATTTTGAATTATAAAATCACGTAAAGCGCATTTTTCTTATCGTAAAATCTCCGTATATGCAAATGTATAAAAAATTATATATAGTTTTATTTCCAAAGAAAATTTTTTAATAACTATACTAAATTTAATCAGCAGCAACAATCCAATTACAAATAGAAAAATAAATTAAATATTAACAAATACTTTAGACAGTTCGTTGTGTTGCTGCCAACAGTCACTCTAATCTGATTTTCCTTTAGAATTTAATTAATATTTAAATAACAATAAATGGAACAAGTGGTCGCCTTCCTTTTGCTCATACTGTGTTTCCTTAAAAGCATGATTTTAATCTTAATTACTTTTGAAGAAACAACGTTAAACCTCCTGCTCTGTTCTTTTTGAAAGCATATGAAAATAAAGAGAAGGAGTAGGAAATGCAACAAGAGACTTTAGTGTAAAATTTAACATATTTTAAAGGAATATTAGATTTTGGTGCTATCGGAGCTTACTTTTCTCCTTTAAGACTCTTTGTTAAAAAATTGTCGTCATAATAAAAGACCGTTTCGATTTACACTTACGGGACTGAGACAGTTTGTGCGGTCTGAAGAGTCTTTATATAAATATCAGAAACAGTTATTCTTATATACATATATTAAGTAGGAACTACGTCATTTTAATTCAAACACCAACAACTCAGTCGTCGCACAGTGAAAATTAGGCTTAATTGAAACAAAGAATACGCTTTAACCAGCAAAGAAACAGTCATGCAGTTTAAAATATGTGTTGCTGATCTACAGATCATCTATCTGACGATAGATGACAATTCTAAATTTTATTATTCACTGAATTAAAGATTCCAACAATTTAGAAATTCCATTTCCTGTAATAATTAATTCAAAATATTCAAATCACCTAAATCCACGAATCTAAAATTGATGTTGTTATTGTTGTCCAGAAAATTGAAAAGATTAAATTTGGGAGGCAACGGATTAACGGCTGTACCACAGAAGTCTTTAGGTATCCTCGATATGCTTAAGAAGCTTGAAATGCAAGAGAACCATATTTCCGAAATAAATGAGGGAGATTTCGAAGGTAAAGTATATGCATTTCATTATTGATCGTTTTGTCCCTTTTTGGTTTATACATACATACCTATAAATGTGTAGGTATAAGTATACTACTCCGATATGTATTATTCATATTGTGTATGTTTTCATCCCTATACTCGTATGTATAGTTTTCAAGAAAAACAAATGGAAATTTATTTTGTGAATGCACAAGTTTTTTTTTTTTTGTTTTTATTTATTTGTTTAGAAAAATGTGGCATACGATATTATTCACGTTTAGAATTGGCTTACCACGATTTTCTTGACATAAATTTTGTTAATGTCGTTCAATTTCAGGTCTTAATAATTTAGATTCACTTGGTTTAGCTCATAATAAACTTCGAACTGTACCAGCACGTGTTTTCTCGCATCTTACGCTTCTTAATTCTTTAGAAATAGATGGTAACAAGATTGACACTGTCGATAAAGATGCTTTCTATGGTCTAGAAGGTAAGTGAATTTTCATTTATAGAAAACTATCAAATTTATCGTTTAGATTATTAAAATTGCATGCCCCGTGTCAAATATAGTTGTTTCATTTTATGTGATACTCTAAAATTTGCGTTGCAAAAATATGTACCTATATTTATTGGTGCATATTGCAATAATAATAAACGTAGCGTGATAAATACTAAAATATTTCATATGTGGAAAATGGGAAAATTATTCGTATAGGGGAAATATGTTCGTGTCAGGATATATGTGTTTATTATCAAATTGAGCATGCTATTGAACGGCTCGTATTTCCTAAATGGCTCACGATTAGATGTTAATGGCATTTGATGTTTCCGAAATAAGGTTAAATAAATAATATAAAAATTTATTGATGCAGAATTTAGGAGCGTGGTTTAAATTGGCTATTAGCAGTTCCTAGAGGAAAGCTATAAAATTTTTTTCGATGGATTTATATTTCGTAAATAGAACTGTGATTCGTAGTTTTCAGAATTACGATTGGAATCAATTGTATATGAAAGTTTTTGATTCATAACAGCATTTTCAAGTTCTCGGAAATAGATAATCATTATTACAATACTGATACGGTTGCAGTCGGGGATTTTTTAATTGTAATTTAATACTGTGAAACAAGAACTTATCCGAAATCAATGACGAATCTTATGAGCACTGTGACAGAGTAAAATTTATAAAGAAAATACTTTTTTCTCACCTCCTGGCACAAAACCAACCAAAGCAAATTCTACTAATTAATTTACTAACTAAAAAAAAATCCAAAACTTAGTCCACATCGTTAAGATCATTAAAATCGAAAACACTTTCTATAAACCAATCCCCCCTGACTCTCTTCACCTACACATTCGTCCAGACACACTTTCAACATTACAACTCTCCAGTTACTGTTTGTTAATTACACCTATACAAAGTTACAAAAATTTCACTGAGTCATCATTATTACTACACTCTCTATACATCCTGGATAATCGCCCACATCGTTAACTGACTACCTGGTGCTTACCTACAATGGTGAAAGGGTAACATAACATGTTATTGTGGTTTATATAGATATAAAGGATCGTTAGGGGTTGGACAAAAACATTTCCGCCATAAAGACTGTATAGTATAAATTGGCAAGGTCTGTCTTAATTTCTAACCTTTATTTGTTGGTTTTGGTACTTTTGGTAGTTTTCTTTATATTTTATGTGAATTGGGCATTATCACCCAATGGTGTTTTAACGATTGTTTGCTATTTTGTTTGCTTCTATAATTAAACAAAAAATTGTTTCAGTTTTATTAGATTATTTTCATAATCTCTTCATCTATTTTTATATACTTTTTTAAAATTTGATTAAATTTTTATATTTTAAGTTTGCATTCCGTGTTGCGATAACAAATGCAACGACCAACAGTTACTCCATCTGCACATAAGTGATTCCATTGAGAGTTGGTGAATAGGCATGGTGCAGATTGTGATATTGCCGATTAATGGTCTTCGGATTATGAGGAATATTTAAGGCCACAAAACCGTATATTACTCTAATTAAATTAATGAAATTTATTACTAATACTCGTATACAACTCTATTATAAAAAATCACCCAGAGCTCATTTATTTTAACTAACCATTTGCCCTTCAACTGAAATAATAATAATAATAAATGGATGTCATCATTATTTTTTGCCATTATTTCTTATTTAAAGCTGGATCGCGTGCCTCTTTTTTTTCTTCTCTTTTTCTTTCTCACTGCGAAATTTAGAAAATCCTATTTCGGTAACGGCCGCCAATATATTTTATTTTAGATGGATAGCTAGAGAGGTACCTCCACCTATTCCAGGAAGAACAAGTGGAGATGCCGCGACGCGTAGAGCATCGACACACACACACATACACAAGTTAGCGTTTTTATGTACCTCTAAAAAGACAATTTACCGTCTTGTTGCGTATGTGTAATAAAAGTAAATGGAAAAATTTAGCGGAAAAAGGTTTTTTATTACCGCGCCTCTTTCTGCATTTTTTTGCGTCACCCACCCTTTCTGGCATTTTATTGTAGATATATGTATGTATATAGGATGTAGGCATAAAATGCGTCTGTTTTTTTTTTTTTTTGCTTTACCAGTTGCCAGATGAGACCAGGTTTTTATTGAATTCATGAATTATTTTCCATTTCCAAAAGCCTCAAAAAAGAACACGAGAATAGAAAGAGGCACTCTATCTCTTTATCCATCTCCTAGTCTCTAAAGTGTAGCACGACTTTTTGTCAAAAAAAAAAAAAAAAAAATTCCTTGGGATTCGCCAAAAATAAATAACGATCAAAAATATCTATTCCAGTCTTCTTCGCCATTGAAACAAAATGTAATTTGGTGTGCGTTTGACGCACCATCCATTTTTATTTTTTTCAAGTGTTTTCTTTTTGTTTTATATTATTTTTGTATGAAACATCAAAGAAAATGTTTGATACAAGTTCGTTGTTTGTTATTCTCTATTTTATTAAAAAACCAGACGATAAAAAAATAAATTGAATTTATATAACTTCTTCTTTCAATTCGTTTCTTGGATTGATTAGAATATGAATATGTATATATGTAAAATTCGATTTTACCACTGCTACTGGTAGAAATATGGTAGCACTTGGATTAAGTTTTCTAATAAACTGGATGTGCTCAAGGGAATTTATGTAAATTAAAGTAACTCTATATCTGCATATGTACATATTGTAGAAGCTCTAATGAGGTAATAGAAGAGTAGATTCAACAAAAATATGACATCAAAATAGTTCAGCCAGTATCTTTATGCGAGCGAAGAAAATAAAGAAAAAAAAACTTGTTGCTACTCTACGAAATGGCATTCATTCATTTTTTTTTTCTAAGTTTATGATCTACATTCCTCTTTCTGGTTAACGTTGCTCTATCCCACTTTTATTATGTCTTTTTTCCCTGCTCCACTTTTTGTAGAACTGAGTGTTAACCACCATCATATCAGAACAAACTCGAAGGCTGAAATAGGAACCAGGCCAGGTAAACTTGCTAGACGGAATTACTACTACTCTTGTATTTACTCGTTACTCTTTTTATAATTAAATTAGCAAGTTGGTAGCTACAGCTACAGTAGAATTTTATGGCTTTAGCTTGTAAGTCACTCGGAGTTTGCTTTTTTTGCTCCATGTGTAAATATAATAAAAAACTTGACATTTTAATGTCAAAAAAAGTAAATATGTGTATAAAGTAAATAAGGCGCAATGGGGAAGCTAAAGACAGCGAATTTCACTTGATTCGATGAGTTCAAACGGAAAACCATTCAAAAAGGTTTACACTTGTACTTTGCATACACTACATTAATCAAGGATGTTATACAAAATTATACACAATAAACCATGAATTCTACTATTTATTTTTCCTATCAAGATACCTTAAATAAACAAACTTACTGCACTTACTGTTATACTATCATAAATTAACGTAAGCCTTCTTTGCATACCTATCCACTTAAAACTGTAACTTCGTAATACTTCACCTTCCATCTTTATCATAAAGTTAATCGTGTTGCAAGAAGATTTACATATAACTTATATAATAGGCGTAGTAGCCAAGCCAACTGACTAACTTCAATGTTACTTTATAACCGGACGGTTAGTTTTAACACTTTTAACAAATTAAATTCTCCCAAAAGGATTTCAAACAATTACTTCACTTGCATCTGAAGCGTTTCTGAGAGTGCTTTGTTATTTTATTAGAGAAAAGTTATTTAATTCTTGTGCAAATATAATGAACATAGTTTAAGAGCAGACAAAAAGCATTTAAATAATCTAGCAAAGACAATGAAATTAGTACCTATATACATTTTAATTATTGAATTAGGCAATTCAAAATATAGCTATATTAGATGGTTTTAATAAAGTTCAAGAAGGATGAACTTTTATTATTTTTAATTAAATTTTAATAGCGTCATATCGCGACAACTTAATTTAATAGCATACAAAGCATTTATATATGCTAATCATTATTAATGCTCGATATAGTGGTCTATATAGAGAGCAAAAATTTAATGCTTAACTCACAAGAGCTTTCTATTCATGCAAATATAAATTATTCACGTTTATTTTTTAGAAAATTTACAATATCTCAGACTAGGAGATAACAACATTCATACAATTCCAACGGAGGCTCTTAAACGTCTGCATCGCCTACGCCATCTGGATTTGCGAGCGAATAACATTTCTTTTATTGCTGAGGATGCATTTGCCGGCTATGGAGACTCCATTACTTTTCTCAATTTACAGAAAAACGAGTAAGTTTTTTTTCATTTACCAAATAAAGAAAAAAGTTTCCTAACTTCCGGGTGTTATTATCATTATTATTGATGCTATGTATCTTGCTACTCATAAATCCATGTAAAATTTTCAAATATATGTTCCGTTCATTTTTATACAAGGCTAATAAGGTAATGGAGTGAAGAAGTGGGCGAACTGAAAAAGTAGATAGATATAGAGACAAATACTTGTGTATAATGTAACAATGATATACTTTTCCATAATCTTTCGTCTTTACATTGCATCCACTCGCCTATACGGTCTGAGTTTATGATAGGTGATAAAAGCAACGTAAAATATTTCTACTGAAAATTTTTCATAGTTGAAATAGATGTGTGTATGTATGTATAACGAGTAAAAGTTTTAAAAGTTTAAAATTTTATATTTCAGAACTGAATTTTTGTTTCAGATTTTATGTTTTTTCTGGTTATTTTATGAACGTGAAATTTTTATCTATATTTTGTGATAATTTTCCATAGAAACTTTTTCAATATAGTCGTGAAAATTGGCGCTGCCATCTCGGTTTTTTGTGTTTCTTTCTTTACATTTTTCACAACAATCGTAAAGTTTGCATCACGTGTTAATAAAATTTAGTGTAATTTTTATATTGAACTTCAGCAAAAATTTATAAACTAAATCTTGACAAAATAGGAAACGCCAAAAGGATTTTGATTTGAATACTATTTGCAATAGACGGAAAATCGCATGTGACAATGCAAACTCTGAATTAGAGTGAAAAGTTTTCCCACTAGGTATGCAAACGGCGAGGCCACAAATTAGAAAAGTTGATTATCTATTATTTATAAAAAGTTAATTACGTCTATTATCTCGGCAATTATCTTCCTGAATTTTCCAAAAAATACAGCTTTAAAAAATGAATCTTTGATTTAATTTTAGTATTAAAACATTGAGTGGTATGATATTTGAGAATCTAAATTCACTAGAAACATTGAATGTGCAAAACAATAAACTGATGCATATTTCTGAAGATGTAATTGAACCTGTTTTGGATACATTGAAAGTAGTTGATATTACAGGTAAAGAATTAGATAGAATCAATTCATAAAATAACAGCTAGTTAAGTTTAACAATTAATAGTTAAGTGACGTTGCATTTTTTGAGATCTACAATTAGCAGATACTAAAATATAAAAAGCAATTTCACAAATAATTGAGAACATGCACTTGAAATATTTCGTTAAAACTTTAAGGACATATGAGAAAAATTTTATTTCTAGACAATCCATTGATTTGTACATGTGAATTGCAATGGTTTAAAAATTGGGTACGCAATCTAAAAGACACCGATGCTGAGTTAATGCGAAAAAAACGTACAATTTGCACAATGTCGCATGAACATCGTGAATATAAATTGGAAAGTTTGCCCCTTGACAAGATGGATTGTGAAATTAAAAAATACCAAAATTCCGCTTATAGTAGCACCGTTAGTCATTTAACTATATTTAAAGCTCCAATAGCTTTTAGTCTAGTTGTTTTAGCACGATATTTTGGCACCATTTAAGATTTATTAGATGAAAATGTTTAACTTTTTCTTGGAAAATTGATTGTAGTTTATAGATAATTAATTAGAAATAGCTGTTTTGGATGTCACGGTTTTTGGTATAGATTTGGATGTGTAGATCTGATTAGTAGATTTGGCCAAAGAAACCCATATAAGAAAATGGGAAAATAGGAGAACCATCAGTGGATTAGATTAGATGAAATTAAGATCAAATTCATAAATAACATAACTGGCAATAAGACGGTGATAAAAAAATATTTCCTTTAGAGATATCGTATTGATTAATTCATAAGAAAATAAGATTGAGGCTAAACTCTATACTAAAACCTGACGATAAATTAAAAAAAAATAATCTTAGTTAGTAATTTGTAATCTTTTTCTAGATAAATCGTTTTTTCTTCTAAACGTTTTGCATTAGAAAATTACTAGAGCATGTAATTGCTTCTACATCTAGATAAATAAGTATATATGTAATGTAATAGTAAGTGGTATAATTTAGGAGTCGTGCTTGTTCGCAACATTGAACACATTTTTTAAATATCTAATGAAAACACTCTTTGCTAAAATGGTCATTTATCCTTATATCTACAATAGTTAGCGGAGAATTAGAAACATAATAGGCGATGTATTTAAATTAACATTGAACGAAGATGATGTAAAAGGGAAAAAAATACTTATAAGTGACTAGATCTGTTTACATTGTTAATTGTAATACATTATTTAAATCTTTAGTTATAATTCGTTTTTGCCCCAACAATTTTAAAATTAATATCTAATTAAATTGTAGAGGGCAGGCCTACAATACATATCAAGAGAAAAAAAAAATTCAAACATATCATAATTATTAGAATATCCAGTACTAACTTTTAGATAATTTAGTAACAAGTAATTAAATGGGGGCGTGACTGCATATGCGTTTAGTAGGAAGAATATATATTCTATATTAAAATTTGGAAAATAAAAAAGAAATACACACATATTACATAATATAATTAATTATATACCTACTATAAAATTTTTTGAGCTTTGATATTCATATCATTTTTTTAGGATATTAAGAAATTTTATTGAATTGAAATAATATGTTAATATTGTATTTATGTTAAGGTTTTAAGACTATCAGATTTTCAAATTTAACGTGCATTTTACCCTAATTAATTGGCCCAGCCAATGAGAAAAATTATTAAAATACTTATTAGTTTCGGTTATTTTCGATTAAATTGTGGTTAATTCTTGTAGACTATTATGAGTCATAGATAATTTTTGTCAATAAAAAATGCGCGTAAAATACCCACCTATCCCATGACAAAAACATATCTATTTAAATCTTAATAATATTATTTTTGAAATATCTTAAAACCAATACACATCAAGATACATATCATAGCAATATTTTTTAGAATACCAACCTGTGGTAATAATAAACATATCCATTTTTATCTAGACCCTACATATTGAAATATTTGAAGTATATTATATTTATAATAGTGGTGCAATTATTTATGAAAATTCGTTGGCGATATTTTTTGGGCGGCCATAGAAAATACTACTATTTTTTGGGAATAATATGGCGCCAGCCAGACCATTTAAATAAAATGAAAACATATCTACAATACACAATTATGATCGATTTACGGTTAATAAACTTCATGTCAAGGTGTTATAGCTAAAACTAAATCAACAACTAGTACTTTGATAGAAGAAGTTCTATCAATCCCTAATATTATATTTAATTCAATGTGTCAGGTCGGCACCTTGACTTGAATACCGTAATTCGATCCATATAATATTTACGACTTTTTTCAATTAACTTTTTAAATATATTTATCTATACCTAATAATATTTAATCACTTTCTCTTCATATCTATGTAATATTTATGGCTGTTGCGTAATATGTGTCGCATTACCTATAATATCTCTTTTGAATTATTATATTGATGTTTCTCAAATATATTATCATGCATATCTATAAAAATGTGTTTTTGTTTATTTTATTATCCATGGTATTCCATTTGCTCCCATATATTTCGAGAGAAAATACGTATATTGATAAATAAGCCTTAACCAAAAATTGAAAAGGTTCTTAAAACATAAAACATTTGAAACAAACGTGTTTATTTCCGAAAATATACTTTACAGTACAAAAATAATTTTTCTTAATTTTCCTAGTTTCCAGTTTCAACACTGTAGCTTCTAACCAATCATCATGGCTTTAAATTCTGAAATGCACAATATGTGGTAAATATTAACAGTATGGTCAACAAGTTATGTATCTGTGATCAACATTAATTGTAGTATTAAGTTAATTCTAATTACTAATGACTAATGATTATAGTGTGCCATCTATACAAGCATTTCTGAAACTGTACATCTTTAAATGCTAATTATATTTATGTAGATGCTTCAGAGATGTCTCGAATAGTATTAAAGTTTCTTACTTTATTAATATCTAATAATATTACCTTCCCAATCGACAGTTCCTGAATTATCAGTATCAATTTCCTTAATCATCTCGTTCAAATCTGCTGGAGTTAGTTTATCATCCAATTCTTTCAAAATGTCACGTAGCAGATCGACGGTGATATAACCAAGTCCTTAACAAACGTTAGAATTTGTGTATGAAACTAAATTAATTAATCAGTCGATCATTCATCAATACCTTCTTTATCATATAAACGGAAGGCATCTTTTAATTCTCTTAAAATGGCTTCAACATCCTCTTCTTCTTCTACTAGAAATCTAGCTGCCAAATGAGCAAATTCTTCAAAACTCATTACGCCATTGCCATCTTCATCAATTTCACTGATAATTTTCTATATAAAAATTATTAAATGCTTATTAAAACAAATTGATAAATTATATTATTGGAATACGAAAAGCTATCAAAGATGACTCACAATTGCCATCTGAAAGTATGGTTCCAACCAAGCGACCACTAACATTAATTTATCTGCACCAATATATTTTATATAGTTTAAATTTATGACTGCGAAGTGCAGCCTGATGCTAGTAGTCGATCGATCTCTATATTGCCCATCGCAGTTTCTTTAAAAATGTACTTACTGCTAATTCGTCTGGACTCAACTGATGACCCAACATCTGTAAAATTTGTCCAATCATATCAACGCCGATGTTTCCATTTTTTTCCACATCGAAGGAATCGAAAATTTGTTTTAACACTTGAATTGAAAAAGGTTGTAGTGTTTAGAAAGATATTTTTCAGTATGCCAGAATAGTTAGTTATAAATGTAACTTACTTTTCAATTGATCTTTGGCGATATCTAAATGTTTCAAAGCTTCATAATCTAAAACTACTTCCTGAAAATTCATTATAATATTAGCTAATCTAAAAAATACATTTGTTAGTAAATAAATGTACTTACTGGGCCACTGTCAGCCTGAAAAAAATAAAATAAGAAAAATTATTAAAGCGTTTCTTCGTATCGTACCGGTATACAATTCAAAATATTTTAAATATATTGTTTTTAAGTTTTTCAAAAACGAGTTCCATAACTATGGAAATTATTATACAAACTGATATTTCGCATAAAATGTTAACATTTTTCAATATTTTATATAACAAATTTTGTATGTTTATGACTAAAGTGTGTGTAAAGTCCAAAACCTAGTTGATCACATCCACGAAATTGATTAAGCAGCTTAGAATCTTTTCACGAAAATGAATTGATTTCCATTCCATCCAAAAGTTCCTGTTTTGGAATAAATTTATAAGCTTACCATTTTTTTTTTGGAATTTATTTAAACACCACTTCAATACAATGCAAAACAATAGCAACAAATTAACTGAATCGAATTAAGCCTACCTATATTAATTATTTTTCTCTGTTGTAAATTGACGTCACACTTATAAAAGGGAGTTTAAAAGAATGTCTATTGGTATCTAATTTTAGTTTATTTATTTTAATTAAAGGTTGTAGAAAATAGTATTATGCCAAAATAGAAATCAACTATAGGAATTCTTAAAGGTTCAATAGGTGTTAATTGTTATGTTATAGTATAGAATGAAGCAGGTGTGTTTTGGAAACGATTTGTTTGTGTATAGTGCATAAAATAATGTAATTGATTTATGGATTCAAATCTAGAAAATTTATTGAATAATTTCTATACCAGATTGCATTGCATTGCAAGGCTGTAATATAGAAAAGTTTAAATGTAAACTGCGATTCAAATAAATGGCACTTCAAACTTTCGAAATCTACTATAAATTGTTATTAATAAAAATCGATTTAAATCGAAAGATCCACAGAGAGCATTTTACTATTAACTAAATACGTAACTTATTAAATTCATAAATTATTAGATCACATCTAATAAATCATATTTAATATTTATGATAAAATAATAACTAGAGTTTCCACAAGCTTAATCAATTCTAGTTGTTTAATTAAAGATTCAAATGGTGGAATTCATACTAGGAATTTAAAGGACGACGATTCAAATTGAAGCTGTCCTCACTAATCCTTCACTACTAATTACAAGGTTGAAAAATCCTCTGATGCAATTGGCAATCGTTCGCTTCCTCAATTTAACGTACAATCCATAAATTTAAAAAGAGAAAACTGTGATCGGGTCACTTTAGCGACATTATATAAACGTTACAAGAATTTACATGACTAATTTGTCTAATTAACGGTATATATTAGTTATTAATGAAATCGTTACTTGGATTCGATGTTATTCTCAATTTCTTACCGGCTTTGGTCTTTTTGTTTCCTGTGGTTTTTCATCTCCAGTTTTCTTGTCCTGAAACAATTTCAAATAGTGAAATACCCAAGCTTAGTTAAAGATTGCTAAGTTTCTTTTCTTTTATAATTGTCATTGCAAAAAAAAAATAAAACAAATCAAGTGTTGTTGCAATAACTTTCTTATTCCTATCAATTTTACCTCGTCAGCCATAATATTATCGATATTATTCAAATTGTAAATCTCACTAAAAAACCACCGAATCTATCTAAACATGTAAGTGTCTATTAAAATCGAATAAAACTCGTACTTGAATAATCTAATTTCCATGTCATCCAAGTCCTATATATCAAAATCGAAATGAAGATCTGTCATCACCTTGTTAATTAGATAAGAGTGGAATAAAATGCATTTGAATGTATCCATATATTATTTGTGCCAAATGCCAATTAATTAATTTACGATTTAATTCGATTGGAAGTGAATTCTCAAAGGTATTCGATTAGGTGAAGGATATTTGTAAAATTGATGAATCGAATATGGTTTTAATGAAATAAAAATCTTTTTCATAAATTTTTTATAAAACTTTTATAATATTTTACATTATAAAAATGTAATTTTTTATGCTATATTCATAGCATAAAAGAAGCTTTTGAATATATATTTTGTGATCTATGCTTGTCCATTTCCCAGAAAATGGGATGCTTTTAAGGTGAATAATAAAATGGTAGATTATTATTGTATCTTTAAATGGGCATCATTTATTTCGACGGAAACAAACATTGATTTTCTACACAGGAAATGAACAATTAAGTCTAATACTATGTAATACATTCGACTACTAGTAAGTAAATATCTGTGCCTATTTTAATAAAAAATTAACAAACTAAAGAATTGGCAGTGCTTTTCCTACTTATGAAAATAACTTATACATGAACAAAGAAAATGATTAATAATAAATTTTTCGATAGATCTTCATATACCGGTGTCTGCTCTTTTCTCCAAGTAGGATCTCTAAATAAGACAATGTCTTTTGCGAATATATTTAACCAATCATTACAGCTTTAAATTCTGAAAATGACAAATTGATTTGATTCACTTATATCAATCAAGTATTTATGAAACTTATACCATCCCAATCAACAGTTCCAGAACCATCTGAATCAATTTCTTCTATCATACTATCCAAATCATCATCCGTTAATTTTTCATCTAATTCACTTAATATTTCGCGTAGAACTTCAATTGTTATAAATCCATTTCCTATAAGGAATCAAGTTAATTTTTCCGATTAAATCATATTCAATTCATGATTAAAATGTATGATTTCTTTAAGAAAGTAGTTAAGAAAAACTAAAACTGTCCGTCACATTTTCGTCTGCTACATCAAATTCTATTTCCTCTAAAAATAGTGCCCCATTAATAAAAGATGATAGTAAAAAATAATCAAACATTCCATGATAAATAACGCAATTTAAACTGTGCGTAAAACCGGTTAATACATACACTCCAAAACATTAAATTTATTTTTAAATAAAATTTCCCAAATGATCTTATTTATTTATTTATTATTTTTTGTTTTCTTTTTGGGCCTCTGGCAGGATAGTTCCATTCGTGAATACATCATATTATGTATTCAATTAATGAAGCGTATCTTTAAAAACTTAAAAATAAAATATCAGATTTGCCGATTTTCACACAAAACTAATGAGCTGAACTGATTTTTATCCATGCATTTTACAATGATTTATATCCATACCTTCTCTGTCATACATTCTAAACGCTCCCTTCAATTCCGATTGAATTGCGTCTGTATCATCATCATCTTCTACCAAAAATCGAGCGGCCAAATTAGCAAATTCTTCAAAATTGACTTCTCCATTACCATCTTCATCAATTTCATCAATAATACTCTAAAGATTAAGGTATGCGAATAAATTCTTCATGAAAATATCAAGACGAATTTGAATGCTTCTACCTCTAATTCATCACCCACTAATTGAGTACCTAATAAATCCATTATGGTACCAATCATATCAGTACTGATAAACCCTTTTTTATCAACGTCAAATGCATCGAATGTGGATTTTAGCACTAAATAATGAATATTAAATAGCAAGAAAAAATTATTCTAATCTATTAGCTGTTACTTACTAAGGAGTTGCTCCCTATCTAAATCATCCTGAAAATAAACGAGGGAAATGATTTTACGAATTCAACGAATTATATATGGCGGTACTTTATTAGATTTCCCGCATAAAAAACTGAATATACTTACCATATTAACAATGCCACATTCATCTACACTTTCAACAAAAGACATTACTTTCTGTAAAGATAATTTCCTTGCACTACTCATTACTGAAATTTAATTAACTAGTGTTAATGTACTACTTGTCTCCTGGAGGGGATTCAGCCAAGGAAATGTAAAATAGAACAAACTTCTTAGTTTTATTTGTCCTAATGGCATCTAGATTATTCTGTTGCGAATTCCGATACGATCAGAGGCGTATTATAATGATTTGATTATTTAAATTCAAAATAAAAGTTACAGATCTTTATTCAGAGAATATATGTTGTAAATTTTGAGAAATGATAAATTACAGCTTCCAAAGTTCTACATTATTATGAATATTAATTATAACTATAATATAATCCACATCTTTATATAAACCAATAAAATAAACTTCTACATATTACTATGAAAATACGGCCGTGCGCTATTTCTTCGTTCCATCAATGGATGATTTGGTGGTGGTAATGGCGGAGGTGGTTCATAGATCTTGCAGTATTTCTCATCTACAGTTTCTTCACCATTTTCCGATACAACATCGAGTTTACGATGCCTAAAACTGCCAAACCAACGTTTCAATTTCGGCGTTAAATAACCTTCTGGATTTGTTTGAAATGACTGCACATCATCAACATTGTAATTTGGTAATGTAACCTTAATTAACGACGAAGCACTTTGTTCTTTCAAGCTTGAGGATCGTGTGCAATTGTCGCTGTTTCTGTTCGTTAGTACCGATAGTAATCTTGGATAGTGTTTGATGGTGCAGTAAGTGGCACCACATGAAATTAAAATTATTCCGACAATAGTTGAAATAGCTAGTGATAGGACAAATAGTTTTTGATCAGAATACAACCAAATCGAACGAGTTTCATTCTGTACTGTTGAAGTTGCCGTGCAATCATTTGAGACGATAGTGCCAGCAGTATCGGAGGTATCATTGGTGGCAAGGCAAAATGTATAGGTACTTCCCGATTGGAGGTTTACTTCTATTTTTCCTAAAACATTATACATGCATCCATAATCTTCTCTGTCATTGACATTAGTCCATATAAGAAAATCCATTGACAGTAGCATGCCAATTAGCTCCACTGCATAGCGATCAGCTTCAATATGGTAGATCGAATAATCGATGTTGCGACGCTTAAAGGTGGCTGTTTGTAATAAAACCATTTTCGGCTGTTCCATTAACAGCGAAATTTTCGAAGCATTTTGACAAGCAATATTTCGATACAAATTCATATCAGGAGTGATAGTACTGGTGCTCGGAATTGTTGTATAATTATTAGGGCAGAATTCTACAAATCTCATTGGTTTCCAGAAACTACCTATTTTACAATTTGGCCAAAGGCTTGTTGCCCGTTCTAACAGATAAAATTTAAGCCACATTAAATCACATGTGCATTGCCATGGGTTTTCCTGAAGCACTAATTCGACGTTTCGGCTTAAATCATCCAGAACTGCTTCTTGTAAGGTTATAAGATTATTATTACTCAAATCCAAATTCTTAACATTATCTAGAGCTTTAAAAGCACCCACATCAATGCTGTTCACACTGCAATATGATAAATAGATAGATAACAATTTTGGAACATTTCTAAATGTATTTGCCTCCAGTTTCGTTAGCTGATTATCCCTTAAATCCATCGTTTGTAATTCTGTGAATGCTGAAGTTGCTCCAGTAATATTTCGTAACGTTCGACTATTTGTAAGGCAACGTCGTAATGCTATTGTATGCAAAAATTTTGCTGTATAGAGAAAAACATCTCGTCCAAATAATATTCCATGATTCAATTCATAAAACTCAATAGAAATTGAATTTAAAGTACTACCCATAAATGTTTCTTTATTAAGTAACTTGATATTTGTTTCGGATAAAATAAGGTCTAATGATGTGCCGAGAAATGGTGCTCCGGAAAACGTTTTTGTTCCGAAATATTCAAGATTGCAGTTTGTTATCTTTAGTTCGGTAATGACTGCTTTTAATGCATTAAGCCATCCATAGGAAATGTTACTTGTTGGAAAAATAATGTTGCTAAGTGATAGTTTAATTTGGCTGTCACAAACATCCTGTAGAAAAGAGGTGATTGTTAAACAATATCAAGATTTAGGAATTTCGATTAAGGTGCTATTGACATTTTTGTACACCGTCACCATTTTTGAAACAAACAATAATTTACTAAGTTTAAATTTGGTTGCCGGTTCGGTCAATCGGAACGTGGTCAATAGCTAAAAATTACCAAGTGACTGTGTGTTGTTTTTTTTTTTGTGCTGTTTTGTTTTATTTTTAACATTCATTAAAAATGTTTTCCGGACGAAATATCGATCTTTCATCAGACATATACGAGAAATATATAGTTTATCATTCAGAGGAATGCCACTAAATCATTTCTATGGTTTGATTTGTACTATTTCCGATCATTGTCGCAAATGATTGATGAAGGATTGCTGTTGAATCCGAAAAACTTCTCATGAATAAATGTAGTTTCATTTTTGCCTCTTTCAACTGTTTGACATTAGATGATTAATGTAAATCAATTAAAACAGCAGACCTAGCTCTACTACATCTAGACTTACATATTCCATCATATAATTTAATTCATCAATAACTTCCTCAATCGTCCCATCTGAACATTGTATATAACAATTATTGTTCTGATACTGGCATAGAGAAAAATCCAATTGAGAAGAAAATGTTTTAATTAGGATGTTTTCATTTCCCGTTAGAGGCTTCCGTCGAGCTGTCACATCATTAATAGTGAAATTTAAATGCGTTATCGGATAGCTCAGATTTTGATAGCTCTGTATTTCACTTGTAAGGAAAATTGTATATAAAGCGACAACAAGTATGGAAGATGTAACACCGAATATAATAGCTATTATTTGGTAATTTCGAAGTGCTTGCCTGAAAATTTAGTAAAAAATATATGTGACATTGGAAGTTAAATAGATTTTCCAATGATAAGGAATTACCTTAATTTTCTTTGAACAGTTTCCATTGGGTTGAATATCATTTTTTCACTTAGTAAAGTACTGATAGAGAATAAATGAATACTGAAACCAGATAGATAAGTATTATTTGACAGCCTATCTGATTTAATTAGTAGAACTAGTAGATTCCTACTTAAACCCTTCGATATGGCGTAGCTTAGCCATTAAATCAACAAAAATATTATGATAAAACCATAGCTTTTGGTGTAAACAGAATTGTGGACAGAATTATGATTATATTTGATAATAGATCCAAATTCACATAAAGGAATAAACAGAAAATAATCTGTCATTAAAGCAAATTAAACAGTATTGTTTTTATTACTATGCATTACAATTAATCTTTCATTTATTGCCAGTTATAGACCACAAAATAAAACCAAACCAAACAACGAAATAAAAAAATGTCGAAGCAATAACATTTTAAATAATAGTAGTTTTATTATGTGGACAACTTTACAGTGGTTTAAAATTTAATTTAAGTCTGGATCGAGCACATCTAAACGAATCAAATCGTATTGGCATTGATCCAGGATTTGTAACCGGGTATAAAATTCAGTCGACTCTCTTTCTATGCTATATGGATGAATTGCTAGTATTGTTAATAGGTGTGTTTGAACAGATCCGGAATAAAATAAAAATTTCAAAACATTTCTGGCTGGGGAGGAACTAAATTCAAATTATTTGATTGAATTGATTAGAAACGTTGTGAGCAATTTCGCTATTAGTGATTATTGATAATTAATTATCAATATTCTCTCTATTTTATAATTCAATAGATATATTGAAAAAAACTTTTGCTCAAATTAACTTGATTTCTATCAAGCTGATTGGGACTTTTTTTTTCGTTTTATTGTCGTTCAATGTTTCAAGTCGATTTCAATGTTTGAGGCAAATCAACAAGTTTTGGCACTTCTCGGTCTCCAAGAAAAAAAACATTAAATTGTCTGTCTAATAACAACATTGGGACATTTTTACCACTGCACTTGCCAAGAAAATCTAAATATCAAAGTTCAAAAAAGAGTCGTCGTTGACTGAAACTATTTAATAGCTTTCACTACGTGTGATTGATGGAATCCAACATTTTAAACTTTTTTATCATCATTTAGTATGTATTTGGCAACAGCAAAAAAAAGTGTATACGAAATGAAAAATGAATAAATACGATTAGACTCCGATATAATTTCATCAAAACTGCCATAAAAGGGATAATGAAATCAACACTATGCAATTTACTTATCCCTATTTTTTATTATTATTTTTTTAATATACTGATTTCTAGTCAAATGTCAACTCCAATTATTACTCTAGCAAACTGAAATTTAATAAAAATTGAAATATATGGCAGTCCGATGAAGCAGTCCGATTTGTTTTTGACAACTAATACGAAATCCAATCAAATTAACTATGTAAATGAAATCAAATCGCAATAATACATTAACAAATCATAAATCCGCGCCTGTTGATTTGTCCGCTCATATACACAATAAACAGCTGCTGTATTTAGTTTGAATTTCGTAAAAGAGAAAAAAAAAAACAACAAAAAAAAATTGCTATGAAGTAATACATAATTCCTGTCCGCCTTCTATTTTAAGAATCTCCAGTTTTATATAGTTCCCGGCAATTTTCAAAATTTCATGTCAGTTACGATTTGAATAAGGTAACGGTCATCAAGCTTCCCCATACTAATAATCAGTAGCTAATCACAATTATGTCGGTAGGTGTCATTTTTGTAATTAAATTGAAAATTGAGAAAAATACCAATCGAAAGAGAAAAGTGATAAAAAATTATTGAAACAAAATTGTATTTGATATTTTAAATCCATTTATGAAAAATTTTAATTTTTATTGCATTTTTTACCTGGATAATTTTTATTATTATTGTACATTTGGAACTTTTGGATTTCCTTTCCTTTTAATTTCAATATCTTTATTATTAAATTTCTATTGTCTTTTCTTCTAGGACGAATTAGATAAAGATCAAGTTGCCCGTAAGTAAAATGAACGAAATAATAAAAAATTAGAATTAACGTATCGGCTTTAATGACATTCGTTCAATATTTAAATTTTAGTCCTCAAAAAAGCTTTTGATACTTTCGATGTGGAGAAAAAAGGCAGCATTGGAACCCAAATGGTCAGGACGATTTTCACCATGTTGGGTATTACTACAACTGAACAAATACTCAATGAAATCATATCGGAAGTCGATGCTGATGGTAATTATTTACTACATCAGACACTATTAAAATAAATTGAATTTTAAAAGAAAAAATTGTAATGAATTTTTTAATTTTTTTCTTTATCAATTCCCCCATGAATACAAATTAAATCGAATTCAAAATATTCTGTTCTTTCAATGTATAAGTGTTAAATATTATTTAAATTTTTGCGATAAATAAAGGTTCTGGCGAATTGGAATTTGAAGAATTCACAACTTTAGCGGCAAAATTCATGGTTGAAGAAGATGCTGAAGCAATGCAACATGAACTTAAAGAAGCTTTTCGTTTATATGATAAAGAAGGTAAGTGAATAAACTACTTGTCATATAAGAAACTGTCATATGTTTCATATATATAAATTAATATTATTTTAATAATTATTAATTTCAGCTCAATCCAAATCTTACTTTTTCCTCACATTATATCTAAATCCCTACTTAAAATATTTAATTCCATTTTACAATCTTATAATGTATACGTTGAAAGCGTTAACAACTTCTGTAACCATATAATATCAGAATCAAAATTTATTTAATTTTGCAAACATTTCTACAAGCCAAAATTTTTAAAATCTCAATAATTTAAATCATTTTCAACAATACAACAATAAATTGAAAATTATGTCAAATATTTATTTTTTTTCGCGTAAGAATTAAATAGAACTGAATGTTTTTAGGCGGATCTATTTTCATACTGCAATTTTCAACATTAAAATACTGATGGTGTTTTGTGTGCTTTTAATTCATTCAACGCCCACAATATTTATAACTATCATATTTCATTAAAACACATATAAAGAGGAAAATTTTGTATTTTTTGGCACGTAGTTACAATAATAATAATATGTATTAAAATTTACAAAGTTTTCGAATCAAAATCTGTGAAATTAAATCATTTCAATGCAGTTTATTTAAAGTACAACGAACGATTTTAAAACAACCTGAATATAACATATCTTATTACTTATATTTCAGGTAATGGTTATATCTCGACGAAAACATTAAAGGAAATTCTGAAAGAATTAGATGATAAACTAACATCAGATGAATTAGACATGATAATTGCTGAAATTGATACTGATGGTTCAGGAACCGTTGATTTTGATGGTAAGTGTATCGAATTGAATGACATTGATTGAATGAATTACTTGGTTCATATCTGCAAGACTGCAGTTCTATATTCTGTTCACCTCAAAATATACATGCTATAGTATATTCCATTTTATTGCGAATTCCATATTGAATATACTCATATGCAATGTAGAAAGTAAAACCTACTACATACTATCTAATGTATAGAATAGATAAAAATATCTGGATGTGGTTTCAGATTCTTTATAGTTTTTTTTAGATAGTTTTTAGTTTTTTTCAAACTTATCCTCTAGTTAATTTACCACCGCCATGATAAATTAGAGTAAACGAGAAGAAAATAATTTGTGATTAACAATTTCGAAATAACACAAATAAACTATACTAGATTTTTTTTTCATTTATTTCTTATAGAATTTATGGAAGTTATGACAGGTGGTGATGATTAAAAAATGTGTGGAAAATTGGCTCACATTCAATGTGCCAATCAATCATAATTATTGCTAATTATTCAATCAATCAACATTTTACAGTGGGGAACAACCTGGTCAAAAGTATTAACGCATAAAATGATTTTATTTTAGTTTTTGTTTCTTTTTTCTATTATTTATTTATTTAATTCTTTTTTTGTCTGAATATTTCTTTCTATATTTTTATGTATGTGTTTATTATATCATATTATGTCCTACTATGTAAATAAAAAACAAATTCTTTCATATTGAAATAAATCATCTTTATAAAACATTTCCGATTTTTTCTTAGTTTTTTTTTGGCAACAACCAATGCAATGAAAAATAAATAAAAAATTAAGAAAATAAACTTTCGTGGAGAAATATTTTTATGGAAAAGGTGTTTTCCAGGAATTCTCGTTGCAATAAATATTTAATAGTAAAGATGTTGTAGGTGTTACTATAGTATGTATTTTATAAACAAAAGTAGATATTTTTAACATCAAATTATACTTTAACATACAC
This sequence comes from Platypus cylindrus, assembly GCA_949748235.1. NCBI lineage: Eukaryota > Metazoa > Arthropoda > Insecta > Coleoptera > Curculionidae > Platypus > Platypus cylindrus. Next base: position 6,922,317 of record OX456489.1, on the reverse strand, counting down.
ATATATTATCATTTATTATTGAATAATGCACCACCTACATGCCAGAACAAATTTAATGCTAAATTTAATTTATTGTGCTCGCATATAGTGCGTAACTAGAAATAAGACTTTATTATTTTTTTATTCTAGTACGGGTATTATCGATATGTTTAAATAAATACTTAAGTAGTAAATCTACTAGAGCAATTATCTAATAAGCCAAACAATGGATAAATTAGATACCAAACGATACTATGCTGGAATCTAGGTGTCCCTACCAGATTTGATAAGAGTCCTTTATTAGTTATTTAAACTGTGAAAGTGCCTTGTATTTCGATAATTCAGACTGTTCCATTTATACTGTTACATATTACATTTATCCAGAGATTTCCATTTACCAGATTATTAGTCAATTTATCTTGTAATTTGGAAACTTTAATGAATCGTCTGATTAATTGGTTATAATGACGTCATAATATTCTACCTATTAACTAATTCTTCCATTAAGTTACTGATATATTCGTTCCATCTATTTTTTAGCTTAATATAAAATTAGTCTCATTCAATTTAATCCGTCCCTGGTTCATTTGCAAATTTTTAATCAGCTATAATAATAATAATAATTAATAATAACCCTAAATTAAAGAAGAAGTGCCATAATTTACTGCGAAACACACATATGCATACATACCTATGTACATATACATGCACCTCTATAAAACCATTCATTCTAATAATTGTTGGCTTAGATTCTTTTTGCATAGATGCAAATGCAAAAGTGAATTTCAGTGACGTTTCCAGTTAAATTAAATTTGTATCTAGACTTTCTTGGTGAAAAAGATAGTCAAATATGTCGGTAAGTTGTTCTAATTACATTGAACTATTCCAACATAAAGCAGATTTTCTTTGCTTTCTTTGTTAATCACATTTTTACGATTTTCTTTTCTGATGTCAAGTAATAAATTTTGCTATATTTCATGTACTTTCAAAATTTACATTAATAAGGTTTAAATCATTAAAATAAACACAGACTAAGTATTATCTTATTAAATCAAACATGTTTTATATCGATTCTTATTAATATAATTTAAGAAAGTGCAAATTATGTATATCTATAAATAAGTGAATTGTTTATTTTTTTTATAATAACTCATGATTCGTGGCTACGAAATAATCCAAATTAATTTAAGCTTGTTTACTATATATAAACTAAAAAAAATTATTAAGTTTAAATCGAGAACTGTAAATACCTTTATAATATGTAATCAATGTTTAATTAAATTAATGTGTTTTAATTTTTTAGAAAGAAGAACTGTCTTCTGAGCAAGTTGCGTGTGAGTAATTTATCAGAAATGTGTTTCTTTATTTTGTCTATTTCTCAAATTTTGGAAATTTAAAAAATTTATAAATAGGGAAGTAGTCTAACGCTATATCAATTACATTTACCTAGAGATTTTTAGTTTTTTTAATTTTTTAAAAGGAACAAAATCTTAAATTTTTAAGCAAAACTTAAGTTTCCCCAATTAAAGGAAATTTTTCATATTATATGTTATTACCCTTTTGAGTCTTGCATATCTCTATTCGTTTATATAGTATTGGCAAGTTTATTTGATATAATTTTAGTATTGAAAAATGCCTTCAACACATTTGACGTAGATAAAAAAGGAAGTATTGGTGTAGTGATGATTGGTACAATATTAAGTATGTTGGGTGTACAAACAACTGAATCAACTCTATCAGAAATTATTGCTGAAGTTGATGAAGATGGTAACTCAATCTGATCATATTTCAAATATAAATAACACTAATAAATCAAATCTACTATTCATACATTGCTGTCAAGTAAATCAACCAATTTGATTTGAATCTTATTTTTTGATACAAACTATTTTCGCTTATTATTATATGCAAACATAATATTATATACTAGCAAACAAAACAAAATTAATCTTTTAGAAACATTCAAAAATAATATAATATAAATCTGGAGAATGTAATCTGGAAAATAGGTTGAAAATGACGTTGTATCTACATACAAATTTTCATTTCTGAAAATTTAACCATTCCATTTATACGCCATTTTAAATATAATTATTATGAAAACGTGTATGTTAACTTAAATTGGGTGGATTGCCCCCAAACTACTCGTCCGCATCTACATAATATGTACCTATCGTATTTGAAATGCTAATTTATGATTATTTTACAACCAAACGAATGTTCATCTTAAATCTGTCATAAAGAATATATTTTCTATTGTTAAATGTCAACAAAAAAAATTATAAATTTTTTAAAAATAACTTAAAACAAACCGCGGATTTTCATATAGAAAATACATGTACACACACACACACAGACACACACATCTATTATTATTAGTAATCTCTTTATTTCAATGCGATCATATTTTAATATATTCGATAAATTTGAAATTTTGTGGGTGGCTGAATAACAATTAATGTCCATGGCAATTTTATTTTAACTTTTTCTTCTTGTTTTGTTTGGCTTTTTTTTCGAATATATAAAAATAGATTCAGAAACGAAAAAAAAAAAAAAAAATTAGAAGAAATTACAAAGTATTTGTTTCAATGGAAACTTTCATTTTCAATTTGCTAATTGCAAATAACTGTCTGGAGAACGCAACGAAAACAAAATAATCATTAGTCATATTATTTTAGGTTCTTTTTTTTTTAATCTCTGTCAATGGTCTTTTTAACGAAGTCAAATTATTAATTATTTTGTTACTTAGTAATAGATTCTTTCTAGTCAAATAAATCAAAAAATTAACACTTTCAAAATAGAATTTTCTGTATTGCAAAATACATTTTTAGACCTCCATCTCTGGCTATGCCACTATTACACTCTATCATATGTACCTATAAATAAAATAGAACTAATTAGCTTTATTAAAAATAATTCAAAATATTTCCATACAGTTATGACATTAATCTTTAATAATTATTTAATAATTAAATCTACGCCTTACGCTAAATATTATTTTCATTTACTTAACATATTATATTGATTATTCCTAAACTAATTAATTAATCTTATACTATAACCAATAAGTGCAAAAATAATCCCAATTAATTAACTTGAATTAATTTTATTTAAGGCTCAGGTGAATTGGAATTTGAAGAATTTATTACGCTCGCTTCAAGATTTATGGTAGAAGAAGATTCAGAGGCAATGGAAGAAGAATTAAAAGAAGCATTCCGATTGTATGATAAAGAAGGTTTATAATGATAGATTAATTAATAACAAGTGAGCTCAGATATAGAGATAACTAAATGATCTAATATGAGTTCATCTGTTCTTAATTTAAATTCACTCACTAATTAATTAATCTCATATAGATAATCTATAGGAGATTTAGTTCACTGATATCTATGGAATGATTGCTGTTTTATTAATTATATAAATTGATCATAGGTAACGGTTACATAACAACAAGTACTCTTAAAGAAATCCTCAAAGAATTAGATGATAAAATAACATCGGAAGAATTGGATATGATGATTGCTGAAATTGATGCTGATGGGTCAGGAACAGTGGACTATGATGGTAAAACCAGTTATTATTATTATTAATTATCGAATTTTAATTATGAATTCCGAAATTTTTGTTAGAATTTATGGAAGTTATGACTGGTGGTGACGATTAGAAAATAAATTAAAATTGATTGGTTTCGAATTTGTTTCTCCCCATATTTAATCATATTATGAATGAACACAAAAAATAGCACTGCATGCTTCCAGTATACCTGCATAGTGCATATATATTTGTATCTATCAAGAAGCAGCTTCCTGTATCTACTTATAGTTTGTAGATAATTCCCATATTGACGACGAATATTTTGAAATTATGTTGAGGAATTCTAAGAAAAATGTTACACGAATTAAATCGAAAGAAAAAGAATGTGAAAGTAGAAATAAATTTTTTCCTTCCTGTTTAAACTGCTTTTTATTGTTTCCTCAATTGGCATAAACTTATTATCGAATAAGAAACCAATTTCACTAATTCTGAACTATAATGACAAATTGGTGGAGGTGCCCATTTTTGAAATTATAAAATGGAAGTCTGATTTTAAAATATTGTCGCCATAAATTGGTGAAAGAAAATAAATAAAAGCATTTGAAAATCGGAAATGACGCTAATAAAAGCTCCTAACTACAAATGAAATGACCATGACCAATACTAGTAATTGGATTTTAGCAAAAGAATAAAATACATATAGTATATACGTAATACTTTATATTGACAATAGAAATACACAAGTTTCTATAGAATTACAGTATTTTAACCATGCAAAAAAATTATGATAAAAAATGTCAAAGCAAAAAAGTGTATTTATAACAATCACAATTGACTATTAACAGTAAATGTTAGACATATTTACATAGATATATGTGATAGGCATTATGAATCAAGGCCCCCGCCTTGATTTTGAGAATATTAAATATGTAAACATATTTAATGTATACACTAGATATTTGCGTAACGACCAAGTTAACACTTAGACAAAATTTTCGAAGAAAAGTCACAACACCAAAAATAACTAAATAAATCAGTTATTATATCTATTTCTACTGTTATGTAGCAATAGCAATAAATTTCAAAGTTTCAATAAATTCTTACCAGCAGACAAATTGATTTGAAAATTGATTTTCCTTTCTGTTACTTTATTTTTCTATTTATTTATAGATAAAATGTATGTGAAATCTATTTAATTACATTTCGCTACTAGATTATGCTACGTACTATGCAGTATGCAATATGCTAATTAGAAATTAATATAAGCTCAATTTTTCATTCAATCGACGACCTTGCAACAATATAATAAAATTTATTATATCGTTTGATTTTATCAAATTAAATAATCTAAATAGTCGTGCATTTTTCTATTTAATTTGTTTTATTTATTTTTGTGTCTTTCATTTCAAATATTATTCTATGAAATATAGTACCTACACTGCAGTACCCTACCGACGTACACAAGCACATTTATTTCAATTCTAATTTTACTTAGTGAATTTTAATTTGCATTTTAATTTTATACGAAATAAAATAGAGTTAAAAGTGAATGTTAGATACCAAATTTGTCAAGGCTTTATTATTATATTATTTAGTACATACGTATCTGTAGTTATAGTAAGTATTATATAATATTATAACCTGTATTCCTAATTTTAAATAAGAATGGTTTGGTACTGTTTGAATTTAATTGTCACTGCTTTCTATCAATTCTACGTGGATATCAACTTTTGATTTTCGTTCTATAAATAAAATTTCTTCAGTTCTATTTGTATCGAACTATAAAATAATGAGCATGTTTTCAAGGATAAGAAACCTTGACTGTACCAAATTTAAAATTTAACTTTAATAGCCTACTTATTACACAGTTAAGAACAGCCTCCTTCCAAATAATACGAGTATATAAATTCACAATTACTAATCCATTGTAAATTAAAAACTGTTTTTTTTTGCGTTATTATTATGTTAATACACGTAGATATCGACTTTTATCATATAATTTAATCAGGAGCATAACTAATCTAATTTAGAATATCGTGATTTGTTCAATGACAAATCTGCCAACATTTTTAATTTCAAATTTTCGCTTTTTTTTTGCTCGCAAAATTATACGCATGCACATGTGTAATCAATGCAATTATATTGGATAAAATCAGTAATGGATTTCAGAGCTATTTACATACATTGTATGTATTCCATGTGGCCAATCTATTTCGACGGGGGAAAAATTGAAATTTGCATAATAAAAAAGCTATTAATAATCACAATCGATTGCCATAATAAGCTTAAAATAGCATGAAAAATTAATCTAAAAAAAAATAGGCATTAAATGTTTCAGTTATTATAATGTTATAATTGAATTGATTAGTTTTGTTTATTTAGACGAGCTAAAAAAACTGAGTCTATTTCCATTGGTAGATATACACTTTTTGCAGAGATTTTGCGACATTTTATTAAATAATGGGAATATGGATTTATAAAAGATTTCAACCAACCAAGATACAAAATCTCATAGAAAAAATCAATTTGTTTTACACGAAAAATATGAACAGTTATTCATATTACATTATTATATTACTACGTAGGTGGCTAGACACACATATAGAATGTTATTCAATATATAAAATTAAAAATGTAACTAAAGAATGACTAATGACTAGTACACGCACATTTATTGTAAAAAAATAACATGTAGTAGGTATAAATAGGAATGAAATGAAATTATTTCGAAATTTTACGATTCTTTCTCCTTGGTTTGAGAGAATTGATCTTGCCTATTACATTAATTCATATATCACATACATTGTACATTGTTGCCACGTTAATTAGAGGTTTCTGTTCAAGTCAAATATAATTTTACATTGATTAATATGTTCATGTAAACTGTCAGAACAAAATTGTACTGTTACTAGAGTTTAGTATCTAAATTAAAAAGTTATTTACATACATATTCCATATACACGTTTATTTACATGTTGAATTATTAACTATGAAAAATTGTATTATCATATTCAATGTAGATTTGATATTGAAACAAACATCAACTGAATTTACTTAATACTTTACTAAATACTAAATTAATATGAATGGTCTAAAAATTTATGCTATACATCTAAAAACCAACTAAACTAACAACACATTTTCTAGTCGGTTTCTCTATATTACGTCATACACACTATATTCATCAGGCTTTTCACTATAAATTCCAATACCCGATTAGCTGTTCGTTTTAAATTTTAACTAATTGTAAGGTAAACAGAATTAGCGTTAATCGTAGCCAGGCGATTATAACTTTTATTTTATTTCAATACATTTTTCATCCAGAAATTTACATGCTTTCATGATAGGCAAATGACATTAAAAATATTAAAACAAAATCACATCGTAAATTCAAACTTGTTGCAATTTCTGTTAATGAAATCTTGAGAAAATACAGCGAATAATTTTCCCATTCTAAATCACCACCAATAAACTGACGTTTTATTGATTTTAATGAAGAATTTCCGGTAAATTAGATTGGCATGAAACGTTTTCTTTTTTTTTTTTTTCTTTTTTTCACTTTTACTAAATACATGCTTCTATATTAAATATTTGAAAATTGAAGACAATGACCTAAATAATTTAATTACTAGTTGAATGGAATAATGAGGCAAATTCTAAGTCAATTTTATGTGCAAATATGAATGTAAATAAAGTTTTCTTATACTGAATTTATTCAAACGTTTTTCACTCGAAATTGTATGATATAAGTGTAAGTATCGTTGTTAACCATCTGTAAATGATCTTAACGTTTTTTTTTTGTCATCATGAATATGTATGTCATTTACTGTTAATACATACCACTAATTGAATCTAAAGAGAAAATTGTAATAAATATTATTCAATTATCCGATAATATTTAATTCCAGTATTTTATAGATAAAATTGAAAGTAAATTCTATACATGTACTATACAAACATATTACAGGAAAAATTCATTAGAAAAATTTATATATTAATTTATTTAATTACTAGTTGTATCTTATTAGTTAGCTGTTACTTTCATTAAATACTATCGCAAAAGCACACAATATTCCTGGCTGCACGCATGGAGATTTACTTATATTTTTTCTACATTAAATATGCTAATATGAGGGAAGCAATTAAAATATATACATTATTTAATAAGTCATTATATTTGTTGATGTATGTAAATCATAATAATTACAATTTCTTTCAATTACTTACTTAAATAAACCATAAATAAATAGAGTAACACCTTTACAATTTTCTTTTAAAGTTGATTACCCAATTTTCTGATGGAATTTTCTACATATTTCAATTTCAATGTTAAAAGTTTCTTTATTAACAATACCTATCTAATAATAATCATCACAATGATTATTATTATTATTATAATGGAACGCATTAAATCTCTGATAAATTCGGCCACTATAATGACTATTATTATTAGTTGTATTTGAAAATTGTCTTTCTCAATTTACAACCTTCCCTTCTAAAAACGTTTTTTCCAAATTTAAATACTATACAGTTGACTAAATTTTCTATATCTCTGTCTCTCCATCTATCTTAATTGGCGGGAAAGCATAAAATAATTGTTTGATTAAAATATACCTACACGAACGGTAAAAGAATGATTTAAACATACATATAAATTAATAATAATAATTAATAGCTATATTGAAAGGAATCAGTTGCTAATAGTCGTCGTCAATCAATTTAATTAAAAGTTGTCTATATTGGTTTGGATTAATAGTTACATTAATATTGCACAATCATATCGGTATTTGTGTCTGTGTTTGTGTGCCTTCAAAAATGGTAATGTATTTAAGCCTCGAATTTCTGTTTACGAAATTGAAAGGCTGTTCAAATCTAAAAGTGAATAGAGCAATACACTGAAAACAAATTTTTTGCGCCATCTAATCAATTATTAGTGAACTATGGAAAGTTATATGCATATAAATTTCTTTTCTCTTTGTGTGGATTGATAACTTTTATTTCACTCCAATAATCGGTTTAATTTACTAGAACACTTTATATTTATTTATTTCTGTTATAAATAAGTAGTTTTCCTATATGTCAAACAATTAATATCTTTATTACAGTTGCCAATCCATACTTGCTAAATACATTAAAATAATAATAATCGAAAGCCTTGCTTGTGTAATGTATCTGCATAGTATATACAGCAAACCAGAATATTTCTTATTTTCTTTTATTAAATAATTCTATTTTATCATTTTCCTTGTTATCCTAAGTGAATTTTGTTGTTTTTCAGAATAAATTGTTATTGCAAAAAATGTCTATTTTATTCATTTTATGCAACTAATTGAACATTATATGAATTTAATTTAATTAAATACGGTTTTTTCCCAAATAAAAAAATTAGTATTCCTATTATGAATTCATATAAGCATATTATAAATATGCAGAATGACACCTAGTATATGTCAATTATATATAATGACTATATTATAAATAAAATGTTGGCTTGAGTGCTGATATGCGACAGAACAACGGCGATCGTCTATTTCACCATATGCGCCAACGAGAAATGTTTTAATATTTTCATTCTTTACTTCAATTCCCAAAGACTTGTTGTTGATTCGTAGATATACGAACTAAATAAATGTCGACCTCCGTATCTTACTATGCAAATAACAATTTAAGTAACACCTTAAGTAACACTAATTTTATTTCCAATAAAAAAAATTGTATTTTAATTGCCTTTATTAATTAGATAAACTAAACGAAAAAATAATATAATAAAATCCAATTAGACAATTTTACTCTACTTTTGCATTAATTAAAAACTAATAAAATAATATTTACCATAATAATAATAACAATAAAAATAGCAACAATGTCTTAAGCTAATATGTATTTACACATTAGCTGTATTACGAGGCCACAAGCGACCAAGACACTGACACCACAAATATGCTTCGATTCTAATGTGCAATGTAGGCGTATCATACAAATATTATATGCGAACAGTATCGGATTTAATAATAGCGAAGAGCGAAATAAGAAGCGAAGATCATTTTCATTCTACCACGGATTTTTCTATAATACATAATCAGTTTTTTCTATTGTATATTGACGTATATGTGTTTCGCTGTCACATCATCTAGGTGAATTGGTCACTAGGTGAAAGCAATTTTTTTTATAAACTAAGCACAAATTTTTTTAATTAACTTAGACATAATCCGCCAACCCTAGGAAATGGTGTTGTAATAGTTACGGTTTTATAGAAGGGTTGGCTGAATTTTATGTTATTAGTTTATTATTATATAGTACCAGATTATTAAATTTAATATTGTCTTATTTTTAATTATCAAACGTAAAGTACAAATAGGGTCAAATTAATTTACTAAAGTTTACATTTTAATTACACTAATTTTAACTTTCGTTATCAATATATGTATATATATATATATATATATATTGATTATAATTTAATTAGAATGTGTTTTAATTAACAAATTGAACATACACATATTAACAAAATCAATATACATACACATTTAGTAATAATAAGCAGAAATCGTACCATTTGAAAGTATTACATATTCCGAAATTTTGTCAGAATTTAAAGAAACAACTAAAAAACTATCCTTTCTCCATCCATATCTAAGAATAAGAATTCGAATTGTTTTCTAATATTTATCGATACCCACTTATATTCAGATAATTCATTACAATGTATATAAAATTTTCAATGCTTCATGGTTTAATATTTAATATTATTTTTGATAATGATGAAACAAGGAGCAGGTAATAATAGTAAGAAAACAAATACCACCACTAAATTTAATGAACACAAAAATGTTTTTTTCTCATAAGTTTAACCATAATTTCGTATCTGTTAAATTTATTAGGACCAAAATCTGTTTTATTAGTTTGCAAAATTGATTAAAATTCTGAATTTCTTTAATTTTTTCTTTCTTATTCTACTTACCTATTGAGTGAAAAACATGTTCTATTTTAATAGGATACAATGGAACCCGATATTATTTAATTAAATGAAAGCGACATTGCTACAACAGTATGTACTCTCTGTCATAATATTAATAATAATAATAATAAAAAAATATTATTATAACAGTAGGTACCTACATATTAAGAAATAATATGTAGAAATGACTAAGTTAATTCAAACAGGCTAGACTTTATAAAAAGTTGGAACACATTTTTGAAGTGTTAAAATACATGTGGCTTATGTTTTTAAGTAAATGTTTTTTTCTAAAATTTATCGTTCTCTAAGTCTTTTATCCATCATAATACCATAGTTAACCAGGAGCTATATTACCTAACGGGAAATACTCAATCCAGTCAACATCCTCCCCTATTCTTTTAAAGTAGAAAGTTTGAAGCCGATGGACTAAATGCTGGTCGTCTGGGTCGCATGGCGGAAGTCACACCTTTATGTAACAACAGTTGAAGATGTGATAAATTGGATATTTGCAGCCGAATTAGATGTAATTCGAGCAAATAATTAGAACAATTATAAATTTAGAATGTTTCTCGTTATTTTCAATTAAAACCCCATAAAAAAAAAAAGTAGAATTGAGCAATAAATCTTGAATTTCTTTTTCAATACAAACAAATGTATATTACAATTATAATTCGTCAAAAACAGCGAAATGACAATAATTATAGTCAAAAGCGAAGCAAATAAACTATTAATAAAAAGATGAAAATAACATTTTTAGTGTCATACATATTTCCTGAATGACGGAACATCAGACCAAACTAGTAAAAGTAAATTGAAATTAAAGTAACTGTAGTTCTCATCAGGTGCTCATCAGTCTACCTACCTATACCAGTTTATTTTATTTTTATGTTTTTAATAAACAGGTTTCACCTAATTAACATTTCTATAGTATAGAGACACAGGTTGAAATTCCGCATTGTCCGAATCACATCGTAACCAATCGCAAAGAACGTCATCGATACACTCGCAACCTATCTAGTATCTACATATCTCTATAGCCTATCTAGTTTAAAGCTATAGATAGGCTATCCACTGTTGTCACATATCTATACTGAATAGTTATTGTTGTTGATGTATCTTTGTAAAGTTTCCAGTTTGGAAATTCTACAACCTCAACCTCCAAACAGTTGAAGAACTGTTATTAAACAGCACTATTATAATAAACTGTAAAATAATCATAATGCTTACATGTGACAAAATATGTATAAAAACAACAGAAGTTTGAACTACACTTAACAAAAAAAAAAAAAAACGAGAAATATCAAGGATGGTTGATGCTCCTGAGTTTATATATGTATTACCATTACCTATGTATAATTTATTCGTATTTTGTTTCATTGAACTACTACTGCTACTGGTATTTAATTTCTTTATATTACATATTAAATAGATGAGAAGTCGCGCTGTTTATGTCGTTGATCTTCAATGTCCCTGATACTAGATATTTTTTATATATTTATATAGGTATATGAATGGATTAACGGTCAATTCATTTTATTATTTAAATATTTGTATTCATTCAATAAAGATGTTATTTGCAGAAATAATGATCAATTGTGAATAGTTTTCATTAAGTAATAAAATAAGAAAATTAAAAGTAGGTGGGATGGGAATTAAATTTTTTGGAGAATCTGAAAGTCTTGAACTTATTAGAAGGTTGAATTATTAATAAACAATGTTATTATAACATTGTTTTTTTTTATTTATAAATTTCAGGAAGTTGTTTGATTATACAATTTATGTATATATAGATATGTTCCTTTACATAGTAATAATAATAAATCATAACTATAAAAAGTTGCCTCTTTAATAGTATAGGTATTTGTAAAATTGAGGGTCAAGTTCATTAAACAAAAAAAAAAAACAGTTCACTGCAGCAGCTCCGATTGCAGAATTAACGATTTCTGTTATTGCATGATTTATAATGTATTTTTTTACATTTTTTATGTTTGGGTGGCTTTCTATTAAGAAAACCAATAAGGAAATTAATCACACAATGTCTATATGATAATTAAAGGTAATAAATATAGAACTAAGAAAAAATTAGAGCAAAACTAACTGAAACTTGATTAAATTAAACTGCACGTATGTACAGAAAATTATTCAAAATATTTTCGCAAAAAAATTATAGATAGACAGTAATAGCAAATAGCCCAACTACAACACTGTTAAATTACGTACCAAAAAGGAAAAAGAGGCGTAAAAAAAGAAAGTTTTCTAATATGAAATTCTATTAGAATTTGTAATTTTATATTATATTCGTATTATTTCATATTAAAAGTATTAAGCAAGCATATCCGTCAACAGCTTCTCTTTTGCCTTTCGCACCTTTTAATAATAACAATTTTTGTGCTATTATTTTTACTTTCCTCTTTTAACGCGGTTTGAATTTATCCAACCATCTATAATATGTTATTACGTTAAGAAATAAGAGAGCACAGAATAATTATTTATACGAAATTTCGCATTTAGTGCGTCCTTTTTGTCAGAAATGCTAGGCTTTTAAACACTGACTGCTCAAGCATTAAATACCTATAAATAATTTTGTTTTAAATTATGATTTATCCTAGATTTACTTAGCTTTTATTACTTATTTCTACATACATATATTTTTAGTAATTTTATAATACATTCGATCTATCCCTACAACTATGCTTTTTTTTTTCATTTGTTTAACTGCAGTATTTTTTTTGCGTTCAAATTAAACGTAAGGATAATTTGTTGAAAATTAAAGATTAAACGATTGGAGGATTATATTATTAGCTGCAACGAACTAAAGATATTAATCCAGAATAACATAATAATAGCAAAAGGCGCCTATATATCAATTGCATAATAGTGATTAATATATAGTAATTTCAGCTATCTATTCGTATTATATAAAGTGAAATACACAAACATTATCACATCAAATCAGCTTTAAACAGGACAAAAATAAAAAATAAATAAATTTTATTAAATCTACAGATACGCGGTTTCCAATCTATAATTTTATAATAAAAGAAAAAATAATGTTTTTCTGTGGGTCAACAATAAAAAAATTCCGTAATTATTACTATGTTAATAATTTCAGTATTATTGTTATATTGCATAAGTAATTTAAAATAAATAAATATGTATGATATAGTATAAACTGCTTGATCCTTTTACTTTAGTTTATGTTTTATACAGAGTAGTCGAAAATTGCTGAATTTTCGACTCGTTTCTATTAGTGGACATTTATTTAAAAATAAATGTCGATAAATAAATTTTCATAATATTCATATCAAATTTATAATCGAAGCTATCAAGATAAAAGTACCTATAAAGTTAAAAACAACAAGATAAATTGAATCGTGTTCCAGTCTTTTTCGATGGCTCTGGCTGCATTATATTAAATACAGGGTACTTTTAATTACTTAAAAAAGCCCACCAATTATGATACTATTATGCTATTGAAAAAAAAAAATGGAACGGTGGTTTAGGCGGTTTATTACTTTCTAATTTTTATAAAACAATTTTTTTCTTTCTTTGTGTCACGTAGTCCAAGTACCTACTTATTTATAGTAGATTAATTTGTACTTGGGCACACAATAGGGACCCATAATAAAGATTAATTAATTTTTTATTTTTTTTTTATGTTTCCGTATTTGATTTGTTGTTTTAGCAGATCAACGTTGTAAAATGCCTTGCCTAATAGAAAATATACAGGGTGGTCGTTTTCCATCTATGTATTGTGAACAAAATTGAAAATAAAGTTAGAAAATTGTTTTTTTTAGGGAGGCACAGAAATCTGGACTGAATTGTATAAAATGTTTATTGAAATTTTCATGTTTGAAGTGTAATATAAATTTATAGATGTGAAAGTGTTCATAATAATGAACTCTTAAAATGTTGAATCAATTAGAATGTTAACAAATAAATAATGTTAACAATTAAAATGTTAAATGTTATAATCTTGCAATTAATATCAACTGTAACTTTTCTTTTTTTTTGGAAAATGATATCAGTATTATGTAGTAAATAGCAATTTCAGAGCATAAGAATATCTGGGTGTTTTAAATGTTTTATTGTACGAAATTGGCTAACTACTTTTTCCGAAAGTTACAGTATTTTTGAAATTTTATGAGCTGTTTGTGCTATCAGGATATATAGAAATTTCTTCTTCTGCCTACGCATCTTCAAGTTGTAGCAGTATTACATCAATATCGAAATTGATAATATTAATTAATATATTAATAAAAACAGCTCAGAATATGTATAGTATAGCTACATATTAACCATTAGATATTAAATTATTATACATTTTATATTGTTAATTTATTAAAATAGGTACTTACCTACACACACATATAATTAATTGCGAAATGACATACCTATACCAGATATACCTAACTTATAAGTTCCTTTCTTTATCAGGTCAATTCGTAGTCTCATTATAGTTGTATTTATATAGTTGGAGATTGACAGATATATAAGATAATTGTCGTCTATTAAAACGGATAGACGTTAATAATTTAAACGACTTTCAATTCGCTTCATATTAGCTACTTGTATAAGATATTCGTATTATCGGCATATAAGAATAAGCAAAACATAAAAAAAAAGAATTAATGCAAAATTAATTGTTAATATAAAATGCTTCAAGAATCTAGTAAATGTAGCATAAAACAAGGATCTAATACGGATTGTAATTTTTCAATATTATGTATTATTGCTACCCATAGTATATTGTTGTAATATGTATTTGTTTCTACTAGTAGTGTTGGAAATTAATTTGTTGCATTATATAATTTACAAGATTTATATGACGCACAAATTGTTTGTGTGTTTATAATAGTTTATCTCTATGTATATTATATATGCTACTTATTGTTTACTGTTTCAAATTTTTTTAAACGTATTTTCAGAAACTTGCAACACCTTGCAACACGCAACGAAATTGGGCAATGTTCATCAAAATTCAATAAACTATTTAAATTTTTCAAGAAATTCTATTATACAGAAGCTTTGGGATTAAATAATCAATTTTATTAATAAACTATATAAAAAATCAAATGTATTGCCTTATTACGTAAAAATATTGTTTAATAGCTTGAAACTAGCTACCAGTTTCGTTTTATATAAGTTTCCTCAGGCTGAAAATGTCCAATAAAATCGATAATAATTTAAACACTTGAATAAAGTTGCATCCCCACATTCACTGATAGTAATTTTTCTGTTTACATACTATTTATTAGACTTCACTTTTAATAAAGCAATCATTCACTTAAACTGGTAAATTATACAGAAAACATGAAAATGAAAATTGGGAAAATTTATGCAATACAGCAACATAGTAGTTTTGGTAGCAAAGAAATAATAATATTAAAAATTAAATTGGTGGTATTTTCATTTAAATTATAGGTTATAAATAGCAATTTACGATCTAGTAAAGATCGAGGGGGAAAAAATAGTAATAATTAAGAGATTGAAAATTCTTTCTCTTCAATTTCAAATTGCTACAACAAGATATAATCTTTGTGTTTATACTTATCCGAGATATAGGATAAATAAGGAAATAACTTAATAAATTGCGAATTTATATTATGTAGGTATATTATAGTATAGCTATTTAACGATTCTACTCAAATTAATAGTATAACGAAATAATGATGTGAAAAAAGCAGGAAAATCGTTAAGAAAAGTGGTAAAATATATACTTATAGAAATTTTATTATTTCAATGAGTGACGAAATAGGCATTTGCAAAAAAAAATATGCAGGTACTTGTAAATATTTCGATATAAACACTTTTATCAAATCATAAATGCGCGTTCGTAATATAAGTGCTACGATGATTTGTTTTTTTACTGAAAACTTCCTTATTAAAAGAAAATTACGTAATGTCAAAGATCTTAATGCAGCAGATAAGAAATCAAATTTCTTGTGCCAGTTAAATTATCAATAAAAATTCAACTTTTTGTCCATTACTTCCCTTTTTCTTACAACACAACAAATTCCAATGTGACTTGATACTTGTAAATAGCAGTAGTATAAAATTCGTTTTCTAAAATAATCCATTCTAATTTCTACTTGCTATTAAAACGTGTCAATTGGCATACATCAATAATTTGATTTCTTTCAAATAAATTATAGTACAGATACTAATATCTCCAAGTTACAGTTGCATCACACATAAAAATTATACAAGCAGAAAAACAGCACATATACTACTACTAATTCTATGGCTGTTAACATAAAACTGTCACGGACAGTTTCAGTTTAATTAAAAAATAAAAAAGTGAAAAGCGGTCACTACCACCACCGCTGCTTATTTTCAGTGAATAAGAATTTCACATTTGGATTGCTTTGTTGTTTTTTTTTTATTTAGATATAATAAATGGTCTTGTAATTGTCGATAATAAGTACAAATACTGTAAATGGTTAAGAAAAAACGAGAAATACCCAAAAAAATATTGCATGGAGGCAGAACCAGTGCGAATTTTTTTTTATTTTGGTTTATTTGTTTCAAAATGTGACATATTAAATTAACCTTTGTTAATTTGATGCAATCAGAGTTAAATTTAAAGCTAAATTTCTGGAGTAACTCTCTTCATATTAAATTATATCGGATTGGATTCTTTCTCTTGTCTAAAATTAAAGTAATTAATTTACCCCACTCTGCAATTGTCAGAATAATCTGATTTAATTAAGCGTGATTAATGAAACATATAATTTTTTTAGCTAGCAAATCCTGTTAGATTTGTCAAAATTCCAAACATTCACTATAATTAAAATGATTAGTATACTTATTTATTAGGATTCTTTCATTTTCTGTATCAATAATAATAATAATAATTATCATCAATTAGTTTAGTATTTAGTATATAGTATTGCCTATACAAGTCATTACAATTACAGAAAAATAATCATGAAAGTAGATAACAGTAGAGGGAAATTTTACTTTGTATACAGAGTGGATATTTTGTGTTATGACTAACTAACTAGTATAGTTAGGAAAATAACTAAATTACGCAAATATGATGAATAGTATAAAAAGCTATTATTCTCTAATGAGATGTAAATCTTGCAGTTACTTAAATGTGCTGAAAAACTTGAAAAAGTATAATTTTCTTCAATGCTAAGCTAA
This sequence comes from Platypus cylindrus, assembly GCA_949748235.1. Lineage (NCBI taxonomy): Eukaryota > Metazoa > Arthropoda > Insecta > Coleoptera > Curculionidae > Platypus > Platypus cylindrus. The sequence continues at coordinate 6,904,697 of OX456489.1, read as the reverse complement.
CTTGTGATAAAAAAATGCAAAACGCATGTAACAGGGATATTATACATATCTAGAATTTAGCTTGGTATGCACTTTTTCATAGCCTACTTGATTTAGAAGATAAAATACAAACTTACATTTGTTCAATTCAGAATTATAGTTGGATATGAGAAATTAAGAATAGAGTCTATTATGAAAATTATTATTATGAATAAACTTATGTTACTAAACATTTGACATATGAAATTGACAGAAGATCTCTGCTAAAATCCTAACCAAATGGAACTGATTATTTAACTATACTGCAAGATTTTTCAATGAGGAACATCTGTGGAAACTGGCCACCCTGTATAGAATTGCATTTGCAATGACATGACTATAGAGAACTTTTACATTTTTTCATTTCCATAATTTCACGATTTACGAAAGTTATTTTTTTCTTCTTATTAAGTGATTAATTAGTTGTGATGATTTCATGGTGCATACCAAGCTATAAGTACTCACACGTACTCACATGCCTATATGAAATTAAATGAAATGCTTAATAATATTATGATCCTCTGCTTCACATTATTACATATTCACACAGTACATACATACATACAAGTACATATACATAAGTATACTGTATGCAGTTCATGGTAATGGTAATTAAATCTGACAAATCTGATTAAAAATAAATAATTATTATTTCCAAAGCAGCAAAAGTGAAAATTATTTCTTTTTAAAAAGTTTATTATAATTTATATGAATATGAAATTAAAAACTATACGGTGGTTTTAAATTTCTTTTTACATTTTTTATTTTTGAATTTATTTATGATTGTCTGATCTGTAATCTAAATTGTGTAAATAAGAAAACTGTTCAATTTATTAATTAGCTATATGTGAATGTAGTAGTTTTCAGCATTAAAAAAGCTTTATGCTATTTGGAGCAGCCGTAAAATGAATTCATTACAAGTCAAGATTGTTTACATTTAATTTTAAAGTTTAATTTATCTACATATCTAGATTTTTGCTCAATTGCAATTCTATGTTCTAATTGTTAGGAATATTTTTATTTCAAAATAATAAACATTGTTAGTATGTTTTCTGCCAAAATTATAAATCCTTGCGGATTTACTAAATAACCAATCAACTCTAACGACAGAAATCGTATAATTTACTTCATTTCCGCTTACCGTGACCTTACCAATTCATTACATTACCAAATAATTTTGTTATTACAAGTCACCATCTAAAATATCAAAAAAAAAAAAAAAACTGAGGAAAAAATGAAAGTCATATATTGTATTCTATAGATAAAGTACTTATCGAAAAGAAAACGCTTTAGGCCGTTGTAGGGCGTGTTCCATATACTATAAACTAGACTAAATTATAACGAAATTATAATAATTTATTTCTTTGCAAAAGGTAAGATAAATAATTTTTCGTCTGGCCTGCGAAAATAAAAAGTAAAATTAACAATAGTTTAATAGTAACAATATTTCTTTTATTTCAAGGTTTCTAATATTAATTTTAATATATTATGATAATTATATTCTGCGGACGAAAGGTAATCTCTTTGATATAAGAAATATTTTGAATAAAGAAATAATTAAATGGTCTGACGTACGAATAACGTGTTTTGTTGTTATATGACAGAAACTACAGAAAGCTAGTGATTAATATTAATTAAAAAGTCGGGAAATCCAACAGAATTAGAGAGAAACAATTAGAGTATAGTTATCCATAACATCGAAAACAAAAATTGTCAAGTTGCGTTCAATGGTCATTAAACTTAATATAAAATTAATATGTAATACGAAAAACGATTAAATTTAGAAGGTGGAAACCAACCTGTCGCAAGTATTTGAAGTCCAATCAGTAGTGGATGTCTATAATATATAAAACAAAAATGTAAACCATGTAAATTTTTTTCATTTTGTAATCACACATCTTAATGTAAATTTCTTATTCAATTCTAAAATCTTAGAAATTTTTTAACCAACACATGAATAATTTTTATTTCAATTTCAGTCAACGGTCGCTTCCTTATCACTATTATATATGATTGCTAATAGTATTTTTTAGAGAAATGTTTAATTCTGGGATTAATTATCCTTATAAGATTCACTTTCAAGAATTATTTTCATGGGCTGCCACGCATAACGAATCTTGACATTGCAAATCTTTTTTTGTAGAAAAATGTAAACAACATTCATACGAATATTCTTGTATATGTAGAACTACTAAATACTATACATATATTTATATACCCATGTAAATAAACGTATTACAAATACGTATTCATTTGAATTCATTTTGATTCTGTATTTTATGGATGTTTTTCTTGTCTTAAAGTGGCAGTTTTCTTGTACTTAAGGCATTGTGATAATGGATGAGTAGCATGCGTAACTTCATACTATTTTGACAAATATCAGCTTATATTAAATTATTTATCAGCATTATTCCGTTATTTTCATATATTAATTATAAGTGAATTACGATTTTATGTAGGTTTATTACAGCTTAAACAGATGGGATGCTGCTAATAAAAGAGAAAATCTTCTTGAAGATACAAAGTCCTTAATAATTATAATCGTTATCTGAAAAATATGGACTGCATAATTTTTTTTATTAAGAATAATGAATTTGAGAAAATTCTTAACGAATATAAAACAAGACAGAACACTAAATCAATTTACAATAAATAAACCACAAATACGTATAAGGAAAATTCATAAATTGTTAGTTGAAGACTAAAAAATTGTATCTAATTTGAAAGGAGTTAATTAGCAAATAATACTGCTGCCTCTACGTACATATCTGAAATCCATTCAATTCCGCCTCAACAACTAACCAAGCTATACGTATATTTTAAGAGAAGCTTAAACCATTTATACTATATTGTAGTTCTATGTATACATATACATAGAATAATAAGGTACCATTAGTGGCGTAAGTAATACCTTTACTTGATCTAGTTTTTCAAATTATATATACATAGTTTAAAATCAGTCACGTAGATACATTACGTACATACATACACAGTCATACTGTACGTAGTTTGCCATAGGATTGGAGTAAAAAACCTTGGATTTCGCCTGCCTTCTTTTTTCGCATTCAATAAATTATCGAGTAGGGAGATAAATAGATAGGTAATAGGTACATATACTGAGTTTGATCTGAGGTGACATGTAGATTTCGATAAAATATGAGAGATAGTAAACAATTTGATTAATAACTTTGTCTATACATAAAGTTATTGAAATTAATGATTCCGTTTAATTTAGTGGAGAAAATCGACTGAAGATAAATAACTGAAACTCTAGTAAAACTAGTAATGATTGTTATAAATTCTGTATCTGACAAAAATCCAGATGCAAAAACTAGCAGCTTGAAGCATTGACAGCCCAAACTTCCAGTAAACCCAACATGGGCTGAAACGCAGTAATCGTATGCTGCTTGAACATGTAAGCTGTACTAATTTAGAGAAATACTAATCTACTCGATATTTTTGTAAACTAAGAAATTGGTTTGGTTGGGTTTTTGGAAAGTGGTATTGCATAATTCTAACATGGTTGTCATACTGGATGGTTAATTGCATATTTTACCAATCACCCTTGCTAACATTAACCTGGACATGTTCACTGTTTAAATTGCGCAACCTGAACCGTATGTATTTTTCAATAGCTGCAATTAAAAGATTTTTGTCCATGGCAGTGACTAATAACCATATTATTTTTCTGCTTGAGACCTACATAACTCACATATGTAAAGAGATGGCGAAAAAGCACGCAGAATCCTTTTTTTTTTTTTTCAAAGATTCCAAAGATAACTACATGACCAATTCAATTATGAAAATATTTTTTTATAGGTGCATTTTACACTGTCCACCATAAATATTGCTGAACCACACCAGGCCCAAGACCTGTACCACAGTAGCAGCACCAATATTGGTTTGTTTGTGAATGCCACAGTACCGCACAGAGAGTAGGTTAGGTACCAAATACCGAAATATTCGTCAACCAATCGAAATGGATTTTTTTCTCGAATCAAAAGGTGTGGATTACTATCATTATCATCAGCACCATCATCATCATTACTATTATTATTATGAGTGATATAGGATATCTTTCGCTACGTCGCCGCTACTTTGTTGGTATTGTTTATTGTGGTGTGGTGTTGTTGTTGGTGTTCAAATCACCATTCTCCAAATACCTCATGTTTAGCCAGCATTCACTTTAATCGTATGTATAATAGTTGAACAAGGACATTCGAATTTTACACCAAATTTCTTCGATATGGCTTCTTATTGGCTTTTTACTTTTTTGTGGGAGGTTTTGATAGTACTGTTATCGAGCCGGATGTGTAAATGACGCGTTTCCGAAGAAGTTTCCGTTGTGTGGTAATGAATATGATTAAATAAAGGAAGGTGTCGACGGGAATTCATAGATTTTTGCTTCATTTTGAGCTTTTAGATATATGTCTATTTATTGTGAACCCATTTTTCGATCTGCACTGATGTATTCAGTGGAGTATTCCATAGATTTTCTCCCATTTATCTATTGAACAAAATCAATTTTCATTATTTATTCCTTAAACAGAAATACCGGATCTTATTTACTCCACCCACATCTAACACTCATACTATAATAAATATATAAATCCTTAATACCTATCAATTATTTTTTTACCTTAAATTCAATGCCAACTGAAGAATTTAGATTGAATTTTTTGTTCGTAAATGGATTACCGGTGCTGTTGTTGTTTCTCTGTGTAGACAACATTGATTGTACAGATTGATAAATAATATAAGTTTAAAATAATGACTGACTAACTGACTGAATATAGAGTATCCAAATCTGATTTTGATGAATAGCATTAGATAAAACTATTGAAGCTTAAACAAGAAGCAATTTATTAGTAGATATTCTATATACATATACATTTATTACATTTCAATATGGAAAGTTTGTTATAGAGATGATTATACGAAAGACGTTATGATTCATACTACTGATAAGTGGTTTTGATTAAATTATGTCATTCGTAGAAAATTGACGTTTTAAAGAAAATTATCAGTTGAACCCTATGTGGAGATATACTACGTAGAATTCACCATACACCAAATCGTGCATTGAACGCTACCATCGCCTCTGAATATTCTGATAATTCGCAGGACACTGAAAATTGCGTCATTTGTATTTCATTAATATTTTAAAGATCAGGTTTTTCCACACTAATGGAGGAGGGTCATGTTTTAACAATCGATAGCCATTTTTTGAACTTATGAACTTTTGATACTTATTTGATGGTAGCAAAGTATTCTATTCTCATTTTAATACTCGTATATACTAACTACAATTTTTTTGTTCACAGTTGTGAAATTTATTTGCTAAAACAATATTTAAAATCGATGGATTTTCCTATTTTGTTTTCGAAAATCTTTTCATTCATTCAATTCATTGATCAATAAATATCACTAAACAAAAATAGCGGAAGTTGAATTGCTGATTTGGCTCTAGCAAGACTAAAGAGTTATTATAGGTGATTGAAATGATATATGAATCACTTTACATTATTTCCTTGAGATGTTATTTATCTTACTATTGTTTAAAAATAGGAAAACAAAAAAAAATGCATACAGAGCGTAACAATTTCAATTTATGTGAACATTTTTATCTTTGTAAATACGATACTTACGATGTATGAATAAATTTCTGGGAAATTAAGAATAATTTACTGAATTAGTTTCTATGCCATGCTAAAATATGACTAACTGATTTGCTTATAGATCACAATATTATGAATTTTAACAGTTTGTGTTACCTATTTCCTGTAATTATGATGCATTTCGAATAAAAAATAGCAACGTATGCGCCGCACGGTTCAAAGCGCCACTCACGTATTGTGCGAAACCGACACAAATATGCAAAAGATGTAAGTAATACATTTTCATTGCAATAATAATAATTTATTTTAGGCTACTTCTTTATCATTTTAAATCGCCATAAAGTATAAGTGCATAATTTACATGCTGAAACATAACCATCAATTTCACATTTTCCAATGTACACCATAAACCGTAATAAATTATATCTTTACATGGCAAGCAAACATTTTACGATTATTATTGTTGTTGTTTTAATGCATTTATCAGCCATTATTGACCTCAAACAACATATTGAAAGTGTTATGATGTGCCCTTTAGGGCGTTGTTTCTTCAATTCAAAGTGTGGGAGTATATTTCAATATTTACATAACTATGTACTATAAACGTTATTTAATTTGCTTCTAATACAAGTATTAAAGTAGATTTCTAAAATGGCACTATTCCAGGCGATTTCAATTTTATAACCTACCTAGTGCAAGGCGTGTGTGTGTATATGTTTTACAAATAATTTTCTCTTTCATTCATTGTTCATTGTTTAGCAATAACAATTTAGGTGTTTATACTAAAGCTATATAGACATCGATGAGATAATAATTTCTGTAAAATTCAATAGAATTAGGTTAATAAAGTTATTATTACAATGTATTATCTTATTTATGATCTAATACTAAACGTTTTAGTAACTAAGAAAAGAAGAAATGTCACTCATGCAAAGAAATAGCTAAGTGACAACGATTTATAATATGATTTGGTCGCAATTTGTTTTAACCAAACAAAAATAATTCTAAATTCATAATATTATCCCGAATACAAGTTAAAGAAATCCGTCATGATATATTAACATGATTCCTTTTCATATTTGGGATGTAACACGCCATATTGTGACAACAAGTCTATTTATTATCAACATGGTTGTTATAGAACAAGAAGAGTTCTACGTGCAGCTTAGATTTGTGACATCCTTACATACTGCGCAAACAAACTTATTACAAAATTAACTGCACATATATTCATTAATCTTTGCAATAATGAATGAAGAAGAATGTATGAATTTCGAATAAATAGAAATCATCATTTCTAATTTCAATTAGACGAATTTAAGTTAGAGATTTTCTTTATAATGACGTCAACGTAATTAGATGACAACCAACTTATTCTCACAGTTTTTCTATTTAATCTAATGGTATGTATGTACATAACAACATATATGTTGGTATGTTGTTATCCTTCAACCTTCAACTACTGTTTGGAAACCTAAAATATTTAAATGCGAATATATGTGATAAATAATTATAATAAAACCGGAACCTGGACAGAATCAAATGAATGACTAATGTTTTCAATATTTCTATACGAACTTTTATTCATTTTCATAAAGAAAATCATTAAGATTTCTGTTAAATCAAGGGTACTACTATGAGAAGTAGTACTATTGCAATTATCTATTCGTTTAGCCTTTAGGTGTCCAAAAATGATTTTTTAAATGTGAATTATTGTTGATTTGTTGCATTTGGGTATTTGAACTAGCACTTTTAACAATAATAATAAATGTAATAGGTACATATAGTAAAGATATACACGTTTCTATTCAATTATTATTGTACCTAGTATGTACAATATCTATCTATAGTATCTATCTGGCTATCTATTTATTATTATACTCACTACATAGTAAGTATAAAATAAAACGGGTTAATTTATTATAATTTGTACTGTTTGTCTATACATTTTATATATACAATAGTTTAGAGTAGAGATAGTTTAATAACGATTAGAATGGTTGAGATTACAAAACATTTTGACCTTCGTTAAGGAAATCTTTTTATTATTATAAATCATTATCTAGGTGCTTATGTCCATGCAATATGGTCTATCTATTTGTATTAATTATTAATGAATAAATAGTGGAGTATCTAAACAAAATAGAATTTTATTTGTTCAAAATTACAACAAATAGTTTTAATTAATTAGGGTTGGCTGAATTTGTGATTTATTTGTAATGTGAAATGAGGAAGGAATTTTTATATGCTAAAAATTGTATAAGAAGTAACATAAAATATATTTATCACATATATTCGCATTTAAATATTTTAGGTTTCCAAACAGTAGTTGAAGGTTGAAGGATAACAACACAGATAAGCCAGTTGTATTAAATAGTAATAGTTCAAAGAGCGTAAAGAGCAATTTTCGTCATAGAGAATAGCAATACTCAGTTTTTAAGAGTCAAAACTGAGTTGACAACGTCAAAGGTTGATTTGAAGTCGAAAGAAAATCGGAGACTTATTAAGATATATACCTTGTTCGAACCATGCAAGAATATCAGACAAATAAGTGAATGGTTTAATACTAACATTTTTATAATTTTGGAAACCACAAAAGTGAAGTTTTCTATAAAAACCTATTTGGCAGACAATAGAAAAAATGAGCAGGTCATTTTCAATTATTTTAGTCTCTTTTCTGTTAAATAATCCATATTTAAAATAATAATTTATTAATTAAATAGAAAGGCGAATGTAAAGGAGACATACATAAACTCCAAGATTAACCAAATCTCGACAATAACAATAAATTTCTCTAATTAAAAAGAAAGCACCGAACTTCTTTGCTTTAAATACTTATCTTATATGAAACTAATGAAATAAGAATTAAAAAATAAAACAGTGAATAAGCAAGAAATAGAGGAAAAAGAATAAAAAGCGCAAAAAGCCACAAAGAAAGTAAAAATTTTGACTGAAAGAATGGCTATGAATGAAAGTGAAGTTTTGGTGACCAAATAAAATAATAATCAACAATCATATTCCATTAATATTATTTCTTTTTACTATTAAAAATCTTCATTCAACATTCTGAAATACAAATACAAGTATATGTACTAGTGCTAGCAATCAAAATTTCGTTTTATTTCCTTTTTTGTGGTTTAGATGAGTTAGCATTTTTGTTGCTACTATACGTACAGTACTATACTATTTGGTATAAGTATAATCCGCAATTATATTTATTAAATTGTAAAATAATAAACAAAAACCATATAATGAAATCAAAATTTAGAAACAGGAGAATGTAGAAAAAAACATGTGACAAAATTTGTGATTTAACAAAAAAATGAAAGGAGCGAATACCAGACTCATTTGTTTTGTAAACAAGAGTTTCATAGAATCACAAAACTGAACTGAAATATTTCTTCTTTAATTCAATAGGAATGAATCTTCTTAATGTCACTATTTGCCACAATTCTTATTTCCAAAGATACTAAAAATAATCGCAAAGTACTACTTACTAATGTTCAATTAATAATACAAAACATTACTTTTATTCTGTTTTGTTGGGTGTATCCATAAAAACCGCAACCCAAATTAGTTTATTTTGCCAGTATCAACCAGCATCAAATATCAGTTTTAATCCAATGGTATATATGACAATATAGATTAAATTCTTCATTAACTATTAATTAACTATATTGGTTGATGGTTTGTCTCAATTTTCCACATTAATTTTAACGCTTTCTTAAAAAATTCCCAAATTGCCGTAATAAGTAAGCAAATACGTTTTTTCCGTATTTGATTCCCATGTGCGTTTAATTGAGATATTTTTAATTTGTTCGTGACTATTCTCTGTAAAAATTATTCTAAATTCGCCTAAAATTGCCACAATATAATGTATAATTTCTAACAATAATTAACCATATACATTTTCAACAACTTTTCCATTAATTAATAAAACATGTGTTTGAAATTTAATTAAACATTTTTTTCTCGTACAATGCTTAGTTATTATGAAGTTATACTAAAAAAAAAAATCAATCATAAATATGTAAATTATGAAACAAATTTAACGCTTCCTCGTTTCTCATTTTTTTTCATAAGGATATAGTGCGTATCAAAAAATAAAACCTAGATATCATCTATAACCTTCAAACAGAAAAGGTAAGTTTGCATCGTAACTTCAGATCCAAAAAAGTCTTACGAAGATATTTCGTATACTAATTTTGTGATAAAATATCTATTTTGACTAGTCGAAAAGTAGCAGCCCATAAAAAATTATTAATTTGAATCTTATTTCTTGATATTCACTATACATTGTAAATACAATCATAACAATTACGTTGATATAAATTGGCAATTTTTATAAGTATCATTTGAATTGGAACAGTGAATTCGAATTAATTATATTCAACACAAGAAATAAAAAAAGAAGAAATTATGATGAAATTTTAACAGATTTAAATATATACTTACTTTTAGGTATTAATTTACAAATTGTCTTTTCGAACATTTGGTGTTAAGTTTTACTTTCTTATTTTTATTCTATCAATTTCTACAAATGAATTTTTTGGATGAACAGTTTTAAAAATTTTTAAATCATTGGAGCGTAAGCGTAACAATTTCCTACAAATATTTTATTAATTTTTCATATTTATTAAATATAATGGCTATATTTTAAGGTGCTGTTACATTTGCTATATTCCCCAAAGCTATCAGCGAAACCCAAATTATCAGATATCAGATATTTGAGCGGTAACCAGCTATATGTAAATAGCTGGCGCAAATGTAATAGCATTTTTACAAGTTGGGTTGTTACAAAACAATTGATTATTCGTCCTGAAACAATACCGTGTTATTTATTTTAAAAGTTCCTAAAATTCTTGGCTTCCACAAAGACGAGAATTCAAAAAAAGAAAATTGTTGAATCAAAAAAAAAAAATGGAGCGGTTTCAATGACAATTTTACTTTCACTAAATTCCGTTATTCATTCAAATAATCGTACAGGCGATTGTTTGATATTTTTTTGATCTAGAAGAAAATTACGAACAACTAGATATCATATTTTAAGGGTTCATTTATCTATTTCCTTGTTTGCGTTTGGTTTGGTTTCATTATCAGCATTTATATTACCATAGTACATTACATCTAGTATGTAATAGTACATTTACATATAGTATACATATATATTGAAGTTATTTTCGTAGAGTTTTTATTGAAATCATACATAAGAGCAACTAATAAGAAACAGACTTTTTCGTATGATTTTCAATGGCAATTACTTAAGCAGCTACCCTATTGAAGTTTATATTCAATCCACAAACGGTTATGCAATTATTATTAAAAATGAACGATATATTACAACATATATCATCATGTAAACCCTAAAACATTATTTAAACATTTTACATCAAATTAAAACATAAACAATCATTTTTCCGCTATTGTTATTGTTTACTCTTATAATAACAATAACAATAATGATATGATAAAGACAATAGGTTAATTTTTTAGGCATATTTCGTCTCCTCCTTTTTGATGGAATCAATTTAACAACAAACTAACCAAGAAATGAAATAAAAAAAGTAAATAAATAAATAAAAAACAGGCACGTAACATCAATCTCCATTAACTTGTGCACGACGAACGTTTTGTTGTTGTTTTTATTTTATTTTTTTCTTGATTTTTTTGTTTTTCTTATACCTGCTATGTGTAGTTTCTTCCACGCCTGTATAAAAAAAATAATAAGAGAAAAACAAAACTGTACTGTCGCTTTTTCCAAAACTCTGATGTAGGTAATGCATTCACTCGTATAGTTTGAATGTACCACATATAAGTATTATTTCTTTTATTGTCTCGATTGCTGTCTCTTGCTAAAGGTGCTGTTACATTTGTCGCAATTTTTGGCAATACATAAAACTTCAAAGTAAATTTTGAACGAGGAAACTTGATCAAACTCAGCTAGTCACTACCTATATCCAACATATATCCGATTATTTTCGGTTTATATTAAAATTTGCCTTATTTCATACGCCTCTACACAATTTCATCACGTTCGCTGAGCAATGCAATCTAGTAGCACCTTTACTATGAGAAAAAAAAAAACAAATAAGCCAAGAGCGAAAATACCTTTTAAATTAAACAAGACTTGAAATATGCAACGATTTAAACTTCAAATTTTACTAAAAATTACAAATAATTATTTGAAAATGCAGGTAAATTATATTGAAAGAGGAAAACAATGGGTCGTACAATTACCATCATACAGGGGTGATCTAGAAAATACCATTAAATCGATGACCACATTTTAGAAATCTACGAAAAATTCACAGTATTTTCTATTTTGTATATTTTATAAAATGATGCACATATGAAATTGTATGGTTTTGACTTTGGTGTCTATAACTCTTAAATTACTGTCTTAAATCTGTCTACTAGCAGGTTCGTATATCTATTCACGTGACTTAACCTCCAATAATCTCCTATTACGTAATGTTAATTTTTTGTAATATAACTGAACCAGACTAGGAGAGTAAATTCTATTATTATTATTATTATCTTATATATTTAATGCAATTTTCACAAATCGAATAAACTGAATTGTAACCAGTTTTCAAGTAATGTATCTAGAGCACAAAGTATTACAATTTCATTATAAAATGCACGAGTACATACATATAATAATAATAATAATAGTATGCTCTCATATGGAAATAGAAGAAAATCTAGCCAATAATCCAAATTACATACATAGTTAGATATCTAGATAATAATACGTATCAGAATGTTTGCTTATGATTTATGATATTATGATAAAATAAGTTAAAAACTGACCTCAAAAAATTGGCTAAAGTATTTTAATATTTCTGTTGTAGGCAGGCTGGCAGCTTAGTATCTGAAATATAATAATAATAATAAAAAAATCCAAACAATCAAAATAAGACAAACTGAGAGCAAATGTGACAGGTAAATCACGTATAAAAAATATATAACAAAATATAAACAGAAAAAATAAAAATTTGAATTTTAAAACAATATTTCGTAAAATCTACTGGAAATTTTTATGGATAATTATTACATTGTTGTTTAGTAAATTTAATAAAAAACTGACAAAAATATTAAAAATGTGCAATGCATAATTTTATTTATAAAATATTCTATGTAAGAAATATAAAGCTAATTTAACAAAATAAATAAAAAATAAGTAATATTAGATATAAACATGTACTTTTATACCTAAAAGTGTGACTTACTAAAGTCTAGTTGGAGATTACATCATTGCAAGGAATTGTTTTTTGGTAATATTTATTAAAACTTAAATAAGTAGATATTTATTTTGATATTTTATAACTATGCTCTGGTAAGTTGGATCTGAAGCGAATCATGAATTATCTCTAAGGGATAATTTCTAAATCAATGTTTGATGATTATTGACAAAATATTTTCTGTCAGTTGATGTATTAAATGGTTGGATAAATAGGATACCCAGTAGTAATTACATGTAAACAATTTACTTTAATTTTTCGCAAAATTTGTTATTGAATGTACTTAACTAGCTCATCCAATTTGGAATAGTACTCTTATCGCGAAACTTTACATTTGCAATTCAAGTTAGTATTTCTAATAGTAGATAAATAGTAACTACATACATACACTTTTCGTGAAAATTAGATTAGGAATATATTCAATATATGCCTATATTATTTTAATTACAGAAAATTAATTCTACTTAGTTGTAATTGTAATTTATTACCTACATTTTGTTATTGTAACTAGAAACTTACACTGTGCTGTACATCTGCACACAACATAGACATTATTTTATCGAAAATTACTTTTCATACTTTACCTAATTATAATACATCGCCAATGCGTCAAAGACAATTAACTAAATTAAAATATAATAATTTTTCACGAAAAAACTGTTTTTTTTCCAAAACTCATTAGTTTCTTAGTTTAATTTTTCGATGATAAAATAAATGCATTTTAAATTGGTGCATTTTTAGAAATGCTAAAAAAATACCGTTTTAATACCTTTTTCCTATTTAGTAATTCTAATTTAAATATACGCATTTAAATTGTTTTAACTCAAAAGGTGAAGATAATGAAGAAAATTGCTATGCACAGAACCCATCACAGTAAACAGTTGCTCTTTTTATATTCTGATAGATATGTGCAATATTGTGTAAAAAAAATATGTAACCGCCAATAGTCCAAAAGCAGTTATTATATGATGAAACAAAAATCATTTTAACTTGCATCACCATTGATCCCAAAAACCAATTTTTATATTCGTTATTAACAGAAATAAGCTTAAAATTTCAATTAGTATTAAAGCAATTAGCAAGGAATAGATAGCTCTTCCCCAAACACTTGGTTAAGTTCATTTGATACAGTATAATGATCTTAAATAACGATTATAATAATAATAATAAACAATTACGTTTTTGTGTAATCTTAAAACGTTGAAATGTTAAAATTTAACTGTTTATAAATAGATTTTTTTTTATTTTTAATTTTTGCTTTCCGTTCTTCTTATTCCGTTCAGGGTTCTTAATTTTGTAGTCCGGAATAATTATCATGTTGTTATTCTGATGCTGGTACCATCTATGTGGCAATCGAAGTTACATGTTGAATTTTATGTTTTTTTTTTCTATTTATCGAAAGTTATGCATTCATTCAATACAGATGTATCTATCAAGTAAGTTCAAAATTCTGATGAAAATTCGGAACTAATTAATAAGGACAATTTTCTACAACATTCTGTGGCAATTTTTCAATTGACATAGAATTGACATGAATTCTTGGCTACACGAATGAAGAAAATCTTTAGATTTCTACTATTTATGCTTGATTCTCTGCTATTCTCTTTTGCAATAAACAAATCAGTTACAACTGTCAATATACATTTTATCGGTTTCTATTCTACAAATTTCCCTTTTAATTACCATGTTATGAAAATGCTTACATCCCTTCACTATCTTACTGATGAATATTTTTCAAATTCTTTCTTTCCCCAACAGATAATAATTAGTATAATTAAAACCTAAATAACAAGACATGCACTTTACCTACTACACCTGTAAATACATTTTTATTATATTCGAAGCTCGTACATTCATATCTATACGATTCGATCCATTCTTCATTACTACATACATAAAACTAACTGAGATTATTTAGAAACTAATCATTACAAATTATTGTATGTTGTTCGTAATGACTTTGATCTTATTCAATTTCAATTACCTTTTTGCCGGAACTACCTTGAAATTGAACGAAAATTGACCGTCTTTTTCTATTTTTTCTTTTTTTACTTTTAATCGTCATTATTTCGCTTTGAAATTGTTCTTTATTATTACATTTCATTGTTTGATAATAGCAGAATAGTGTATACTACACATACATTCAATTAATTTAGATTAAAATTATCCAAAAAAAAAACCTTTGATTAATCTTGTGATAAATGAAGCGGACTTTGATAATGTATTAATTATTAAACTATTTGTTGTCTGGCGTCTTTAGTCAGTACTTAGACCTGGCAGTATCATGACCTCATAGTAGTGGTAATTTCTCTGCGGATTTAAATATTGCAATACAATTTTCTATCAGACGACACATGCATTTAGACATGCCTCTAAATGCAAATTATGCAGAGAGTTCATTAAGACATTCCATCTATCAGCTAAAAAAATCTAAACATTTATATTACATACTAGCTATGCACACGGCATGGCAATCTCATATTATTAATATCCCACAATCGTAGACGCCTATCTTTTTCAACCAGCATGTGTAATGCATTAATTTTTGTGAAAAATATATACATAGCTACTACTGGTCATTTATGGAAGGTAGCTTTAATCATTAGTTCGAATGTTTATTGCATAAGAACACTTAATATACATATCCGTTTTGGTAGTGTTTACTTATATAATAATGCCAAAGAATTGATCCATGCTAAGAGACCTAAGATGACTAAAAATCAATGAGTAAATTGCCTATGGTGAAATTAGTCACCCGAGGCAATTTAGCGTCAAAGGCTTCTGGTTAAGCGGAACAGTTTTTTTTTTGCAATTAGCAAAATTAACTCGGTGTCACTAAACCGGACCTTAAAGTATCATATTGTGTTTAATAAATCTTATAACCTATATGTTTTCGACGGTGGCCTTCTGGCAGACCATTAGAATGATAGAAACTTAATTTCGACGTACATTTACAATCTAAGACCAAACAATTGGAGTCCTTCAATCGACTGGAATTGCCATACAACATACATTTTGTTTAAATAATTTTTGTGGACGGAACCACCCTTCCGGGCATAACCCTACATGTTATTCTTATTGGGAAACGCACCTTTAAAGTACTGAAGTTAAATGAATTCTGCTGCAATTGTTGTGACGCTAATGCAATGATTGATTAGAGTGTGTACAAACTTAGAGCAAAAAAAGATGGATTTGAGTTAAGAACAACTTGAAAAGAAGAGGTTAGAAAGAAGGAAGAGTTTGAAGGAAGAAAAAAGAAGAGTTTAAAGATGAATAGCATAAAGTTATTAGATATTATTTATGACCTTCATGTATGTGTTTTTTTGTAAATTTAAATTTTCCATTAACTGTAAGCATTTTTAAACTTTCGCATTCTTTATCTCCAAAATAATTAGTTACATTTTGATAGTAAAACATTATTAGACCAGATGGCGTCTATTGATACGTCTATACTATAGATATAAAATGCAAACAGTGGTGGTAAAGCAAGGTTTTATAAGTCCGTGTAACAATCTCTTGTCGCGGTAGTAGACGCGTGTAAAAATTGGATCAACAGTGTTACTAAAAAGAGTAGTTTCTTATGGTATTTCATTCCGTCAATTTGCTAGTAAATACTTAAAAAAAAAATATAGGATAATAATTTTATTTATTAACGATTCGTATGACATTTATTTTTCTTTTCATCCATTTTATTGTTATATAGTGAAAATGCTATCTATGCGGTGCCTTTTAGTGACAGTTTTCATAGCAATTTTAATCGTATCTACTGCAACTGGTGTTAAAGTTGGATCATCAACGCAAGGCGTAAGGAGAGGTGAGTGATCAATGAATAATATAGGTAGGCTCATGTGAATACGTGTTTAATTTGTTGCTGTGGACGGTGTGGCCAAGTCAGCGTTAAGTGGATAACGTCTCAATAAATACGTATAGACTATATAGATATAGATCTGATAGGGAGAGTTTGGAGAACCTACACAGAGAAAACAGATTATTTGAATCAAATGAATTTACAATTTTCCGCTGTTTGAGTTCACATAGTAAAACATTTATTCGAAAAAATCGTAAATATATGTAAAATAAAATAATCCGTTTTTATCCAACATTGTATTGCGGTTATTCAGAGATATGGATCTACTGGATTCAAATAATTCTTCTGCTTAGAAACTGAATAATGAATATCTACGAATTCATGAGAATAAAATAATAGCTCATTTAAATAAATCAAATTACATTAATAGAACATGAATCCTATTTAAATAATTTATTACTAGTGTCTTCATATCCGTTTCGTTCTTGATATATCTAAACAACTATCTATACAGATCGATTAATATGTAGATGATATTCCATTTATGAAGAAATAATAATGATTGTTGTTGATTTAAAGGTAAATCAATGTCTCCGTACCGTTTTTATAATTTTTACTAATTTTCCAGTGAATTTGCTTTTAAAATATTTTTAAAATATACTTGTCGTCCTTAATATTATCTCGCATGTTAATTACTGCAATTTTATGTAAATTCCAATTAACTAAGTATGTCGATTTTAGACAAGATTTACTAGCTAATATTTCAATTTGACTATTTAAACTTGGCTTTTCTATACTTTTCTTGTTCAGACATTAAGCGGAAAACCCAAATAGAAAATTTGTTTAACATAAACATTAACTTCAACAAAATAAACTCTACTGAAGTAAAAATAAAATAATCATCGAATAATAAAATCATCACTTTCCTATTTGAATAAAAAATTAACAATTCATTTACTCATAAATTATTTATTAATCATTATTAAACAATCTGCATTAGGTCAAACCTTTTTTTTCCTTTTTTTTTTATTTTGGCAAATTAAATGATCGAAAAATTGAGGTCATTAATAATGACCATTCGAAAAACTAGATGAAATAACTGTTGATTTTTTTTTTACCGGAAAGTCGCAACGAATATCTATCTGCCAGATAGGTAGGTAGCAATCAAAAATCTAACCAGAAGAACAATAATTATTATTTGTTCAATATGCATTAGTAAGATAAAATTCGAACTACGCATATACTAGGTTTATATAGCATACTTAATGCGATTTTAATAGATTCAAATTAATTCAGCTGCTGCTTACTAGCTGTATGTAATGTTGAAAAGTTCATCATAAAATCTGTAGCATAATAAATAAATGACCAAATAAATGGCATAATAAAATAATAAACATGTAACAACTAAATGAATAAGTTATGTTATATGGGGTTGAGGTAATCAACGTTAATAAGAAAATAGAAGGAGGATCTGTTATGAATTGTCTCTGAACTAATACAGTAAGACTAAATATTTATATTTCAACAAAAAATAATTTTAGAAAGTTTTAAAAATGTTCTTTCTATCTATCTCTAATATTTTGTTTTATTTTAATTGTTTTCAAGGTTGATTGATTTTTGATGTTTGTAAATTTGTATTTTTTTTTCTTTCATTGTCTAATCTATCATTTCACTTTCTTTTCTAAATAATTACTACAAGTACACCTACTTAGATAGAAGAATGTGGAAGTTTTCATTTCATTCCAATTTTTTTTTAACTTGCTCCCGGTATTTTTAGCCTCTAGGCTCGTACATACCGAAGAAATTGTATGTGCAAAATGCATGAAGTTTATTAGTAATTAATAATCTAAACACGTTTAGATGATAATAAAATGTACAATCGATATAAAACACCTTTAAAATATATATATCGTGCCCTTTAATTAAATATTCTTATATCGTGTTATAAAAAACAAATGTAAGAAACAACAGACAATAATAATTTGTAAAATAACCAAACTCTATGTAGAGTTATAGAAAAACTTTCATAGACGGAAATGTTAACGTTCAACACATAGAATAATAATAATAATATTTCATACATTATAGAGATAGATAGTTTGAAGGTTGCGGTAAATAATTCTTTCTTTCTCTCTATAAATATGTATCTATGTACGAATGTTACCATTAATAGAGCAAGGATATTTTCTTTGCAGGCAGACACATAGATCAGGTATATAACATTATTATTATTATTATCGGTAAAAATTAATTACAAATCGGAATTTACCGATTTGCCAATTAGAGTACTCCATGCGAGGAGAAATACAGCAGAATTGTTTGTATCTACATGAAATAAACAATAGATAGAATTGAAAGAACTATAGACAAGAAAATTAATAAAAATAGTAGTGGGTATGTATATACATATCGAGTCATTAAATGACTTGTTCTACATTAATTTGTAATTAGAATCAATTTAAACATTTCTATGCATTGATTTCTATCAATTGACATTGATTGCTATTTTTACTTTAAAAATTATCTAATATTAATTCAACAGCTATTGAGGAACTAAATGTTATTTTTATTTTAGAATATGAGCATAGATTTAGTTTATTCAAGAAATTCTTTTTCTCTGTGTATGACAAATGTTCGGTATGACGATACTGCTGAAGTATGCTATATTTGATCACTTAACATGAGATTACAATTAATTTACGTATGTATAAGTATTAATGAAAGTTCAGAAAATCGAATAAAACCTTAAAAGCAAATTTCTACTAATAAAATTAACAATATTATCTCTTTGCAGCCATAATAAAGTAGATATTAAATGCACTGTGTTGATTAAATAGTAATTAATACCTAGTCATTTTATTAAGGGCTTTCTACTACACATTTCGTATTAAATTTTTTTTTATTCGAACACTCCTTACTTATAACAAATATCTTTTGATAACAGAGTGCAACAATAATTAATTATAATCCATGTTTAAGGAAATAAATATTGACAATATATGGCGTATTATTTAGGACTGATTCCGTTTTATAATACTTGGCATTAAGTGGTATTTTATACTTGGCAGATTGTTTATAATAATAAAATATCTACGCATGAATAAATAAATAAGTAGTTGCAGTATTCAGCGAAATTAAACTGAATGGATGAACTTGTTTAGAATGAGGAAAATTAAATTCATGGATTATTAAATAGAATATCAAACGATGATAGTGAAACTGGTTAGAACTACCTGTTTCATATGTATACTGTAAAGTCTTATGTACAAAAACCTCTATATAAAAAGCTGAAAAAATATTGGAGCAGTATGACACAAAATTGTAACAAACTTGTGTCATCTTAAAATATAGACAAATCTATATATAAAGAAGAAACTGCCTACATCAATATAAAATATCTTTAATAAACTGCACACACTTTGCGAATGACAAGCATAATTTAAGAATTATAGAATGAAGAAGAACAAGTGAAAGAGGATTTTTGTTTTTCCTTTTTCCATTTTGAGATGAGACAATATTGTGAAGATGATAAATTACTATTTATCATATTTGGAACTTTACCCGAGAAGAGAAAGAAGTTAAGAAAGCAAGAGAAAGATTGGGAAAAATGTAATAAAAATGTTAATGCTTTCAATCTTTAACTACTTTTACATATTAAAGATACATCAAGTTTTGGATCTCTTTATTAATATATTTGGCATACAAAGTATTTTACCAAATTATGATATATAGATGTAGATTCATTAGAAAATGAACAGGTTAATAGCTCTGTCTTACAATTTAGCTAAATGCATTGCCAAAATATGAAGATAATAAGAAGTAATCATAATAATTATGAATTTTCTTGTATAGCCTACCTACTTTCAAAGTTAAATATGATAATGTTAAGACTGTCCTTTTTAACAAATTGGAATAAAAGGTAAGTTTTAACAGTTACTGAATTAAAAACAAAACGTATCTCTTATTTGCAGATAAAAATCTAATAGTAATAATAATTGCCATTCCTATAAAATACGAATTTTATTTTTTATAATTATTACAAATTTGGTTAAGTGGCAGATTACTATTTTTGTGCGTTTATATTATTATTATGTATTTTGTTCTATTTTATTTGTAAAACTGCCATTCAGTTTAATCAGACACGCTCCAATTATTTGCCTAAATTCACTTTTTTTGTTAATTTTTTTTTTTGTATAATAAATTAATCTGATTATGAGACGACAAAAGATAGAACGACAATCTACAAATTATTCACTGTGAAATTTTGGAATATATTACACGTAATACAATTGTTGTTAGGAGGTGATAAATCGGGTAAAACAGATAACAATCTAAAAACATTATATTAGTGTTATTATTCTAATATGATAGGTAGGTAGGTGAAGGTAAGAAAATGGAAGAAAAAGTAGAATACGGGTTAAGTATTCAAAGAAAAAAAATGCAGGCAATTATAGTCAACAGATAGTAATTTAATGTAGAACAAATTAAATAGGAATAAGTATGTTTTAAGTAATAGTACTTCGATTAGCATAATATTGATAGTATTCCTGACCTGAAAGTCTTTAAATTCAGATAGCACTGCTAAACAGTATTATGTCCAATATGTCCATCATTTTACCATATGTTTAGATATCACCATTCCACAGTTTCACTGTCAATATCTATAGTAATGGTATGAAAACATTAAAGCAATTTGCAGCTATGTTATCCTCAGTTTTCATTTTTTTTTTATATTGCGTTTATTTATAATTGAAAAACCTAAAAACGAGTTGTAAATCGTTTTCTTTTTATATTTAACTTGCCAAAAAAATACACAAAAAAGGGGAAACCACCACTTAAAGTTTCGTCGTTTAATATCCTATCAATTAGATTGCTAAATTTTTTTCTCAATTTATTTTATTGTCTTCAAAAAACCGCAAAATTAACAACCAATCATCGACCAACCAAGTCATTGACTCTGAATTTAGTTAAAACTATTTATTCTTATTGTTTGTTGCTGCTGCTTTTTTTTTTCGTTTTCCTTGTTTTCTCAATTAAGCATGATAATTTTGATTTTTGTTGAAATTACAGTCGGAAATCTAATCAAAGAATTAAATTGGACGTTTTTTTTTTAATATAAACAAATGCGTATTTTGTTTAATAATTAAATTACTTAATTGAATTTGGTAATTTTATTGGAAATGTTAGATAAGAGCGCATAGTATATTTCAAGAAATATACGGAGCTACGGAAACTAAATTTATCACATCTGCATCCTAAAATCCTTTTTTAAGATCCTTAAAAGTATATTTCTTTTTTTAATTAATTGTTATGCCCATGACTTGTTTTTGCTAGAAAGACTACTCAACAAATAAATAATAATAAAACAATGAACTTTTCAACAAGTTATTCTAATCGAAACCAAAACGGAATCAAATATGTATGTAACTTTACAATTGTTATTACACATACTATAGTAATCTCTTAACAAATTGTATTATATTCGACTATTATTATAAAAATATACGTATTTTATTTTATTTAGACTGTGACAAGTGGAAAGTGAAATTAAATATAAATTTACAACGTCCTTCAAGGATATATCTATTGATTGTGTGTGCAAGCTATTTTTATTAATGAATTTGAATTTGCATAGAATAATTTGCATATTTTATTGAATTTGAAATGCTAATTACTGCTTTTGACATTTGGTTTACTTTTTTCTGGAACATACCGTACATTATGTTTCATCATTTGATGTCTTGGTTAATTCAGATATAACTATTTGTGATGAATTCTTCCGGCTGTATAGTGTATTGCAAGAAATAGGGTTCACATAAATCATTTTTATTAGATTCCTCTATTATTACTGCAATGGCAAAGAGTTTTCCAGCTCTACTTTACTAAAATGAACTGCGCCTGATTTGATTCAGTCAGGACTGACAGAGAAAGCATGCAAGAGCTGTTAGACGCTTATAGAACTTATAAATAAAGCCTAAATTATCTCATGAACGGAAATGAAGAAGCGCTATATATATATAGGTGTTATTTCTTGATACATACTACACCTATTTAATAACTTGACCCTCACTAAATATATTCAACATAAATACAAAATGATTAAGTATCGTTTGGTCGGAACTTGACCATTAAAGTCAGTGGTTGCTCTTAACTGATAATATCTGGCTATATAAAAGAAACTGACAACTGTATTAATTTAACTGTATTTAACAACTACATATATAAATTGCTCCTTAAACTTTCTGTGCCACTCTTTCCTTAATTTAATTTGAAAGATAAAAAGTAAGAATCAATTTTAAATAATCTGTTTTTATTTTAACAGAAATTTAATAAATTCACCCAATTAACTACATATTACAAAACACTTTCATAAACGAAAATATCCAGGCGAATCTGAAATTGAATTATTAAGATAAAAATCACTTCAATTTTTCATGTCAAAAAGAGAATTACATTACTACATTCTTCAATCCATTTTTAGCAGTTTATTTCCATTTTTGCGCAGCTGATAAAACTTTAGCCTAAAATGGTTATTTCATGTATAGTGTGTTTCAGGAATAAAATGCATGAACTGATAGTAAAACAAGTGAACACAAATGGCTTTACTCAATCCTATCGAAATTGGTTATAGTAACTAGCTAAATAGCTATTATTTTCTTTAAAATTCTAAATTATTCAATGAAATATAGAAGATGCCGTGAAATATCAGCCAATTTTCATCTCTACACTAAAAATTTCTCTTTTAATTCTTATTTCTTGCACTACACTATAAACATGTGTGTTTATTTTTAATTAAGATGTCAAAAGTTCCCTGTAATTCCGTTGGCAACCGAAACTAAAAGTAAAAAATAAATAAATAAGTAAAATTCCCATACGCGTTGTTGGTGATGGCGTGATTGAATAAAATATTGAACTGGAATCAAGAACATTTTTTAATCAGATTTTTATGGTGCACTTTTTTATCGTTTAAAAATAATCCACAAGTAATGGTTGAGAAATATACCATACAGAATACAGGTAGATACATATACTGTTGAGAATGAGACTGAGAAAAATTAACACGATCGATAAAATTGTTAATTTTATAATAACACACTATTGGAAATACAATAATAATAAAAGTAGGTAATTACAGTCACGACAATTGCAATTACATTCAGAATATGTTCTTCGTCGACTTTCTTTAGATTTGCATAATACTAGTTGGATTTGGTTCATTTTTTGTACCTATCTGATTTAATATAAATCAAATCTGCTAGTTGTTTCCTTTTAAGAAAATATTACTTCCATTTTAATAAATTAATTGAGAACTATTCAGATGATTTAATGAAATAACATAGGCAACCTTAGTGAATTTTGCGACACAACCAAAAGAGACCTAAAGACAGAAGTTAGTAGCATACAAAAGTTGAACAGACTTTGGGGTTCCTGAAAAGAAACAGGTGAAAAATTTATCAAATAATATTAATCTAAGTGTACGCTATCTACAACTGTTGCTATGCAAATATTGTTTCTAGCTACGAATTTGTTGTCAACCTCACTTTATACAGGTGTAATGAAATTGATTGTGTCTGTACGAATGTATGAAAAAAATTGAATTTAAATTATATAATACGGAATTAATGGTGTTTTATTTATCTATACTTATATGCATACTATATAATATAAACACTATAATGAAGAAGAGCTAAAATTAAAAAGCGAAACCATTAAATACACACTTGTTTGATTGAGCTATAAAAACACAATCGTATTGTATTTTAATGGAAAGTACTAGCACATAAATTAATACAAATTTAAATTATGGACAACATTTATAAATATTAGAATTTAACTGCTTTCTCTGCATCAGCTAAAATATCCAAATACGGAAGCTCAATGACTGAAAAACAAAGTAATTCATAAAAATTATATTATGTCGTGTGGATATATAATATTATATTATAGATACATTTGTTAATATTTATATTTGCTTTTAAATGTATGTAGATGATATATTTATGGGCATTATGCACTTTCTTCTTTATGTTTCTCTTTAGCTTCTTCTCCAATTTGATTTCCTACTTTTTACAGCTACTTAAAATCGTGCAATAGAACATCCGTTTTACGCCTACATTTTTTTCTTACCTTATTATTATAATATCGTATATGGCGCTTATATAGAATAAATAAAATAGAATGGAATAGACATTACAGAACTTTTACCAGACATATATGGATTTTATTAATATGCATATTTAACAAGTTTACAAATAAATGTTCACTTCTCGAAAAATCACGCAAAAAAACACTCTTTTTAGTTTAACACCTTTTTTGTGGAGTATATTCTATAGAACTATATTCTAGTCGATATTCACTAGCTCTAGATCTTAGCAGGAGGTATAAAATAGATACTATGTCATTGTATAGTATGCAAACATAAAAAATACGTTGGTGCAGATTGATTATTCTTTGTCGCGTTACAGAAATTAAAATTTTAGTATAAATCGAATTAAGTCAATTTCGGTTTTGCCTAATGATTAATGTATCTTAAAATTTTCCACATATATTTAGTTTCGATCTTTTACTTCAATCAATAACAATTTGTTTTCATTTATTTTTTAAGTATAGACAGGGCCGAAATGAAATCGATGGGTTTTTTAACATCATCAATATTATATCAACATCGATTGTGTATAATTTTGTGCGCATTGTAAATTGTCAAAGATGACAAATCGTTTATTCTTTTCTTTAACATTTTTGTTAAAGCCAAATGTATCTACCAAAATGAACAAAAGAAACTGAAAAACAATGTGAAAGTGTTTTATGTTGTATATTTTTAAAGTGTTGAGAAAAAAAGTATATGGTGATTTATTGCGAAAACAACAAGATTTTGGATTATAATTAATCGTATTATTTTCTTGTTTTTCATCTGCTCATTTTGATAAATATTATTATCTTCTCGTTAACTATCACGTTCAACGCATAAGCATGCCATATGCATTATATACAAGCGTATTCATAAAATTTGATTGTATTTTCGTGATGCATAAAAATGCCTATAGGACAGGTACCCTAAATGAAGAAAAAATTATTCCTCTAATAAAAATTCCTGCATGTCTGATCTGATACTTTTAACCTAGTATGGTAGAAACAATCAGGAAGAGAAAACCGACTAAAACATAATTTACATACGCAGACACATCTAAAAATAAAAATAATAATAATTTTCATTATTATTCTTGAGATAAACATATCTTAGCATATTGTATCCACATGATTTAAACAAAATCTTCATTAGATTAATTACTATTATTCTTATGCGTTGTTTTTTATTCTTTTTATATTCAGGGTACTTTAGAGGTAAGTATACGTAATCTTGTTAGGTAATTGATTAGAGAACGATGTCTACAAACTGTACAAGAACATATTTGTTGGGTTGTCGTGACTTGAATTCTAGTATAACTAGATTAAAATCAAAAAAGGAAAAATTATTGAAGGCGATAATACAGAAATACTTATACCACGTGATAGTAAAATTTATATAATACTTTACCTTCTTTTTCCACTTTTCTTCCTAGTGAGGACATAATTAATTATCGGTCTAATTACCTAACAGATATATCGATCTGTTAATTAGAATTCAATCGAAAACTTTTATATGCACAACTTTCAATTAGAATAAAAATATATGATCCAAAATGACAAGCATATAATGGAAAAATTCAAACTAAATAAAAAAAATAAATAAAAAATTCGTGACAGCCGCGATGGAATAAAGTACCTTAAATCGTTGTTTATTCGTCGAGTCATTGTGCTGAAGGCAATAATGAATAATAATGGTACACAATAACAATTCAATATAGATACTTATATAGATATATAGATTGATATTAATAAATATGCATATATGTCAAAGACTAAAATAAAAACATAAATTATTTATATGTACTCGAAGATATGTATATATAACTAAAAGCGAGCGAGAAAAAAAGAATGTTTGAACTAAAGGTCGAAAAGGCTACAGGCTAAAAGCGAAAGACATCGATTGAAAATAACTGTAATTAGATCGATTATGTTTAAGATTAATGTTTGTAATGATTATGTTTAAGATTAATAAAAAATTTAAATTTTGAATACCTGTTGAAAAATATTGAATAAATTTTATATTTCTATAGAAATCAAAAGTGGAATGATTTCAATAAATATTAGAATACATGAGAACTATTAAAATGAACAGATAGTATCTACGTTATTGTAATTTGGTAATAAAAGAAATGAATGAACATGAAGTTCCAAAAGTAAGACACAAGCCGAGTTCAACAAATAAAGCAGACTTGGGGTATTGGTTTTTGTTATCTAACAAGAATATTTGCATATGTATGAAAATAATAAGAAACATTTTTTCTAGATATAAATAATTTATATTAAACAATCATATATGTATAACACAAAGACTAAACAATGCTAATTAATTCACTTTTACAATTAATCAATTAATTAATATTCTAATTATTATACATATTAAAAGAATCATCAATAATTGTTATCCGGTTTTATTTATACTTATCTACATAGTAAATAGTATATATATATAATCAATTATTGAAATAATACAGTATTAGAATAATGCATATTATTCTTTTTTTAAATATTATTATTCTTTATTACTTTATACGTCCTTGTCAAAAAAAAAAAAAGAAAAAGAATCAGTAATTAAAATAATAAGTTTGAATAAATACGCGTGTGGGAAAAATCGAAGAGGTGTATTATAAATGAAACATAGAAAAGGGGGGATTTATAGTAATTTTAGAACTAAATTGTAAGTATGCATCATATATACAATGTGACCATTTTTCATCTATTTTCATATTACCACATGTCGGTCGGTACTGTGAGATATCATTTTGACGAATAAGAAATAACGTTATTAATGCGTGGTTAACTATGATTTCCGTTTCATATAATCAAATTTGCTTCGAATTCAAATTGATCATGGAGAATACGCTGTGCGAGTACGTAAATACGTTATATATGCTTGACTATCACAACAAATTTTTCAATTTCTTTAGCATTTTTCATTAATCAGGACTTTTAATCTGACGTGAACACACCAAGAAATTTTTTGTCCAATTTTTCTAATTTAACCTTTGTTCTTACATTAAGAAAAAAGTTAGTTATACTATACAAGAAAATAGTACAATAAATTGTTAATCAAATAATGCCCAATATCAAACACTGACCGAATGGCTCAGTATTTTAAAACTCTGAGCTCTAGCAATTCTAGAACATCTTTCATTCGTTCCCTCTTTTATATTTTATTGCAAATTCTTTTGTAATTTCTATTCGATATTTTACAACAATTATAATTATTCAATAATAAAATGAAAGCAAAGCAATTCGAAAAAAAACCTTAAAGATATATAACACAAGTAATAATTATTAATTATTATATTACTAAAATATAAATACAATAGAATGTTATACTATAAAACCCAATTTCAATAATTTTGAAATTACTGCAGTTTCTGCTTTGTCTTAATTTCAATTTCCTGCTTTAAATTAAATCTTTGCGAGTGACAAACCATACGAAAAATTGACAATTAATATAAGAAAAAAATTTAAAATAGAAAGAAAAAAACTAGTGAAATTAAAATAATAGAACTTATTGCATTCTTTTTTTCTTTTGACTTATAGTGCACAGTATTCATTATTCACTGGTACCAGTAAATACTAATAAGCAAAGTAATAATATAATAAATACGACCTAATAATGCGATGATACAATAGAATTTTCTTTTCACCTTTATTTTATGGAAAAATATAAACTAGTGACCCAATTAATATTATTATATTTACAAAATTCTTCGCTTCTCCTCGCAAATTTTTGTTAATAAATTTTGCATAGCAATTTAACAATTCAAATAGGCGTGAAAGTAGTCGACTGCTCTCCTTTCCTCTCTTTATCTTTGCATAGTCTCTCTTCACTTTTGTCTTCGTTGCATCAAAAAAATTAAGTCAGAAATATAAGAATAATCTGTGTTTTTTTATGTTTGGTGCTGTTGCTATAAGTATCTGTCTATCTAATAATAATAATAATAATAAGAATATTGAAGTGAAAGTTTACAAAATGAAACAATTAATTTTTAGATGAATATGAAAATAAATAAGAAGAATAAAAAGATAAAAGGCACAAAGACCGAATCGATTTTTATTTCAATTTTTTTTTAGAGCTTCTGAAAATTATTCTATATATTTACTATATATATATATACTCTATTCTATTTAAATACACAAGCTTTTTACTTGTTTTAATTAAACATGCATGTGATAAGTACAAACATATACAATTTGTGTTATATGAAACTTGGGGAATTTTCTGCATCGGTCCTTCAAACACGCAGTTGCCTACTTCTCATATAAAGTGCATGGAGACATCAACAGGCAATTAGACGCGTAACCTTTTAATATTTTTTTTATTTAAATTTAATATTTTATTTTGTGCATATTTGTGCATGGTAACTCTAAACTGTGATTCTACCTTAAATTTAAATCTATTACGTAGCACTAATGTTATTTCTTGGGCCAATTAAATATAAGTTTTTTCTTTGCAAAAAATAAATCTGTTCCTCTAGACTCAACTATTGGAATTAAATTATTATTCAAAGTAAAACATGCGGTATTATTATATTAATTATAATTATTATTATGTATGAATATGTATTGTAATACATTATATAATTCATAATTTGTCCTTAATTTGAATTAGAATAACTGTGATTGAAAGTATTCCAGGAAAACGGGTTTTCATTTTCATTAAAGTAGATTCATTATCAAAAATTTGATCAGAATTTCAGTAGAAATTAATTTACAACAACAAAAGAACATGATTGGTTTTCAATGGATTAATACTTACATATACATCAATATATCAAATGAATTTCTTTCAACTTTTCTTATTTATATCCTGATTTCTCTTGAGAAAAAAAATAATTTTTTCTAAGTAGTAAAGAAAATAGAGTAGTTCAATGCCATAGACATAGCAGCATACTTTGTTCTCGTAACAAGAATAATAATAATTTATTTATACGATGAAAGAAGCTCAATTGAATATACAGCTTCACTTTCTCTAGATTTGTGTAGATACATTTAACGGTATTAAAGCAAATACAAAAAACGGAAAAAAACAAAATGAGGAAGATTATACCTATTAGCTTACTTATTTCTATTTTATACCCGCTAGAATATGATGTCGTATTTCACTCTCTGCTGCATACGTAATAAAAATTATATTTAAGGAATTACGGTTAATATTAAATAACTTTGGAAAAGAAAAGTTTTCGCAATAAAATAATAAAAATATAATAAATAGTTAGTCTATCTATGCAAATTTATTAGTCACCGAATTTAAAACACTAATCAAACATCGACAATATCCATAATATTTAAATATTTGCGTTTTATTGTATTTTTTACTTTCTTTTTCTATTTTCGGATTTTATGATTTTAAATCTGGGTTTTTATAGAACCTAGATAATTTACTTGACATCGTCATACACCAGAAATAGCACTTGCTTCATATGAACCTGATCTTTTATTTTCTTTGAAATACAAAGCACAATTTCACTTACCCACGTATTGGATCATCTAAAATCGTCTCGTCTTCATGCAAAATACGTAAAACGTCCAAAAAATTTTATTGTCTTTCTTAATTTATTTTAGTTGTTGCTAAATTTTGTGCGTTAATTAATAATTTCTTATTCGATGCAATATGCTCTTATTATATCTGACCTTAAACATTTTTTATACACCTTGCTAAATTGGCACAACTAATTTAACTATGTATTGTTTCAAACCAAATTTAGCTAGAATTTGTTTAGATTATAATTAATTCGGTCTTTTTTTTCAAATTTTGTTTCTAAATTAAGTACATATTTGTTGTTCAAAATATAATTGGGAAGCTATTGTTAAAAGAATAATTCGGCTCTTTCTTTAAATTTTCCACCATATTGCACATTTAAAAGGATATCAACAAAATGTACACAGTATAATATAATAAATAATTATAGCTTTATTTAAACTAATAAATTTCCTGCCCAACTGATTTCTTATTGTTAATAATTACCTCGGAACATACATATTTTGTATTACAAAATTCTACATCGAAACTACATATTTATGTCAATAGTTGTCCTCCAAACTATACTACAATAAACTATTACATATTACTATTACTATTATTATTATTATTATTAATGCTATTGACGAAATATGTAATTTTTAAATAGATCATTAGTGTATTTACACACAAGTACGCAAAAGTCCAGTAATTTTTTCCCAAGGTCATTATTAACTGAAACATTTCTTCTACAGTAAATACATGTTTTACTATAACAATAGATAATTACAATAGGTACTGCCCAATAACAACAATAGTAATACCTACATAAGATTAAATGATTTTAAACTATTCTCCGCATTTTATTATTACTAGCTTATTTTCTTAATTTAATGATAAATTTTAAGAGAAAGTCAGAAAGTCGTACAATCTTAATTGTATGTCATTTTATGCAGTTTGAGATGCAAATGCAAATAAATGCATGTGTCATTATAATAATAGTAGAGGGAACATTATTATAACGAGCAAAAATAAAATTTAATGACTAAATTTTAGAAATAGAAAAATATGAATCTATATAATACATAATAAGTATCGTATTATTCGGACCTTGTAAACTACAAAGGTTCACTTACCTGATACTCCAGGACGGCTACATATTAATAAACTGAATCCTTTTAAAAGTTTTAGTAAAAATTTGCCCCTGACTCTATATTAGATATGGCAAGTTATAAGTTCGAAATATAATACTATATCTACTGCATAAATTCCACACATACTTAAACATACTTTTACACAAAAAATTAATTAGGTTGTAACATAAACGCATAATTCTACCGATTAGCTAATTTAGCTTTATACAGATCGATACAATTCAACAGTTAATTCTTGCTTGTTCTTGCCTTTTTGCTCGATATTTTGAAAATTAATCATGTCAATCAATAATGACGTAATGAGTTTTAATTGTATATAGATTGTATTAAAATATATAAGAAGAAATTAATGAATATTTATGTAATTATCTCGTTTATTTTAACTTGATACAAATCTATATTATCCAACCAGTTACTTTGTAGATACTTAGTAGAGCAGTGTATATTAGCATTTTATGAAAGATTTATGTAGACATGCAGATTGTAATAAATCCTCTAGCAGAAATGCTGTCCAAGAATTTCTATAAGTAATAATATCATTGTTGTATTTCTATAATAACAAGTATTAACTATAAAGTTTTAATAAAAATACAGCTGTTTCTGTAACTATGCATACAGCATATTTCTAGAGCAGCCAGACTGTACAATTATCATGCATTTTTCAAGATTCTTGCCTTTTGAAGATATTTCATCTAATATTTCAATGAAAAATGTCATTTTAATGGACTACAAGGAATTTTTTTTAGTATTACAATCTGCAATAATTAAACTTGTGAGTTTTCTTTATTTGTTATTGCAGAATATGCAATATATAATATGCACTTACTTACCTACATATTCAATAATCTCACACTGTGCGTTAAGTAAATAAATACATTATGTTTATCTAGTTTATATTATTCATCATATTATTGATTTAATTATTTATTTAATCTTCCAACCTGAATTTTATTGTATTTTCTATCTAGACTACTGGAATAAATATCTATTTAGGCGTATACATACATCAGAAGCGCATCTTAATATGAATTAAAAGAATGTTAAATATGTTAGAATAGAGTGAAGATAATAATATATAATTATTAATTATTACTGCAGTGCAAATGATTCAATTGTGTTAATACTGCCATGGTAATTAACAGAATTATTGTTCTTGTAATGTGAAGTACTTAGTAATAAAAAATGGAGAAAATGTATAAATTATATACGCATGTATGTTCGTATATTACGTAGTTTCTAATAAGTTAAATTAGAGCTATATTAAAGAAATGATTTAAAATTGTTATTAATTAAGTAGATAAATAATATACTTCTACAGAAATGACATATTCTTTATATAATTTGTTTTGCAATTCTTTTAATGAATAATATTTTTTTATATTAGTGCATATCAAACAAATCGATCGTTTTAGTAAAATGATTGTGTTAGAAGACATATGAATTATGTGAAAAAATGCCATAAATTCGCTTCCCGTTTGGTACATTAATGTTTTAAATATTATTGTACCTTATGTCACCAACTAATTATAATTAATTAAATTTCCATTGAATAATTTAATAAATAACTGTCGATTACGTACACTTAAATGTTATATCAATATAATATCTATTTATCGGGCTGTCACAAACGGGACAAAATGCTAAGACTATGAAATAGAGAAAAAATATAAAAAAATATTTATAGTATAGAAAAGATAAAGCTATTATTATTATTATTATTATTACCATTTACATTTGAAAGAACTTAAGCCCTGAATTACCACTTGTTGATACTTACCAATAAGTGGTAACCAATAAACCATTACCAATTTGTAATACCAATTAAATAATTAAATTGTGCTAAACTCAGAGAGTTTACCTCCGAGACTACCCATAGGCAAGACAACAAGAGACTTAATAACAAGTGGCCTGAAAAGAAATAGTAAGTACATGATGAAAGGCGGCAATGTGTGATGATGTTCAACCGTGAAAATGCATGTATTTCGTATATTCTTCTTTTATAAACATTACAAATCATAAAAATTAAAAACATTATTTTTTTTTTTTGGTAAAAAAACCAGAAACCAACTAGGTAAGTTGGTTATCACATAAAAAAAAAGCATAAAATTATTGACATATGCTATTATTAAGAAATGAATGCAATTTTATTAATAAATTTGGCGCATTAAATCATAAAATGCCGCCAATTATAATGGTATTTGTTCACGTTTGGAATGGATGGAAAAGAGAGCGATATATTTTTTTTTTTTTTTTTTAGGTTTGCAGGTTACTTTCAGTTTAATATAAGTTTATTTGCATATTTTTTTCATTGTTGTTAAAATTAATTGATAATTAGTTGTTATTATGAATTCATTATCCAAATCGGCAATAGCTATAATTAATATCCAAATTATAGAATGATAATTAAAAAAATGGTCATCTAAGGATATACCGCATTAAATTTTGGTTACAGTGAATATGGCATTTCTATAGATAGAAATTATAGATATATTTTCATTTTCATATATTTTTTCAACATAAGTACTTATTCACTTCTAAAATGACTCAACAATTTAGAATTCATAATGCAAAACAATGATTTTCTATATATATAATGTACATAGTTAAATACATATGGTACTTAAGTACGTCTTTACTTCTACAAAAAAAAAGAAATAAGCTCTTGAACCATTATTATTATCTAAAAGTCAAAGTCAAAGAGAGAATGCCGTAGAGAATAAAATGAATAAAATAATAATAATAATAACGAATGTAAATTTATAATAATTATTATAATATATAAATATGATTATGTTGGTCTATATGGAAAATGAAAAAAAAACATAATAATTATGATCGTAATTAGTAAACATGCAGTATTTTTTTATAAAAAATTCAATCAGACCATATTCTTATTATGATATTATACTGTACATGTTTATCACATAGAATTTATTATTCTATTCTACATATATTTATATATATATTAAAATTTCCTTGCCGACTTTTACAGACCGTAATACATAATTGGTAATATATCATTTCTTGTTAATATTTATAAGATAAATAATTTATAAATAATCATACAAAAAAGTAATGTATCCATTACATATGTAATTCAATTCCTCTAAGTTCATCCATACGTTGTTATTGGTATCTGCATTCATATCTTCCAATTGAGCATGTAAGATATGAAAATTTGTCTTTGAGCAATAAATTGGACAATAACTTGCTTATAAAAGACGAACATTGCTGAGGACGTACCACAAGACTTAAATGAGTATATCTTAGTATAATTAACAGCTCCAACCTATATACTAAAAAACGAAATCTACAATAAAAGATTGTTAATTAATAATAGATTGATACTTGAAATACATCTCTACCTTTTTTTTTTTTTTCTTTATAAACAAACTGAAACGATTTCACTTCATAATCACAAAGTGATCATGATCAATACAGATACAACAATAAAACGAGATTCTCTCTTCTTGTACACAAAAAAAAGTAATAATAATAATAATGTAAAATAAATTTTATTTTACCTATTTTAAGAGAGAATGAATACAACAGCTGGCAGACGCTTCTTCTATACGTCTACATCTTTTCCCCTGAAAATAAATTACGGATATAATATGGCCAGAAGACAACTGTGTCTATACACGCATACATAATAGTCTTCAAGTATCAAAAATGGATACCGTTATTATATTGTTGTTGTTTTTTTATTGTTTATTGACTGGTTTTGATAGACATTTTATATTAACTTTTCTTGTTTTTTTTGTTATTGTTGCATACAAAAATGGATTAATTTTTTTTTTAATATGAACAAGGTCATTTTTTATTGATATTCTTTTGTCTTCAGAAAAAAAAAATAATTTGTTCGTATTGGTTAATGGTGACGTTGTGCTATGAGTCCTGTGACTGCGGACCGCCATTGTCATGGTACACACCAATAAATTTTTTAGCACACAGAAAAGGTGACGAAAACCGTCATTAACAAATGTTGATTATTCATCTCCTTGACGCAGCGGCGGCCAAGCTACATCTTTACGAAAACTGATTTTATTCAGATTAAAGTTGAAAAATTCGGAAAATTTCTTTGCCACACACTTTGATTATGAAATCTTACAGTTTCTTCTTCTGAAAAATATTCATCATTTGCCTATTCTGATTTCCTATTTTTATAAAGCAATTTATTTTCAATAAAACAATTTCCTTATTTACATCACACAGCAGAAATTCTGGTTTTGTATTTTATAAACCATATGTCAAACAGATCAGCTGATCATAGCTTATAATAAGATACAGGAAAATACCGTGTTTCCTCTTAGATTTCTAAATTAATTTTCAGTTTAATATATATACTGATACGTCTACTCATACGTACATAGTACGCTTATAGGGTGGGGGGAATAAATACTGGTTAACCAAGATTAACAAAGAATGCTCCTGTCAAAATAACCTTATTTGGCATCTCTTTGGAAGAGAATCTACATGCGTATATTGTTAATTTCTTATGCGGATAATGAATGAGCCACTTCCCATTTTAGCTGAATATTGTTTGTTTCCGAAACAATAAACAACAAAATACACGCAATTTTTTTCTTCTGAAATTAACATAATTAATAAAAATATAAAATGAAGGACGAAGTGAATGGCAATACTTTTCTATTATAATAATCTATATTTAGTTAATAGATATTGTATTTGGTATTGTTTTTTGTCAAACACATTTTCTAACATTATTAGAATTGATTTAGCGTGACTAAAAATTCGTTTCAGCGCATAAAATTGATAATCGAAATTAATTGGACTATTTTGTACGTTTTTTTTAAACTGATTTTTATGAAACAGAACAAAGAAAATTTACTGCAAAAGGTCCTAAATTGGTAACCCTAACAAATATCTTCTCAACAAACAACAAAAAAATCAGAATGATAATCATCGAAGATATTCCCATTAACATGACATGTTTTATTCAGAAATTCAATCGTTACGCACTCGTAAATAAATCTCGTAATTATTATTATTACCTATTTATAAAATGCATGGAAAAGTTAACAAACCGTAACTAATTCGTGGAGAAGATAAATAAAGAAAAAAAATCATAAATAAAATAAATCATAATAAAAAAAAAATTCAAACAACTATTTTCCTGACATTGAAGTTGCTGGACAATGTCTTATTACTTAATTCTATTTTATAATAAAATAATTATTATTATTCATATACAGGGTGGACATTTTCTATATCCTTGTAGTAACTTAGGTACGTTAAAAAATTATTAATTTAATAAACGTGAACAGAATTTTATATTTGGATGTGAATTTGATCACATCAGTATATTACTCCAAAATATGAAAATAGCGATAAAATCTAATCAGATTCTAATCACTTCTATTAACTATACCCCTATTTTAACTTTCATTATTGAGTTTGTTAACCGTAGTTCAGTTTTTAACTATGAGGAGTAAAGAGCCGTTGATTATTGGCTACAACTTCAATTCAATCGATGGAATCCGTCAATTTTGGGTCCTACATTCCACCCACAAAGCATAGGTAAATTTGATAAAAAATTACCACCTTGTATATAACAGATTACGCAGTTTTAATATTCTCATCATTTTCCATTTTTTGTATTTTCTTTCTACAAAACAAGACAATGCTCAGATTTGGCACAGTCAAAAATCATTACAATTGAATTCATTGTGTGACGTGTGAGACTAATTTTTGGCGGCCAACAAACAAAAAAATAAAAAATGAAACTCGAAAATTATAATAATCTAATGTTGCACATCTAATATAATTAGGACAATTTCGTTATTATTATTTTTCTTCTCAAAATTTTTTTCAGTATGATGTAAACTGACACGCCTTAATTATTATATAATTGTTTATACATATATAGTCTAAGTAGAAAACAAATACATAATAAACCATGGAATTTAGTTTCTATTTATTTATAAATATTTTGTTGTTTTTATGATTATTACTTTTTTTTTTGGCTTACGATTGGAAAATCTATTGAGAATTCAAAGGAATTTTACGGTTCATTTACCACCCAGAGAAAATTTTTTTAAAGATTTAAATGGCACTATTATAAACCATTATATTATACTATAGACAGGTATATGTTGTATATACATGTAAGTGTATTGAAACTTTTTTTTTCTTCACTTAACGCAACTGTTACGATTGTTCTTTTAGTAGTCAATAGTCATAATATCTAGTATCTTTAAACGCTTTCAATATTATCAAGAGAAACTGAGAGATATTTTCACGGTATTTTAAATCTTTTGATTTTTGCGGCATTCACACATGCCAGAAAATAATGTGAGTGTCGTTTTTTTATTTATGATTAAACATAAACATTTTGATATCTATTTCATAATAAATCTATTCAATATGATAAAGTACGTAGTTATTTTTTGATATATAAAAAAAAGGAAATCTAAAAAGGAAAAAAATTAATGTATGCGTGTATGGGTAATTATTTGGAGCGTAAATATATTATTATTATAGTGTTACATATGCATACATACAAATGTAAGTATGAGTGGTCACACCTTTTTAGCATTTTCGATGCTAATTTCAGGGTTGTTTAGCTGTGTTTAGAGCAAAAAAAACACAGACACGCACTTGAAAGGAAATATCACTAGGCAATAGTAATTAATTAATTATGGAAAAAAATTAGGAGACAATCGTAAAAGACATAGGTAGGTACTTCTATTAAAAGTAATAGTAACAGAACAAACATATAGGGTAAACGCAGGATATGAAGTTTAGGTAAACACTTGTCTTCCACGGTATTTAAATCGCGTTCTTTAGTACACGCTGAATATACTATGTGTGTATGTGTTTCTACGTGTTTCTAGAGATATAAATTGATTTCTTTATTATAGGAAACGAAAGTACATCCGGTGAATATTAAATTTATTTATTCATTTATGAAAAAAGATCATGTTTATTATCAGTTACTATAGTTATTTTGAAATTACATATTGGAAAAACAGGAATGTAAATTCCAATAAAATAATAATAAAATAAGTGAACTAGTAAATAGATGCTTATAAAAAAAGATAACAAGCTAAAAATGAATGAAAAAAGGATTTTAATAAGTAATAGAAAGTATATTAATTTTTACTTTTTTGAATAAAAAACAAATAAGTATAGGTATTCTGTTTTTAACAGAATCCATGTTTATTTTTATTTTTTAATGAAGAGTGAAATTCATTTTAATATTCACGAGGCAACGTTCTTTATTAAAAAATACGTACATATATGTATATATTGATCTTTTATTTCTATAAGTTTAAAATATACATATGGTAACAAATCACCAGAAAACTCAAAAAATAAAATTCATATTTTAAACATTCAATGATCAAAAGTTATAATTAATTAATGTAATTTGCTGGATATTATTGTATCTATTCTTTATAAATTCTTCGTCTCTGTTTTATTAATATTCTTATAGTTAGTAATTCGCGTTAGAGAACAAACAAACAAATGAAACAATTACATAAGTAATAATACGAAAATATATAGAAATGCATAAGGTCAATGCCAAA
This sequence comes from Platypus cylindrus, assembly GCA_949748235.1. NCBI lineage: Eukaryota > Metazoa > Arthropoda > Insecta > Coleoptera > Curculionidae > Platypus > Platypus cylindrus. The sequence goes on along the minus strand of OX456489.1, from coordinate 6,865,705 downwards.
TTATTATTATAAAATAGCCTGGTACAGATTGTAATTTTGGAACAGATTTCAATTTACTAATAAAAATAGGGAAAGCGCATTAAACAATGAAAAAAGAATAAAATTTTATAAAATACAAAATAAACAATTCCACAGTATAAAAAAATATAGTTCAGAAAAAAAAGAAAGAAATCTTTCGCTGATTTATGCTCAACTAAAATCAAATTAGAGCATACAAAAGAAGCATAATTGATTCTGTTTTTTAGTTACCTATTTTTAATTCTGATTTTTTTTTTTCATTTTTTAACGAATTTATCTGTTCTTCCTCTACATAGATATCTATTATTATACGTATATTATGTATAGAAGAGAAAAAGAAATAAAAAATGAACGCATTTAAAATATCTATTAGAAAATTACAAGCATTAAATCTGCAGGCTAATTTTGCATTTCAGTTTTCTCTTCGCATTATTATTATTATTATTATATTGTTATTGATTAATTACATTATGAATTTTTTTAAGCCATTATGATATTGCTTTAAGTATTAAGATATAGGCTTATTTATAATAATAGAGAGCAATAACCACGATTTTAACTCACCAGGCTACAATGATAATAATAATAATAATGTATGACAACGCCTATTACTTTTATTATTAATATGACATAGAAAACACATATTATAGTTATGTAATATGAGTACATGACTTGACCATAATGTTACAAAAATAAAAAAATTAACCTAATGTAATTGCCTGTAGCTGATGTAGATGGATAGTACCGGTCAGTGTACATGTACAGTGTAGGCGATATTTTTGCCGTTTTTTTATTTTTCACTTTATTGTCAGTCCATATGTTACTATTATAAAAGGTTCTAACCGTCGTTACTATAAATTGTTATTCAATACATATGTTTACTATTATATGTTCTTTAGTGGCTCAATATGCACAGAGATATTTACGAAACGAAATTACTGCGCAGTGTGCACTGTCAACTCGTACGCAAATATAAAAGTTAACTCTATGCACACGTTATCAACGTACTGTAACGTTCTAGTCTTATGAGTTCGAATGGGTGTACATAGTGCATCCATACACTACTCCAAAGTGCAATACTAATTGCACTTTGGATTTAAAAAAAATTTATTATTTAAATAAAAGAAAAATGTCTAAGATGAACACAAAACAATCAACACAATTCACGAACAGTATTTGAACAATATAACAAAGACTATTTATATACAGATACATATATACATACACATAATTCTGTATTTGTTCGTAAAAGTGCATTTACATTTTTAGCAACCAACAGATTCACAGACACTAGCAAATTTGTTCAGTCCTGCGTTCGTCCATTTTAACTAGGTGTGGATCTAGTTTGGTTAAATGAATTAATTCTGCTGTTTTTCTTTTGAAATGAAGATCAACATTAATAGATTAACAGAGTTAGATAAACTTGTACAATAGTCAGGTGAAAAACATTTAATCATTTTGAATCTGATGAAAAAGGAACAATATTAATTGGGCCTTAATAGGTAAATAGGACTTATGAATTTAGTCAATATTAATTTTCTTATAATGGATACGGAAATCCACCTATTTGATACTTTTCAGAAAATATGTGTTTTACTCATGCACTACATTATCCTGTTTAGAATTAAACAGAAAATTAAATAGTGCGAGAAATATGCCATGATAAACATAACAATAATAGTAAGAATAATAATAATGCTAATACGTATTCATAATATTTTTTTCAAACACGCATATTATTTATAGGTTGTCTTATATAATCGTTATTATTTCAATTAATTGGCGAACAGTTAATTACAATTTTTTTTTGCTGCTTGTTTTTATTGGTCCACATACATATAATTGTTACAGATACGTAAATAAATATGGCAGATTTAAGCAATCTAATTCGTAAACACACGTTTTATGTATAACAAGATAGGTATAATATACTCACATATACATATTAGGTTTAACAAGCTAACTATATTACATGTGTGTAAAAATTTTAATTTGAATTGTTTACTAGCAATAAAATTTACTATTTTTACTTCAAAATTTAAAAATATTATAAAAAAGGAAAGTATAGTAAAGTTACGCACGTAGGCTCCTATAAAAATAAATTTCACAAGTTTCGTCTAATAATAAGTACTAAAAATAATAAATCAATTTAGATTACTGTAAAAAATTAAGTAGGATCTACATTTTTTATAAGGTGTCTGTCTTAGTATCAGTCAGTCTGACACCGATGCAAAGGTGTTTGCTTTGTTTGCATCGAAGATGTTATTTAGAATCCAGATTCAATTTTTATTTATTTTCAGGATATCTATACCAGTTCCTTGTCAAAATTTGACATCACATCGACTAATATTCTAAAATGTGTTTTCTTTAAATTGTGAAATTATTAGAAAAGCATCACTCTCTAAACACCATCAAAGACAGTTTATTTTAAAACCACCTCTAAGTCCACCTTGTTTTTACTGTATAACGTGTTTCTGTGTATAATGCGTATACAGCTAAAGCAATTATAAAAACAAATTAAAGAAAATTAAAATTCTCATCAGCTAAAAAATTGATTTCTCGAGAACAAGTGATTAATTTTAATTCGTTTAAAATGAATTTTTCACATTCCCATTTAAAAATTCATCATGCAATATAATATAAGTAAGTAATTCAAAGGAGCAAATGATGAAAGAGTGATTCGAGTGAATGACTGATTGAATGAACAAATACTAAAGTAGATATTAAATACAATAGTTGTGTACGCTATATCTAGCTATCTATGTATGTATTTTAAATACTTTGTAAGTATTAAGTATATTGGAGAAATTTTTATAATTAGATTTCGTTCAATTTAATTTAATCAATAATTAACTGTAAATATTTAATTTAATCAAAATTAATTTATTAATTATATAGGTAAAGTATTGTTATATTATTTTATGCAAATGAATTTTTTTGCCAATTATTTTCTTGAATTGTCCACAGTAATTATCACTAATTATCATTTTAATAGACAATTTTTTCACTTCTCTTTGTTATTGAATTGATTACCTTTAGTCTGGTATAAATTTCCATAAATTTTCCTATACACGGTGGTACATTTCCATCTATTACAAATAGAATTGGAATGATATAAAGAATAGTTAAAAAATCTAATGTTAATAGGTTCGATTAATAAATGTGGACAAAATTATATAAGAGCTTTTCAACAATTTTTTCAGTTAGCAGGATTTTTGTAATTAAACGAGTAAAGCTTTTGATATATTTGCTACTTTTGAAGTCCGAAAATAAAGTACACAGAACACACTGTGATATAACATTTTCAATAATTATATTTGAAAAGATTCCTATGTCAGTTATAGTTTCTTTTTATAAAATGTAATCGTAGATCATGTCTTTACTCTGCCTTTAAGTAAAGTACTATAAAGGTGTTGATTCTATTAACTTTTATGCAAAACTATCAATCGAATACCGTTTAAATTTTTCTTGTATTACTAAAAGTTCTCAACTTTTCTAAATATCTAATATTTAAAGGCTTACATTATATGTGTTACAATATAAGTGTTAAAGATGTTCTTATAAAATTCTTAGGAGATCTGCTAATTCTATCAGTTTTAACTTTCCTAATAGAAGAATTATTCGAACAAACAAATTAAAAATTAACACTCTGTAGATATGTACATATATTAAGACTATCCTTATATTTATTTAATAATATCTACGGATTCCCACTTTCCCATCATACATGCATATATAAAATCAATTAACTACCTGTCATTTTTAGCAAACACTTATATGTATAATTAATTATATCTAAGAGTTTACTTGCCCATCGAAGTAGATAAGTGCACCTACTTTAATCATGCCTTAATTTTGTTTTCTTTCTCTTTGTCTTATTTGCTTGCTTGTCTGATGATGGCTGTTCTTAACGACAAAATTAAACTTGTTTCAAATTATGATTAATTATATTCATGACTAAGAAGAAAAATCAATTAACAAAGACGAACAACAGTAATTCCAGTGGCATGAAAGTTAAATGATGGCCAATGAATTGCAGTGTTAATATATAATTGTACTAAATTATGTATATGAAACTACAGAAGTGTTTTGTGACAAAGATTCTTAAGATGATAAAAAAAGAAATTCTTCATTATGTTTCGAAAAGATTTGTGCCAAATATATGCCGTATAAAATTGAACATTTTATACGATTTTCATCTGCAAAATTTGATAATTTCTCTGTATGAACTTATGATCTCATGCCAAATTTAATTTCACTCCACATACCACATATACAAGAAGCTGTCTGCAATAATTCACACACACACACATTTCCTGTAAAATTGCACATTTACAGAGGAACAATAAATTGCATATTCGTGATTGGGAAGTTATCTTTCACAGCAGGCGCTTTCCTGCTGAGAAACGTACAGACATAAAATATAAGACATTCTTTGGTCACTAGAAATTGTATCATTAGCTTCTCTCTTTCTCTCTCTCTCTCTATACTTATAAAGATTTCGTATATTATTATTAGCATGTATGTACATAGTACACAAGATGATCGTAGCTTATTTTTTATTCTTTAGAGATATTGATCTAGAGGAGTGGCCGAAAAAAAGAGCTTCTGTATTACCATTATTGTATTCTAGTTCTAGACAGTTAGAAAGTTGATTGAATTGATTTCTTTTTGCAATTTGTTTTATTTGCTCGTTATCTGATTATTTGAATGATTGTAATGATGCCCCCTGAAACTTTTGCCCATCTGTAATTATTATTATGAGTTAATAGATAATATGAAGATCGTTAAAAGATTTTATGGTTGAATAGGTAAATGATAGTAAAATCTATTAAATAAACAAAATGTCAATAGTAGTAAAGTAGTATTCAAGCTATTTATAGTTTCTGATGAAAATTTATTGGCAAGTATTTATAATAATCGTAAAACTGTTATTTAATGAAACTATAAATATCAATTTATAACATTTTTCCTTTCTCAATTGGAACAGACGATAAATATTAGACAAATTGTTGAAAAAAATGGAATTCTTACAAATGTAAACTTTGAATCACAATGAGAATCAACTAAATATGTATTTTAATTAGTTATAATATTAAAATCAAAATATCTCTTTGCTAATTCGATTCGAAACCTTGCTAGTTTTGCGCAACGATTTAAGAAATTTTAAATGCAACATTGACTTGGGAAAACATTTTGCTTTTATAGTAACTGTGCCTATCGTTATAGCTATTATCCGTTTCGGTAGCAATGATAGAGAAATCTGTTCACATGCATATGTTTGTCTAAACTGTAGAGGCCTAAAAGAGCTATGAGCACAAAAAATATAAACAAATGAAAAAGATAGTATCTAATCGAAATTAAAATTATGTTTATGATTTACGAAAAACGTACGCAACTACTAAGTCAGGCGTGCATAATTATCACAATTCAACTAAAATTCTAACGACTCCATACTCGTACATCTATCGTATATTCAAACTAGTTTAATACTATTTTAATGCTTCCAAATTCCATAATATTGTAATAGGGATCATTAGAGACATACTATGGCACGAAGCCATTCGGAAGATGGTTACTTTAATTGATTGGAGACATCACTAGCAAAACATTAGCTTTACTCACATTTTTTGGCGTATACTTTTTAATTTTTATAAATCTTATTTATTTTTTAAACTACACAGCCAGAAGTTAAGAAGAATTAAAGAATTAAGATAACTAATTACATATTTAATATGTCATTAATGTAATTACTAAAATGAAAAATATATTCTAATAATTAGTTACGTAAACATAGAAAAATTAGAAACATGTGGAAAGTAGAATCGATGTCTAATTCTTTCTGCCTACTCACCCAAATCTATTAAATCTACTATACGAAAATGTGAAATTAAAAATATGTATATGTATCAAAAAATTTATTCTGATAATAATCAACTAAAATATACATAATATAATGCAATTATTTTTTTAATTTATTTTCTTTTAATTAGCCAAAATGCTTTATAGATTAGACATGGCAGACATCAATAATTTTGAGACTTTGGCTTAAGGCACGCACACGTTATTAGCTCTTATTATAATTATTATGTATTATTACGAATTTAGTAACAACTTTCATTCGGGTATAAGTAAGTAGGCAGTTAATTAAGGAAAAATTATAAAGGATTGCAAAATATCAATGTTATTAAGAGTGTTTATTTTTCTATTCTCTTTATGTAAATTTAACAGGTCAAAATAATCATATCTCAGGGCATTTCATTAAATGCAGTGTATTTTGAATCTAATTTCGACTATAAATTGAACGAAAAGTTACTAAAGCAATTTTCTCATTTTTTTTTCAGACCAGCAAGCTGAAGCATCATGGACGAATTTCGATACAATAGATGATTCATCATTTTTCACGCAACAACAAATATTACAAACACATCCAGGTACAAAAAGTGGAGGTGGGCGTATTAAACAGAAACATTACGATTTTAGGTAAATATGCCAATCTTATTTTTTGCAATAGAAAATTATTTTGATGATAATCACTGATTGGCATTTTTTTTTTCTAATTCAGGACTTCAGCAACAGCTGAACTTAGGAAAAATCCAAATCTTTCAGCACCCGATGAATGTGCACGAGCATGTAGAGAAGGTGAACCACCAAGGATCTGCTATTATCATTTCACATTGGAGTATTATACAGTACTTGGAGCGTAAGTATTTTTTTAGTTCTTGGAAAATGCTATTAAAGACCATTACTAAAATGGCTTCATTATAGCATTGTTCCAGCTGGTGTTAGTAACATTACTATCACTGGGCGACAGTAATTCGGTGTTTTTTTTTTGTACCAGTTTGTATTGTATTGCATCATATAGCATCACAATTAAAATTCTGTGGAAAAAGGAATAACTTCATTAAATTCTCAGCAATATCTATAATGCGTTTGGTATTTTTCTTCTACTGCTAAAAATTTTCAAGATATTTAAGATTTAAAAAAAATATCACTGAGATGCACCTTCCACATAATTCAGTAACTAAAAAATTGCTTTCCATTTTACTAATTTAACCATGTCTTTAAACTTTATGAATGAGATTTTCAGGCGGTCGCTTCTATCAACTATCAGCTTTATATTTATGACTTTTTAATTCACGGTACATCTCATTAAGTATTCATTGTTAGCACTCTCAAAAAACCACACACGCACACACTAAATAACTATCTACGTGGGTGACAAGACAAATCTTTAAAAAAAAACTCATTTCTTGTGTTAATTCATGCAGCACGCGACAATTATTGATGCTTAATTTTTAATATGAAACGTTTAAGAAATATTACCATCATTTCGACTTCTTGAAAGGAAGTCTTTACACATCTCGATTTTATAAATTATTAATTTCAATTCTTAAATACTATAATTGAATTTAATGCTGCCTGCTACCAAATTCATCATCATCACTCACACTATGAATGAGAATCAATTCGAATCATATGGAAATTAGAATAATTTAAATTCCCTATTATTATTATTATTATGCCTGTACATGTAATTTCTGAATTTAACAGAAAATAGTTAAATTAGTGCTGAAATGAAAGCGAAATAAATATAAAAGGAACTAAATAGGAAATAAGATAATTGATTAAATATCTTGTCAGATTCTGAAATAGATAAATTATTATGTATTCAAAAGAAAAAAAAGGCGCAATACAGGTGGAGTAATACGTATAGATCTACATTCTTTATTAAATTAATAATCATATTCAGTAACCATCGAATTAAAACGTTATTAGCTAATTAAACCGTAGTAAATGTTAAGTGTAATTTATCTTATGAGGAAAAAATGATGATTTTTCCATTGAAATGCATATGTAATATACATTCAAATTATGACCATAAGATTTTCACTTTTGGAATTTTCTACAAATTAAAACAGGTGGAGACGAACATCACCATAATAATAATAATAATAGTAATAATATTAATGATAATAGGTAATAATAATAGATAAAAGTGAACGTAAACGCCTAAAGATTAAATTATTACCGTTTCAATGGTTTTTCAAATTAGCAAAATATAATTAAGTATTATAAGCATCGCATGATCCCCCGCAATGTAAAATTGATTTAATTATAACTTTCTCTTGATATAGGTACATATCTACCAGGTACTGCTATACATACATATTTTTATTTCATTTATTTTCATTGTGCGTGTGTATTTAATTTTATTTCTTTTTCTCTTTTTTTTTTGCTTTGTTGTATTCGAATTTGAATTAGAAACAAAAATGAAAATTTCTTCATAAAATGACGTCAAATCAAAGCCGGATACGCGTAGAGGTAGTGGTTTTGGAAAATCAACAAGTTCAGAAATCGTATATACCAACAAATAAAATCCTTATTATTATTTCAACACTTAATTGAAAACTTCTGGTTCCATCCTCCTGTTTTTAATAAAAACTATCATTTGCCTCGAAATGGGAAACAATAATGCTTCTCTGTTTTCATTTCTGTTTAATAACGACTACTCTGGTAATGGTTTTTTATATTCAAACTTTCATACAAGTTGGTATACTTTAAAAAAGGAAAAATCAATATACAAATTATGGAAAAAGAAAACTGTCGAATTGAAAGTCGATGATAATTAAAAACAGGTGTTAAAAATAACATCTGTCACCAAATGGAACAGTAGATACAACTTTTTTGTTGTGTTTTTGCTTTTCCATTATTAATTGCGCACGTAAGCCAAAACTCCAGCAAAGACATGAATTATCATTATTAAAAACATCTTGTTAATGCGCGAATTCGCGGTTCATAGTATTTTTGGTGATTAACGGCATTAATACCATTTATAAATAATAATTATAATGATCATTAACGATTAAGAGTATAATTACACTAATTACGGTTGTTAAATATAGTATTTACTATTTAGACCTTTTAAATCTTTAGCTTCGTATAATTTACTCCGTTCAAAAATTCGGCTAATGAATATTAAATATTAAGTTACTGATATTCATTAGCTTCTTTTATGAATGTTCATATTAAAAATAACATGTTATTTGAGAATTAATTTTAAAATATTCATTGAATGGTATTCGCTAAGCTTGCATGAACATTAAGATGTATTTTAATAAAAATTAAATAAATGGTTATATTATATTTTATTAACAAATTGTTAATCCATTTGTTAAAATGAAAAATGAACGCATTAATTATATTAATAAGAATTACTTAGCTATAAGCTTATGATAAATATTTATTTTAATTAAAATCATTTTCTTTCCATTTCTGTACCTTCTTGTCCTACTTCAGGGTTCACATTGTCATTAATTGAGCCATTATATTGGTGTGATTGTATTGTATTGTACACTATAAATTGTGAATAATTACGCAACAAGCTCTACTCTATTTAATAAATAAATGATTCAATATAGTTACCGGAGGCCATCTATTGCACAGTAGACTAATTAAAATAGAATTCATGGTTCATTCGTACGATTCAGGAATATTTCAAATAACAACAGAAATAGTATGTAATCATGTAAATAATTGCAGCTATTAACAACTGTTTCAAAGGAAAAGATAAATGCGTTTTTAATTGTTCGCGAATTGAAGGAATTTTGTTTTAATGCTCCTTATTTACTAGCATTGTAAAAAACAGTACTTTATTTATAATAAATATGTAATACGTATTTAAGCAGCTATATTTATACTATTAGTTCAGGTGTAGTTTGTATGTATGTTTCCTTTTGTTCTATATAAAACAATACCAATTAATTATTATGCAAATCATTACACAGAGATAAAAATCAGATTTTTGTACCGTTCTTTCTGCTGAATGATATGATTGCATAAAGTTACAAGTAGGCAGTTTCTATATCAGTATAGATCATACCATATTTGATCCGAAAAAATGAGTAATAAATTTAATGAAATTCAAATAGAGCACAAAACTTTATTTCTATTATCCTCGAGAATTTGCAATTAATTCTCTATTATGTAGGTATTTTTGTTCGACATTATTACCTATAAATCTATAATTGAAAAGGTAAAGATTCGGTTTATCTAAAAATGAATCTACTATGTACGTGCTACTTATAATAATATCAAGTCTAGAGATTAAAAATTGAATTAGGTAGAATATTATTAGTAGAATATTGAAACGTTAAGGGCTACAAAAAAGCTAGAACATTGTCATTGGAAAAAAAATGTATAATATTACTTAATCAGGCATTTTGTCAATATATACTGAACTTTTAATGAATAATTCTGAATATTAATTTCCAATTTAATAATAGAGCAACCCCAGCGTAAAGCAGAAGTGACACATAATGAGTTCGTTTTAAAACTATTTTTGAATTGGTTATCGTAACTTATCACTATTAGAATTACGGCTCATTATGATTATTATTTTTATTATTATTTCAGCGCTTGTCAAGTATGTACACCAAATGCAACAAATACAGTATGGTCTAATTGTCAATGTATTTTAGCCGATGGTGTTGAAAGAGGTTTATTATCGGTTAATCGAATGTTACCTGGACCCAGTATACAGGTAAACTATTAAATCACATGGAATGTGTAGAGCTAAGAAGTGTCCAGAATGTAGAAAACAGAAAAAAGAATAATTCGATTTGTTTATATTTAGGTCTGTGAAAATGACAAAGTTGTAATTGATGTAGAAAATCATATAGAAGGTATGGGCGTAACATTACATTGGCATGGTGTATGGCAAAGAGGATCTCAGTATTATGATGGTGTGCCATTTGTAACACAATGTCCAATACAAGAAGGAAATACATTTAGGTATATATAACAATTTGTCTATCTTTACATCCCGAATATTGCTCAATTGGTTATTATCCACGAATACCAATCAATATAAATTCTGCAAATTTTTCAGATATCAATGGATAGCAGGTAATGCCGGTACTCACTTTTACCATGCCCATACTGGTCTACAGAAACTAGATGGTCTTTATGGAAGTATTGTAATCAGACAACCACCAAATCGTGATCCAAATAGTTATTTGTATGATTTCGATTTAACTACACACGTTATTCTTCTATCCGATTGGCTTCATGAGTATGCTGCTGAAAGATATCCAGGCCGATTAGCCGTCAATACTGGTAAATTATAAACACAACTTCGAATAGATTAAATATATTCTAATTTATATAACGTTACGTTGTATTATTAGGTCAAGATCCAGAGAATCTTCTTATTAATGGTAAAGGACAATTCCGTGATCCAAATACTGGTTTTATGACAAATACACCATTAGAAATCTTTACAATGACACCTGGTAAACGGTATCGATTCCGTATGGTTAATTCAGTAGCATCAGTATGTCCAATACAATTAACTATTCAAGATCACAATTTAATTTTAATTGCTACTGATGGTGAACCAGTTCATCCTGTTAGAGTAAATACAATTATATCTTTTTCGGGTGAGTGACTTTTTAATAATATTTAATATGATGAAAAAATTAATTAATTAGTATAAGCTACATAAATAATTGCATGTACAATAAAAACGAGTTTTGTAAAGAAAGTAGAAATGAATTTTTCAAAATTTCGCAGTGTCATTCTCTCATATATGAATAATGAGATGGAGAAAAAACAAGGCAATACTTGAATAATTTGGTATTGTAGGACAGTTATCAAGTAAAAAAAAAAAAACGAAAATGGCATGGCATATAAGTAGGCAGCTTCCGAATTATCACTCTCCTATTTGCCATAAATCATTTTTTTCTAATTCGTATATTAAAAATCCAGTTCAATTTCGTTAAATAAAACAAAATTATTATTTACTTTCAATTTTATTTCACTTTCTAATTATTTAAAACAAAAACTCTTACAATTATTCTTATTATTAAAAAAAACTGATTTAATTTTTTATCTTGGTGCTGCTGTTGCCTGAAATCAATAAATAATGCATTAATTATACTTATTATTATCATTATTATTGAACAGTTTGAGTATAAATAATAATTAAAAATTAATCTATAAATAATAAGAACAAAAGCTGCTGAAAGACAGGGTAATTTATTTTTAATAAGTTAAATTCGATTTAGTTAATTAAATCTCGATTAATCAATTCATAAGTTATTGTATGTCGAGCGATATATGTACCATATGTATATATACCTTTTTTGGCATTAAGCTGATTGCAGCTTTCAAATTTGGAGCAAAATTTCTTTAGAACAAAAAAACTAAATTAATTTGACTATTACAATCGCTGTTTTTAAACAATTTTAATTAAATCATACTAGTAGATTGTAATAAAATTTGTTTCCTGCAGTTTTAACGATACATATTAAATTAAATGCTATTTAAGACATTTAAATAGGCATGAACAGTTTTAAAACTTTTTCCACTAAATCTATTAATGTTAACACTTCAACGTAGGACGGTTTTAGCTGCAGTAAACTGCTCATAATAATTTTAATAACAATTATATAAAACGCTAAATTTAACTGCATGAATTAACTACTCGAATAGGAGGTTTAGGTGGTGTAGTACTAATAAAATGTTCTACTTTTATTAATAGAAAGCTTTTTGAATCAAAATTTCTACTTTTTCAACAAATAAAGTTTCAGCTAATTGTAATATTTAGGGTTGTCCAAGTCACTAAGAAATTAATTCCTTTCACTATTCCCCTATCTTTCGATTTTTCTAATTACTTATTTCCTATTATTATAGATAGATACAATACCAAACAAGAATATTTAACATTTTAACCACCAGAAATTCTTAAATGAAATTCTTTTGCTTCTAACCAGTAACCTCGCGGTTATTTTTTTCTGTTGCATGACTTGCTATACTTACTAATCCAGTTTAATTAGTTTTATTTTAAGCTAATTGCAACGATCAATTATACTTTTCTTTTTGCATAAATTCCTTGACAACTTTAGTTTTTGATCGTTACTTACACACTTTTCCAATATGCAGTTATACATGCATGTGTATAATTAATAACACTACCGTCTAATTAGTCTTAAGCTGTGGGTTCGAGACGCCAACCCGACACCACCCGACATCCATTTTCATCATACGCTACACAAGTATTGATGTTCTTGTATATTCTCATAAATATAGTATAAGACAAATACTTATGAAGCATGTGGTGAAAACGCATGTCGAATCGGATCGGATCACGTCGTGTTGCGTCGCCGTACCGAAACCATGGTTTTAATCTAAAGCGTATATGATTTGATTTAATAGTATACATTGAACGATTGATTTGATTCTAACAAAACATAAAAGTCACAACAGATAACTGTATGTGATTGTGCGTATCTTTTGATTTTCATTAGAACGAAAGTAATTAGTAACTAACTTTTTGAAAGTAAATTCCAGATTGCTAGCAATATGAATATTTAATTGAATCAATTATATTAAAATTGCACATAGAACAGTTCAATGAATATTTCGAATTTTTTTACAAACTGAAATCGAATCAGTTTAGCAATGAAATTCTTAATGTCTTAAGAAGGAGTTGTCCCACGCTATATGCCAATTCAAGCGACAAAATCTGCAATAAATTGTAGTATAAATGACAGTTATATGTTAGTCCGCTGAATTGTTTAGAAATTAACTATGTATGCAAAATTATAGAATTATTTATTCTTTTTCAATTGTGTTATACACTTATCATAGCATGAAATAATTATGTGACCGTATGACCCTATGCTTTTATGGCGCGACTATACTATGAATTACTACGTGGAGCAATCCCTCTTCCGACTAGCGTAGATTAATATCTAGGACTCTAATGGAGTAGTAAATTTTCGGATCGTATCTGCGGATGAGCTCAGTGCAGAAAGATTCTATATAGAATAGATAGAATGTCCTAGCAGCTGAGTAAATCTGTAGATTTGATCTGGGATTGCCACTAGCTAGCATATAGAAACCAGTTTACTTAGAGTAACTCTATACGTAGAGTTACGTAGGCCATAGTCTATACGCATCATTAAGGACTCATAATACATATTCTTAATTATCCTATTCCAATAAATTGTTACAAATAAATACATTGTAATATATGTATATTTAATATGAAACAATTACCTTATTAGTGAGTAATAATTAATTTCGTAATAACTTATTTATGAGTCCTTCGATTTGTATTTTTTTTTTGCAATAACCATTACTGTTTCTTGCAATAATAATATTATTTTGCCATGTAACGGCCTAATTGACTTCTATTGCATTACTCCACCCACTCCTCTAAATGAAAGGGCAATTGATTCTTTTTTCTATTATTTATTACTATTTTATTTGTTTATAGTTTGAATTATTGCTTTAGATTTTTTTTTTGTTTTTATTTGACACCAATACGATTTAATATTGATATGAAAAGAACGAAATGTGACATTAGAGTGAGTTTTAAGAAATGTGGTAATATCTTGAGATAAATAGATTGAAACAAATTGAGAAATGTATAAATATACGAGTGGTACCTTTTGACCTGAGATATTTTGCATAACTGAATACTGAAACTAAAATTTCCTATATTTATTTTTCCTTTTTTTTTTTGACTAGGTGAACGTTATGATTTTGTTATCAATGCCGATCAACAAGTCGGAGCTTATTGGATTCAAGTACGAGGTCTGGGTGAATGTGGTATTAGACGCGTACAGCAATTAGGTGTCTTACGATATTATAGGGGACCATATACACCGTTCAGACAACCGCCAACGTATGATTTCGGTGTACCTCAGGGTGTGGTAAGTAGAAACATTATAGAAATGGCAATAAATACTAGAGTAGTTGTGCACTTAATTTTATATTTAGAAATATACAGGAATGTTTATAGGAAAGGGTGTATTATGTTTAAATTGTTTATGAGAAAGATATAGAAAAAGAACACGGGTTTTTATATGTAAAAATAGCTAAAAGAACCAATGACTATAAATAATTGGTAATGTACCATAATTTTTTTATATATTTTTTTATATTGGACACCTATAAATGTAAATAATACAATTAGAACTAGATTCTTATATCTATTCAAAATAGTTGCTTCAGCTTTTTAGAGCATATATACATACAATAGTGCAATACATATTTGCAACTATAAATAATAGCTTTTTAAATTACAGAATAATAATTAAATAATACGTAAATAATATACATATTACATATAGATAAATGAAACCATATTAATTGGGAATAATAAAAGGGAATGAAATTTGAAGCCCAAACTAGAAAAAAAAAACCAAACATTTACTTACAATGTATTTATTTGCACATTTTTTAAATTAAAATAGTGAATAATTGAGTAAATTAGAAATAGATTAATATTAAGTTTCAATTTATAGATTATAATTAGTTATAATGTAAATACCATATAATATGTAAATTATGTAAATAGACCAAAAAAGAACCATTTTTTCTTTTTCCTTGACACAAAATTTAGGTTCTAAATCCATTAGATGCACGTTGTAATGAAACTAGACCAAATGCTGTTTGTATTAATCAATTGAAAAATGCTAGAGAAGTTGATAGAGGCCTATTAGCTGAGCATCCAGATGTTAAAATTTTCTTACCATTCAGATTCCATATTTATACGGCTGAAGAATTATTCAGAGCAAATACATATAATAGATATTTAGGTATGTAAAAATTACATACGTAATTAGAATCTTTAGCTTAATTAGTACACGAAATACATATTTGAAGATATAAACGATATGTAGTAATACATGAATAAGTCGCGAATTTCGGTCTTTGCATCTACAGATCACACCTTAATATAGTGTGCAATTAATAAATTTTATTGTACATTATTCAATTTGTATTTCAAATAATACTAGCTAACTTAAATCTTAAAATTATGAACCATATTCCTTATAATATCAAGATACAACATCATTAAAATCCCGCTGCGATATAAAATATAATAAGCAATCCATTGCGTTCCATATTTATACATGTCTGAATCAAAAAATGAAACCAAAAGAAACGGTACCATTACAAATTTTTAATGCATATACGGCCATTGATTCCGAAATTCACATAGTTAAATCAAAAAAATGAATTATCGTGACAGTTGGTTTCGTTTATTTCTTCAAGGAATCGTATGTTTTCTTTTCTGCTTTTGACAAGATAGCTAAAAATAAGATCTGCAGTGCGTGTGCTTCATCAAGCAAATTGCTTCATCATCATTATAACAATTATTATTAAAAGTATAAAATGTCATAAATTAACATCGAGCATGCAATCAAAGAATTTTAAAGTGCCATTAATAAATACCTACCTACTTCGGTAATATGAATAAAATATATAGTCAATCAAAAAGCAACGATAATTTATTATTATAAAAAATGATGTTGTCATCGTTAAAAAGTACAACATATTTTGCTTAATACTTACATGATGAAGGGAAGGAATGAAAGTATATACATAATTGATGTATGTATGTTTTAATAATTTGTACTCCTATTCTATCATTAATGAAAACCCAGAATTTAATTAAGAGCTAATTAAATTGCGTAGAAAGTTGTATAGAAAAACAAATTGTTTCATTAATAATACGATGTGTAAATGAAGCAATTAAATTCTGAAAATATTCACATTCGCCATTTATAAAGTACTAGTATAAAGGACTTTAATATATAATATCGATCTCTCTCTTTTTATACAGTGGCACCAAATGGAGATCACGTACTCAGTTTAATTGATGGAATATCTCATATGTCAGCTCCGTCGCCATTATTATCACAATATGATGAAGTTGATTCAGCACAATTTTGTAATGGCGATAATCGTCCACCAAATTGTGGCGAAAATTGTATGTGTACACATAAAATTGATATTCCATTAAATGCCGTAGTTGAAGTGGTATTAGTAGACGAAGGTAAGGAAAAATAACTCATATATTTCATAACAAATAACGAATACACGACCATTTTTTTACGACTGTCTTCATTTATATTTGATGTTATTGCTAATTCTTGAAAAAATGGTGAAGGCGCATTTAATCCAACTAGTAAAATTATATATATATTTTTTTTTTAGTTCAATCACCAAATCTATCTCATCCATTCCATCTTCACGGCTATGCGTTCAATGTTGTTGGAATGGGACGATCACCAGATCGTAATGTGAAAAAAATTAATTTAAAACACGCTTTAGATCTTGATAGAAGAGGATTACTAAGTAGACATTTTGATTTGCCACCTGGTAAAGATACTATCGCTGTACCAAATAATGGATATGTCATTTTCAGGTAAGGATTTTGACATATCTTTAATGTTTAAACACTATCATATTTAACTGAGATACTGAATTGAATACGAATCTTTAACAATTATTATTTGACTTTTTAGATTTAGAGCTGATAATCCTGGAGTTTGGTTATTCCATTGTCATTTCTTATTCCACATAGTTATAGGAATGAATCTACTGTTACATGTCGGTACACAAGCTGATTTACCACCAATACCACCTAATTTCCCTAGATGTGGTGATCATTTGCCTGGAATAGAATTAGATCCAACTAAAGTTTGAAGATTTTCATGCGTTGAACTTTTAAACATGAAAAATAACTTTAAATAGGAAGTGAAAAATGGTGTGCATGGAATTGTTTTTTTGTTTATCAATTGTTCATTCATCAGTACAATTTTAATGAATTCTGGATGGTTTATCCTTTTGATCTTTCTTCTATTCTTTTCTATATCTTTTCTTTTTACTTTCTGTTCATTTTTTCTTTTGAGCTCACCTTTTTTCAGATTTAGTATTTAATTAGCTGAAACATAAAAAATGCTTATTTCCTTATATTTTCTAATTTATTAGAAATTATTTGCTCATTTGATCATTTTTCCCCTTTGTACACCTTCTGCTTCTTTCACAATTGACGTATATGCATAAAAATTAATGTAATCATTATCATCTTGCCAAACATTTTTCCGAAAATTATTCTATCTGTCTATTAATCTAAATTAATCGTCTAATTTAACTTTTCATGTTTCTCTTTCACGTGTTCTCTAATGTGAATGTTATTCATTGATTGGAAACCAAATTATCTTTTATCGCCATATATTAATTATTATATTATTTACATAATATTAAGTATTAGGATTCCTCTACCTCTTTTTCCATTTTTCTCCATAAAAGCAACTTTCTCCAAACAAATACATACCTATTTATATTGGTGCTTTTATTATTATTCATAAAATATCAACGACAAAAGGCTGCCTATTTGAATTTTGCTATTTTAAGAGTAGAGTAGAGGTAGATAGGTAGGTATTAAATTTGTAATTTTATTTGCAATTGTCCTTTAAAAGTATTGATCTTGTTAGTATTATTTCTGTATATTTGGAAATTTCAGTATTTATTATTTTCTCCCTTGTTTTGTTGCTTGCTTTTAAATGTACATTTTGGCAATAAATCGACGTTGTAAAAATTTGTATAGAAAAAAATTAACACAATTTGTCTTCAGTATTGATGGTCATGTTACCAATAAATATATTAATTTTAATCATAATTTATAGTTATTTAAGATTGTATAACTAGTCTTGCGCAGTCTTCAATAACACACAACAAGTCACTGTTATATAATTATCAATATAAATAAATAATATTTTAAATATTATAAAACTGTATATGAAAAAATGTAAAATGTTACAACTGCATAATAAGGATAATAAAGAAAATTCGCATTATTTATGTAAATATAAGACTGCACGGTGTTGGTTTTTGTTTATTATTAGTTAAAAAAAGTGCAGTTAGATTTCCTTTATTTTTTACCCATAGGTACATAATCTTATGGTATGATTTTGTGAGGCGATAACAACAAATTTTTAACGAAACTTCTTAAATTATATGTTAACAAGCTGAGTATGGCTTGATTACGTTAGAAATGGTCCCGTCTCACTACATCAATCCTTAGAAAAGTAGATTATTTATAAAAACAATTTATTATTATTTGATTGCCCATCAAATAGTAAAATTCGTAGTTTACGATAAATTCATTAGAAATATATATTTCAGATGGATACTAATTAGTTAATGTATAGGATTCGTAGATTTTTAGTTAAAGACGATATTGTAAATTGTACATTGAACAAATTATTTTCGTCACTCGTATATTATATACTAAAATTCAAAAAATGGATTTGGAAAAGATAAGTATTCTTAAAATGTTTATAATTAATTGCACATAAACCACTCTAATCGAAATTTTTCACACGTAGTTTATTAACTCTGCATTTTTGTTTACTTTCATGTATATAAGTTTCAAAGTTTTATTGCTATTAATTTCTATAATTTCTCTACTTAGGTTCTCAATCCATTAGATGCAATTTGCAATAAACCAAGAAAAGATGCAATCTGTATCAGTCAATTACAAAACGCTAGAAAAGTCGATGAAGGTATCTTACAGGAACGACCCGACGTAAAAATCTTCCTTCCATTTAGATTCTTCTTCTGGAAACCTCAAGATTTGTTTAAAGTCAATACGTACAATAAATTCTTAGGTATGTTCTTGAATAATGGAAAAATAGATATTTAATACTATAAAGACTGATTGCAAAATGGAATTTGTTACAGCTGCCCCCGGCGGTGATCATGTTATAAGTTTAGTAGATGAAATATCTTTTCGCTTTCCACCTTCACCACCTCTATCTCAATTGGATGATCTCGATCCAGATATATTTTGTAATGGTGATAATCGTCCACCAGATTGTGGTCCCAGTTGTGAATGTGTACACACTGTTGATATACCTTTGGATGCTATTGTAGAAGTTGTATTAGTAGATGAAGGTAATAAATGATATATAAACTAAATAGTTAATATATAAGTAAAAATAATTTAACTCATTTAATAATCGCAAATATTTTATACTCAATTTATGACACTTTATTGTTTTGCTTCAGTTCAATCACCAAATCTTAGTCATCCATTCCATCTTCATGGTTATTCATTTAATGTTGTTGGCATTGGAAGATCGCCCGATCAAAATGTGAAAAAGATCAATCTTAAACATGCTCTAGATTTAGATCGGCGTGGTCTATTGCATAGGCAGTTCAATTTACCACCAGGTAAAGATACGCTGGCAGTGCCTAATAATGGATATATTATTTTTAGATTTAGAGCAAATAACCCAGGTAAGATCATATATTTTTTCTCGAACAGCTGATATTTAATTAAACCATATTTTTGCAGGCTATTGGATCTTTCACTGTCATTTTCTGTTTCATATTGTTATTGGTATGAATCTACTTATACATGTTGGTACGCAAGCTGATCTGCCTCCGGTACCACCAAATTTTCCAAGATGCGGTGATCATGTACCTCCAATATCGTTGATTCATTAATGTGTGCGTGAGTGTATTGTGTATTGTACAGATACAAAGTAATATCGATATATAGACAGACATTCAATATAATTATTGATACTCAACTGTTAATCGATGTGATACATTTTGTTAATATAGAACCGGAAACCAAATATTAAAAAAAGTATCCATTATGTTGACATTCAAAGAATGAAAAGCTACTAAAATATTTGTAAGAACAGCGAATTAACCATTTTTATAATTAGAAACATATTCCTGTCATCCGTGCCAAACGTTTAAATTTTGATTAGACATTTCTAGTAATATTATATTCTACTCCTGATATATTTTGATGTCTAACAGTTATTGAAAATTTAAATTCTAAAAAAAATCATCAACTATTTTTATTTATTGAATTGCGTAACAATTAAGTTTAACTGCTCCTTAGAATTTGATTGTATTACCTTCTCTTGCCTTCTTTCTTTCTTTGTTAATAAATATATAAACTCAGGGATGAGACGCAATCAACTTTGAAAAATATTTGCATTCCATGTATAGAAAAGAAAAATTGAGTTGGTCTTTAATATATAATTTAATTCGCGTTGTAAAAAATATATGAATGAAGGAAAATTAATATATAAAAATCAATATTAAACTGTTAATTATTTATAGAACAATTTTAGAATTTTTATGTATTTAGATTGATCATCTTTAGCAGTCAATGTAAGTGAATATGATTGAATAATTGATTAGAATTTTTGTTTTATTATACAGGGTGTCTGGTTCCTCATGTCTCCACCCATTTAGGACTTAAAAATATATCCGAACAATATGATTTTTTTAGCTTCTACGGCTGCTTGAGAGTCTAATTTTGGCCAATAGGATATTTAGATCAAAGTTTGCTAGAATAGAATTTTCCTATCGACTCAATTTGTTTAAATGAAATCTTCTACTTTTCTTATCTAGTATTGCAGACATTAAATACTTTAAGTCTGCTTCGCAAACCGCATATCAAAATTCCAACCCGTTTCGGAGAAAAAGGACTTTAAAGTTTCTTAAAATTGGATGCTTTCTATTGCATAACATGGCAACATGCACATGTTGTAGTTAGTGTCCAGGCCTTCAAATGTTTGACATGATGTATACGATGTATATGTATAAAGTATTTGGATTTAATTTTTTTTATTAATTAAAAATAAACTTATTTTGTATTCCATTCACTACATAACGTAAAGATTGGCTCTGAATAATTTTTGACCGCTTATTTCGATAAAAAACATCGAAAATTAATATATTTTAGAGTAGGTATTCTATTTCCGAAGCGACTTCGAATTTTTATCTGCAGTTTGCAGAACTGCATTCAGTAATTTAATCTCTGTAGTACTAGACAACAAAAAGTAGTCCATTCTATTAATAAAAAAAATAATATGGATTCGATAACTCTATTTTGAAAAACTCGAATCTAAATTCCCTATTGGTCAAGATTAGACTCCCAAGTAGTTATAAAAACTTAAAAGAAATCATATTGATCAGATAAATTTTCAAGTTCAAGAATGGACATGCCACTAGGAATGGAACACCCTGTATATTTACATATTTATTTGTCGTCTCGTGTTATTAGTTTTTATGAACGTAAGTTTAAGTACTAAGAAGTAGAAAAATTGTACCTTTAGTATACTTATATACATATATTTTATTTTCATTTTCCAAGAATTAACGTTGAAAAATGAATAATATTAATTATAACGTTACTAATGAAAAATGTTTGTAAAAATTGTAATAGAAGTTGTAAATACTAGAATAGTTGAGATATCTTAGCCATAGATATAAAAGTTTATGTAGGGTGATACCCATAATTACAGTGTTTAATAAATGTAAGAGAACAATTTGTTTTAATTTAATGTGATAATTTTCCATGAACCAAATAATTAACATTTTAATCAATCACTATAAATTATTGACATGAAGTAATGCAAAGTTATAAGTCGATATTAATTTAACGACCATTTAACTTCACAGTTACGTTTAAATAAATTAATCATTTTTTAACATCTATTGTTAACTGATTCTTCACAGAATCTTTTAGTTAGTTAGTTAATCTAATAGTTACCTAAGTTCTAAGACTTCTATACATCCAATTTAGTAATATTACAAAGATTGTAAACAAAGAAAAACAAAGTTAAATTAATTCTAAAATAAAACAAAATGTAAATTGAATAATACTGACATGCACAGCATCTGTAATTTTTAAAATGCGCCAGACATTTCTAATAACAACTGATAAATATTTATATAATGTGAAAAAGTTTAAAATACGTAATTAGCAACATATATGAATCAGCCAAATTATTTTTGTATAAAAGTCTATACAATAGACTTTTGTACATTTTGTAAAGAAAAGTATATTCTTTACAAAATTGTAATATCCAATAGTTCAGTTATATAGACATAATTATGTAAGTTACATTTCAGTTGACTTGCAATTGGGTATATTAAGCACAAACTGGATTTCCTACTTTGCCAGGAAATGCTAATGTATTAATAGCATGAATTCTACATATTGACTTATATCTGTCACGTCCTCCTTCACCATTATAATTTCTACCATAAACCCTAGAATAAATAATATATTTTTCAAAAACCGAATAAAGATCAAATCAATTTCGAATCATATCGAAATACATACCTGGGTCGACTTCGATAATCGGCATTACTAGCTGAAGAAACTCCATATCCATCAAATAATTTATCAAAGAACGGAATTGAATAGGCTTGTATTTGTAAATTAAATAAAAATGCAAACAATGAAAATAATATAAAAATAACTTTCATGATGTTTTATTTAGGAACTACAAAAATCGGAAAAAATAGAAAAAATATGAATTAATAAAAAGTTTTTATCGAACTTCGATGACGGAAAATATTCACGTAGGACTACACTCTACTAAAGAGGTCTCCTTACACATTAATCATTGTTTATTAGGTCTGGATATTATATACTACTGATTTTTTTCTGTCTCTTACTTTGTTATTGTTTAAAAGATATAGAGACAATCCATCAACATCATAAAATGTTAATTTTGTTTCTCTTTTTTGAATACAAAATATAATTTGCCGGCTGGTATTTTTTCCATGTTGTTATTCCCTTATCTTTTTAACATTCTACGGGTGATAGTTAATGTTAAGGTCAATCAGCAGCAAACATTCTATACAATAGATAGATACAAACCGCATATTTTGTTGATTTTAAACAGATTAATCAGTATTATTAGTATTATAGAACTAACAAAAAAAATAGTACCTGTAAAAAATAAACTATAGGTATAAGACAGCAAATTTTGTATCCCAAGATTAAAACGCACTTTGTTTCCATCCTAGCATACGTAGCATATACGTATATTCATAAGTATAAGGTAATAGAATTTTATATAAATCCTAGTAGAATATAATTCCAATTAAGACGTACTTAGGTATATGTATGTCGATTGGAATTAATGATATCAGTGTTCATGTTATTTTTGCAGGACAAAAGATGATGATACATCATGATATCTCATATAGTATATAGTGACTGGAATAAATTAATCAGTGGAATAATTAAATAATTAATGAAGGATAAATTATATCAGCAATTCATTATTATTTATTTATAGCAAATACGTCTTAATTTGTTAATGTTATTATCCTATGGCATATAGCATATAAATATACTATTTTTTACAAAATTTTTGTACAAAATGAAACGGCCTTTGCTGATATCAATTTGGAACATATTTATTTTATAATACGGTCCATGGTTAACGTAGTTTGACAAAGATTAAACTGTTTATAAGTTAGAAAAAGTATTTATAAAAATAATGCTTCAATCAATTAAATAAATTACTAGCACAATTGCTGCAGGAATATCTAGAAGTAACAGAGTACCGATATAAAAGAAAACATAAAATTTGTCTTTATAAATATATTTATATTACATATATTACAACAACAGATACGTATACAGTCTGAGTACGAGTTTTTTCAGTTTGTTGTTCTTATGGAAGACTATGACGTCTATAACTATATTATAGTTCTGCCTATTTTCTCTCAGTGTAGTGTAACTGTAGTAATCATTCTGAAATCGAACGGGTGAATTGTCCATCATTCATAGATGTCGCCACGAAAAAAGTTATAACTCACTGTAAAATTCTGATACATTTTATTTAAGTAGTCATTGGACTTCTTCAAAGACATTTTCAGGCTGATAGCTTGCTTGGTGTACATGATAAAACATAAAAATTAATAATTTCCGTTAAGTGTTTGGCGAAAAAGCAACCGGAACTACAAATGGTTTCCAAGAACGGAAGAAGGTATTGAACTAATTAAACAAAAAATAAAATAGAGAAAAAATTTCCTGTCCCTGTATTTTTCGCCAGTGTGAGTTCTCACATGGATATTCTACGCAGATTATTCGCAAAGCACATGTGAGAGCTCACACTGGAAAAAATTACAAAAATAAAGTCAATTCCTAATATAAATCACAGATATCTCTGTGATATAAATATTCCCACTTTCTCCGTAATAATAAATCTTGTTATAAATTCTGTAGTGTATATTATTAGTACTTCGTACTACTTAGTATTAGTACTTAAGAAATTTCAGTTCACAATTCTCTTCGATATAAAAATAAAAGTTGAAAATTCTAAAATTAATACAGTAACTAACAGATATTTTTGCGTCTTATAACATATGTCTATAATTTAAAATGTTTGTGGGTTTCTCAATCATCTTTTGCTAACATTCTAGTTAGTCCCTTAACATTATAAGTACAATATTGTAGTTATAATCAAACCTAATGAGACTTATATTAATAAACTGGCTAAAGTTATTATTGATGTAGAAAAGATCAGCTGTTGAAATAATTTCATATGTTAATTCCATGTTCTTTGACCAAATCAAGAAATGACCATTTTTCTATTTGCTTTATATTATTATTAATACATATTACGAATACATTCGTAATCTCAGTTGCGCATCTAGTAATCTGAATTAGTAATTACTCGAATTAAAATCATTAACCTGATGAGAAACTGCATTAAAATATCCAGTTTTTATCGAAAACCATCTACTCAATAACAGAAATTAATTAATTATTAAAAAAAGGTAAAATTGAAGAAAACGTTTCTTATTTACATTCAAGTTCCATTTTACTCTCAAACAGACGTTTGTTATAATTATTATTTATTATTATATAGATTTGAAAAGATTAAAAACAATAAAAATTTTCTTTCATACTAATGAAATAAAAAATTATAAAATAATAAATAGACTCTAAAACTATCGTATTAATGATCACTCATACTACATACATAGATACATAATACATAATTATTATAGATATCACAAACGAAAAAAAAAATCAAAATATAAACTAACGTATTATTTCCAAACTTTTATTATACCATCAGTTGATGCAGTTACTAAATAACATTGATTAGACTTGCATAGTGTTATATCGGCGATACCGTCACGATGCCCTGATGATGGAGGTTCTGGTCCAGCTCGTGGCGTTTCTTCATTTTTAACATCTGATGGTCGTGTATTTGATGTTTCTTCATAAACAACATCTGTACCATCTATTAAGCTAGTATTTATACGAATTTCAATTAATTTATAAATGTTTTGATTTTTATGTATTATAAAGCAGATACACACCGAGAATGATATGTTAACTTTGTATAAGGTGCATCACTAGCAGCCGGTATTGCCAAATAACTTTCGGATGGACTTTCTAAATTCCAAAATCTTAATCGTTGATCTGTACCACCAGAGAGAAGAAATGGTGCTCTATCTATACATCCAGTCATCATGGCGTATACGCTATGGTTCATTTTCTGATTTTCCTAACAAATATTATGGAGAAGAACTAAATAATTAATATTATGTGTTGGCCACTTACATGTTGCATTTTGGATAATGGTGGTGTCGTGCTACCCCATAATACTTTTTGTCTTGATCCCGTTTCTAAGTTCCACATGGATATTTCATTATTTGCTTGAACACTAGATATTATCCATGAATGTTCAGTTGGATGTGGTACAACTTTTCGTATTCGAATTCCATGACCATCTGTTAAACACGTAGTCATAATATACCTGGAATTAATGATTTAATGAGAAGCCAAACTTACTTGATGGAGCAGTTATAGTTGTAATAGGTAATCTAAATCTAAGATCCCATGCAATATGTATGCCATCACTTGTACCCAACGATAGCCAACTTTGATGTGCATCAACACAGAATGTAGTAATAAGTCCTTGTCTTAATCCATTTTGTAAGCGCCATGCTATGCCATTTGGTTGCCTTAAATCCCAAGCAACTAAAAATTTAATTATTAAACTAAATTCTATGTATTTTGGAAAAAATTGTACCCAAATCTCCAAAAAGTGTAGAATACACAATCACATTATAAATTCCGGGGTCAAGACTTTGTAATTCCAAAGCAGCACCTTCAGTGTTAGGATCTAATTGTTTCGTCTGATGAACATTCATTCTACAAGATATTGTTTATGTTTAAATTAAATATAAATAACTGGATTTAATTCTTATTGTTTTTACTTAGTACTAGCAGGATCTATACGTAAAATCCGAATATATCCATTCTGGCATGAAACAGCCAGAGATTGCCCACCATCGCATGCAGTTAAACCGGTAACGACTGAACCATTTGGTAATTTAAAATTTTGCTTTGAACGATTGGCAATACTTCGACCTTCAAGTTGAGAACAATCCCATAATTTAATTGTTCCATCAGATGATCCACTAGCGAAATAGGCAGAATTTCGTAATTTACATAGTCTTGTAACAGCGCCTTTATGTTCGTGCAGATGAGCAATTAATAGTCCCTTCGGATGCCAACCGGGCGGTGGAAGTTGTGGTTTCCACGCTGCTTGCTCCGCCCATTCTTTACCACTGAAAATGTCAACATCAACATTTGTTTCTTATACAAGAAGATTATATTAGAAATTTACCTCAGAGCTTCATAGTAATGATCTTGTTGAATAAGTTTAAGTTTAGTGAGTTCCAGGTAGCAGTTGGATCGTCGATCTAAGTTTTGAATAACAAATCATTACAATTAAACTGACATGCGTGTCTAATTCAATTTTGATATTTATTTTTTTGAATAACTGAATATATTTACATTGTATATAGCTTTTCTCTGGTAAACTGGAAGCATCTGTTGTAGTACTAATAAATTGAGTTACATGAGTGTCCGGTAGTGGAGATGATGGCCTACTATTCGTTGAACGTGATGATGGGGCACCACTATTAGATGACTCTGACTGTCTTGCTAAAACCTCACTGCTATAATTCCAATCCGAATTTACATTTGTATCTATAGATATTAACGTATTGTTCCGAGGAAAACCTCTAAAATTTATTAAAGATAAGCTTAACTATCTTTAACATTTAAAAACATCTTCACCTTAAATATTCATTCTTATGGGGATCGCTCAACTGAAATATTCTACTACGTATATTTGGATTTATTGCATCAATATCAATTTTCCCATCATTTTGTTTCAAACGCCCATCCGCACTACTTTTATGTTTATGTAATTTTTTCAAGTGATGCGCCATTTTTAGAAGGTTTTCTTGCACTTGTTCTGTCATTCCAATTGCTTCCAGTCTTTTAAATAACTAAAAATACAATAGACGCACCAATAAAATGTAATGTAAGGTTTTAAAATCCAAAAACATTTACATTCATCAAATTACTACTAGTATCTTTATGAAAATCATAATTCGGTATTTTTCCTGAATTTAAACAGTCTCTAATGTATTTCTTCTCCTCAAGAATACGTAATATTTGATGCATATCACTGTAATTAATTATTTGATCGAACACATTTCTTGGAATTGGCGTGATAAGAGATTCTAATAAAAGTTCTGGCCTACAACGTAACAATACGAATTTATCCAATACATAAACAAAAAAGATCTCCATTATTGCATACTTATCAATCTGTATAAGATTATATTTCATATAGTCTTGGATATATGGAATAATTTTACATTGAACATCAAGTAGTGACATTCGTTTTGAAGCCGTAGCTATAAAACCGCATACAATTTGTCGAATCCACAAATTTGGATGAATAAGAAAATGGCAACATTCCGATATTAATTCACATAGAGATGAAGTATCGAGTAAGCTATAATCTGCTAATGCTGTCATTGCTATAATTGCTTCTCTCGTAACGAATTCGGATGTATCGGTGAGACCCTTCGATAAATTAGATTATAATTCAATGTAAATAATTACTAGTTATATTGAAAGTAAAACTTACTTGTACTAATAAAGGTGTTAAAATATTAGAACAATGCCATCCAATGAATGTAACTACCCCAACAATATTAGTAAAAAAGGATTTACGTAAATCAGTGTCTTCTTTATCATTCAAGAATGTAATCATATGAGATAAAATAATGTCATTCGCTAAAATGTGATTTTAATTGATATTAATTAATGGAATTCTCTTTTTCTAGACTGACAGTAAATAATTTTACTTAGCTTTTTTTGGATTTCCTATTCTGTAATATGTCTTTTATTTTCTGTGTTTTACTCGGCGGCCGTTTCGATATTTCCATCTTCGTCAATAATAAAATTGATATCACATAAGCGAAAATATACACGAACCAACTCTTGACGAAGATAAAAATATTGATACGGCGGTCGAGTAAAACAAAGACAATAAAAAGAAATATTACAGGACAGGAAATCCAAAAAAAGCTAAGTAAAATTATATATTAACTATCCAATATAAAAAAAATTATACTGACAGTAAATATATACATTGTAATCCAACTACCAGTTTACCAAGTATACCTTTAGCTTTACCGAAAAAAACACACAATTTATGAATACCATTACTAACAAGACTTTGCTTTACAATACTGTGCGTATCAGTCAATAACACACTAACAGTTTGTTGTACCATTTCATGTAACGATTGTAGCTCTAACTCATAATTAAATGTATGTTGATCGTCAGATTTTACCATTGTGTCTTCGTTATGCCATAAAGTTTGTGTTTGATCCAAAAATCTGTAAAAAATCAACGATTTATTTACATTCAAATCAAAAATGAATAAAGATTCAGTTTACCTTAAAGCAATTTCTGCTAAACTGTTAATATTTTTAGCATAAGCTGAACGAACAGAAGCATTTTGATCAAGTGCTAATTTTGCTAATTCTGGTAAAATATATTCTGGGAAAATATTCGCATCAGATCTAGGTAATTTTTGCACTAAATCCAGGCATTTAGTAATGGCATTTATTGCAGAGATTTTAACACGTGGATTATTATCATGGGTCAAATATGTCTACAAAATTTACAAAAAAGATAACACTTGTAGTAAACAAAAGGTAACACTGATAACTAAGACGTTTGGTTTGGTGTGGTCCCGTTGGTGCAGTTCGTCTCCATCTTTATCTAACCACAACCATACTTTTTTACATTAACAAAAAAATAATTTCAATAGTAATTATTACTATTATTATAGTATTATTATATTACTGCACTTACAATAAATGGTACAATTCTATCTAAAATAGTTTCATCGCTGGCATGTTGTGTTAATTCTAGCAAAATATCCAGACTATATAGTTTGGAGGTACATTCATGTAGTCCTCTGATACAAGATGTTACAAGTGATGTGATAAGCACTAAACCTTCACATTCACCTCTTCCCTCATATTGCTCCTCTCCAATTCCAGGTTTCTTTTGGTCAACGTCATTACCATCATCTGATAATGACTTTTTTATAGGACCTAAAAACTATGAATATTCTTCTAGTTAAATAATTTTTTCTATGCTTGTTGAATGTTACCTTTAAAATATTAGCAATATCACCATGTAATCTTATGATTTTTTCATCTACCGACATTATAGGACTAGTGGAGAAAATTAGCATATAAGGTTGTAAAAATGTATAAAAATATTCTGGAAATAAAGTACCCTTATGTTTATCTAAATAATCTTCAGCAGAGAGCCTTGCCGTTGGTTCCTTAAATGAATAAAATATGAAACAAATGTTTGTTGAAGTTTCAGGTAGCTGCAGTGTAATTTTCACTTACAATTTCAATCATACTTGATATCAAATTTCGTAAATTTTGATCCTTTAATTTTTCTAAATGTTCTCGAGGAAAATACATATTCTTTTTATATGCTAAAATTTGAGAATAATCAAATGGAAAGTGTAACTCATTCCAAAGTTCCAACAGAGCACATCTGGAAATTAATTCATTATTCTAATAGAATAATACAGAATATAATTTGTACTGTGTAATTGTTATTACCCCGCTGAAAAAATATCCATAGCTGGAGTTAAATCACCGGAATCACAAGTATTCTCAGAAATTACTGCATCGCTTTCATTAGATGTTCGATTTTGATAAAATCTTTCGGGAGCTATATAACATGTTCTTCTTCGAGATGTATCAAAAAAATATGAATAATCTCCTATATAATATGCGTACACTCATTAGAAAAAAAAATAAATGAAATTATTACAAATATACCTGGATTATCAACTGGCAGAAATGTAGGTTTAAAAGAAGCAAAATCTACTAATAATACCCAATTCCATGAAGTAACTGCTATATTTTCTAATTTAATATCTCCATGGCATACTCCAACTTTATGGCATTGGTGTAAAGCATGTAATATTTGAAAAGTGATCCATCTAGAATGAATAGATAATAATTCCATTTTTCTGTGTGCGTAGATTTGATCTTACTCACTTTTTTTCAATATCAGTTAAAAATGGTCTGGTACTGATTCTATCATACAAACTATATTTAACATATTCTCTTACAATCAAACCAGCCTTTTCAGTAAGAATAAACTTTTGATAAGGAGTACAATTAACTGTACTTGATAATTTTTTTCGTATATCATCTAAATGATCTTTGTAGCTTTGCAATGGTAGTGAAGGATCATGTATAGCAAATATTTTGACAACAACTGGGCCTTCCTGGGAATCTGCTCTAGCTACTTTAAGGAATCTTGTGCTACCCAAACTAAATAAAATTTTAAAGAAATCAATTAGATTTCAACTTATATCTTATAGATACTGATGAGTGTGGGTAACAGCGTAATAATTATTGAAATGTTCTTAAATCTATTTACTTACCCGCATTCAAATTTCAATTCTGGATGATCTTTTAAATACCATTCCGCTGGAAATATTTGAGATGGAGCAATACCCACTAATTGATTTCCCATTGTACAGTTTATTTTTTTTATTTTTCGTATGATGTAAATAAACAATAAAAGTAATCAGCTGCGAACTTGACCTAAACAAATCTTCTTTTTTTTTAAACGAGCATATACAGAAGCTTAGGGAATTTTGGTGATTTTGGGCTTTGGGGTTGTGTTGTGTGACTTGTGAGGCACATTTTCAAAAATTTCTGTTGGCACTATTGGCCGCTATCCGATAAAGAAATGTCGTCATTTACGTACACATGTGTAAACTTTTCCTATTAAATAATGAGTGTATTGGAAAATCTTTGTAAAAACCGAATTCCATGTTGATTTAAGTTTAATAAAACATAAAATTTTAAATTTGAAGTTTATACGTTGTGTAATAGCATATTAAAAGTAATTTAAAAAAAGTCAACACCCTGTCGAAGAAAAAACGGTGCCCATTGATTTTGTTGAATCATTCTACAGAAAAAATGTCCCATAGAATCAATACTGACCACGAAATAGTATTAAATGATTCTTGGTAAACTTAAGTAAGTAATAAGGTGGTTTCTTGGCAAAAAGCCAAATTATGCAGAGGCCTTTTTAGACACCTGTAAATAGTATTGAACTAATTTGTTTATACAATGATCTAATTCTGTTTTTTTGTATATAAATAGATTCTGATTGAATTAATTGTAGTCGGTATAGATCAATGTAAGTTTCATAATATTATTTAATTTATTCATTTAGTTATCAAAGATATTTTAAAACCTTTGTCATGTTTCTCTGTTGCATGCTTATATTCACATAAAATTTAATTTTAGGGGATGATGCCTTCAATTACATTCTAATTCTATCCACATGGCATCCTATTAAGATGTAATTAATTCTGTAATACCTGCATCATAAATAATTTCATGAAAAAATTAACAAATGTTCAAAATCCATATCGAAACTTGTATATTTATAATAATTGTCCAGCTGTTTTTCATATTTTCAATTTGATATATAAATTTTTTAAATTCTTATGTGATTTTCCATCTGTTGCTGCCTGTACTTACTACATATCTTCCATTCATTAAAAAATATATTTTCCAAATACGTCCAGTCTAGTTTATGATAATTAATAAATAATTTCCTTCTTTTTACTTTCACTGTTCTGAATAAGAACAGAACATAAAGCATAGGTAATAATATATACATAATCTAGGTAAACTTTTCAATTATCGTAAAATCTAGCTAGGACAAACAAACTTTTTTTTTCTTTCCGTTTCTTTACCGCCTGTGTATCCACTAGGTAGTATATGTAAATTTGTATATTGAAGCATAACATTTTCTGGGTAACTTTTAATGTTATAATTACTTTTTTCTGTAAAAGGGGTTCTTGTGCAATTATATCTTACAGTTTTTTGTATAGACAGCTATACTATAGTAGACTTCAATTTAGAATAACTTTTGTTTTGAAAACCGGATAAAAATTCATGTTATGATAAACGAGGATATAAATTTTCAATAAAAATATTTATTAGGCAAATGTTAAAGTAAATTGAAAAGAACTATGTTGAAATATCTTAACTGTTTAATGTCTTTATTATAAATTTAATGTGTTAATTATCATCTAATAATAATAATTAATCGCTTTGGCGCCTATAATTAATACATTCGACCAAAATTATACCAAAGTCTAGAAACAATATTTGATTATTCTAAAGTGCATAGATATTAGTGTGCTTCCTTTTTGATGTGGCCATAAATGTTTATTGTGTTTTGTCCTTTTTATTGTAGACAATGGACGGTGCGGGTGGAGGGAGACGACGCGCTGCTGTAAAATCTTCAGCTGAGGACCAAGCCCTAGATCAAATAGCTAAAGAAGTAAGTAAATAGAATCAATATCAACCGAGATGTTAAAATGTCTTTCATTGTTAGTTAAAATTTACTTGCTTCTAAAATGTAGTCAAAAGCATTAAATGTTTTCTATTCATTGAGGCTGTATTTAGAATGTTTTTCACTTATACAATTATTACTTAGATTATGATGAATATTGATTATTAAAAGTTCTTTTTGCTATTCTATAGAGCAACACTGACGATTACTTAATAATAAATATGTTCTATTTCAAGACATTTTCCGCAATAATGTATCTATAAGTGTAACACTGAATATTTTTGGAACTGAATCATTCTCTGACCTATATTAAATATTGAAAATGTGCGAATACAATATTTAGATGACAAATTGAAGAAATGCAGTTTATATTATACTATTTTAAAGAAACTGTTAAATGGAAAAGAAATTAATACTGTTGCTTTATCTCATGCTGTTTTCCTATCCATTTAATACAAATAGAATATGAATCTATTTTTAAAGAAATATTTGAGAGGAATAATTCCCCTATCATAAATTAAAAGCAGTTGGCGTTAGTTTTTCCTGTGGCAAAACACGTTTTCATAATCTGCGGATAATTAGTATTGCTGAACAATAATCACATTAATTTTGTATGAATTATATAATATATCTTCTATATTTTTGCTGTTAGCACTCTTAAAATATTTGCATATTTTAATTTTTTATATACTTTTTTCCGTCTTTTAAGCTACATTTTCGAACAAGAATGTTTCTGATTTTTTCTTAAGCCAGTAGCGACATACATGCATATACATATAATGTCAATTAATTAATTTTCTGACACATTCTCCACTGCACTGAATGTCGCATCTAATTAGGCGTCTAAAGAATGATAGATGAGGTAAAATCTCTTCCTTCCTCCATTTCTTTACTTCCTTAGGGGAAAAAGAGTCATTGACTTGTTTTCCAAGTATAATATTTTCTGTAGTGCACAAAAGCATATATTTTTTGAGGAGATAAGAAACTCGGGGGTACTATTGGCACGTTCTTAACACTTCCTTAATGAAAGTAAATATAGTATATATTTTTATATGTAATCAGATGTACAGGATATTAAAAAAAGCTATAAACATTCTTCACAATTGTTGTTACATCTAATTTCTAATTCATAATTTTTGAAATCTAAGCGCCATCCTCTCCTCTCCTCCTGCTGCAGGAGACAGAAACCGGCGGCATCCAATGTCTAGCCTATAATCGTTCTTTCATCTAGGTTAGTGCACTCACAGAGAATTATCGATCCAGTCTAGATGGAAAACCCCATTTAGTCTGGACTAGTCTGGAAAGTTATTTTGGAAAATTTCGAACGTTTTTCTTCGTGCAGTACCTCAACAACCGGCACGACGAAGAGATACATACATCTATTCAAGTCGCTCAAGAACAGTATTGATTCTTTTCGGTTGTTGTAAATCTAGTCGTATTTTTCGATTTTTTAAAAATTTTATCGCAAAATATCAAATTGCAAAAATGATCATTTTGGGTGTATCTATTTGTGGTACTCGTACGTGTAATATTTTATCCACAATTTCTGAAGTTAAACTAAATGCGGAGAAAATTGTATCGGAAAATTCTGAGGAAAAAGTAAATCGATCGTTTTGGGGTAACGTGATTAAAAGAAGCCCGTCTCTAACAGATTGTTTGGATGAAAATGATGATAAAGAAAAAAGATCTGATATACTGCTAGTTGCAGAGGTTTCTATTATGAGGAAAGATGTAAGTAATCTTGATCTTAATTGGAAGGAGCTCATGTATTTTTTACCATATGACTTCTATATTAGGAATTTTGCACTAAAAAAAGGTTGAAGGAAAGTTCCATATCCATTTGTCCACCATATTTGGAACAAATATATGTAGTTATCACTCTGTATTATACACATGTAATAAAAATTCATTATGAATAATCAACGGAAATTATTCATCCTTGCAAATGACATCACCATCTTCGAATCTATTATTTCTCGTTTCTTAACGAATTTTATTTAAATTTTTATGAAATCGCCAAAGGTTGCCCACTTAAACTTTCTTCTTCTTTTTACTCCTTGAATTTAAGACTTCGGCATAATTATTTTCTATTTTTTTTTTTAAATCTATTTAAAGGATTCGTTAATAGGTGAGCTCATAAAATAAACAAATTGTTAATGTCGTATTTCCACATACTGGCACATATCTATATACGTTTTAAGCGACACCACAAAAAAGAAAGATAACGTTTGATATATGGCATTTATCATTTTCAGTGTGGTTTTTAACGTGTTGGAATTTTAATTTATTATTATTGCTATCTATATTACTTGTAACGGATGATTTTATTGTTATGTACATATGTATTTTAAAGAAGATATTTCACCAGTAGCAAAAAAAATTTGCTGATAGTGACATCTTATTGGTATAGTTAACCGCAAAACATCTAGTGTAGTGACTTTCGTGAGTCTGTTCTAATTGAATTAGTGTAAAGAATAAACTAGAAATAGGTGTGGCTTATACCGGTACTTAATCCGTATTAATTACAGAATTAATATTTACCTCTACGAAAATTAAGTTCATCATCAGATGTTTTTTCTCTTAAAATATTGAATCTTTGTATTTTCCTTATTG
Organism: Platypus cylindrus; assembly: GCA_949748235.1. NCBI lineage: Eukaryota > Metazoa > Arthropoda > Insecta > Coleoptera > Curculionidae > Platypus > Platypus cylindrus. Next base: position 6,829,683 of record OX456489.1, on the reverse strand, counting down.
TTATGTTGAAACTATTTTAATTATTATTTTATTCGATTAAACCATATTCGATTTTATCCCATTTAGAAAATAGCCTAAAAATAGATCATATTATATTTTTATCAAATAAAATATGATTATCAAAGTAATGTGTAGAGGGGCCTCACATATCTATACATCTACGTAAGTTCATATCAGTTTCCTTTTAAATAAATACATAATAATATCTCGGCAAATTTATTTCTCTAATGACATAATGGATGAAAGTGAATCGGAAATTATACGTAGAATTCTTAGCACAGAATTGAGTAATAGCGCTTTAACATTGGACGAAGTCACCGAATATGAAACGAAAAAATTCTTAAATTCAACTACTTCAGACAAGAACAATTATAATGATGATAACGATATCATTGATAGTTTTATACAAAGTTCAAGTGAAGAAGTAAGTTTATCTTTGCGATCAATACATTTTAGAATGTCAGTTATAAACCTTGTGCAATATATTAACGAATCTCATTTTATAACTAACTTGATAATTAATCAATAATGTTCATTCCAGATAGAGTGAACCATCCTGAATCTGTCTAGTAATTCTATATTTAATTTAATCGAACTATAACACTTCACACAAAATTAAGTATTTTCGGTATTTAATTTTATAATACACAGGATGTCTATACAGTTTTCACTATTTTAAGGGTGGTGCAATTTTGGAAATTGTTTATATACATCTGCAATTTACTCTAAAATATTATGTTTTTCTCTAATTAGTAACCTATTCACTTTATTTCAGGCAGAGCAACGTTTATGGGCAAAAAGACAAGCGCGCGCAGAAGCGCGCGAAATACGTATGCGCGAATTAGAACGGATGCAACGCGAACAAGAGGAGAATGCCGATCGGCAATTCGATATGCTTGCAGCAGCTTCAACCGATCCAATAATGGTTGGTGTGAGGAGTGGACGTCCATCAAGTGGACGGCATCGACCAGCAAGTCGAAGGAGTTCCGAAGATTCTTTAGAAGATTGCGGCGGCGGAAGTTTGAGAGAATTAAGGGTGAGGAAAATTGATGATGTAAATTGAAAAACTTATTCTGATTTCAATAAGATGTACAGAATGACGGAATTTCAATACAGCACTAATGGAGAATGTCGTATTTTAAAATAAAGCCGGTTTTTATTTTTATCAACTCAATTTTAAAGAATTTTGTCACCGATCCAATTCAATCCGTAACGTATTGTCAATGAATTAATAGATATTTTTTCAAACATTGCACTATTTTAAAACTTCACTAAAATCGCTCAAATTTGTTAAAAATTAAGTCAAATATTATACGATTTCTTTCAAATGTTTATTTAAACTGATTCTGCATTTTGCGAAAAGTGCTCTGTAAATTTGTGATTGGCGCTTAAATTTATGCTATATCCAAAATTATTTAATCATGTTCCAGCACGATTTGAAAGAATTAGAAGAGAAATTTCGCAAAGCAATGATAGCTAACGCTCAATTAGATAATGATAAAACAGCGCATACTTACCAACTGGAATTACTTAAAGATAGGTAAGTAAATTGTTCAATTTATTAGCCATATTCCGAAAATGATTTTTTCGTAATTGTAGAATAGAAGAATTAGAAGAAGAACATTCTCAATTAAAACGAGAGCATAGAGACAAGTGTAGAGAACATGAACAATTAAAAAGGCTTTGTGCACAATTAAAAGATGATTTATGTGCAGTGAAATATGAATTAGAAGAAAGAGATCGCTTAATAACTGAAAAGGGTTTAGTTGTGGTAACGGGTGACCCTGAAGAAGATGGTGAACTACCTAAAAAGGCTTTAGTCCAAGCGGAGAATGCTAGATTATTAGAAGAGGCTGGTGATGGAAGTTTAGGTTAGATTGCTTATATTAATAGTTTCATTTATAAGTACAAGTTAAATCTGGTTTAATATACACCTATCTAGAATCTGAGGCATAAATTTAATATTTTGTACTGAATCTGGCTAGTAACTGGTTTCACTTTGAATGTTAATGCTTGTATTTTCGGCTATTTTTATAATTGTGAATCAAATTAATTTGTAATTATATTTTTAGATGTTCGGTTAGCAAAATTTGCAAAAGATAGAACCGAATATCAAGATCAAATTAGTAGTTTAAAATTAGAATTAGAAGAAGAAAGAAGCAGAAGAAGAAAATCTGGATCGAGTAGTTTATTATTAAATGGTCCTACTTCTGATTATGATGTTGATGATTTACAAAGTAAATAATCTTCAATTTTTTCAATATTACACTCTTGAAAATCCATTTAATTAATTCATATCATATTTCTTAGGAGAGGCTAGTAAACATTTAGCTGATTATAAATTTCGTGCTCAAAAAGCTGAACAGGATGTGGCAACATTACAGGCAACGGTTGCTAGATTAGAAAGTCAAGTAATCCGATATAAAACGGCAGCGGAAATATCTGAACAATCAGAAGAAGCATTAAAATCGGAAAAGAGAAAATTGCAACGAGAGGTGAGTGGTAATTTTATTTTAATGATATTTAAGAGAAAATTTGTAATAAATATTTGAATAATGAATCGATTGGGTGCATTTTAAAGAACACAGGGATATATTAAAACATGCTCAAATCGTCGGCCGAGTAGAATCGAACACAATATTCTCTAAAGATCATGCACAATTATGTGTTAAAATTATAACAATACCACCCACTGAGATAAAGCTATATTCTTTTGAACAGGATTCTGCGGTCCTGTTCTAAAATGGCTATTTGGTCACATTTGCAAACCTTTTACTCGCTTCGACGGTTTAGAGTTTAGACGCTCTTAGAAATTAACAAAAGTGTTTGTGTTTTCAATATTGAATTTGCCATATAGTTATGAAATACTTTATTTCTTGAAGTGTACATAAGTAGAGCATAACAATTTATTTATAATAATTTTGGTAACAATTGTGCACATAGATCATTATTATCTATTTTGCTAAAAGTATGTTTGCTTTTCTTTAAATTTTATTTGCAGGATTCAAGTAATTCTTTTGAAACAGACTTATCCACATTTTCCACTGATGTTTCTGAGAGTATATTAGAGAATAGTTCATAATTTTATAGTTTGGCATCTTGCTATGGTAATTACTAATCAACTGTTCTTTTTTATAATTTCTATTGTCTTACTGCCTTGCAGTTTTGTTGTATATTGTTCTAGTAATGGTAGATATGTCTGTGGAAGTTAAATATGTGTCCTTACTTTTCCCTTCAAATTCCTGTCGTTCTGCTTCTCACATAACAACATTACTTTTTATTCGACTAAGGAGAAGCGAATCCAAAAAAATACATTATTAACATTTATTATTAACCAATTGTTCTAAATAAATTCGTTTTGGGAATTTTTATTCTTCAACTCTCTAGGTGAACAACTTATCAGAGAAAATAATGTTAATGGAAGCAACAGAAATCGCTTTGAGAAAACAACAGAAAAGACTGTATCAAAGATCCGCAACTCGATCCTATCTATAGATTTTTCTGTTTTGTTTCAAATAATTTGGATATTTTCCTTCCTTTTTTAGTCGTTTGTGTAATGTACCTATTTTCTTATTCTTTGGCTTTTATTGTTTTCAACATTTCGTAATTTTTGATGTTTTGTATGTGTGTAACCAGCAAGGGGTTCAAGTAATACGTAATTTGCTTGCATTAGTTTATATTTTTAATAGGTTTTTTGTACACATGTTTTTTTTTGTTAAATATGAAAACTGATTATTTTTTTACTAAATAATTAATGTGATTGAGTGGAATGAGCATTTTGAAACAAATCATAATTTCATTTTATAAAGAACAATTCAAACTAAAATTGAAATTAATCTCAATATTTATTAATACTTTTTCTTGAAAAATAATATTCTAATATAAAGCTTATGTCATTATTCAGTAATATTTGTGAAAATGTATTTGTCGTATAGAAAATTAATTGCTTAACATGTGCATTTTTTTTGTTTTAGGCAAGGGAAGCTCAAAGTCGAGCGGAAGAATTAGAAACATCAAATACGCACTTGCTAAAACGGTTAGATAAATTAAAGAATGCAAAATCGGCATTGTTAAAGGAACTTTGATAATAAGCAGCAGTTATTAATAATAAATTTTAAGACACAAAATATGCTTTCTGTTTTTATTTGCATTATCGGTGCTGTTACATTGCTCTGTTCGCAAGAAACCTGCTCTTAAATAATATTTTGAAAAGAAAACATCAAACGCAGTCAATTCCCTTTATATCCAATGAATATTCGTTTATTTTACATGAACTCGAGTTTCGTCCAAAACATGCGTCGAATGTCTCAAATATAACAGCAAAAAATTTATTTACTAATCATTGTACTAAAATTACTCTATTTTACTTGTTTCATTAAATTACATATTTAAATTAATTTAAATTCCCATACCCCCATTGTTTGTAGAACTATATTGATTCAATATCATTTGAAAAGTGTTTTAAGCGCAAATATTGAATTAATCCGATTGTTTTTAGATGTTTTATTTGTTAGTTGCTTTAAATACCTTGCAATTTATTTAATTAATAAAATCAACTCAAATTTTATAGTGAAACTTAATCGATTAAAATCGCAGTTTTAATTATTTTATAATTAAACAAATTGATTTTTTTAGTTTTATTTTGTTTATTAATAATGAAACGACTTAACAATTTTAACCTAAATAGCTTCCAGCATAAAAAATAATAATAGTAACAGTTATTGTGTTTGTTTTTGTCAACATGTTAAATAATCTTATTAAGATATTAATCAAAATGTATTTTTTGTTAAAAATTGTATTTATTTATTTAGTACCATAAGTCATTCTTTTTCGCTGTAAATATCGTGTAAACTATTAATATTTTCTAAGTTATTAATTTATATTCTCAGGATTTTTTAATCCCTAACTAATTTTTACCGCCTGTAAAAAATAATGATAATAATAACAGACCCAATATAATTTTAATATTAAAGTTTCTAAGTCTCTGGCAAAACACCGCAAATTTATGAACTTGTGTGCGTATAAAATTTATTCCACTAAATGGCAACATTAAATGACTGCTACATAAAATATATAAATGAAAAATTTTATTCTTATCTATCCCTTTTTTGCCATTTTCGCACATGTAGATTTACGGTGCTTTGTAAGATATAGTAACTGTACAAAATATTAGCTCAATAATTCAATGTTATTTTGATCAATAAGATAAACAGAGCGAAAGAAATGTTCGTTGCTCAAATATACACAATTTTCGACCAATTAACTAAGAAAATTACATATAGCATTTTACTTCATTTCAAAAGAAATTTTTTGATAAAAGTTGGGTTTTTTGTGCCAGATATTTTAATTTTTACTTTTTCTTGTAGAATTTTGTAAATAAGAAATATGTGATTTTTTGTATACAATATACAATAATCAGTTTTGGTAAAAGGTACTTGAAAAATAAACTAATATTATTTAATTCTTTTTTTTATTAATTTTTCTAATTCAAGTTAAACTTAATCCTTGTACTAAAAGTCATTACTCATTATATTTACTCATTCGTATCTATTCGTAAGTAAAAGTTGTCTCTAGTGGGAATATAATTAAACATATAAAGGCTAGCATGCTATATTGGCAGCAAATAATTGTGGCTAGTGGCCACAGGCCACTTATGCGGTTGGATATCAAATTTTTGTGCCATGTAATGGCAAGGAAATGAACAATATTGACAGTTCTAAAAATATTGATAGATTTTTAAACCATAATTCAGTGTCAAGGCAAAATTAAAAAGTGTACTAAAATTATACATTTTGAAAAATGCCCCGTGGGAGATTAACAGACATATTTTTAACTGAAAGATATCAAAAAGATGTATATTATATAAAAATATATGATACTTATACACCAAATTATAACAGTAGGTATATTTTCTTTTTAATATCCAATGGAATATCAAGTCACTTTCGATCCTAGAAACTGAATTAACACCGAAGTTTTATTCCAAATATGAAGGTGTAGAGGCCGATGAAGTGAATCCTGAAGTATTAAAAAATTTAATTTACGTTCAAGATATATTACCGAAATATAAAAGAAAATGGCCGGAAACTGTTAATGAAGGGTAAGTGTACAAAAATGAATATTTATTTCAAATAATAGGAATTAAAATGTTTAGATACGGATGGTTTATTGAACAATCACAAGATACAACAAAAGAACTATTTAATTATCCCAAAATTGATACAGAAATAACGAAATTTGGAATGCAATTAATGCAAAATAAAAGTAACAAGAAAAAATAAAACGACGAAGTTTTATTTAATATATTTATTAAATAAACACAGTTATATTTAATACATCATCAGTTTCATATACATATTAAGTATATATCAGTAAAAATCTATTTAAGAAATTAAAATAGGTAGAATCAACGAGTATATACTACAAGAACGAGCAGTCCACGTCAGTTTCTTTGATGTTTTCCAGTCTAATTCTATGACCTTGAGAACGTTGAACTCTTCCTATTTCTCGTCTTTTGTGCGCAAAATTGTAAACATACAAGAGTGTGTTTGGTGGACGATTACAAAACAAAGGAAGGAATGCAAACGTTTGTTTCCACGCATCAAATGTCATTTGAATAGAAACCGTCTTTCTTGTAATATATATTCGCTGATAGAATTTATAATTTCTGCATTTGCTATATATTTAATAAACGCATCAGTCCATAGTACATGTTGAAATATGCTCAATATGAATCTACACGTAAGTGTATGAGCTGTAATTACAAATCATATTTATGAAGGCGTTAAATAAATTATATATAAAAGTAAAAAAATAATTAACAATAAATTATTGCAAAGGTAAAAAAGGACTAAGGAACTAACTAAAATAATCTTTGTAAGTACAAACAAAGGTTTCTAATAAATGAGATTAGTTATGAAAATAAAACTAAAATAAAAAACAAAAAAGTACTAATAAGTAAATTTTTGTTTCAAAAATCATTTGTCTAATCTTCATTTCAATGGCTTTAAAAGTGCTTCTTCTGTTGTGCATTTTCAGTTAATTAACTTAAATTACTTACAAATTCTTATTTTATTATTAATTACTACGTATTGTTCCTAGATTTATTATTAATACCTAAAATTAATGTACGTACTGTACGATATTGCAATTTTTCTTCTAATTTCTACCTACAAATAGTTGTTTGGCACCATTTTTTAATTCAAATTAATATCATTTTTGCTATTAATATATTAAAAACTTAAAACTTATTCACCTCACCACCATTTCGATGTTTCTTTCTGTTCTCATTCATATTAAAAACAAAAGCAAAGCAAATTATACAGAAAAGTATTAAATAAAATACTAGCATGGCAATTGGCACGTTGCCATAATCGAATATTTGCTTTTGTGAGGGTAAATAGCCATAATTAAACAATACTTGTGTCCCATTTGGAGGCGGGCATGATAAATGAACAATAATTTCCTGATGTTGAACCTAAACATTAAATTTTATGTGTAATTCGGGTAATATTAATGATTTATTGAAATAATTACTTGTTTATTTCTGCATACAGATGTAACAGCACTGGTTTCCAATGCTTCTTGACTTAATTCTCTATTTAGAACAAATGGAAACAACCAGGTTGTTGGACTAAGAAATTTAATCCATTTTATGTATGATGGTATATCTCTGAACATCAAAAAATATAAAAATTTTATGAAGATACGTAACAATAGTAACATAATTCAGAACTGTTGTTATTAAATATTAATAGTGTCTAAACCCGATTTCGTTCGGGGGTGACTTCCCGTGCTAATTACTATGAGTACTGGAACTTGTTCCAGATTAGCCGCGCGAAAATAGCCGTATAAATGTTTTAATTATATTGACTACATGTAATTAATTAATGTATTTGACCACCCGGTAAATACTGCAGTGCTGCTATCTGGTGGTCTAATCGGGAAACTGTACACTGTACAATGTACAACATTCAATTTTATTAATTAGATTGTTTTAAAAATCAAAGAGTATACAATTACAGAGTGCTCAGTAGAGGTTTTTTGTAAATTTAACCGTACTTTGCAGCATTGTATGGATTATGAGCGATACTAATAGTAATACAATAATATAGTAAAGCGCAACGAATTTTTTCCAGTTAAATCTGTTTATCATTGTGCACACTAATGTTTTACTACTTTTATTGTTAGTAGTTTTCGGTTATAGATATGTTATAAGATCCACGTACCTTATGGTAGATCGAAAAAAAAATCTATATCTACCTGTAATGTAATACATAACCACCCACTAGAAAAAATGTTGTGGAAACAAATGAAGCAACAATTGATGCTGAATCAGAAAAAGGTAATAAATAAATAAAGGCCAAATGAATTACTTGAAGGCAACTGAGGTAGAGTAGCATTATTCCTAAAACAACAAATTAATTTTTGTAATTTTTCTGTAATGAATTGATTATGGGCTAAAGCCATACCAATATAAATGTAAAAGCCATCATAATTATTCAAGCTTTGCATATATAAACCACACATTGAATAACTCGGTATGATAAAGATTAACCAAATAAATAATGATGGAAATATGTTAATTATCGTCTGCAAGTTGACAAATTAAATCAATTAAATAGTAGAGACTAAAAAGCAGGCTTACCTTGGTAAATATATAAATAAATCTTCCATAAAGTCCATCCTTAATATCTCTATTTACGGGTTTTTTATTTTTTTGTATTTCATTTAATGTTAGATAAAGCAGTAGTGGCCATGGAGCCAAACACATTACACTATAATGATAACCTAGAAAAATTGTTTATGTTTCACTGCACATGAAGGTTGAAAGAAGCGCTAATTAGTTACCTAATCTATCATTCAATAATAATTGAGGATCTGTATTTGGTACATCCCAAAATATTGCACCTAAAATTAGAGATAAGGAAGCTGCTATTATAATGAGAGTCAGCCAACTAATGAAAGTTTGTGGTTGTGTATAAATCATCGATTTTCTATAACGGAAAAAACAGTATTAATGTTTGGAATAGAACAATGCAGCTGAAAATATAAAATTCTACTTACGTGAATAATACAAATGCTTGCATTATACAATTGGAATTTTTAACACTCATTGGTAGTGGAGACGGTGGTCCCGGATCACTCATTGGTGGCTGTTTCTGTCGAAAGATTTCACCTAGTTGTTCTATCCTTTGAGATGATTCAAGCATTGCTTCGGCTGATAAATCATCTAATGTGACTAAATCCACTACGAAAAGAATATTTAATTATAAGGATTGTTGCATGCGTTGAATTTAGTCTATTTACGGTAATAATCTGACGGGTTTTTATAATTCGGACATGGATAATCGACTAATGCAAAGTACGGCAACATATCTCTTCTTCTGCCACTGAACATTGTTCTCCCAGCGGAGATTAATAAGATTCTTGATAACATGGTGAAAATTTCATATGTTGGCGGATGTAGAGTTAAAATTACTATTCTACCTAATGTACTTCCACCTGCATTGCCACTAGCCCATTGTCTAAGATATCTACAAACAGGATTTGGTAAATATTCATCGGTGTAAATCCATAAAGTCTACTCACTCAACGAGGAAAAACGTATCAAATATATCCATTCCTCTTGTAGGCTGATCCAAAACAACAATATCGGTATCTTGCAACAAATGGCATGCGACGTTTAATCGACGTTTTTCTGATATTGTCATTGCGGCAACTTTCGTGTTTCGAACTTGCTCTAAGCCAAGCTCTTCGATTAATAAGTTTATCTAAAAAAAAAGAATAAGTCCTATTTACAGATTTAAAACAGATATCTATTGGATAGTAGGTATTAAATCTCACTCTTACTCTATCTGTTGAATCAATTTTTAAGTATCCTAATTTCTCCGAAGGTTTCTTCAAATCATAATGAAATCTGAAACAAACGAAACAAGATTCATCTTTCGTTTCTAAAATTAAGTGAAAAATTCCCAAAATACTAGATATTTTAGCCCAATTTCTACCAACCTCATTATTTGGAGTGTTGTCATATCTTTACATAAATTTGAATCACTTTGGGCATAAGCAACTCTTCTTTTTAAACTATTTGTGTGAATTCTTTGTCCATTTAAAAGAATCTAAAAATAATAATTTAAATTTGATAAAGGAGGACATGTTATTCTAGTAAGATATTAATCCAAGGTTACATACATCTCCTTGTGCTACACTTCTTCTTCCTGCTACCATATCTAAAATAGCCGTACCTTCAGGTTGTGATGTAGTCATTACAGCCAATACATCTCCACCTCTTGCTTCAAACGATACTTCGCTAAGAAGTAAATGATTCCTTGAAGAGAAACATGATGATGATGATAACGGCCAGAGGCTTGCTTGATTCACCTGGAAGTGATTTTAATATAAAACCTACACTAAGATAAGAAAATAGTCCCACCTGTAAGTGAGGATATATAAAATTCGGTGTAATTTCATCCTCTTGACCAGTATAATCTGTACGTATAATAGATGGTCCTTTTCTAGATGGCGCAATTGAAAAATGGCTTTCTGCTTTTGACATTGGTCTACTTATTTGACTAATTACACTAAAAATTTATATAAAAATATTTTCATCTACAAAAATCTTAATAAACAATCAAGAGCTGAAAAATCATATTTCGGACAGTGTCTTACCTATGATCAATTTCATGATGTGTAGGATGTGGTCCATGATGCCCGAAATCGGCAAAACTGTTTCTTCGTGGATCTCTTAGTCGTGGTGGTGATAAACTATGTGGATGATATGGTCTATTTGTATATTCCGTAGCTAGTAAATTTGCTTCCGATATGCTTTTATTGCGATTCCATTGATGGTTGATTGGTGTTGTTATAACTGGTGTTCGTATGCCACCTTGATGCATTGCAGCTAATGGTAGCGGAGAATGGAACTCCTTTATAGACGCATATAAAAGAATAAGACAACTATACATGTATGCATAAAGTGATGCAGCATTTTTTGTTTGAGATTTACTTAGGAGGGAATCGAACTTGTGCCGGATATAGGCGCAGTGGGATACGGGATTGTCATTTCGGGTCGATAACAATTAATTGTATGGGATCCACTTCTGCTTATTATTGAAATTACTCTCTTGTACATTTATTCAATTCAATTCAACTTGGAATTGAAGCAAACATATCTTTAAATGGCACCTAGCTGTCATATATTATTCATGACATGAGAATCATGACCACATATAGTACAGGTTAATGATTCGGAAAATGATCTATTTAAACTATTCTAATTGGCATTCACATGCCTGCATATTTATGTATTAACAAAAGTAATGGCTTGAGTTGAGTGAAGGACTGTTAGCAGTTTTATATTGCATGATTTTATGATTGCACTTACACCTCCTCCTTGTTGATGATACGAAGGATGGGCATTTTGCATACGGAAATCCGGATCAGATCGGTATTTCCTGTTCTGTTTATATTGATTCATAGTTTCATTATCGCTACTATCATAACCTGAAGAGCCTTCACGATGTCCACGATTGCCTAACACATGCCCTCTGAAATTGGAAAATTATACAAGACAAGTATTAAGGAATTACTTCGAAATGAGTAATTTTTCCGCATTAGTCAGTCAATTATGCATTATTGGTAGAATTTCATTTAGTTGAGATGTACTCTGTACATTACTGATGATGTACATCTGTATTTTGACAGATGGCCGATCATGCGCTATTCAATTACACTACCTATATGTTCATATAAGCAATTATTGCTTATTGCATGTGCAATTTTCATTTGCTCTCCTCTTTTATATACATATATATATATAAAGTCCAACAATACGAAAATAATATAATTAATTTAAAGTAAACAATTAAAGCTGCACACAGAGCGTGACTGCAATAAACAATTGGAAATTCTTTCTTCCTTTGTTTTTAAAAAACACAATTTTTTGTCTGTTACGTGACATGCACCTTATGCTTATAGAGAGAGTAAAAATTGATAGAAAAAAATCGTAACAATAGTTGTAATAAATTACATAAAGATCAATTCCTACATAATTTATATGTAATTGTATGTATTGTACGTAATGATTACGTCTTCTTCATTAATATTAGTCGTTGCTCTAATAATAATCATATAATATCTACCTAGTTTGAGGAGGTCTAGTAGAGGCATTCCTAACAAAATGCTGTGGTGTACCACGACCAGATCGATTTGATGATCCATTGTGATTTGGTGGAAAAACTCTTGGTAAACCAAATTTTAAATATGTGTACATATTTGAACCAAGAGCAGATCTAACAAGAAAACAATTTATGATTTATTTATATGTATGACATTCAATTTTTTTAGTTTCTCTAGAAGATTGAAAGACCTTTTGATATATTATATTTTTTTAGCTGATTGCAATCGATTCATACTTACTTTGGTCCATATCTTGGATGACTCAAAATCGATTGTACCGTTGTATCTCTTAACTGAAAGTTTCCATATGGTAATGGGCTTTTATCAGTCGATCCTAGTGCACTATCAGTAAAATCCGAATTTAAATTTTGTCTATGCAGAAAAAGTATAATGAAATTTATTAAGGATAAAATTAATAGTATTATGTCTAGATGTACCTGTAAATTGACCAAGCATGTAAATCTTCGGAAGCTGATCCGGAAAATGCCCTAGAATCGGGATTCGATGGTACAGAATATTTCCGTTCCATTTCGAAACCTTGAGAACCACCCCCTTGAGAGGGTGTTCTACTACGTACCATTACGTTTGGATAAAGGTTTGTTATCTTTCATCTAGATCGAGGAATAGATAATGAAATCGATTGAATTATAAGAATTTTTCGTTGTATTGTCAAGAAAAAGTGTTACTATAGTATATATGTATATAGAGTGTTTGAAAAGCGGGGTCAGAAATTTGAATAAAGAATATTTTGAAATCTGAATGTAAAATACTGAGTCAGTATTGATGGCAGCTGTTTAATTTCAAATTTACATCGTAAATTCTAATAGAATTAGTCTATGAGGAACTAAAAAGTATATGTTAGTATAACGAGGGTGTTACACAACATTTAATCTACGTATGCATAAACCAAACCCCTTGGAAAAAAATAATGACCCTAAAAATAAGTATATAAGCATACATTAGCTGTAGCATAACTATAATATAATAGATAACAGTAACCAACTGATTTAATATTTGAATAATAAAACACATTAATCTCGATTTAAAATTTTTAGTTTATACTTTCTCTACAACAATTTTAATTGTTAATTTTCTCTATTGAGCAAAAATGCGAACAGACTGCACGCATATTCATAGCATATTAACCTGGCACCTGCTATGGTACTTATAAGTACATATATTGTCATGGAGGATGGAAATTTAGTTAAAATGAAGCTTGTTTAATCAGAATGAGAATGAGTAAAAGTTTAAACGGATTTTTTTCAATACATATAACTAAATTGTAAATCTAAATGTAACATATTTTACAAATTGAGAAAAAAATTACAAAACCAGTATAAACATAACTATTAGAAACTTTAATAAATCGACATATGTGAAAGGGAAAAGAAAATTAAATTTAAATTTAAATTGAATGAATTGATATATTTAGTGTAGTATAACAACTTACATATAATAAACAGACACCTAATTAACGTATTTATGTAAGAAAATTGTATTTATATTTGTATTTTAAATACAATTTATTTGATTGATTAATGAAAATTAAAGAACAATTCTGAAAAAATACTTTCTAACATTTATCTACATGGTTACTTTTTCATAAATAAATAATTAATCAATCTGTATCAAGATGTGTTAATAGTGAATCTGAATCTTACTTTTTAACATATAATATACTTCATTTTCAGCAGTTGATTAGCTAATTATGGCAATGGAAAGTGGAAAAAATACTTCGTTCCAATCTATTAATTTAATTTATATTATTATTGATCTATTCAGCAAAGTAATCAGTATGGTTACTAAATGTGTTAATTAAATGCTGTTAATACATAAATACAATTTTCTGTTGCATTCAGTATATAATACTTTACTAATTTTCTTTTTTTTTGTTAATTGATAAAAAAAATTCGAATAAAATTTAATCTAATTTAACAGTGCCACCGCATTATAAATTAAATTTTTTGGGTTTTCTTTTCTGTTTAATCTGATATCGTAAAAGAAAATATTTTAAAGACAATTTCACGGTAAATAATGACAAAAGATGTTTCGAATTCCAATGCAATCAATATTAATAAAAACTAGGAGAAATCTTTTTTCTTTTATTTAGGATTAAAAGAATTTGTTTTGTTAATTTCAATTTGTTTATCTATTCATTTGTATTCCATCTGATATTTTCATAGAGTACGTTGTTTTTAAATTAGTTTTAATTTTTTTAAACTTAAGGTATCATCTCTGGCAAGCGACAATGAAGAGATTAGCGATCGTCTATCTGCACCAAAGTATTTTTCGATCTGTAAGGTCGACAAATGTAAAGTGCGGTCAGATAGAAAAGACTTGATGTATTGGTCTGATGAGCATTGGAGGTTGGCCTCTTAGCTGTATTCCGAAACCATTCCTTTCAAAAATCTTTATTATATTACTCTTATTAATCTTAAAATGCATTTGATTGTAAAATTATTTTTAGGTCTTGTTGTTTTATAAATCGAAGTGTAATAATACGAAATTATGCCCTTCCAATGTACGTTTTTAATAAAGTCAATCTTTGAATACTCCACATCATTATATTATTTATATCCTTTCAAAATCCGTTATCATCATCATCATCATTATTGTTCGTATAGGTACCTATATGTATATAATTGGTTATGATCATCTTCAATAAATATAACGGATTTTCATAACATAGAGAATTAAGAAGACATAAAGGTACTGAAAGAATGTCAATTTTATTTAAAAATATGTTTGGTATTGAAAGGTCGCCTTGTGACATTCAAAAAAGAATTTGTTGCGAATTTTTTATAAATGTAATTGAATTGCAAAATACCACACAATATGCAATGCGCGCATACCTTCTTATAGTATCTTTGATTGGATATACAATTTGTATACATGAATAACAAAATAAAAAATTAAGTTCATTATTGAATAATTTAACATACATCTGGTGATACATATTAATAAGATGATCAAAGATGGCTTGTGAATAATGTAACTTTATTATATTGATACTATTCATAGATTATGCAAACGAAATACCTACATCAAGATCATATGAAGGTTTTGATGGCACAACAGGTATTCATTAATTTCAATTTAGCGAACTTTTTAAACATATGCAGATTTGAATCGGTTGGACACTGAAAGTTTGATTTCGTAAATATTAAACAGTTAGCGGACTTATATCATTATTTTTCTCAACAAAATTTGACAATTGTTACGGTTGATAATTTTTAAATAAAAATCACTCAACATTAAATAAATAAATGCTCATTTTTTTTTCTTTTACTTTTGTTTCGCTTTATTTTCTTTGCTTAAATAAAAAAAATTGCCGTAGAAAAATTAATTTACTGTAACAGTTTCCGATATAGATAAAGAAAAAACAAAAATATGGCATAAATAGAAACACGATGTGGTTAAATTATCTGCTAATTTGTTTAATTATACATTTTCTTTTTGTGTTTGTTACAATTTAAATTGCTGTATGGATATTGAATATTGCATTAATTAAATCGTAAAAAAGTGTTATTTGTTTAAACTTTCATTAATTATACAATTTCATTGATCATTTTATTACATATTGGCATTTTTGCGTCCATATGCAAAATGGTAAAATCATTTATCTAACTTTACTAATTAAAAAGTTACTCATATAAAGACATTTTGAATATATACCCTGTATAAAATTTAGATGGCAGTTTTCATACGCCGCTTCAACATATCAAATTGTGCAAGATAATAATTATGTATTCTCTAGATAATTAATAGAGATTCATGTAACTGTAATGCACTATATGTTTTATTGTTTAATGTAATTATATATGGGAAAATTGTATTATAAAAAAGAGTTTTCATGGTTTTATTTTATTTCAACTAAATTTATATGTAGTGTAGAGGAAGAACAACAAGTTTTATACATATATCTTACAACAATAATTTGCACTGTGAATTTTTTCATTTAATTTTTTTTTTTATTCTTTTCCATAATATTTTTCATCGAATAAAAAGTGTGAACCATCATCGACCAACCTAGATAGAGGAATATACTTCAGTATAATAATGCGCAAAGTATAATATAGTTCCCAACAATATCTAAAGAATTTAATCCTTTCTAACGGATTTTTTTTATATTCAACTTAATTTAATCTCTATTTTGAATGTGAAAAAAGATTTAAAAAATTCTATAACTAAGTATACGGAAATATTAAGTAGCACTATGTATAAACATAATAGATATTCTAATTGAAAATTATTTATATATTGATTGATTTAAAGCCGATATTACGTCATCAAAAATCCCAGTAATAGATTTGACAACATCAATTTATTAATTTAGAACCTAATAAATTATTAATCCAAAAGGCAATTAGGATTTACTTAAGTAAATATGTACTTTACTTGTAACCCTGCCCTTCCATTTACACATGGAATGGCAAAAAGTCATATTTAAAATTATTATCCTCAGAAAACCGTGAAACGCAAGAAAGATTACGGGTTGTTGAAAAGACCTTGGAAAGGTTAGTGACTGTATATCTTATATACCCATTGTAGCTACCCATAGTAAATAAATAGTAAGTAGTAGCAGAAGGTACCCAGAAAAGAGTCAAGAAACAGAAATAATAAAAAAAAGAATCTATTGAAGATGGCGGTACTATATTTTTTTAAATCGTATCGCAAATAAGCTTTGTGGAGTTTAAAATGAAAATAAAAAGAATCTTAATAATTATTTCTACAATAACAAAAAGAGAAAGAGAGAAAAAAATGATTTCTCAGCTTAAAGTAGATTCCATTTACCGTTTCGTATTTACCAACTGATGGTATGCTGCTGTATGTTGTAATTATTTAGCACCAACCAATGGGTCAATCAAGGTGCCATACGTACGTACACAGTAAAGAAAAAAAAACAATGTTAACCAGAAATAGTTCTCTCTCTCTCTCTCTCTCTCTCTCTATTGGACAGTCAATTGATGAGAATGATCATTGATAATCGTTGATGTGAACATTGACCGTATTTAAATTAATATCATGTGTATAATAGTAACAACTATTTGCTATATGTAGATACTGATGGAATCCACTATTTATTTTTAGTTCGTGCTACTATGAGGTCGGGTCAAAAGTAATTACATGAGTTGTGAATGTTTTAGATTTTCGATATGACAGCTGCAGTCTGTCTATTATAATCATTTGTTTATTTATCATTATGATCTGAGATATAAAAAGATTAGATGCGTAATTATGCCAAAAATGTACTCACAGAATGTTTCGTTTACTTAAATCTGCCTATTACTCCTATACCTATTAGACTAGGCAAAAAATCCTGACTAATCCGCAAGTTTTTAATTGAATTCAGTTAACAAAAGCGAAGTAAAGGCAAGAGTTTGACGAGTTACAACAAATGAGGATGCACGACTAATGTTCATGGTCGTAGATAGATCAGCCTCTTTATACAACAAGTTATCCACTACAACTTACAAGGACGAGACATATACTTACTGGTGCGTATCTTGAGAATGGATAATCGCGCGTTTTTTTCTAGTCGCAGCACGCAATCCTCACCTTAAGAAGAAGTTAAAAATCGAAGTCTTTTTCTAAGTTTAACCTTTCTGTAGATATTAACGCTTCTGCAATTGTTCAGATTACTACCACAATAATGGACCCAATCTGCAATACTTAAATCTATTTTATAACTTTTTGTAATTGAGCATTGTATTAAGTGTAAATTAAATTAAATAGAAAGTACTATCAAAAATTTATTGCGCAAAAATATAGATACATTATTATTCTTGTTAGTTTTGCTATCTCGCCTACGTTTTTTTTTTCTTGATGCAATTAATTTAATTGGTGCAATTTTAGACCTAATTTATGTAATTGTTTAAAAATTTCAATTTGCATTGTTATTGTTAAATTGAGTTTGAAAATAAAGCGAAACGGTAATAGTATCTACAGAATGGCAAATTTTAGAAATTTTACTAGTCAATAGAGGGGGGTTAGATTTTAATTTAGTAATTAATTCATTAATTACCTTTCAAACAAGACAACCCAGAAGCCATTAAATGGTTAAAAAAAATCAAAAATAAAACTGAAATTATAAACAGGATTAAAAAAGATTAAACCGGAAAGAAGTTAATGACAAAACATATTGTTTATAAGTAGAATAAAATTTTTTTATATAATGTAGTAGCCTACATGTTATTGTGCTATTATTGCCTATTAAATATAACTATTATTATTATTATGTAATTGCGTTTTGAATTAATCATTGTTACTTAACTTAATTAATCATATTCAGCATTACAAGCATATTTATTGACAATTTTCATTCTTATTTGGTAGGCAACAATATAAAAGAAAAATGGATAAAAGTGAATAATACATACAATTTAGACATGTCCTCGTAGCTAGATATTTTAGAATTATATTAGAAAATCCAGTTTTCCTGATAACATGAGGAATTTGTTAAATTTAAAGCTGTTTTTTTTTTGCGCAGAATTTTGGAAATTTAAAGATTTAAATAGATAACTACTACAAAAGTAACTTACGAAATGTACCTACCTCGTATACATCAATTTTCATTTTAATTTATACTAATTTAACTACGTATTTCCCGTTAAAAACTAGTATGATTCTTAGCAGAAAAAAACATAAATTGGCACTTATTCTGCATTGACCCAGTAAAAATAATTGAAAAACATTAAGTAATTAGCATTTCCTAATGCTATCACAATAATAAATGACGAATAATAAAACTCGAATGAACGGTGTCAAAATAATCGATGGAAAATTGCATGCATAACATATGTACAACTACATTGTAACACCTCAGAATCAAATCAACGAGTTTTTTGTTTGTAAAACGTGCAGCTTATAGCGAGTTTTGGAACAAAACAACGCTACGTCTACTAGGTCTATAGGGTTATACAGGCCAGCATTTGGTTTGGATTGGATGATACGACGAGTATCAGGATGATACTCGTCGTATCATCCTGATAATGAGAGGCGTGGCTTTTTTTTCTTTTTTGGTCCATTTAAATTTGTTGATTATCAATATTCTATTGCATCCAGCGACTACTATCACCACAATACGCTTGCACCATAACCACGGTCTTACAGCACGGCTACATTATGTTATTATTTGAAAATTACGTGTATCATTAAACCCAACTACAAAACCAAAACAAATAAGAGAAATTCGATATTATTATAGTACCTGCTCTCAACTTGATTGATTTTGGCCTTTTTTATGTGTATTTATTTATATATTAAATACCTGATTAAATTCGAGATGGCAACCAAAAATAATTAAACATTTACTATCATAAGAAAGTGAAGAGAATTGATTAGAAAACATTAAAAATGAAATAAAAAACAAATTCAATTTTTCAATGTAATAGACCAAATTTAATTAAAATGATGATTAGGAGAAATTACTAGAAGTAATGCAGGTACGTAATCAATAATTTATGTATATATTTAGTTATTTTCAGATTTTTTATTATAGTTAATTTGGTTGATTCAGATGTAGATTGGTGCAAGAATAGGCTGATAATTTCAAATATCTAATTTATATTATGAAAACGAGTTGGATAATTCGAAAAAAAAATTAAATACATATTATTAGATGCATTCACACTTTTTTTAGATACTTTCTAAGATAATATGTAATAGCGCATTATAATACTCTTGACTCAACCTAAATTCGTGATATGAGCATTATTATTTTCAAGAACAAACGCACTAATTAATCTACAGTTTTAAATATAGTATAGACATTCATTGTATAACTAGAATGTTGTAAATGCATTTCATGCATATTATGTATTATTATTTAATGCACTAATTTTCGTACTTTACTGATCAATGTATGTATTTAGTAAAATTGTTTGTTTCTGTTGGGCAAGTTCGATAATATCATAGAATTCTATAATTTTGTAGAATAACTGTATATAGATTTGTTTTCTTGAAGTACCTCAAAAGATATAATTATGATTACATGCATATGAATTTTATGAAAAATTGTTGCATGTAAATGTTTTTCTCTTTTCTTCTAGTTGTTTTAAAATGCCCAACAGTTAATTTTTAAAATTGTCGTATGACTAGGTTACACTCATGATTGCAATACAACGTTAAAATACATAAGCATCGTGTTAAGAAGCAAAGATGATAATTAGCAAACTAATAAAATATACGAATATATTTTATATTCAATGTTAAAACACACCTAAATTTTTTAATAGGAAAATTCTCATTTTGAATGAATAAATAATGCGTTTTCGGTTTCATAAAAAATAATCCTGAAGATTGGATATTAATATACACTTATAAATAAAACAAATAGATAATTATTTAATAGTAAAAATATTTTAAAACTGATTAAATATTCAATTTGCGCGTTATTTCAAGAAATTCTTTCACACAAGGTGAGGGGACATCAACAGTGCGTCAGACAGGAAACCTTTTCAGATTTTTGAAAATTTTGCTTTTACTAATTGAATGAAATGGAAATAACTTGTAAAGTGAAATTATAAGAAATCTAAAGACACTATTGGGATACATATTCTATATTAAATATGCAAAATATTGGATATTGCAATTAAATAAAGAGCAATAAACTCTTATTTGAAAAAAAAATCAATTTCTCGTATAGGGATATTAATGCATAATTAATGAATTACTGATAACTGAATTAATTTATATAGTAAATAACGTAGATGGTAAGTAATTATTCCTTGAAATCATAGATTTTTTTAACTCTATTATTTTTTCATGAATAAACTAATTAGAATAAATGGCTCAATTAGAAATAATTCTTAGCAATAGATTACGTATATGGAGACGATTTAATTAAAACTTACCAGTCATTTTAAACAAATCAACACAGTAATTTCAATCTCTTTGGATCAATTAAATAATAATTAACAAATCGCTGGATAATCCACGTAATTAATAAAAAATCTGGAGCAGTAAACCGATTAAAACATGAAAAGAAGAACATGAACTTAATAACAAATTGTTTCCAAGCAACACAATTCCATTGATTTATAATTAATTTCCTTTTAATTTACAATAAATTTTCTTTTATTTCCACAAAATTACCAATAATTGTTTGTTTTTACTGTTATCGTAATCGTAAATCACCTAAATAATATACACATATACACACATAGGTAGGTAGGTAGAGTAGTACCCACCACTTAAAATACTTATGTAGTTGATACAATCAGTGCTGTTATAAAATTATGGTTGGTACTTTCTGTGAATATAGGTACATACCATACACGTAGAGGGTACACCATCAATAACATATAGAAAAAAAAGCACATCCACGAACCACTACTATACAATTCAGTTGCAAATCAAGAATTTCATTACCAACATTGTTTAACACAATGTTACTAGATTTGGTCGATGATGAGGGGACATGGACAACAAACAAAGAATTGATTGGTGGGAGGATTTGATTTAAGTTTTAAGTTGAATAACTTAACGATTTAGTGGAAAATTTCAATTTAAAATTAAAGGTGTTTAAGACTTAAAGTTGTCTTTTTTAACAATTTTGACCTTCCTTCACCCTATTGATATCTCATTATCCCTCTTCCCACTTCCCCCCAAGTTCATACCATACCATACCATACCCATCATCCGGTTTTCGTAATCCATCTCTCTTTTTTTCCACCTAGCTGACTTTCTGACTTTCCTCTGATCCCCGCCTTCTTCGCAATACCTCTATATGTATAGTTAGTATACCTGCAGGTGAACCAGGTAAAAACACTCACCGTAAAACCATTGTTCAAAAAAAAAAGGAAAGAGATTCTTATTATACAAAAGAAATTTTTCATTTATTTCAAAATGTAAAGAAGTGTGTTTAGTACCGTAGTACGTAATATGGATAGGTATTTATCTACCTATAGAGGTACCTGTTTCGTGCTTGAATAAAGTGACAGAGCAGCAGGTTGTTAATTATTTTGCACCTGATAGCAGGCATCAGTTTGCCAAAAAAAAGAACAAAATGATTGGAAGTGACTATACATTGGAACTGTGCAATGTATTTTACTCTGGACAGGTAAAATTTTTTAACAATCGAATACATTGTACTAATAAGTACAACTCACACGAATTAAATTGTATTTTTTTAATTTGAGGTGGAACCAGGAACATGTATGCAACGAGTAATAGGAAACATAAAAACTGGAGTCATTTTAAAAGATGTATCAATGATTGTTCATTCTGGAGAAGTGCTTGCAGTTTTAGGCTCAAAAGGTACGTAGAGCTTTAAATCATTTTTTCATAGTTTTGCAAGGTATTAGAATTAATACCAATATTTTTTTATTTAGATTTTTCAATGAATCCTCTTTGTTTTTTCAGGTAGTGGTAAAAAAGCTCTACTAGACGTAATATCCAGAAGAGTTCAGGGTCCAACTCGCGGTCAAATCTTATTAAATAATCAACCGATGAATTTGGGCTTATTCCAACAGAGATGTGGTTACGTTACACATAAATGTAATTTAATTCCAGGGTTAACAGTTGAACAAACCCTGTATTATACACCGACGAGGGTAAGATATAATTTTCAACAACTACTGCATGCAAATTATTATTTATTCTAAAAATTTATTAATCCAATTTATCCACTAGATTAATAAGTTAAAAGATTTAATGTACATAATTAAATCTGACTTAATTAGATTAGGTGCGGCACCACTTTATTGCTATTTATTTATTCGAATCTAAAATGCCGAGATTTAGTTCGGTAGAGCGATGGCCTAAATCTAGGATACGTTATAATACCTACACCTGTCTATAGAACATCAGACTGAAAATAATTTTGAGGTCAATTATTCATTTTATAGTTAACAGGTTATTTAAAAAAATCAAAAGTTAAACAAGTAATGGCCGATTTGGCTTTATCACAAGTTTCGAACAGATGCACTGAAAATCTGACAAAGAGTGAATATAGAAGACTAATGATTGGTATTCAGCTTATTAATGATCCTGGTAGAAACTAAACATTTGTAGATTAATCATTATTAATTATTTATTTCGTTAATTTTTCAGTAATTTTGCTACTAGACGAACCTACATGGGATTTGGATCCATTAAATACATATTTGGTTGTATCAATTTTATCAAATGCAGCTAAAAAATATGGTTCAGCTATTGTTTTGACAATGGAAAAACCGCGATCTGATGTTTTTCCATTTTTAGACAGAGTTTTATATTTATGCTTAGGTAGAACATACATTAATCAGTTTTATTTTCTCACATAATATTGGCCTGTTTTTAAGGTGACGTTGTTTATGCTGGAGGCACTAGACAAATGCTGGAATATTTCGATGCAATTGGTTTTCCGTGTCCACAATTGGAAAATCCGTTAATGTACTATTGTAAGATATTATAATATCACAAGGCATCTCTAAAAAATAGATTATTTTCTTTCAGTTTTTTCTTACCGATTGTTTCTTGTCTCTAATAAATCCAAAATATATATATATTTTTTTCAGTATGTTTATCAACCGTGGATCGTCGATCCAGGGAACGTTTCTTAGAAAGTAATCACCAAATATCAGCATTAGTTGAGAAATTCAAAATGGAAGGTGGCGCTTACCGGAAAACTTCACTCAGTCCAAATCATATGATAGAACATAAAATGCCACTTTTATTGGGGAAAATCGGATCGATGAATGTTGCATGGACAATTTATATGTAAGTGTGTAATGTAAGATGATATAATAGTAAGAAGGATTTATTCGGTGTGTAGGCAAATATGTAACGGTCGAAATTAAATAAATCCAGCGAAATTTAATTATGTAGCGCAATGGAGTAATCGAAATGATGCTCGGTCAAATGCATATCTAACTTATTTTTTTCCCCCGTTTTAATTTAATGAAATAACAAATTCTTTTCTTGCTTCTAGAACTCCTTTAATTTTTTTTCCCCACTTAAAATTCTTATTCTCTTTCTGAATGTCTCTTGTATATTATTGGTATTTTTAGGAGATTGTTAGCAGCCACAATTTCAATGAAACAAGCTGGATTGAAACAATTATTTTTAAGACTTTTTATCTTACCCTTGTATTTCTCTGTATTATGGATATTTTATAATAAAATGGAGAATTTTCAACATACTTTTATATCGAGAAGTGGCTTAATTTTGAACAGTTTAACTGGAGTATATTTTTTAGGAGTTCTAAATACAGTACTACTTTGTAAGTTAACCATTATTGAATATTTTGCTTTCATATTATTTATCTATTTTATATCAGATTATTAAATATATCAAGATAATCAAGAAGTAATAAGTACCTATGCTATGTACGTATCTATTTTCAGATCCGGTTTATAGAACTAGATATTTTCAAGAGACTCAAGAAGGATTATATGGAGGATCAATATTTTTGCTCACATATAATTTGGTTTCACTACCATTTTCTTTCATTTCAGTACTTTTATCAAGTGCAATCGTTTTTCCGTGAGTATCA
Source organism: Platypus cylindrus (assembly GCA_949748235.1). Classification (NCBI taxonomy): domain Eukaryota; kingdom Metazoa; phylum Arthropoda; class Insecta; order Coleoptera; family Curculionidae; genus Platypus; species Platypus cylindrus. The sequence continues at coordinate 6,805,025 of OX456489.1, read as the reverse complement.
CTACAAATATTTAAACTCATATCAACAGTCTCATATCAATTATTATTACATTAAAACCATCAATTAGTCACAAACTCCCCAAGCATGTAATCGTAGATAGGAAGATTTACAGAGACTCGCAAAACGAAAAGGTTCTGTTTCTATGGGTTGAAATCGTTTCGACTATCCGCCTCATAGATGAATACAGTACGTTTACATGTGCATAGATCAGAATAAGAGCTTTTACATGTAGCGAAGAGACTAGGGACCAACACTCTTTGCGTTTGCACCAATGCAGATGGCCGATTTTTCGTCTTTACATTATATATATAATGTAATATAATGCACATATAGACATTTGAAGAGAATGTGTGAAAAAATTTGATGCGGATAGATTAATTGTTCGGTCTCTTGACACTTGGCTTTAAAATTTCTACTGTGGCATAATAAAATCGAAAAAATGACTATAGAAAATTGATAAATATTCTAATACCACTGATTATATGTATAATTAAATAATTGAATTATTCTTATTTAAGTTTGATTGGATCCTTTGTACAGCCAATGGAATATTTTTATTTTGCATTAATATTATGGGCATGTTACTGTTTCTCTGAACAACAAACAATGGCCATATTAATGATTGTTAAGAAACATTTGTCAGCAGCTATTTTTAGTATTTATATCGTTTGTGTTTGTCTTATTTTAAGCAGTGGAATACTAAGGTATTTGGAATTATTTGAGTTTTGTATATGAATACAAATTGTGTTTCTATATACCTACGTATAAATGTGTGTTATAGATCGATTAAAGGTCTTCAAGATTGGCTCTATAATTTAACGTATGCAACGCAGGCACGATATGCTGCTGCATTCTTAAATCGACAAGTATTTTTACAACCAGAATTGTACAATCCTCTACCATATGATGAAAAATTCAACTGTACAAGTATGAGTATTGAAACATCTATTTTAAATCAGATAACTAATCCTTATTGTCGGTAAGTTAATAAGATACCGTAGTAAAATACTGTCTTCTACCTCGTCTGACTGAACGATATAGTGATATCGTTTTCGGTGATAGATGTCATTTTCACCATACGCGCCAATAAATACTTAAACCCTATGTATTTTATCAGAGCGGATTCACCTGTTGTCCGAACTCTCAGACAACCTTGTAATGAATGATTGAATAATAGACTTTATACTTTTTTTCATTTATTCAGATATGCTGATGGACAAAGTTTCCTTTCTGAAAGGTACACAAGAGATTCAGGTGATAATATATTTAATGGAATTTTAGATTTTGATTTAAATATTGGCATCACTTTTGCTTTTACATTGGGAATGGTTATTTTCAATTTATTTTTGTATCTGATTCCTTTACCAGCTTTTGTAAAGGCGAAATTTAGAGAATAAGTGTTGCAAGCTTTACATGAGAAAATCACTGTTTGAAGTTATACATGGAAATTTTAAATTATGGTTAATTATTTTATATTTAGTTATTTGATCATATACATATTGTTTAATTAGTACTAATTCTATAATTATTTCATTGTTAGCTTTTACTATTCGTATTGTAAGCGATTTTGAAGCATTTAAACCTTATCGCAATCCGTCCAAGGAAAGTTAAGTAGATTTAGTTGTAATTAATTAGGCAATACATAAAATAATAACCATCGATATATATGTCGATTTAAATAAAATATACATAGTAGCTTATGCAATTTAAACTATATTATAATTTATTTTTAGGAAGTTTAAATTTATCTGTAATTTTTTTTTTTGTGTTTTAGTGTACATTGTAATACTTTATAAATGAAGATTTTTTATTATAATTTTTTGATAAAATATAAAATTCATATAGAGTTCATTCAAATGGATCCTTGGTATCCCTTTTATATACACAGAGCCTGTATCCAAATTAGGAATGAAACTATAAAATCATTCCATTCCTATACCTTGGGTTATGTCAATTGTGAACACACCCTTAAAGTTCAGACATGCTACTATAGCATTTGAAAGCAGTTTAATTATTCTCATATTCGATGTCTTTATTATTCTTATTATCTTGATCCCATTACTTCTATTCAGATACTAAAAAATTATCATAAATTCTAAGGCAAATGACATTTGAAAAAAGAAAAAAAACGTGCTAATGGCTTTTACAAAACATATTTCCTGTATCCTGCCCATCTATTCCATTTATATCTACTGTACTATAGATATATACATACTTATACAGATATTATAATCCATCTAATAGACACGTTACAATTCAGAATAAATTATATAGTACATAATAAATCAAATGTTAATTTAACAACAAGGTCGTTCAGCATGATACAAAATTGTATTTTGAATCTGTCTATGTGTATAACGATATATACATATTAAGCATCATAAAGAATACACAGTAGAGTTTGTGGAGTTGCCTATACGGTCTTAATCATTTACAAGGTCACTATTAAAGGTATGATTTGCGTGTGACGACAAGTCGGTCGACAGTCACCATTTAATTCATCCGCATCAATCTTATTCACACCTTATTTACTATAGAGAGTACGACCCCAATAAATTGGCGCGTATGATAAAAATCATGGCTATCGTTGGAGTGATTTTAGCGGACAACGCACAATTTTAAAGATAATTTCTGTATTCGTTACGACTCTCTCTTTATGGGTAGACGCTTTTTACTATCTATTAGTCGTTTCAGGCATTGAGTTCGATTGGGTCTTTGGTGAAACATTCTTTGATTTTCCTGTTCGTCAAACCATCCCAATTATCATCTCCGTATTGTAGATAGAAACACCAACAGCAGCAGTAATAAAATAACAGCAGGACAATACAAACACACAACATCGAATGCAACGATTCATATTATATTTTTAATCGGTTTCAGTTGTTGTTAGTTATCCAACCAGTTAACTACTTCGTATAAATTGTAAATGTATCTATATATCATGGACCAGTATTTACGTTAAATTTTCTTATCTGATTGATAGTTACGGAACAAAGTTTAATCGATCAAGGTGTTTTTTAATAGAAAAAGTTAGCAACAATATAAAAAACAGAAGAAATGTGTTTTTTGTGCATATTGAAATCTTAATATTTGTGCGTGTGTTATAGAAATGTTAACAAAGTGTTTTTGGATAAATATAAAATTCACTATTAGTGTTCTAGTCACGTGATTGCACTCACTAATTAAAAAGCGAATTTTGTGTCATTTGAATTAAGGTAAGAATTCTATTTTAATTTGTTAAAAAATGTTTCAAACATTATTTAATGGACGAAATGAAAAAGAAGAGCCAGATTAAAAATTCAATTATAAAAACTGAACAAAAAAATTAATTAGTAACGCCTACAGCTATAATTTGGAAGGATCAGCCTCTTAAAAAGCACTTATTAAATACGTATGTTGTGTAGACGAACATTAGTAGAATTAATAATCTTATTTTATGTATGCGTCTTAAACTATTATATCATTTATAATTGAGATTTGAAACCTTAATTTAGTATAATATAAGAACATATATAATATGTATGCCGTTATACCTAACATCGAAAACCACATTTAATTTTTTTTCTCAATTTACTCCTTAGATAATTTATCACAATTAAATTTTATTGTAAAAGTAAATCGACAAAAAAAAATAGGAATTATTCTAGATAAATGTGTTTTGTTGTATGTAAAAAAAGAATGGATTCTAAAGCAAATTAAATATTCACCTTCAATTCGAACGACGGAATAGTAGGGCATGTAAACGCTCCGTATATACGTATTAACACAGAATAGGATTCTATGACATACACGTAATATATTGTGGCATCTTTCTATATAAATGGACCTCATCGTCAGCAAAATTATAGTATGCATTGGCTATTAGATGATTTTCTATTTGCACACAATGGTGATGCCTAGGAGCGGTACAGTGTACGTACAGTCGTACATGCCGTACGTCTGAATGTCCCATTATAGGGATCTGGTATACATTTACATATAAATATACATAACCATTTCCTGGTTAAGAATCAAAGAAGAAATTGCAATTAAGGAAACATGGAAAAATACCGATTACGTAAGAAAATTATAGATTCTATAAACTGAAAAGGAAGTTTAATTATCTCCTGTAGGATATTATCAATCAATGAAAATCATAAAACAAATTGAAAAGAAAAACGAAAAAAAAATCAAATCAGTACAAATTACACTTCACAAATTGAGAGAATAACATCTGCAATAATAAGTCAAACCACAACTGCGAATCAGATGAAAATAAATGTAAATTTGATTTTTATGTTGATTGGAAAGATCAGATAACGATACATTAATCAACTTAAAATGAGCATTAATTTGGTACTAAAAAATAACAGTAAAAGTTATAGAAAATATGTATAGTTTGTATAGTTTCAAACTTTACATTTACCTAAGCAATAAGAACGAGGAAATTAATTTGGGCACTACTAAGATAAAAAAAGGGAGGAACTTACCACGTCATAACGAACCAATATTCAAAATAACATTTTGTTAATGAATTGCGTTAAAATTTTCAGATTTTGTGGTAGTTTCATTTTATCTTTTTATGAATTAAAACTACGTTGCATCTGTATGTGTAGATACATATTTGCTTAAATTTTATTTTATAAATTTAAATTTACATTTAGTAACTGTACATTCAATCATTATCAATACTGATGTTAACTAGTAGTAATTGTACCAGATTAATTTCAAAGCTGCAATGAAGCTCTGTAATGTATTGACACAGAATACAAAAACCCAGAAGGGACACCTAAGCAGCGACTTTCCAGTGGTTCTGGCCAGAAATACATCATGACCTTAAACAAATTAAGCTCCTCTCATTTTGATTAGCGAGGAATCTCGCAAATACAAATTATAAACAGGAGAAGGCCGGTGAAAACACCCAAATTGTTACAAATTCCAAACATTCATTTTATCAAATAACTCAGAACCAAAGAAACCATAAATTAAATTGCAGCGTTAAAGAATAATTAATGAATTACAAAATATATATATATATATAATTAGACATGTTTTAGTTTTTGTTTTTTGTTTTAACAAATCTGCCAGTTCAAGTTTCAGTTCCTCTTTCCTTATGGTGATTTCTGATGTTCACAAAAATGTAAGCTGCATGTGAGATGTATTGATATTATATGAATATACATATATATAGTAACGATGAGATAAAAAGAAAAATACTAGAAGTCCGCAGCATTTTTGTAATGAATTGAGTAGACAAAGAATTCTCTTATATATTATATACACGTTGCTTGTGATAATTATGTAATGTCATAGTTATTTCCACAAATACATACATATATGTACTTATATTTCCATTATCAGAATGGTGTTAAAAGATTTTAAAAACATTTTTCATAATTCAATCTTTTATTTGTTATTTTATCAAAAATGTACAAATTTTAGCTTTAACCATAAGCACCAGTAATCTTGCCTTCTTAAATTTACCTATACTTACACAGATGTATTGTTATCACTATTCGTACTGCTATTATGATTATTGTTATCTCAACAATTTAATTGGATATGCTTAGAATATTTTAAATAAACATTTTATCCTGATATCTACACACAAATCATTCATTTTATCAAAAAAGATAAGTAAATGTGAAAAAAATTCAATTTTTCTACTACGATTTATGTAAGTAAATCGTAGACGAAACGTTTTTTTTTTTTTGAATAGATGCCTTCAGTTTTATGAAATTTCCGTTCCATTCTGGCAAATTGTGTGTTTTATTATTTTAAAAAACATAATCATGTGAAAATGTGTTCTGTTTATATAGTTAGCTAGATGACAATATCTAATTTTTATGAATATTGACAAAGTGAAAGGCAGAAAGAATTTATTTTATCGGATTTCGAATTAGTATATTCTTATCTTTTGTTAAGTAAGTTTTACGTCATTCGTAATTAATTATATATGTGTACTGTATTTTAGAATAAATAATAGAAACTCATTATTGAATTCTTTAACGGAAAATATTCATTTAAGAATGAAAATTGGTTCTCACTAAATTGAATTCGATTTGGTCGTAAGTAGTTAGCTATACGACCTAGAAATCAAAATAAAATAAAATATAATCAAATTCTTCTAGATACAAGAAAATTAACGATTTTTCTTTGTTATTATAGGTATTACTGTGTTTTTATTCTGAGTAAAAATATTTTATTAGTCATTGTTAGCAATTGCTATACCAATAATAAAATGATTATTATTCACTGTAAAATGACGAATACCACCACACTATCACAGATGTAAGTACAGTTGTACGTACATTTATTCATTTATCCACAGACTTTTCTTTATCTTCAATTTAACAAATAAAATATACGCGCGTACAACACATACAGGATGACGATTATTTCTTTATTAGTGATGATAATTATGGTTATTACAAAATAGAATAGTTTTTGCAATTACTTAATATATATAGTGATGTGACATTATTTAGTGTTATTACCCTTAAGTAATATTTTCTAATAAAAAATTAAAGAAAGTGGCATTGTTTATATTAATATTCAGCCATTATTTAATATTTGTTTTGTGGGTGGTACGTTGCTGCAAAGAAACGCACGAGCGCCATTTTCAACATACGCACCAATAAATATTTCGTAGTAATAAGTGTTTATTATGTTGTTGAGGCTTATAAAATGGCATCAAGTAGATGCTTCGACATCCGATCAATGTCGGATGTCGGTTTGGTTGTTGCAGCGCAATGAAATAGCAGATTAGTTAGAAAATTAAATGCATGCTGTGCAATATCGTGTCGTGTAATTTTGTAGCCATGTGACTACTGTGTATAATATACTCAGTGTGTAATATTAACTAAAAATGTCGCTATACATACACAGTATAATTAATATATACATTCTAACTTATAACTTAAATTAAGAATTTCTAATCATCATTTATTTATTTCATATACAGATTGAATTTTACAAAATGTTTAAAAAACATCGAAACAAACCTGTTCCAAGTGCACCACAGCCATCAGCATATCATAATGGAAACGAGACAATAGAAAATAATAATGTTTTATCAAATAATAATCGCACACCGCCAGTTTCATCAGTGACAAATTCCTTACAATTCCATTGTCAATTGGCACATGGAAGCCCAACAGCATTTGTATCTGGTTTTTGTAATGTAAAAGAATTATATGAAAAAATTGGTGATGCCTTTGATATTCCTGCATCAGAGGTGGGTAAATTGTTTATCATACATATATTGCATCTCTCTTAACTCGTTCATAGATAAGTTGGTATGAATCAACAATTTGTGACAATGTTCTATCTAAGGTCTTTTTATATAATGCGATAATGTATCTGCCATAAGTATCAAATATGACGGTGTTACTCATAAGTAGATCCTCTTCAAATTTATCTAATCGCGCTATGAAGGTATCCTAATTACTATTAATTAAAAGGATCAATCGAGTGTTAAATAAAGGTTCTGTATAAATTAAACATTTCAAATTATATTTATATTAAATTGATATCTGGCCTGAGCACCGATAGATATATATTAAAATTATTTATCAGCGCCTTTTCCAAAACTATCCAATAAGGGATTTATCAGAAAATATCAGATTTGATCAGAAAAGCTTGCACAATTTAAATCTCAAATTATACAAGTTTAAACTTTAAATTATGAATGTGAGCATACTGTCTCTGTAAATAAAATGTATATTCGAAAAGACAGTAAATAAATTATCTAGCTATGCACCTTGGCACTCAGGGCAGATATCCATTTAATATGAATATAATTGAAATATTTAATTGGTACAGAACCTTTACTCAGCACTCGAGTGATCGTTTTAATTAAAGTAATTAGGATGACTTGATCGCGCGATTAGATAAATTTTAAGAGGATCTATATTATAACACCGCCATATTGAATATGTTTTGCCATTAAAATTGACCTAAAATTTGGCGGTATTTCCTTTTAAAACATATTTAAATTGATTTTCTATTTTATATTTGTCTACAAAAGCTAATTAAATTAATAAAATTTGACGAAGAAGATTAGAATTATTCATGAATCGAATTTGACTATATTCAAATTTATTTACTATATTAACTTTCAAATATTGTAATGAAGTTTTTCTATTATCTGATTATTATGTCACCAACTAACCTGACCACTTTACTTTCTTTTATAAAAACAAATATGTTTATTAATAATAAATAACAATATTATGGATTAATGAAATTGAAATTGAATAGAATTCAACCAGCTGTGAAGGAACGGATTTTTCCTTATTTTAAAAGGTTCAAATTTATTAATTATACATTTTACTAAATAAACCCATTTTTTTTTCTATTTAATTTTTTAAATATGGATTTAAATTTTGTGTCCAAATTTTTGGACACATTTTTACAATGTGTCCAAAAATCAAAAGATACAAAGCGGCGAAATAGGTTGAAACTCATTGTATTTTCGCTAAATGTTTATGCAAATAGAAAACAACCTACGTATACTTCTACACGTATGTAGATATGTACATCACACTTAAAATTATCCATTTTTCTTAATTTGTGATGCATAAAACGAACGACAGTAAGTTCTACGACCTTTTCATTCCATAGATGGAACTACTATGTATAAATAATTTTCCAATCATATGTTTTTTTTTTCATCATTTGAATATGATTAATTGTATTTTTTCATTAATAACTGTATATTATACGCAACGTATAAGCAATTTGAATATTGCAGATTATAAAATGTTGCTTGCGTCTTCTAAATACAATTTGCAGCAAATGTTGTTTCGAAAATTTATTGCACAGACCCATAATAGGGCTGCTACTTGAAGCTTATCTAACAATTAATTGGTACCTTTACCCTATTAACACATAGGCTAATTTTTCTGATTGAATTTATTATAATCACCCTGTATAATATACAGATGTATTAGGATAATTTAAAAAAACAGTTTGTTTTATTATTATAACAAAAAAGGTTAATGGACATAAATGAATGTTATTGTTTTTGATTAGATACCCTCTACGGGTATAATTAATATAAAGATAATAACACTAATAGTACATCCATGTATAATAATTCCATGCCATATACATATTATTGTAGACATACATACATGTCCGCATGTTTTAGTAACTTATTAGAATCTAGGAAAAAGGAACCACGGTCCACTGATATGTGGGCAGGCAGCAGGATAGTTGTATATGAAATGCATCTGCCAGCATATTTTTTTTTATCGAAATCGCATATTTATATGATAAATGTATTTTTAATTAAATTATCTACATATATGTATAGCACGTGATAAGATTAGTCTTAAATGTCAAAAATAAAATGATTATACAGATATAAGGGATATATACTAGGCATGGCTAAGTATGTAGATCTAGGAGTAATCACGATTATTGCAACACCCTGTAAATATCACGTTAATGTATTTTTATCATTAATTGAGTTCGATATGTTTTAATTTAAAAGAGTTTATTTTTTTAAATAATGGATTATTAACATGAATTTTTGTCCACGATTTCTTCGTATTGTATTGTTAATTTTCAACTATATACATACATATATTGTCTATTTTTTTATTTATGTGAATTTAAAAACAATAAATACATATTTCGTGAGAATAACGTGCTCCAAATATCAATAAACAAAGTCTAATTAATTATGACTAGAGTACCCCATCTTTATAACAAAAAAATGATCTTGTTTTATATCTATTTGTGATTATATGTATATTTCATTTCAGTTTTGTTCTAGGTGTTGTTCTGTACACTTAATACATTTAAACCAGATATGAAGAAATTACTGGGTGGTCAAATTGGTTTAGAAGATTTTATATTTGCGCATAGAAAAGGTAAATGAGATTTATAGATATAATATGAATATTAATAGTTACTTTGTATACTATTCCCTATTAATTATTATAATTGTAAGCAAATTAACAATTAATATATTTTATTTTATTTGTTTATGTCAATTTCTATGGATTCAGAATTGACTACTATAGTAAATTATTCTTTGAAATGTCTGTGTTTTAATATACGAAATTAGTAAATGAAATATTAGTTGATTTAAGTTTGTAGTAATATATTACAACTTACTTTTCAACTTTACTACTTTTCAGGACTAAAAATTATTTTGAAAGAATTGCAAGAATGAGTGCAATTTAACAGATTATTGGGCGAAAATCTGTAAAGATTTATGATTATTCTAAATTAAACTTTGTGGTTTATAGTAAATATAGAGATATCAAAGAATAATTGAACGACAATAGTAGAATATTTTGCTTACATAACAATTGAAATAAAACAAATTGAAAATGCATGAATTCTTTTGCGCTATAAATTGGTTTGTTGCAGATTACCATAAACTAATTACTTTTATGATGATATCGTATGGTCTTCCATTTTAATAGATACCTATAAACCTCCCTATACCTAATATTCACATTAGTAACTTCTTCAACCTTATAAATGAGTTATTTTTTTCAACTTCTCTTTTCCCTTATTATAATTTTTTTGCCTTGTCCCATTTTTAATCTTAAATCTTAATAATTCTCTTCGCAAGAAAAAAAATCCAATTTAAAATTCAAATATAAATTGAAACATGGCTTCAATACCATTCTAAAATTCAACAACCTTGTCGCATTTCAGTTTTATACTTTTGTGTTCATTTATATATTGAGTTTTCTAGTAAAATTTCTGTAATTATTTTATAAATTTAATGTGCAATATGTGTGTGTAATACGAATTGCATCTACATAGATACTACCTAAAGGAAACATTTTTCCACAATGAACATAAAATTAACATAATATATGCTTGAATTTACTTATTTTTCTTTAATCATCACGAATAAAGAGGTTTACAAACTAATATTGTACATATAGTACCGATATATTTGTAAATTAAAAGAACCGATGAAAGGTTCTATTGACCTAAAATTTAAACAATTTCGATTTTCTGATAGCCTATTTTATTTGCTCGATATACTGCAGTACTTGAACTAAGGTAGAAATCAAAGAAAATCTGTTATTACATAACTGTGAAACAACCTTGTCGACATTTCACGGAACCACAAAAACAACATATAAAAGAAAAAAATCCCACAAAAAAAGAGAGAATGTTGCAATAATTATCTACTGCGTGCTGCATGCTGCTTGAATAAAACGTGAAGTACCATTTTGAAAAAGAAAAGCATGCAACAAGTTTCAAGAAGAACATTAAATATGTAATGATGAAAAGAAGATGAAAAAGTATTAAAAAAAAAATGAAGAAACTGCAAATAACATGCTTTAAAGCACCACTTGAAATGTGGCGGTTGTGAAAAGATACCGCTAAAAGGAATTTAGGTATACCAGTTTTACCGTTTAGTTTCTTATATCTATATGTATACGTAGGTATATAGATACTATTTATCTATTGGTATGGTACAGCTATATTTTTTAGCTCCGATGTAGGTAGATGTAATAGATAGATATATTGATTTAAATACCTAATGGTTCGACAAGATATGCTTCGCAGACACCACATTTTGAACTTTTTGTTTTTAAAATAAAAGTACTTAGATGTTTCAAACTGAAAGTCTGATTAAAACCAATTTTGATTATAGGAAGACCAAAAGAAGTAGAACTGGAAAAATCGGAAGAATCACTAGGTCTAACGATAACCGATAATGGAGCTGGATATGCATTTATTAAAAGAATTAAAGAGGGTTCCGTTATTCATAATATTCCTCATATTAAAGTAAGTATTCAATTATTTAATATATTTTTATCTAAAAAAATCTCACACGAATTGTACTTGCACATACATATATATAGTATATTACACAATAATCTGCACTAGATAAACTTTCTCTCTCTCGCTCTTTTACAGCTTGCCAATAACACAATCATGATGTCAATACATAAAAACTGCCATAAATATCGAGGCATAGACATAAATACAATTATCTGATCATTATAAGAGTTTTTTTTTCTTTAATTGTTAATTGCACATTTTTAACACATCTTTAATAGCAGCATCAGAAAAAGCAATGCTTGCTGAATAATTAAAAGTAAATTTCACTGTCATTTTTCTGAATCTTTATGTCAAATAAACATCGTTCAATTAACTTTAATCAATATAATTGGTTTTCTTGCATAATTACGATTTCTTACACATTCACCACTTGGTGCAATATACATATGCTATACAATAGATAGACGCTTAATTCGCCAGCTGCCACATAAATAGCTTTCATATTTAGTTATTTTTTAAGCAAATTAAATAAAATCTAAAATCATGCGAAACAGATAAATTTGCAATTGCGATTTCCATAATCTGTTAAATGATTCAATTGTTTAACTTGAACTTTCGTATCCCGTGACCTTACATAATTAGTTTACACTTATAATTATTAAGAGCAATTAAGAAATTAATTGACCATGACTCAAAATAAAATATAAGTCGTCGTACTTTGATGAACACATTTTTTTCAGTAAACATTTGTATAATATTATTTAGGTGGGTGACCATATAGAAAAACTAAATGGAGAAAATATGGTTGGAAAAAGACATTTTGAAGTTGCCAGTGCCTTAAAACAAATACCTGTAGGTTCAGTTTTTACAATACGGCTTATCGAACCGATGAGCAGTGGATTTGGACAAATTGCACCGAAAAATTCATCTAAAACTACTAAAAAGGGTTACGGCAGCGGAAAAGAAACGTTGCGATTTAAAGCTGGCGGAAAAGCGGAAATACAACAACAGGTAAAGATAATATATATTCTTTACAAAATTTGCATTTAATGTTTAATTGCATATACATACTTAAATATCACAAATACATATTTCTTTACATTGCAACATACAAAATTTAGAAAATTAAATACTTTGAAGCAAATATTTCTACAATTTTTGTAATACAAACTGAAGTTTATTGCATTTACTGTTCCAAGCATATGTGCAATAATACAAACAAATATAATCACATAAATAGTAGTTTTACGACCTTGTATGAAACATACAACATACTTATGTATAGTACATAGGATATTACTATTTTTATGTAATAATTCTAACGCAAATATTCGAATAAATTATTTTCAATTCTAGGATGATGCAATGGATGCTGGTATCGATAAAATAAATGTAATATTAGAATCATTTATGGGCATAAACGATTCAGAACTTGCTACACAAATATGGGAAATGAGTGATGGTAAAAAAAATTCAATGGATTTTGCTGAAGCAATTGATGATTCAGATTTAGCAGCTTTTGGATTTTCTGATGATCTTATTATTGAAATATGGGGATGTATTACAGATGCCAGACAGGGTAGAATTAAGTAAATCGAAAAAAAAAAAAAATTGAAACTGATATCGATGTGAAAAACTCCTATCTATTGCTCATTTTATAAGAGAAATATATATTTTATGTTTAGAACTGTAAAAAATGGTCGCAAAATTTAATAAGTAATTTGATGCATTTTACTTAAATTTAGAATATCCATTTATTCATGTAACTTTAAAAATTGTTTTTTTTTTTAAATTTATGTATTGTATATATTTTGCTTTTAGAACTGCAAATAAATTATTTGTTTAAAATACTGAATGTGTCAATTTAACTTATTCGTTGTTATTCCAAGATATCTTACAATTATTATTCTGAAAACTGCTGTACGAAGCGTGTATGTCATCTAACTACAATTAATTTCACATTAAGTATATTATATTCATACAAATCTATAAAAAACAAAAGCATTAAATTAATACTGTAAAATTGAGCAAACAAAATGATCTTAATAATCAAAAACAAAACGTGGCAGTCAGGTTTTCTTTGACGATCTTTTCTTCATTCTTTCGTCAAATGCTTTTGAAATTGTATCTACCTGAAATATAAATTTAGAATAAGTAAAATCTAGATTAGACTTATTAGTTTCGATATATTACTTCTTGATCGTATATTTGCATGCTGGTCAACACCTGGTCACGGACTTTTTTATTGGTTGCTTCGATATCTAAGCAACTTGATACTACTTTTTTTGACCATATTTCCCAAAGTGTTTTATTTTCCTAAAATAAATGTTAATTAGATTATTGAGCAAATTCTAAAAATTTTTCAGCATACTACTAAATCTTGTTTATATTTGCTAGAAATTTTTTCTTCATTTATTGCTACATTTTTTTTATGTTTAGCAAATTCTTCAGTTAATGCTTTCAACTTTTTAGTTAAATTTAACTTTTCTTTTTCAGCTTCTTCAATCCACTGTTCACATTGTGTGGAAACTAGCAGCATATAACCTCTACATCTAATTGTATATTTAAATAATATTATAAATAGTATTCAAAGTTTATTCCAATAGTTTACTTTTTATCTTGTTCTTGTAACTGTTGTTCTTGTTTTTTACATAATGCTTTAGTATCATTGCATACTTTTTGATACCTTTTTTCTATGTCGGCAATTTTTTGCTGGTATTCTGCTTGCAATTCGTCTCTTAATTCTAATTCTTTTTGTTCCCATTTTTCAGCTTCAGTAACATTAAATTCTAATTTAAAAAAAATTATAATAATAATTTAAAAACTATTATAAAAAAGTCTGCAAAAAATAACCTTGTTTTTGTTTATTTCTTGCTAAATCGTTCTGCCATTTCTCGTTTTCCATTCTTAATCTTTCATTGTGTTTTTGTATATCGTCTAATTGACTTTTCAAATTTTCATTCGATTTTTCAAACATTTTAATCTTTTCTACACTATTTAACAATTCTAATTTATTTTTTTGTAATTGATTTAAAATCTCTTGAACATCTTCATGTTGTTCTAATTCACTTTTTAAATTTTTACGCTGATATTCAATTTCTTCTAATTGCTTTCTATATTTCTCTATTTCCTCTTCAAGTTTACGATTTTCAGTTTGCAAAACATCTTTGGTTTTATCAAGTTCTTTAATTATATCTTCAAGTTTCTTCAGTTTTTCACTAGAAATATGAAGATTAGCCATAGCCTCCTTATATTGCTCTTTTACAACCACATCAGGATCTACAACAAAAACAGACAAAGAATTCTGAACTAGTAGTAGTGCATGCATGTTTCCCATTACATACATATTTTATATAAATTCTTACCTTTTATAAGAATTTCATCAAGTAATTTCTTCCAGGAAATTATGTTTTCTTCCAATACACTTTTTTCAATATTTTCATTATTGGAATGATTTAAAAGTTTATCCATTTCCAATTTTATTTCATTAATAACATCTGGTGCCTGTTTATTATTTACATTATTTCGTTCTAAATGTTGCATTACTTGTTTTAATTGCTTTTTAATTTCATCATATTCTTTCTTTAAATTTACATCTTCTAAATGTTTACCCAATTTGGTTGGACTCTTGTTTGTATTTTCTAATTTTTTTTTCCTCAATTTTAGCTCTTCTAATTGAGTTTTTAGATGGAACACCTTCAATAAATGATTCATATTTAAATAATTTATTATTTCAAAACATCGATTTTGATATAGAGCAGCCCCATATGAAACTTTCTTCACGTTCCACATATTCTCGAATACTACATATCTATTCCTTTATCGTATTTACATAGTGATCTATGCATATATACCTCATTATTACTCTGCTCTAACTTGAGAGAAATTTCACTATTTTTTACTTGTTCCTTTTCAAGGCATATCTTAATTTCTTCTAATTCTTTTCGACAAGTTTCCAGCTCAATTAAACATTCCGTATCTATTTTATCAGGTTTGGAAGTAAATTGTTTTAGCAAACTTAATCTTCTTTCTTCCGATTCCTATTGGAAAGCAATTAATATGAAAAGATTATTCAAATACAAGACGTTAAGGTAATCTTTGATAATCAAATCAAATATATATATACATAATTAGACATCCATACTTCTAGTTTTTCATTTAAAATTTTAACTGTATTCTCAGCTTTTGCCAATTCATTGCTCATAATTTCTAATTTAGGTACACTATATTTAGAAGAAATATTCTGAATTTCATTTCTTGTTTGTAATAGCATTTCCTCAATTTTCTCTCTCAAATCCTTATTATTTGCATTCAAATTTAAAATCTGTTGATTCTTATCATCAATTATTCTTCGATAGTTTTGCAAATCATTTTGTAATAAAAGTAAATCTTTCGTATGGTTACGATTGTCTTAAAAATGCATTTGAAAGTGAATTTTATGACTCACCTATAAAAAATACACATACCGCATTGTGTGAATTCCTTTTTGTATACATCAATTTTCAATTGCCTGTATTCCATTAGTTCAGTCAAGTTTTTTTCAAATGCACATCTAAAATATTAATAAATAGTAACGTTCTTAAATATATTATGACTTTATTATATAATTTCTTAAGCTTACTTTAATTGTGATTTTAACGTTTCTATTTCAATAGATTTATCTAACAGCTTTTTCCTTAGTTTCTCTTTGGTATTCGATGTATTTTCATTATTCTAGAATTCAAAGAATTATTGATGATCCTCAATATGTAACATAAATAAAATAAAGAAATCTTCGTACATACCAAAGAATTTTCCTTATCGGCATCTAAACTAGTAAGGCTTCTTTCTTCTCGTTGTTGCAACCTTTCTATAAACGGAATATAATTAGAATATAATTATTTCTAAACTTTTCAAATAAAAATTACCTTTGAAGTGATTATTTTCTTGTCTTAATGATTCAATCAAACTAATTAAATCTCTGCATTGCTGTTGCGCGCCATCAAAAGATTTTATTATTGCATTTTTGTCATTTTCTAATTCGAGTTTTTCAGTTACTAATCTTTCAACTTCGTCTTGGAAAGCGCATTTATCTTTGTTCTAAAAAAATACATGTTACTTTAGCAGCAAATTTGAATTTGAAAACCTACGTATTTGCATATCTTACATAATTTTCTGACTTCTGTTGTTCTTTTGTTAGAGCATTTTCCAATTTGTTAATTTTCTCTTGTAATGAGTTTTGCAATTCTTCTGAGTTGAACTTTGCATTTAAATTAAACGGGCCGTTAAATCCTTGTAATTTTAGTTGAAGTTCTGTTATTTCCGATTTATAAGTGGAAATATCTAATTCATGCTGAAAGATGAATGTTATTCCAAATGAATTTAGAAGTTAAGATATACTTACACTGCTTATAATATTTTGGTAATCGCTTATTAGCTTATTTGTGTCCAACAGTTTCTTATTTAATTCATTAATATTTTCAGTCTTTTCCACTAAAATTGAATTCATGTACTAGATGCATTTAAAAGGAAATAGTTAACTATAAAATATTAAAATATAGTACCAAGTAATTCTTCAGCATTTTTCCATGAAATTTTTGATTGTCTTAATTCTCCCTCAAGTAAAAAATTTTGATGTTTTAAAGAATCAATTTCACTATTTGTTTGTTTCTTATACCTATCGTATTCTTCGCTTAATGCTTGAATTTCTCTTACTCTTTAAATAAGTAAAAATGAATTAATTCAAATTACTAATTTATTACTGAACATTTGAACATTGTTGAACATACCTTACATCGTATAAAACTTTCAATTGCTCATTTGGGGTAATCGTATTTTTGTAGTTTTCTTCTAAATTCTCAACCGAAACTAATGAAGTAGATGAATTTAAAGTACTATCGTCATATTTAAACGAATCTATTTTTGCATCCAGCAAATTTTGTAGCTTAAAATTAAAATTGTAAAATTAATATCTGAATTAGATGACACAAGAAGCATAAATAAAATAGATTTCAACGTTATAAAATAAATGTCTTAAAAAACAGTTCTTTTGAAATTAACGTAAAACTTACTTCTTCCTTTCTACGGATTTGATCTTCTAAATCTTCTTCCTCCTCAAAATTTTGCGAATTATTAATATCAACATTAGCATTTTGAAATAAACTTAAACCTGGATTGTCCATTTCTACCTACAACCGCTGTTTACAATTTTACATTTAATTTCTGTGACGCTATATTTGAGGTTACATAAATTAGGAATGACGATTATTAATCGATTCTCCAAAACTCGATTATATTTAACAAATTACAAAAGTAAAAGTAACAAAACACAAAAACTAAACTACAAAACTTTTGTAACAAAAGAAAGAACTCGTCAACGAAAGATAACTTATCATGGTGTATGTATTGCGGCCATACATACACGATAAATCAAACTGTGAGGAGTGAATCTAATGATCTAATCTATTATTTATAAATGAGTTTATTTTAATAATTTTTTAATTCATAATTTCATATCACATAAACATAAAAGCTTTTAAAAATAAAACAAAAATAATCTTTTAAAAGTGTATAGTGTTAATAAAAATTAAAAAATATATCTACGGGTCATTTGAGATTTAATGAAACGATATGTCGAAAATAATTTAATTTAAATTAAAATAAAATAATTATCAGTATATCAGTATCAAACGATATTATAGAAAAAAAATCGATTTTTATCTGGATTATCGAAAGTCAAATGTCGATATGTTGTGCGTATCCCTAGTGTGATTTCGCAGTGTGACTGCGCACACTGGGGATGCGCACAAAAACACCATAAACACGTTGGTTTGTTTACAAATTTAGTCTGTGTCGCGATGCGATTCAAAGTAGTAAGATGCAGAGGGTAGAATGGTGCTAGATTTTAAACGGGATGAATTTTTTTTAATAATCTTGGAAACATGCTTCAAATAATAATGCGTTTTTCGTTCTTAATTTCATAAGTGCGCGAATAAAATAAATTCAATTTCTAAATAACTAAAATTTAATATTTTGTGGTAGTGCGTGTGCTCTACAATATATTACGTATATATTTAATAATTAATAATAACTATCAATTAATAAATTAAAGTATAAAATTGTCTTCAAATTTACCTAACATTGTGATTAGTGTAAACATCGTATATGTAGTTATTAGCAGACACACCAGATACAATGGTGTGTCTGGATTACTGTGCATGGCGGTCTGGATTAATGGAGGATGGGGCATCCGTAAGAATATAATAAGGTACAGTTTAGTTTTATTAATAGCTTAATTTTTTGTTTACCTTAGAAATATTTTTAAAAAAACCTCAAAGAATAATTTATTAATTTTTTTATTTGTTTTTAGGTGGTACAAGTCGCACCAGTGGGTAAGTGATTGTAAAAAAATCATTTAAAAACAGTCCAGTGTAGCAATACTTTAATTATTCATAATTATTCCTAAATAAATATAAATAAAGAAAAATAACTATAAATTCTAAACCAAAGCAAAAAACTGAAAGTCAATTTTCTTTTTATCGTGTAAATTTCTCTGAATTGACTTCGAATCAGTTTCCCATCCGGCTCATCGTCAACGTATTTTCCCTTAGATGCAGCAAATAATAAACATGTTGATAAATTTCCTTTATCGCCTACTAAGATATTACATGTACCTGTTTCTACCCTACAGATAAATCAGTTTCGCTTTTACTTTTGACCGGTGAATATTTAGAGTACGGTGAAAAATCGGAGTTATTAATTTTTTCGTTGTCTTTTTTTAATAATCTTGGAAAAATACTTTAAATAATAATCCGTTTTTCGTTCCCGGTTGCATAAGTGCGCGAATAATGTTAAATAAACTATATTTATAAATATTTTGTGGTAGTGCATTTATAGCGCTACGTAATATATTACGTATAATATTTAATAATTATCAATTAACAAATTAAAATATAAAATGGAATTCAAATTTACCTAACATTGTGATTAGTGTAGACATCGTATATGAAGTGATTAGTGATGTGTTGTTGTGGAATACTGTGCATGGCTCTCTGGATCAATAGAGAATGGGACATCCGTAAGAATATAATAAGGTACAGTATATTTTTATTAATCGAATATTTTTTCCACTTTAGAAATATCTAAAAATTTAAAAATAAAAAATATCCTATAAAAAACCTCAAATCACAAATTATTAATACTTTCTTCTTTATTTCCAGGTGGTACAAGTCCGACAATTGGGGTAAGTGAGTTTAAACAAATCTTCTAAGAACAATCCAGTTTTACATATGTATATGTATACATATGTAACGTGATTCTGTAACGAATTTTAACAGTTCAAAACTTTAAGTTTCTAACTAAATAGCAAATAGCAATTATTTAATCTGATTGCTATTAGAGGGCAGTTGCGAGGATTCTGAACCTTAAAATAGCTCTCTGTAAAATATCTGAAATGTGATTTTTATGCTAAAACCTGAAATGTCGTAATATTTGTTTACATTATCAGATAACTATTACAGCATTTGGTATTTTGTGCCAAAATATGAATTTTAAAAATAGGAATTTGTTTTTAGTCTATTTTACTTTTCCTTTTTTGATATAATTATTATAATTAATAATACAGAAGCGATCGTTACATCATTTATGAGCTTAAGTTTCAAGTAAACAAAAAGCAAGTGGAACGATACAAAATTAAATTGTTTCGACTAGATGCTATGGACCATAAAAAAGCATTTCTGTTTATCTTAGCTTGTGAATAATAAGTCGATAGATTTGCTCTATCACCTACTACCTGTTTGGGTTGCTACAACTCGATGTATTTCGTGTATTCGAAGCATTAAACATGTAAAGCGAACCGGAAAAAAAGCGGATTAACATTTTTTTTTATAATCTCGGAAAATACTTTAAATAACAATCTGTATTCTGTATTTCGTTCCCGGTTGTATAAGTGCGCGAATAATTTTAAATTAATTAATTATAAACCTTTCGTGGTAGTGCGCGTAGTTGCGCACTTGATACAACTCGATACGATGAAAGTATCGGGATGGCTCTCAAACAATGTAGGATGGGGCATCCGTATGAATATACTAAGGAACAGTATATTTGTATTCACAGGAAATTTTTTCACTTTTTTAAGATTTAAAAAATAGCAGTATTAAAAAAAAGTAGTTAAAAAAGGAAAAATCTCTAAAAAAGCAGATAAGTATTATCCAATAAAAAAATTAAGGAATTAATATTTATTTATATATGCTTTTAATAATAAATTTGTATATAGAAATATTGGCCTCTTTTACAATCAGCTTTACTTTAAGGTCGACTTTAAACGGCCGTATGTAAAATATATATATATTTTTATATATACTATATATATTTTTTTATATATTAGTAGTAAATTTTTATGAGGTTAAAGTTGAAAATTCTTAATGTTTTGACTTTTGGATGCGCACTCTGCCTGTATCTATCACATTGACATCTGATATCTTTGGGTCAGCTAGTTGGGTATGTAACCTAAATTAGTGGTTTGATCGATTTTTCTCAATAATCGTAATCGATAGCCTCGATAGGTCATGTCTATAAGTCTGTGGACTATGGAGAACCACAAGCAATAAACAGTAAATTTTACTGTGAGTCATAATATCATATCATATTATTTCTATTATTAAAATTTTAAAATAAAATGGGTCCCATCCCCACTTCACAA
The DNA here is from genome assembly GCA_949748235.1 of Platypus cylindrus. Classification (NCBI taxonomy): domain Eukaryota; kingdom Metazoa; phylum Arthropoda; class Insecta; order Coleoptera; family Curculionidae; genus Platypus; species Platypus cylindrus. The sequence continues at coordinate 6,783,598 of OX456489.1, read as the reverse complement.
TGTTGACTAACTCCACTTATTACCATAGGGCATAAAGTAGATAACTGACAAAATATTTTGTGTGTTTATCAACAAACAAACAATTTCGTTGTTTCAGTTTGTCTACATATCCTTTTACATTTTCTGTATATATTTACCGACTACTCTAAATACTATAGCTATCCATAGTATTTGTGTTGCTATTTACTATTTAACCAACCCGTATCTCAGAATTCTGATATTCATTATTCCAGAATATTATTCTAACTGTAACTTTGCTCCACCCAGACCCGTCATTAATTTACGTATTTACAATTTAAGGAAAAAATTGTTCTACTGCAAATTATTTTATAAAAACAAGACATACGAAATCTATTTTATTTCGATTAAAAGAAATGATTTAACTTTTTCGTTTCATGTTGATAAATAAAACGAATTTACATTTTGTACAAAAAATGGAAAATATGTAACTTAAAATAGTGATTAGCATATCATCATAAATTATTCCACAATGTTGTATTTATTCGTTTATGTAGGATTTTGTTTAAAATTAATAGAATATCCTCCTGAATTTGGGTCTTTAGCTAGTTGAAAATTATCTGTTGATAAACCAAAAGGTTTTAGTAATACATTTCCGAAAGATTTACATTTATCTAAAAAAAACTAGTTAATAAACGTAATATGTTTTACATAAACTTGTTACCTAAAAGTTCAGCAGTTAATTTTTGGTTCCTGTCATTGATTATAGGAGGCAATCGAATTTGGGCAGCTGCAGCATCTCTATTTTCGGGATCTAATTCCAAAACTTTTTTATAATCTTCTAGGCTTTCATCAAATTTTTCGGTTTCTTCATATAACTTTGCACGTCTAATGTAGGCTTTGACATAATTGTTATTTAATTCAATTGCTTTATTGCAGTCTTCTATGGCAGTACTTTTTCTGTCTAGTTTCACTGAAAATAATATAAACGTTAAATAAATTATAGTTTTTATGTTTACTGTATGTTATCAATATACAGCATAAGTATACTTTTTGCTACTCCTCTATTAGCATACAGTACTGCCCGATCATTATCAAACTTCATAGGACATATTCTGAGCGCTTCTGTATATAACAAAATTGATTTTAAATATTTTTCTTCTTTAAATTCTTCATTTCCTTTATTCTTCAAATCTAAGGCCTTTTCGTGTCTTTCTAACTTTTCCGTTTCAGAAAGGTTTACTTCCAAATCTTTTAGTTTATCTTCATCTATAAAATCATCTGCTACATCATCTGGACGATTTTCAGAATCTGAGTCATTAAAATCTGATGAAATTTCTTGGTTTTCTAAGCAGTTATTTTTTTCACTTTCAATTTCTTCTATCTCTGTATTCAGTCTTGCGGAAAATTCACTAGTTAGATCATCAATAATCTGTTGATTATCTACCTTATTTGGATCAGACATACTAATGTTGTTCAATAATTTAAGAATGCAAAGTTGAAAACAAAATTTTAAAAATAAAATATCGATAATATATGTTGGTTAGACTATGATTAGCAGAAATTACTCTTCTTTATCATTCACTAAAGATGTGGCCAAAGGACAGAGGATCTGACATGATAAAAGAAGACAGATGATGGGCGCAGGTTCAGCAAAATCTTAAGAAGAAAAATAACGAAATTCCATTCGAAATTTTTGAAATATTTTGAATTGTGTTTGCTTATTTTAGTTGTTTCATTGGATTCTCGTTTTGCCAATATTTTAAACTTACATATTAAAAATTTGTAATTGTCCTAATTGCTAACAGAGTAAAAGTTAATACAATAATATGGGTGACAGAAATACAGAAAGTAGTAGTATTACAGATTGTATTAGAAATACAATAGACAAATCTGGGTTAGATATTCCTGCAATCACAACATCAGCGTTAGAAGATTTAGATTTGGAATGCATTTTGCTAAATTTCGAATCTAAATTTCAAGATCTCAAGAATCTATATTTAGATACTGAAAACCAAATACTTGAAGCGAGAAGTAAGACTGAAATTTTATTATCGAATGTTTTTTCTATCGTAAAAGTTTAAAACAAAATTGTGTGAAATTGTGTTTACTTTCTCAGTTAATGCAGTAAACTAAGTAAATGATAAAAACGTTAGTACCAATAATATTCAATTGATATATTTTATTCAGATCAAGAAAAGTCAATTAATAAACAACTGAACACCCAAACTAAGTTGCTAGATAAATTTATGACGAAGAATGATGATAACGAGATGTACTTTCAAAAAATTAAAAAAGAAACTGAAAGTATTGTACTAAAAAAAATTAAGGAGCAACAGAAATTGATTGAAGAATGTAGTAAATATGCAATACCATCAGATCAAATTGACGTTCAATTTCAATTACAAAATAAAACGGATGAAGAAAAGTAAACTTTACTACTAGATGCATTTTGTATTTGTCATATGCCCTATACCTATTTGGAACATTTTCAGGGACATCATTTTAACTTATAAATTATTATTTGATTCAACATTTATCTATTCTGGCGAAAAGCCAACTGATGGTATCCTTTTATATATAAGTATATTGCATTCAAATAGATTTATTTCAATATAGTTTCAATATTAATCATGATCTTTAATTTATTATAAGCAGTTTTCTTTCGACACTGATCAGCTGAATATAATGCGTGATGTTTCATAGATCATGTTCTTTGGAAATTTTACATTTAATGGATAAGGGATTACTAATATCGAATCGTTGAATTTAACACAAAATAAACATTTTAATTTTATTATTAGTTGGTTCGGGACACAACTGTCTGTTCTATCGTAAAGGTAAGCAATATAGTAATGTAAAGGCAGACCTGATCCATTAAATATACATATATATGTGATTAGAATCTCATACATCATGATTCATAGCGTTCGCGAAAGAAAACGATTATACTGGTTTTTAAAACCAGCGTTATAAATACACATTTTTTCTTAATACATAAATAGTGATTTTTAAATCTCCGCTTAGACATTTCAGTTTGAATCAGCAAAGCATCTCGAAATCGGAAATAACGGAGAAACTATGGAAATTGCGTTTAGAATGATTACTGGTAATCCTATTCATCGATTCTTAATTAATATTTTACTTAGAATTATAAATTACTTTATTTTTTTACTTACAGACAGTTTTTCTATGTGTTACATTAATACTCAATATTCCAATTAAAGAAAATAATATAAATGTATTATGGTTGCAATTGTTATTAGAATAAATACAGTAAAATATAAAAAAAACAGAATTGTTACTAAAAGTACTCCTTGAAATGATATTACATAAATCATCATGAATAATCCTAAAATATAGTTATTTGATCAAGATCGCAAATCTATCAAATGTAGTAACACACCTATTGATTCAATATAATAGCCTAAATTCATTAGTTCGACTATAGGCCACAGGGCTATAGCACTAACAAATGGTAATAGAAAAGAGCTGAATATTATTACTATTGCTAATGTTCGAAATGGATTTTGTCCAGCACATACTAAGACACCTTGTTTCATGTGCTTTAGATATTCTAAAATTTGATAATTAATTATTGTTGGTTACGAAATTAAAATACACTTATCTTAAAAGTTAGATCACTCATGTTAAATCAAAATTTATCTTAGGTGGATAATGTTGTAATATGGAAATATTTTACCACTCGAATTATTCATTTCTTGGCCCATAAATGTCTATGTAAATGTATATAAGTTCTTTTGTTGTTTTGTTGACGAGTATTTTTAAAAGAACTATTATTGTATGCAGTTGTGACTATATTTACATTGAAAATTGACCTTTCTTATCTTCATAATTAATTAATTTAAACATATTATAATTAATCCAATTAGCAAACCTGGCGTGTTTTAATTGTATAGGGTATTTTGTACTGTATCACATCATTTTGTATTTTAACATCAGTAAGAAAGCAATTTTATATGAAATTCCAAAGGGAAAATTGAGGAATTGTACCGACCTACTGATGGTGTCTTTTTATATTTAGTACTCGAAAAACAATGAATTAATATGCATGCTTCTGCAAGAAATGTTGCAGCAAATAAAAGAATTTCCTGTATGAAAAAAAACCATGGTGCCAGGGCGTACCAACTATTTCCGAATTCTACCCTTGACACAAACTTTTGCTTACCATGACCCCACAGTTATTGATTTTTGTTTGAAATAAAAAGACATTTAATCATTTATAATGTATTTAAAAAGATTGTGTAGTGGTCTTGCAAAATAAAAGACTAAAAAATGTGTTAAATTGCAAATGAATAAATTATGAACACCCAGAGATGCGTGATTATAAAATACTGCGAATTTGCTAATAATATTGCTGCTGGTAAATAAAATATAGTTCCTGTAATATGTGACTCATATGTATAACTGGAATGTGTAAAGTTATTTGATTATTAGAACACTATGGGTGGATCCAATTGCAAACCATGCCGTTGTAGTAGAAAAAAGAAACAATATAGTGGTGGTTCAATTTTGGATCGTGTTATCAGTCAAAGTTCTAATCAAGATCAATGTTTATTGTATCGATTAGCAAATTATAAAAAAGGTAAAAAAGAATAAAGTAATTGCAAGTTTTAATTAGCCAAATGGATGTACTATGTCTCTGTCTATAGGAGGTGAGCTAATTGATGCCTACTATTCTGGTGGTCAAGTAAAATGTGAAAAACTTATAAAAGAACAATTTGGACAACTTATGTATCATGATGGTAAGGGACAGATAATTAACAGATCAGAATATTTAAGATGGAAATTCAGAGATTATGAACAGGTAAATCAAATATTTGCTTATATACTTATAAGTATGACTTAACTTTTAACTTACGTTATATTATAACTTTATACGCTATTGAAGTATGTCATATATATTACAATAGGTAATACTTCCAATTGAAGCATCTTTAAGCCGTTACGATCCATTAGGAAAATGGTCAGATCACGAAGCATGTTGGCAAATGCAATATCGTGGATCATTAGGTGAAACATTACTTCATGTACTTATTATCTGCGATACCAAAATCCACACGAAACTTTCAAGACTTCTTATTAAATGTTTCCCGAAATTAGCATTGGATGTTGTTGAAGGTGAAGAATATTTAGGTAAAATAAACATCAGTACTTAAAATTTGTAAGATGATCAATATATTGTGTCTCTCCATCCATATATGTACATAAAGGAGCTAGTGCTTTGCATCTTGCTATTGCATATAACAACAACGAATTAGTACAAGATTTAGTTGAGGCAGGAGCAAATGTAAATCAAAGAGCTATAGGTAGTTTCTTCTTACCAAGAGATCAACAGAGAACTCGACCAGTTAAATATACAGATTACGAAGGTTTGGCTTATTTAGGTGAATATCCATTGGCATGGGCTGCTTGTTGTGCAAATGAAAGTGTATATAATTTACTTTTGGATAATGGGGCACATCCAGATTTACAAGATAATTTCGGTAATATGATTTTGCATATGGTGGTTGTATGTGATAAATTGGTAAGGGAACTACAACTCTAAATAGAAAATCTTAATTTCTCTTAAATCTCTTAAATTAACTGAATAGGATTTTTGGATTATAGAGTTTTTAATTAATTATAAATTATTTATAATTAAAGGATATGTTCGGATATGCATTAAGACATCCTAAACTACCGGCTAGTAATGGAATAATAAATAAAGCAGGTTTAACTCCTCTAACATTGGCTTGCAAATTAGGTATGTAACTGGGATTCTTTTTCCTTGAACTTAGTTTTCAAATTATTTGGTCTTGATATATATCTACATAAGTATACTTATATGTTACTGTAGGAAGAGCTGAAGTTTTTAGGGAAATGTTAGAATTATCTTGTAAAGAATTTTGGAGGTACAGCAACATAACTTGTTCTGCCTATACATTAAACGCTTTAGATACACTGTTACCAAACGGTAAAACTAATTGGAATTCAGCTCTATTTATAATTTTAAACGGTACAAAAGAAGAGCATTTAGATATGTTAGGTAAATCGGATACATTCTGTATAATTTAGTGCATTTGTTTTTAAAATAAACAAAAATTATTTAAAATTTAGATGGTGGAATAATTCAACGATTATTAGAAGAAAAATGGAAAGCATTTGCCAGAAATCAATTTCTAAAACGGTTAATTATTCTTATTATTCATTTAGCAGTTTTATCACTGGCTGTTTATCTAAGGCCAGATGATCCTGACGAAAATTTACTAGGCTGGTCAGATGAACCTACAGTCATAGCCAGGTGACTTTCGATATATAATAAACAACCATATTACCAGACTTCAAAAAAACAACTGATTTTTTTAGATACGCAGCTGAAATTGGAACATTATTAAGTGTATTAAGCTACTTTTTATTTCAACAGGGCGACGAAATTCGTAATCAAGGATTCTGGACGTTTCTGAAGCAACAGGTAAATAAAAAAGTGCATTCTAATAATAAATCCTGCAGATAAATATTTTCTAGACAAATTCACCGCCAAAACTAATATTTCTAATATCAAATCTAATGGTATTAGCATGTATACCTTGCAGATTATCTGGTGATCGAAACATGGAAGAAACAATTTTAATATTTGCTGTACCAGGAACATGGTTTTTGTTAATGTTCTTTGCAGGGTGAATATCATGTTGAATATAATTTTATAATCGGTGATAATTTTTTTTTTAGAGCTGTACGTTTAACTGGGCCGTTTGTAACAATGATCTACAGTATGATCACTGGTGATATGTTAACATTTGGAATAATTTATACAATTGTACTATTTGGTTTCTCTCAATCATTTTTCTTCCTATATAAAGGAAATCCAAGTGTAAATGGTACTTTATATCATAGTTATAGTTCAACGTGGATGGCATTGTTTCAAATAACTTTGGGAAATTATGATGTAAGTATGCCAAAATATGTCATATATTAATTAGAGAATTTTTATATAATTAAAATTCATTTCAGTATTCGGAATTATCTCAAACAACATATCCAGGTGTAGCCAAAAGTGTATTTGGATTATTCATGGTATTCGTTCCAATATTATTATTAAATATGTTAATCGCTATGATGGGGAATACATATGCTCATGTAACAGAACAAAGTGAAAAAGAATGGATGAAGCAATGGGCAAAAATCGTTATATCCTTGGAGAGGGCTATATCTCAAAAAGAGGCGCATACATATCTGCAAGTGGGTATTATAAAGAACAAAAATACTCACAGTTCCACTGATATTGAAACTATATTAATTAATATTAGGAATACAGTATATCTTTAGGACCAGCAGAAGATCCAGGTACAGAACAAAGAGGTGTAATGGTTATAAAATCGAAAAACAAAACAAGAGCGAAACAAAGAAAAGGTGCAGTAGCTAATTGGAAGGTAAAAAATGAGTAGAACATGTTTTAGAAACAGTTTAAGTAATATCTAATTTAAGCGAGTTGGAAAAGTAACAATCAATGCTTTAAAGAAGAAAGGATTAACAGGAGAAGAATTAAGATGTTTAATGTGGGGAAGAGAATCAATTACTACACCAATTAAGACAAAAAAGTAAATGCAGTATCTGTATAGCTAATAGATTTAGCGATATACTAAAATAAAATGAAGATTGACTAATTACTTCATAAAATATTATTTTAGTAATAAAAAGGTTGTCCAACCCGCAAATAATTCCAATAATGGTGCTTTTGGCGGAGCTCTAACATCAGCACTAGATGTAATGTCTTTTACTGGTGATTTGGGAAATAGTACAAAACCAGCACAACAATTGAGTGTGAATGTAACCAATTTGAATAATATAAAACAAGGTGCCACAAACAATCAGGTATTGAATAATGCAGTATATTCGTAACTTTACCCGTGTTTATAATTATTATGCATTTCAGTTGTCACCGAATGTACTTTTAAATAATCAGCTGAATCAATCTTTAAATAGTTCATGTAATCTAAATCAAATTGGTACAACACAAATTCAACGAAATGTCAATATTACAAATTCTAATTATAGTCTAACGGCAGCGACAGTTCCAATTCAAAACAACGTAAACTACAAAGATACTTATTCATGCAGATTGTAAAACTTATATCTATTGAATATTTTCCAGCTTAATATGAATCCCCCTATGGTTGAAGATCCTTTAAGAAATCTAGTCATTCATTCATCAGATCCAATGCTAGACAGTAACTCAGCAACATTAAAAATGCTCGGCCTTCAAACAGCTAATTTGTCTCAAACTGAAAGTAAACCTGCATCTTCTGTTAAAAATTTGGCAGGAATTTTTGCTGGTACAGAAACTTTCATTAAAAAAGTTGAACAAAAAGTAAAGAAAAAATACAATGTTTTGGAAACTAGTGATTGCGAAGGATTTGGTGGTAAGTGCTTTTTTCACATATCTAATAAATCCAGGTTCTTGGTGTACGATGTTATTCTGCAGAAGTAATATTGGGCAAAATATCGAGAATAAAAAGAGCTAAATCAGCACATTTAAAGGTTACTTCTTCAAAAAAATCTTGTATTAGAAAACCAGTATTTGAATTTGCCACGTCTAGTTCAACCGAAGTGTCACCAGTTGAGGGACCATCAAAACTGAAACACGATTTAAGTAATTCTTTTTTTCGTAGTGTTGAAAAAGTTACAAAGGTATTTTTGTTTTTTGCTTGTAGATTCTGCTGAAGAACGAATCAAGACAATAAAAAATGAAATAAAAACGGTTAATATTAGTCCTATTAATTTAGACTTGACTGAAAAGGACAATGAACAAATATTGTAATTTTATGTTCAATTAATACATCTTATTACATTCAATTTTGCTCATTTGATTTCTAGATCAGTTACATATTCCGAAACAATGAAAATTGAAGGATCTGGAGAGGGGCATGTTGTACAATCCGGAAATATGACACGAATGAAAAAGCGAAAAAAAAGATCAAAAACAGCTAAAAATAACAAGTTAGAAAAAATACATTTACACAAATAACGTAATATATACATATAACGTTAATGCGTATTAATATAAAATTTTAGAGTTGCACCTACAAATACAGATGGAAGACCTTCTACGTCAGTACCAGATACTATTAAACAACAGTCGAAAGATGAGTCATCATGTAGTTCTCCAGATCCCTTAGAACCTTGGAGTACAAAAGATATTACCAATATGAATTCAATTTTAGCATGGGAGAAAGATGAAGAAACCATGTAATCAATTTGATGATTGTAAATTTAAATCATGTGTAAATCATCCAAATTGGCTATGACGAGAATACACTGACATTGCTGACTATTGTAGTGTAGCAGTCTCTCTATTATTATAATTTATAATGAACGAAATTTATTTAACGCAATAAACTTATTTAGTTATTTGTGTTATTTACGTTATAAGTTATAATAACTAGTACTTATTATAAATAATTGCTTTTATTTCTGAACATGTCTGGATTCTGGAATGTTGCCATCTTGGCAACAATGTCTATCCCACCATCGATGTTCTGTCATCGCTAGATTTGTAAACAGATTCAAAGTTCATTTTGTTGGTTATATTTCATTTTTTTATAAATAATATAATATAATTATTATAAAATATTCAATAAAATAAAGATAATTAAAGTAATATTGTGTATATTAGTTGATTCAATTAAAAAGACGGACTAATTTAGACTATATGGTACGTATGTCTTTATTATTTATAATTGATCTTTACATTACATCCTTTTGCGTTGTTTTTTATTGCTGAAAAATAGCATTCTTATCACAGTTAATTAATCCTGAATCATTTCATTAGATCATGTACATATGTCTAATAATATCACTAAAGATTTTGAATATTTAATTGCATTACTTTCTCTTTAATTGCAATTTATTTACGTATGTAGGCTACCGCCTCAATTCAATTTCCTGTTAACTATATTAACATATTGTTATTTTTAGGTGATAATGCTAATTCGACTATTAATTAAAATAACATAGAAAATGCTAACAGGTTTAGTTACATGGATTTTAAATAATTACTTAGGGAAATATGTTTATTTAAATACAGATCAACTGAGCATAGCACTTTTATCTGGTAAAATACCCACTCTAATCAATAAAGTACACATTAAATTCATTATGTGACTGATTATCCTAGGTAAAGTTGAATTAGACAATGTCCCATTGAAAGCTAATGCATTACGACATTTGGGATTGCCGATAGTGATTCGATCTGGTTTTATAGGCAAATTAAAACTACAAATACCACTCAGACAAATTAGGTCAGCTCCGTGGGTTATTGCTTTGGAACAATTATATGTAGTCGCCAGTCCTTTGCCAGTAAATGAGGTGTGTAATTCACAATTAGAATGAATAAAATGTACTTCATTTAGATGGTTTTTAGTGGGACCATGATAGTGAACAAGCATTGAATCATGATATAAAAATAAAAGCTTTAGATACTTTGGAAGCAAAATGGAGATTAAATCGAAACCTGCATGGTTCCAATTTTTATGCATCCAGTTATTCATCATGGTATAATTATGGAGCAAGTTTTGTTTCACAAATTATCGAAAATCTGCAAGTAAGGGTTTCTTTTTTTTTATTGTTGCATATATAGCTTATACATAAATAATTATATGTAATTGTAATATAATATAAGTATAATTAATTCATGGAATATTCAGCTTCAAGTTCAAGATGTTCATATCCGATATGAAGATACTTTAAGCGAACTTGGCCAATCAGTAGCTTGCGGAATTACTATAAATTCATTAACGGTGCAAAGTTGTGATAACAATTGGATTCCCGGTTTTGTACAAGCAGGTGAAGGAGATTATTCATATAAACTTTTAGAATTGCACAGTTTTTCATTGTATTGGATAACATTAAATGATGGAGAAAGTTATGCCAACTTGAATATCAATCAATTATCGGTAATTATTTTATACTTCCATACCACATAAGGTGTATTGGTATAAGGAAAATATAAAAACAAAGACAAACGGTGTAATTGGAATCAACATTTTCCAACTCATATGTATTGTTATGTATTGCTTCCTACTATCTTTATTCTATTATCATATTCATTGACAAATTTTCTTCAGTTTTTGTTATATGATTTTTAGGAATCTGTCAACGCCTTTAAAACGAAACAAACGAAAAAGCAATACATCATCCCATCAGTTAGTGCTCATGCCCATTTAAAAGAAAATCGAAGCGCACAACCTTTAAGATCTGAAACTACACCAAGAATTATATGTGATTTGATTTTAGATGAAATTCCCATTAGTTTTATTGATGTGAGATATTTTCAATTCATTAAACAAGAATAAGCTGTTTAATAAATCTCTAAAATTGTTATGTTTATTATGATAATTTTGTAGTGGCAATACAACCAAATTGTAAATTGTATAAGAAATTTAGACAATGTTGGACGTTTAAGAGCATACCGAAAATACAAACCCAATTGCACATTAAAAGAAGACCCGAAAGCATGGTGGCTATATGCTATAAGTTGTTTTTATCCTGGAGAACAACCAGCAATATGCAAACCAAAAGCTACGTGGGAAAGTTGTTTAGAGAAAGCTAGACAAAATATTAAGTAATTACATTACACTGATATAACTCTGAAACTAAAATTTAATTTAAATATAATACAGATATGTACGGGTGTATAGAAAACTTCTAGAAGTTCCAACAGCTACACTTTCAATCGACGACAAAAAAATCAAAGATGACATAGAATTGGAAAGAGATTTTGAGGATCTGAAAATTCTTAGAGAGGTAATAATAAATTTATGTTTCTATCCAAATATAAATTATTTTAAACCTGTTTAAGGGTGAAAATATGTATACTACTATTTCAGTTTGCCTGGTTATATTAATCTCTGTGTATTTCATTATTGTAGGTTGCAATGGCAAATGTAAATTTACCATTACAAAATGTTCAAAACAAATCAACAGGTAGAAGCATGTTGGAAAGTTGGTTTCCGCAATGGGTTGGTTGGTATTCTTCTTCAACGGAAGTTAATGGGAATTCATCATCTGAAGCAACGCAATTGGAAGGAGAAATTCTGCAAGTATTAAAAGAAATATTTGTTAAAGAATATCGAAATCAAAATTCGGTTTTTTAGGTTTTATCTGATACGGCAGAAAACAACACAACACTAAAACGTGATTCCGTTTTTGGTCAATTTACATTTTGCCTTAAAAATGGAACAATACATTTATTTTCTTTTGATCAAGACCTCAATGATGTGTAAGTTAGTATGAGCCAAGTATACAGAAATTTATTTATAATTATTACATTTTTTCTGTGCATATTTCAGTACCTCTATGTTAGAATTAGAATTTAAAAATTTGTCATTAATGATTCTAAGTAAACTACGTACATCATCACATCGAATAGAACTTTCGTTGGATGCTCTAAATTTGAAAGATAAAATAACCAGGAATACAATGTTTCCCATTTTAGGTATCATCGGAATTCGTTTTAAGTTTTATTTAGTATTTAATATATTTAAAGTTATATTGTAGTTGGTCCACCAGGTAGTGATCGCATTTCGTCGATGAGAACAAAAGTTCCAAGTGGACTTAGTTCAAAAATATTTAGTGCCGGAAAATTGGAAGATTTAGATCAGCCATTGTTTTATCTAGCATATGAAAAAAATCCAACAAAATCGAATTGTGATAATAAGTAACTTTGAAAAAGAATGCATGCATATTAGACATAGCAATCCATATTTGAAATTTTCCAGGTTAAGTATAAAAACTAAAAGTTTAGATGTTGTTTACCAGCCCAATGCAGTCAAATGGTTAATCGATTTCATTTGTTTACCACATCAACGAACTACAATGCAATCACATATAGCAGCCATGAAATATAGAACTAAAAAAGAGTTACTTAAAAATTGGGAACAAATACTTGAAGGACGAGTGGTGAGAAATTTTTGCAAAAATTGTAACCTATTTTTAAATAAATAAACAATTAAATAGTTGCATCGTAATACATGGGAATTAGAATTAAATATTTCTGCACCGCAAATCATTTTTGCAGAAGATTTTACAGACCAAAATTCAGCAATGGCTATTATAGATTTTGGAAAATTACAATTGCGGAATAATTATTCAACTAATCAACAATTAAAGTCTGAATTTGTGCTTAAAGAAAGTGATGATGATGGTTAGTTAGGCGAACTGCAAAATGACAGGCATCACAGACTTATTTAAATCTCGCTTTCAGATACTTTTTTAACCCCTTGTTCTACACCACCAGCGACCGAAAACAGTGCCAGTTCCGAATCAGATCCTATAATAAAAAATGATTTAGCGGAATCTAAAATTGATGAAACCAGCATCCATAATAAACTATACGATTGTTATTCATTAGAATTAAATGATTTACAAATACTGATTGGAAAAGCTAAAGAGAATTGGAGATATGCATTAAATAAAGGTTAATTCCCTTTTTTTATAGCCATGACGAACAATACGTAATGGACATTTTTATAGGTTCTTCGGTTCTTCATGTTCTTGATAGGTTCAATATTTCATTACAAATTGAGAGGCGGATAATTTATACTAGTGATCCATTATATCCTAGTTTAACTTTTAATGCGAATTTACCAAAATTAGTAGGTAAGAAAGAAATAATGACAGTTGTTTAACTTGTTTGTATTTTTTTTACTTTTACTTTTATTTCGTATTTTCTCATTTTAGTGCATTTAAATGAAAGTAAGATAACTTCAGCACGTAATTTGATTCATTTAATTTTTTCGACTGGTTTAGCAAGTCCGTTTAGTAATAATAATTCAGACTCAGTAGATGGTATTAACTTGGAAAAAGATCAGTTTAGTGATGAAAGTATCAGTGTCGATTCCAGTATAGAAATGTCAAAGTAATTTCTAACTCAGTGATGTTATAAATATAATTTAAATATATTAATTAATAAGAAATGGTGGATGCACCGCCACCATTTTTAGTAGAATCCAATTGATATCTGTTATACTTTGTTATATTTTCATATAACATTGTACAATAAAAGATTTTTGTCTGCAGATTAGTTATGATGCAATTTACTATTGATCATATGTCTTTGGAACTTCAAAGTCGTGGTCGTTCTGTAGCCGAGTTACAAGTGACAGGTGTTAAAGTAGCGTTTACGAAAAGAGCTCTGGATACCAGTGTTACTTTAACGGTTCACAGTTTACTATTAGTTGATGCTTTACAAACTTTTGGGCCAGATTTTGAATTATTAGTTGCCAGTCATAAACATGTTGGTAAATATAACGAAATTTTTCTGGTATTTCTTAGACCAATATATCTAATTGTTTTACTTGAAGGTATGGATTCCATGTCTGGGAGTTTACGAGACAGTGAACCTACATCACCAACATCACCAAATAGTCCAGATCCAAATGCTACTCGACAAAGTGCAACATCTCCAATTTCTCTAACGCAAGCTCTCAGAACAATAAATACCAGCGAACTACCAAAATGGCCTGGTGCCTTACAAAATGGATTGTTTCTAGATAATGAGGCATTAATTACTATAGAGATTTGCATGGTTTCAGGATTAGAATCAATACAAATTGCTAATATACAGGTTTTTAGAGTTTGAAATGAATTTAAATTTATACCTGATTGATTTATATTTTAGTTTAATAGTTTAGATATTATTGCCAATCAAGAAACTATTGTTGAATTAATGGGTTTTGTTAAGAGAGTGTTCCCAAAGTCACAAAAATCTTCTGGACTAAACTTCTCATCAGTCATTTCAAATAGTGTAATGCAATCAGCCGAATCACTGCTGGAAGAAGATATTAGTTCAAATATAGGTAATTGGTGAACGTTTGTGAATGTGATTGAAATTATGACACAATCTTTTAAAGGTCGCACAGAGTTAACATTCGATTTTCATCGTCTTAATGTGCTTTTATTAAGAGGTGTTGTAAAAGATGGTACTCTTGTTGGGAAAAAAATTTGTACAGCCACAATGAGTGAAGCAAAAATTCATGTTACATTAGCTGAAAATCTTGAAGTTGAAGGATCGTTAGGTGGACTTCAAGTAATCCAATAAACAATAACGACTACAACTAAAATCTCGATTTTTAACAATTTTGGGTTTTAGGTTTTAGATTTAACACCAGAAGGTCAAATGCATCAACGGATTATAAGCGTTGGCAGAGATTTACTTTTAGAAACGCCTCATCCAATTTATTTACTATCAATGCCACAAGAAGATGATCGGAAAGCATTCAGTTTCTCGGTAATTAGAAATTTGGAAAAAAATGGAACAAGTGGTAGGATTACTGGCGAAGTAGTTGTTAGAATGGCTTCTTTATGGTACACTCATTCGCCAAAATTCCTTATAGAATTACAAAGTTGCGCTACGGAATTTAAACAATATTTGTCAAATTTAGCCAGGTACATTTTAATAGATCCGATTTTATATAAACAAATACAGTACCAAGATTTTACTCTATGGTTTTTTTAGATCCATTCGTTTAGCTGCAACTGATGTAGCTTTAGGCTTAGTTCATGCACGTGCAGAAGCTCTAGCTCAATCTCTCAGCATGAATAAACGTTTACCAAGTTCAATCTATGGTAGTGCGTTATCATTTTCGGATATTGGTTCACCTGGACGACGTCGGCGACGCAGTAGTTCAAATGATGCCAGTGGTTATGCTTCTGCTAAAGAAACTATGCCACAAACACCTTACAGCCCCGCAGAAGAAGAACATTTTGCTATAAGTTAGTTATTTTTTTTATTTCTATGAATTCAAAATAATGTGATAATATTGGTTTCTTTTTCAGATGTCAAATTAGATATAGAACTTGATAGTCCTGTACTGGTTCTGCCACGATCCAATACAAGTGCCGAGGTGTTTGTTGCACATTTAGGGAAAATAAATATAAATAATCGTTTTAGTGACTGTGAGAATTTAACTAATGGTTTTAATAATTGTCTGGAAAATAAAAAAGAACGCTATGATATTGAGGTTCATTTGAATCAATAGTGTTAGTACTAATTTTAAATTAATTCCGTTTTTTTTGTAGATAAAAGATATGAATATTTTTTCATTGGATACGAGCTCTAGACGATTACAAGTATCAACAGTTCGAAAGCCGGAAATATTATACAGTTGTAAAACATTAGCAAAACCAATTTTACATGATACTGTTTTACAACTAAATATTAAGAGAGAATTTAAAAATGATAGTAAATCAAAAGTATATTTGGACAATATTGTTTTAGATGATGAGAATAATGATGATGACATCTTTTCTGAAACGGTTCGGACTCAATCAATTGTTTTAATTTTGAAACATATATTTTTAATAATTTCAGTATGCTGAAATGATTGAAATATCCGGAAGTATGATAACAGAATTAAAAGTTTCATTAACACGAATTCAGTATGAACAAGTACTTGATACATTAGAATGGCACACTTCGATGCCTATTTTAAATGAAGCGCAAGGTATCTCTCGAGCTAATTTAAGGCCACAATCAGCACTGAGTGATATTTGTGAGGAAGATACAGGTAATTCCTTTGAAGCGTCTACGTTTTATTAAATCTTTTGTTCCAAATTATCTAATATTTCAGGTGTTACAACTTTAAATATGGATCCTCATGTTAGAGCCAAATTATTCTTTCCTAGTTCAACCGTTTTACAGAAATCTAATAAAAGTACATCGTCGAATTCGAATATATCGTTGAAATTGAATTTCGAGATGCCATTATTTATTGTTGAACTTCGAGGTAATGGACCAAATGGCGAACAAGGTTTAGTTGATTTAAGTTTTAGAGAGTTCGAATTTAATTATGAGAAATGTGAAAAATACGAGACCATTATAGAAATATCATTAAAATCAATCACTATGGAAGATCTTCTGCAACCAGAAGGATCAAGGTAAATACAAGGAAAATTGTGACTTAATATACATAATTTATATCCTATTAGGCAACGATCAATGGTAACATCTTCGTTCAGTTCTGATCAATCTGTAAATTCAATTTGTGTATCCAGATCTTGCCCAGATGTCACACTTCATCATAATATGTCAAATTTAACACATGGTTCATTACCGGATCATTTAGAAACAGCTGATGTTTTTGGAATGGGAGGATTTGCTTCTTTCAAGAAAATGGGGTAGAATAACTAGCAAAGTAATTTTTTTGTTATATATAACATTACTATTATGATCTGCAGATATGGCTACAAGAAACATAACTACTTTTATCCATATACACCACCACCAACGCCAAATCAAAGACGAAAAGCTGAAGAAAATAATTTAGTACTTATATCCAGTTTGATTGTTGACCCTTCAGCGCCAAATTTTGATACGCAGTATAAATCCGTTAAACAATCCACGTCAATAGATTTCAGTTGTCTTGACTTAGTTATTAGTGTACCATCTTGGTTGGTTGTTTTAGATTTTTTCAGCGGTTCTGTGGGGTATGACAAATATTCGTCAACAATGAGTTTAAGTAGCATTACAGATGATGATGCATTTGCGAGTAATGCATCACAAAAAGCTAAAGTAAGATGAAAAGGAAAATACTATTTATAAATCTGTTAACAGTAAAGTGACATTCTACGTCACTATTATTAAAAAATTAGCGCTTTTTTGAATCATATGTTATACTAAATTTTTTCCACCATTTATCTAAAAATACTCCAATAAGTAAATGTCTTTATTTTAAGGTGGAAACAAACATTAAAGTTTGTTCATTAACAATAGCTCTAGTAAAACCCGAACAGGATATAGCTCGAGCAAATATATCGAAAGTAGAAGTTATGATAACAACTTGTGGTTTACATAAAGAAGTGAAAGGAAAGTTGGGTTCCATATCATTATTTGACATGACATTACATGGGCAAATTTATAAAGAGAGGTTTTTAACATCTGGCAAAGAAGTATTGCAATTTGAATATTCAAGGTATATTGTCTTTTATTTAATTAAATTTTCTAATATTTTCTAATTAAATGAATTCATAGAAATTTAGCAAATGAAACCGAAGATTTCGATGCTGAATTAAAATTAGAAATGGCATCAGTTATGTATGTTCATACGAAACGTTTTATGGCTGAAATTGAAGCATTTTTTATTAAATTTACTAATAAACAAACTGCCGTTATGAAAGGAATACAAGCAGCAACTAGTAGAAAATTGGTGAGAATCGAATATTATTCACAATGTTAATCATAGTAATTTTGGTTAATAGGTCTTTCTATTTTTTTTAGATATCTGACCATCCATTAAGGTTATCTTTAAATTTAAAAGCGGGCTCACCAATAATTCTTCTACCAGTTAGTTCGAAATCAGTAAATCTGTTAGTAATCGATTTAGGCCAATTGGTTGTTACAAATACATTTAAATTCTCTGGTGATCCAGATACAGTCAGTGTGGTTTCAGACACAGGATGTGATAGACGCTGCCTTCTAGAAGTATTATTAATCGATTTACACAACATGGATTTATATACAGGAATTAAAGACAATGATATTAATCCTCTGAAAATGGGTCAAAATAAGAATAGTTTTAAATTCGGATCATCATTCATTATGCGTAAAGGTCCATCACTTCTAACAAAGAAATTCGAATTGAAATTACAATTCGAAAAAAACTTGCACAAAGATGTTTGTCATATTGTACCTGATTCTAGTATTTATGGTCATTTATCAACACTAGATTGTACACTTGATTTACATCAATACAAATTACTTAGGGGAATACTTTCATATAATCTGAGCGAGGATGCCGATAAAATTTACCCATTGATACCATTTGAAGCTGTTAGTTTAGAGGTTAATAACAAATTAGTAAAAAAAAAAAAATGTTTTAAAATTCATAATGCATTTTTTCTAGAGAGGCTCTATTGATGAATGGGTTGTTTCATCAATCAAATTAGACATGCAAAATGTTTCACTACGTTTAGTTCAATCTCATTCCAATAATTCGTCATTGGCTTGTATTAATTTCATTAAATCTCATCTTACTATTGAGACGTTTAGTAATCTTAGTCAGGATGTTGATTTAGTGTCGCAGGAAATCTTAATTCTAGGTAAAATAATAAGAATTTTAAGTACCATTTCGATATTTTAACATTTATTATAGATACACGATTCCAAGATATTGCAACAAAATCCAAGAATGTATTTATTAACATTTTACAACCAATTAAACATTCGGAAGCTTCCACCAATCTTGTGCAAGCTGAAATTCATAGTAGAAAACGACTAGATCATTTTAAAGTTACAATCTTATTAAATAATATGAGGTAAGTTAAGTGTTGAACAATTTATAATAAATAATCTACAATTAATCAAAAACTAAAATCAATTAGATTAATGGCAATATTCGATTGGTGGGAAGCAATACGAGAATATATTTTTCAAGAAATTGACCATATGCAGACTAGCCCAGAACATGTAAAAGTAGGGAAATCATCAAGTAACTCAGTGGTCTCTAATGTATCATTTGAATTAAAATTGAATGTTACTGATTCGGAAATGGTTCTGGTTGAAAATTCTTCACAATGGGATTCTAATGCTGTTATCCTTAAAGTGCTAAATTCTTTTAAAATAATTTTCAGTTCTTAATTAATTAATTTTTAGAGTACTACTGTTGTAAAATATAGTCCAAACAATTTGGAAAAACCGTTATCATGTAGTTTAAATAATTGTGAAATGTTTTCCTGTATATTGGGTATTGAAGATGAAACTGCATTATCGATTATTGATCCAATAACATTAAATATTGATATCGTAAGAAGTGATGTTTTAGAGATACAGCTTCAATTTTTAACTATTCGGTTATCTTATAATGATATCTGTATGTTTAGGTAAGTATATTAATATTGTCTCAAATGTGAATAGTAAATACTAATTCTTAATTTTCAGACAAATGTTGGACTCATTACCAATACAATTATTCAATGGAAAAGAGAAGCGTATCTCTCAGGCACCGACATTAAAAAATATGTTACAAAACTTAATGAGCATGGGATTCAAAAATGAAGATTGCCTTAAAGCATTAGAATTATCCGATAATCGCTTAGACGATGCAGCCCTATGGTTAACTCAAAACGTAAAAATTGCTAATGAAGTTCAACAGCATCAGCCGACACTTAACATCAATAGTATTGAAGTGAGTTTCACTGAAAAAAATATTAAAATACTATTAAATAAAAAATTATAGTTTCGTGATTTTAAACAAAATATTCATATTTATAATGATTTTCTATTTAAACTATTACTTTCATATACATTATGATGATAGTAATAATTATATGATTTTAAAAAATGGTAGATTTTCACAACACGTACGAGTTGCAAACCGAATCTCTTATTCATTAGAAAATGTGTTCTATTTCCTTACTAATTATATAATACAATATTATAATTACCATTAACATTATTCCAGCTGAAATCCGATTGTATTTCAATATGTATAATTGATGATTGCGGCGATTCTGATGTACCTCTAATGGAATTAGTACTTTCCGATTTAAAATTTAAACAAAATTTAATCAATTTAAGTAGTTCAACTACTTCCAATGGTTATTTACATGGTGTTTTATCTAGTGATTATTATAATAGAGCATTATCTGGTTGGGAACCTATTATTGAACCATGGAAGTAAGTTTTCATTCATATTTTTTGTAACATAATCATATAAGTACAACTGATTTTAGTTCTAAAATATCATGGGAAATAGGACCATCTCAAAACACTTCCAGAGATCGTTTAGCATTACGAGTTGAATCAGATCATATTTTTGATATAAATATAACATCAACATTTCTAAATTTATATAAACAAGTGAAAGAGAACTGGATCAATGACTTTATGAAACAAGGAATAGTAAATTCTGATGGTTCGTTTCGGAGAAGATCACCATTTGTTCCATTTGCTTTGAAAAATGACACGGGCAGCCCGTTAATGTTTACTATTTACATGAGAGATTTAAATACATCTAGTAATGCTCTAAGGCAATTAGAAAATGCTGCTTGGATTACAGCTAATTCTGGTGAAACTATTCCAATTCGCCTTACTAACAGAGGTAAATTGATTGCCTAGATTATAATTCCCAAATTACTCTAGATTAAAGATTAATTATTGTGATTTAATATTAGATAAATTGAGGCATCAGGATTCTCATAAATTAAGAATGCATAATCTAGCAGTTAAACTAGACGGATGGCAATCTATAGAACCAGTTACAGTTGATA
This sequence comes from Platypus cylindrus, assembly GCA_949748235.1. Classification (NCBI taxonomy): domain Eukaryota; kingdom Metazoa; phylum Arthropoda; class Insecta; order Coleoptera; family Curculionidae; genus Platypus; species Platypus cylindrus. Next base: position 6,762,373 of record OX456489.1, on the reverse strand, counting down.
AAGTTGGTACATATTTTAGGGATGTAGCGCCTGATGTTCAAACATCTTCAAAACGAGTATGTTTTCATTAATAGAAATTTTTTCATCTAGGGGAAAAAGGAAGTATTGATCAATGTACTCTTTTCTTTTTCGTTTTATTTCTAGTACTTAGACATTCCATATAGTAGAATAATTTTTAATGTAACATTAGAAGGCTCTGCAAGAAAATTAATCACTGTACGATCTGGTTTAATAATAACAAACAATTTACCACACTCAGTTGAAACGAAATTGGAAAGCAGAATTCCACATAATTTTATGTCTCTTTGGGTAAGCATTAAAATAAAATAAGACAATATTAATTAGAAAAAAAATTTAAATATTTTCATATATTCCAGTTACCATCAAAAAACTATGTAATAGAACCAAGAGCATCATTTGCAGTTCCAGTAGGGCATGCTTGTTCGTTAGTTAATATTAGACCAATAGGATTTCCTTATCAATTTACATTTTCCACATCTACATTGATGTGGGATCAAACCAATGATCAAAATTTATTTACAGGAACTTGTCACACTCATAAAGGACATAATTACAGGTGGATATATCATACATTATTTTTAAATTTCCCAATTTGCCACACTTTTCCCAGGTGTAGCATTTATTTTAACAAATGATTTTATCTTAGATTTTGCACGCAAATTTTAAAAGAAAAAACTTTAATTGAAACAAATACAAGAATTCATCAACCAACGCATCGAATCATACTATTGCCACGAGTTAAATTTGTTAATCTTTTACCTGTTGATATAAATTACATTTTATCTGAAGAAAAAGGTTTTATTACAGCTGGAGCCTACGAAGTGTCAACTGCTGTAAGTTGAATATAATTTTAAATTACATTTAATTAATTGAATGATGATAAATTATTTTTCTAGGCTGACACAGATAAAGATTTAACTTTACAAATTAAATTAGATAACTTTCTAATGTGTAATACAATTATTATTTCACCCAATTCTTCTGATTTCAACTTTCGAATTAAATTAATTGACAATAAGCAAAGAAAATTGTATCTTATTGCAGAGGTTTTATTTAATAGAGAAGCAAAAATTAAAGTAAATAGTAATTATTTCGGAAGTTTTAAATTTTTTTTTGATTTGTTACTATTGTAGATAACAATTTATGCTTCATATTGGATAATAAATCGTACTGGATTGCCACTAGTCTTCAAACAATCAGGCACCTCAATGGAAGGCGCTGGACAGTTTGATGAACATGAACAAGCACGAATGGTTGCGCCATTGTTGTTTAGTTTTTCTGAACAAGATGACAGCCATATGATTAATGCCCGAATTGGAAAGAGAGTTGTTTGGGATGGGACCCCTCAAGTAAGATCAGCATAAATATTCCGCGAGTGTAGCATAATCTTTTTAATTTTTTTTTTAGTGGTGTTCACATTTTCATATCCAAAAAGGGACACAGTATCGTAAATTGCATGTTACGTTACGCGAAAATCGATCAGAAAGGGTTTTTATTATTGGTATAGAAGTGCGTTCGGGCAAAGGAAAATACAGAAACACCAATATTATATCGATATCACCAAGATATCAATTGCATAATAAAAGTTCTTATAATTTAGCTTTTGCTCAAGCTTATCTAATTAAAGATTCTGTAAATATATTACCTATTACTTTAACTCATAAATTGTAATGCATTTTGAATTTTTTAGACCAACAATAACGTCAATCCCAAATCTTTTTTAAAAGCAATGCCGAATTGGAATTTGCCATTTCATTGGTCAAGATTAGATAAAGAACAATTATTGTGTGTTTCTATAGAAGATATTCCAAATTGTGGTTGGTCAGGCGGATTTAAAATTGACTCTATTAATTCAATGCATATTAATGTTAGGTAATTGCGTTGTGTTGATTGTTAAAACACTTCTTTTTAAATTATGGTTATTTTATTTTCAGAGATTCAACTGCCAGGGTCTATTTTATTCGTTTAGAAGTGGTATTACAAGGGGCAACATTTTATGTAATTTTTACTGATGCGGATACTATGCCACCACCTATTCGAGTTGATAATTTTTCAGAGGTTTCGATTAATTTTGCTCAACATTGTACTTCTGATATGATCAGTACAGGTAATAACAAATTTACCTAAGTCGGTTATACATGAAGTGGGACATGTATAGACCTTCACAAAAAATGGTGAAGGTCTACAACCGCCATTTCTTGCTACAGGTAATAAAAAAATTACCCAAGACTGTTATACATACATATGGTGGACAACCACCAAAATATCGCGGTGGTTTACCTTCATCATTTTTTAAAATTAATTACCAACAAAAATTACCAGAATAACTTTTGATTTCCAATTCTTAGTTACTGAAAAGTGTCTTTAATTTTTTACTTTCTTATTACTACTATACTATTACTGCTGACACTTAACTGTTTATATTTTAGCTAGGGCACATTCTAGTGTTCCATATGCATGGGACGAACCAACTGGACCATATTATATTAAATTAATAGCACCAGGTGGTCTTTGTCACAAATACAATATGAATAATTTAGGATCAGTAGATTCATTAACTTACGATAATTTTATTTATATTGCATTTGGAGGTACATTTAAAAAGTAAGTCCCATACTTAATTGAGAATCGTAAATCGTGAAAATATGAAATTGTAACCACTTGTAGCACATCAAAAATGAACGACGGGCTTGATGTCGAGAACCAAGAATTGGTGTTGGACGTAAGAAAAGATAATACGGTAATCTTAGCTAAAAAATTACCTGGCCAACGATCACAACTATGGAAATTAACATCTAAAGGTTATTTGGTGTATGATTATAGTTTTTAGGTTGATTAGCAAATTGTACTACAACAATTCAAGCTGAAAGTTTGAATTATTACAATGCTGAAATATAAAAGTACTTTTATAGGTTATTTACAACATGAAGGCAGTAGTCCACCCAACCATCCTAACGCATATAGATCACAAGACAACATATTAGTTTTAGATATAGCAGATACCGCTCCACAACCTGACTTGTATTGCAGGTAATAATCAACATTTTGTAGCCGCTTTCATCCCAATATAACCAATCAGCCAATTATGTATATATATATATGTATAGACCACGCTTAATAGCTATAGATTATGTGCACATACACACAAAGCTAAACAATGGGTTTGGGTCACTGATTAAAAAGCCAAAGAACAGAAAGTTTCAGTCTGTTACATTTTCTTTTTTCAGCCCCATATTAAATAATAGTAAAGTAGTAGCTAATTCGAGATACCAACCACAATTGACTCATTCTGTTATTGGTAGACTTACATTGAGAAGAATGGATCCACGACGACAATCAACGCAACGTTGGCATTTTACAAGTGAGGGACGATTGTGTTGTGATCATTATAATATGTGTGTACAAGCAGAAGATGGATTTTATGGATTAAGAGAAGGTAATTAATATTTCAAGATACTTTGTGATTATCCAAAGAGAAAACTTTGTTACTGATAAAAAAATGTGCAAGCTTTATCGACTATTCTTGGATTGACTGAAAAATGGACTTTGTAACACTTAAGGCTTATTATTATTTTTTAGGGAGCAGGGCAGTATTAGGACTACCCAATCCTACGTGTCACAAACTAACAGATAAAAATATACCAATCGAACAAGCTATTGAGCCTCAGAAATTGAGGCCTGGTTCCGGGGTACTTTCAGTCACGATTAGCATGGATGGTCCTACCCAGGTTAGTTTACAAAATACATACGTAATTCGTACGTACGGCTTTATATCAAATGTATTAATTCACATTTAAAGGTAATAACCATAAAAGATACGAAGGAGAAAAAGATGTTCGCATTGCCTGATGATCGAGAATGGGGAACAATATCTCAAAGACCTAAATTAGCATTGGAAAATGAAGAGGAAGATACTGTTAGTATTTTTAAATTTTTTTTAAAATTATTCTTTTCTTATAAATACAATATTCAATTTTAGGAAGTTGAAGCGAGAGATCTTCAATTTAATATAAATTTGAAAGGTGTCGGTGTTAGTTTAATTTGTAAAAAAGGGCCAGAAGAATTATTATACGCTTACTTTTCGGATATTGTTGCTGAAACAATTATTACTTCCGAATTCAAGCAATTTTGTGTCAGTGTTAAAGATATTCAAATTAATAATCAGGTTTGTTGTAATAATTTAAAATCGATCCCAATTATGCATACTGTTTGTTTTAGTTGTTAGATGCTGTTGAACCTGTAGTTTTATATGTTACACCGCCAAAAACTAATGACGAAGTCATAGATTATTTACCGGCTATTGATTTTAAATCAGAAATTCAACATCAGTTAAATGAAAATGCCGTAATATTTAAAGTATGTATGAATTGTCTTAAAAGACATTTAGATCCATCAATTATGCATTAGATCAATTGATCTCGGTAATGACTGACCACCATTGGGTTTGCGTTCCTCAGTACTTGACCGATAACGATAACAATTTGTAAAATTGATTTTTATAATTTAACAAAACAATTAAAAAATTATTTCTTTCAGCATTTAATTTTAAGACTGAAAAAAATCACAGCTATAATTGAAGAAAAACTGTTACTCAAGCTATTCGACTTCTTCAATTTCGGCTCAAAGGAAGAAGAACGTATCAATGAGGATGAAAATGATTATGAAACCCAAAGATTGGTCAGTGAAGTGTCAGCTACCACCGCCAAAAGGTTGACGATTAATTTTATCAATTGCTTCAAATGGTTTTTTAACAATATATCAATTTATAGATATTATTTCGGTGTATTGAAACTGATACCAAATGAAATCGTGTTAAGTGTCAGAACCTCTAATAAACTTTCCGACAATTTACATAAAATTAAGAAACAATTGGGTTTAACCTTGATTAAATTCGAAGATGCTGCTATACTGTTAGAACCTTTTGATAGAAAACATCCATTTGAAACCAGTCAATTTTTATTTAAAAGTATTATGAAACATTTTAAAGATGTAAGGTCAAAGAAAAATACGGATTATAGCAATAATAATACGAATATATTTAATTTAAGGAACTTAAATGGCAAGCAGGCGTAATTCTAGGTTCAATTGATTTTATTGGCAATCCGTTAGGACTGGTAAATGATGTATCCGAAGGTGTATCAGGACTTTTACAGGGAAATGTTCGAGCACTTGTTAAAAATGTTACTCATGGTTTATCAAATTCAACTGCAAAAGTAGCAGAATCTTTAAGTGATGGTTTGGGCAAATTTACAATGGATGATTATCATGAGGAAATGAGACAAAAAATTCGACAGGTATTCTCTGCTTATCTCGCCATATTAAATTTTGACGAGTATAAATGAATGCACTTTTACTTAGGTTGAAAGTGGTAAATCATCTGATCATATACTTGCTGGAATAAAAGGATTAGGATTTGGTCTTTTGGGAGGCGCTACAGGTATATTCAAGCAAATCTATGAAGGTGCATCCAATGATGGTATACAAGGTGTTGTGTCTGGTTTGGGAAAAGGTGTTGTAGGCGCAGTTACTAAACCAGTTGTGGGTGTATTAGATTTTGCTTCCGAAACAGCTATGGCTGTACGCGATTCTAGTCGAAGGTAAATATTATAGATTGTGAAGTCAATGAAATAGTTGTATAGCTAATATTATAATCATTTTAACAATCTTAATATTTTAGTAAACTTGTACCTGAACGTAAAAGATTACCGAGATGTGTACATGGTACTGGCAGCTTATTACCAAGATATGACTCGAAACATAGTCAAGGGCAACAATATTTGTATGCTGTTAATGGGAAGTAAGTTTTAACACACCGTTCCTGTCACAATTAGAATACAAAATAAGTATAATAATATTTTCTTTAAGAAACTACGAAGAGATATTGTTGGCCTTCGAAGTACTCGGAACTGCTTCAGAGGATATGTTATGCATAGTGTCTGATAAAATGATTCGAATTGTGACTGCTTTTAGAACACCAGAACTAACACCAATGGTGGAATGTAGTTTAAGGTATGTAGTCAATAATTCAATAATTGCTGGAAACTTGTAACTATTTTTGAGAAAGTTATTATTCTACTGAAAAAGGACAACTATTAATATCGTATCTCATAGATATAATTGGTGGTCTAACATGATCTCTTAAAGGTAGTTTACTATTTAACTAAATGGAACAAAACCTCAAAGTCTAGCTCCAATTTATCATTTATAAATTTATTATTATTACATTTATAAATTGGAGCTAGATTTTGAGGTTTTGTTTCATTTAGTTAATCGTATCTCATGTTTGGAGAGCACTGAAATAATTTGACACTTGATTTAGTGTGATTAGCAATGCGATTTAACATTTTTCTAGCGATTTGGAAACGTGTAATGTACTAAAAGATAAAGAAAAAGGCGAATATCGTTACTATATTGAAATAGTAATGCATTACGCTGGTGTCAATGCAGCTGTAGTAAATCCAGATCCAATTAAAAGGCCACGTGTAAGATGTCGAAGTTTGGACTTGGCAATCAGTACAGCACAACAAATAAATTATGCGAAAACATTGTATTTTGAGCATTTGTATACATTGAGAAGCGAAGAAATTAATGCAACATTTGAAGACTGAATTATGCGTGAATAAGGAATGTTTTTACTCGTTTTTTCAAATTCGTCTGCATCAAGGCAGTATATCTACAAATTATGAAAAGATCACATTTTTTTATTTCATATCAAGTTATTCGAGAAAGACGACGAGGTTCTTTTTATTCTAATAGTTAACTTATTTTTATGAGAAACGGTTTTTGGTTTATAAGCTATTGAACACGACAAAACTTTTTTCTTGGACACATTAAATTTTCAAAATTTTATTTATTATTATGACTATGCCAAATACCACGTTATTTTACATATTTACAAAACAAACATAGTGAATAAATATTAATTTGAGTACCATGGCTATAAAAACTCTTATATACATACTATATTATTTAGTATAAAATATTAAGTGTACGTTTAATCGTACAGATCTGCATCATGAAAGGAAGCTTATTTATTTAAAAAGAATGAAGATACCACTTACAATTGTGATAAAAAAGAATAAAAGTTACTTAAATAAGTTTTGTTAGTGTTATAAACTACTTAGGATGGAAGTAAATTAAAAACTATATTTTAAAGACCGTCTCTTAATTTACTTTTAAATCTATTCAAAATATATTATATGCTCCCAGTTGCGGTTTCTCAGTGAATAGATTCTCTCCTGAAAATTTCACTTCACCACATGCCACACAACTACATTTCGATGGCACTGCAACTTTTTTCATCCATTTATAGCCATCTTCACAGAGCAATTCAATTTCTAATGATTGATAATTTGTCGCTTGACAACATGAACATACAGATTCATGCATTCCAGTTTCTACAATATTAAAAATTAATTCATTAAAGATTAAATCAATATTTGACATACATATACTTACTGATATTGAAAGATGTTGACGAATGACAAGTACCGATACATTCTGTAAAACCTCTAATTGGTTCTTTGTTCATGCATTTCCCATTTGTTGATCGAGTAATTTCAATTAATCCCACAGTTTTTTTTGCAGATATTGGTTGAGGACTACATAAGACTGTAATTTATGACAATGTGTATATTGAAGCTATATCGAAATATTAATCAATACTTACTCATATCTTCCTTTTCAATTGTTACATTACAATAATTACAGCAACCTTTTGTGTAAATATTATTTTTTGGACAATCTTCTATCGATGGACATACTTCATGATGACTAGCAATTGAAAGTTGGCCACCTACATTAAGTTTACATATATTTTTGAAAAAAATAATAAGAGCTATACAATTACTTAAGTTTTCACAAGAAAAAGATACACAACCATCGTCAGATTTCCATGTTTCACCAGGTTTCTTAAGTTCATCATTTACCACACATGATGTTTGAATACATTCACCGCAACATTTTGTTTTGGATCCTTTATATTCCCATCCCTGCGAATAATAATGAACAAAAACATAGAATTTATAGATGTAGTGGAATAAGTATCGAATCGAATTGCATTTTATGATCTAGTTTCACTATAATTTACCTTTGGGCAGTCTACTTTACATATTTCAACAGATTCTAGTTTTATTAGATCTTTTTTATTTGATTTTTCAACACATGTCACTGTCTTACATTTATCACCATCTGGTGAAGGCCATACTTCACCTATCTACAATACTATGAATTAATGATGTTCTTGGAAGCTTCACAACACATTATAATTTACTTTATATACTGTTTCTCCAACTTTACAAGATACTGCTCGATATTCATGACAACATTGCCCTTTAATAGAATGGAATTCATAAACAAAATCATTTAAATCTTGTTTAGAAATGACGTGGCAGTTAACCTTAACAGCTTCGACTTGTAACTACAATATCAAAGTAGATTAGTATTACATCTAATACAATATGCTTAGTTAACTACTACCGATCCATTTAAATTCAGGCAGAAATAATTCGTGCAGTGATCTTTTGATGTCCACTCTTCTCCAACTTGATAAACCGAATCGTCGATTACGCATGCAATCTGTTTACATGTACCACAACATTTTTTTGATTCTTTTGTTGGTTCTTCGTATTCGAAACCAAATTTACATTCCTGAAAATAATCAATATTTAATAACGATAATAAAAAAAGAAAACTTCATCGAAAATGGAATTAAAATTTATCAATTTTCTTACCTTATTACATGTTTTTACTGTTGTTTGTTTTTGTACAGTATTTTCACTGTCAACGCATTCAAATCCAATACAATAATCACCTTGCTTATGCCATTTTTCTCCTACTTGATAGATTTTTCCATCATATTTACATGCTGAACGTTTAATTTTTGGACAGCATTGATCAGGGACAAGTAATGTTTTCAATTCATATTCGTCAAAATCATTGTGATTTTCCAGAATCGGGCAATCAATTTGTGAGCAACTTGCATGAAAGTTATTCGATTCAATTTCTAAACATTTACAGTCTCTGCATGGTCCGTCTTTCCACGTTTCATTAGCATTCTTTAAAACTTTTTGTTTTTCAAACCTTTAATATATTATTTATTTTATTTAGTAAAGGACACAATAAATTACTAACCGATTTAAAAGTCGTTCTCCACCTTCTTTATCGGCTGTATATTTAGTTTCAAAAATACATTTCTCTTTGGGTGGTTCGCAGGAATAATCTGGACAGCATTTTGTTTGCAATTTTTTTAATGTATAATATTGAGGACATTCGATTGGTTTTGGACAATTTTCCTTTTTGCATATCAGTTTTAATCTTGGGCAACAACCTAAATGTAAATTATATAGGAATATGTATAAAACATAACAATTTAATAAGCAGCCTAAGTATAGATGACTGATAAAAAGAGTCGTATTACGTAAATGTGTAGCACTGTGTAACAATTACAGAAAAGCGTACCTTCTTCATCAATTTCTCTTACAAATCCAGGTTCTAAAGGCTGGTCACTTTGAATATCAATTATCTCACATTCATCTTTTGGTTTACATTCACAAATAAATGTTTGACATCCATTCAATTTTGTATCCAATTTTAAAATTTGATCATCACCGCAATTTATTTTTTGTGGCGGTTCACATGTCGGACCAAATGTAGGTTCTGGAACTGTATAAAATATTTTTAATTTGGCAATAATTAAGATATTATACAAATCCAAATGATTTACCACATGCATATTTATCACAACATTCATCTTCTTTACTTGGTAGCTTAAGTGCATTAAATCTAAAAGTGATGTAATTAGAATACGAATTTTAATCTAACCTATTAAATTAGTTACCCCCGTTCACATGTGTTTTTTCCTGCACAAAATTGCGTATCGCACTTCAATGATGTTCCTTCACATTTGCACGTGGTACACTTGTCTTTCTTCCAGGCATCACCTGGATGATGGCCTTCTTCATCACACACTTCACAATCTTTCGGCATGACACATGTGCTATTTAAAAGTACTTTCCCTTCAGCACAAAAACATCCTTCAGTTATACCAGTTGTTTTCGATGTCGGAATTGGTTTTCCTTTATTTTCTTTTATGTCTGCGCAAGTAATTTGTTTTAATGTTGCACATGGTTCGTAATGTTGATCAGATGAACAAGTCTACAATGAATTGATAATTTCTATAAAAACGAATGGTTTTTGTGCGAATGTTTTTACTTGTGCCGGGCAAAATTCGTTTCTCCAATTAACACAGAATCCAGAAGCAGCACAATCTCTGGCGAAAGCTTCAATTGCAACACAGGAAAGTTCTGGATGTTTGCCGCATGTGTCTTTTTTGCACCAGTCAAAGAAAAGTGAAGGATCCAGTACATTCAGGCACTAAAATTACTCAGTTCATTGACGAGAATTATGGCTTGAAATAATTTTTATTTTTACTTGGCCAAACTTAAGATCATCAATAATTTGCATACAAGGATCTTGTTCTGGTGGAATGTCAACACATTTTTCTTCTGGCAAATTATCACATTGTTCTCTATTTTGACCTCCTGGAAGATGTTCATATAGCCAGCTCAATGCAAAATCATTTATATCTTTTGGTTTTTTGCCATTTGGATATCGAATGTCATCATCTGGATCCTTATTACAATCGCCACATAATCCTGACATATTAATAAATTTGTTTCAATATGAATGATTTAGGAATGAATGAACCTACCTTCCAATTTGCCACCATATTTATGAGATGGCGCCTTCACCGAAACACCCAATGATGGAAAATAAATAGAAACCTGAAAAATAAATTAATAATAGGAAAAATCTTACGTGTCGCTCATGACTGGATGCTTTTTTACCTCAACTTGGACATCGGTTAATAATATTTTCATATGTTTCGTTGCTGTTTCTCTCACTTTGGCCCAATCTTCAATTTCTTCAAAATCAGCAATTCGTTCGTTATCAACAATCAGTTTCAACTTATTTCTATTATAATCCATTAAAATGTGAATTTTATGGCCTTGATATAGAATTGTCGCTTTACCAACGCACATTTTACTTGGTCTATTTTTACACGGATGATTTGTTATGAGTACCTAGAATGTATGTGTAAATGGCAATAAAAGATTACTTCGTCACATAGCCAAAAAAATCCGAATAATTCACCTGCCATTTATGGGTCTCCTCATTTCCAATTAAAGCATCTCGTGACATAACATATACACAATTACCACTAACTGTGAAATTACTCTCATCATAAGTAACATATTGTAAATGTGGCAAAACATTACATTCACAATCTCGACAATTTGATGGTTTTATGCATGTATTGTCTTTTTTCACATGGCCTAATCAGAAATATTAATGAAACGATAATCAGTTGATTAATTACGTAAGTATAAATTTGCACCTGGTGGACAGTAGCAACCGGGGAAGCACATTTTATCAATTTTAGGACAAACATTTGGATCTGCAAGTGAACTACAAGTTGGTTCACATTTTCTTTGATAGCAATCATGGTAGACTAATGGAGAGTCGCATAGAGCAGCTGCAAATATCAATGAGTAAACTCATTAGCATAATTATAAATTAAAATAAATATTAAATATTCAAAATTTCGATCAACATAATACTATGGTATCTACGATATTCAAATGCTTACGACAGTCGTGTACCATTCTCCAATCAGATAGATCAATTAATGAATCTGTCGATAAGCAATCGATAACAAATGTTTGCATCGCGCTACATCGGCATTCTTCTTCTGCTGCCCGATTATTTTCTGATTTCTCTAAACAATTACATGTTGTTTCTAAACATCTGGAAATAAATATTTCGATATCTAGAACTTTGGCACATTGACCTAATGGTTGATCCCTGTAATTAAACAGTTTCGGATTATTCTAATGGTTTATGTTAGTTACAGATTGGATGATTGTGCGTACTTGACTTTATTACACATTTCCCATGCTTTATTTTGTATATGTAACGGACAAGCTTTTGCTTCACACCACTCTGGTTGATTTATGTCTACTGCCCAACTGAAAAGAGTAATAAGAAGTCATAGTAGTAAATAGATAGACTGCTTAGAACTTCATAGAAAATTATGTGACAAATCAATTCAATATACCTGTCGCCAAATTCAACAGTTGTTCTAGCTAAACTTCCATCAGGTTTCCTTTTATCATCGTCAGCATGATCATTAAAATAACCACATAATCCATCCACTTTACCATCCAGTTTATGAACTATTCCCAATTTAACATCAGCTAATTTATTCCAAATTATCCAGAAACCGTATCTTATAAATTTCGTATTAGATTGAAACAAGAAATTGTGAAAATTATGTTATTTTACCTATCAGATGTAAATACCAATGTATTTCCAAGCTGGTTAATTGTAAATCCTTTATCTGGACCTCCAATATTCTTAATTTGATTTCCAGAATATTTGTAGCCATTAAAGTTTATAGATAGATCAGGTCGTATTATAATTTCATGATTATAATGATTTACAATCAAATCTCTGCTACAGATTTGCTTTTCACAGTTCTTCTTCAATGAGATCTGTTTATATTTGCTGATTAAAATAGTCTGCAGCACGATTAGTATCTAGTTTAATTGCTTACCTCCCACTCTGCATATTCTAAATCACGAGCAATCACATGATTGCAAATATCGAATTTAAATTCTGTATTATCGAATGTGTTAAATGTACGGCCTGTTACATTACAAACAGCATCTGGTTCAGGTGGTGGGTAACAAGAAAATCTATGTAAATAATAAAATAGAATAAAGTTAGCAAATGGAAACTACTTGCTTCTTTTAGAGACTTTGTTAGATTTCTAAAACATACCTAGGGCATGTTTTTGTTCCATGATTATCATAATGGTCCAAGACTGGAATGAAATTTGGTTGACATTGAAATTTCGGACATTCATCCGTTGAATGATGATAATCTGTTGGTGGTTTATTTAATACACATTTATATTGAGGGCAGATTGTTTCTTCAATCACTTCTATAGGATTTAGGGGTTTGGGTAATTTGTATTTAATACCACTGTACGAATTAGTTTTGGTGGGTGTCTTTAATTGCGATGAATAATAGGTTATTTTTTGCTTATGTTTCGCATATGCTACAAATAATACTAGATAGTATATTAATTATATTATTTAATTTAGCAATATATTACCTTGTCCAACAATCATAGGTGACAAATAAGCTTTATGTGCTTCAGTTTTTGTCATATTTTGTAAAATTTTATTATATCCAGGTTGACATTCCAGCCTTGGACAAGTTTTCGGTTTATGAGTTGTTGTGGGTTTGGGTGGAGGAGCCGTTGGACCTTAATAACAAACTCAATAAATTCTCTTACATTTCTTGTTCGTGGCTAGATTTGTACTTACAATTTAATTCATCATCAGCACAGTCTCGTACACCGTTACACCACAATGTGGAGTTAATACAATTATTGCTTGTAGGACACAAGATTGTCCCTTCAGGACATGGTTGACATGTGCACTGACAAGTGCTTGTTACTGTACTTTTCATATCTTAAACAATACACACTGATATAGACAATATTAGTGAGAATTTGATAAACGCGTACTAGCTTTGCATGATCCACAATGTTTTGGTGTACAATGTGGTACACCACCTAGTTTGCAAACACATTCTGAACAATCTTCCATAGCGAAAGCAGTACCTACTTCATATGGAATGTGACCAACCATACATGGGCATTGAGTGCGATTTACACATATTATACCATCAAACCATAATTCTTCTGGACATCTGCCAAAAAAAATTGTGACAATTACTATAAATATACACTAAACAAAGAGTGTAGCATTTACGGGCACGATGATGTATCATAATATGACGATTCGACTCCTGGGCAATAATTACATGACAATAGCATTTCATTTACTGGCATTTCTATAATTGGATATGGTTTAAAACAACCATACAATTCGACTCTTAATTGAATTTTTTTGCGCCATTTCAATGGAATAATTTTTAAATATCTAAAAAATTTTATTAAACAGAATCAGTACATTTTATGAATTCATAATGAGCAAGAAATTAGCAAGGAAACATTGGCTCATGAATATAAAGAATATACAATCCCATGTGGTCTAAATTAATAACATGTATAGTGCATAATAGTAAAGTAAATGTTCCAGTCTTTTATGTTTTGCTAACACACTAGTCATTGATAGCTTTTATAATGCTTTAGATTGCTTTATAGACTTTATTTTTCGAACGAATGGTGGAGGCGCATTATATTCAAAATGTTTAACTATTTAGAGTTCAAAACATATTACTCGAATATGAATACTATAACTACCTAGCATTTATTGGTAGCAAGAATTTGTTAACTTGTTGTCCATCCGCATTGAAATTGCCAAGAAATACTTTTTCTTTTTGTGTATCTACATCTATAATTGGATTCCAATCTTTTTCATTTGTCGAATATTTTATGCTATATGCTGTTACCCAACCTTGATTACTTCCTTTAAGTGCCAAAATGAAAATTAATACATATTAATCAATTTTAGAATCAAACTGGTTGATCAACGATAATTTCTAATAGTTACCTTTTGTAACTATTCCAGTTATATCACGTGGTTGTAAAAAGTCAAATTCGACCCATTCAGTTGGTGAATCACTCAATGGTTGCCAAGCGGATGAACTATTTAGTCTGTAAAGTAAACACGTATGAAATGAAATGTTTTCGAAGAATATTTTTGTAAAAGTGAAAATTACCTGATAGCATCTTTAGCATATTTTTTTGAATATTCGGAACTGACTTTGATTTGCTGCTTGACCAATAAACCGTTTGAAATTCCCATTTCGTCGCTACACAATGGAACTAGTGTGACACTGGATTCTGTTGTAGAAATCATTTCGCTACATCCAATTATTTCCATTCTTAAGGAAATTCCATTATTCCATGTTTGTGGTTTAATTCGAACAATTGCCGCTTCAAATGGTTTATCGAAGATTTGTTTTGCTGGAGTATTAGCATCCAGGGAACCTTGAATTTAAAAGTACTTCGATAAAACTCCAATTCTGTTTCACTCGTTTCAATATTCAATTATCAATTGTAGGTTGTTACCTCTAAATATTTGCGGACGGGGTGGCGATTCATCATTTAAGACATAATAAAATTCACGACCTTCTGGACTGTACATTACCATATAACTGGTAACGTATTCATCGTAAAGTGGACTTCCTTTAATGATCACGCCATAGATAGGCTCCTGACGACCTAAATCAACTTCAAGATATTGCTCCTACACAATTCATAAAGAATTTTATTACTGTTATATTTTAACCATATGCAAAATTGACGTACTAGATTGGTAAATTGAGGCGCCCAACTACCTCCTGATTTTTCCGTAATTTTACTGTCAAGTCTGGCATATTTTGGTGCAAATGATGCACTTAGTACACTGCTAGCACTGAACGTGCTATCCGGTAAAGGCTGATCACCTTGTATTAGATCTAAATATCTATAAAATATGGGAAACACGATAACTTCAGTTAAAGTTCTTAAAATATACATAGTCAGAAATACCTGTCTTCTGAACATCTCGGTGGTGGCGAAACTGAAGGTACTAAATATGTTGTCATTTCGACTTTCATTGTAGTAGCTTCAACGGTTGTTGGTTCGATAGTTGTTGCGATACATTCATCATGGCATATTAGAAAATTAGATACACATTGACATTTGTTGCAATTACCATCTGATATTAATTCGCCCGGTTTTACCGGCTTATGATTTTTACTTGCGCATAAACAATCTTGCTTTTCCACGCATGTCTTCTCATTTAACCAATAATGACCTAAAACGTATAATCCACTTTACGTTCTCAAGACATACTTATGCAAATTTATTGACCTTTTGGACACGTCACTCTTTTCTCAGCAGCAACACAGCCAGATTCACATTTTATACCCTCTTTACAAAGGCCTTTTTCGCGAACAAGGAAAAGATAATAATCACAAAGACTATCACATTGTATAGCACATTTATCTTTCACTGTGTCTGGTGGACATTTATCACATAATGGTTTCACTTTTAGTACATCGTCAATGAAGTCACAAATCATTGTTTCGGGATTATAAAGTGTATGCTCACCACAAGTTTTCTCAACCTGAAAATCGTTCCACATTTTTTAGAATGAAAAATGAATAATGTGATTTGTTATAAACGTACCCATTTAGAACTACCATCCGGTGCTGGAGAGCATTGTAAGAATTTATGACAGTCATCTGGATGTTCGCGATTTGGTAAAACTGGATCACATATATCTGTCGGTGGTGTAGGTCCTTCGCATTTGCATAACACCTACAAAGATATTCCATAATAGTGTGAAGTAATTTGCTAGCTTCTTTGTCACAATTTCTAGTTTACTTTAATCTTAAAATCTGGACACGGTTTCGATTTATCCAAAGATCTACATATTAAACCTTTTTCCAGACTACATTCCACATCAATTGAAAGATCAAGATCTTTTGGATGTCGTCCGTCTACAGTGAGACATTCAATATCAATCATCTCATTAATGCTACATTTATTTGAATCTTTTAAATGATTCAAAACTATAGGTGATGGTAAAGGTTCAGCGTCAGTTAATTTTAGTTTTTGTTTGATTTTTTTGGAACTTTGTGCCTGAAATAATACGTTAAAATTCGAATTATCCATTTATGAAACTAGTTGTATAATTAGGCTAATGTTACCTTGTCTTGATTTATCCAATGAGTCCAACCAGATGAGCATTGAACAAATTGTTCTTGTTGATGAGTCGGTTGTATAGTAACTAGTGGTTCCGTGGTTGAACAAGGTTGTCCTTGACATATCTTCTCACCTCTGGAGCAATAACAACTACGGCAAGCATCTTCTTCTATAAGGTCGCCTTCGTAATAGGTGATATTATCTATTTCTAAGAGATTAAATTCATTCTATTTATTGAATCCCTAACAGCTTTAGAATTTTGTTAAATCTTACCTGAACAAACTGGTTTACAAATATTACGCGGTACACAATCAATATATGAATCATTTAGATATACATGATCTGCAGGGCATGGTTTTGGATTACACCCTTCAATACAAGAATCCTCTCCGCAATTTTTAGTTAGTTTACTATTAATCAATAAATTATCACAAGTTTCATGAGGACATGTATTGATACACGGCGCATATTTGGAACAGCGTTCATCACATTGAACAGGACATAATTGTTGGCTTCGCCATTTCACTGGTGCTCCTCTATTATTACATTCCTGAGCATATGCAGCTAAAGCCGTGCAAAGACATTCACAGTCACCACCTTGGTCACATGCACAGGCATCAAAAACACACCTAAAGCAATGAAAATCGTTAATTAATCATTGAAAAAGTGGGCAAATACACCCGACCTCGTGAAATAATCTTCTAGAGGCACTTCAGAATGGCATGCAGCAAATAGCGAACTTTTCATAATGCCACATTTCTTTACTGCCCACACTTTTCGATCTGGACGATCAGCACAAGTGTCGGAAATTTCGAAAGCTTCAGGGCAATAATTTTGTAATCTACAAAGTACACTCGTAACCAATATTTTCAAACAGAAATGCGTTTTCTTGTTACCGCCAAGAATCCCCAAATATTTTTACAGAAGCTTCAGTCACGCCACCAGATGGTGTTTGAAAATCATCTGCTTCGTCATCATTGTAATTTCCACACAGACCTTTTATTTTATTCTTCCATCGTGGATTTATTTTAACATATACTCTTGTCCCTAGCAAGAAACTAATTTGTTACTATTATGAATTTTAGTGCGACTCAGCACGTATACCTTTATCCCAATGAACTACTAATCCCAAATCAGGCGCTTCTACAATTACAAAAAGGCCCTTTTCTCTTACAGTTACATATTTATGAATAAATTTCAATACTCGTTTATCTTTCGTTAGGGTAATTATTTCTGAATCATCCCCATTAGTCACTCTAAAACCACAATTAATTAAGCTATAATTAACAGTCAACTTTTTGATTTATCGAAAACAAACCTAATCGAAACACTTTTTGAACAACTAGTACCCAACGATCCACATGGTACATTTTGAATTGAGACATCAAATGCCTCAGTACCCAATTTGCCTTTAGCCAGAACATAATCACACTGGCCTTGATAATCGTAGTGTTTACCGTCAAAAGTTTTATAATGTGAATCGCCCCATGCACTACATTCCGCCGTGCATTGTCTATCTGTACAATTCCATTTACCATTTTTACATGTACAAGTATTACAATCGCTTTGAACTAATATAATATTTCATGTTTTTAAAAGTGATTTTCTCAGTTTTCAATATAATTTACAAACCTACTGATTTTTCTTTGTAACTTTTACCGCCATGATGGCATGGGCATTCCGTAGGTTTAACACATTTTCGATTTTTCGTATCCAATACGTATCCACTTTTACATTGACATCCTGAATGGCAAACCGTGGGAGAGAAATATTCGTAAGCATGCATATTCTTACATGTCATCGGTTCTACATTTTCACAAGTTGTAAATTCGAAATTTCTGAAAATAATCAGCATTACTTCTGCTATATTAATATTTAAAATAAGTAACGAAAATTTACTTTGATGTGTCGCATTTGGATTTTAAGTCACTGGCTCTTGGATGATCTTGAATATCTTTACTAGTTGCTAATTCACATTGCCAAAAACCATTTAGGCAGGTACATAGTTCGAGGCCATTAGTACCTGGACGGATTTCTTTATGACCGGCTTGATAATCAATACCATCTTGATGACATTTACATTGACCAATAGGAATACATTCACCTGTATCATCTGCAAATCATTTTTAATTTAAATATTAACGTAGGCTTTAGTAATTAAAAAAAATCAATTATACTTACCTAAAGCTTCTCCTTCAGGACAATTACAGCCTTCGACACATTGGGGTTTACAATCTGTTCTACTAGATATATCATTGCATGTTCTAACGCACGAGTTTCCGCAAATTTGATATTTTTGCCCTCCGGGACAATGTATGCCGCATTCTCTTATTTCGTTTCTCCAATCCACTTTGATACCTAGTGAATAGCGTATAAAATTGAATGCATGTATTCGTTATTAAACCAGATCTAAATACAATAGCTAGGTGAATTATTTATATATTTACCATTACGTGAACATTCAGTTGCATAGTCTGACATAATCGGGCATAAGCATTTCGAAACTTTATATTCACAGGAGCACATATCATATAAACAATCTTGATAGAATGATTCCGGATCCACATGCCTAATATATTTAATAGAATCAATATCATCAGAACTATTTTCCAATCTACATACCAATGACACTCTTGAAACAAATCCGATTTAATTTTTGAACAATGTTTCTCTGCTACTATTTTATTGTGTATATTAACATCACATGGATGATTGGAAATTACTTCTGGCATATCATTACATTTTTCATTTGTTTTCCATTTATTAGCAAAAGAAATTACGGATTGTTCAACATCATTTTCCGGTGTTAAAAAATCATCTTTCTGATTGTTATTAAATGTTCCACAAAGACCACGAGATTTATCTTTAAATGTTGCTGGTAGATCAATGTAAGCTCTTGTAACCCCATCCCACCATACTAGTATTCCATTTGGTAGTTCAGCCTATGATTAATAATAAATAATAATGATATTATTAGCATTATATAATATTGTATAATAAATAAGAATTGGACAAATTCGAAGATATATTCAGAAAAGTGATGAAAACTGAAATGAAAAATGATAAAAAATGTATCTCTATGCCAAAGTAACAACTCGTTTAGAATATCTATACAATGTCCTATTAGTAAACATCTTGTTACCATATGGATTGGGAAATCGAGATTCGGGATCTAGGGAATTCGGTTAAATTGTTATTGACTCTGACGTTATAAATAAGACGGTTAAAATCGTTAATTACAAATTAAATGTGTAAATTTTGAGATTTTCGTAATTTACTTGTAAAAATATAGAAGATACAGCACGAATTGTAACACCACCAATTGAATATGGAATACTTGTAATATCCAATCCGTTTATAACAACATCATGATTCTGTTTCAATTTGATGTTTTGTTGATTTATTTTTATCGTGACGGTTTTTGTACAAGATGGTAATCCTTGCAATGGAAAACATAAATGGAATAAATATGTTTTAGATTACAATTTACTTTGATAATTCTTAGTACCTGATGAAACACTAACAGGAAAATTCATAGCTTCCGATATACTACCAGCACATGCTATATTTTCAGCTTCGATACTAAAATTGTCAGTTTTCATTAGATAATAAGAGCACTGTCCCATGAAATTAAATTTTTTGCCATCGAAAGTGACATAGTGAGGATCACCAACTGCTGCACATCGTGCTCCACATGATACCTGATTAATTAATAGGTTTATTAGTACAAAAAAAAACAAATTCTGCAGGAACGTTCAATTCAGCAGAATCAGAGAAATTCATTTATATTTTTATTTACATACCTGAGTACATTGCCATTCTCCATTACTGCATGTACAAGTATTACATCCTTTAGGTATTGAAGCCCCTGGAGGAAAATCCTTCCCTCTCAATCTACACGGACATTGGTCTCTCGTTATGCATTTATCTTCGTGTAACACTGTTCCTGAAAATCACATTCAAAAGAAAAATTATCGAATTATTCATGCCAATCGATTTACCATCAGGACAGTAACAGCCTTCTGTGCAACTAGTATCTTCATTATTTGTAGTTATAGATAATGCTGCACCACACATTTCTTGGCCTTTTTTTGGGCCGCAATGCATATAAATTTTACTTCCCGTACATTTAATCGCTAATAAACAAATAAAATAAATAAATAAATAAATAAACAGAAATATGTATGTATTAACATACGACAAGTGGTTTCATCTCTCCATTGAGCCAATTCTTTTACACCCTTATGAAGACAATCTCTAACATATACTTCTAATGTTTTACAAGTACATAATGATGGATTTTGATGATTTTTACATGAACAATAATCCCAACGGCAGGAATGCATTAAAGCTGCAATGTTAACTAACTGGAAAATATATTTAAATGTAAAAACAATTAATTTTGATACATATCTTATAATATTGTACTTCTGAACAGGCCAAAAACTTTGGATTGGATAAGGTTTTGGCACAAAATTTTGTCGCTTCATTCGCCAAATTAATTCCATTTAAATTGTTATTTTCGTTACATGAATGTTCTTCAGTAGGTGAATCATTACAAGGATCTACAAAATAATTAAATCAATATTATCCAATGAATAATCAAATATGAGTTACATTTGATGTACATACTTTCTAAATCTTCAATTAGCCAACTAGACGCCATTGCTGCAAGGCTTTTTGTTAAATGGCCTTCTTTTGTCATTATTTCATTGTTTATATCTCCATCCATTTTACCGCAAAGCCCTTCAGTTCGATTCCATAAATTTTCTTTAATCTAAATAAACCATATTCAAGAATAATTTAAAAAAACTAAATTATTTAAATTAAACTTCTTGCTGTTACTTCAATTTGTATCAATTGAGCGCCATCCCATTTTAAAACCAATCCAACAGTATCTAATGATAAGACGATCAAATTTGCTGCCATTGTGATTCGAATTCCAGGTAGTTGACCAGGAATGGGGAATAATTTTTTGCCGAAGCCAAAAATTGGAAATCCTTGATCTACAAACATATATTTAAATTTAGAAAATTCCATTTTGCCGCAAGACAATCCTTTATAATTCATAGATACCGTCAATTTTAATAAACTAATCTAATTTGTTTTCAGAATTAATAATGAATCTGAGATTTTAAGTCTACTATGTCAATTAACAATCAAATAGTTATATTTATGTATTAATTAGGAAATTAAAAAAATAAATATACTTTTATAATACCTGATTTCTTTAGAAAATAATCTTTATCTTGAAAATATATTTTAATAATTCTGTAACATTCGAATGTGTCCACTAGTTTGTAGCAGTCTGGATGATTTTGGGTAACTATACTGAATGTATTATCGGTGGCGTCTTTTAAAAGAACATGTGGACATTTCGAGCCGAAACTAAAAATTGTATAAAGTACCGATCAGTGGAGTTCTTCGACCTAATAACTGAAACAATATTACCTGTAAACTTTCCCATCAAAAGTTTTATAATGAGTACCCCCCCATGTAAAACACAAACCAGGTTTCGGAACTAAATCGACTACTTCATTGGCAAATTGACGATAGAAACCCGATGAATACATAAATGATTCATTAGTTTCATTTACCATACTTTCAGGATATTCCTGAAAAATTAGAAAAAGTTAACATAAAAACATTTATTTAATGTCGTTTTCACATACATATGGTAATTTATATTTATTTCTACTAATTTGATGTGATTCATAAATTTCCTGAATTTCTTCGTCAAACGGATTGGCAGATGGTAAAATTTGATGTGTTGGCGACCATGGGAATTTACTTTGTATTTCACTTTGATGAAATTCTTGACTACTGGAACCATGTGAATATACATTTACATTTGACGCTGAAAGAAAAATTACCATATCACAAAACAGGCTTAAAAACATTTTGCAATTATTGGGAATAATTATTGAGCTCTATCTAGTCAAGTAACTCACTCAGTTATCTCCTTATAAAGAGTTATATTTCATATGCTATAAAGTAGCTATATGTAAAAGTAAATAAATATGGATCTCTATTTTATAAGTTTTCTTCTTAATTCTCATTTTATTACAGTAATTAAAAACTTTATCTTCAGATCTTACATTTCGGAAAAATCAATTTCAAAAAATGGTGAAGGTGATCTATAGAAAGTCTAATAATAAAAACCGTAAAAACGGTAGAGCTTTTAGCATTATATACCGAAGTGACGATAGGATTAACCAATCTTCGATTTTCGCAGGAGAATGTACATTTTCCTCACTGAGGAAAAAAATGCTTTTTTTACAAAGTTAGAACAGAGCAAACATAACGTAAGAATGAATAAATGTGATTATACTCACGATAAACACATTGTGGCATTGGATTAGGAAGAAAAACTCCAGTAGAATATGAGCAGGTATATTTTGATTCCGGAGGGAATGAAAATGGTACTCCATCAGGACAGGATAAAACACAGCTGAAACTATCCATGTCACCTGAACAATTGTAGCCACCATTAAATTCTATTGTCTTTGCATTACAAGTGTCTGCACCTAAAATCAATCAAGAAAATTTAGATTTGGTGCCCATTCACATACTCGAAATATGTTGTTATTTACCGTATTGACATTGAGGACCTCTAAAATCTTGAGGACATTGGCATACGTTAAATGACAAACAATTACCACCGTTTAAACAGGGTGGTGAACATGTTGCTAGAATAAATAGAACATGTATATACTATATACATATATAGGCAGATACTAAAATTTTGTATGTGTTTAGTTAATAGTTTATTTAAATTTACCTTTACAATCTGGTAATGATGTCCATTCAGATTTTGATGGAATCCATAGACCATTTTTACAGGTCATTACAGTAATAGTTGAACCATCTGGAAACTGATGTCCTGGTAAACATTCAATAGTGCATTGCCTTTAAAATAAGTAAGATTTTAATATTTATTAATTGGTCGGTGTTTGTCCGTACTTAGAACGACAAGATCTTTTTGAATTCTGTGGTAAAACTGGGAAATTCAAACATGGTTTATTTTCAAATTGACATTGTGGCCCTGAAAAATTCTCTGAACAACTGCATTGATTTGGTGCTGTACAGATTCCGTTATTTTGACATTCAGGCAGACAAATTGCTAAAATATGGATTTATCATAAACAGTAATTTTATGTATTAATTAAAAAAAAGTAATTTTTAAGTTAAATAACGATAATATTTACGTTGACAAGAAGGAGTATCTCCCAATTCATCGTCCATTCCTTTCCATTTCCCATCTATACAACTAAACATGGTTTGCGTCTTGCCATTTGCAAATTGATAGTTTGGAACACAATCTGCCTTGCATCCACCATAAGATGAACAACGCATTCCAGCGTTCATTGGAGATGGTGGCATTGAAATACACCCTGTAAAAACAGAAGATTAAACTAATATTTTCGAATTCCAAATCTTTTCCTCCATTCAAGTACCTGAATATTTTCCGATTTTTATTTTATTTTTTATTTTAGATTTTGAATATCCATAAGGATGATTCCCATCACTACCTAAATATGATTCAGTAATTTCTTCTGCATTCCCAAGATTATATAAAGCCCCTTCTTCGTAAGCAGGAATTTTTGTTTTCATTTTTATTTTAGTAGTCTTAATTGATCTAAAAATGAGATTTGGAACTTGAAAATTCGGTGACTTGTAAAAGACAACTTAGAATATACAACTGACCCTCCGGAATGTCCAGATGATGAATCTAGGCTGGCATATTTCGTCTTTAAAAATTGGGGAATGTATGCATTCTCACTGAATATAAAAGTAATTTATACACAACAAAATATTATTGAACAATTAAGTAACGGCAATTACCTGCTCTCATGGAAAAATGTTAAGCAACACAGAAAAAACATGAAAAAATTAGGAAAGTTCAGAAACGTCCCCATTTTGCAAATCACGTCAGAGTAATTGTATTGTCTTAAAGTATCTAGTATTAATATTAAACTAATATTAATTACTACATTTATTCCTCCTACTTTTTGGGACCATTTCCCTTCCATTATTAAATTTTTTATCATCATTAGTGAAATAGTGATTAGAATAACGGAAAGTTAAGGACAGTGGCGGGTAGTAGGGATATTACAGAAAAGGGAGTCAACACCTAGAACTACATAATATATTATAGTTATTTATAATTTCTTTATTGCATTACAAACTAAAGAAACCTCGAGTTTTCGGCACCACCTAAAATCTCAAAACATCGCCATATGTATATATGTTATTTATTCCAATGTCTTCCAAGTTTTCTTAATCCTGGTAATATTGTTATAGTTGAGATTAAACTCAGAGAAATAAATTACCAGCGTTGTGTGTGAGTAACGCTGCAAGTAGTAACTATTACTTTTTTATTTAGTTTTTCATTCCTGAAGATGGCAATAAGCAATTGTCATAACATTGCCATAACGTATGGGCATGGGCCAAAAAAAACTTCATTAAATAAAATAAAAATTATTCAGATTTCCAAAAAATTTTATTTACAGTTTCTTAATTAATAATAAGTACTTGATAATAAGTACAAAGTTTCGTTAAATTGTTGCAAAGCTATGTTGAATAACATGGCTTAATGCAGGTTTATACAATGCTACTCTATATTTATTTTAGATTGATGTTTACTATACGTAAAAAATTATATATTATTTATAAAATAATTCAGTTTCTGTCTTCGTTTTAGCAAGTTTTTCAAAATATTGTCATAAAAATTGGTGTGATAAGACAATTCTTTAAATACCGAAATCTTTTTCTCCTGGTAGCAAGAGTGGATTTGAAAGTCTACTTGAGCTTGAAGAGTTATTAACATAGTCGTTTAAGGATGGAGAATTGTTTTCTCTTGCTGAACTATTATTAATGAGAATTACTAATAGTAGTTCATATAGTTTTCATATTTCATAATATTCAAATATAATTGTCATTTGTGTTAGAAAGTCCAATAAATCATTTACATTTTTTTTTTTCGAAGTTATGTCTTAGATAACGTATTCATTATATTACGGTGGTTCTAGTTCCTGCGTGAAAATTAAAGTACCTATGCTAATGTTACAACATGTTAAACATTGTTTTACTGTTCGAAGCTACAACAGTAACATTGTTACTGTGTCGATATGAGTACTATATGTCCTTCAATTAGGACATAACAAAGTCGCAGCAAAAGTAGTACAGGATATATTGTATTTTTAGCACAGATAAATAAAAAAAAAGTATTTGAAAATAATCAGTCTGCACTCCAGGCCAGACATACAAGTATGTAACTCTAGCTAGATATATTTGAAATTCGAAGGCAATCTTTTAATAAAAATTAACTAGTAGGTAGGTATAACTCAATATACTCTTACATTACATGCTCTTTGAAATATTAAACACGGAGCAAACACATAATTGTGATGTTTTACTTTTTTAACTTATTGATAAGTTAATAGACGACAAAAATTTATTAAGAATATAGGAAAATTGTCGAAATATAATAATTAAATTACCATATTATAGTGGGCGATTGATCAACATAAGGAGGCAGGAAATTTCATATCAAATTTGTTTTTGCACGTTATGATAATTTTGTCAAGGAAATAAATAAAACGTAAATAGATGATAAAAATATCAGCCGTTATATAAACAATTAATAACTTCAGTGGAATAAATGAGGGTTTTTTTAAATCCTGGATTTTCCAATGGAGCAAAATAGTTTCGAGGTTTCTGCTAAACATATCAGAGAACATTATTATTTTTTTTATGAATTGCTCTATTGTTAGTAATTTCTCAACTGAAAAATTGTTAGAAATTTACTATATATATATTTATTATGTAATCGTGGGCTATTTTTAATAAAAAAATAACTCGGTCGGGGGATATTCGACTGATATTATTAGGTAGTATTAAAAAAACTATAAACAGATATGCTTATCCATTAATGCCTTCCAAATCAGCATTCTTCAGTACTGGCACTGTATGAAATAAACTAAGAGATTTTGTAGACTAATTAATATGACCACATTGGCAATATTTTTAATGAAATCCAACTAATTAGTAAAACATATGATTATGTATGCATGTTTCTAAAGCAAAAATTATAATCTTAAAATTGCTTTTTCCAAATCTTTATAAGCATAACGTTCATACAGTGTGCCTTCATATTTAATCAATTCTCCATTGTCATTATAGAAAATACCAGGCGGATTATTTTCGAGAAATGTTTTAATTTCCTCAATTTCTTCTCGGGGTTGACAAAACTTACATTTACAGCAACAGCAACACCATCCTATATAATAATTATTCGTACAATTTGCACCTTCTAATTTATCTTTTCATTATATGTACATATATTAAAATTAGTAAATATTTGAAAATATCTTACCATATTGACACCATAAAGGTAAAGTAATAGCTAAATAAACTCCAATCCAAATTACGACTAATATGATAATTTTCTTAATCATATGGGCTTTTTTGTCTTTAGATAAATGCTTATTTCTCATATCAATCCAAAAGCATCTGACGGCAGCAATTCCTATTCCATTTTTTTCTTCTTCACTACAATTTTTTGCTTTAATATCTACTAACTTATGTAATGCTCCTTTAACAGTCCCTTCTTCTTCTGTTTCTTTGTACTTTACAGTTTCATTACTATTTTCCGCCTTTTTTACATCTATCTCATACTGTTCTTTTAAATATTCATAATTGTAATCTGAGTCACTCTCTCTTTTAATATTATTCTTATTAGGGATGTTGTCTTGACGATCAGCTCCTTCACCGCCATAAAACATATCATAATCCTTAAAGTAATTTATGTACTAGAATTTGGCATTAAAATTCATATTGAGCTTGTTTCACATTTACTAACATTTCTAAATTGGTATCCTTCATCAATGATACCACCTATCCAGGGTTCATCGCCATTTTCAACAGCATTAAATTCAGAAATATCTTTTTCTACTGTTTCTCTATACCGGTTTTCTACCGGTGCTTTATACATTGTCTTTTTTTCATTCACTTGAAGATTGATATATTCTTCTAATTTAAACATCTTCTTATTTTTTTTTTTAATGTATTCCTCTTCCTCATATATATCCTTAATTTCAGATGAATCGAAAGGATCGGATATAACAAATTCCTCTTCCTCAACTAAATTAAGTTTTAATTCAGGTGGCCAAATACATTCGCTTACATGTAGGAATATGATTAGTACAAAAGCAATTAACATTTTATTCGATTATTAGGGTAAAAATTATGTCTGACTTTTTTGAAGTTGAAGTTTATTAGTACAGGTCACAAATGTACAACAAAGTGCACCTATTTATGGGTGAAATACCGAATACTATCTTGCTTTGAATTGATGAATAACGTCAATGTGACATTAATTCCACTATCAAAGACGAAAGTGTGTAGACCACTAAGTAAACGAAGCTGTAGACAGTCCAGCATATTAGTTACATTGAATTCACTCTATTTGTATAGTGATCAGTCAGAAAAAAAAAACTATCTTTTTGAAATTTTTTAAAAAAATTCTTTAATGAAACTTAAGAATTTGATAAAATTTCTGAGACAAATGCAGCTTCTAATAATACAAAATCAATTCCTGCTAAATAAATCTCATGGTATTTGTACATAGACATGAATTAAACAATATAACTTATTGTACAATAATAGACATCTTATTGCAAGGCAATAATAAATTATTGTAACATCAAGTTATTATTTAATAAATGAATTGAATAATAAATTATTGTCTCACAATACTCTAACATATCTCATTCACTACTGGAACTAGCTTCAAAATCAATCACTTCACCATGTGTAAGAGGTACTACTTTACGTTTTACTGCTTTTCCTTTACTGGTACTTGGCTGTGGAATATTCGTTTTTTCAGTTTTTGGTTTTGCCTTACGAGATTTAATACGCGCCGCTATCGCTTTCATTTCAGCATTATATAATAGTTTTTCTTCTATATGGTAATTAACTTTCTGATTATCTTTTGAGAAAATTATTAGAATATTAAAAAAATAAATATCACAGAAAATAAAAAATTAAAAGTTATTACTTCTCAATCTTTTCTTAATTGAGCCAAAATCTTGAAACGATAAAGACTTTCTTTTCGATAAGTTCGTCTTTTTAGGTGTTAAATGCACTTTTGCGGCATGTTTTCTTCTAGTGACGTTCCTATCGTTCTAAAAGTGCAGAATATTTCGTTCAATATGGAACATATTATTAAAATTTATGTGTATTATAACTAGCTGATTATAATATTTAAATATTAACTTTTTCTATTCCATGGCCATTCATTGTAACTTCCATTTCGGAATCTGAATGCCCATTCAGTTGAATATCAAGATCATCTATTGAATTCACAGGTATTTTTTGTGTTGGTCCTTTGGATTTTACCTAAATAATAAAAATAAAATTTAATGAAAATATGTATACAAGGTGGTCAATTACTAGTGATTCATTTTACTACTCAACAGTTGACTAGCTATTGACTGGTTAAGTATTAAACTGCATGTATTTGTTTAATACACATTCATTATATGCATTGTTAACGATTACCTGACTATTTTGTTCCTTTGGTTCTGTATTAATGTTCACTTCATCTTCTGGTTTTTTCCTTGAATTTGTTTTGGTAACCATTTTCTCTTTCGTTCTTTGTTTTGATGAAGATTTTTTCTTAACTGAGTCAAAATCTTGAAACGATAAAGACTTTCTTTTCGATAAGTTCGTCTTTCTAGAAGTTAAATGCACTTTTTCTGCGTGTTTTCTTCTAAGGACGTTCCTATCATTCTAAAATTGCAGAATGCTTAGTTCAATATAGAACACATTATTACAATTTATGTGTATTATAACTAGCTGATTATAATATTTAAATATTAACCTTGTCTATTCCATGACCATTCATTGTAACTTTCATTTCGGGATCGGAATGACCGTTCAGTTGAATATCAAGATCATCTATTGAGTTCACGGGTATTTTTTGTGTTGGTCCTTTGGATTTTACCTAAATAATAAAAATAAAATTTAATGAAAATATGTATACAAGGTGGTCAATTACTAGTGATTCAGTTTACTAGTCAACAGTTGACTAGCTATTGACTGGTTAAGTATTAAACTGCATGTATTTGTTTAATACACATTCATTATATGCATTGCTAACGGTTACCTGACTATTTTGTTCCTTTGGTTCTGTATTAATGTTCACTTCATCCTCTAGTTTTTTCCTTGAATTTGTTTTAATAACCATTTTCTCTTTTGTTCCTTGTTTTGATGAAGATGCTTTTTTTGGGACAGCATTTTTTTCCAATTTTTGATCGGACTCTTTCTTTGTTAAACGTGTTCCTTTTCTTCCCTAGAAATTTTTAATTATGAATATACAGATATTAATTTAATTAAAACATGTACAAGGTTTGAATATAAGATATTGTTACAACCCGAATAAATGTTATTACTTTTTCTTTTGAACTGTTTGCTGGTAATTCTACTGAAAATACTAATTCGCTATTAAGAGAACCCCCATTTTCTCTTATGAACGACGAAAAAATTGATCGAGCCTTATCATAGTCAGGCTCCCCATTAAATGCTAAATTATGCAAATATTCCAAATATGTTTCTATTGGCTCTGAAAGAATATGTATAAAAAATGATTAAGAAATAATTGTTAATATTAAAGTTTATTACTTGGATAATATTTGGATCCAAAACATAGGTTAAGCATAGTAGAGGGTAATGACATGCTTTCCTCTTTACTCTTTTGCACCACCTTGGTGGATTTCAAGTTTACTTCCCAGGGCAATTTGCACCCTAACAATTGAATAATATTATAAGCTAAAGCTTCTAAGTCTCCTCTTTTCGTATAAACTGAAACGACATTAAAAATTCTACAAATTAATCCATAAATTAAGTAATGTTAACTTACTTCCATTATGGGCATCCCTGCTTGAAAACTCTATTGTTCCATCATGGGCTTGTTTCGGATTTGGTTTAAATTCTTCGCCATTAAAACATTTTCTTACCAATCCAAAATCAACTAGATACACTTGTGTTTGTGCGGCATCGTCTGTATTACCCAAAAGCAAATTTGCAGGTTTAATATCACAATGAACATAACCTTTACTATGAATATATTCCAATACATAAAGCTGCAATTAAACAAATTTGTCGTCAATATAAGTTTTGAGCAGGGTCGCTGCATACAGTTGTGCAGGTTGTTAACCGCACCAGGGCGGCAATTTGGCTGATCTTATTCACTCTAATTAAGTGTTTAAGTATAAACATAATTTAGTAAATTAATAGTATAACTAATTAATAGTAATTTAAATAAATTATTTAGAAAGCAACTAACAATTTGTATTGCCAGTTTAAATACAGTTTCGGCTGGAAACACTCCATTATGTGCTAGATGTAATTTAGATAAATCTATTCCAAATTGCTCCATGACTAAAAATCTAAATTTTCCACTGCTCGAAGAAAATGATCCAGAACCTCGATATTCTGGTAGTCCCAATGTTTTAATACCTTTACTTTTTTTAAAAGATGCAACTAAAATTTAATTTATTTTATTTACGTTTAAAAAGACGTAGTAAATAAAATAGCACTCACTATCTGTGGTTTTGGCATTTCTCATATAAAAGTTGATTTCTACAAACAAGGGACCATTGGAATGCGGCTCCTAAAGATGAAATATATAGTTAAAACAATTTTTCTGTTCTTTATGATTTAGGTGCTGTTTAAAGAAACAATACCATTTTTATAATGTAGGGAAAAGTGGAGCTTCTAGATTCTTCTAGTTTTGCTGTGTAAATTTCACCAAATCCTCCTTTCCCAATCATTTCACCTAATCTCCATTTATTCTTGCTAATATCTTGCACTATTGTTCCTTTAGGAACAGGAGTCGAAGCGGCACTTGTAGCTGCTTTCTTTTTATTTTTGATTGCTAGCATTTTTAACTTGATCTATATGAAACAAAATATTCTACTTTAAAATTGTTGAAATATGACCCTATATTCTGATTGAATGGCAGCTGCAATACGTGAATAAAATTAACTCTCCAGTTTTACTCTCTTACTCCCCAAAAATGTTATAATGTATAACAATGTAACTAATGTTTAAGATGTTTAAATCTGTAGATTACTTATATTATGTACTTCATACTTACAGAACAATTTACACATGGACAAACGAAAAATAAAACATACAAACGTTTTTTATAGACGTAATGATTTATTACAGACAAAAGTCAAATACCGAATAATACTATTTTACCGGGATATATCTACAAATCTGTATATCTGTTGTCTGTGCTAATACCGCTGAGTGCTAAATACCATTACAAACCTATTAAAATTTTTCAAAGTTCACCTGCAGTTAACTTCATGAGCTACCCACCAGTTGTCCGAAGACAGTTGTTGCAAGCAAGACGTTAAGCAAAACCGTCTCCAGGTCTCGTTTCCCTTCCCTAAAAATTGAGATAGCGCCTGCGCAATCTTCATTTTGAGATTTAAAATTTATGCAATTTAAGCAGGTGGGTTTGCACCCTTAAATTAGGCAATACAATTTATTTTAAGGTTAGGACTTAGGACTTATACACAATCACAATAATATATATATTTTGATAATTTGATTTGAGTTCGATCGAATTTTATTTATTTTGGTACTTTTATAAAATGGAAAGTGAATTAAATTATACATTGGATGCATTAGAAGATGCATTGTCTATTTCTCGTCAGAATAAACGCCGTCCCGAACCGCCTTTAAGTGCTCAAACAGATGGAAGTATTACATTTGCTGCACATGAACTTCAATATTATGGACAATTTATACCAGATGGTACAAGCATAATGCCTTTTAATGAATTACTAGAAGATCAAACAATTACTGGTGAAGTAATTCATTCAGAAAATCTTTGGCAAACTTCCACGAATAGCTTATATGTTAAATTTTTTGAAATTCGTCAGCGACATTGTGGTAATTTAAATTAACAAATTGTTAAATTGCTTACTATTTAAATACTCGTAATGTTATTATCAGTGTTCTTTTTTAGCAAGTATAGATATTTTGGGAGCATTGGCTGATACCGCTCAGTGCTGTTCTGATGTATTACACATTCTAAATTGTCTTCATTCTAAAGTTGCTTTTAATAATGCGGAGGAAGGACGTTGGTTGGAGCAAGAACGTGATACTTGGAGGCTGATGCACATTTTATATGCAGATAGGTACGGAATGGATTGTATAGTTATTATAACTGCTATGTTACTTATTATGCGGAGTTTCCGCATACAGAAGTAAATGCCATGATTTTTTATATTGATTAAAAATCATACTTTAGACTAGTGGCACAAGAGCTTATGGACAATGATGGGATGGTTCAATATTTTGGAAAATCGGAACGCTATTGTGTGGAAAACTTATTTAAAAGAGAAAGTTTGGTGAGAGAATGTCAACTTGTTATTGATTGGTAAGTATTATATTTAATAGTCTTAATTGAACTGCAATTAACAAATTATTTAAAATGAATCAAAAGGCTAGAAGCACAATCCTCAGAAAAAGCAGATCAAGATATTATTTATTTTTCTGATTCCACAGTGGGTTGGGAAAACACTTTACATCAACTACAATCAATTGATACAATTGCTTTTGGAAGTACAAGGTAGAATATGAGAGACTAAATTTAAACAACATTTTTATATTATTAACAATTTATATGTTTTACAACAACTTAAATACTGAATCTCTTGGATCACTTAGAGAAATTATTACTAAAATGGATCCCGATGCTCCAAATTATCAGAAAAAACCTTTACATGATTTAGATTCGGAAGATGAACGACGTCTAAATAAATGCATTTTTAAAGAAATTCGATCTGGAAAATTAGCAGAAGCTGGAAAAGTATTTTTAATTTTGATAAAATTTAAATAGAAGTTTTTTAGTAGAGTGCTGATTTTCCTCTTTATAGCTAGCACGGCAATATGGACATTTGTGGAAAACAGCGATTTTTGAAGGGTGGCGTGTGTACCATAATCCAAATATTATAGAAGATAACTATGAAACTAATGCCGAAGAAATGGATGATAGTGAACAAATGAATACTAAGAAATTGAAAGATATTGAGGGTAATCGAAATCGAGATATCTGGAAACTAATGGCATTTAAATATTGCAAACAAGTAAATCAGAATTAGGTTTCTGTTTTTGTCTATACAGTTCTTTTATAACGCTATGAATTTTTATCATTTAGGATAAGGTAGATGCGTATCAAAAAGCATCAATAGGCACATTTTGTGGATACATTGATGCCGTATTGCCAGTTTGTAATTCATGGTATGATAATTTATGGGCATATATGAAATCTATGGTAGATATACGAGTAGAATCAGAAATACGAGATTGTTGTACTAAAGAAAAGGGTTATCATCCAATGCCTGATGAATATTGGGTGCAACGGTATCTATTTACATAAAAAATAAATAATAATTAAGCGCATATTTTTAATTAGATTATTTTCATTTAGAACATCACTTGATGAGATATTTAGATACTTAGAATCATCTAAAAATGCAAAGGTTCGAGAAGAAGCAAAAGAAAGACAACATATAATTCAGAAATATATAATTTTGGATCAAATTCCTAATCTTTTAATAGAATTAGAAAATTGGGTACAAGAAGCTAATGTTTCCGCACAAGTTCATAGATTTGCTGCCCACTTAGTTTTATTTCTCGATATTATTGGGCATGGAGACCAAGATAAAACAGAAAAAATTCTTACAGGGTCAGTATAAATAAATAATCTAACTAGAGTTTCCCGTATTAAATATACCTATAGTTACATCACCAACACTTTTAAATAAAGCTAAAAGAAATGAAGGGATAATTATAAGGTCTGTTTGGATTTTCAAAACTGCTTCCCGGAACGATTTTACTTATGCTATTGACTGATTGTAATTAATTTTTGTTGAGTTGTAGCCAGTTAATGTCCAATCAGTTAATTTTTATAGATTTAGTTAATTGTTGTTTCAGTTTAATATTTTATTTAATTTAGGATACTCTACTATACATATATTTTCAGGTACATCCGACGTCTTATGCTAATGAAAGAAACTTTATTAGTTGCATTTTATGTAAGTAAAGTAAGCCCTGATCTTCAAGTACGTTTATATGCACAATATTTAGAAGATATTACCGATCGTGAGCAAAGACTTATTTCATTAGAATATGCTAAGGAGTGTGGATTAAATATACCAGCTACTACTAAACAAATTGTTGAAAATATTAGAAATAGACCAAATGAAATAGGTGATGACACGTTGCAAGTAAGGAGCATCATGTTTTGGTACATGAACGTAATCTATTTGCTAACATTTTTTTTTCTATCTATTAAAGCAAAAACTGACAGAAGCTGATAACTTAATCATATCGTCAATGGAATGGTTAACTTTTGATGAATTTCAAAAAGCTGAACTATTAACACAATCAAATTGCATTATATTTAAATTTTTAACATTAGGCAAACTAGATGCTGCTCTATTAGCATTTAATAAAGTTCCAGATGATTGCGTTAAAATGATTGTAGAAGAAATGGGTGGTAGGTCATATAGCTGTTATTACATATATCATAACAATATTCGATATGGAACAATGCAATACCTTTCAGAAAATAATAAAGAAATAAATATGGCTATAAAGGAACATTTATGCTATAAAGCTTACTTGGAAGCAAATGAGTCATTTAACAGATGGTTTAAACAGCAGAAAAATAAACCTGTAGAGCCAGAACCACTTGCAGATTCCGCAGATTTTCTTGAAAAAGTTGCCCATGAACATCAAATGTCACAATATAATGTAGAATTGGAAAGGTTTAGTATCTTTCAGAAACTCTTGTACCTGCCTATTTATTTATAATGAAATTTTAGATGGAAATCATCAAATGAACATCTAGCTGCTACGGCAAAAACATTATTATTCAATGTTTTACTATTTCCAAATGGATGGCTTGTTGACACCACAAATGATTCAAGTTTAAGAAAAATTATAATTCCAAGTATAACTTGTCTATTGTATTCAGTTTTATATGAAAGTGAATTACATACAGAACTTGTTAGTTTAGCTAATACAATTGCTTCCGATCAGTATTGTTTATACAAGGTAAAACGATTTATTTTTTAAGCTCTATATTCCAGTTTAACAAATGTTTTTCAGGAATTTACAAAAGATCAAATTAGTAGCTTATTATCAAAAATTTGTGAAAGTTCTATGGCTCTGATATCTTCGAAAAAAGATTCTTGGGGATATGACGTTACTGCTTAAACACAAATGTTATTTTTTCAAATACAAAAGTCTTATAAATTATACTTTATAATGTTGTTTCATTTAGAAATATATCCTAAATTAAAATTTTTATTTTCCACTTTGCATGCTTTATTTTTTAATATAAAATCACAAACATTAACATTGTTTATATTTAACAAGTTCACACAGCAAACTTATAATATTTAATAATTATAAATAATATGCGTAACAATTTTAATAAATTAATGTTTTTTACAAATAATGACTTAAGTGTTAATATGAATAACGCGAATTTTAACAAAATTAACTAATTACGTACTGTGCATTATTTTATATGTTTTAACAAAGACAAATGGAAAATACATACATCCGTTTATAACTGATATGTTACAGCACATGATTAAATAAAAATCGCTTTTTTATGTACGTAAAAATATAATGTTAATGAATAAATTACTTTTTGTTAAATTTATAACAGCATATTGTTTCTAATGTTAATAAACCTGAATTCTATAACTTTAAAACAATTTTAAAAGATGAATGATTTATGTATACATTTTCTACATATTCTATCTTCAAAATTAATGAATAATGCAAAGAATAAACATTTTAAAAAAATAATAATTATTATAAAGCGTTTATCATCTAATAAAATTTCTTAACATTGTAATAGATTAGTTAAATGTCGGTTATATTAGTTTAAAAGCCAAAAGTTAAATATGTATACATATTAAAGTGCAGCTAAAAATCATGAACTAGTTGAATAGACGAATAATAGAATGAAACTGTTCCCGTTTAAAGCAAACGCTTATCAATTTTCCTTTGAATTTCTCCTATTCAGTTAGTTAGACGATCTTAATGGTATAATGTGGTGATCATTTCGTTTCATATGTGATACGTATAATTACGGATAATTACTAAAAAACTAATAATTTATTACTAATTAATTAACGACAGATAACGAATAACCTTAATTTAACAATATTGAGCCTTATACAATTTGATTTACAGTTATATATGTGTTTCGATTGAATAGGAACTCTTTATTTTATTATTTGACAATGTTTTTTTAATAGAAAGACGAATGCTTCTAACAAGTGATAAAACTACTGCCCTAAATACATTTTAAAAAGAAAATCAATGAAAACAAAGTTTTCAGTAAAGAAATCAAAACCATCTAATACGTTTGCAACGAAAATAATTTGCAGTAAAAAAATCGTTGTACTTTATTGGCAGTAAATTGAAACTATTTATTGTAATAAAATTAAAGAGATTTTATTGTTTAAAATGGTTCAGATGTTGTAGGTGATTGAATCGATGATGAAACTTTATCTGTAAAATAATGTTCCGTAACGGGTGAAATTGAACCTCTATCCAATATAGAACGATGACTATATGGGCTATGTCTGAAAACAATATGTAAAATTACATAGAAATAAAAATTTGATTTTAATTACTAGATTTCTTTTTAGGTTTTACCTTCTTGGTATTGCACTTTTCAATATATCATCTAAATGACTATCAGAATCAGAATAGAGACTTTTAGGTTTTGCTGTACGATTATTACTATATGTCTGATATGAACTTGGTAAATTTTGATATGAATCTGTCAACAAATTATAGAGAAGATTGGTATATAGGGAATAATAATTTAAGAAATTTTATAAAAAGTATGAAGAATTGTGCACTTGGATACTTGATTATTTGATGACTAAACTCATCAAATTCATATTATGTGTCTTATGCTTTAATTTACTGGTTAGACATAAGATTATTAGAAATATTAATTTTTAATTCCATAATTGTTACATTTAAAAACATGGTAAACACAATGTCCAGTGTGAACTAATACAAACATACACCAATAATAACAAATCCATAGTACCTATTAAATTTGAGTGAGTTCCTGGTATATTTTGATAAGAATGTAGAAGATTGTATTGTCCACCTGGCACATTTACATAATCATTAAATACTGGCACATTCCTTCCATAAGAATTATAATGTTCTCTTGGGCTAGTTGGCGCTGTTGGTGATATACTTTTACTTGTTTCTGGAATATAACTATTGAAACTGGCCCTTAAAAATCAGGTAAGAAAAAAGTCTTATTTTCGTAATACAGATATATTGTCGCTAATATACCTTCGACTAACACTGGGGCTCTGATAACGATCGACTGAATTTCCATATTCTTTTCTTCCATATGTAGTATCTAAATCCTTATACATTCCAACTAAAGTAGATTTTTTTGGTTTCTTTTTCTCGTTAAATCTTGTATAGAAACTTTTTCTTCGTATACGATCACTAACCGACTCACCTTCATCACCAGAACATAGTAAATTATGACAATTATTATTAATTTGAGATTGTGGTGAATGAAGATCGGATAAATGATGAAAATCAGAACATGCCGACCATGAATCACATGATAAACATTCATCAGCAGGTGAAAGAATTATGGAGCAACTATCATCAGTTGTCGCGGTTAAAAATGAATTACGATTATCTTGAAGTGATGAATCAAGTAATTGGCAATTTATTGATTTCTGACCTAGATCTAATTTCAAATTACTCCTATCAGGTTTCTTATCAGAATCTACACCTACATTTTTATTGTTATCTTTATATAATTTTACTGAATCTTCTAAATTTAAGCTTCTTCTAAACGAATTTACGGGCAATTTTGATTTTTTATTATCTGTTTGATTTGATGAATCACTTTTACTTGTCATACCCTGAAAATGTCTCATCTTTCCTATAAGTAAAGATTTTGGTCGTTCTTTTTTCTCGATCTTCTCCTTGGTATCTGATTTATTAGTAACTTCAGAACTGCTTTTAGAGATATTAGATTCACTTCCATTAACAGCTTTAACTTTAGATATTGTCTCCTTGCCTTTCTCTTTCTTCACAAATTTTTCCTTTTTCTTATCTTGTTCCTCATATTTTTTAAATAATCCCAGAATTTTTGTAACGCTCTTTTTACTTGCTTGTAATGGTTTCGTACCAATAGCTAAATCTTCTACTGATACCGCTCGTTTTATTAAACCACTTTCCGTACATGGCTCCAAATTTCTCGGTAGACTTTGTTCTCTTAAACGTTTAATGGCACTTTCCACCACTGATTTTTTATCTAAAAGTGCCTTTGCTTCCTCATGATTTTTTGTTGCTGAAATAGTATTTGATCGAAATTTTTCTAATTTTTTCTCAATGCTTTGTAGTAGTTTATTTTTCTGTACTTTGTCTTCTTCATTAATATTCTTATTGGTTGCATCTTTATCTTCTTTACTCGGCTTATCTTTTTTAGTTAATCCTGTTTTTAGTTTCCGAATTTTTGATTCTTTACGATCGGTTTTAACCACAGGTAAATTCGATTCACATATAGGTTCATTTTTAATTTCAACATTATTAGACTTTTTACGAGCTCTTTCAATAGTTTCATTTGGATAGCTTTTGGGTCTGACTAATCGTGATATTTTTGATTCTTTTTTAATGGCTGGAGTAACATTATCAGGTACTTTAACGTTAACATAGTCATGGATCGATTTTACATTATTTGCATTTGAATCTGTTTCAGAACAAATTTCATTATCAATCTCTTTTTCTACTGAACTTATATTATTCTCGCCCGATACATTTACATAATCATGAATATTTTTATTTTTATCACAAAATTTGTTTTCATCAACTTTTTTAGTTAAAGTTACCAGTTTTTCTGGTTCTTTATCTAGCGCATTTATCACAACTGATTCTAATTTAGGTGGAACTTTATTCGAAATTTCTTCACTTTCATTCGCGCCTCGCGAACGAGATCTTAATCTATTCTTTCTTTTATCTCTAATTTCTTTTAAAACTTGTTGAGTTTCTCGTTCCCGTTCTTTTTTCTCTTTAACGTAAACATTTTCTTCTTTTGTTTCATAAAAATCAGGTCGTAAAAACCTAGATATTTTCCTTGGAGTTTGTAAGATTTTTTTCTCTGTAGTATCAGATATGCTACTATGATTGGGTGATATATTTGGACTATATTTCGAATATGAACTATCACTAGAATATTTTGAATATGGACGTGATAAAATCGAATATTTGGAGCCAAGAGAGGAAATTGAAGTATCGTCATTTTTCGATAGATTTTCGGAGACACTACTATCTGGACTATATAAATCTGTGGTAGCAGGACGGGAAATTCTAGGTTCTCGAGTACTTATTGAGCGTGATAATTTTGGCCGAGCATACGAAAATCTATAAGCACCAGTAGGTTCATCACCTATACTTGATGATCTTACATTGAATTCACAATCATCTTTATTTGAAGTTGATTTTACTGGTAAAAACGATTTAAGAGTATTTCCTTCAGATGCATGTTTAATATTTTCAGAAAGAAGATACCCTTTATCAACAGGAATTTTCCTAGGTAATGTTGAACTCATTTTATCTAATGATCTTCTATGATAAACATCTGGGGATAATTGTTTATCAGCTATTTCTCCACTGCTTTTTGAACTAAGTGTTCTATGTAATCGTCTCACTTCGGCTGGAGTCAATTGCGCTAAAAGCTGTTTTTGAATTCGTTTAGACAAACCAGGGGTTAAATGTGATAAAGCCAATTGATCTTCTTTGCTGAGATTCAATTTATTCAAGTCCAATTCTGCTAAATTAAGGCTTTCGGTATGACTGTTTCTATTGTCATCATCTGAAAAACAATAATTAAATTTTGTCAGATTCACTTTTAATAAATTAGTCTTATTTAGGCAACTCATGTATAAAAATTGCAACTTGCTTTATTTTTTCATTAATCGTTCAAACTTTCAATGTTACTATCTATTTGTCCCAATAAGACTAAGTTATACGAGAATGGTTTGGAAATAGTATAAAATATTTAGTTTTATTTTAAAAACACTACCATGCTTATTACACGAGCAAAAACACTCTCCATAACAAAATATAAACGAACAAAAAGTGGAAACTAAAAAACCTACCTTAACTGTGTTAGTGTGTGAGTTTTTGGCATAAAACATCTGTAGCGGCATGGAAAAAAATAAAAAAAAGTAACGCAATTAGTCCAAATAACAGAAAAAAACAAAACAAAAAATAAACAAGAAAACCTCACTAATTGAGCAAATATTTAGTAATTTCTAATTGTATTTTAGCCAAAAAAGAAAACCTTTTGGAAATTATATAATTCAAAGTAGTCTCAGTTGCACATAATAAGAAACAAATTTCAAAACTCAGCAACAACGTCGTTTTATCAGAATGTTACATATTTCGGCTACATTAGAAAATTAAAAAAAAAAAAAAAAACTATTAAAATATTCTACATACTTATTTTTTTATTGGCTTAGTGATTAACATTAATATAATTATTATTTACAAATTAATTTTGTTCAAATTCAAAATCAAATTGCGCTAACAACAACAACAAAAAAAAGAAACAAAAGTGTCTTTGGCAGCAAGGTGTCGTGCATGCAAATCATATTATTGTAGCCTACCGAAGATATATAGTAGTCGATCGAGTGTTGGTGGTTGGCAGGTAGCCGGTAGCGGAGAAGGCTATGGTTAGTGGGTGCCGGTCCGCTGGCTGGCAGCCGGTCCGCAGGGCACATGCACTGTGACGCGCACGCGCGCTGCAACACGCAACACTACGTTCACCACGACACGCCGAAATTATATGCATCTTGACGTACATGTGTTCATAAGTGTTTCCAGAAATAATGATATTTAAAAAAAAAACACATTTCTAATATTAGTCGAGTTGTAAGTAAAATCTATCTTTAGTGATACAATACGTCAAGATACATGATAGTTAAATCTATAATATAAAATGTTGTGTGTTCTAGTTTGATTTAATTTACGCAATTCAATTTTCCAACACTACATGCACATACCGATTTAATAAACATATAAACATATAAAAAGAAGTTGAAACAAATTAGTCACGAAATTCAATCAAAAAAGAACGCTCATCTTACTCCTCTACCTCATAATAATTATGCATAAACTGATTGCTTATTGTGGTAAAAACAAGGAGAAAAATAAAAATGTGGAGTACACACTTAAATAAATTCTACTCGAGCAAAAAAAAAAACACGGAAAAATCTGAAATAATTATATTATACAAGATAGTGCCAAGAGTTTGTTGCTCCCTATGTTGGGCGCCAAAAATTTTAAACAATTTATTTTTGAGTTATTTACTAAGACCTATTGCAACACAGAATTGATTAACGAACTAATTCTTATCGATTCTAGTCGATAATGAACAAGAAGGCACTATTCGTCTAAGTTAGCAACACGAAACAGCTTAAAATGCGGTTTAGTGTTAGATTCATTTATTTCAAATTTTTCATGTTATAAATTCTACTTGGTTCACAAAAAGGGTTTAAAAAACAAAAATCAAAAATTATATTATCCCATTCTATCTACCAGTGTATTTCCATGTGAAAATGTAAACTATTGTGTTCATATTTTAAAACTTGTGCTAATCAACTTTTAAAACGAACACATGCTCTACACATAAACTGACCAGAGTACATAAATTTTGTTTAAAACACAGAACTAAGACTACTTAAAAAACGTAAGGGCTATTAATATTATATGAGGTAACTAAAATGGGCCAACAAAAAAAAAAAATTGAAGAAAACCCTACTAATCTAAGGAATTCAAAATTTTTACTTACCGCCCCTTGGCACCCCTCTAGCGGTGCTTGTTGTCGTTGCAGATGCATTATTTGAATCATTGAATACACTTTCAATATCTGAAGCTAAATCACGGCTTACACTTCTACGCCATGGTACGCCACCAAATGTTGTATTATTTGTCGGTGATTTTAATGTTGATGGACGCGAGAATGTCCTACCTAATGATGAGTGCCTTGAAATTAGAATACAAAAACATACTTTTAACAAACATATTATTCAATAGATTATAAAAAACTATGCTAAACATACTCTAACTAATTCTACATATAAAAACCTACCAAAATTCTATTTTGCTAACACAATGAATGACTCTCACTTACGTCACTTTGTCTAATTTTCTTCTATAAGTTATTTTACAATGGGTGCTTGTAAAAGATGATTCAATATGAAGTTATTTATTAAAATACATACCGTAAAAAAGAACGACAAAGCTATACTTGTATATTTATGCATTTAAAAAGGCATGCACATAGCATAGCCCTTGTCTGTGCACACATATAATACACATTTACCTGGTCAAAGGATGATCCATTCTGTTCCAGAAATTAGTTCCATGATCAAAATGACTTAATAATCTAGAACTTGGAAATCCTGGTCGCACTCCATCTTCTACGTTAAGTCTTTGAGTTAAATCTCTAACCTAAAAAAAACATCCTTATTTAATAATATTAAGTAATAATGAGGCTATTCTGCAATTATGTTTTTATTTCATGAATTTATATATTTTTACCCTGGATAATAATGTAGAGAACAAATTTTCAGCTGTCAATATTTCAAAACCTTCATCATCATCTTCGCCGGAACTTAAAGAATCTGCATGTTCTAATGTTGCTTTTTTCGGTCTAGTGCTCCTGCAATAGTAATGGATTTTTTTTTACATTTCAATGAGACAGAATCAGTCTTTTTACCTTAATCTATGCATATGATGGAAATTATCCTTTCTGGAAGAATCCTCATTGTCACTGTCTTTCCCAAATGAACTATGCCTGTGAAGTGTTGAAAAGGGTGATTCATCCTCCGAATCTCGATCATTTAAAAGTGAACTGTACACGAACAGAAAAATTAACAATCAAATTAAGTCTGTAAAATATTTAATTAATTAATACTAAATTAATCAATACCTACTTTAATCGTCTAGAACCCCAACGTGATTTAGATCTACCGGTCATGGTGCTCGTAGTACTTGTTGAATCTGTAGGTTCTAAACTACTTGCTCTTGGAGTTACATAACCTATAAAATATTCAGAAACAATCAAAGTAATTATAAATCAAGACTACACACAAAATAAGCAAGCTTATTATCAGTTACAATGATACCTATGATTGCTTCCTCTAGCTCCTAATCCTATAACCAGTTTCACAATATTATGTCTTATCAGAGTCTCCAGAACTAGAAATGTGTGGCAAATAACTACAATGAATCTTGGATATATTTTATCCAACAATTATTTCTGATTTGCTGAAGTCTTCCTAAGTTTAGGTTATCTGATGAACCATAATATAGTGAAAAGGTTAAAAACACTGACAACCTAACGCTTTACTTAAAGAACAGAACCCAAACGTACGTATTATTAATTGAAAACAGATACTAATTAATATTTCGTTATATAATTACCTCCTCCTTCTACAGCAATAGGTATAATATATTCCCTTGCTGATTTTTTAATTGGCTCACCAATTGAAGTGGTAGTTTCAGAATCTGAATCCTGTGTAGATTGCCTTGAAAGAC
Source organism: Platypus cylindrus (assembly GCA_949748235.1). Classification (NCBI taxonomy): domain Eukaryota; kingdom Metazoa; phylum Arthropoda; class Insecta; order Coleoptera; family Curculionidae; genus Platypus; species Platypus cylindrus. The sequence continues at coordinate 6,717,912 of OX456489.1, read as the reverse complement.
TATTTGACCTTGAATAATAATATTGAAATAAATTACCAAAATATTATAATATTTTCTAGTTTACTTTTGTGATATATTTGATCTTTGTGTTTGAAAGGATTTTGGCATAGGTGGCTTAGTCGGTGGCGGAGATTGAACTGCTTCTTTATTATTTTCTTTTCTTTCAAATGCTATTGGAATTATACGTTCCTTGGATGATCTAGGATCTTGTGGATCGTTAGAAGCTCTAGAAGCGAAAGTGAAATAATGACGATTTACAATCTTGATTGATGAAGTTGCTATACCTGAAGTCAACAGTAGGCGTTGGCGTTCCAACTACAGGTACTACTACTTCACTTCTAATTGGTTGAGGTGCTTCAACATTATGAGAAGCTTCTGTACGGAATCCCATTTGAGCAGGTTTAGCACTAGGATAATTGAGCTGAATCTGAGCCTTGGCTGTTTTTCTGATATAATTATAATTAAATTAATAATTAACATAAGTCGCAAATTATTCAAAGGGTTTAACCTTCTAGGTAGAGTTGCACTTTTCAAAGTAATTTCCGCATTACTGACTTTCTCTTCCTCTACCTTAGGAGGAGATGGTTCATGCTTAACCTAGAATTAAAAAAAAAAACAAACAGAATCAAAATTATGCTATAATTTTATATTATTATATTTATTTTTTACTCGTACTTGTTTAGCTTCGTTTCCACTTAATTTATTCTCATAACACGGTCTAACAAAAGGTTTCGGGGCCATATTCCGAACCGGGGAATTCAAAGAAGTTAATGTTTCTATATTACCTGAAGCAGATCTGCCACCGAACTAAAAAAAAAATCAGACAGAATTCATTAGAAACTAAAAAATTAATATCAGAGTGATTACGGATTCACGACCAAAAAATTCCACAAAAGAATGACGGCACAAAAAACGGTCAAAAAGTAAACAGAAAAAAAAACATCTAATTTTACCCCAAATGGTACAGGTGGTTTCCGCATAATACATGGCCTAGATTTGCTCTTTCTAGTCCCTTCTTTATCTAAGGCATTAGAAATAATACTCACAGCATTCTTAACCTTTTCTTTATGATCATCTTCATTCTTCATTTGTTTAGAAACTTCTGGAGTTTGTTTAACAGATTCTACAAAGAAAAACAATAAAAAAATCACCTATAAGAAAATCTCAAATTTTTTAATTGCCAACCAATTTCCCTAAAAAGTTGCTTGAACTAACAATTTTTACCACTTTATGAAATTCTATACATACAGTACTCAAATGTATGAAAAAAATCAAGGAAATAATAATTTATTTATCAGTTAGAGTTAGTCAGTACCTGATACTTCGGATTTATTCACTTTGCTTATGCTTTCAACGGGTTTCCTAATTTCCTGATTGTCGTTTACACTTTTTTTAGTTCCCTTTTCATCCTCTTGTTTAGGTTTATCAATTAACGTTTTCTTAGGTGCCTGAGAAGTTTTTAGTTTTGGTGGTACTATCGACGTCAGACTAGCCTTACGTTCAAATTCCTTTTTAAAACCATCAACTGAAACGCCTAGGAAGAAATAAAAATTCGTTTTGCTATCAATACTTTTTATGCACCATTTTTATTTTTCTTATAATCCTAGGATTATTTAGCACGAAAGCATGAAGCTCATGTAACTTGATTAGAGCGGGCCTGGCTATCGCAACCTCAAGATTAAATGAGATTAAGGATTTTTTGATTCGAATACTGTTCAATATATTTAATGATAATGAAAGAATGTGTTTTAGTAATAATCACGTCAAATGGGTTAAGAATTAAAATAAATAGTGATTTGATATAAAAAACCTTTGGTCGGACATACCTGGTTGCGTAACCATGCTGTCTAAAATAAAAAGAAAAGGAAAACAAGAAAATTATTAAGATTAAAGATATATTAAGATTGTTAGTAAAAAAGTACTTAGAAATATTATTTAAAGCATATAAATAAAGAAAAACTAAATGATGGTTACCTGGTATTAGGATTTTCTTTGGTTTCTCAACAGCCACTGGTTTTGTGTCACTTGGGGTAATCATATTTTGAAACTTTTCTGCAGCTTCGAATATTCTCGATTTCCTTCTTTCAACTGGTTTTTCTTCAGTTTTCTCTTGGGTTGGTGATGTTTTTTCATCTTTTGGTGCCACCCCATTTGCTTTAGTCTTATTACAATAAACACATTGGCCTCAATTTATTGCTGAAGTTATTAAAAGTAAATTTAATACCTGCTTCTCCTTTCCCACTTTTTCTTCTACGACTTTCTTATCCTTGCTAACCAAAACTTTGTCCTTTTCATTATCGATTAACTTTGTTTCTTTTTCATTAACATTTTTATCTGTTAATACCTTTTTATTGGAAATTTTTTTCTTTGCACCTGTTTTTTCTTCAGATTTTTTAACCGGACTTGGCTCCTTGGTACTTTGAGATTTATTTTCTTTATTTACATTATTTGTAGAGACAGATTTTTCATGGGTTGTAGGCGTATTTGAATTATTCAATACAGAACTATTTGCTAGTTGGCCCGGTACCATTTCCTTAGCGATAGCTGCTTCCTTATTGTCACAAAGTGCATCTTTCTCTCTGGCCTCTTCTATAAGCTCTTTACAGGCTGCTCCTTCAATGGATGTTGAGTCAACGTCCATTGGTTTTGATATAGTTTGTGTAAGCGATTTGTTTAATGGGAGTGCTTCTGACATGCTAATATCCTCTTGTGAATCAGTTTCTTTTATAATTCCATGTACCTTAGGATTGATTACTGAACATCAAACCAAAATACAAAATAATTAAAAAAAGGCTTACTGATATATCGGCTATTGTATTTTCTTTTATAATTTTATCTTTGCGCTTATGTAGATTTGCTCTATCGGTGCTCACTGTTGTTTCAAGTTTTCTTTTAGGAGCGAATTTTCCTTCATTAATTAGGTCCATAATTCTTCTGAAGAATTAACAAATTTCATTATATATTTATTTTAGAACCAATTAAAAAATTGATGGAGGTGCGTCACAATTTTTTTTTTTAATTGGTGATCGAGATTTTCGTATATCAACCCAAGAATTGTTGCGGGTATAAATTGATATTTTTATCCTCATATTATGTAACAACGACATTAGCAATGTTTTTCAATCGTATTTAACTATTATGCAGCATCTAAGTTGATTAAATATACTTACCTTTCTGGCACAGTTAATTCCATAAGACTGCCTACACTTTGTGATCTTGTGGGAACCAATACATCACCTTTTGTAGCATCTTCACTAACATCACTTGTAACTACTAATTTTTCACTTTCTAATTGTGGTGCAGGTGGGGCTAATGTTAATAATACATCTAAACGGACCTATAAAATTTATAGCAATTTATTACATAATTATGTAATAAACACAAACATAAACAATTCAAAACCTACTGGAGTTTGATTAGCTAATTCTTCACTGACTTCCAGACAATCAATATCATAAGTTTCATTTACCCACCAATGAGAACAAATCTTTTCAATATCTGATCTTTTTCGTGGGTTAACTGTTAACATATCTCGAATAAGTGGGGAAGCAGCTGAAAAATATTCATATTTAAACAAATTCGTAAACTTACACAATATGGAAAACATACGACTCGGTTTGGCTGGTTCATAATAATCTCCTTGTGAAATTTGTTTAACTAATCTCTTAAAATTACTGCCATCAAATGGCATAGCACCATATACTAATGTATATAAAAGAACACCAAGAGACCAACAATCCACTTCTGGACCATGATAGGGAGTACCTAAAATTATTTTTATTAAGAATTAATTAAATTCAGAATTAAAATTCTTTAAAATCTTTCTGCTCTTTGGAGAATAGAATTTCCTTTTATTATTTATTTGTAGAAAAGAATTAACCAAAGAAAACGGCAGGTTATTAAATATAGAATCTATTAATTAGTACCTTTAACAATTTCAGGGGACGCGTAAAGTGGTGAACCACAAAATGTATTAAGTAATCTTTGGTCATCGAAAACATTTGACAAGCCAAAATCAGCAATCTAAAAGCATAAAAATCAATTTTCATTTCTTTTGGTTAACAAGTTGTAATAGTACTTTGGCATTATGATTCTCATCTAATAAAATATTTTCTAATTTTAAATCTCGATGACAAATTTTATGTTTGTGGCAATAGTAACAAGCAGTAGCTATTTGTCTAAATATTCTTCGAGCTTCGTCTTCTGTTAAAACTTTTCTTTCTGAGAGGTAATCATATAATTCCCCTCCTGCTGCATATTCCATAACTAGAACCATTTTTTCTCTGTTTTCAAACACTGTAAAATAGTAAAATGAATTTGGTTACATTATGATTTTAGAACTGCCTTGATATGTTATGCACACCTTCATAAATATGTATAATGTTTGGATGTTGTACTGATGACATTATTTGAATTTCTCTTCTAATTCTAACTAAGTCTGCATCCGATTCAATTTTTGACTTTTTTATTGTTTTAACAGCAACCTACAGTAATATATTTTAATATTAGATCTATTAATACTTAACTACCTATTATTGTTTGTACCTCTTGTCCTGTTTCTTTATTAATCCCTAACTGGACTTTACCAAACGTACCCTGTCCTAATTTTTTTATAATATCAAATCTGCAACAAAACAAATGTGCATAATCATAATTAATTGAAACTGATGTAATACAATAGAAAACATTCACACATTTAAAATTAAATTGCTATTTACTATTTCTGTGTGTTTACCTTTGTCTCAGTTTTCTCTTATGATTATGTTGTTTAACCGCAGTATTCTCTATACCACTCATTATGCTATTATCAGCTGCCTCTTCAACACCCATTTTGATCTGCATATTACATTAAAATAACATTATATTATATACGTGTTATACATACACGTATTGAGTGTGTAGGTGTATGCATATACAAAAAAATTTTTAATTATTGAAGGTGGCTAGAACTATGTGCGAAACTTGACTAATTTCCAAACTATTACTGACTAGGCATTAAAATGTCAGTTTTTCACATCTTTCTGTTGTAAACTGATAAAACATTATTAAACAGTACTGGAGGTTTTATAACAAACATTTATTGTGGACTGCTGAAACTAGTGTTTTTTTTCAATTTATTTCATATTTTCAAATTAGATTTTAACTATGTATTAATAGTTACCTACTCCAATTTCAGTTTTTTCCGAAACTTTCAGAATTTCAATTCCAAATAATGTTATGTGCTACAGTTAAAAATGCTATATATTTTCCTATTGCAAATTAACAAATTTTAATAGTATCTTTTTTTATTATTTTAGTAGGTATAATATGAAATAGAATAGAATTTAATTCATATATTTCATTTAAATTTTAAATTTTGCATTGTAATACATGATGTAATACAATATATTTGTAATATGTTAATATATTTTTATGTACTGTAATGTAATTGTAACATAATCTAAACCTAAAGATTTCTAGAAGAAAGTTTTTAAATTTCTTCAAGAAATCATAAGTTCTCAAAAGAAGTAATAATCGATTGAATTTGAACATCTCTAAAAGAATTTCAAGTCGATGACCAATAGTTGTCAAATTATCCAATATTTATTTGAATTTTGAGTTTTTGGGAAGTTACAAAATATAAACAAATTTGAAAAATGTATCAAGGCCTTTAAATTTTAAATCTAAATGCATTACGAAATGACAACAATTAATTTTTAATTAGAATTATTATTTAATTAAAAGAAAGTTATGTAAGTCCTAATTACTGTGATATCATATGTTATAAAAAAAATATATATTTAAAACTCCATCAAAAAAAGAGCAAAATTTTACGAAATGTATGAATAATTTTCGTTGTAATTATAAAATAAACATATATAATGTTGTCGAACCGAATTTTTAAGCACCTTCAATAAGCAGATTTAACCAAAAACCACTAATTTTGAATATTACAGAATTTCAGCTATAGTAAAAGAAAAATAGGAAACATTGACAAAAACAAAGTTTTTCGTTCTCGAATTAATGAAAATAATCATAGTCTAATACCACACATCATTCTGATTATTATAAAATTAAAATACACAATCAGATGCCAATTGAAATTGAAATGTCTCCTAACCTAATTATAAAACCAAGTTTTTAAATATAGATTTTCGAAAGTCTTACGTCAAACAATTCTATTGATAAGATAAGAAAAGAAATTAACTCAACATTTATTACAGAATAAATTGGTACACAAGACATTTTTATAAATAGCACATATATTTTACCTGAAAAATTTTTATGTAGGCGATAGGGAGGGTTCACCGAAAAGGTGCGAAAAGCAAAATAATTTAACTATAACTAGTAAAAAATCAACAATTTGTACAACACTTTAGTTTATAATAAAATTACAATTTTTCGTTTACCGTCTTCCGTTTTACATTTTAAACGATTGTGATGCAAAATTAAATTTTCCGCAAATAAATCGACACCGAAATGAATGGTAGAACGCCATGTTTCTTTTCTTATGTTTAAAAATAGTCGGCGACATTGGAATGTAATTTTTTTTTTGTTTTCCACGGCGCGCCGGGTTATTTAAATCTGCATTTAATTTTTTTATTATCAATATAATGCCAAGATGCCAACTTGTATATGTTCTTTGTAAAGCCTTTTTTTTAACAAGACATCTAATTAGAACATAATTTTATAGAAAATAGCCTTTGTAGTCTTTGTACTTTGTATAATTTTATTTACAAAAAGTATGATATTTCACGAATATAAGAAAAATAAAATAATATTAATAATATGTAAATTAAATGTAAATAAATATTATCAAAAACTTTAATATTTTAATTTAATTTCCATTTGAATTTTGAGATGTTCGAATCAAAACTTCCCCCCAGTCTTATAGTTTCATCACATCACAAATACCATCCCGCCTTTGCAGTTCGGTATCCGAGTCCGACCTCCGACCTCCCCCCTTTATCCTCAAAGGGTTAAACGGGGAAGGGGAAAATGTGCTTCGACCTTGAACGTCGATATAATATAATCAACGCTATCGATACAGTTTAAAACTCGATTTGTCACACCCATTCTTTAGAAAGGGAGGCTAATCTAAAATTCAAGATCAATTTTATTATGTTAAATCAGAATTATTATAATTAATTAGTTAATGAGAATCTAATGCGAATTATATTTATAAATATAATACCTAGTATGTATTTGCTAGTAAAAAAATAAAATTTGTTTGCATATAATCAAATTATATGATGGAGAAACAATCTAAAGTAAAAAATAAACGAAAATTAATAAATCCAATTTTCCATCTACAAACTCAAGAGGAAGTTGATCAATATTTATCAAATGAAATAATAAAAGAAGTTCGGAAAACTGGCATCCTAAAATTAAGTGGTAAACATCTGTCTTTTGGTAAGCTAAAATGAATGTGTGATTAAATAAAACGCAATTGCAAAAAAAATTATACTTTTTTAAATTTTTATAGTACCTGATCGATTATTTTCCATTTATGATGTAGTTGATGAGAATAAAGTCAATGTAGATTTCAATAAATCATCAAAGGATGAAGATCAATGGTGGAACTTAAAACCATTAACAAAATTGGATTTAAGTTTCAACGTAATAGCAGAAATACCTGCTCAAATTAGTATTTTTCAGGATCTAACAGTTATTAATGTATGACAGTAATGCGAAATTATTAATTCTAAATTATGTCAAATTAATATATTCACATAATATTAAATTATGTAGTTGCAGGAAAATTCTTTAATAGCTTTACCCGCAGAAATAACTACATTAACAAAATTAAATAAATTGATATTAAATCGTAATAAAATTAACAAATTACCCGAAGATATTTCCAAATTAACAGAATTACGAGTTTTAAGTTTAAGTTACAATTGTATTGGACAGCTACCGAAATCCATAGTGGATTTGGTTATGTTAGAAAAATTGGTAAGATTATATGGATTAAATAGAATATTTTTATTCGTTATTGTTTATACATTTTACTAAACGTGTAATATAAATAGCCATATAAAATTACAGGAATTATCGCACAATTTACTAGAAAAATTGCCGTCAGGTATTGGATTTTTAATACGACTAACAGAATTGAACATTTCAAATAACAAATTAACAGAATTACCTCCCGATTTAGTTAATTTAAGAAGTAAGGTTTTCAGTTAAAGGAATAATTAAAAATAAAAATTACATTATTTCTGATAAATTTTAGATCTATTGATATTAGAATTAAGTCATAATAATGTTAAACATTTACCTGATTCGATAGGTGAATTGAGGCGGCTTCGAACTTTGTATGCTCAACATAATGATATAATCGAAATGCCAAATTTTGCTGGATGTGATTGTTTAGAAGAAATTTTTTTAGGAAATAATTTCATAAAAGTAAATTTAAATTAGCAAAATACATTTAAATGTAGTAATAAAACGAAACCGTTTCTTTTTTTAAGGAATTTCCAAAAGATTTTCATGAAAACTTATTAAAATTAAAAATATTAGAATTGAGGGATAATCAGATTGACATTCTGCCACACGAATTAGTTGCGATGGTTCATTTAACGCAACTAGATTTAACTAATAATGAGCTAACAGAGTAATAGATTTTTACTTTTAGTTTGGCCCCAATTTTTGTCATTATCTTTTACTATTTATAGTATTCCACCGGTGCTAGGTTTGTTACCACATCTTCAGTCATTCAAATTGGAAGGAAATAAATTAAAACAAATTCGTGCCGATGTAATTCGAGCAGGAACACAAAGAATATTACATTTTTTACGTGAAAAATGTAAAGTAGAAGATACTGATCAAGAGCTCATTTTAAATTCTAAATTGGCACCTATGGATTCTTGCGTATTTCCGGATAAGTAATATCAACAACCAAAATTACGCATTAATTTATCAATTTTCGTCTTATAACTTAATTATAGGTATAAAATGAAGAATAATCACATGGTTAATTTAACTTTGAAAAATTTAACATCTGTACCTGACGAAGTATTTAAAGATGCTCAAGAAGCTCATGTTGCAGTAATCAACTTATGTAAAAATAAATTACTCGAAGTACCCATAGGGTAAGTTAAATGAGTGTATAATTTACTTCAAGCAGTCGCCACAAAATATATATTTTTAGTTTAAAAATGTTATCAAATTATCTGACAGAATTAAATCTATCTAGTAATCGAATTAGTGAAATTCCTGAATTTATTGGTCAATTTAATAAATTAAAATGTCTTGACATAAGTGGCAATATGTTGAGTCAATTGCCTGATGGATTAAGCGAAATGATAAATTTAAGAGAAATGATTTTATCACAGAATAGGTAGAAGAATAGAAATATATTTACAAAATATTATTCATAAAGTATATAGCTTAAGTTTAATATATTTTTTTTTCTTTAATACAGATTTACAAAAATTCCACAATGTATCTCCAATATGGTAGGTTTGGAAATCTTAAATCTGAGTGACAATAAAATTGATGAAATAAATTTGGAAATATTAAATTTAAAAAGGCTGGCCATGTTGAACTTTACAAATAATAATATAAATGTTGTGCCTCCCAATTTAGGAAATATGACCCATTTGAAGTATGTTGCAAGTACTATTTATTAAAATCAAAGCTAATTAATCTTAATAGCATCGGAACTATTTTAATTTAGGTTTTTAGAATTGAAAGGGAATCCATTTAGGCAACCGCGTTATGCAATCCTAGAACAAGGGACAGAATCAATTCTTGCTTATTTGAGAGAGAAAATTCCGCTTTGAAGCACATCTAATCTAACAATATAATAAATAAATAATAAAGAAAGTCTAGTCTCTAAGTGATAATTTATTGAACACCACAATTTATATATTTCAGTTACCTGTTCTCTTTTATATTAAATAATGTTGATACATTTTTAATTATAGGTAATATATTGTCTATTATAAAATAAAGTTAATACTTTGTTATGAAGTAATTATGCGCATAATTACAATTATGGCTAATTGCATTTGGTTCGAAAACGTAATAATTGAGTTTGCGTCGTGTACAATGCATATTATGGAAATGGATTGTTTATAATCGATAGCGTTAGCTTTCTAACTCAAATTTTTTTTAATGCGATTACAGACCATTATTTGTGAATCCCAGAATTCCTCATACGAGTCTCAAATTAAAACCACAGATAAAGACCGTGGCACATGTAACACCTCGCCCTAAACATAACATGTGTACGTATTAAATATATACTGTATAGTGTATTGTACCACAGACAACAATGTTTATCTGTGTATGGTACTGCGGGTATCCACCTCAAAAAAGTGCGCATGTGGGTTATATATTTGATACCATAATTAACAATAGATACACGACTGATGATTATCCATCTATAGGAACTTCTGGGAGCTTAGAAATTTTGCAATCTAATGCCTCGCTCTAGTACACAGACAATAATGTTTATCTGTGCTCTGTTTTAGTACATTTTACCAGGCTACCGAGATTACCGAGCACTTAAGCTAGTGTAGTAGTTTAACCAAACTTAACACATAAGTAACCTAGTGCCCTATCTAGATTTAAAAATTTATGAAATAAACTAGTGTAGTAGTTTAAGTGCTAAGTGTAGCACTGTGAGCTGTGAAGCGCCGACTACAAATCAAACGTAATAATTGGCAACGCTGGTATCAGGTGACAATTTACTGTCATTGTTTATTTTCCTATAAAAAATAATAACAAAAATAAATCTAACAAAACATAATCTTTTTCTTATAATACAATAAGCATGTAAGTTTTCAATTAATTTAATTGTATTGTTTAAAATTATTTGTTAAAATTTTTGAATTGTATGTTCAATATTTGTAATATTCTAAATGATAAGTAACAATGACTGAAAATCAATTAAAATATTATTGACCGTCATGGAATATATTTAGATATTTTTTAATCACTGATTCTTTTTTGTATGAATGGTTATTAACAAATTATTTCCATATAAACAACAGATACGAACTGTATACATACATGCTTATGTTTACATATTTAAATTATTCAATAAGCAAAAAATTCAGGTCGTAACAATATTTTTTTTAGAAACATGCAGCTTGTTTATTAAAAATACAATAGATTAGTAATGTTTCAATTTTAAAAATGATAATGCCATCGCAGTAAAACAACTGATTATTTTATTCAATTAATAAACGATCTAAACACCTTCGATATTCCTTCTAAGTAATTATGAGTGATAATGACGATTTAGATTCAGAATTGGATCCCAGAATACAAGTTGAATTAGAAAAATTAAATACCACAACAGATGAAATAAATAAACTTGAAATTGAGTATGATGTAAGTATAATACAATAATACAATTACCATATATTTTTTTTTGAGCATTATATCTAGTCGTTAGGTATTTGTATTGTTCGTTCATTAATTTTTTTCAAGTGCTTTCCTGGTGTTTCAATTTCTGTTTTACTTAAATAATTTTTCTACTTTCCTTTTTTAACAATTGAAATAAACGTAATATCTGTTTACTATACATACACTTTCATTTATTTTAAAATTCAGGTCCTTTTATTTAACTGCTGTCATCCGAGAAAGCCTAAAATAGATCCTCATTAAAAATAAATTGATGCAAAGTATTAAAGTAGAAATTGTCCTTGTTAGTATTAATCATTTTAATGTGATTATCTTATTTTATACTAGGAAGCAAACACAACATTTCGAATGCTTCTGAATGAATCTACTAGAAGATTAAAATTGTTAACAAAAAAACTTGGCAGTTGTATTGAGAAGGCTAGGCCTTATTATGATTTGTTAGAAATATCTAAAACACAACAAAAAGAATGTCAAGAGGCTGCCATGCAATATCAAAAAGCTAATGGTCAGTGATAATTAGAAATTAGTATTAAAAATTAATATTTAAAAAATAGGATATGAATCGATTAATTTTAATTTGTTTTTTTTTTTAGGTATTCATGCTGCAGCAAAAGAAACCGTAGCATTAGCTGAACAAAGATTTTTAACCAATCAACATGAATGGCAATTTGATATGGCATGGCAGGAAATGCTTAATCACGCCACTATGAAGGTAATTTCATAGTGTGTACAAAATAATAAAAGTCTAAGTACCTAATAGGAGTAATTTTCGATTAAAGGTAATGGAAGCAGAAACACAACGAGCTGAACGTGGACGTGAACATCAAATTAAAGCATCAATCTATAAAGAAACTGAAGAAAATATGAAACAACTTGAAGAAAAACTTCAAAAATTTATTGTTAAATCGCGGCCTTATTTTGAAGAGAAAACTCTTTGTCAGGTAGTTTATACCTGAATTTTGGTTTTGTCCGTGAGTTAAAATAAAAGTCCCTTTTAGGAACAATTAAATACTCAAAAAATAAGAATAGGAACCATAAAGCAAGAAATAATTAAAACCAAACAATTTTATTCTCAAACTTTGAAAAATTTAGAAAAAATTTCTAATGAAATTCATATGAAACGTCAAGGTATAATAAACTCGTAATCAGTCACTATATTCAATCAATTTATTAAAATTATTCTAGGAAAACAAATCGATAATGATTTATTAAGGCGTCCAAGGGAACCAGGTGTTGGTGCTGAATTGAATACATCATTTGAAGAAACTCCAACACATAAACGAAGACATCATTTATCTTCATTACCAGATATTACAGCTGAATTAGATCGTTGTGAAATTTGTAGTGTTGCAACAACAAGTTCAGCTGTTAGTGAAAAAGATCCTAAAGAGAATGTTTATGCTGATTTAGAAGAGGTAAATGTTATTAAATATGTGTGGATAGAGCTATCTATCCTCTAACTAAGAATCAAATAGAAATAAAAATAATTTTTATATACGCAATTATAAATTTATTGTTTATTCAATAGGTAAAAAGCATCTTACGGGATATGTCGCTTCGCCCAGAAAATGCTGAAGGAAAAAATGAGGAATTTGTTTCTGAATTACATATCGGCCCCATTTCACCTTCGAATTAGAAAATGTAATAAAATTGTTCCGAGAACAATTTAAACACTGGCTATTTTTCACTGCGCTATATTGATATTTACAATTTATGTATGTTAAAGAAATGTGAATGTTTATTTAATTATATAATTATTATTATGCACGTTTATTTTGTTATGCAAAATTTTTGTTTTAATGTAATATTATCTTTACTTATCTGTTGCGTTTATTATGTACAAATTAGAAATAGATGTTTGAAGCCTTGCAAAAAATATTTTACAGGATTTTCCTAGAATGTTAGTGGTAGAAAACTAGTATAAAATTAAAGCTTTAACTTAGTTAGTTTCTTTTGTGTATTGCTATACTCGTATATTCATTTCAGGAATTTTCAATTCTAATGTTAATACTAATAAAACACAGCAAGGAATAAATTAAGAGAAAAAAAGACATGTAACAAATAATATAATTTATTATAAATAAATAGAAACTTGCCGAGATATTAAATGAATATAAAATACTTACATTATATACAAATAATTTCTAATTTAAGAAAATTTTATAAACGGTAATTGTAAGAAATAAGCTGTCAACGTATAAAAATAATGCATTGTTGCATTATCTGATAACTTACAAAAATTATAGATTGTTTTCTGGAAATTATTTGTAGTATAAATCAGACTCTCTTGTTTATTTAGTTTGTATTTTTTCTTATTCGTATAGGAAATTTATTTTCAGTACTAATTAATTTTAATGAATCTATACTTATAAATTCTGTTGGACTTGTTTTAATATCACCAGTACTTTTTCTTGCACCCTTTTGTGTTGTATTATCGAGTCCTAATAATTTCTTTGGAATGTCAAACAATTTCTCATAAGAAATATCTATGAATAATTCATGTAAAATTCTTCGTGTTGGCAATGAATAATTTGCCTCAGAAAATAATTTACACACTTCAGAATAAAGACAAACATCTTTGAAAATATTAGGATCTTTTTGTTTCAGTCGAAATAATTGATTTTTATATGGTTTACACAATACTGGATTCGATAGGCGTTCCGTTATTTTTAAAATGTCAATTTTAATGGGATCTAAATAAAAAATATTATTTAGATTAATAAAGCAAAAAAAATATTTCATTACCATCGAACTCTATTGTGGCTGGACTTAACTGCATTTGACTGCAGTGCATACAACAATCTTTATTATGTATCCAAATTGATGGTGAATTTGATTCCTGACATTTTGATGGAGTAAAATTAAATGCGGAAGAAGTGCTTGAAGTTTTTACAGTATTTTCATAATCGATCTAAATTAGCGTTCATTTAAATAGAATATAAAATTTGATTAAAAGACGCGCTACGTACAGCTGCATCATCATCTGGAAATATATCAGAAATATTTCTTGGTAAACATATACCAACATAAATGGCATCTTTTGGTTTATAATTTTCTGGTCGAACATATTGTGATTCAATTTTTTGAGTGGGAAAATTTGAATAATGAATTGTTGCACACTGATGCGATGAGTTTTCATTTATAAAAGATTTACGATTTCTAAAAATTTGATAGTTAAGATATTCGACGATGTTACATTTTTATTTCTAATATAAACGTACGATTCTGATGGTGACTTAAATAAATAATCATCTGTTTCAGTCCGATAAAAATTAAGTGAATCTTTTCGTCTAATAAATCTAATTGTTCGATATCCAAGCATGTTTTGTAAACTTAATTCATTAGAAATACTTCCAGAATATGAAGAGGTAGAAGCTTCAGATCCGGCACCTGAAAATAAGAAGTTATTGACTTATTAAAATCAATTATAGAGTAATAAAGGTGTATGTCAACTTACTATTTGAGGAAACTCTGTTCGAATGCCTTTTTAATTGTTGAGGTAATTTTAAAATACTTAAACTAGTTGAACTAGGAATAGGACTGAGTGTTTGTAAATAATTTGTCCTTCAAAATTAACAAGTTTGTAATATATTACATACTCTAATAATATGTTATATTCATACCCCCCTCCTTGTCTGTTATGAAGGGAGTCACTGGAACTAACACCAGAGGTAGTACTTTCAGTCATTGAACTATTTCTCTGCCTCGTATGAACATTATCATTGGGGCTAAATTTGTTCTCCTCGTATCCATTAGATCCACTATCAAATGCTTTCGATTCCGACAATGACCGTTTGTGGAAAATTTCTGGTGGAGTGCGATTAGCTGGTAAGGTCCATTGTTTTATTTTACGAATATCTACAAATTTATATTATCTGTTCACATTAATAATATAGACGTAAATCGTAACACATTACCTGGTAGAATTGTGGGCGATGCGGGGTATTCTATTAATCGCTCTTCTCCTTGTTCACTTAAAGTAGCATGTTCATCACGCAGTCCATACAAATCTGCTCCACCTAGTTGACTCAATAAATCAGCATCACTACTAATAGATGCATTAAAATATGAGAGGTAATATGTATCAAGCAATTCGTCTTGTATTACAGGCCAATAATCAGTCCTATAATAGTTGTTAATTAGGAGCAATTAAAAATATATCCTAATTAGCAAACCTGTTATGTCTTGTTGCTAGCCATCCATTTAAATACAGTTCATCAGCTCCAACCGATGTTGTGGCAACCAATCCAAGCGCATAAAATGCTGTACTTCTTATAGAATACACTCTACTACTGATTGCTAATTTAATTAAGTGTTCAATGTACCCCAATGAGTTCAAGAAAGAAATTGCACGATTTGATGTACTGAAATGACTAACTGCCCAAATAGCTGCCTTTAATTTCATTGTTTGTTCCTCGGTAGTACATTTACCTTGGCGAACTAACTAATGTAATAAAATAAAAAAATAGTAATTATTAAAAATTAAATAAAATTTTAATAATCTATTAGTAAGATTAAATATATGCTATTATATATTTACTTCGACCATATTATTTATAACATTATTCGACATTAACAGTTCATATCCTTCAGTATGCTGATTTAATTGCCCATATAAATGAGGTGGTAAAAATACTTCCATCCTAAAAATTATATTTCCTTATAATTATAAAATTGATAATAATATAAGTGTATAGTGGGCAAAATCGAACACAGACCTATTATTATTGCGATTTCCAATAGCTGAAACACTTCTCTCATATTTTCCATCTTCGTCTCTTTGGTGTAAAGTAAGTGAATCAGATATCCGGCCCTCAACGATTTTAATATATCTATAATTCATGTATTCATCCCATCTTTGTCTTATTTCTAAAATCTGTTAATATTATACTAGTAAAGTTTTTGAATTTCTACGTAATACTAATTGTAAACCTTATGTTTCTCGAATAGCTTATAACCAGTATCAGTTGATAATAGTTTTATAACAAGAAGTTCGCCCTTTTCTCCTATTTCTTTTAAATTTGGATTTAAATCAATTAGTGCCTCTAGGCAATCTGGAAGTTCGCAAGCTTCATGTAATGTGGAAAGTGCTGATAAAGTTACTTTTCTAAACAAAACATTATGATACTGTAGAGGTTGATCATCACCAAGGGATTCGAATATTCAGAATTGCTTACTTCGATTTATCTTTCAATTGGTTTACCAGAAGGCTAACGGCCCAACTAGCAAAACTGGGACTTCCAATTCTTAATAGCACGAGAAGAAATTGTGTTGCATATAATCTAGAACTTTCAACATCGCATGTTAAAACTGCTTCAAGAATATCTCTTGCTGGACCTGATGTTGAATAATCAAGCGATGAAATTATTAGTTTAACATAGAAATCATGATGGGTCGTTGTTGCAATCTCTTTCAATCTAAATTGTATAAATTAACTAATGTCCAATGAACAAATTCAGACAATTTACATAGTAAACATTTCGATGCTATTCAACATCCACATGCCTTGCTCAGATCGGGCGAATTGGCCAATAAAAAGGAAATAACTTTGACAATGAGTATTAACCATATGTGATGGACTAAACAAACAATCATGAACACTTCGACTTGACATTATTGCTTTGATTTGAGCTTGAATATCTTTAAATAAATCCAGAACCATATTCTGAAATGTAAGTAAATAGACACTCCAAAATCAATTAAATTAATCAGAATAATACCTGATAATCTGGTTGTTCTAAATGAACTAAATAATTCGCTAATTCAATTCCACTAGTTGTTAAATCTATTGTATCTGTTGGGCTTGCACCTAAATCCATATGGGAATATTTATTTTGAGATGGCGAGAAAAAGTCTAGTAATCTTTTAAGGAATAATTTATGAGATGCATCGGTGATATCAATCTTTGAATACAGTTCTCCCTAAAAACTCACAAAAAATTAAATCGGTTTAGTCGCAGAATATTTTACAAAAGTTAATTAAATAATTCCTTCAGTCACCGTTCGCTGTCATGATCAAAGCAATGGAAAGACATCTCTAAATAATTATTGTTCAAGACGATGCTACCTTAAATAATGGGTAATATTACAAAGCATACTTTTAAAATAATTTTTATAAGACCCCAATTCCATGTTAATGCATCGTTACTAGTTAAAACGCCCGTTTCCTTAACAATATCATCTCCTTCTTTTAAAACAGTCTAGAAATATAAATGCCAATGAATGATAATAACTAACAAAATAGTTTTATTCTCTACAGCATACTTTAACTTGATGTATCTTTGATTTAAGCCCCTTATGTCTCGCACCTCTTTCAACTTTATGTATTATCCGTTTACCAGTACTATTCCGAAGTAAATAGTCTAAATACAAACTATACGATGCGGGTCTT
The DNA here is from genome assembly GCA_949748235.1 of Platypus cylindrus. Lineage (NCBI taxonomy): Eukaryota > Metazoa > Arthropoda > Insecta > Coleoptera > Curculionidae > Platypus > Platypus cylindrus. The sequence continues at coordinate 6,700,164 of OX456489.1, read as the reverse complement.
TTTTTCATTAATCTACAATACAAATAAATATTTTCTATTATAACTTGGAAATATAACTTGCATTTTTCTTTTACTTATGAAACTGTTGCAATGCAGTAATTGCAGCCATTGCCTGAGGTTTGCTTTTAGTGGCATAATCTAATAATGCTGGCAAAGAAGGAGATAGATTACAACATCCAGGAGGTAGAAACAGTTGAATTAATCGTAATAATTCACCTGATTTAAATAAATATATATGGAATTGAACCGATGAATTTGAAAAATAAAACTTCTTACCTAAAAGTACTGTGGCTCTAACACTAATAAATGTATCACTAGTAACAATAACTTCAGTTAGAGCTCCTAAAAGTCCACATTCTAGGAACACTTGTAATAAAAATGCTAAATGCATTTCACTTGGAGATGGCGTTGTTTTTGCTAAATGTGGCAGTAAAGCACGACCTACAGGCAAATGAGATTCAATCGTAATGAAATGCAACTTATCGAATTACTAATGTTACCTTCGGCAGCTACAAATCCTTCTTTTAATCGCCATGATGATTGAGGATCACATGGATCTATTGCACTTAGTGCCACTGATAATTCATCAGTCCATTCAGGTTGTTGCAATTCCAAAAGATCATATAAAAGATCCAATGTTGCTTTCTACACGTGAATTATTAATTTATCGGTACATATTAACTATTAATTCGTAAAAGAAATTTTACGGCTCACTTACTCGTACTTCCAATTGATTTAAATATAATATATCGACAATAGCTTTAAAGCCTCCTTGATCTTTTGGATTGCAGAAATGAAGTGTGCCAGGCCAACTTTTTAAAATAGTAAGTAAAGTTAGTTTACTACAATTTAGGCGCATTTCTTTCTCATCTCTTCTAAAACAATATGAGTTAATGCTTTTCTTTCCTTTCTAAATTATGAATTCAATATTTAAATTAAGTATATTTCGATATTACAACCCGACCTGTATTGATTCTTCCAACCATGTTTGGATTGAAAATCGCAAAATGGAGCCGCAACGACATGTAAATCAATTGCTGATTTCATACGAGTTTTAGGATGATCTAACAGTAATAAAAGTATGCCACACAAGGCCTCTGATATTTTAGGAATTTGGCAGTCTATTAAGTTACCAATTATGGCCGTAACACCACCAGCTTCGACGAATAGAGAAGGATTTGATAAACCTAAATTATATAGAAGTAGAGATTTTGATACGTGAATATTAAATTATAAAAACTCTCTACCATACATACCTATTTCTGATAATGTTGCTAAACTAACTCTTAACAACCTATCTTTTCCCTCTATTCCTTCATTCGTCAATGAAACCAACCCCCTAACCATAGAAATATGTAGTAAATTAGGAGCGATTATTATTATTTTTCTGATAAGTTTTATCGCTTCTGTCCGTTCAACATCATTTTTTTGAAATAGATCGAGTGACCTTAACATTAAAAACCAGGATTATTATTACAATTCTATTGAGCAGTAAATTGTTGTAATTACCTGGTAATAAGAAAAGGTAATAATAGCTTATTAATATTTGAAATATCATTTTCATTTTTAAGAATATGTCGTATACTTCGAAGCCCAGCAGATCTTATAACGGTTGATTCATTTAATAAAGCTACTCTTAAACTTCAAACAAAAATAGCTTCAATAATATGAATTCATACATTAATACATTTATTTTACATACCAGTATAATAAATCCTTTCTACTAAATTGTATAGTATCAAAATTATTTTCGTAATGATATAAAAATCTTACAAAAAGATTTAAATAATTAAGAATAATACTTTCTTCTAGATCTTTCTCAAGAAGTTTACTTAAGATAGTTTTGAAACATTCGTGGGGATCTAAAAAGAAAAAAGTCTCCAATTTTGTATTATAAATGTACATAATTTAATTCATAATGTACAGGGCGAAATTGAGAAAACATACTCCGGATGTGTCTAATCAACATATAAAAATAGTTCAAAAACAACCCAGCCTAAATATTCTGGATTTTACCGGTTTCCTAGTTAGACATTTTCGTTTTACATATTTTAATCCAATTTGCAATATGTTTTCATTAGTTTAAATTTAACTATACTAATACATGTATATATGTTATAAGGATTTCATTCTATTTGTATTTTTCTACAACACTTGTAAAATTAAACACACATTGTCCAAGATAGGCCTTTACAAAAATTCGATAACCCTCAGAAAAACATAAATATTAAAAATAAATAAATATACAAATTATAAATGAGATTTTCGAAAACCTTGAAACTGTTTACTTGTTTTTGTCCTAATTTCACCCACACATTCCACTAACATGTTATATAAATAAAATAGGCTCACCATAGTCAAATAAGCAATGTATTTTATATGTATTTATGATTTACCTTGCATTAAACAGGATGTAAATAACTCTTCTTCTCTACTTTTGTTTTCTGGAAAAATCAAAATTGAAACTTGACCTAAAAAGAATAGACTACCCAATAGTGGCTTACTAGATTTGAAATTGTATTTGCGACCCTGATGGCCCGGTAGTTGATGCCGAAATTGCCAATTTGCTACAGACATTATAAAAAATTGATACTTTTTATTTGTATTCACTGAATATTGAGCTCCACAGCACCATTAGCACTTTAGGGCTTTTGTATAAGATTTCTATGACTCATATTCAACATATATTCAGTCACGTTTTTTTCGAAATACTTTCCTAATTTCAGTTTCATTTTAATAAATTTGTTTTTGTTTATTTAATTTAAAAATACATTAGAAAATACAAACATTATCTATAGGTTATGGTTTTTACTAGCTGTCAATAAAGTTTCTTCTTTTTTTCAAAAATAGAACTAGTGATGCCGATAAAGGGTGCATACCCACCTAACTGACCTGAAGATGTCAGATGTCAATGTGACAGATACAGCCAGCACGTGCATCTAAAAAATTAACGATTTCCAACCTTAACGTCACAAAATTAAAATAATTTGCAACAAATTTATTACAGTTAAAATATTTAAGAAAAATATTCAATTCGCTCCTTCGAATATTTGTTCTTTGGATATTTCGAGCTGCATCGTTGTCAAATTTTAGAGTTTTGCTGTTTTTGCATGTGTTTAAATATTATATTAAGGTCTATTGTTTCATTTAATTGAAAAAGAAATAAAAAAATTACCTGACGTAAAAACTACGTAGACCCCAGTCGGGACTCTCTTGTTCAGCTCTAGCAAATTGCTAATAGATGCGCTACTAGCCCAACTAGATGTTTTATATTAGATATTACGGCCTATTAGAATCAACCTTAAAGTAAAATTGATTATGAAGCAGGCCAATATTTCTAATTATAATGGCGCTTACATCCTTTTTTCAGTTCGTTTAACTTTTAATACTACAGTTGTTTCAATTTTTTAAATCTTTATCAAGTATTTTTTCGTATTTTCATGTTCTTGTATTAAATTGACTATTCATAATTATTATTGTTTATTGGCGTGAGTTTGCATTTTCTTAGTTGTGAATTTTTTATTTTGCTGATATTTCTAATTGGGTTTGATTTTTTGAAAAAGGGACTGGAATCTTGTGGCTTCCGGGACTAGAAATCTATTTAATATTTCATATAGTAATATTGTAAATATTGATATTTCGCCAGCATTATCTCAAAGGATGCTTTAATAGTTATGTATATAGTAATGATACACAAAATCTAGCTCCTATTAAATTTTCTTTATTGAGGTTCTATTTAATATTGAAAATTGTGACATGTTTCGTCCATTTATAAGCATCATAAATGAAAATCAATTACTATTGGCTATTACATGTATATAGTTTTTAGCGCCAATTTTAATTATATGTTGTTTTTAAAACAGGAATACAATAAAGGAATTAACCAGTCATTTTTAGTATCTCTACTTAGAGACTACTTATTTCTAACGGCGTGTTCAGACTATGCCCTCCAGAATTTTCAAAGCGCACGCGCTAAACCACTGGAGCAATATTTTCAACGAAATCTGCCGAATTTAGCGAAGTAAGGCGAAATTTAGTAGTGCAGAGGAAAGTGATGAGGTCCCTCGATGGTATTGTTCCTTTCAAAGTTGATTTTATGAAAAAATTGTATGTTTCAAAGTAAAATTGTTATGAAAGTATGTGTATGTGTACGTTTTATATTGGTAGTGGACTAAAAAAAATTAATAAATATTTATGAAATTTAGTTTATAGGTTCATTGAAATTATTACTTAAATAACCGAAGAAAAATTTTAAAATGTTAGTGCAGTGCATCAACAAATCTTTGAAATTTAATATAAGCACTTTTTGAGAAAAATAATAAAAAGACTTATGATGAGAAAAGAATATTTTGCTGTTGTATTGAAGCTAAAAAGAAATTGGTGTAAACAAAAACAAGTTATGTATTTTTTATTATCTGGTGCAATTTCTCAAAAAAAAGACATTATCATAAATAATAGATTGTTCAACTATACAAAGACTAGAATTACTATACAAAGTAATTCTAGATTCTTACAAGATATAGATTTACTTTTGAACATTTGAGAAAAATCTCATAGGTTGCTCGTTATAATGGTACTTACATAAATAATAGATTTTTTGTGATATTTTTGGTATAATTATTTTATTTGAAATTTTACTGCTAGTTGTAAATAAGGTAATTAGTAATTTGTATATTTACTTATTTTGTGTATCATTACAATGTTTTTGTACTTATTCTCAAAGTTTTGAAAAATATAATTATATGCCGGGTGGTATGTTTTAGAAATTCTCTTATTGCTTGTAATATGAAAATCTAAATATACATATATATTATGTATATAATATAATATATAATATGTATATATAGTATAATGAAGACATTTTTATGTAATTATACAAATATAGTTTGTGTTTTCTATTCAATACAATTCAATTGTTTTATTTCTTCATTAATTAAATATGCAAATTCCATACATTTAGAAATTGATATAAATCAATTTGCGAAATCAACTTTGAAGGGAATAATACCACGGAGCGACCTCATCACTTAGATTTCCTTTGCACTACTAAATTTCGCTTTACTTCGGCTAAATTCGGCAGATTTCGTTAAAAATTTTGCTCGTGATTTAGCGCGTGCGCTTTAAAAAATCTGGAGAGCATAATCTGAACACGCTGGAAATTTACTAGTTAAGTTATATCATTCTCTTTATTAAGGGCAAGCATACAATCATCTTAAATTTTAAACCTGCGCAATTTTTATTTTGAGATTTAAAATTTAAGATGAATGTGTGCTCGCCGTAACCAAAATGCATTAGAAAGAGACAAATATCCTTTACACTTGCGGGTTGCCTAGGCTGGACAATTTCCTCACTTGATTTGCATTGTAGAAAAGAGTTCACTTCTCTGGTGTTGGTTACATGTGCCGTCTGTATATTGTTACCATATACGCTTTACTATACATATATTTATATACTACATTCGCGAATAAAGCTAGTGTTTGTATTTGTAATGGGATAACTGGATAAATCCTTGGGGATAAGTTATTCAATTTCTATGATGGTGGCAACACTGATGACTCTCTGACCCTAGATAAGAAAATGTCACCTGATTTCAATGCTTCCAATATTTCTGTTTTGAAAAGCAAATTTTATATCATGTTTATTGATTTTTTGTTATAAAGTGCTCATCATCCTGTTTTATTTTTTGTGTTAAAGACACGTCAGTTATTGAATAATAAATTCATATTTTTATAAACTAAACATAATATACGTATAATTTAGTAAGTATCCTTGTATTGCATTTTAATTAAATTTTATCAGTTTTTTTTGTTTCCAAATCAATTTTCATGTTATAATATGAAATGAACGATTATGGTATCAAGGACCAACCATTATAATCGAAAGATATTTGAATATACTAGATATTGCCGGATTTTTTTAATTTCGAAAGAAAGCTTAACAAATTATATAGAAATAATAGTGATAAGAAAACTATATTATATTTTTTGTTTAATTTTGACATGTTTTCTTGCCAAATTATGTGTGCATTGTTACATTTATACTATAGATACAAAATACAGTTTAAATTAATATCATCTAGTGTTTAGCTGAAAAAATGGCAAGCAGTGCAGAGATTCCCGAAGCAGCCGGTGGAAATGGAGGAGATACTCCAGCAGCAACAGAATCTGGAGAAAAATTGGACAACCTATTGGAATGCAACATCTGCTTAGATACAGCAAAAGATGCCGTGGTCAGCATGTGCGGGCATTTATTTTGGTAAGATGAAATTATAATCCATGTAAGAATTTTTTAAGCATACACGTGTTTAAAAATCATTGGACTTTAATTAGTTAGTGGCCACTCCAGTGCAAGAATTTGTAAATCTTTGTTTTGTTTTTAAAAATGTCATTAAACGTAACTTTTGTGATTACTTTGCTACGCCAATGGATGAGAAAAGGATAAAGACGGTTGCCATAGTAATTTTCTACATGCTCCGTTAAGCTATCCCTTCGGTCAAGGCTACAGAATTTCTCTTCATACGTCAATGAAATGTATATACAAGCAGCATATAATTTCTTTTGATCTCAAAGCATCATAACATATTATAACGACTGTTAAATTATTAATTATACATATTTCGCAAATACAAGTTCATACATTTATAATAAAATTTCAAAAATATAGTTGGCCATGCCTACATCAGTGGTTAGAAACCAGACCAAGCCGACAAATGTGCCCAGTTTGCAAAGCAGGCATAAGCAAAGAGAAAGTTATACCACTATATGGTAGAGGTGACACTAAACGGGAAGATCCAAGAGAAAAAGTACCTCCAAGGCCTGTTGCACAGAGGGCTGAACCGGAAAATACTGCTAACTTTCCTGGTAAGTTCTTATGACTTTATTCATACTGGATGGTAAATTAAGAATGGCGTAATAGGTTATTAATAGTTAATAATTAATTAATATAAGTAGCAGCTGTTTTTTTCTTAATACATATTACTTGTCTTTTCTCCAAAGTCATTCACCTTCTCACAAGCCACAAATATCTATTTCAGCTTATTCTGCTAAATAATTGTTATAAAGTTATGCACGAAACATAACTTAATTATATGCACTATAATTTACTAGGTTTTGGTTTTGGAGATGGCGGTTTCCATATGTCTTTTGGTATAGGTGCTTTTCCCTTTGGATTTTTCACATCGACGTTTAATTTTGGTGAACAGAGACCGACAATAGCTGCACATGGAATACCACAATATATGGAAGAACAGTTCTTGTCCAAAGTATTCTTATGGCTGGCTTTCTTATTTATTGCTTGGTTATTGTACGCTTAGTATCAATGGTTAGATGAATTTTAAAGGAAAAAGAAAATGCAGATGTGTCAGAGGTGTTAGGTATAATAACAATTAAAGGATATAAATGGAAAAGACAATATGAAGAATTTTTTGCATCTGCAATCCTGAAACGCACCTTTAAAATTCATTAATTGGAAATGTACATTATACAATTTATTTTAAATATTGGATTTATATTATAATTATCATTAAAAATTCTATTATTTTTAAAATACTCCTAAGATAAATTTTGTTTATTTACAGACTTTCATTTAATATAATATTTTTTGGCATATGTAAACAAAGAAACATAAAAATACTAGGTAATCCTAGAATAATGAAATAAATGATGAAAATGAACAATTATAAACTTGTACTTTGTATTTATATTCAATATATGTGGTTGTAGATCTAACTGAAAATAGATTTATTTTTCATTTTCCATTTCTATAATTATGTTTTACTATAATCATATAATTAATTTGCAATAAAAAAAGTTTAACTACTTGTTTCGACTTATACATACATAATGATAGATATTGAATGTAGACTAAGCTTTCAAGTTTCGTTCTGAAATATTTCTATCTGTAGGAAACGTAAGTGTGATATAGATATACATACGTATAATTAATGTAATTAGGTAAAGGTTCTATATTTTGTTCGCCATTGTATATTTTCAGTGTAATCAGTAATTATTTATTTAAATTAAAGTGTATATTATATAACAAGCAGTTTTCTTATTTGCATGTTTGACTTATTATTCAAAAATTAAGAAGTACATCGAGCACATCTATTTTAAAAGCACACCGATTGTAGCAAATATGTAAGAAACTTAATATTTACAATTTATTCATAAAGTCAATGTTTTTGTATTAAAAATCAATTTAATTTCATATTGTTGACTTGATGGACTATCGATTAAATGAATGTTTACTTTAAATGGAGAAAAAAAAATTGTTAAAACTGAGTTAAATTACAAATGCTATTAAATGTGAAAATACATAATACATTCTATTCCAATTTTAACTGATTAAAAATATTTAAATTGCTATAGAACTTGAAAATAGTAAAATAAAATGTAATTGTTTGAACTGTGAAGATAGGAGGGGTGAAGGTCACGAAGGTCACCACACTATTTTACCAATGGCGCTTAAATTAAAAATTAATATATTTCTATATACATTTTATATTACTCAAATCAAATCTCTCAGACGTAAGAATTCTCGATAACAAAAAAATTTTTTGAAAAAATTGACTGATTCGCCAGTTCGCCACTGTTGGTCGAATCAATTTTATATTTGTTTATCACCTGCTCAAAAATTGGCATATGTCATCGGTGAAAACTTTTCATTTCGTATTTTAGCGTTCTGTTCATTCATGCAATAATTAAATAAAAATTGGTTATTTTTTTATCGATCTTTTAAAGTTATCCCGTATTTGATTTTAGCTTTAAGTTCTGAAAAGATGCAGTCACAAATTTGGAATGTTATATCGTATTCTATCAAGGTAAAAAATTCTTTTTTTTTCTTGAAAATTTGTCAAAAACTTTCTGGTTTACGTAATATAACCTTAAAGTTTGTCGGCATTAAATAATTTCACAAATATTTATTGCTTAATATCTCGAATTTTGCTTTTTCATTTTGATACCACAAACAAACGTATTTTTCATCATGTTCATTATGAAATAAAGGCTTAATTAGAAAAATATTTTAAAAATAAACATTAGACATTTTTTTAGCCTTCTACATTAAGATTACACAGAAATATAGCCGCAAGTTTAATTCAGGGACGGCATTATTCTTCTGGAAATGATGCTGATATAGTTGTCATAGGTTCTGGACCTGGTGGCTATGTAGCTGCTATTAAGGCAGCTCAATTAGGAATGAAGGTAGAGAAATATGGCATTCAGAATGTGTAACTATTTATCTTTTAATTTTTTTATTAATAGACAGTATGCATAGAAAAAGATCCAACATGTGGAGGAACGTGTTTAAATGTAGGATGTATTCCATCTAAAGCTTTATTAAATAATTCCCATTATTATCATATGGCACATACTGGTGATCTTGCCAAAAGAGGAATTGAAAGTAGGCATTATAAATCATTATAGAAATTTTGGATCAGTTATTTTTCGACATTATGCCATTTGTAATCTAGGTGATAATATTCGTCTAAATCTTGATTCATTAATGCAACAAAAAAAGACAGCTGTATCAACTCTTACTGGTGGAATAGTACAATTGTTCAAAAAGAATAAAGTCCACCTTATAAGAGGTATGAAATTCGGTGCGTTTAAAATACAAGCAGTAAATGATTATGATTATTTAAGGTCATGGTAAAATTACTGGTGTTAATCAGGTAACAGCATTAAAAGAGGACGGTTCCAACGAAATTGTAAACACTAAAAATATATTAATTGCTACAGGCTCAGAAGTTACTCCTTTTCCTGGAATAGAGGTGAATACTGATAGAAATAACTTGCTTTTTTGATAATATGGACAATAAATTCATTATTTTTTTAGATTGATGAAGAACAAATTGTATCATCTACTGGTGCATTATCATTAAAAGAAGTTCCAAAAAGATTCATTGTAATCGGAGCAGGTGTAATTGGTGTAGAATTAGTAAGTAAAATTAACATTCATTGAGAGAGTTTAATTTAAATTATTTAAAAAGGGTTCGGTATGGTCAAGATTAGGATCAGAAGTAACAGCTATTGAATTTCTACCATCAATTGGGGGTGTGGGAATAGATCAAGAAGTATCGAAAAGTTTACTAAAAATTTTAACTAAACAAGGTTTAAAGTTCAAATTAGGAACGAAAGTTACGGGAGCTTCTAAAAGTGGTGGTGTTGTAAAAGTAAGCGTACAAGATGTCCAAGATAGTAGCAAAACTGAAGAGGTAAATATTTACTTTTTTTATTAAACCGTAAGAATGTCATAACTCATGTATTATGATATTTTGTATAATACAGCTTGAATGTGAAGTGCTTTTGGTTTGTGTTGGCAGAAGACCATACACTGAAAATTTAGGTCTTGAAGAAATGGGAATTGAAAGAGATCAAAAAGGTCGAATTCCAGTAAATTCAGTGTTTCAAACGCTCATTCCAAATATTTATGCAATTGGCGATTGTATTCATGGACCAATGTTGGCTCATAAAGCAGAAGATGAAGGTACCTTCATAATAACTATCAGACGGAAAATAATTTTTAATATAATAATTTATTTCGTGGGTTAGGAATTATCTGCGTTGAAGGTATTAAGGGTGGTCCGGTTCACATAGATTATAACTGCGTACCTTCCGTTATTTATACACATCCTGAAGTTGGTTGGGTTGGTAAATCAGAAGAAGACCTAAAAAGTGAAGGTATTTAAAAAAATTCTTATTATTATCAATTATTTGTTTACTAATTATTATTTTGCGCAGGTATTGAATATAAAATTGGTAAATTTTCCTTTGCGGCAAATTCTAGAGCAAGAACTAATAACGATATTGATGGTTTTGTTAAAGTTTTATCGGATAAAGCTACAGATAGAATTTTAGGTACACATATAATTGGACCATGTGCTGGAGAATTAATTAATGAAGCTGTTTTAGCTCAAGTAAAAATAACACTTAATTGAATTGTTCATTAAATTTGTTGTCACTAAATTATGTCAATTTTTTCTCTAGGAATATGGAGCATCTGCTGAAGATGTAGCTCGAGTATGTCATGCTCATCCAACATGTGCTGAGGCACTTAGGGAGGCAAATCTAATGGCTTATTTTGGAAAGCCAATCAATTCCTAAGTTTTGAGTATAGCAATACATATACATACTTCGTTCAGTAAGTATTGAAGGCCGTAACCTCATCCTTGTTATTAAGCGAACGATTGTTTGTCTTTTTTTAATTTAATGCTATTTACAAATAAGTATTACACGCGTATTGTATAACATCTTTTGTTATCAAAAATTTGTATATAAAGTTTGTGTTATTTTATTTTAGATTAATTTTTGGGACTTATTGTAATGTATTAATAATGATTTATAATATCGGAAAGCAAATAAAATTTTAAATAAAAAGATCAGCTAATTTTAATGTTTAAATCTGTTTCTTTAATAGTAATAATGTTTCCACTATTTCGAATCAATAAATCATGTAACTGATGTTCTTTATAATTGTTTTAATGAATTTATTTCTACCTAAAATAACATTATTTTATACAAGAAAATAAGTTCGAAAATAAGAAATTTGTGGCGAATAAAATCCTATCATGAATACAATATAATTTGTTTCGAAAGTTCGGTAGAAGATTCTTTAAGTCATTTTTGACACAGCCCTGATTACAAACACTTTATAATTATAATTGGTTCGGCAAGGCGGAGAAATTATCTTAAAAATACTGAAAACAGTAAAAAGTGTATAAAAAGTACAAATCAGTCTTACATTTTATGCTAAGAAGTTCCATTATTAAAGATGTAGAATGTAATAAATAAATAAGTGCGTGAACAGTGTCGTAGCTACCAAAAAAATGACACATAATTTGTTTTGGGCAAGAATTAGTTTGAAATATCTACAACAAAACAACACATAGCTTTTCTTGATCAAATCTAAATTAAAATAAATGTATCATAATTCCATATTTGTGTAAATCTTTTAATATGGGCAATGGGCGTACTGGCCAATACTGTGTGTTTTTCAATATCAAGCTTCTGTTTTGAATTTTTTCCAAATCCACTAACAGTGGATAAATTCTTTGTTCTATCCATTCGGATATTGTATAGTTGTCTACTATTCCAACTAAAGCATCTGCTACATTTCTAAAACAAAAACATTAAATAAATAAATAGCGAAAATATTCATTGATAAGAGAAAATTTATTGTACTTGGCCAGGCCAATCAGTCCATGATAAATTCCAGGTAATTCTTGGGTTAATTCATCAACACGAAGTGGCAAACTATAGTTATATTTTGCATTGTATTTAGTCAACCAGCCTTTATGTTTCGTAACGGAATCAATATATTCTTTAGCTTCATATTCCATATTATGAAAGCGATACAGTAATCTGAATAAATTGAAATTTTATTAATAAAAGGTGATATCGTGAAATATAATCTTGTATGTTTTTACTTAAAAAATTCACTTCCTGGAAACATACATCTCGAAAGCTTTTCCCACATATATGGATCTATATTTAAATTTATAAATGGAAAAGATCTATCAGTTGACTGTGGGCAACTGAGAGCACTTAGGAATTTGCTCTAAAAAAGAATGGAAATTGAATTCTCTTCATACAGGTATTTAACGAGTTTATCCCACCTTTAAAGTCGAATTAAAAAACCCATTACTTGTAGCTAAAAGATTTAGAGCGAGAGATGGTAAAGCCGCAGGAAGCATTTCACAAAGTATCGCAAAATGGTCATATCTTTGCCATCCTAATAAAGAAAAATTAAATACAATAACGATAACTAGCATGTAATACGTATACCAGTTAAAGCAATTCCAGTTAATCCATTTTTAAATGTATTTGCTTGAGTTGACATAACATCGAGCCAATGTAAATTGTTCTCAAGATGGCGACGAGCATTTGGAATATATAGTGTTTCACCAAATGCACCTAAATAAAGGAATAACTAATTTTCAGTGACTTATTACATAATCACAGAACATTTGGTAAAAGGCGAGACCTTTAAATGCTGATGCTGCCCATGCTGTTTTAAATACAGCAGCATAGGTATCCCAAATTACTGGTTGAACAAATCGGTATATATCCTCGGCATATACCCAAACCATTGGTTCAACAATTTCTCCTATATTAATTGACTGTAAATTTTGTAATGACATATGCCGTAACATGTCATCCCATATTATTATCTTAAACAAAAATAAACCCATCGTAATCAAAACCATTACTGAAATCATTAAATGGTGTATAATGCCATAATATTCTACTAACTTTAATGTGTGCTCGTTTTTTATGAACTATATTCGCAACATTTTGAACATGTTTCAAGAATAATGTTTCATGTTGTTCTTTTTCACAAATTTCACATTCACCTATTTCAAATACTTCATCACAACCTACGTGTATATATTCGCTTGATGGATGCATGTCTAATATCTAAAAAATTCAAATAAACTTAATTTTTTTAATTGAACGTGTTTAGTAAAAAACTAAAACGCAAAATCTTACTAACTTGACTAACTAGCTCCCTAACAAAATCAAGTGAAGAATTTCTGCTGGGACACAATGCTTGAGGACTATTAGGAATTTCTCTGGCATTTGCATCAAAATGAAATGATAGAATTAATTTAAGAAAATGATTAGTTAAGAAACAAACGATCAAATTATACCTGATATGAGAAAATTGTTTAATTTTCAAGGCAAATTCCATATGTCCAAATGTCTGTACTAATGGTATAATATCCATTTTTAGATTCTGTGCATATTTGATGATTTCATTGACTTGATCTATTGTATATGCATTTTTTGCTGATAATGGCTTTAAAATACCAGAATATGGAAACATATCTTCATATTCTATAATGTATAATTAACAAAATGACAAATACAATTTTTGTTTTTTTTTTTAATATAATCAGTCAATTTACCCATTAATATTCCGGTTGCACCAACAGATTTCGATAATGAAATAATTTCTTTAATATACCTAACAGTTGGTGGTGCGCCCTTTAAATCGAAATGAAAAATCCTTCTTGGTGGTACATAGGGATTTCTTAAATTAGGTGCGATATAAGGGATTCCCAAATCTTGATCTGTTTCTATTTAATAAATTATATAGTGCTAGGACAACAAACAAATATGTACCTAGAATAAATGCTCACACCTTCCAATGGTTTATGATTTTCTTCTTTTTCATTCTGGTTTTGTTTCTTTCTAGCTTTCTCTAGTTTTTCATATTTCTTCATATATTTTTTAATAATAACATTTTTTTGGAAACTGTTTGCTTCCACTCCATCACTATTATCATTATTATAATTCAGTTTTGCTGCTTCTATAAATTTCACTTTAATACGTTGTAAAAATGCTTCGTCTTGCTGGAAAAAGTCTTATTTCAATGTCGTGTGACAAACAATTTATTTTCATGTTATTACCAATCCACCTTTATTCAAATCTGCAGTCTTTTGATCAATAGTTGAAAATTGCAATCCGAAAAAAATTAAACTGAATAATCCTATTGTAATAAGGATTGGTGTTTTCTTACGCCACATTGCCAAACCAACACGATGAATATAATTATCCATATTCTGGCTTTAGGAATAAATCTATGTGAGAATTTTTCTAAAATACATAATTATAATAATAATATGGTACATCACTATTGTAAACATATGAGAACGACAAAATACTAAACTGTTATATAGGTACATAGATCCGACTTCGATAAAAAAGCTACTTTTTATAAACTTAACAAATTCGACTAATATTTAAAAGTTTATTCACTTTTAGTAATAAAAGTAAAACCTTTTCTTTTTTCTTCCTTTATATGTGACTTGACTATTATAAGATTTATAAGACCAATTTAATAATAGTTTTGAGGGCTAACAAGTCAAATTCAACGAAATACTTTTTTTACATATATTAGTAAATTGATCTAACTGGATTGTGATAAACAATTATAAGTTCTCAATGTTTTTCCCCATAAATAAATTTGTCTATATAATTAAGCTTATTAAATTATTTATTATTTAGACAAGAATCAAGACTTACCATTAGATTTCAATTTATCTTATTCCACATTTTCACATAATTGTTTATATGGTATATTAATCCAGCAAATTTAAATTTCTGTTTCATACAAAATCAAAGTTAATTTTACTTTATTATAAATTAAAGGCTAACAACCCCATAACTCATAGTGATGATGGCAAATAATCAAGAAAAATCGATATAAGTTTTCCAGGAAATTTTCGTCATATACCTCTAACAATCAAGATTATTCCATTTGTAATTTAATTTTTATTAATTTGACCTTTAAACTCTCCTTTATTATTGATTAATATATACAGTTTGGGTCATTATATTTTCTCTAAAATTATGTTTATTAGGGTCGAGTCAATCAGGCTTTTGTAATGGATAAATTCATAATTATTATATATGATGGATAATTAATAGTTAGGAATTAAACAACTCAGGATTCTTTTCTTTTTTTAAATAGCATTGATCAACAAAGCATAAAGGATCTAATGTATTTAAATTAAAATTTAAAGTATCAGTTGATAGTTGAATTGAATGTTTAATGAAAGCGAAAAATTTGTGTAGAAAATAAATTAATATCTATTTAGTTTGATAGGTAATTTAAATTATATGCAGACACCCTCTTTATCTGTGATGAAATTATAAAATATAACTTTAATATAAATACTTCTAAACAATCATTTTATAATATAATATGTATAAATAGTAAATACATGGAGAACAATTAGAAATGTAACACATATCGGCAACGTTGCAAATAAATGCAATCTTCATTAAATGAGTATTTATGTATAGTAGAAAATCGAATAGAATAAAGAAATTCTTCTAATTCTAAATCGTTTGGATGTTGTGTGATTATTACTTATTTTCATACGTGTTTAATCAAATTTCAATGAAGTTACTACAATTTAAGGCCATGTGATGTAATTTTTTACAAATGCAGGTATAAATAGATATTATAATTTAGACCCAAGCAATTATATCATAAGTACAGAATAAACTGTAATAAATGATTTGATTTATTAGCCTTAAAGTAAAACAATATTTTGAAGTTAAATGAAAATAAAATCTTATAGTGGGAACATTAAATTGGAATTTCATTTGAAACATGTTTATTATTTTTTGTCACATAATACATTCTATTTTTATACTTATGTACGTTACTTTTTCATAGATTCAATGGTAGACTTGGTTGTCCTAAACTGAAATTAGAAAACTACTTTAATCCTGATTGATACAGTACGAATTTAATCTCAGTTTTAACTTACACTTTTTTAGTTACTTTAAAACAGTTTTAAATTAAAATTATGTACCATTTACGTAATGAATAGCATAATGTTACGTTAGAATACCTGTTCCTGTCATGGTTCTTAAAATGTACAAAATGCTCGAGGCATTCATGACAGACACACCTATAACACTAAATAAATGCCATATTTATAGCGAACTAATATTTAAATGGTTTTGGGAATAAAGTGGAGCTAACACTATCATATGTTTATAATAAAAACTAAGACACTATATAATATTTCGACAAAATGGCGAAGGTGCTAGTTGAGAAGAATCGATAACGTTGCCGTCTAGATATAATAATATTAATATCTTAATAATAAACGTAAATATTTTGTGAAAACTTTCGGAAAATGCATAGTGACACTTCTGTTGTAATGTAATATGCAGATTACGTTAATATACATATAGCTTATACATACTGATTTAGTATATTTAAATGAAATATCTTTAATTGTTACCGAATCAAAATTATATAATTTCAGAACAAGAAAATAAAGGTTGTTGTAAAATTTAAAATACATCTACTTAACTGTAATTTACTCTATATAGGAAAGATTAAATAAAAATTAATCATTTGTTCTTCATATTCTCATTGGTACGTACGAATAATATATTGGGACATTGAGAAATAATTACTTATTTCATAAATTACATATTAAATGTCCATATTAATTAAAGAATTAAAATAAATTACCAAAATAATGTGAAGTGCATTAGTTAATGAGCATATGAAAATATATATCTATATATGTGTATGTATATTATAATCAGTCAACGATCTAATCAAAACGATTCAAAGAAGTAATTGAAAATATTGAAGAAATCCTGCGAAATAAGAATCGAAACGTATCACGTGCTATTCGCACAGGTGAAAGATAAGGTCGTAATCATTATTATTATTATTATTATTATTATTATTATTATTATTTATTTTGTCTCTCCAAATCATCGTCTCTGCTAGGTCTGCGACCGGCTGAGCGCTGAGAACTCGCAGATGATTCAGTTCAGTTACATTCATGTGTTGACGAGGTGCTTACTTTGACGGTGCACTTATTTTCCTTGTTAAAACAAGTACATTGTTATACACGAACTCTGCAGTGTGTAGATATGTCTTGTTATTACAAATAATTAGAGGGATATTTTTAAGTGGATAATGTAATTTCTGTCATTGGGTAACAGTAGGACTTTTTGTGGAAATGTTTCCTATTACATTGGTGTTGTGTTGAACATTTTTTTTTTTTTTTTTTTGTTATAAATTAATCAGGAAAAAACGATTGTGTAAAAAATGACACCTCAATGTAATCCTATATTGCATTATACAAAACAACCCTTATTATCACCGTATCAAGTGACTGTCGTAAACACCGATACGACAAAACAATTACGAAGAACTGAACGAAAACCATGGAAAAATCGAATAAAATGTGTTATAGTTGGTGACAAACAGGTGGGAAAAACATCTCTTGCAGTATCATATAGCAACGATACATTTCCTAATGAGTATGTGCCGACTGCTTACGATAATTATAACGGTAAGTTGTTTTTGATAAAAATAAAACAATATAATTTAACAATTATTATGTTAAATAAAGATAATGAAATTTATATGTAGGTAGTAGGTACTGAATCATCAGTGTCTATGTATGAAATGGTCTCGCGACAGGTGTAATTTAATATATGTTTAGGTTTTGGTACATATAATATTTGAAGATTTTATTTGTATAGTTGAATCGAAGGTTCGGACTTTGCCTATCAAAAAAATAAGACCTACAGAAAAAATATAAATACTCGTAGACACATGTTATTTATTTCTCTTTGTGAAAAACACCGTGTCTGCCTTAAGGTCTGTTATCTTTCTTTGTTATTGTTATATAATTTTAAAGTACCCACCGATACCGGTTCCATTTAAACTATCATCATCGTATAGAGCAAATGCTCCTTTAGGACGCACCTGCCCTTTTATTCGCTTCTACCTTTATAGGTATATGATGCATTATCGTCATCGTCAACACATGCACGTCCGGCCTTTAACCACATACTGTATTTTGCGAGGATATATTGCAGAAATAAAAAAAAATATTGTCTTTGGTATGCTGTATTAAATTTATTATAAAATGCACTAAATGATTCAATGTGCAATAAAACACAAGCGGAAAGAACGAAACATCAGCAGCACTAGCAGAACAAAAAAAGTATAGCAAAAGTTCTTCCTTTTTATTTGCACTGCAAATAGTTTGTGCACTAGAGATCAGCTTTTTCTTCTCTTGATATATTTATACTCCCGAGAATAATATTTATGATAAGCAAAAGTCATGTAGTACTGGTGTTAATAAATATTATAAAAAAAAAGGATGCGAAAAAAGAAACTGGTATAATTCAATTTCAATTCTGTTGGTATTTTAATGAAACGCAAAAGTTGTTCAAGTTTGGTCTGTGGAACATGGAATTATTACAGGTACATTATCGTATATGATTCAAAGAGATTATTATTCTGTGAATCCTGTAAAACAGCAACTATCCACCGGATATCTATCTATGTATGCTGATTTTCACGCACCCAAGTAATGTCCATCCAACTTCATATATGAATATTTAAAAGTTGAATTACATAAAGAATCATAAAAACAGAAGCAAATAAACTCATTATTATTCTTCTATTGTCGTCCTTTATGTAAGTGTATGTAGCATTCTTCCCAGTTCAATTCTAAGAATTTCATCGGGTCTATGCACTTTTTTTTTGTGCCTCATCAAAGTGATTTTATAAATTAGGAAATTAATGTAATAAATACATGCACATACATATAAGTACCTATACATATACCTAAGTTTTTAGTTATTTTTAGATTTTCTCACGGTGTACTCGTATAGTTTCGTGTTTTTGTGGTTTTCATTTTTCATTATAATACCTACATTTTCAGCCTTCGAAAGTATGATTCATTATTAGTACAATGTTGAAATTACTGGTTTTGTTTTTACATAATTTTAGAAATTTGTATTAAAAAAAATCGTCATGAAACAACGCGGGAAAGTGGCAATTTATCGGACGAGTTAGAACAGGTCGATTCTAAAAAGGTTACACGTCAAACGTATAAAATGGAGAGTGTATGTTACTGCTGCATTGCATGCCTCATTGAAGAATTTATAAAACGACCCTTGTACAGAATATTCGATAAATAGCTTCATTTGTCATGTTTTATTGCCTGTACAGACATCTATACAAAAATATACTTAATCTAATAAATCTACGAAATCTTCTGTAATGTTTGGAAGAAGATTAAATCCTTAAACGCCCTTGAATAAAATTCACCTTTTTTTACCTGAATGAAATTTCGATACGGTTGAGATTGAGAGTGTCTTTCTCCCGAAATTGTCCAGTAAATGTTAATAGCATGTTCCGTCTCACTTCACTAGTGAAATTAAACCATGTAGTACTTATTTAAATTTTAGTATTTTTTCTCAAAGCGATCCTATTACTAAACAAATGTAAATTTTCAATCATATGCTCCAACAAATAGGATGAATTTCACACATTAAAACAATATTTTTCTTATAAAACTTAAAAGTACAGATTATAATCTGATTAAAATCCGACGTTTTTATTAATCACCTGATCACTTATCTAATTGATAATTTCGTATTTTCAATACTATTATAAGATTTGGTTTTACCCACCACTGGTATACGTATCTGCCAACAGGTGTGTGAAACCTTGGGCATCAATTTTAAACAGGAAAGGTGGAAGGAACGTAAAACAGAAAGGTAAAGAATATCGAAAAAAAAAAAAAAATACAGCAAGTACTACCGTCAAGCTGTTTTTTCTCTTTTATTTTACCTGGTTTTTATTTTTTCTTGTTTTTCAATTTGTTTTACAAGACCTAATCGACGTACATGTATTTGATGAGTTTAATTTTTTTTAAAGGTAACTTGTTCAGTTAATTCTGAACGATGCACTTTCACCTTATTTCTTTGTAAGGGTCGCTTAGAAGTGCGCTTACGGCACGTTTACTTTTTTTCAAGCATCATCATCAAAACCGACCAATAAACAAAGAAAACAATTGTCTGGAGGCGGCGCAAACAACGGTTTGTTGTTTACGCAAATGCTTTGTTTGGTTGCTGATATCAATGCTTTTGGCAAAAATCGACAGATAAAGTTTACACGTCTACACGCCCTTATATGCAAAATTTATCAGGCTTAGCAGTGCAAATGGAGCATAAAATCAACAAATCAAGTGTATATGAATGATTATTATTTGGGATCATGATGATCCCAAGTCTTTTAGCGTTTAAATCTGAAAAGTAAATAGATTTCCGCAAATTCTGCTTTTTATCTTTATGCATACTAGGTAGTAGGTATATACAACCTTATCCGGGTTATACGAATGTCATTTTTCACATATAAACAAAAAGGGGGATGAAATACGGGAAAGATTTATACATATAAAATAAAATTGGGGACATATCTCCCTCGGTTAAAATATATTTCGAGTATAAAACGATGCATAACGTTGAAATCTTTGATAAAAAGACAAAAGTTTTTAAATATTTTATGGTTTTTTGATACACTTTAGATAGGAAATTGATATCTAGGTACTTATTCGTATTTTTTGATGGTGAATATTTTAAATGTAAATCTTCATGTTAAAATACAAAGCATGGTCTTTTGGGGATACTGTTATATGTGTCTATATACGGCAACCGTATAATGCAAATTTCGTCCTTTTGATGGTAAAAGTTAGTTAAATGAGGAAAGTTTTATTGAATTTTGCTTTCGAAATTTATTTTTCAATTTCAGCTGCTATTATTTTCAGCTTTTTTTTAAACGAAATTTAAAATTTATATTTGATTTAGTTATTTTGTTTAAAACGATGCGTAAATTTTTTTATTTAATACAAATATTATTTGGCAGTCTGTTATTTATCAATTTTATACCAGTTAGTATATAGAATTTAAATATTTTCATTTAAATGCACTGCTAATCAATTATCTAAATTAATCAATTACTCATACAGATACATACATAGTTGGCCATGATGTAGTTACTAGACTGCAAAAATTAATCTTATCAGGGCCAGCTTATCATTTTCGGCGCCTCATATTTACAATAAAAAAAAAATCTGTGTTAAGATTTTAAAACATCCTTGGATTTTGTAATTGCCTTGATGTTGTATTGGTCGAATTAGTACAATGAACTTTTAGCTTGATGTCCAATAAGGTCCATTGTTCTACGGAATCCCATCCCATCCCATAGCTTACTTCTACTGCTACATTGATGAATCATTTTTTGTACCTACATATTTATAGTACTTTCTTGTACTAAAAATACAGTTGTATTTAGAACATAGGATTTAGAAATCCTATTTTCGTGTTCCATATGGACGCCGCCTCTGCTTTTTTTTACCTCAATGGATACCACTTTATTATTACGTCGATGATCTGTATTTTATTATTGGGTATAATGTATTTTGTGACCACATAGGGAGGTAGAACGGCCATCTTAGATTCTAAGCCGGTGGCTTTTTTTGTATACCAAGAAATAAAGATTAATTCTTCCGCCAGTGTGGTATACCACTACTATATCAAAGTAGGTATTCCTAGTGCACTAGGCGCCATTAGATAATAATAGTGTGGTGTGAGTGTGTGTGTGTGCTGCTGTGTTGTTCATGGGCCAAGTATTTCGTTATGGCTTGGTATATGTAAATATACTTTACTCGGTTTGGTTGTTTCATCGATGAAAATATAGATAATGAAGTTGTTCAGAGTTTCGATAAAAAGGGATCATTCCCGCATTCAACCTACCTACCAACAGAGTTTACTGAATGATGATAACCTTTGAAAGGCCGTTGTATTCGATTTCAAAAGAAAAACAAGCTGCCAGGGATTTTAAATTGGTTTTATTTTATAAATTGGTATTACCTCCATACATGTATATAGTAATATCCATTGCAAATACATATACCTACTTGGTGGTAGGCTTTTAATCAACGAACCATGAGTATACACCAGCTGCTATACATTCATTGCGCTAAGGCGCGATGGTTGGCTGAATTTATTGTCTACGCTAAAGGTCTTCCACCTTTTAATTCTATCTATGTATCTATCTTCATCATTTTATCACCGTGAATTAGGTTGTTTTACTCTAATTTAATTTCTATTTAAATTTTGAGCCGCATTAATTTCGCTCACTTTGCCCGATATTATTCGTATAGCCAACTAGAATCTCAAATTAATTTAATAATTTGTATTCTAAAATACACCGCAGCAATTGATACTTTTGGTGAATATGGTTGAGAAAGTTTACTTACATAAACTGTAATGTATATAATTTGATCCTTAAACCTCTTAAAGTCTACTAAATTTACATACCGGGTATTCGCACATTTAACTTAATAAAACCTAATTCCCTTTAATTTATTCTAATTTATAGCAATAATAAGCTTTTATTATAGAAAGTAAATGGTTCTTCCACACTTCTACATCATGTTTAAATTTAGTGCGAATAGTTCATAAAGTCAATGAGAAAGGTTAAACACCTTTATTGTTATTACATTTCAAGTACCGTTAATTTATTATTATTATTATTATTAATTGAAAATGTTTAAAAACTAGGTCACAATTTAATATTATTGTTATAGCATTTAGTCAAAATATCGGCCATTACAAGAACAAGTTAGAAAATACATAGATATAATTTGTTTAACATCGAAATCCATAAGAGAAAACAGTGGATTCTAATTTATTACATTTGTTGCTCACTATGGTTAGAGATATATTCTTGAACTAGTTCAGAACTTTGTCCAGTTATTTCGTTAACATTTGTCAACAAGTGCAAGAGTCAGCAATATAAAAAAAAAGGGTAAACAGTTGACTCTTATGTTTTTCCCAGCCAATGAATCATAACTAAAATTATGTTTATAATTACCTCACTACAAAAAATGCCGTTTACACTATGTGTGATAAGTATTTATGCTGATCATTACTTGTAAATCTCGCTCTCTGTTCAACAGAAACAATCGACTTACTACAATTCTATTTCTATTTAAATGTATTGTACTACTTGGACAATTACAAATAAGAAATACACATTAAGTTGAATCGATTCTAATTATTGCAGACTATGCATATTATCATTGTAAGTTCTTAACTCGAATTCAAATCGATAAAATTGCTATTCTTGGAAACCCAAAATTGGATTCTAAATTTCTGCAACAAAAAAAATACCCATTTTTTTCAGAAACTATCCATCATACATTTCGCAGCAATTTACAACAGTACATTCTGAAAAATCATACTATTTCTGACTTATACTATACTTAAGTATACTTAAAGTATAAGTACATAACTACCAAAAAAATATCAAACCATAAAAGGATTATCAAAGGTCACATTTTTATGTGATCCTAAAACAAATTATATACGCTTTTGCACCCAATAAGGTAGACAGACGGTAAACTGGTGGTTAAATAGCAATTAGTAGCAAGGTTGTATTGTATATAAAATAACCTTTGTGTTGACCTTTAGTTATTATGTATGTATGCACTTACTTTACAAAGATTACTGTAGATTAAGTAAGTCTCTTTCAATCAACAGTTTGTTTTATAGAAGAATGAATTTTGTTATGATTCAATTATGAATTGAAATTGATAAATAAAAAGTTTTTAGTATTAATTAGGTCCTTATTTGCTTTTGATTCGGTTGATTTAGTTCCTGCTGATTTAATTATCCTGTCTTTTTTGTTTTGTAACGCTTTAATTAATGAAAACGGGACATACATGAAATGACAGGTTTTTATTTTGATTACAATTTTATTACTTGTATATTAATTTTTTGTTTTTATTATTGTAAAAGGAAATAATTAGTAGATAAAGTGAAATTTTATGTATTTGGTAATTTTTTGCCACAAACTTTGGCTACGACTGTATAATGGAATAAACGCGTGGAAAGTATTATTTCTATTACCTTCCATGTGCCAACCGAGTTCCCAGGTCAACTTAAAGTTGTGCTACATCTAAGAGCAGTAAAAAAAAAGAAGATACCAAGCATATGGTTATTCTTTTAAAGTTTGGCAACTTTGTATGATACTGCTGGTTAATTTCAGAATGCTTTGAAATTCTTGCAATTATTTACAGCGTACAAAAATGACAATAAATTTCCAAATACAGACAAGTCTACTTTATGCCCATTATATTGAATAATTTTTGATTATTTTATAATTATAGGCTTCTGCGAAAAAAAATTTATTGCGTCATTTTTGTGCACTTACATTTTCCGTTAAATACGTTTTATTGCCGTTGTTTAAAACAAACTACATTTATTTTTTTTTAATTAAGAGACTAGTCATAAATAAAAATCAGGTAATTAATTTGAAAAAAAAAATGATACATAGGATATACCGACTCAAAAATCAAGCAACAAACAAACAAACAAACAAACAACATTTATCTACATTACTCTGAACCCTTATCAATTTGCAGTACCCGATTATTGATCGTTTCATTATTGACTAATCTAAATTAAGTATCTACATCAGGAAACAATGATTTTTTGTTTATATATGTATCTGGAATAACAAAGGATTTTAAAAAAATTGACGGTTTTAATTTGGTTACCTTTGTTCATTTGATGGCTAAATGCTTTGTTTAGTATATTTAGTTGTCTAACTCCAATAAATACGTATTTAACATTATTTGTATACTTTCTCTCTTCACTCAGAAACTAATTTGATCTATCTCTATTAAATGAAACTTAATCTAAATTAAAATCAAAACTTCTGATTATTACTCAGCACCATCATATTATACTGGATTACATAATTATCTTTACAAGAATAAAAATTTAACACTTGTTTTTTATATAAATTTTAAACTATAAAAAGCAGGAAACAACATAGATGGACCGAAAATGAGTTAAACATACACCCATGAAGGAAGAAGTTGTTATAAATAAAAGGAAATTTACGCATCATGGAGTACTGATTGATAATATGGGATAGGAATAATAAGAAAAGGAAGAGCAGCACATACACCATCTTTTCTCTTTCTGCATGAGCAACAACAATAATAATAATAAGTTATAAGCACAGAATACAACAATCCAGATGAGAAGGCACTAAGTAGTTTTCCTTTGATTTTGTTCTGCTATACATATATCTCATGATCCCGAGCTGAGTAACCGAAACTCCTTTTATTTCTATTACAACGAAATGACAATTATAAAATCCAAATATAACCAAACATATTACAATTATCAAATTTGTCAATTCCTTTGCGTTGATTGCTGTCACTCGCATAAAAGAAAGCTTCCTGAAATGTGTGCTTTCTGGATTATTTTATTCTGTGTTATATGGCATAGAATGGAACAAAAAAACTTGGCTTATATAAATGTTGCCTGCAGATTGACATATAAACGTTATCGTGTATTTTTTAGATAGCGCATAAAATTGTTGAATGACGTTATCAGAGAAAATTGTTTATAATAATTAAACACTATCTCGAAGCACTTCTCTAGAGATCGACTTATTTATATACATATATTTACATATATAGTGTGTTCATGATAAAACTCGTCATGTCAGATATAAAAGCCCTATTAAATACGTCACTCATGTTTTTTTTTTATTCTTTTTTTTCCGAGTACATATATGATTTTTACTTGTATCTTAATCATCCTGTATTAAATTATACTTTCTTTTTTTTATCATTTGCTCAGTTAATGAAGATATTAATAATTATTGACATGCGACAAATGTCGTGAAATGGGAAATTTCAGATAAAAAGAGTTAATTGATTATCTAGTTTATCTTTGCCTTAAACTACTAACAATAATTATACTTACATATACATATTTATTATTTTCAAGAGTATCCTTATTTATTTTTATTATTTTGAGGAATATCCGTTGGAACAAGAACTTTTAATGGCAGGTGTAGAAGTCCGTTATTCTACTGTATAATTTAATAAATTATGTAAAGAACAAATAAATATCTAAAATACACGATTAACATTACTCTTATTAACACAAGTTGAATATTAATTTTATCAAAATTTAAGTATAAGAAATTAAAATCTAAACAGAGATACACAGTGGTTTTATGTTATAAAAAAATGGATGAAATCAGACAACGATGTGTATACAAACAAAAAAAAAAGTAAAAGGTGGACAGCTGGGTAATTGGAAGAAGTCATGGACTTGTCAGTGCAGATTTTCTCAAGTACCCATATGTACATACATACATATAAAGAAATGGGTACCGTTTTCTTTGTCTGGAGAACTTTAGTCAACTAATTATGTATTACTGGTATTAAATGATTTATACAAAGCTGATTGTGAGACCATATTAAATTTGCTATTTGATATACCACAGAATAAAGCAGTTCAGCAGGGCACTTAGCAATTTTCATTGATTTTGTCCTACCACTAAAGTCACTTTATATTCAAAGTACCGCAGTCAATGCCATTTTCGGGCAAATTTAACCTTTAAATTTGAAGTTGAAAGAGTTGAATTAATAATTGATAGGTTAACTTTTAGAGAAAATGATGCTGATTGCGATACTTTGGATGGAGAGTGGCTTTATGTTCTAGAATATTCCGTGATATTGGGACTCCTCCAATTTTTATTTGACTGGAAAATATAAAATACTAATACCTGCAATATTATGAAATTTTCCAATTATTAATTTGTGTTTGTGTTAACTACATGTATTATTATGGTCGTCAGCTAGAAAATTACTAAATTCTACGGTCGGCTTTACTTTGTAGGTAAGAATTTTAAATAAAATTCAATTTTTCCCTTCAAATTTAAGATAATTTTATTTGTAAGCTTTTGATGAAACGCAAAATGCATAAAAAAGGATTAAACATGTTCAATTACATGAATATATACATAAGCTTCAATTTAATATTTTAATACATATTGCATTAAAGTCCATTTAAATATTTACGATTACATGGCGTCAAGATTAAAAATAAATAAGTCTACAAAATATAATACTTAATATTTAATAACAGTATGTTTATCATAAAGGAAACTTTTTTTGGAAAAGTTTTTCCAAAACCAAAAAAATCTATCTGAATGAAACGTGCGAGAACTTTTCTTGCTATATCAATCTCTTTATATGTTGTAGAGTTTGAATTTTTAATTAAAATTGATTATTAATAACATTATTATTAACGCTTACGATAACGAGGAATTTTACTTTCTAATTATTAGAACTGTGTACTATTTATATGTAATAGTGTCTATCTAATATAATAACCAGTAGTACTATAATAACTATTTTTTTAAAAGGTTTTTCTCCTTATGTGGGACAACAAAACAACAAAACAAAAAAATATAGCCTTTATAATATAAGACAAGGTGATTTAACATAGAAAAATCTCATGCAATTAACTTGTGTTCATATACACAGGTGTTTTTTCTTTTTATTGATATGAAATCTGAAAATAATTAATATACATTCTTAAATGAGACAAATGAAGGAAAGACAATCTAGGTACATACATATTGTAAACATCTTTTTTATAAATATTTATGTAATAATAACATACAAGTGCATATGAACACAAAATTCCTCCATAAAATTGGGTATCTTTGTCTCTCTTGTTGTCTGATCTTTTTCTTTCGAATACTTAAGAGGAGTAATAATAATTAAGTATAGGTACTTCAATCAAGCCTACCACCATGATATATAATATCATCTACTGATTATATTAATAAAGAAGGTATGTTTTTAATAACAATGATGCAAATTATTAATTGAATGTATCAAGATAATTAAATACATATCAGACACACTTAGACATTTGAAGACTAGAATTCTACATGTTTTTAATCAATACAACAGTTTAATAGCTTCACATTTAGTGGAAAAATAGGAAATATTTAAATTGGCATTATCTCTTTTCTATTTCAAAGATTTTTCTTCGAGATTCCATGTAATGAGTCGGTTCAGTCCTGCTTTCAGATTGGATATGATATATAGGTGAAATGGATTAGATAAAATTATAAAATCGTACTGATAATTGAGGGTTTACTATTTCATTATCCTAATCTTGCCAAAAATCAGTGAAAAATCACACTTGCAAATCGTCACTCTGATGTTTATTTTTGAAAAAAAGAAACAAAATTAAATGAGAGTTGTGCTATTTTTTTAAGTTACATACATATACCATTTATCACATCAAGATATTCAGACAATATGAGTAAATAGATATACTACATACATATATATGCATATGTACATATTTTAAATATGATTCAGTGAATTACACTGTCACTTTTATTTCCTCTGTATAGACACCTACTTTTGTTCTAACTACATTATTAATAATAGACAGTAATTATTATTATTCTAAGGGATATAATAATATGTTTATAGGTAATCATTTTCTAGGTCAATATAATTATCTATATTTAATAGGAAGTGGCAAGAGAGAGATTGTGATTAATCTGTAAATGTTCCTCTTTCTCTCCTACATACATATGTATATATGTTATAAGAATAGCAAATAAACAAAAAATCTGTCATTTTTTTTTTCAAAGAAACGATTAATGTTGTTAAAGACATTATTTTTGTAAGAAAATTTTAGCAAGTAGAATTTCAACCGCCATCAAATAATTCATGAAAATTTTATTGACAAAACACTTATGCACATCACCAACAACATTAAATAGAAATTGATTAAGCGTATTCAATTAACAAGTATATAATAACAACAAAATACAATAACGCATAGCCAAGTTAGGATCTACTAGTGTAGATTTTCTTCTAATTTTATTTCCAGTTACAATTGAATAAGTATGCATATTTGTCTGAACATTTTTTAGTTCAAAGTTATAATTCTTTTGTCGCCCATCAAATATTAATAAATTCAATTCAGTAAAGATATAAATTATTAATTTCATAATTAGAATCGCCTATGTCTAATTTTATTAACCTTCACAAGGCCAAGTTCGTTAAAAAGAACAATATATTATTTTTTGTTATTTTCTAATACTATGTATGTATTTCCAGTCGGATGTTACTTTGATTTCAAGTATTCATAGGTTTTATTTTGTAATGAATTATTTATTAATTTTCATTTAGATAATTTTATCGTATTCAATCAGGTGAAATCAATACTGATAATAATTCCTGCCATTCTATGCCACGTATTGTATTATGCTTTTAAAAGCACTACATCTGTTTTCCCTATTTTCCGAATATTGTCATTTAAGTACACTATAAATTCAAAACGTTTCACAACCAATAAATATGTAATCATATTGATATGCATAATTTTAATTCCATTTCAACTGGAAAACTAACTATTCCTATAATAATTATATATTTGTATTATTTTGTTACAGTGGATGTTGAAGTTGATGGAAAACGAATTAGACTGGATATCTGTGATACTGCCGGAGAGGTAAAAAACACTATAATTTTTAATTATATAGATATACTGTATAGGTTTCTATATGCACCTAAATTAATATCTTGGTCAGATTTTCCTTAAATCAACAAAAAATGAGCGGAAAACCATAAAAAAATAACATAATGTTATGTATATTTTTATAGTTTTCCATTTAATTTTGTTCAACCGCATACACACATCTATAACAAGCATCATTTTTTATATTAGCATTAACCGTATACAGTATACGTAACAGTTATTAAGTAATATTATATCTATCTATAGGCAAATGTAGGTAAATTGTACATATCTTTTGTTGAATGGATGGTTGAATGAATAAAATCCTCATTAATGAAAAATAGATGTTCATCCCACACGTTTTTTGTCAAGTTTAAAATACATTTTCATGAATATGTATGGTGTATGTGTTGAGAAAAAGTCACACACAAAACTCTGTCATTTTAACTAATAAAATAGAAATTATAAACAATAAATATCGATTACATGTTTAGAAAATCCTTCGATTTGGTTTTATAGTAATTAATTTTGATAAATGTGACAATTAATGATTATAATTATTGTCAACCGTACTAATGAATTCTTAATTATTATTCGTGATATTAAGTTTAACATCACATGGTACTTCCAAAAATCCTAGAAAACTATTCAATTAAAATCAAAATTAATTTTTAACAGGTAGAGAATTTAATTAAAAAATTGTTGAATTTCTTAACCGTAAATTAAAATATATACATCTGTAGTTGTATCAGTTGGTGAAAGTGATTTATAATAATGAAACAAGAATCAGAATCGGGAAAATCGCATGAAATATCAAAACATTCACCTTTCTCCAATTTTTATACTGTTTTTCTTTTTATTTTAATTTTATTCCTCATAGATACGTATTTATAGTGATATATTTATATCAGTTTTTCTACCACAAATTAAGTATAAAATATCCACAAAAACATAAATCTGTCTATAATTTATATTAAATTTTTTCTTTCAATTCTAAATTTGGATCACGCATTACTTGTTCTTATTCTTTCATTGTGACAAGAAAGTATGATTCACACTGTAAAATCTTATTGCTCATCATCAACAT
Organism: Platypus cylindrus; assembly: GCA_949748235.1. Classification (NCBI taxonomy): domain Eukaryota; kingdom Metazoa; phylum Arthropoda; class Insecta; order Coleoptera; family Curculionidae; genus Platypus; species Platypus cylindrus. Next base: position 6,669,360 of record OX456489.1, on the reverse strand, counting down.
CATCATCATCATCAGTGGATCTAAATTAAATTTACCTACAATGATCTTACAACGTAATATAGATACAGCTACATACATACATCTAAACTGGTTGACTGAAATAGAATACAAGACATTTTAGTAACAAAGAGAATAAATTTATGGTTGATGAAGAGTGTAGTATGTACATGTAAAAAGTTACAAGTGTTTTTATCTTTTTGTTTTTGTTTCGATTTCGCTTTGGATGAGTTTTTTCTTTATCTTTTTTTTTTTTTTTTCATGTTTAGTAATTACATAGAAGATTTACTATATGTGTCGTTGTACAAGAGAGTACAAATTTTAAAAAAGTAATATGAATAAAATATGGTATACATTAATCATGCTGTATTACATTTGGTTTAATATAAACTTATACCAAAAAAAGAATTGTAATTATTAATGTCGTAGTAATTTACGACAGACTGAAAATCTGTTTTTTAGACAATTAATCTACGACTATTGTTCCGTTCATTTTAGATTAAAATTGTTTAATGTCATTAAATAGGTACAGTCCATTACCTTGATAATATTTTATATCTTGTGCAATATACCTACCATAATTTGTTTTTATTTATGAACTAATATTTTCCTCATTCCATCTTTGAATTATTATCAAATAATCATGATATTATGAAGTACACATAATAATTATTATTAATATTCCTAGCTAGTTAACTAACCAAACAAAATGTAAATAAATCACAGAAATTACATTGAAAATTACTCTTATTACCTGTCTTTGGTAAGTATCCATATGTAGCGGATCTAATACTCCATGCATTTATTTACTTACACACACATAACGGGTATTTTATAAGAAAATTAATTAAAGATAAAAGATTTTGTAATTCTAAAGGGTTGAGCAATAAATTTCCTTACGAAATTAACAAACGTGTGTGCATGCAGTTTGTATCAATATATGAGAAAGATGCAAAATTTATTTATCTGCAATAATCAGTCTTAAAATAATAGGCTCCAGTATAATATAAAAGTACTATATATGTATACATTTCGAGAAAAGATTGTTCATTTTTCATCATGTCAATCTTGCACAGCAGTGCATTTTTTGAGAGTTTTTGATTTCAGATTTTTAAAAAATGTTCTCTTCGTTTTAGGATAATTTAGGTGCACCTCTGAGACACCTATGTTATCCAGGCACCGATGTTTTTATGTTATGTTTTTCAATTGTCCGTCCATCATCATTTGAATCTGCATGGAAACGATGGGCAGATGAACTTACTCGTTTAGGTGCACCTGTGGTACTAGTTGGTTGTCAAGCCGATTTGTTAAATGATAATGAAACTATCAATCACCTTAGGAGATATGTATGGAAAATTAATTCGACATTTTTCATCTCTAATAGAAATACCCATATAATTCCATTATATGTAATTTGTATTGTTTTTTTTTTGTAGGGCCAGACAATAGTTTCCCGATCAAGAGCCTGGGCATTAGCTCGTAAACTAAATGCAACTTATGTTGAGACATCAGCAAAAACTTGTACAAGTTTGAAGGAAGCATTCGATGAAGCAATAACGGTAGCATTAAAACGAAGACAACAATCGAAGAAGAAAAAATGGTGGAGAAAATTATGTTGTTGGAAAGTATAAATGTGTTTTAATATTAAAGCTGCTAGTTAAGAATTTATCATTCTGTTAAGTTCCATCTCTCTTTTTCTCTCTACTAACTAATATACGAATACATACATGTTATATGGGTATTTTTATTTTTGTGATATGTTTTTTTTTATATACGGAAACATAAAAAAATAATTATAGTATAAGGGAAAAGATCTAAAGATTTCAAATGTCACTTTATTTTTTATCTTAAACGTAAGTTTCTTCGACACATGAAATTTGTTAACATATAAAAAACCGAGTCAAGACGGCTTATAATAAGATAATCTTTTTCTAATTTAAATTTATGTAAATGAGACAACAATTGATTTAAACTCTGCCGGGCAATTGGTTCCGAAACACTATCTTTAATAGTATCTTTATAAAGATAGTGTGGTTTAACTGCTAGACTTTTTTGTTGCTTAATGAATCTACATATCTTCTTTTGAGTTGTTTCAATTGCACAAAAGTTTGGTATTAAAGTGAATGAACACAATCTAAACTATTCTGTCGATTCTAGTAATTGTAACATTAAGACCGTAGAGACGTTTCGAATTTCAAACAATTTCGCACGTCTGCATACATTCACTTCATTATAAATACCTTTTTCTCGTAAAGAAAATTAGCTCTGTAAAATGGATAATAGGTATTGCTATAATGAAATTTTATAATTGCAATAATTTTATTGTTCACCTATGAAATGAGTCGAATACAATTACTAATTGTATTTAAAGCGTACCTTTACAAAGGTACTTTTACAAAAGTACCTTTACAAATTCAATAAGGTACAAATGCGACGAAATATAAGTAAAACTAATTTAAATTACTATAATATAGTAGACTAATCTAGAGACTTATTGAAATGAAAAGTTCCGGATGTCATTATAGTTGTGATGTATGAAATCTTTTCCATATTGTGATAACATGTTATAATTTATGTATTTTAGTGATTTGATTTTGGATATACCCAGTATGTTAATTTTATATTAATTTATCAGTTTGTAAGAAAGTTATATACCTATGTATTGGATTAGCTAAGATTGTAAAATTATTATGTCGATTGATAATTTAATTTAATTTACGGTTATACAAGAAATCAAGAGAAGATTAGAATTCATATTTTTGAAATAGGTAATTATTAATTACCACGTTTAACTAATATTTTTAGTTAAATTGCAATTTAATTAGTTAAGGGAAATACAATCTATTTCATGATCTTAACTCTTAAGTAATATCTTCGACGATTTTAGATATAAGTTTATCTACTTTTTTTAATTATTTTAATTAATAATTTGATTTCTTTTAAATATATTAATAAAAAGCATAATGTATATTTATTTAATTCACTATTTTATATTTATATATCAACGCACCGCCATATAACGACTATTGGTCCACTTTAGAGAACCACATATTTCTAATTATACCTGAATGTAGGCAACTAGACAAACACCTAATCAATTACGTACAAGTAGTACAACAAAATAAACTAACAGTGAAGATCATTGAACAAGCTAAATGCAATTTTTAACCTAAAAATTAGGTATTTCAGTTATAAAAATTGTAATTTCTACAATCTAAAATAATATACTTATACTAATATATATATTTATATATTACAAATTTGTAATAATTATTATTGGTTGTGTTGTGGCTTTAATAAGGTAAGGTCTACTACAAATTTTTTTGACGTAATCGTTGATTTAAAAATTATCGATATTCAGATGGCAAACTGTATTAGACAAAATGCTTAACTTAAAGTTTAAAATCTAAAAGTAACTCAGTTGAAAATTGGCTACTGATTTTAATTTTGCAAACAAAAGTAATCTGTCAATAAATACAATTTCTAAATATTATCGAGAAGAATTTATTATTAATAAACCCATTCGTTTTATGAATGACACTGAATTCAGTGACTGAATAGGAATACTGAATTACAGTTGCCTTTGATTCTGAGATAAAAAATAAATAACATTAGGGCTGTACTTTCATTAATTTCGAATATAGGCAACTTATGATTATTGTTTAATTTAAGTTAATTTACTAGAAATAAGAGATATTATGTTTTGACCTTTGACTTTTATTTTAACTATTAACATTCAAAACTTATGATTTCATGAATGATTTAATTACTTGAAAAGTTGAAATACATATTTTGATACGCTTTCATTTTATTTTTAATTTCTGTTTAAATGTATTCATTTATTATCACTGTTACAACTTAGAGGACCAGCAACTATTAATGGTGCTAAGCATTTTTGAATTAAAAAAAAATTTGATTCTACTAACAGACATAAATCACAAATAAGTCAAAGAACTCACAGAAGTAATCTAACCAAATCATAATTGATATTCAAAAAACGTCATTTACCGAAACAAAACACAAGTATTAGATAAATGGGTACACAGTTGGATAAACTAAATGTTTGTATCGCCGTAGATGTTTCTACATTTGCGTGTTATTCTAATATTCTTGAAATCACTAGATTGCAATATTTGCAATTCAGCAGTTTAATCAATAGAATCCTAGAATCGTGGTAAACAATAGATGCTTTATTTTCATTAATGACTTCATAAATTAATAATGTCTAGATCTATAGAAAAATTCGACTAGGAAGATACGCTTAAATAATTTTATACAGTACGGGAAATTTGAAATGCAAATATTATTTTCATTGTTTTTTTCTAAACCAGTACATGAACGTACTGAACAGTCTACTAGAAATTAATTAGTTTTATCTAACTTGTGTTACATAAAGTATAGAAAAAATCCGTTGGTTTATTTTCACGTTTTTTACTGGATTTTATTATTTTTGGTAAATAAAATGAATTGTCAAAATATAACCTTTGAAATATTTATGAAATTGAAATTGGCATCCATCTTTGATACTATTCTCTGACTATACATTTTACATAAGCTTGATTCTCTAGGATCTGAAATCAATGAGGCAAAATGAGTATGTAATTAAATTGACCCATAAATTGTATAAATCAGTTTTACAATTAACTAATAAGATAAATAATATAATTTCCACACATTGAAATGTATTAATTTTCTTATAATCGGTAACAAATCTGTATAATTTAAATTACCCGCCATCAATTTTATCTCACTTTATATTTCTGAATCGATTTCAGTTTCTCTTTGTTTTACATTTGCAAAGTACCAACCTTAACAATAAAAAAACAACAAAATTTCGAAATCAGCTTAGCCAACTATTATTGTAATTATTATTATTTATATACAAAAAACAATTTTTCTACATTTTATATAAAATTTGTTAAGAAAATTCATTAAAAATTTGGTTTTTATTTGTTGATTTCTGACTAGTTGATTGGCATTTCCCGCCATGTTTAATGCTTAATTTACACGCGGCAGCACTTTCGTTTTTTGTATGAACGCTGTTTGTGATTTTTTCAAATTCTTTATTTCCTGGTAAAACGTATGTTTTATTTTAAAGGTAATGGTTAATAGCTTGCTAAAATATGTATTTTTTGTAGTGAATAGAAATTTTTAATTGCAAAAATTAAATTGACTTTTCAACTTCCTACTTTTCTCCTTGTCTGTCTAACAGCCATCTTTGCTTGACAGCGAGGCCATTCTTTGAATTTAGCATCAAAAGAGGCTTGTTCAAAAAATGCAATTTTTGGCGCTAAATATAAAAAAATATGTATTTATGTTAATGTTACTAATCCATTATTTAAAATGTTTAAATTATTTTTAATATCTTTAGGCGTGTTATTATCGGAAAGTAAAATAATATTATGGAAGATATATCTAAAGCGTGTAGTCCCAGGGCAAGCGTGTCTATGCCTTCATTAGATGCTGCAGATGACTATTCTGATGCGGATTTAAATCCTGATACAAATTCTGGTTTTATTACAACAAACGATCCATCATTTGTTCCTGTTTCCTCTGTTCAAACATTTATTTCTACCGATGTTTTATCCGATTCTCCATCATTTGCAACATTACCAACAGTAGAAACTTCTCCACCTGATGAAGTTTCGGCTGAAGAACCTTCCGAAATATTGCAACAGGATGAAACGTTAGATTCGCAGGTACTTACCAGCTAATATTTTATTTAGCAAAGAAATAAAATTGATAAAAAATTCATCAATTTTATCATCTAGAGCGAAGAAGATCCATCTATTGCTCTTGATCAGTTTATAAAAAAGATTGCAGATGAACAGTTAAATTCTAAACGTATGGATATTAATACTACTGAAGAAGTTACCCATGATGATGGTAACTCACAACCATCTAGTGATCATAATCTAGATACAGAATCGAATGAACCTGTGGATATGGATATTGACACAAAGGATTCTAATAAAGATGACCCGAAAAACGATAGTCCGGTTCAGCAAAATTCTAATGAAGCAACCAGTGCATTAAGTGATACTGAAAAAACACCCAATGATTTATTGCAAGTTAGTAATAGTAATTTTTTTTATGCCACAGAATATTTTTCATCGGTTTTTGCATTATTAGGACGAATGTATAGAAGAAATACAGAAAGAAATTGATAAAATTCCACCTAGGAAAGTTGTTAATACAGATTCAGCACAAAAAATAAATGAGCCACCTGTGCAAAATGGACGAGTAGAAGATTCTACTAAAGTTAGTAAAACACAAAGTGAATCCCAAGAAAGTGTAGAACGTATGTTATGTGATGACGATGATAATATATTTGAAGATAAAGAAAAAGCCGTCAAAGATTCTTCTGAAGCATTAGAAGATCCTGATTTTATAGAAAGTATGATCCAAACTGATTCTGATTTAATGATCCAATATTAATCATGATGCAATCTTCTTGTATTTATTTAAGAAGCACAAGAAGAAATTAAAAAATTAGATGTTTTGGTATGTGGTGAATGTCATAACACATTTTACTTAGTGGAGGAGTTTGTTCAACATAAGAAAAAGAAATGTCAAAAGAATAACGTTTTAATTTCACCTAAAGATACTGGCAAATGTTCACAAATTTGGGGTTTTATATTATGGAAGCTTAAACAGGCCAATGTGAGTTGTGCTTCTAATCAATTGATTGATTATATAATATTAAAGATAAAATTGACGAAAATGAATCCATGAATTGATTTAGGAATCGAATGATCATCTTTCGCAATGGGCAATATATCAAAAGTGGTGTAAATTATCAGATACAGATAAAAATGTTTGGATAATGGCCGGTGAATCAATTCAGTTCTCCGGTAAAATTGCAAATTCACAAATCATTCAGTTGAAGAAAAATGTATGTTATTTAATGCCTGGCTATTAAAAATTGACTTTTATTTATTTATTTATTTTTTTCAGGATACTCCTAGTATCCCTGAATTTCGTAAGTAATCATATTATAATAAATAAAAATCACTATTTATGCATTAAATTTTGATTATTAGGCGACAGTAATAAGGAAAATGCAGATTTTGGGCTGGAAAGTAGTGCGAACAACATTATTAAAAAGGGTATTAATAAACCTGTCAAGTTAAATAATGATGTTACGATTATGCCAAGCACTAAAGTATGGAAATTATGTTATAATTTTATGTTATTCATGTTAATATAAATTGATTGGATTTTTAGAGCACTTCAGGAGGTTCCCAAACAAATGTCGCTATAAGAACAACAAAAGTATTATCAACTCAAAAACAAGAATTTGTTGTTGAAAAAATTGTTGCGAAAAGATTTAATCCTAGAAAGAAAACTTGGGAATATAGTATAAAATGGGAAAACTTTGGACAGTATGCATATTTTATTAGCATTATTTCAGACATAATGTGAATACTGTCTTTCTATTTTTATAACTTTTCATTAGTGACTCAAATACCTGGGAACCAGTTAGCAATTTAAGTCATTGTAAACAATTAGTCGATCAATTTGAAGAACAGTTGAAACGCATGAAAGAAGAGAAAGCGAAGCAAGCTAACGCTTCACCAAAAAGCAGAGGACGACCCCCAGCTAGCCATAAACAATATAAATCGTATGTTCCAATTGCACCTAAAATTACCAATAATACAGATACACGAGTTGTAGATGATATGTCACCTAGTTCTAGGTAAATTTTGATAAAATTCTTATCAATCGAATGATTGATATGTATCGCATTTTGATTTTTATCCAGAGTATGTATATACTACACATATTCAGATGTTTGTAAATGTTTAATTGTAGTTCACGACCACAAAGATCCAGCAAACAAAAAGCATTAAATCAAGTAAAGGCGTGGTGTGGTAATATTTCCGATGAAGATTCACTTGGTGTTAAAAGAAAACATGAGGATGACGATAGTGATGAAGATTATGATGAGAAACGTATTAAAATGGAAGAAGAATCAGATGAATCTGACAAAGATGCAAAATCTAAATCTTTTACTAAAAAGATATCTCCTCGTAAGTGGAAAGTTACATAATATTAGTTCTGTACTATGAGCGTGCCACTTGACATGTTTGCCAGTGGTTATAAAACTAAACATGAGCAGTTTATAACGTTTCAGACAGCTTTTTCTAATCGTTTCAACATTTCCAGTTACAATTAAACGACTATTATTTTACAGTTGTCCCCAAAATACATACACCACTAACTATCAAAAATGGCAATACACAATCAACGCAGCAAATTTTGCCTTCAAATATTTTGATACCGGATGCTAATGGTGTAGTGCGAATAAACCAAAAACAATTGCCTTCGCTCAGCTCTGGAGTTTATATAATGTCAAAAACTGCAGGTTCGAAATCCTTAATTATAAAAAAAATTGTTTACAATTTTACATGTTAGCTAATTTGAATCATGATCAGGTATTATTAAATTGGATTCATCAACTTCCAAGGTAGCAACCAGTGGTGGTCAAACTATAGTGAAAGTAGCCCCGAAAATAGGACAAACACAAATCAAAATTGTGAAAAAAGAAGGCAATACTACTAAGCAAATTATTCAAGTAAATGTTTGATTAGATTTATGATAATTTATGAGTGAATATTTATGAGATTCAGTTTGTTTTTGCCACTGTTAGCAATTTTGAATGGATTTTGGATTATCCAGATTCAGTTATGAAAAAGAATGCAACTATATCATTCTTTCTATTATTTTTATATGATGAAACCCCGATTAAAAAATGTTTTTTGTGCTATAATACTAATTTCTTCCTTTTTTTAGGTTTCACCCAAATCTAATTTCAATACACCAATAAAAGTTACACCAGTGAAAGTAACAAATGCTAAGTAAGTAAATGCTACATTATTGATAAAAAAAGATTTACATCTATAAAGGGCAAATTAATGATTCATTATTTTTATATTATAAAGAATAAATAAGATTCGTAAAGAAATTCGAAAATTACCACCAGCACCACCTCCAAGTTCGTCACCAAAAGTTTTGAAGAAAATACTTGGAGAATTAGCACCCGCTAAATCCGATGTAGAAGAAGATACAGATGATGGTTTGGAACCGCTACCATTTCCTGAACCTACAGATCCACTACCAACACCAGAAAGTCCACCAGCAGAATTTATTTTGGATCCTGCTACAGGTATTCTAGATTAGTAATATTTTCTTATTTGTTTTAATGATATTTATAAATTCGTTGCAGGTAAAATTGCTGGGCAAGAATATGTTGATAAACCTGTTATTATTAAAGAAGAACCACAACCAGTGCCAGTTCCTGCACTTGTTGATGTAGAAAATATTGTTCAATTGGCTGCTGCAGATATAACTGAAGATGACTTGGAAAATACAGATTCATTGGAATCCCAAGTATGTATAGTTCTTGTAAACCTATTTTAATATTTTGTCCATTATCGCTGATTCATGTATGTATAAAGTAATAAAAAGTAGAACAAATTTGATGATGCGATTTCTAACATCAGTTATAAAACTTGTGACATTTAATTGAAAAAGTGATGGAAGTGCTATCTTTTCCATTTATTTTAAGAAACCACTTTGACCATTAGAGAAAAAAGAATTTTGTACAGTATAATGGATTCACGACTAATTGTAAGATGCCTTTCATCGCTTGCGCATGGCCCATAATTATAATTGTCAATAAATAGTTTGCTCTTTATTAATTTACAGGGTGATTTAGAGACTTATATGCCTAAGTCACGTGATAATAAACCAACAATCATACATACAATTAAAACAGAATCTGGCTCAGGTGCAGTTAAAAGAGTTGTCAAATATACTACATCCGGTCAAACAATAAATGACGGGTCTATTCTAAATAAAGCTCTAACACATCCTGGACAAAGAACTTCTATATCAACACATCGATCTTCAGCCATTACCCCCCAACAACAGCGTACACGAATAGTTCAACAAAAAGTTATTAATTCTATGGTGGGTCAAAGAGGACCTGGTCCTTCTCACGGAGTTCGCACAATGGTTCGCCAAGTAATATCATCACCACAATCAGTCCAAGGTAAATATTATGTTCAGTAAAGTTCTAAAATCATGATTTACGTAGTTTGAAATAGGCGTACTTATTTACTCTGTGCGTTATATTATGACCGCATTCTGAACTCGAACAGATATTAATTATGAAATTAGTTATTAAAATATCAACTTTTAGGTACTCCAAATATACGAACAAGAACTGTTCCACCAAAACAAAAATATCAAGTCAGTCAAAAACCATTAGCATCTCCATTGCAACCAACTCGAACTTATGCTGCAGCGGCAGGGGTACGACAACAAATTCAATCAAGTACAGCAGCAAATAGAATACAAACTCCATACCGTAGAGGCGGATATCAATTGACACAATCAGGTGAAATCATTCGAAAACCTGGTACTCCAATAGCAAGGTAAAATTATCAATATTTTTTGAGATGTTGATTGATGAAATTAATGTCTCTGATTACGTCGATTTTAAGAACCGCAAGTGGTCACATTGTTGCACCTCAAAAAACACAAACTGTACAATATACTCAAAGACAACCTGGTGGAAAAGTGGTTCAACGTGTCGTTAGTAAACGACCAGAACTTGGCCAACAGCAAATGACAAGAACAGTGACACCAGCAAAACCGAAAACAGTGATAAGTATGCCAAGTTTGACAGGTACAGTTAGAAGCAAAGACATCGTTTCTGATACTGTACTATAACTTTTTTTATATATTTAGATGACGAATCTACGGTACATGGTGTTGTTAAACCAAAATCGCAAACTATTGGCCAATCCCATATGTCCAATACATCAATTATTACTAAACCGGAACCAATGCTAGAAACTGAATATACAGAACCAGAAGTAACAACTGAAGAAGTCCTTCAAGTGAATACTGCTACTGATGTAGTTGCATCAACATCAGCTGCAGGAGCTAATGAAGAAGCAGTTACTGATTGGTCATCATTTACAATGGCAGATAGTGATAGTCCAATTTATGTAACAGGAGACGATGGAACAATTTATCAAGTAGCTGGTCAAAATGAACAGGTAAGATTACCATCTGTGCACTGATGGTTACGAAGCTACAGTTGTCCATTTATATCCAATAAATTCATAAATTATTTAGGGCCAAACTATTTTAATAACACAAGGCCCCGATGGACAGCAACAATGTCTTTTAGTTACAAATGAAATAGCTGAAACAGGAACAGAAGAGGTGCAGGGTGAAAATGAAACTGAATCTGTTCTCGGACTTTCAAACAGTCTTAATCAAGAAGGTATTATTATTAGTTTTAGAATCTAATTATGTTTATTATTATTTTTTTATTTGACTAGCTGAATTGGCTTCTGAGACTGTCACAGATGTTACAGATCCACTTCAAATTAAAACTAATTTAACAGACATAGAAGGTATTGAAGATGCAGTGCAAGATCAGGTGGTTGCACAAGTTGTAAGAGCTGAACCTCCAAGTCCTGGTAATTCGATTTGTGTATAGTTATGTTCATTTAAAGTTTTGTTAAAATTTGTTACTTCTTTTAGGAGGTACTCATAAAGTTGTTGTAATGCTCCCTGATGGTAATCTAATGGTCACTCAAGTATCACCCGAAGAATATGCTAGTTTAGAATTAGAATAAGTATTGTTTTCTTAGTCTAGTATACATATGAATATATTATATGCATTTTAATTATTGAAGATATTGTTTAATTTACGATTTTTGTCATTTAAATTATTAGGTCATGTAAGAGCTTACAATACAAGCTCTGTAACGATTATGAAGATTAATATATATTATTTATATACTGAATTAGATTTTTCAAGATCTTTTACATGTACAAAAAGAGAACAAAAAGAAAAAACAAGTAGCAGTAATCTATTGATATTCTATGTACTTAGGTTTATAATTCACAACGGCAATTGTAAAACCTTTTTTTAAAAAAGTTGGTCAATAAATTATTGATATCATTTTAATTAGTATCTATTTTAACGTCAATCTAGAAATTATATTTTTCAATAGAATTTGCAATAAATTGAATTCATTTAACTTGAACATTGTATTTCAGTAATTTATTAATTGTAAATTTATTGTAAATATTTAATCACCTATGTCATATTGTAGGTATACTCAATAAAATTATTAAAAAAATTAATATGTTTTCAATACATATTATTCAGAAAAAGGCGATTAAAATATACAAGTTTGTATAGGTAACGTCAGTTTTGCTGCAATATTTGTATTAAAATAAAGATCAAAAATCAATATAAACGAAATTTGATAGAGAACGAATAAGAAAAAAAACTTACAGTTAAATATAAAAATATTGAGATTGAGTATTTAAACTGTTAGGAACCAAAACATATACAAATAATAGAGAAACAAAAAATTATACATCAAACATAGGAAGAAAAAATTTATTCTTATACATATACAATCCAACAAAATCATAATTATTAACTTATGTACTTTAATTTTTTGCGTTTAAGCATATTACTTTACTTATGTACTTGAACAACATTGGCACATTTTGTAGTTTTAAATTTAAAACTTAAAAAATTAACCTAAAAGTAGAAAGTCTATATGTATATGTATGTATAGTGTATATACACTATACATATAGTGTCTGTGTATAAAACATTTTATGTAAATACAATTTACTAGGCTTTGTTATTTTTTGATATATTATGGGAAGCCCAATTTAAAGAAGTTTTCCAAGAATTTGAAAGGGCCTCATCAAATTTAGATTTGAAATGGGCTGCTGCTTCCTCATCACTTTTTGATAAAGCCTAAAACAACATCATGAATTTATTTAATCGGTTTAAAATAAGTCACGTAGTTCAATCTTACTAAGCTTTCCCTCAAATATTGTAAATCCTTTTCAGAGCTTAATTCAGGTAGACCGGTAGATATCATCATAGCAAATAAAGATATTATTAAATTTGCATTCTCTCGAAGTATTCGAAAAGCCTTAAAAGTAAATATATAGGATTAATAAAATATCAAATATAAAACTGTCTGACGTAATACGTAGTAAATATGGCAATACAGAGATTAATTATCTCTGTGTAAGGCGTACTTATATTTTTGATGAATTATCTACGTATTTATTTATAAAATAATTAATTTCATAAATAAATGTATTGTGCATGTGTGTTAAATGTGACATCGGATTTAATTCAAACCTTGTTACCTTTTCACAATAGCTCTGAAACATTCGAAATTCTAATGCAGATGGTTGTGGTTTTTGTCCTTTATTAATAACATGTACAAAATCATGTGTTAAAACGAATGGTACTCGTTCTCTCTTAATTCCAAATTTCTCTTTAAAATGTCCAAGAATATGCCCGAAATCTATATGAAACATCTACGAGATATACATAAAATAGAAACTCATTTCAACCAACATTTCAACTAGATATTTTACTTGGCCATTTCTTTTCAACATAATATTGTCTGAATGTCGGTCAGCAATACCTAGGACATAAGTGGCTACACAGTAACCAGCGCATGAATATGTAAATTCTTCTATCGCTTTATTTAGAGAGGCTTCAGTTGTATTGTAATCTTTTAACCACGCTAAAAAATAATACTTATAATAAAATTGCCTCTTTAAATGTAGATCTAAGATTTAATTGAGTATGTATTAGTGCCAGTTGTGATATTAGATTTATTAATCTAAGAGCAGGATTACCCAGCTTCATAAACCTAACTTTAACCACTAAAAATTAAAAACACGGCTATACAATTTCTTATTTCTTAATACGTAAAAGTTAAAGAAATAAGAATTAAGAAATTGGGTAACCACTACGATAAGAAACGCATGTTTATATCAAGATTTACGTACTAAAATTACGAGTATGTTTATGCATTAAGTTTACGAAGCTGGGTAACTCCGGCCTAAGAGATTATAATATAATTATAATCTCAATAACCGCACAGAAGACATAAAAATTACCTAATATAGGACCTCTTCTGAACGCAGCGGTAGCGGTAAAAATACCTTTCTCTTTTTGAATATTTGCGATTGTTTCAGCATGTAATACAACTTCAATCATTCCAACTCTATTTTCTAATGATATGCAATTATATGGATTTAATCTATACATAGAGAAAAAATGATAACTTTTAACCTTTTTAAATTTAATAGTGGTAAGAGCAGCTACTGTTGTCATTGAAATCTTATTTCCTAATTTCTACTCTCCCTTAATCTACTCTAAACCCTAATAAAATTACCTGAGATCTAAACCTTTGTTTTTCCACAATCTGTCCATGATTCTTAACATTTGTAATGTTAACATATCCTGTCGTAAATCATCGCCATTTTTAAATATTAAATAGATATCTTCACCAAATTTATCCGAGTTTTCAAACACTACCCATAGTGGTTTCATTTTACTATCCATTACTCTACATTTATCAACTCTAAACAATAATATAAATAATCAAAAGTATTATTAAATCTAATTTGATTACAGTAATCGTACTTAATTATTTTACAACTCAAACATGGATCTAAAGGGTTTCTCACTCCTACTTCGCCATTACTTAAAAATTGTCTCAATATGATTTTCGTTTTTTCTTTTTCTTTCCTGTCTCTAACTAACTCACTACATTGTTTTAGTTTATCTACTAGATTTAATTGTTTTTGTAATATCGGTATATGATCTTGGTTGCCACGACAATATGCTTCTAAAATTAAACCGAAACGTACGGAAACTGAAGCTACTTGCATCTCAGATCTAAAAACATGTATTTTATGATGAATAAGATTCTTATAACTGATTGTAATGCTCCAAATATTAACCGTAAATGCCAAAATAGGTAATGCCCAATATTGCGATTATGTAGTGCTCTTCGAAGAAGAAAAGTGACCAAGTCACATTCTAGGTAAAGTTCATGCTTGATAGCTTGTACTAATTGAAGAAGATATAACAAAAGATCTTCATCACTGAAAAACCAATAAATTATTCAAATAACCTTAAATTATAAGATTATACAATATTATACCAAATATAATAGGTAGGTATATTATGCATAATAGAAATCAGTAATTATACCTATGAGCAGAAACAAATTATTTTACCAAAAATCAGTCAGCAATCACTACATTACACACCTTATATCTTTTAAACACTGCACAGCGAAACTTCTTACTTCTTGATCAGCATAAGCATAATCTAATAACTCTAATGACTTTTCTATAGGTAACTTTGGCCACTCACGTAATAAAACCATAACTTGACTTATTTCATCACGTTTATCCCAGTCAATACAACAAAGTAATTTTGGGAAAAATTCTGGTGAATCTTGCATCCAATATTTACGTAATGACCAAATTTTTTTTCTTTCCTATACAAAAATTAAAGAAAAATAATTTGTTTTGCATAACTAGTAAGTAAATAATACAGAAATTATATACGATTGTAGCACGATCTGTTAACGTCATATTACATTTTCTTGTAAATATATTTAAAAAACTGATGCTGCCACTATTGGCAGCATATTAATACACATCGAAAAAAAGCTATGAGCTGATTCGTACCTGATCATGTAAATCATACACATTTTCTACATCAAATAATCTTTTACAATTTCCAATATCATCCGTTTGAATCAAACCAGTTGATTCATCTATATTCCTTGCATAGTCCATTATAGCTTCCATACAAGGATACATAAAATTAATATCTTCTTCATAACTAAAAACGAAATAATCATCAACTATACACATATAATTTGAATACAATCTCATTTACTTTTTAAAAACTAATGTTAAAGCAGTTGAATATTCGGTATTTGGATTATTGACTACAGTTCCTAACGGATTCAATAAATCATCTGGCATTATATCTTCTGCATAAGTCCATAAATATAGTGTCGTAGCACCAGATTTTAATTGCCCTTTGAAATCATATACGGATGTATTTCCCCAGGCAATTGCAATTATTTGACTTTCCTATAAAACAATAGATTTAGTAAAAAATAAACACCTATTCATAGAATGTAGCAAACTATTACTTTGGGATCTTTGGGTTTTTTTGGTTTCGCTCCTTTATCATTTCCTTTATTTACTTCATAAATTACTATACACAATTTGGTATTTCTCGGTATATTACATATTTGTATATCAAATTCTAATGATACATCAAAATCGACTTCATCTCTTTGACACACTAATTGCTCATCGGTTTTTAATGGTTGACATAATGGTCTACCACCATGAAAAAGACCAGCTTGAATACCAAGCTAAAAATGTATTTTAAATATATAGAAAAATAATAATAAATTCGATTTACATGCAGCTTCAAATCATATGGATATAATTCATTAACCCGTATCAGAATATACTCACCTCTGTTGGTTTTACTATATCGTAATTTAAACGTGACGCAGTGCATAAAGTAATAGCGTAATTATCAGTTATACTCCAGGAAGATTTGGTATTTTTTTTCTTCCTTAATGTATTAGAATTATATGAGGTTGATCTAGTTTTGTTCATATCAAATGATGCCAAGTAATCGTAATCCCTATTAACAACTGACAAAAGAAATAAAGAAACCAATACATATTAATTAATGTTGCTAGATGTCTGTCTACATTTATACCTGGTAATCTATTAATATGGACCATTAAAAGGGATGGAACAATATCTTTTAAAAGACATTCCTGTATATAATGGAAATCGATTAATTTATAATCACCAATTATATACTCTTCTCTGCCACAAGCTTTCAAAACATAATCTGTGACTTTATCATTTTTCATTATTAGGGCATTTGAACTTTTCGACAAATTCATTGCAATTAACACATCTGGCAGAGTATCAGCAGGCACATTAAATTTAAACGAACGTTCTAATATCTGCTAAATATCAATTCATATTAATCCTTAGCTCAAGATTCAGATTTAATAAGAGTGGATACCTCTGTATCTTGTTCTGTAGCTGATTCATTCAGTTCAGGTTCACATATCGTTTGAACTTGAATAATTTGATCAAGACCATGATGAACTTTTTCCGAATCATCTATTAGTGGAGTTGGAGTCACTCTTAACGGATACTGACATATGAGTTTTTCTCGCCAACTATCTCCACGTTGTTTAGCAATTTCTTCACCCATTTTACGCATTTTAAATCGAAAACTGTTTACTTCTGAACTGTTTAAAGCATCAAATTCTTGTAAACCTGTAAAAAATAAAATGGAGATAGACGGAAAAATTTTTGCTCGGGTTCGGAATAAAAAAATCATGTTAGGATACTTCGTATTAAGCAAGTGCTCGTATTTTTATTGTAACTGAGAAACTACATCATGATATTTACTAATGCCTATATATGTATATCTCTAGTACCTTTTCCTATTAAATGCCCAATTGATACATTAACAGCATGATCAATAGAAGTGTCTCTAACTTCTGATATTATGAACATTGCACCAGTTGGTTTTATATCACATAATCTTCTCGATTCATCTAGTACTTCTTCATGTTCGGCCATAGAATTAATAAATTTAAAAATGTATACGGATATATCATGTAATTTTCCATAGAGAGGAAGTTTCGATGCTTCCTCCCATAAATCCTACAATGTTTTATTTTTTCATTATTTATATTATCTTAAACATGGATCAAGTTATAGTAAATTAAATTAATCTCCATTTTTGAGAATTCTAAACACATCTATTTTAACTTTTTAAAGCTATAAACTGAATTCACTTACTTCCTTTATTTCAGCCAATGTGGTAGTATAGTTTGTGTTTAATAATATAAATATCCCATTTGGCATAAAACAACTTAGCTGAACTGAAGGTCTTTCTGGAGAAACACGGTTCCAGAAATCTATTTGGTATTCTGGAGGTCCGTCACCAGCTTCTTCCGCAGGTTCCGGGACCATATTTACGGAGGCTTTTGGTTCCGGATCAATTTTTAAGCTTTATTATTATACCATATTGAAACAGAATTTATCCATTAGTTACATGTTAATTAGTACAAGAAACCGTTAGTTCCATCGGAATTCGTCCAGATTCATTAGCATTAAATTGTGTCTTCCAATTTCTGAGCAAATAAACAAATTTTATGTAGTTAATATAACAAATGCAGTTACGATAATATTTAATAAACTTATAAAACAACCATTATACAATAACAAATGTGTTAACTGATATCAAAATACCAATTACACATTCCAGTTTTATTTTGACACTGATATGTCATATTTCATAACAAAATAACAACAGCATTGCCAACCGAAATGTAAACTGAAATTTTAAAAGTTAGCTGATGATTAAAAAATAAAAAATTAAAATTATTAAAAATTTAAATGAGCTAAAAAATTATAGGAAAAAATTTAAATGAAATTATTAAAAATTAGAAATATTAGAATAGAAGCAACTATTTTCACTTTTCACTGAGAATTGAGAATAGTTACTTATAATTTTCTTAAAATTGAATTGCTTAATTCAGTTTAATCATGTTTAATGAGTGATTAATGATTATGAAATAATCACTGTACACATTATAATTTACAATCAGATATCATATAATGAAATCAGAACCAATATCCAGACTATTTGTATTTTATTCCAGACCCAGAATCCAAAATTTCAGAATAAAATGGTTCAAAGCTTTTTAAAGTGCAAGTTTCTATTTGTTTTTTTTTACTTTCTGCCAAAACCAAAAAAGTATAACTAATTTTACAAATTAATTATTTGTTGCTATTAAAATTACGTCATTAAGAAAATAGCGTTGAATACGCGTGTGAAAAGTGAAATGAAAAGCCTATTTTTGGTGTTCATTGGTGCTGAGCGATAAATATTTTTTCAATCGCTGCTAAAGGAAAATAGCAGATAGGCAACTGTTATGCAAAAAACCAAGCAGCAGCGATTAGCACAAACAAATACAAACTGCTATTTTTAAAAATCACTACAGACTACAGGGTACACACTCTAACGCAAATGACGAAATCGTAAGATTGTAATAGATATTAGATACGACTATTGATTTTGCAGTCTCAATACTATTCAATAGAAATACTAAGGTTGAATGTCATTTTATTGTAACGAAATGATTTAGATATTTGAAATTTTTTTG
The DNA here is from genome assembly GCA_949748235.1 of Platypus cylindrus. Lineage (NCBI taxonomy): Eukaryota > Metazoa > Arthropoda > Insecta > Coleoptera > Curculionidae > Platypus > Platypus cylindrus. The sequence goes on along the minus strand of OX456489.1, from coordinate 6,650,257 downwards.
TGGCTACTTTTGAAATCAATATTTCGGTGTCGTCATCTCTAATGCAATAGCCAAACTGATACCGACAATTACAGTTTTACCACAGGTTTCTGTAATTTAATTTAAGAAAAAAATTCTGTTAAATGTCATCTGTAATTGTCGGTATCAGTTTGGCTATTGTGTAAGAGATGGCGAAACCGAAATTTTAATTTTAAAAGTAGCCACAAAAAATTTTTTAATGTCAAATTTACAAATTAAATTGCTGATATGATTTTCGAAGTATAAATCGAAATTAATTTTAATTAAATTGCATTACTAAATTAAGTTAATTAAATTAAGTATCATAAAATGACGTTTATGCATTCTGTAAAACTTCCATATCTATATAAACAGGCAGCGAAAATCTGTAAAAGAGTAGAAAAAGGTGAAGCTGGTATAAAACAATTAGTTTATGAAAGGAAGTTCGGAGTAAGTTATATTAAGTAGCTCATTTTCATCAGAGTTTAGTTATGTATGTAGTAAGTACTCGACTGATGTTTATAGTATTAAAATTTTTAGAATCTTAAAGCCCTGTATGCTCTGGTCTCAACAACTTTTGCACAAGCTGCTGCTATAGATTTGCTATTAAAACGTACAAACTTGTTAGAAAAAGAACCTCGTTTAGATCCTTGGTTAGCAAGGGTTCTAATCACCGAGTTATTATGGGGTGCCAAAAAGCTACCCAATGAACAAGCAAAGCCAATACTAACAATACGTTCTTATGAACAAGCATTTAAGTCTCATCTTAGTGATTGTCAAATAAATGATACTAAAGGTTTGGATAACATTGATACAAGATGTTTTTTATTTCAAATATGAAACATTTTTCCTTCTATTTAGAGCGTTCATCCGTTAAAATACCTCGCTATGTAAGAATTAATACCTTAACTACTTCACTTAATGAAGCACAAAATTTCTTAGAAGAAGAGGGATGGATATTACAACATTTGCAATCAACAGATAAAGAATATTCGAGTTTTCTGGAACAAGTGCATAATCTAGAGGGTGATTACTTTATGAAAGATTTTCACATTCCTAATTTACTGATTTTTCCTCCCAGTACTGACTTTCATAGACATCCAGGATATACAAAAGGAACTTTAGTTTTACAAGATAAGGTAAATATTGGTTTTACACAAAATATAATTAGTATTGTTCGCCGTTGTGCTGAATATTATTCTAGAATGTGTACAATTTTTTGTATTTTAAGGCCAGCTGTATTCCAGTTCATATTTTATCGCCACCACCTGGTAGTATAGTTTTAGATATGTGCGCAGCTCCAGGAATGAAAACTACTCAACTAGCAACAGCAATCAATGATGAAGGTACAATTTACGCTGTTGAAAAAGATCCTAAACGTTTTGAGACATTAAACATGTTTGTAACACAGTCAGGTAAAATCGAAGTGAAGTCTTGTTGTAAATGTGAACATTTTAGAAAAATATGTTTTTTTGTAGGTGCAACTTGTGTTAAAACAATTAATAAGGATGTTCTCGATTGTAGTTCTGAGGATTTCCCAGATGTAGAATATATTTTAGTAGATCCTAGTTGTTCTGGTTCAGGTACTTTGCAGAATTTTTAATAAATAAAGAAGTGTTAAATAATTAACTATTTCAGGCTTATTGGACCGGATCCAAGTATCACAAGTTAAAGACCCTGCAAGATTAGAAAAGTTAGCAGGATTTCAAATAAAAATGCTGCGAACCGCACTAACTAGATATCCGAAAGCTAAGAAAGTTGTATATTCTACATGTTCATTGTATCCAGAAGAAAATGAAGATGTTGTCAGACAAGTCTTAGAAACTAATGATAATTTTAAATTGATACCAGCTGGTAATTTTTTAAATGATAAATGGAATAATTTTGGTTCACCTGATTTCGGTGATATCGGCAAATATTGTTTGTATGCGAAGACGGAAGATGATTTAACTGTTGGATTTTTTATGGCGGTTTTTGAACGTTTAAAAGATGGTGAATATAATCATTTTTATAACGGAAGAATACGGAGGTTTACGAAAAAGCTTGATAGACAAGAAAATAGAAAAAATCGATTAAGTAATAAAAATTTAGTAGAAGAATCACAACAAATGGATAAACAGAACGCTGAAAGAACTGTAAATCATTTAAAGGCTAATGGTGATTTCCCACAAGAACTTCGCAACAAAATTCAAAACGATGTAACCTTAATCGAAGACGATAATAGACATGAAGTAAATTTAAAGACAAATAAAAGCAGAAAACATCAGTCAAAGCATATAAGTGATATTAAAGAAGAAAAAGTAAGCTTGGACAGAAAACAGACACAAAAACAAAATGAAAAAAAGGATATGGAAGAATCGAATAAAATACAATTCACAAATGAAATTAATAATAAGAGAGATAAAAAGATAAAGAGAAATAGTCTGAATGGAATTGAAATTGATAACACGAATTTGGAAATAATGCCAATAAGTAAATCCGAAAAGAAGAGATTAAAGAGAATCAAGCAATTAGATGAAGCAGAAAAAATATTGGCTGATGTAATGCATGAAGATGTAAATAAAGATGTGCAACAGTCGATGGAAATTGATAAATGTAAATATGAAGAAGCCGAAGGTAGTAATAAAAAGCCCAAGAAGAGAAAACGGAAGAGTTGTTTGGCTGAAACTGAATTACTATTAGTAGAAGAACTTTTAGATAAATATAAACCTGCAGAAATTGTACATACGTTTAATAAGCAGAAGAAAAAAAGCAAAAAAAATTGAAAATATGAATGAAAATGGCCGCAGTCGTTTTCAATAATTGACATCTATAATATGTCGATTTTTTTCATTTTAAATAAATAAATCTGCTTTTAAATTGTCGTTGTCTTTTTATTGAATGAGATGATTAATCTTGTGCGATTACAAACTTATTCCCACTAAATAAATGATCAGAATCAGAAATCTTCTGAAATATAAAAGCTAAGGTTTTTTTTATAGTCCCCGTATATTGTATTCGCAATAAGATATCGATATTGATATTGATCAATGATGTACTAGATCTAGCATTGGTATCATTTTACCGTAAAGATACATTTCCTTTAATCCAATTTTCGAATGTAAATAAGTAAAGTCAGGCAGGTGAATAAAATCAACAGTATATTTACTTTCCAGATTTAATTTAGTTGTTATTTAACATACATTTATAAAGACTTGAGAAAATAAGATAAACTATATCACTTCCATTCTATTTGTCTAGCTTTTTATTTGTCTACCTATTACATTTTCTAATAAATTATCGCCTGTGGTAATGGAGAAATATAATAGAAATAATACATATTTATATTAATTAGGACATTAGAAGTTAGTTGTATAATTAAATTACTTTTACAAATGGACAGTGATGAAGAAACACATGTTCTTGTAACAAAAGATACAGAAACAGATGTAAGTAGGTACTTAATAAAATAGGATATGATTGAAATAAATTAGTACGAAATTGTGTAGCCATTTTATATTTCTTCACGTGAAATTTAATTAATCTCTGTGCTTAGACAGAAAATATAACATCAGATTTATTTCGAATAAGTTTCTATGGTTCAACAAATGGGCAATCAACTTTTAAACCAATTCCAACAGATGAAAGAATTACTTACAGTTGGAATGCTTTGAATGTTTTTACTAATTTAAATTTGCCTCGGAATGATATTAATTTATGTTTGTGTTGTTATAAAAGTAAAGATGAAGGGAGGACCGTACAAAAGAAGCATTTATTGAAAAATGGTAAGATGAAGGCTAAATGTATCAATCACAAAAAATTTTGTGTGTGTGTGTTGTGAGTAATCAATTACAAAAAAAAAAATGCAATATACAGTCAAATTTGTAGTTTGTATTTTTTCCTCGGAAAAGATTCCTGCATCGCAATGGCGTGAGATCTATGCGAACCTATACATATATATACATTAACATCTATTTTATGCGACTAATTTTATGTTCTTTAATTTAATTCTTTAATTAAAACAGAACCAACAAAAGCGATAAAAAACTTTTTCTAATGAAACTTTAATTTAACTTTAAAATAATATAATAATAAACAAAGCGTTTAAAATTAATAGTTATTTTTAGTCGTTACACTTTATTTTCCAGTTAGTGGTATTGCGTATCCAGGAGAGTTGTTGGCAATTTTAGGCTCAAGTGGAGCGGGAAAAACAACTCTTCTTAACACGTTAACTTTTCGTTCATCGAAAACTGTTACTGTAACTGGAACACGATCTGTTAATGGAACTCCTGTTAATTTTAAATCATTTACAAGTCAATCGGCTTATGTTCAACAATCGGAAATGTTTATTGGTAGCTTGACTGTTAAAGAACATTTAAAATTTCAAGTAAGATCTATATTGATTATCTGAGAGACACAAAACTGTCGCTTTTTAATTAATTATAGGCTTTAGTTCGAATGGACAAACATTATACATATGAACAACGAATGAAACGAGTAGTGGAAGTAATTTCAGAAGTACGTGTTATAATATCAATTGGTTGTTCACTTGGACATTGCGGCAAGTGAACGAGTTTAACGACTGTCATTTGCACAGTATGCATCAATATGTCTTCGAAATCATTTTTTATGTTTCTGTAATAGCGAAATTTGTAAAGAGTCATTGGTGCGGATATATTAAACGTTGCCCGTCGCTGCCGTTTTGTTTCAGCGCTCTATATGTATAGTTTTAGATGGTATAACTTAGATATTTTCAGATGACACTGAATAAGTGTGAAAACACATGTATTGGTATACCAGGAAGATTAAAAGGTTTATCGGGTGGTGAACAGAAACGATTGTCATTTGCTGCTGAAGTTCTAACTAATCCTTCTTTGATGTTTTGTGATGAACCGACATCAGGTATAAGTAATATATACACACGTACCTGCCACTTTATATATTATTATACTTAAACTTTTCGCTCTTTTGGATAAATGGTATATAAATGTTATCTGTTTAGGTCTCGATTCTTTTATGGCCCTTAACGTTGTCCAAACGTTAAAAAATATGGCAAACGCTGGAAAAACAGTAATTTGTACAATACATCAACCATCTTCTGAATTATATGCAATGTTCGATAAATTATTACTAATGGCAGAAGGTAGAATTGCATTTTTAGGCACACCAGAGGAAGCTGATTGTTTTTTTAGAGAGTAAGACACTTGCGGTCATATTTCCTCAATTGTTATGCATTCTGAGTTTATTTGTTTCTCAGAATGGAAGCACCGTGTCCGAGAAACTACAATCCAGCAGATTATTTTATACAACTTTTAGCAATTGTTCCAGGAAGTGAAGACTCCTGTAGACAAGCGATTAATATGATATGCGATAATTATGAAAAATCAGATATTGGTATAAATGTAACTTTGGAATCTGTTGCGAAGGTGATTTGATTTATATCCGTAACCCATACATTGAGTAAACAGTACCTTATGCCTTATATCGCTACAGATTGATACATTTTTAAAAAATTACGACACGGAAATCTGGATTCATGGTAGCTCAAATGGCGGCAAAAGTCCATATAAAGCATCATGGTTTGCGCAATTTAGAGCAGTATTATGGAGATCTTGGTTGAGTATTATAAAGGAACCTCTTCTAGTTAGAGTTCGTCTTCTACAAACCATAGTACGATACTTTAATAGTTCTTAATTTCTGTTACTTTTTTAGCAGTTCGTATTAATTTTTAGCTCGTTTCCTTAATCTTAGGATCTGTTTTCTATGGACAAATAATGGATCAAGACAGCGTAATGAATATAAATGGCGTATTGTTCATATTTCTTACTAGTATGACATTTCAAAACGTATTTGCTGTAATAACGGTAAATTTAAAATGATAATAGAAAAATTATCAAAACATGAGTTAGGTTCTTTAATGAGAATCTTTAATGAGTTGTGGTATATATAGCAAGTTAGTTAGAGAGTAGTTTCTATATGTTGAAGACCACATGTATGAGCTATAGTTTAAAAATCTAACAATGACTATTATACTGGGTTGTAGATAGATAGTGTTACTTTACTTAGATATAATTTAGATAATGGATTTTTAGGTATTTTCAGCGGAACTTCCAATTTTTCTACGTGAACATCGTAATGGCATGTACAGAACTGATGTTTATTTTCTAGGAAAGACAATGGCGGAAATTCCATTTTTTGTTTTTTTACCATTGGTTTTTATAACAATTTGTTACTTTTTAATTGGATTGAATAATGAAATGCCTCGATATTTTATTGCTTGTGGTATTGTTGTGTTGGTTGCGAATGCTGCAACGAGTTTTGGTAAATAATAAATTTGATAAAAAAAATAGGTAGATGAAGATGAGATAATTTCCATATGTTTCAGGCTATTTTATTTCCTGTTTATCATCGACTGTTTCTATGGCTTTATCAATTGGACCGCTTACAATTGTATTATTTTTACTATTTGGTGGATTCTTTTTAAATATAAAGTACTTACGCCTTTTATTCATTTAAAGAAAAAATATATACATAATTAATTCGGTAATGAAAATCTATTCTAGTGCAATCTCTCTATCTAAAAATTCATTGATAATATTCTTTTACTACGTAAACTTAAATTTTTATCAAGGCATACCAGATTTCTACTCGTATGTTAATATGTTTATAAAACTTATTTTTCCATAGTTCAATTCCGATTTATTTCGAATGGTTATCATATTTTTCCTGGTTTAAATATGGCAATGAAGCATTATTAATAAATCAATGGAAAAATGTAACTAATATTCAGTGTAATAATAGTTCATTAACATGTCAACGGGATGGACATGTTGTTTTAGAAATGTATAATTTTCAAGAGGTGAAAAATCCGTCAAATACGTTTACATGTTCTAATTGAATGTTTTCTTTTTTTTTTTGTTTCAGGAGCATTTAGTACCGGATGTTATTTCACTATTTGGATTAATTTTCATGTTTCGATTTGCTGCTTTTTGTGCATTGTTATGGAAAGCGTATAAACATGAAGAATGACATTTAAATAATATTTATGTTTATTTCATTTTATTTATGTATTTTTTAGTTGTTGATTTATTAATAAAATGACAGTAGTTTAAATTATTTATTATATTGAATGAGCATGTGTGTCCTATATACATATATGGTAGCATATCCCATGCAGGAGTATCTACGAGCAGAAATTTAATTACCAATTATTATTATATCAATTAACCAATCGAATAAATTATCTTCAGTTATTAATATCAATTATTTAATTAAACACATATTCTATTTAATAGAAAATATATAAAATAAAAATATATTATATAATTACTTATGGAAGAATTGTGATTAGTTGCCTAAATATATGCGTTCTTGGCTCTTTTTTTTTTAAGGTAAGATTTCTGCCTCAACTACATATGAAACATACACAAGGCACATATGAAATATGAAATCCGGAAAAACAAATTTCTATTTTTACATTTCACTTTCTATTCATATTATATCTACAAAAACTATAAAATAAAGCAAAAAAAGAACCATAAACTTATGCCAAAGAATTTATATCTCCAATATAATATTAGATGACAAATAATATAAAATGACATCAATTTCCAGAGTTGTAAAAGTATATCTCCTTAATAAAATTTTATATAATAATAATAATAGTAAAAATATTAATATTTTCCTTCACTTTTATTTTTATGAAAGGAATGTGTGAATTAATTCATATCATTATTTTGTCTCACGGTTATAGAATACTTGCATGCATTTTTTATTAATTGTTGTTTGTTTGTGTATCTTTAATATCAGTTTTATTCATTAATTATTTACATTCGTTGATCAATGAAATATTATATCAATATGTATAAATTCAAAGCAAAATGGAAAATATACAGGGTGTAACAGACAGTACGTACAATAATAAAACGGTATGAATCCTCGGAATTATATATGTATATGGGAACTTAAATTACAAACAAGAATTGAAAATAAAATTACAATTTGTTGTAAATTTTGAAAAATCTGCTCCTCATCTATTTTAATCCTTTAGTTAATATAAAGGTTTCGAAAAAATGTTGGAATTTTTCTTTATTTACTTTAAATATAAATTTGTCCCATATATTTTTTTTAGTAAAAATTCTTATCGCTCAGACTTAATTAAATATGTACATATGTTAAGAGTAAATAATTTACAGGATGTATTTAGGAATATAAATTTGAATATTAATTTTGACGTAAAAATTATTTTAGTAATAATAAATATATATAAATGAGTAACAGCTTTTTATTAAAATTGAAAAAATGATGAATATTTCAGAAAATTACCATAAATACGTCCCTGTTTATACTAGTCTGGATATACAGATCATATCACTTTACTTGATTGTAAATTTGATCCTTCAGGTGCCATGCAGTCCCTATTAATTTAATATATCTAATCATCAAAGTTTCTTGTAGGTTTTCTATACTCCATCCACTACTTTTTCGTACTTTCACCTTTTTACTATTAATTTTAGTTGCTTTACTACGCATCTTCGTCTCTTTTTTTGTAATTCAATATAGTGTGTTAGTTTAGTAAAATAAAGTAAAATGATTAATTAACAATTTTGGAGTTTTACTGCCAAAATGTTTAAAAAATTTAGACTTTCAAAATCAACCGATTTCAATACACAGCTTGGAGTAATTCATGGTCATGGTACTAGTACAAATGATGATGCAATTTCCGATAATAGTATAAGTGAAGTAAGTATCAATCAATTATTTGATTTTTTTCACTGTTTTGAAACATAAAAACTTGTTGTATAAAAACATAAAAACATAAAGAACTGTTGTTATATGTAATTGAAATTCTAATAAAATTCATTTAAACATTTTAAGATCTTAACTATAGTGTTTATATTTTTTAGAATAATAATGAAAGTTTAGAGGCGAGTGAGTCATTTTATAAACAAGAATCTAGAAATTATTCAAAATGGTCGCCAATCGAAGAAGGCATAACATTAGCTTGGAATGATCTTACTGTATATGCAAAATTGAAATATAATCGACGTCAAGAATATCGAAGAATAATTAATGGCGGTAAGAAATAATTAATTTTCTTAAATAATTCTGGCTGCTGCTGGTACAAATTGTGTCAATTACAAATTAGGATAGATTTCTATTTTATAATTTAAAAATTATCATGTACGTTAACACAATTAGCGTAACACATTCTGAGTCACATGTTAGTCACATAATAGCTTAGAACTTATTCTGGATGATTTGATGAATCATCCTGTATATTTACGATTTCTATTCGCCCTGTATATATAAATATATTAAATGATTTTTCGCTAAAATTAATCGGCATTTTGTTTTATTACAGCTAGTGGTGCATTAAAACCTGGTAGTTTAGCAGCCATTATGGGAGCTAGGTAATAAATATTGAGAACTTAAAAGCTGATTAAATGTAATTTTATTACATGTAATATCCGATTAAAGCAATTATTAATTAAAATAAAATTACGATTTACAATCTCTAAATTAAATGATGGCATAATAAATTTATTGATTAAAAATATCATTTCATTTTCTTTTTTACTGAATTTATTAGACGATTACCTACTTATTTTCCTTGTTTTGAGTTTGAATTCATGTTGGCAAAATTTTCTTTTTTTTTGTATTTTTTTTTTCAGTGGTGCTGGTAAAAGTACATTAATGACAGCCCTAGGATATAGACAAACAGGTAAAGTACATGTATTGAAGTTAGTACATGTGTAAAATTATAAGGACGATTTATTTGAGAGAGAACAATTTTATTTTGTGGAATAGAGATTAAAACGTGTGACAAAGAGCTCCAGTTGTTTTTCGAAAATCGACAGTTCTTAATGTGCAAATAGTAAAAAGATAAAAGGTTAATAAAATACATAAATTATTTTTATTCAATTTAGGTGATCTTCAAGTTGATGGTGACATATTAATTAATGGACGCCCATTAGGAAATTATATGAAATATTTAAGTGGATATATGCCACAAGAAGATCTTTTTGTTGGTTCATTAACTGTATTGGAACATATGACAATTATGGTAATTAATAACATAACACGTAGCCACCCCTTCAACATAAATTTAAAATCCCAAAAGGATGACAGGCGTCACATGTGGATTTGATCACGTGCCCTAATTTTAAATAGTCGATTCGATTTTATTATTTATTGGTGACAAATTAGTCATAATTGTGAAAATCGAATCGAAAAGCAATTCAACATGTTTGACTTTTCAATTGAATAAATTATTTATTAGCATCGTATGTGCTTATTTGAGTTGTATATTTTAGGCTCATTTAAAATTAGACAGACGAATCGATAAAAGCGAAAAATCAAACAAAATACGTAGTATATTAAAACAATTAGGCTTGGCTAATTGTGTTCATACGAGAATAGGAAGTATTGGTCAAAATAAAGGACTGTCTGGTGGCGAGAAGAAACGATTAGCATTCGCCACTGAAGTGAGTTTACTATGATTACCTAATAAATATTAAATGATAAGCATCGTTATCATAACTATATTTTATTCAGAGAATATAGGTATTCGTATATTGTTACAATAAAACGATATATGGGGGAAAAAATTAAATTAAATCATCTCAGATCTGTTGTTTAGTCCTCACCCTCCTCAATTTTCCTATCCCTAAAAAAAAAAAAAACCGACAAGGGTAAAAACATCCTTTTTAAATGAAACATATTCATTTTTTTACCCTCAATTTTTCTTTTTCATTCTTTCTTTTCCCATGCAACAACAGTTTTACTTTGCAAGAACGAGAGAGAGAGAGATAGATACAGAAAAAAAAGAGCTATCCTTTGGTGGTGTACGTACGTACGAGGAGAAAGAAACGCATCATCTCGTTTCGCTTTGGCAAAACTGATAAAAGCTGGATCCCTTGTCTCCAGGAAACTCTCCGGGAGCAGTGATAAATTTCTGTCGAGTGCCGTTATGACTGATGAATTGCCAGACAAATTGATCTCAATGCCTGGAAGCCGGAAATAAAAAGTTACTTGGATGAGAATGAAACCGTTTTGCGACCGTTCTAAAATACATTTTTGTCTCAATTTCTTTCGATAAATATGTCACATAGAGAAAATTTTATTTGATATTGTCATTTTATTTGTAGAAATTAATACGCGTGTTTTAATGAAAATGAATTACATATTTAATAGCATGTTCGTTTGAAGCATATTGCTTTTTTTTAATCTAATTGCATTAAAATTTTTAACTTAGAATTAACTTTAAGACATTGTTATTCTTTTAAATCTTACATTTCAATCGCTTCCACTTCTTGTTATGTTCAATGTTAATCAGAAATAACCTACGTTATCTGATATGTGCATTGCGCACGCATTGTACCAATATAACACGATTTCTTGAACTTCATTATATCTAAAGTTAAAATATGTATAACTTCACGAGGTTTTTTTCATCACAACAGCAAATATTTTTCCAGTTACTAACAGATCCATCGATTTTATTTTGTGATGAACCAACAACTGGTTTGGATTCATTCTCTGCTCAAAAATTAGTACGAATAATGAGCGCAATGTCGATGATGGGCAAAACAATTTTATGTACGATTCATCAGCCATCCGCTGAAATTTTTGAAATGTTCACACAACTTATATTAGTTGCTGATGGTCGAATTGCATATATGGGAAGTCGTGGGAGTTGCATTGATTTTTTTGAACAGTAAATGACACGACTTTGTCTTGATATCTGAGGAAAATTAATTGTTTTTTTTTTCGTTTAGATTAGGTTTTATTTGTCCATCATCTTATAGTCCAGCTGATTTTTTTATAAAAACTCTTGCCACAACGCCAGGATATGAAGCAAATAGTAAAGTAGCAGTGAAACGAATATGTGATCAATTTGCTGTTAGTGATTATGCTAAAGAAATGGATGTTGTTGTGCAATATGAATTTCATATGGGTAGAGCACAGGTTAGAATTGATAATAGAAATAATTGGTATTAATCTATGCATATGTATTTGCCAGGAAAAAGTAGAAACAAGTCGTTTTATAACAGCAATTTTAGAACTATATATTCCCTAATACCAACAGGCAATTTGCTGAATTTTCCTCAAGACATATGGCAATCAGTACCATTGCCAATTTAGAAATTAGCTATTTCAAGAAAAATAAACTCAAATTTCTAATTTGTTTTATCTTAATTTTTCAGATTCAAAAATTTGAACTTAATCACAATTTGTAAGTTTAATTTTATTTATTCTTGATACTCAAATAGATATTCGTTTTTTCTCAAATTTCTTGTATTATAAGCAAATTTGCTACGTATTTTTACTTTATGCATGATTCTGTCATCAGGAGGTGGGGATATTTTCATTGGTTAGTACTTAAAAGTAGGGCTCAGAATACTATTTTAGAGTAGATAGTATTTCTCTTGACTTTTTTAATAGAATTAAAATAACTACTAGACATTCTAATACTAAAAAGATTATAAAAGCACAATAGTAAGAATATCCACTTCTTTCCACCTCTCAAATAGATTTAGTGGAAAGTTTCTTCTTATTACTTATTAGTCTATCTTTGAAATAGTATTCTAACTTACCATATATCGAATAAGGTAGTTCTAATTATAGATGTAGATTTTTACAGCTAGGGATAAATTAAGAATAGAGTTAGCCTTCATGCCATTTATCAACTTTAACGTAATTAACAATTATGAATGATATCAAAACTTTTCCAAAAGAATTATATCAAATATCCAAGTGAAAAATTCTGGCATTTGGTTAAGATTTTCTACTAGTAGATTGTTTCAATTTTAATGCAAAAATACAGGGTGTCCCATTACTAACGTCCATCTTATTTTTTGACTTATTCGATCAATATGTAGGATATTAAAATCTCGATCGATTTTTGAATCTTTTTCAATAAAAACATAAAGTTTTAGTTAACTTAAAGTCCTTTATTTCCGAAATGACTTGGCATTTTAATGCCAAGCCATTTTAATGTGTGGTTTGCGAAACTGATTGAAGGTAATTACTCTCTACAGTACTAGATAGGAATAAGTAAAACATTCTCTTTAAAAATATTAATATGATCACGAAAACCATATTTTCTGATCTAAATCCCTTATTAGTCAAAATTTATAGCTCGCCAGCAGCCACACAAGCCGAAGAAAAAATCCTATTGATCGAATAAATTGTCAAGTCCTAAAATGGACTATATGGTCAATAATAATGGGACATCTTATACATTTTTTTTTTCACCTAGTAAACAATTATTTTGGTGGGAAAAACTCTATTGGTTAACCTATAGATGGTCTAAAGAAGTACTGCGGAATCCTTTGGTACAAACATTAAGAATTTTACAAAGAATTGTAAGTATAAAGAAGAACAAATCAATTTATGAGTATGACGTCATAAACGTTTTACTTTAGCTGAACTATTTAAAACTAAAATTAAACTTTAATCAATGAGAGCAGTTCAGTTAAAATACCATGTATAGTTTTTGAGTTGTTTAGAATGTTATGTGTTTATTTTAATCCTTTTCACCAGTTTAATATTAAAATTTCATGTATGAGAATTTAAAATAATTTATTATAATCATTAATTTATCATATTACATTATATTTTTCCAGGCGATAGCACTAATAATAGGATTAGTCTATTATGGCACAAATCCCCTTACCCAAAATGGAGTCCAAGCTGTCCAGGGTGCCATATTTATGTTTGTTACTGAAAACACATTTAATCCTATGTATTCAGTATTGGCTGCATTTCCTGAAAATACACCGATTTTTTTAAGAGAACATCGAAGTGGATTATATCATTCAGCTACTTATTATTTATCAAGAATAGTAGCATTGGTACGTCAGTAGCTAGCCAGATTGTAATGATAGAGAGAGAAACTGGATGTTATTCCTGAATCCTGACGTAGTATTAATAAAATTAAACATTTTAATCAACTGGGTTCAAATTCAACTCAGTTATATGGACTTATTATAAAACTACCCAATGAGCTGATAAAAAATACTACAATAAATTCTATATATATGTAGGTGCCTCCTGTTTCTCTTTTCCTACAAAACGTCCATACGTTCAATTGAATTTCAAATTCCATAAGGATTCTTTATGGATTTCTATTACCTAGAATTTTCGATAATATAAAATTCATAGCACAAAACTAATCGAACTATTAATGTGTAAAGAGAGAAATAGATTTTTTTTTCTTTTTATTTAATTTTTTTATTTTTTTAATTTTCAGCTTCCTGGTTTCATAATCGAACCGTTATTGTTTTCATTGATAGCTTATTGGTTATCCGGCTTGCGCAATACTTCCTATACATTTTTCATGACTGTTTTAATTGCAATGCTTACTACAAATGTGGCTTCAGCTTGTGGTAATTCTTTTAATTAATTCTATAGAATATGAGTTTTAAATTTAGTTTAACAATAGCACGAAAAACATAAAATATGCCCCAACGATATGTTGGTAATGATACGTAAAGCTGAATATATTCAGTTTTAAGCTAAATGTGAAGTACGATACCAAGTTCAACTCTGTGCATATTGTAAACAAAGCATATTGCTTCTATTGCTACTATATGCGGCCTATGTGCATAGCCTTTATATGATGATTACTATTCAATTGATATAAACATATAAAATAATCAACCAGAAAATGTTAATTTCAATCATATATCGAAATTTAATGCTCAAAATCATAGAATAAATTACTAATGCTATGATATTGTATGTTAAAATATCTTCTCTATCTTCAATCTTCTTTTGTTATAGACATAGATCATCGTTATTCCAGGTTAAGAGTCATTTGGTTGTTCTTTGGCACAACTTCAGAATGCATTGGGCGTTATTCCAAAGGCAACTGACCTCCTCTTCTCTTTTTCTTAGGAAAATTTATATGTTTTTCCTCTCTATTGTGTCTACATATATGTGTGTGCGTTCTCCTTTAGATTATTTCATCATACGATATGTAATATCCATAATTCTTTGAGTTTCTCCAATATAAATAAATTGTGTAAATGTTGAGTAGAGTGGAAATGTCTTTATAGATATGTTACTTAATTAGTCTGAACCGAGATAAATTTATTACTTACTTTACTTGCTAGTTGCTCTCACGACAGTAAAATCTTAATTTAGAAAATTTAGTAATTTCTATGAGTAAAATTATTTTTAGGAATTATGTTTTCGAATGCGTTTGATTCAGTACCAACAGCAATGGCTTATTTAGTACCATTTGATTATTTATTAATGATTACATCAGGATTATTTGTGAAACTAAAGTAAATATGATCCTGAATGATAAAATCTATTTAATTTTTAGGATATTGATTTTGATTTGAATTTTAGAACCATTCCTCCTCTGCTTGGTTGGACGAAATATTTTTCTTGGTTAATGTATTCAACAGAAAGTTTAACAATACTTCAATGGGAAGGAATAACAAATATAAGTAATGTCTACTGAGCCTATCCTATGTATTTATTACTAGAAAGGTTCGATTTCTTTTTGAAAATAAATGTCAATATTTGCAAGAACGGTTAAACCGAACTGATCCAGTTCGCTGTAGCGGCTAGCAATTTATAACATTAACTAACTATAAGCAAATTTAACATTTAACATTTAACAATAAAACAACAGTTCAAATTTAAAATGTCCGTCTGACTAAAATATTTTTAAAATTGTTGAAATCGAATTTTTTCATACATATTTTACAATCATTACTTTACAACTCGAAAAAATTCTTTCCCTTATAAAATTGCCGATTTTTTCCATTTCATGTTTAAAAAAAAAGCATGTGACGCACGTCAAGACGACACTCTGCCATGCCTAACCGATGGACAATCAGTCTTGGAAAAGTACACTTTTTCCAAGGATAATCTCGCTTGTGACATTTGGAACATGGTTTTTCTCTTAATCGCCTTCCATTTACTTGGGTATTTGTGCTTGTGGTGGAAAACGAAAAATAGATAGATAGAAAAAGAGATTTGAAATGACGAAAAAAAAAAAAAGAAAAACGAAAAGAAAATGTACAATGTATGTAGTAGTATGGTAAAGCCTAAGGCTTTTCTACTAAGAAGGATTGTAGAGATTATTCGTAAATCTTTGTAAAGACTATTAAAATGTTGTTGAGGATTAAGCTAATGAAATTTTTTAGATATTTTTAGATATTTTGTTCGTAGTTAATTTCATTTTGTATGTATATTATTTAATTTATGTCATAGTTTTATAATAAAATACATTTTAAAAATTGAACACTAACTTTTTTACAGTAGGTATTTGAAACTCTGTTTATCGTGCAACACATTCTTCATTATTAAAAGTAAAAATTGATTGACTTTTTTCTTTAAATATCATTAAATAATAAAAACTCCTTTTGTTAACACATTTTCATCTTTAAACTTTTCGTTTCTAAAAAAATCGATCAATTTCTTTCGAAATCGTGTTCGAATTCTTCCATATTTTTTCAATTTTTTTTTTGCACATTTCCTTGGAAAAATATCGTTGCTCTTTTTTCCTCTTTATTGATCGTCTAGTCATTTTTCTCTTCTCGCCTTATCTCTTGAACATCTTTCCCGCTTTTTATTACTACCATATAGCTGAAACGGATAAATTAGCGGAAAATCTGTTCGGGAAATGGAATAATTTTTATAGGGATATGAGTTAAAAAATAGAAGAATTTTTGTGGTAAATTGGGGGTAGTGTGTAGTGAATATTTGCTAGAAAAAAAATTAATTTAATTAATGGAGTTCTTTTGCATAATATAATTAACAACAATAATAATAATAATTAAATACCATTAGGCTCTCCCCCATTTTGAGCTAATTGGCCTACTTGTCGCTGACGAGCCATTAAAGATTGGATATGCTAATTTAAAAAATGGGGAGCAAAAGTGCTTAATTAATTCAGTGAAAGAAGGGGAATGGCTTACATTTACTCAGAAAAATTAAGAACTTGCTTCCTAAATTTATTATGAAATACGGTCCTGCGTAAACCATAGCAAGAAAAACTATTTTCATCAAGATGTCTTTGGAATTTTAATGTCCAATAAATTGTTAGAAAATTATATCTTCTTAGTCATAATTTAATTACCTAAATGAGCAGGAATTAATATAAATAGAGCAATATGGGAATTACAGAAAGAAGTAAAACAATAAATAACCATTTTTACATTGAATTTAATTAACAAATAAAAGAAATTTAAGAACAGTTAAAAATTCCGAAGCCAACTAGCTATAAAAATAAAATTCTTGTTTTATTCCAGTGTCTATTAATCTTATTCTTGTATAGTTAATTCCATCTTGTAATCGTTATGTATTCTAATTTAAAAAATTAAACGAAGCGAAAAATAGGAAAGCAAAATAAAAAGCGCAAAAGAGGAAATAAATTAATAGTCATTCAAATTTATCTATTGCAAATATACGAAAATTGTAACATTCAGCGTCCTTCACCTTATCCTAGCAGCAGCACAATTTTCCAGATAAATACACGAAACGACCACTTCCTGAAATCTCGTTCATTTTCCTCAATTTTATTTTTTTATTTTTCGTTTATTTATTTTTCGCTCCTCTTCTTTTTTTTTCAAAAATAGGCGAGCGTTGAGGTGCGCGCCATAGCATAGTTTCCGTCGCGGCGCTTGCGTCGTTATCATTCAGTCGGGACTGTCATGGAGACTGTTTGACAGCATCATAGTGTTTGCGTTTGAAAATATCGTATTTTTTTCGGGTTTTTTATCATAACATTTATTATAGATTAGTAGAAAAAAAGTTATTTGGGTAGTGTCTGATAGAATATTATTAAATACATGAAAAACATTGAACTGACAGTGAGTTATTTATGAAAAATGATTCGCACCCTTTAAATTCATCTATAACCCCCTTTCCTAGAGAAACAGTGAGTCAATTTATTATTTTATGTTTATTTATGTTAATTTTATTGATGAACATATGTATTAGAACAAAATTAGATGTACATGTCATGAATTGAATACATTTTCTCATTAGATTCATAACCTAAAAAAAATCTAAACACTTGAAATTTAAATAGGAAGTACCTAGTTTTTATCGGTTATTTATGTGCATGTATTATTTGCTATCAAATTTAATAGATGTGATGTAATTAATTATCCACAAATATTTATTTATTAGTACTTTAATAACGTATTTATCATGGAATGAAAAATAGAAATTTAAAAGCTTGATTAGATTTGAAGTTTGTCCCTTTAAATTATCGACTAAATAATAATTACTAATACAAATAAACAATACTTAAATACTATAATTTGATCTTTGTTTGATATTGAATTTATGTAATATTATCAAAATATCGATTGTCACTTTGATTTTATGTTATCAATTGGCAAATTGTACAAATTAATTGCTGCAACTAAACAAGTCTTTTGAGCAAAATTCAATCTAGACCTAGACTCACTACTAATTTTTGTAGAAGCAAATTAAACAAAAATGACAAATTGATAATATAAAAAAAGGAGGCAGTTAAGTTAACAACAATTTGTACCCTTTTTGCTTGGTAAATTTTTTATTATTCCAGAGCCTACGGGTCTACTTAGATAAATGAATACCTACAAGAAAAATTGATATAAATTTTAATTAAAAATATGTTGTCATCTTAAAAATGAAACGACTTTTTTTATAGTGTTTGCCTAATCTTGAACTTTAGCAGTTTCATTTTATTTGCATATCGTTAAGGCTTTGCTTTGCTGTAGGGTACGTACAGCAGGGCAAAGTTTAATTATTGACGTTTTTTAAACATGACGAGGGTGTGAAAGAAATGGAGAATGGGAATAGTAGGTGACATGCACACTGACTATGAATAGAAAGTGCATTTAAAAAATAAGACGAAACAGTAGCAAAGAAATGATAAATTTTTGGCTCTTATAAATAATCAATGTTTTTTGTTGTGATTTTCAAAAATCACGATTTTTTTTTACTGAAGAATAATTGTAATTGAAACTGAATTATGTAAGCAACATAATTCAGACAAAAAAGGTAGGTACATAAAATGAAGCACAAAGTAAAATTATATCTAAAAAAAGAATTAAAATTCAGAATTGCTATTTTGAACTTTTTTATCTTTTCCATTTAATTATACACCATTTACCTTATCGATTTTATACTATATTTAGAAGCTGGAAATTAATAGCTGTAATGTACAAATTTCCAATTTTATTTAGATTTCAGGTAATTTGTAGTTATGTAAATGTGCAGTTGGAACTTATTTTATAGAAATTCAGTTAGTGAGTAGTTTTTTTTTTAGTATACCTTAACAATTTTATCTCATTACTAAATAGAAGTAAATTTTTATTCACTTAATGGATTTCACCTAATTTCTAGTTTCAAGGAAAAATTCTCTGTAACTATATGTTATTATTCATTTTATTAAATATAATATTTAATAATAATTATATAGTACCGTCACCATTTTTACATTGTTGACACACATTCATATTGAAAAAAAAGATTTTCTGATACAATGATAAAGCCTTTTCTTTTGAAAAGAAAATACCTTTTCTTTATTAACCGTATCACGAAGCCATCGGTATAGAAAATACCTTTATAGTACATATACATATATATATATATCTGTATATAGGATTCAGCACTATAGTTAATTTGGTTTATTTCCCACTAATACCTTCTGTATAAATTTTCCTAGTAGACGATGCCCTAAATTTAGCCAGGACGGGCGATTTTAATAGTATGAGATTATGAAATATCCCTATGATATTAACTTTAGTGGCAAATTAATCTATGAGAATGTCAATTATTATTCAAATGATTAAAAATGAGTGGGGTAATATTCAAAGCGAACGTTTAAAATGGTAAAATGTAAAATTGTGAGAAATATTATTTTAGCAAGAATTTTACTTTGAGATTTTCCTTTTTTTATTTAGTGTCGCTTGTATAAACTTCGAACGGAAAAACTTCGTATTTTAAGCAGTTGCGAGAGTTTTTTTTCTTTGCTCCTGTAAATTTATGGAGATTTTATGTTTTGAGTATGCTCTCTTGTTTTAAGTACTTATATATTCTATTTCAAACAAGAATTTATGATACTTATTTTGCTTTTTAATAGAGCAATTCCAGTTTAAACAATAGATAGATTGATGCCATTAAAAATATAATATAATACTAGCAAAAATTTGTCTTTTTTTATTCATATTCTCAATTTCAATGAATCTATTGTTTAATCTTGTTTTATCGACAATGGGAATGCCGATAAACAATTGTTAATCTAATAGTTACAATAGCATTTATAATTGTTGAAAATTGCAGTTCGAAATGACAATTTAAACAAAAGATCAATTATTGTTCTAATTAATTTTTATCTTTAATCATTTAGTTGATTGAATATTCCATAAACGGTATTGTATAACTTTTTACTAAGTATATTATGCAAATTTCTATCACATTTTTAATTTTGTTCCTTTTGAATCATAAATTTTAATCTAGCTATACGCGAAAAGTTGGAAGTATTTTTTTCGAATTTTAAACACTTTAAAAACAGATTAACACCCAAAAACTTTAGAAAATTTGAAAGATTAAAAATTTGCTTAAGAAAACAATTCTTAAGCAAATTAATAAGTCTCCCAAAAACGCGAACAAAAACAAAAAATGGAAAAAAAAATTAAAATTTTTTAATTAAATAGACCTCCTTTGTACCTACTTCTCAACGTTGAAACTGACATGAACAAATTATTATAATTAAAAAAGTATTTTTCTCTTTACTCATTTTTTGAAAAATGTACCTCTCTCTCTCTCTCTCTCTGTCTATCTTTTTTTCTCTTTTTCTACCTTTCATTAATCAAAAAAGTAAATTAACAACGACGAAAAGGAGAAAGAAGAAGGTGTTACGATACTCGATCAGAAAATCATTTTGCTAAAATTGAAGTTTGTTTTTCCTGAATTTGTTTTGTTACAGAATGAGAGAAAGATAAAACAGAAAGAGAGAAATACGGAGAGAGAAAATTTATTTCAGGAAAACGGTTTGTTCGCTTTTCGCAATTGATGATGATTGACTAATCGATGTTGTGTATGTTATATGCAGGTATGCTTCGCTTAAATGAGAAATTAATTGAATTTTTGTCTTTCAGTTAAATTAACTAGGTAGATATAGATATTGGAGAATATTTTTATCTATATTAGGTCTAGGTAATTTAATAATTATTTATGCACTTTTATTCAAATCGAAATCATACGTGAAAAATGATTCTAAAGGTATAATTATTTTATTGATTGATATTTGGGAGAATTATGATGGCTTTTCCTGCCGGTAGTAACTTTGTCAATTTACTGAAAGTCGTTTTCATTTTAAATAATTTTTCTATTCAAAATTGAAACTTAGAGTCCCGTTTTTATGTAAGCAGCATAATCTATAAAACTATTAGAAATATATGAAGCTTCATCATATTCATGCAGGAAAACGTGGTAGGAAGAAGCCTTTTCGATTTATTTTTATTTTTATTTTTTTTTATTCAATAAAGCTGTAACGACATAAATATTGATAGTGAGTGGTGATGTGGTGGATCAATAATAATAACCGTAATAAGAGCGTAGAGATGCATACACGTTCTCTAAATGAAACGTGATTTTCACTTTCAATAATAATATTATTCTTCATATCGATATGCACATTTTTTAAGCATGAGAATGAATTTAAATAAAATCGATCAGATGAAAAGAGCGAGGCTGAAATAATCTAGCAAACGTCAATTAGAATTTTCTAATTTATTAACATCTACTTTCCAGTTTTTTTCTTTTACTAATGTTGTTCTGCGAATTTTTTTTTTCGTAACATTGGAGGAGCCATAAATAAATAATAAATAATAATATCAAACACGCGCTAGAACAACAATTCCCATGCAAAATAAAAATCGAACTACAAAAGGGATAAAGGAACCTTTGTCTGATAACACGCAACCTCAGGCTCAAAAACAATCCCCCTAAAAAGATGTATTATACCTACATTCTCTGTGTATACGATGTATAATGCTGTGACTATAGAAGTAGTGTACCCCCAAAAAAAAAACACCTTCGGAACCCCCCTTACTACTACCCATCCAGTCAGCCTGCCACCCTTTTCCTCTATCCCTTTTAGCTTAGCGGTATGTTGTTGATCCAAGACAATAAAATTTTTTCTTCATCATTTGTGTTTTAGCTGCTGCTGAGATTCTTGTTGAGGGATTCGGTGTGGGGATAGGGATGAAAAAGAAATAGGCTTGTGGGGGTATGAAGAATGGCGAGTAAAAGAAAGAAAGTTTCAACTTGATAAAAAGGGGGGATAACGGTGATTTCTTTTAAAAAATTTATATAGGTCGGTCAGACATTTTGTGAATATGATAAGGTGATGGAGGTGGGATAAATTTAAGACTAGGGAACATTAATTAAATTTTATCAGCTCGTTTTATTATTATTATTATTATTATTATTATTATTATTATTATTATTATTATTATTATTATTGAGTTATATATAAATGTAAAGTTAAGTAGACATATTAAAATAGTCGTTCAAGTTTATTGACCTGGGAAATTTTTTTTCAAAAGTTGGTTTTTTTTGAAGGGTTGCAAAATTTTTTTTTTCACTTTTCTCAGAGTTTTTTCTTCTCTTTTTGGTCTTTATTGAACAGTTCTTCCAAGAGTTATTAAATTAGTACTTATCGATAGAAATAATTAAAAATTGCTTTTCTCTCCTAAAGATGTGGCCATTTGCTGGACGCAAAAATTCTTTGTAGAAAATGCCACAATAGGATCTTTGTAAAATACAGATGTTTAGAAAACATTATGTGACTGGAATAAAGTGCCATTTCCTTTTTATAACACTTTCAGTGACTTTTTAGTTGCTAATGTTCTATAGTCTTTTGCTAAGGTTTTTTTGCTCTTTGGTATATTTTTGTTTGTTCTTTTAAAAACAAACTTCGTCAAAATATATAATATACATCGTACTTGTTTCTGTTATTCGCGACATACCAATTTTAACACAGTTTTATCTAAATATATCTATATCTAAAGTTGAGTTTTCGATATTCGGAAATGTACTTTTTTATAGCCCGTGGATAACTGCAACAATTTGGGAAGCTATAAATAATCGAATGAGGTATCCATCAGCCTCACACAAGAATGCTAAACTTTTTTTCTTCGATTTTTTTGATTTCTTTTATTTTTGTTTTTTTTTTCTTTTTTTAGACCTAGTATAAACTGCAGTTACGTCGACCTGACAATTTAGTTTTCATATAGAACAGTCAAAATTTTGTTTTACTTGAAAGCCATATCTAAATTTTATGACAGATACGTCACTTTTATAGAGATAATAAATTTCCAAGTAAATAAAATTCTACTTTACATATTAAATAGGGTGAGAAAACTGAATTGAAAAAGAGTTTTATTGTGTTGTCTAACAATAAGACAACGAAAATGCTTGGTATGTTTACTCGTTTCACAGAATTATTTACGTGAGATGTTAAAAAGTTTTCCTCACATAACATGTATCTTTAAGAATTGGGTCAGTAAGGAAATTTTTTTGTTTTATTAGTAATGGAAAAGTTTCGGTGAAAATTTTACTGAGAAAGATTATTTTTTAAAAATCTTCCCTTAGTGAATAATTTAATTTTTCTCAGATTAGTTTCAATTATTGGAAAGCAATGGGTTTACAGTCAGATCTCGATAAGTGGAATGGACCAAATAAAGTCGTATTCGTATAATATTCTAATAATAGAATATTATCTATTCTCCAATAATGTATATAATTCGATTTGGAATTTTTTAACTCGATTTGCAACTAAGTTAGAATAAAAATGTAAATATACAGAATTTAGATTGGTATATCTTCTTAATGTACAACCTAACATCGGTTCATCGAAGCTGTCTAAAAATTGTCTTCTTTACTCTCTCTCTTCTTTTAGCAAACAATTTATTTTTAACAAGCCTTTTATTTTTATACTTTAAAATGAAAAAAAAAGCAAAACAAACACGATGATAATATAGTATCGATTTTTAATTTGGCCTTATTTACACTTCAATTGCTTCCCAGCCCCGTTTTATGAAGATATATTACGTTTCTCAATTGTTACGAAATTTCTTTCTAAAAATTAGCTTCGATCCGAAGAACCTCATCGATTGAGTGTAGATACTAATACAGGTTACGGTAGATAGATAACTCTTCCTTCTTTTTAAAGATTTAAGTTGGAATCCTTTATAGTTTCAGAGCTTATTTTCGTTCAATAATCTGTAAAGTGTTATTACTCTGGATCGAAAGTAAAAAAGACAGCGGAGGGCAGCAGCTTGTTGTGTGCTTTTAGTGTAGATGAAGTAGAAATTGTGTAAGAATTTAGGTTTTATTGCTTAGGAAACTAAGAGAAATATGTATTTTTCAAAATGCGCCGAAATGCTCTTATATTCATATGAAACCAACTTGAGTTCTTTTAACTTTGAGTTTACCAAGTTACAGTGCAAGTAGCTGTTAACAATAACTGTTAAATGAGAAGTTACCACAATGTAGAAACCCTACTATTATTTGTATACAATTAGGCACAATTTTACTGTAATTTATTTTTTTTCACAATAAAATTCTGGATCAATGATATTTACGATACAACTCTCATTTTTTCGATTTCCTCTTAATCCACACATATATCTTCGCAGCTTAGTTGTATTGCAATAATTATCTTTTAACGTTTCTGCTAGCGTTTCTCTATTATCATAAGTTTGACTCTTTTTAATGTCACGGAAATAAGTTCTCGTTGTCATTGTATGTTTAGTTGCTCTTCTTAATACATCACACTGAAATTTTTCTGTTTTTTTTTTACTATTCTTGCACTAATACCCATATCTGTACGTACCTGTTTTAAAGCAGTTCTTTTATAATCCCATAAATTCCACGAATAATTATTATCAATAAATGAATCCTGAGCATGAATATCTGTTTGCGTTCCAGTATCATTTAGTGATATTTCATCAGTTTTGCGTTTCTCTATTAAACTGAAAAAAAAAATTTATAATACACATACTATATTGATTTTTTAAAATTGAATCTGATCGTTTCTGATTTGTCTGTTTTCGATATAAAATAATAGTACAACGTAGATGTACAGACGATGACGTACATTTTTATGTGCTGCATACTTTCCAGTGCCTGTTGCAAATCTAAATATTTAATTAAATAGACGTGGCTTCTGATTAATTGATATGCTTTTAAAATGTGCCTACAAAAAAGTTTATTACTTATGCATTCACATTTATATTGATTTGCTAATCAATAATATGACAACAATGTGGTACACTGTTGTCATATTTGAACTACTATTGAACTAAACAATATAATATTTTAGGTTCCATTTATTATAATATTAAATAAGTCGCTTTTCTGGCATGGATTTTTATTATTAAAATTTCATAAAATAGCAACGCTATGAAGAAAATACGGCTTATCTTAACGAGATTTAAATCTCCTTTTGTATTTCGACTTCTTATACGTTTTTTTTGCTTGCAAAAGAAGAAAAACAGATTAAAAATTCTTTTCTAGAAAAGTGTAATTTACTCTTCAGGATTCCTAATGAAACTGCTGACAGCCACTTTTGAAGAAAAACAATACAGTTTCTTTTTGTATTTAATTATTCCCAAATCGATATTTCCAGGAACCAGTGCTCCATGTGCATTAAGTATCATCCAAGGGCAGTATCCATTAAACTAAGAATAATTTGTAAATGTAACTTTTACTTGCGTAACATGTAACATGTGTAACATTACATAAAAATTTAAATGTAAATCATAAAAATATAACTTTTTACTTGTTTATTTAAGAATAATTTGTTTTTATTATTCAGTAGTTTGAACTATGTAGATTTTGTTTATTTTGTCTACGACCAGTAAGCCATATTATAATATTATGTTATGTTAAAGATTATCTACATTTTATTCGAGAAACTCTATAGTAATAAATTATTATTACACTTCAATAATAAGGTACTACTAAATCACAATTTAGTTTGAACTATATGCTTTTACTTTGTACTGACTGAATCGAATGAAAATTGTCGCCACAAAGTGGGAATAAATACCGGCTCAAAGTAAGGATATCTTTACTTTTTGATCACTATTTCATAAAAATCATTGTTACAGATACAGATATAATCAGTTTTACAAATGATCAGATTGTAATACTGTAGAACAATGGCATGTTTGCTCATAACAATTGCCGTAATTTCGAGATTGCATAAAACTTTCTATTTAATTTTTTCTATTGCGATCATAGAGATAGAATAGTATTCCAGAAGCATACCTCTAATTTTCTTATCATCGTTTCATTAGTTATACTATATACAGTTATATGTGGACTTATTTCTGTAGCAGACATTTGATTATTTTCAAACATCGTCATTTCACTATCATTTTTATCAATTTGAAAATTATATTTCATAGAAAATACTTGTTTCGATACTGTTTTAAAAATATTATAAATTTCCTGCAGACGAATGGCGTTATCTTGATGGTTTTTCCAGATTTTCGATAAATCGTAAAAACTGGACTAGAAATTTACAATAAAATTGATTATTATCATAACAGTGATGATGATGGTGATGATCTAAATTGTGGCCAATGAAGAATAAATTGTTTAATGGGCAATCTCGAACACTCATCCCATAAATTTATTTCCGATAATAAATAATACTGGATCGATTTTAGATATTAATCTATTTTGGAACTGGAAAAATTCGATTATTAAATTTTTGCCAGACATTAGCGATTTTTTGCGACGATAGCATATTCTGATTGTTCTAAATTGGTTCCAATTGAATTTAATGATACTTTCATATATGAATATTTCACTTACAAAAACATGTGTTACATCCATATAATACTTTGGTTTAATTATTTTATTTAGGTGATTAATAATTTGTTTATATTCATTAACGAGTACGTCTTTATTTTCAGATAATTCATTTAAATAGTTCAATAAAAATCTAAAATAATAATGCACAAGCTGAAAATGTTTGATTGTTTTAGAATGCAGAAATGATAAAGTAGATTAGCAAAACCGATTCTGGGAAGTGTGTAACACCTTCTGGCCAGGTGAAATGTGATAAAATTAACGGTGTCCCTATATTTTGTAGGATTGCAAAGCCTAATCTTTGAAATTTTCATTTTCTTTTGTTTTAAGTGTAGTTTCCGCCCTAGAACCAGTTGTGTTCATCCATAGCCCGGGAAAATACAAACTTTGATATTTTAACAATTTGTCGATAAGTAACTGCTAAATCTTTAGCATAAATCCAATTCAATTTTTCGTCTTGATTTTTAAAATTTAATTCTATAGTATATTCTCCACGTTGCAATCTTAAATTCATATATTTTTTAATAAATCTTGTCAACCCTTCGGCACGTTCAACTGATCGATAAATGCATTCATTTAATTGTGATTTTACTGTTGCTATGCTATTTTCTAATAGTTGTGGTACTAACAAATAATTGGAAAAAGACCAAAAATCAGTTAGGGTTAATTAGTTGACTGAGAATATTCAAATCTTTTGAAAAAATGTTCGATTTTTTCTCGAAGTTTCAAATGTGTAGTTGTATTAATTAAGACGTGACAGAAATTACAATTTGGTATTCCTTCACCGCCCTTTTTACATTCATGATTATAAAGTCGCATTCCAGTTGTAAGATCGACCATAATATTGACCACTTCTTGTTTAATATGAAATGGTAATGACGGGAAGATTTTAACTTCTTTCGGTTCCAATACACTCTGAATTACTTGTTTTATTTCTTTGTGAACCTTCAAAGTAAATTTTATTATTTGTAAATAATAAAATTTAGAATGAATATTTACAGATTTTATTTTAGGATTTCCTAATCCTGAACATAAAGTTACAAAAATTGTAAGTTTATGATAAAAGTCTGAAATATAAGTGGAATTTGGTTGCTGATCAACAATATTTATTAGTAATGGATAAATCTTTTGAATTGTTGTTTTTCTGAAATCATAATTAGCTAAGTAGTAATTTAATAAATTTGCAAACATTCCCATACCTAAATTGATTAACAACATTTTCCAATTTCGCAAATGAATCTTGAAATGCATGTTGTATTTTTAATGTGACAATTTGTGGATTATGTCGATTCTCGAATTTTCGCATTAAATATTTAATGAATTTTTGTACCACTTCACGATTAATTACATTTTTCTCCAATATGAAACTGTTTGGATCCAGTTGATACAATCCAATCTGACGTAAATTGTTAAAAGAATAAAGTTGCATATCTAGGGCTCAGTCAATATTTATTCAAAGCTTCGGGGTTTTGTCTTCGTCGCGTATGGATATGATTAGCATATCCATATGTGATAAAGACGAGGTTATAGGTTATCAGGAATTGACTCTGATTCAGTCATTACGTTGTACGTCTATATAATAGTGTATAATCATATATGAAGTCACAGAATAAAACAACTCAGAAGGGATACTAACAGGTTTATCATTGATTTTATATATTTCATGATCACGTGAAACTCTTTCCATTTTTATTTGAGCGAAATGTCAAATATGAAATACAAAGATAATTAAACACGTAGCAATTATATAACGTATCAATGCAAGTTTTAACTCCATTGTATGCATATAAAATCGTTTTATGCGAGCTGTCCCTTCTCAGCATGTCGCTTTCTCTGATATAGTGGTTTATGTTGCAAAAACATATGGACGTCAGGACGTAATTCTATAAGTGCTCTATAAGTTATGAGTTTAATAATATTTACATTTTTCTACAGAATGATCGTAAAACATAATTTTCACTGCGAACTAAAGTATTATGAGACTTACGTAATATTTTATAAAATCAGCTGTAACGTCAATTTTTTTATGTTTACATTCTCTTAATATTTCTGCAACTATATTTCGTATAATGTTATTATCAGTTGAATAATCAGTTTCCCAGCCACTTTTTAATAAAGATGAAGTTCGAGCCATTAGTTTCCAGCAATAGCAACAGATCGATTCATTAAATAATATTTTCCTTTGTTTTGATATCTTTCTGCTTTTTTTTTCGCGAAGTTTTTCCGATTATATTAAAATTTCTAAATAAAAATTGATTAAACTCACTTCATTCTGAGTAAGCTACATAATGGTTTTCCTTACGTGGAAATTATTGACTGCTAATTATTCAAAATTACTTTTCGCATTACTTATGGACTTGCTTTTAAAAGGGTTGCTTTTTTAATTAAAATCAGTTTTGTTTTCATTCAATCTGCAAATATTTGATGATGAATTTTTCAACTTTTATAAAAAAAATATTGAGTTTAATGTTTTTGACAATGAAATTGAAATTAGCATCTATACATTTTTACTTCAATTTTTTATACAGGGTGATTTGCTATAATTGCAAATGTTGAATAAGATTCAAATGGTAGCTTATCTGTTTAATTTAATCAAAATACTTCATGTTGATTAATAATCATAATGACACCCCGTATAATATAAATGTAAATATTTATTTATTTACCTATTTACCTACTGCACAGAGTATATATTTCGTATACACAGATATATATGCATACCTACTTATGCATTGGTAAACATTATCGTATTATCGGATTTATAGGAGAATTAGCTTAATTGATTTAACGATTCGATTTGGTTATTACTATCGGCGTTATGATTAGTTATTTCGCATTACTAGACGAACGAACTATGTAACAACAATGTGTATTGTTAAAAGGAAATTCTAGATCGAGTTAAAATATAAGGATTCGATAAGTTTGTTACTTGAACGATTTCAAGATGTGCTTTATTATTCGTTTATTATATAATTGAATTATTTGTGTGACTAAATTGTTACGTGGATGCATAACAATTTAAAGTGGTTTATGGAAGATTAAACGTGGTTCCAATTTAAGGTAGGAATAGAAAAAAATGAATGATACAATAATAGAATTTTTAAGACTATAATCATATTTAAATACATTAATTTTGACATTATATTCATTATAAACGAACTTGGCAACGATTATTTTACACCAAATTATTTTTTTAACACTAGATATTTGAATTAAAGCTTACCGTAACCTGTAAATATCTAATTATGACAATTTCCCAAATTTTCATTTACCTATGCATAAATTATTTCAAAGAATTTTCTAAGCCTTCTAACTTTTTTAATCAGTTTTTCTTTCTAACAAGGTCAGTAGCAGTTGTTCAGTAAGTAGTAATAATGTTAAAAAAATTATTAGTAGTAATTGTTGGTATTATTCGTACTCGGCGTGCAAAGGGAAAAGTTATGGCATGCAATATCAAATAATAATAATAATAATAATAATATGAAAAGTATTTTCGTAAAAAACATTTTTCTGGACCAGATTTACGTTGGCAGGTGCAATATGGATTTAATTAATTATTTATTATTAGGTAATATTTTTATGAATTTGGCGTCGGAATTACATTTTTTGTATTATTTGTCTAGTAATATTCGTAGACCCCGTGTTTATACTATTGTTTTATAATCTAGTAGCTCTTAGTGAGCTCCGATTCGATAATAAGGTACCTAAACGCTCCATGGTGCTCATGTATTTGTCGCGTAACTTACTACCTATAATGTCATTTACTATAATGGTGCGTATACATTGCAGTGTAACTCTTTGTAGAGTAACGTAAGCGACGTTGAGACATTCGGTGCTAGTGTTAGCAAGATATCTATGGATAGACCCAAAAATCCCAAAATAGAATAGGAATTTTACTAGATAACTAGATGTTGCATTCGCCCATAGATTTGAGCTCGTCTATGTTAGTTCGGATGTAGAGAAATCTTGAGTGTATTCGCACCATAATTACTGAGTGAATCTTATTGTTCACTCAGTAGTGGATTTTTCAGTTGTTTTTTCCTGGTTTTTTTTTTTTTTGTTAATATAAGTATTATTTATGCATCGTAGTAAATAGGAATTTCATTAATATTATTCTACTCAATTTTTCAAAAACTTTGAAATTATTCTCGTTTCTTTTTCTTCTTTTTTCTTTTGTATTTCGAGAATCAAATATGTATTATAATTTAGAGATGCTTATTTTTAATGCAATAATGGAAATTGGCTTTTTCTGTCAACAAATTTCCTCCATTTGAACTCTATCTCTGATTTCTTTACCCTCTGTTGAAAAACTTAAAGAGCAAAACGATTTTAATAATAATAATGATAAGAATAATAATTTTTGAGACGTACACGTGGAGCATCTTATTTTTTTTTTTTGCTATATCTATTATAAAATTTTTATATTTTTTACATTTTGTATAAAAAAACTGAATTTTAAAATTCTCGTTTTATAAGATAACTCTGCTTTGAATAGATTTAAGGAAAACTTGTTTTTTTTTTTTAAAGTTCACGAATAGTTTACTAAGCAGATAATTTAATAGAAAAATATAATTATCGTGAACTTGATGTTTTGATTAAAAACGAGTGACATATCTAAAGGGCAACTTGGTATTTCTTTTAAAATAATTTTCATGTTTCTTACAAAATACTAGCATCTGCGATATTTACGTGTATTTACGATACACCAAAAATGCATTTCTAACACTTCAAAACAATTTTCCTTAAAAATGATTTGCTAGAAGACTACTCTTTTGCTACTAATGGAACTCAGTAATTATCAAACCTTTCATAATAAAGAACGCAAAAGTAGAAGCTAAAAAGCAAGCAGGCAGCCTGGCAATCCTGGCATCAGTAATAGCACTTCTTCTTAATGTCATACTCACACACACACACATTTACACACTCATACCCATACATACACATTAAGATATTATAATTAAAGCGTGTGCGAATAATCTTGTATTACAGTAGTAGTTTAAGCTCATAGTTAATGCGACATCCATGTTTAGGATCAAGGACAACAGGCATCATCATCATTATTCCCCCTGCTCTTGTATCCCTGGATTTTCTCCTACATCCAACTGAATACCTTTATCTCACCTCAAACTCTATCTATCACCCATTGCTATGAATTTACTTCTACAATGTGTGATGTGTGAATATGACCACCACACCATGCACCATGCACTCTACTAATACTAGATCCAACTAGTGCTGACTTGTCTAGTCTAGGCTACTACTCTTACTACTGGCTATTACTAGATTGATAGTATACAATAGACAAGATTAAATCGAAAATGGGTTTATGTAGTGTTTATGCTATTTGAATCCACTTAAATGGTCGGTATGCATGAATAATTAACTTATGTTTATGACCAAAGATGGTAATTATTCTACTATTAAAATTTATGTCTGTATGTGCGTGTGTGTGTGATGATATAGGATAGGATGGGAAGAGAGAGAAATGTTTAGTATATGTATAATAATGATATGAGAACATAGTGTTAAAGATGCTTTTGGAGTCGACCCAGTCGGCTGGTGCAAATGATTAAACGTTTGGGTGTGTCATGGGGGGATATTCATTATGAAAAAATAAGATGAAAGTGATAATAAGGAAATAGGGAAAAACTAAAAAGAGGGTTTCTATTTTAAAAAGGTTTTAAGATAATCTTATAGATAATTTCTTATCATCAAAATGTAATAAGAAATCTCGAATACGTTTAAGCAATGATCAGTTTTACAACAAAAAAAACAAACTTTTTTCACCATTTCTTCTTTTTTCTCAATTCATACCTGACACTCTTGACTGAAAACAATTTCTTTTGCACTTTTCGTGTTTGTTTTCCCCTCTTTTCATTTTTCTTTTATTTTTTTTTTCTTGCAGTTTTATACCATAAGCTCAACCAAATCCAAAAGATATATCTATATGTATACATATATATAGATATATGTACATATAGTACGAATGTTATTAAATTAAATATGCAACCGTCGGTCGACATCTTCGCTACACTGCTGCCTGCTGCAACTTCTGCTCTACACTATGATGAATATAAATTCGTTGACGAGAGTTGAATTTAACTTTCATTTTATATTCATAGAGAAGAAGTTTGAACATCATCTCACCCAGTTATTATTATTACTATTACTATTATTATTATTATTATTATTACTACTATTATTATATATTTTGAAAATAAAAGTAGGCGTATGCTACAGGAACGGAATAAGGAAAGAGTGGGTGGTATCTTATCTTATAATTCTCATTTCAAATTTTATAATAATTACGTTAAAGTTTCATAGATTTAATAAGATAAAGCAATAGAAGTTTCATCTTGCTCGTGTATTTTCCTCGCATACGCCGACACTTTCAGCAGGAACATTTCTTGCATCGTGCATATGCGTCCGAAAATTTAGGTCTTTTAACAATTCCTAGTTTATTGCGATGATTTTGTATAGTAATGCAAAAAAACTATTCGTAAATACACCTCTGATGCGACATAAATACATATACAGTGTGTACATTTACATAAAATATACAAAACGATGTTTCCCCTTCATTTTATCTTTCGTTTTGAATGAGAAAAAATAGTGAAAATAAATTAATAAAGATACAAAATGAAAGAACCAGAACTCTTTAGGTTTCTTTTAATTGGATTAGCTCACCTAAGTTGGGTTTAAT
The DNA here is from genome assembly GCA_949748235.1 of Platypus cylindrus. Taxonomy (NCBI): domain Eukaryota; kingdom Metazoa; phylum Arthropoda; class Insecta; order Coleoptera; family Curculionidae; genus Platypus; species Platypus cylindrus. The sequence goes on along the minus strand of OX456489.1, from coordinate 6,616,725 downwards.
TTAAAAGGAAAACTTAAAAAGGAATAATAATAACTATTATTACAGTGTTACTTCTTGCACTATTAAATGGACTTTTTCATTTTAAGAGAGTTTTTTTCGTATTGTTTTTACACGATTTAATTGAATTTGATTAATAATGTAAGTATTCAGAATCGGTTTGGAATTGGCAGCGCGAACATGGATAGTAAAAAAATATAATGAGAATGAAATTTTATTTGACTACTGTTGTATTTAAAAATTCTTGCCATTTACTCCTTACATAAATATATATACCTAATAAAATAGAATCTCTTTATGTTTCTACATACCTTTGTATCGCCAGAAAGTTATCGGCAGTCGGTCAGTGTATGAAAGGATGAATTTGGAATTTTGACTTTTTGTAAAAACCAGTTTTGAAATTTGAGCCAGGAATTCCGGAGGGAGTCGGGTACTTTAGCCAGTTAGTAATAAATACATAAATGTGTAAAATTAACAGTGAAAAACAATAAATCTTAAACATTTCAATGAAGTGGCAACTATGGTAATTTGAAAGTATATTTCTTTCTACTATTATATCGTTAAGCATTTCCATCCTTGGCAGTCCTGCCAACCATACACACAACTGGAATATGAAATAGCAATCCCACCATTATCAAATATTTTTTTTAATCCGTACATGAAATACATGCATACATACCTAACCATAATATAAAATGCAATAAATGGAAGCTGAACTATTATTAAATTTCTCATTACGTCTTATTATTTTGATCTTTACTATTAGCATTATTATTATTGGATAGAAGATACAAACATCGTTTAGGCACTATTGTATTATTATTACTATTACTTTGTCGTATATGTAATTTTCGCAAATGTCTTTTTCGACTTAAATAAGCTCAAATAAGAATAGTATGAATACTTGTAGAATTGTCAGTATTTGTTCTTAGTTTTAGCAGTTTAATAGTAGTAGTTTTGGAAGTTTTAATCAAATTTATGTAAAATAAATGACATTTATTTATTAAAAAAAAACTACAAAAGAAACTTCTATGAATACTAACTGTTAAATCACCAAAAAGATGATAGCAAGGAAACTATGAAGACGTTAGAAAAACCAAAAGAATTTCAGTCTTCTCATTTTCCCAAAGGAGAAAGGCATCTTTAATATTCAGAGAGTTCGGAGAGGTATTTTAGTCACCTCATTCCAAAACCTTTCCTACTTAATAATGTTACCATTAGCTGGTGCCTCCTCACGCTTCTACTTCCTTCAAGATAATACATAATAGTTATTTGACACATTGAAATATAATCATATAACCGATTTTGTGTAACAACTTAAAGTTGTTACAATGGAAAATAAAAAGAAGCTGGAACGGAGAGAGACAGAGAGATAGAAGAGAATTACAATGATAGAGAGAGAGAGAGAGAGAGAGAGAATGAAGAAAGGATTAACTACCTTATTTCTTGTGTTCAAGATTGTCATCGGACAACAATTTGAGTATAACAAATTACCATTATTTTGTTCTCTCCTCTAGATTTAGACAAAACTTAATTACCAATTTCTTGTGGTGTGTTAACGTAATAAAATGGAGTGGTATAAGATGAGCATGAAAAGAGAAAGAGTAAGAAGACGAATAAGAAGAAGGATTGAGAAGAAGATCGGTCGGTCGGTCCGCCAGGGTTGGTAGACAGACGGCCGTCCAAGTTGGTAGCTTGGTTTTAGGAGATGGTCCGATTTAAATAGACGTTGTTTGGCCTTAATTAATAATTTAACACCAACACCGTTATTCTCCTTTCCTTTTACGGTTCAGCAGGGACAGAGAGGAGAAAAGGACGGGGTTGTTGTATTATTTAACACTATTAATCAGTGGCAATGATGATGATGATGCTGCTATTGCTGTCTTGTTATTTGTAACGAGCTTTTTGGGTTTTGCTTTGCTTTATGTAGTTTATTTACTTGGACAGATTTTTGATGTGCTTTTTTAGAATGGGGTTGTTTTGCTCGTGTGAAGAGCTGTCTTGCATGCCAACTATTGAATAGGTATCACAAAATAATTAATAGATGTGAAGAATGAAGGAAATTTTTGGTTTTTGTGGAAAATTCATGGTAAATGCCATGCGATATCGGATTATGGTATGACCTTGTTTCTGCTATTGGGGAACTAATGTTTGTGCCAACTTCCCCCGAAAATGTTGAAGAACGATTAGACAGAGCCTTTTTATAAGCTAAATATTAAATAAAAGTTTCACTCTTAAACACATCTTGCGAATGATTTTTTCATTCGTTTTGTTGTTATCTCAGGAAAGTGAACAATAAAATTGATTTACACTTAATAAAGCAGAATTATTCAGCTATCACAATAAGTGTAATCATTTATTTTAACATGAAAAGATAAATTATAATTTTATATTAAATTTCTTAGCCAGTAATGCGCAAAATTTAAAAAACAATTAATTCATCCTTTCATCACCATCATTACAAAGGATAATAGGTCCTGTAATGTCTCGTTGAAAGCATAGTGAACTGTGCCCTGTGCCTTATTTCACTTCTCTTTCTTCTTGTTCCTTTTTTTTTTTAGTCATTTGCTTCCTAGCTAGATGCAATATACTCAGTCTGGCAATTGTACAAGAAGTGTCACTTTTTTGTTTTTCTTGGTGGAGAATTCTCGGAAAATGTCGCGTCGGTCGTCGTTGTCGTCGTCGTCGTCGTTGTTGCAAGCTTCTTCTACGCTTGATTAATTTTTTAAATTTATTGCGTAAACTGGAAACTGGATCGTAATTTATTTATTTATTTATTAATTTTTTTGTTCTTGGATTATGTCGGATGTTTCAAGGAGTTTTATTCCAGTTGGAAGGATTTTTTGTTAATTTTATAAAATTCAATATTGCATTACTCTTTACTTGGCAAATTTCAAGAAAAAAGAAAAAGAACTTTTTTTTTCAAAGCAATTAAAAAGATAGTAATCATTTATAATTGATTTTGATCTCTAACATCTCTTTTTCATTGCAATCTTGGTAATGCTTTGCTCCTTCAAGTGCAAAAACTTCAAATATAAGGTTGACTAAAGGGAGCGAGCTGGAGCAGCAGCAGCAGCAGCGGCAATTAAATTAAAATAATTATCAACTAATCTATGTAGAGGTTCCCTATGCAAATTTAAACTCCTCGAATTTCTCTATGCTGAGCAGACCTCTCCTCTCTCTTTTTATTTAGTTTACGTTCTGATATAAAATGGAGGCAATCTTATGCATTTAATATTCTAACATAGTATAGATGTTGATATGCTAGTACATACGTCGGTGCATACCATCACTTATCATCATATTATATTTATATTGACATTATAAGAATTAGGAATTCAAAATTGAACTCATTGAACCAAGAAACTAAGTGTGCCTCTCTAGTTTGCGTTCTGCATCTTTTCTCTCTCTGTGCCTGAGTTTTTCCTTTTAGTCTATCTTCTCTCACTCATATCTCTTTCAATTCTCTGTCTCTATCTTTTTCTTCGTGTTTATTTTGCTAAGGCAATCTAACATCGTGATTTAGTATCTGGTTTTTGGTTTGCTCTCCACTATCTCTCTCGGTTACTTTCTATATCGTTCTCTTTGTTGTCTAAGAAAAGCAAAAAAGGAAGAATGGCATTTTCTTTTCTAGTATGTATAAGCAACTCAATGGCAAGAAGGGAAAGAAGGAGGCGGTAAGGAAAGAGGAGGAGAGTTGGAAGGGAAGGAAACGTTATTTAGAAATATATATATTGTAAAATACCTATAAATATTTTTGGTCTGTTTGATGTGATTTATTGAGAAACGAAATAAATGTATGGTTCATATATATTTAATTTAGAGCAAGGATTGTTCGCTCTATTGTTTTATTGTGTACAGTTGAAATTTACTACTACTAATGCCATAATCAGATCTATTATCTAGGTTGGTTTTGTTTTCGTTTTTTATATTTTTATGACATTTTAATTATGTAATGGGGCATTTGGATGCAGAGCATTGCAAGGTATCGTCAGCTATCGATGTGCTTGATGGCCGATTTTTTTGATGACTATGTCATATTATTTTTTCGAGATTGTCGTATTACTAGTGGTAAATGCATAAACTAATTAATTTATGAGGAAGCAAATGGCCGTTCAGGAAAATACTTTAAGAAAACACGTTCTTTAATAAATTAAATTCCCAAGAAAAGTTAAGTAAAAAAAAAATCGAGGATAATTCATATGCTTTTTAGTTTCTGAAATGCAAACTTTTTACTTCCACTCTAAAAGAAAAAGAAATCTAAAAGCAGGCGAAAAGAAAAACGAAAAATTATTATGGAAAAAAAGATACAAACGAACAAACGAAAAGCAAAACAGAACAATAATTATTTACAAGTCGAAAAGAAGAAAATGGGCGAGCAAAAATGCACCTAAGTTTACTATCATAAACTAAAAACTTTTCGGACGCCGCTTCAACTCTACTACAACTACTTGCTAATATTTAAACTGTTTTTTTTAAAAAACAAAAAAAATAAAACCTACAAAAAGAATAAAAAGTTAGAGAGTTGAGAGTTGTGAAAGTTAGTAAATTGAGACAATATTTTTCTGATGAATATATTAAGTAATTTTTTGTTTTTGCTTGATTTTTTTTTGCTTTTATTTTCCTTTTTAAACTTAAAGTTGTGATTGAAACGAAAATGTGATTGGGAAATAGAATTCGAAAGGAGTTTTTATGTCTGTTTGATGTTTAATGAGGTTTTGATCTTGTTTTTTATTTTGGATTTTATGGCTTTTAATTTTAATTTGGAAAATTTAATTTTTTTAACTTCTTGTTTTTTCGCTTTCGATTCGAAAATGGAATTGAAATCATTGCTATAAAACAAGAGCTAAATAAAATACATTTAGACTAATCTAAATATGAGTAGCTTTTTCATGATCTGAGATAGAAATTAATTTTTAAATTTTATTTTTTTTTGATGGTATAGGATGCCCCCATTAGCAAGCCTTATAGTCGATGCACCATCTAAAAGTATAATTAAAGCACAGAATGTGCTCTTAAATTTTCGGAAATATGATCATCCAGTCCAATGGCACGAGATGTTGCCAACAATATGCAGAGTATATCTTTGCTATTTCAGATTACAAATGTAAATATAAATTCTTTAACATTTATTAATATCACCAACATGTCAATTAACCCACATTTTCATCAGAAGAATATTAAATTGAAAAAAGCCATCTAGAACGTACTAAATGACCCATATCTTAAAATGAAAAACTTCCAAAGAAACTTAATAAAAATATAATTAACTTGAATATTTTCCTATATTTTTATTTTCTTTTTTCAGTTTTTTTGTGCTTTACAAAAAACGATGAAACGAGAAAGCTCGCAGAAAAATTTCGCGTTTTGTTTAGTTTTATATACATAAATGGATTTGGAAAGGGATTTTTTTTTGTGTTTTCTAAAAACGAGAAAAAACTTTTTTATACGGAACTTTGTCGGCAACCTGCCTGGATTTTCTTCCTTTTTTTCTATTAAATTTTTATTCCAGGAAAATACTTCATACTAAATGGAAAAATCTATTTATAGTTTGAGCAATCTCTATGAGAAATTTAATTTATTAGTTTGGGAAAAGTTTTTGTAGAGGTTAATAAATAAATTAAGCATGGAAATGTTACATTTTCTAAATTTAAATGTTTGATGTTGGATGAATGTGGTTGAGAATTGGTCGATATTTAGAGAGCGCGGGAGCATTCAGATGAACGATGAGTTTTCTTTGATAAATATGCGAAGAAGTAGTTCGGATTTGAGGTATGTTTATGTTGGAAATTAGGATAAAATGAAGTACTAGTCGTACAAATACAAAATCATTTTTTCCAAATGTCACTATTTATGATATGTCTCTTATAAATGCTTTAGTGTAAGTGAGCGTTTTAATGAAAACAGTGTCTTATGTCTAAGAGTATGATATTCCGAGCCTGTATTGAAAGGGTAATACATATACACTTTGATTTTGGACTGTCTACAATGATATTTACATGGTAAAATCATGTAACTTTATCAGTTTATTGGTAATATGATTGTAAACTTTGTGTTTTAATTTTACATACCCACTAGATCCACTTCGAATGATTTTATAATAATTTTCATTTTCGACTCTTTACTAGTATAGTCTTTGGTATCATTTATTTGTTGCTCCAATTTCAAGATTCAAACTTTTCGTGTTAAATCTTATAGATGTTTTTCATATTTTTAGTGTATTTCAATATGCATATTTAACTGGAATCACACAGTATGTGTTTTATTACAGCATTCTTTCATTTTCAGGTCGAAATTTAATAATTTACATGAATCCAAAACAGAACAGTTAGTTCGCTATGTTTTCGCGAAAATACATATTCATATACGAGGTATTCTATTGAAGTTGTTTTCACAGTCCATTGTTTCATATGCCGATCTATAAAATGACAAATTTTACAAATAATTTATGGCCCATTTCTCTGCTAGTTTTAAATCAAACATTTTGCTGGACTTTGAACAAATAATGTTCCACCAGCAAACAAATAAACGTTTTGTATAACATATGGGAGAAGGGTTACAGGAGCGGAGGGTAATAGCATAGGGGGAGAGAGAGAGAGAGAGATAGAGAGAGGTAGTTGGAGAGTGGAAAACAATAATGGGAGGATAGCGATAGGAGAGTGTGGTAGTGACGGAGGAACGAGAAGAAAGAACCAAAGGGCTAATATGTAACAAATGTTGAGTTTGCATTATGTATTTCACGTAGTTTATGTATGTGAATGTGTATGCGTCCTTTACAATTGAACAAAATATTTGTGTAAATGACTTATTGATATGGCCTTGCAAGTTTTCATTTGCGACCTGCTCACCACTGGAAAAATACATATTTTGCTTTACGCCATTGGCAGTTGGTGTATTGCTGTCAATTTGTGCGTTTCTTGCGACTTAATTTCTAGATGCAATATTTTAATATCGGACACTTTAAAGATATGCACGTTTACAAGCTCAAAAGATTTTTTCATCATCCATTTCAGGGATCAGTTGCACATTTGGAAGTTGATTTTACTTACTCTTGCCAACTAAAAAAGGAACTGATTAAGTAAAATGGAGTACAAGTTCGAAACTTTGTGTTCGTCAAAAAATATTTAACAATAAATACAATTAAATAAAATTTACATAAAGATACATATTAATTAACAATTTGATTTAATTTGTTCGAATCACAGACGAACGATGCGTGCACGTCAACCGTATCATATTTTATTTCATTTTATGCTTATGAAATTTCTATGACGTGCATGACTTTTATCAGCATTAAATTAAAAAATAACCAAAAGCTAGATCAAATTAATACAGCATTTTATCATTACATTACATCACCGAAAGGGATTAATTTATTGTTTATCTAAACTTAATTTTAATATCAGTCAGATACGAATTGAAATAGGGATTAGTTTGAAATGAAGGAAAAAGGATACAGCGAAGACGCAAACGATTCTGATTTTCCAAGATTACATTACGTATACTATATTAGATTGCTCTATGTCAGCAATGAACAGATATCGTATCACTTTACTCTCGTCATTTGCAGATTTAATCAATTATTTTATGGAAAAATATACATATGGTATGTATAGCAAAACCTTTAGATGGAAAATTAGAATTGGTTCGGTTGATTAGGAAATTTTGCGACATTTGTATGATTGATTTTTTGTTTATTGTTCGAATTTTATTTGAAGTAAAATCGAATTATCAATTTTTATTTGAATGGTTGACTTATTCTGGAACTTGGCTAGTTTGTTAATTTGTTTGCTTTGTGGTTAAGGTTATTTAAATGCTAGTTAAATGCAGCTATCGGTTAAAGCATGTGTTAGAATATAGAACACAGGTGTGAAATGTGGATTACAGAACAGAAAAGCTTTAATATTATTAAGTGCAGTTATTAATTATTAGTATCTTCACTAATCGAGAGTATTTTAAATTGGCTAAAAATTCAATAATTTGTAACAAATTGCAATAGACGAAATTCGGTTATTGTAAATTGTCGCGTGAATATTTTAATTGTCTTTCTACTCATCTTTTATTAGATGAAACAATGAAAAATAATAATGGCAATAATAATAATAAAAATTGAAAAATGCATAGAGTGCTAACCGTTATCGCCACCAAAAAATTTGAGAATTCTTTGCCTCCCGTAACATGCAATGGAATTGATGATTTTCCGATATTAGCCAGTTATCTATTGTCACGACATACACATACATATATCGTATCTACGAGTATACTCGATAGGTATAAATAGATACATTTTGCTTAAATATCTCCAGATAGATACAGAAGAATTTAAATATCTAAGCGGAAAAAGATTTCCAACGTTCACAAACTTTCTGTTTTATTTTCCGTGGTTTTTCTTTGATATTTATTGATTATGCCTGTTTTGAGGTTGAGTATAATTTCTGTGATTATATCAACATACTTTATTGCCATATTAGTTAAGCAAATTTTATAGAATAAGTGAGATTCAGTTGTGTGAAATTACTGCTTTCTAATATATCTATTTATAAAGTGTACTGGTATTTAAATAGTGTACTAGCAAGTATAATTTTAATCTAATTCTGTTTATTTCTGACTATTTTTAATAACGAAGTTCAAACAAAAACAGCAAAACAGAAAAAAACAAAAACTTTTAACGCTTAATAAGAATATTAAAAGCGCACAAATTTAGCATTTCATTTAGAGATATTTTCGAAATTAATTAAAGGATCTTTTTGTGTTTGTTGTGTGTATTAGCTTAAAGAGCGGGAAAGACGATGAGAAGGGGAGATGAAAAGGAATGAAAAGGACCGAAACGTCGTCGTTGTTCGGGAAAATAATAAAGAAAAAGGAAAATTTATCACTCGAGCGGGACTCGTAAAACATTTGTTTTAGAAATAAGCCAGACAAGTCGGATTCCGCGCATTTGTACGCGAAATTATTGTTTTTTTCTTTTTGTTTGTTTTTGTTTTCGCCTTTTTTTTCCTTCTCCTCATTCTGTTGGCTGTATGCGAGATACTGAGACAACTATAGCCAAACTAACCATCGAGTCAGCTAGCTACCCAGCCGGCCATCCAGTCAGCATGCCGGCTCATCCGGTAAAATATTGTTTATTATTAAAAATTTAATTATAACTTTATTAAATTAAAAGAATGAGGTTTGCACCCTCTTTCTTGATAATGTTAAAACGCTGTGTAAATGTCAAAATTTATCTTTTCTTCTTAAAGGTATTGTTCCGCGCATTGGTATTGTTTTGTCCTGTTCTGTGTAGCACAATATAGCCTCTACCTATACTAGTATATATTGGTGTCTTCGAATATATTCGAAATGCTACGGATAGTACGGAATAATTGGTCAGTGTTTGGATAGGAAATAAAGTCGTGTAAATATAGACACTGCTCTTTATTTTTAGGTACTGCTAGCGGCTATAATTGATTCTTGTCACTGAGTGTCACTGTGTGTCGCACACATAATTCAGTGTACGAGACAAACTGGTTAAGAGTTATTTATCGTTGAATTAAAGCGGTTAGCAGAAGCACTAAGTGCTTCTAATGATTGCTTCCGATTTAAAGCGACCGTCGCCTCGCTATCGTCTGGCGGAATTATGCCTTAATGAAGTAGAAATTTAAAAATTTTCGGTTTAAAATTGATTAATTGTATATCCGTCTACTAAGAAACGATTTTTTTTATCCATAGAAAGAAGTGGCTCTAACAGATCTCATTTTTATTTAACTATTAATACTCCAAGACGAAAACGATATTTAGATTTAGATCTCCTTTTTTTTTTTTGGAAGGACATGGAGGGCTAGAAATTTGAATGAGATAAAATCTGGGTCATCGATCTATTTGACTTATAAAAATGTTATTAGAGAAATGGATATATATATATATGTATATATATTTCCTCTTTGTTCTTTTCAAGTCAGGATTCGAAGTCAAAGTCAACGTTTTGGTTGGTTGTCCTTATCTGTATGAAATAAAAAAAATGTCCTTTAAGTACCCTTCTCTTTCTTTAAATCGGCAACAACGGCTCTGACAGCGTAATGACCATACTGGTCGTATAACATTCCAAGGAAAAATGAGGGTGCTTTTAGCTATTTGGAATCATAGGATTTTTATTCAAGTCAGAATGAAATAGTGATTGGTGATTTTATTTAACTTTTTTTTTGGATTTTCTTTATTTTATTAGTTGTAATTTTTGTTTTCTGAAAATGAGAAAACGGCGAACCAAAAGGAATCTTTGCAAATTTTTTGAACTTTACAATGGAGTGAACTTACAATGAAGTTGAAATTATCTTATCTAGAATATTCCACTAAGTGGGTATAGGGATTTAATTGACCCTTGTAAATGCCTAGTAATTACATTATGTCCCATCACTTATAATTGCTTGTCATATACACGGAATGTCATGGTGAAACCGCAAAAATGTTAAACTTGCAATTAATTTTTTAATCAGTTTTCTATTTTAGTAGAAACTGTTTCACGGATTTCGCTCTTGCCAAGTTATTCATTTCTTAAATTCTTGTTACGAGATACCTTTAGGGTATATTTCATAATAGTTAACATAGTCTTTTGGTTAAATCTAATGAAAATTTTATGCACAATATTCTTGCTAATGATTTTAATCTGGATAATTAGAAAGTGCAGCTTATTAATATCCTTGATATGTGAAAATTTCCATAATAATTTCCATATTCTCAGTAAGTATGTCTAAAACTACGTAGAATATGGAAACAATGCTATACATACATATATTTTCTAGTACATTATTATTATTACCATTATGCATTCTAGTTTTAATAAGCAATGCGATGTTATTGTTGCTTCTTCTTCGCTATTGTATTCATTACTAATTCATAATTATAAAATCTGTAAACCAAACAACAATCATGATATGATGTCATCCCTTTACCCTTCTACTAAAGAATCATTGGAACTTTGCACTCTAACTTTTTTGTAATTCTAAATGATTAATTTATTTTTCGCATTTTTTGCATCAATAATCTTTGAATTATTAGGTGTTAATTTTCGGAAATGACAATATAATCCGATATTTAATTTTATTATGGTCATATTTCATTTCCAACAATAACAATATAATAAACTACCCATCGCATCTACGTGTGTATATATGAATTTGCTCTAGATTTAGAGCTACATATTTATTTTTCGCGAATAATTTATTTCAAATTCGCATTATTTCCAAAAATAAATTCATAAAATCTGATGTAATTCGCGAAAAAGGCAGAAAAAGGTGAATCGGAGAATTGCTTGGTATATTTTTTGTTTTCTTTTAAAAATGGTGATTGCTCTCTTTCTCTATAATAATACAATTTCATTATTTCTTTTCTTCCTCTCCATACATCGGTAAGTTTCTGGATGAATTTGATTTTATATTGTTCTTCTTTTTCTTCATTTATTGTTCCTGGAGAATTGAGTGCTTTACTGATTTCTAATGAGAGAAAATCGAGCAATGGGATTTTGTTAAGAATCGAATAAAGCAATATTTGGTTAATCGATTAAAAAAAATGGAGGAGGTATGTTTAACTTATTAGTATTCAGGTGATGAATTTGATGAGCGTCAGTGGCTTGGTGCACTTTTCAACTTTCCAATTAAAGTTCTTTGAAATTTGTGACACTTTATGAGCCACCATCAAAAGTCTTTTTGAAGTCAGCAGCGAAGCTATTCAGAGAATGAATTGAAAATTGAAAAATCGCACTCATACTTTTGTAATATATTTTGTGGTTTATACCCAATACATCATTCTATTTCTAAAATGAAGTTAATCTTGAATTATTCCTATTTGATTTTACTTTATATATTCTTTTATTAATTTCTTCCCTTTATTTATCTATCGTATATACTCTGTTATATATTTTCCTTCTTTTTAATTTTATGTTATTAAAAAAGCCTATCAAATCGAAGCGACAGCAGCAGGGAGCATAGCGCTACTTCTGGAGTTTCCAAGCGATATATTAAAAAAGGATGATGATGAATACACGTGTTAAAAGGAAGGTGTGGGAGGCCGATAAGGCTTCCTCCCGTTTTGGTCGTACGGAAGAAGCTATTAATACTGATTAAACCTTTTCGGAATAGGATGGAGCCAATAAAGCCGCCCTGTTTCGTCGATACGTGTATGTGTATGATGGATGTTTCGATGAGTTTATATTACATCAAAGCTGACTTTCTTTTTATTTTTAAATAAAATTTCTATTTTTGGTATTTATGTATTTATTCGTAGATGGATGTATAGGTATAGGTATATGTATCTATACTTTTTACTTAACTTTTTTTTTTATTTCCTATCCTGTTATATTTCTTTTTATTTTATTTGCTTTACTCGACGGCCGTTTCGATATTTCTATCTTCTCCAAGAGTTTTTTCGTGTATATTTTCGCTTAAAGTAAAATTATATATTAACTATCCAATATAAAAAAATTATACATATGTATCTGTACTATACACTTTTAGTTCGTTTTCATCTTTCTATGTATTTAAATGGGAAAATAGATTGCAATTTGCTGATTTCTTTTCTAAATATATCCTCCGAAAATATGATTCATTCAACTAAAATGAAATTATTGATTTTGCCCTATCAATCTTTAAAATATATCTTGTAGATTAGATGTAACGATTAAATGAAATTGTCTACTTTCAATTTTCAGGTGAAAATAACATCGTAATGATAATATGAGCAAGGCATTCGAATGTAAGTAATTTAACTTAAAAGCTTAAGTAATAATTTAACTTTAATTTGGATAGTTCATAAGCTTTAGACTCGCCCAAACAGTTAAGATATATTTAATTGTTGCTCAAAAAATTCTACACGCAGCCTGAATTGAAACTTTTTTCCGCTCTTTTTTCATATATTTTTTTTTTATTCTTCATATTAACAAAATCTATGACCATTTATCCTGGCCATATCCACTTTTATCCCTTTTTATATAAATTTATTTCATATCTCTCTTCAACTTAGACCGCCTTCCACTCTTCTTGCAGTAGAAAGCGAAACTCAAGCATCAAGAAAATTTCATGTAGAAATCCAGACATCATTTTTTATGGCTTCTACACACACATATCCCTATTTTTTCCCTTTCTTACTATTTGATATATTTTCCCACCCACATTTTCCTAACAAAGAAAAAAAAAATCCAGAAGCAGTTTGACCGCTAAATATTAGATAAGCGGTTATTATGGTCGTTTTTTTTCTACTTTTTTTTCCTCTATGCTACTTCGTTTTCCTTATTTTCTTCATCTTTTTTCTTCTCATTCTTTTGTTCTGCGTTTAGTATCTGTATTCCTCCATGGAATGTTTTTCGACGGGTAAGAGAAATAATGTTCGTGCACTCGCACCAAAAAGGAGAATGGCGGCGAATAAGCGCATCGTATATTCTCCAAATAGGATTTTAAATATATCCCGAGATTTGCACCTTTTGCATAATATAAGATCGAGGTCTAGACTCTGGAGGTTCCTTTTTTCGAAAATGTTTTATACGTATTATGGAGACCAAGAGAGGGGGCTATAATTTCTGGGTGTAATGAGAGAAGAAAGTTCACGTTTTCACTGGAAAAATAAATTTTTCAAAAGATATTTGGACGAAAATTGAGGTTAAATATGAGAGACTTATATAGAATATAATTTGATCAAAAATAATAGTTGAAATCAGAATTCGATGAGAAATAAAATGATTTGTCGGGAAAATTTATATGAAAAATGTTTCATTGATAAATTGGATTTTAATTGTCTTCTCATTTATTGATTTGGATTATTGTTATTATTTTTTTTGGTTTTGTTTGAAAGATTCAATTTTTATCAATTTATTCCAGACAGATTTACAGATGGAAAACATTAAAGAAAATTGAGTTTCGGAAAAGGGAAACACGAGGTGGTGAAGCACAATGGTGAAACATTGTGTTGCAAAATTTTCAATAAAAACTTTTCAAAAAATATGAAACAATTTAACTTTTTGATTGAAAAATAGAAAAGATGCAGAAAACATGGAAATTAAGATCGACATTTTTGTGTATTTGTTTTTTTTTTAAATTATTTTTAGGCTATGATTTATCACAATATTACCTTCAGTTTAATGATTTCGAAGATAAATTCAATCTACCTATGTGAAATTTGCGTATGGAGTTTTCACTAGAAAAATCTTATACATTAAATGGAATTATTATCAAAATACATCAAAACGAACAACAATAAAATTAACTAATTAATTAAACTGTGCTCAATTGAACACCATAACGATGATGATAGTTATTAGTATTTACCAATTTTCTGTCATTTCCTTTATTTCGATTATTATTTATTATTATATGGATGAATGAAAATTGGAGTAGCATTGTGTTTTTCATTTGTGTTTGGGAAAATCGAAAAAATAAGATGAAAGTTTTCCACATTTGTCGGAAATAATTTTATGTATTATATATTTTTTTTTTTTGTTTGGATTACAGTCATACAAAAATTATTAGAAATTTTATTGCTGTTGAGTTTTATTTTATATTTGATTAGAATTTTTGTTGAAATGATAAGTTTTTTGTACAAAAAAGTTTACGTGATGTTGTTTTAATTTTCTATTAAGGGATTTATTAATGAAAAGTATAGATCAAATTTACAGTACATTAAGTGCCTATGTTTTGTTAATTAATGATAAAATAACAATAAATAATTAGAATATTTAATATTCATTTTAAATGTTATATAAAATTTATTAATTAGTTCCATGTATTTTATTATTCACATAAAAAACTCAATTAGTTTGCAATAGTTCTAGAAATAGATTTCATACTGGCAGACCATTTCGTAATGAGAATAATACATCTAGTAAATATAAATTCGTATCGTTTAACATCCTATACATAAGTATAAGAATTTCAATAGAAATCTATTATTATACATCGAAAACACTTTTCAACCACATTTTCAATACTTTCTATTCTTTTAAACTGAAAAGAAAAAGAGCCAATATTTATCTATTTTACCATCAAAAAATAAAACGAATTATTTCGCAATTTCCTTCTTCCTTTTTTAAACTATACTTATTGTTGTAGTGGCGCTCTATCTTAAAAGAACAAAAAAACATGGAAGAAAGAAACCTCCTCTTATATTACATACATACAATACCAATAGAATTATTTAGTTATTTGTCACAAGTACAATTCTTGTCTCTCTCTCTCTCCCTTTCTTACTTCACAATACTTACAACTTTCTTCGGTAATAAAATCACCACCATCATCATTTCAACGATACTTTAAACCTTCACATTTGGCAAAGGAAAATACCCGAATAAAATAATCAGGACCTTTTGTTACAATGGATAATTTAATGCAATTCTTATTGCACAGAATGGATTCATTCATTCATTTTGCCCTCCCTTTGTTCGAAGCATGTATATATATATATATGTATGAACTACGGACTAAGTACACGTTTTATGTATTTTGTTGGAAAGCAACATTTAAAAGAAAATCTCACATTTCGTAGGGATGTATGTGGAAAATTGTTTATGAGGTGTGCAACTTGACGGTGAATGGTGAGGCGGGAAAGTTGAGGATGAACAATCATCTGGCTGGGAGATTTATTGAGTTAGAAAGAATGTTCTTTTTTCTTTAATTTAATTGAGTTTGTTTGATCAGTGACCATTTAGTGCGATTGATGTACTGTATTTCTTGTAGCACGTGATGGTAAAATCCATTGGAATCGTGCTTTTTATTTTTTATATTTTTTATCATTTTCATAATTATTAATTTCAAGAAATTAGAATCAAGAATTTTGTGTTTGTTGAAGGAAAATTTCACATATACAAAACTACATATTGATTAGTTTCCATTCCTTTCATACTCGTTAATGGAAAATATCATCATCATCATCATCATCATCGTCATCGTCATCAAATAGGGAGTTAAATCACGACTTCCGGTGTATTTTAGGTCATCCGGATTTCGGTGGCCAAAATTTTACGATCATCGTATACCTACGTATAACACACATATATACATCTGTGTTTGTGTGTGGAGACAGTTTGGAAAACTGTTCGAAAATTGAAATTCGACTCCTGGTAGCGGTTGGATGGATTCGAATCGTTCTGGAAATAGAAAGAGAATGAGAGAGATAGGGAAACTAACGAGCCACCATCGCAGTATACACCAAACAGGACCTAGAGTATGCTAAGTTCGTATTTGTGTGTTTGTGTGTGTTGATCGGTGACAAATGGACTGACGGATACGCCTTCCTGAAACCATTAACATTTCCACACATATACTATACCTACCTACTGGTTGGATTTTATCGATTCGATGATTCGTTTTAAGAAAAAAAAATATATTGGCTCTATAGAAATTCACCCTTCAATAATGAATGAAAGAAAGAAATAAAGAAAGAATAGGAAATGAAGTGTCCAGAATGAATAGAGATTGTGCAGTAACTAACCAACCATTTTATGCATTATATAGTATCCGTGAATTACAACATCAATTTTATGGAACCGTGGTTCTTTAATTATATGGTTTTTCCGCTATAATGTTGATGAAATAGCTAAAAGGGAAGTCAAATTTCGAATTCTAAGCTGCTTCTACGTTTTAAGTAAGCTATGCTGTATCTAAAAATGTCAAATTTTTACTGTAAATATAGTAGCCACTGGATATGAATAAGTGGTAATTAAAAGTACTGGATCAAGTTTGCTCGATCCAAATATTGAAACTTCATTTTAGTTTCGCCAAAATCTTCGGCGATTCATTTGGCCGCTGTGAAATGTTCGATGTACATGTATGTTGCAAGATAGAATCAGATAGTATCAGTTTTTTTTTTCTTTTCAAATTTCATTTCAAATTTCTTAACATTACTATTGTTCTTCCTTTCTCTGTATACACACATATTTTAAAAATTTATCCTTCATTTTTTTACTGCCTCCAATATAATGAAACTTTTCTAATTCTTTAATTTTTAAATAGATTCACTTCTCTCGTTCTTCCGCCTTCTCCCGGTAATTTTCTTTTTTGCATATTGTCGTCTTCCTTCTAACTTAGAATTTTAAATTTTCTTTCGTAAAACTGTAGTTGTTGTTCAAGAAAATGACTTTCTATTCCCCGCAACTTATCTCATTCTGTCTCTCTCTCACTCTCTTTTTTTCTTAGTATCTCCTTTCAGTCTAAAATAAATTGTGTCAAACGGCGAGAGCGCTTTAATTTTTCTTTATTTATTTATTTCTCAGTTCTTATTTGTTTAACAAATTAGTTTCGTTTAATCTTCACCTAATTATTCGTCTAGCTAACGAATGGATATAAATGAAATGCATTGTTTCTAATTTGTTTTCAAGCCACAATAAGGTCTATTTCGCTTTTTTGTAAAAAAGTAATATATATTCAAAGTTTTTTCCATTCAGTTTTATTTCATTTCTACTGAGTTTATTGACGAAATAATTCATCAATATGTTAGAATTCATCTTAGCAATAGAATTTCGTAGAATTGCATTTTTTATTGTTAAAAATTCATCGCTTAATTCTCTCAAATTCTCTAAATATACTATAAAAAGGAATGGCGGAAGTGTATCCTTTTTTTGCCCATATTTCTATCATATTTGAAAATCAAGGGCTACTAGTACTTATAGGGATGAAGCTTTTTATAGTATATACATAACATATATTTTTTTCGACGAATCGATATTTTCTTTCCATTCATCAACCGACTACCACCACCATATTACCACTTGAAATCTAGGCTAGGCGGCCAGCTTGGACAAAAGGCTTTTTCTTTTTATATCTTCGTTTTTTTTTTGCGTTTGTTCGTCATTTTCCCTTTCGGCAATTTTCATATGTTTTTCCAAACTTTCCTTATTTTTTACTCTTAAGGTTTAGAGGGTGCATATTATTATGATTTTTCTTTTCTCAAAATGATAATCATAAATCGTTGCAATGTTTTTTTGTTTTTGTTTAAACGAATTGATTTCATTTTGCTGTATATTTTAAAAAGGCGGGAGGCACCAAATTTATTGTCGAAAATATTCTCCTCTTTTTCTACATTATAAATTACGTACAATGTTCTAAATTGCTATAATAGTAATTGAACATTTTATTATGCCACAGTGAGCGCTGAAATTCTTTCTTGTTCACTGTGTGTTTTGTATACCAAATGTGTTATGTGTATGTATGTATGTAGTTGATTCGCTACACAAGCCTTTTCATAAATAATTGGTTTTCAATTAGAGCTCGATCAAAAACAAGTCACACTTAACTTGAACCAGCTAACCAGCAGCAAAACGAAAAAAAAAAGAAAAATAAATAGCCAAGTAGAGGAAATAATAAACGTTGTTCATTCGTGAAACTGGTTAGCTTTTTGCCCTGGTTTGGTTTAAAGCTTCGAACAGCAAAGGCAGCTTCAGGCAAACCGAATAGAGCAATTTTTGCTATTACGTGCGGCTAATGCCTAAATACCGAAAAAGGTCCCCCATGGGATGTCCAGGTGGCTTAAAATATTGTTAGTCTGCTCTTTTTGGTCGAATTGGTTCGATTAAAATCGAAGGGATTTTATTTATTGTATTGTGAAGTTTTATCTCTCAGTTAGAAGTTCTCTGTCTCTCTCTTTCTTTCGCTATCTCGATCTCACTGTCTCTTTCTACTCTATCTTCTGATTTAGTTAGTTTGGTGGGAGGTTATTTTAAAATTTTTTGGATTTTTCTTTTGTTTCGAAAGCGATTTTATGTGGAAGAAACTTAGAAATTGGACAATTGAATTTAATGCCGTTTTTATTATTTTCTGCACGAGGTTTTCTGCCTGATTTTTACTATGTTTTGACTTTTAAATCTTCCAATTTGATCGTCAAACATTTACTTATTATTACCATGTCTAAAATTAGATTTACAATCACCAATATCTTTCGGAAGCATCCCCTTTGCTCCTCTTTACATATACATATTTAATATACATCCACACACATGATAGGCCGCACATATTAAGGAAACTGATGATTAAACGAGCAAAGGGCCCTTCTAGCACGTTTACTTCGAAATTAAGGTACTACTGCCACACTACTAGGATTTCTCAGCTAACTACCACCCTATCCAGTCTCGTTTTCACTTCCTTTGCCTACCACACCATTTTCTAGTCCCTCTAACTCCACTTTCCGCCCATTTCTATCTACATATATACGTAGAAAGAGGACTAATATTATATTAATGCGATAGAACGAACGGTGGTTTTGGTGTTACATATAGAAAGGGCCTCCAAGATTTTAAAGGGTGCCAATTTTAATAGGGGATGGTGGAAGAGAGGAAGAGGGAGGCAGGATAATAGTTGAATTTTGTGTGTGGTATATATAGTTTGTTTATTTTACATAGGGGAATAAGAGGAAGGAAGGAAAGTAATTCGGTTTTAATTGTTGTGTGTTGAATATAAACATATTTGGGAATTTTCTTCATCTATTGAGAGATTGCGTTGAGAGTTAGTAGACGAGGATAAATTTAGACATTTAAATGTATATTTTAATGTGTAATGTTTTAAGATAAATTTGATGTCAATGTGTACAATACCCAAATATGGATGAAGTAATGAAATGAATTTCATTTGGAATGAACTAATTTCATTTTTCAGATTAAAAGAAAAACTGGAGCTGAATTTCTGAAAACTGAAACAATTTCATAGAAAAACATGACGTGACTGAACCCTTTGATTACATGCAATATAAAAATTGAGTTTGACCAGCTACATTTATTTAAAAATTCAACATTTTCCTGCAATTTTTCTAATAGACAACGAAAAAATTACTCTTTTATGTCAACTGACTTCCGGAATTCATCTTTTCACAACATGCACATTCACACACGTTAAACCAGTCAACAGGTTAAATTTAACAACACGAAAAAGGCAAATTTATATATATAATATGAAATATGGACGAAGGACAGGATAAGGATAAAGCCAAAAAAAGCAAAAAATAAAAAATAAAAATGGCAAAAATAAAAACAGGAAGGAAAAGGAAAAGAGCAGCAACAACAACGAAAAATAAAAACTCTCTTTTTGCATTTTGCTTATTTCGTTGCACGAATAAAGAGGATCAAACTGTCAGTCGTTGTTGCAGGTGGCCGACTTTATAAGCTCCTGGGGCTTCAGGCTTTAGGCATCTGGGTTTGCTTGCTTGCTTCCTACCTCCACCGGTTCCTGGACCGCTTCTCGAAAATAGGAAAAAGCCGATAATAAAGGCGCTTAGAAGTTGTACGAATAGATAGATTGAAAATAACAAAATTACTTTGAAATAGACATGTATGTGGGTGTGAGGGTGTGTGTTTTGATCAATTGTTATTGAATAATGACAAACGGAAGTGATAGGTGTCAAATTTGTGATAACCGAGTATCTTGATTTAATAACTAGCCGTTACCAATTTTTTAAATCAATTTTCCACTGTTTGATTGACTGGTAGCTTCTCACCACAGGTGGACGAAAAATTATCCTTGGCAGCTGCACACTTTGTTTCCCGACTACCTGTTGTTGTTTTGGTTTCAAGACCGATCTTCTTTCGACAGTAGTTCTCTTTTCTCTACCAGCTAGGAAATCTACAATCTAATGTTTCAGATTCATAAACTCATCACGAATGTGTTATGATTACAAAAACATGTGGTTATATATGCATTTTAATGTACTCATACCCCTATGTGGGATATATCCACAAATGTATACAGACAACGATTTGTGAATTAACCCCTGTAAATCTCGATTAGTGATTTTCTTTTTTCCTTTTTTTTTTTTTGATGTGCGATATAGCACGAAACTAATCTACTAATATCCACCTTTAGCTAAAAGGGATGAAAAACAGGAATGATTGGCGGCAGATAAAATAAAAAACGGGATCGTTGTTAGCGTAATTTCAATGGGTAGATTTAACATCACGATTTTTTAGAGTAGTTTTTTGGGGTAATGAATTTGTGGAAATTTCAATTCATTTGAATGTGATAAATCAAGAAAATTGCGATGAAAACATTAAACTCCTCAAGGTTAACCATTAAAACGATGAAGAAGCAATTAAAATAATTATAGAGAGAATAAGTTTTACTCTTATAGAGAGATAGAGATATAAACCTTCACATCATAGTTTAGAGAAAGGTTCATTAATTTCTATTTGTAGATAAAACCCCGTACCATTTCCATTAATTTATGTCTCTTATCGTTTTCCCCTTACTGCGCTCATCCCATCCACTGGCAGCACTATACCATCTGTGGATGGATGGTGGTAAATCGGGGATGCGTGAATAGTACGACGCCGTTAGATAAATTTATAGTCCTTTCAAATGCCGGCAGGTTGAGTCCAATCGATGTAGCTCCATAATGTTTAATGATAATTAGTTTGACGGATATTTGTATAAATTTGGTAACTAATTGTTACATATTCCGCTTAATGGCATCGTAAAATAAAGGGTATTTGAAACTGAAACATGGGGATAATTTAGCTAAGGGAATATATTATAATATAATATGTATCGTATTATTTGAATAGGATAATGATTGTTTTATTTTATATTTTTATTATAAACTGCCTTTTTCCTCGGCTAAGGTATACATTCACGTCATATCTTTGAAGGAAAAAGCTATAAAGATATCTTTTGGTTCCATATTTACATATATTCCGTTAACAGGCAAATGAAACATCGAGTCCTGCATTAAAACCATTATTTAAATGCACCCTTTTCTATTTGCTAGTTTTTCGGGAGTGAGGATGAAGGAAAAACGAAGAAAACAAAATGAAATCACTTTGTCTTTTTCATATGTGGCAATAAATGTTCATATAAGAACTTTAATTTTCTCTCAAATGTATTTAAAGTTAAATAAACTACCTCTATACCTACCACTGTAACTATTATACCAAAACGAAACCCCCTTCTCAAATTATACCAACTACAACATCGTTCTATAGAGTGTATTTGTTGTATGTGTTTCATTTATATACTATAGTAGAAGTGAGTAGATATTATGAAAAGACAGGAAGAGAGGTAGAGGAGGTGGTGGTCTGCCGCCATCTATATGTATATGTGAGTATGTTCCAGCTAAAAAGAGGGAGTTGTATAGAAACCCTGCCCTTTTCACCCACCATGTTCCTTTTGCTTTTCCTTCTTGTCCTTTTCCTACGTCCCTGTCTTCTACCCCGAAAAGTTTTTGGATGTCTGCCAGCAACTAGTTACAACCAAGTATCAAATAATAAATTTACTTAGCTGCTGCTGGTCTTTTTTTTTTTTTAATTTTTTTTTTAAGGAAAAATTTTCAGTATATCAGAAAAATGCATTTTTTAGATACTTATACTTGCGACTGGTGCTAATGAGTACAAGGACACCCATTAATGGATGTATTTAAGGCATTCGATTGAAGACAATGCAAAAGTACATATTCTCATATCTCAATTTTCTTTAAATCAGTCCCATCTGGGCCATGGAAGTTTTTGCGGTACAAATAACTATTTAAAGACACATATCCCATTGTGTCCATTAGCACGAGCCGCCATTAGAGTCTTGAAATTGGTGGGCTTTTTATTCAAAAATATGTACCTTTATTTCTAACACACCTTTGCCTATTTAGCTGTTACTAGCATGCCGTATATTCAATTCTATATCAGCATCCTCCTTTCGCCCCTGACATCCCACCTGTATCCCCACCGCTACCCATGAAAAAAAAACTGTTAACTAATTAGAATTTCATAGGACGTGCTGCGCTTTTCAAATAATTACAACTCTGTATCTCGTATTATTATTATTATTTAAGGGTGACCGAGACAAAACGGACGACGAACGACTGGTGAAATTAAAAGTTAATTACACAAAAAGCGGTCCTTTGAATACCGTTTTAAAACCTTTTTGGATTTTCTGTAGCCTTCGTCTTTGTCGTCGTTGTCATATATCGTGTGTTGTTAGTCTAATAGACAGACAGAAATTTCGAAAATTTGTTGAATGAGATGAAAATTTTCAGCTGTTTTTCATTTTTCACGTTTTTTTTTTTTTGTTATTTGAATTAGTTTTTGTTTGTTTTTTGCCGTCTGTTAATTAAAGCTTTCGATGAAGTTATTGGAATTTTTAGTAATAGAAAGAAGGATCGCATAATTTGTTTTAGTTGTAATTTTCTTCTGATGAAAAGCTAAAATCAAGATTTGAGTTTGCTTATTAGATAAATATTTGCAGTTATTTCAATAAAGCAGTGAAGTCACGTCCAACCAGAGCAACATGGTATATATTGATACTACAAAGAATTATTTGCCCAATATTGTAAGCTCATATGATTTTTGTTTCACTAAAAAGCTGCAATAAAGAATGGAGATGTCAAATTATTATAACTACTTTTTAATTAACCAAATTATAATGCAGTTTTATCTCTCGCTTTATCTTTCTTACTAGAAACTTCAAATTATAATCTGAAATTCCACACGATTAAATTGCATGAATTGCAGTAATAAGTAGAAAATAGAGGCGTAAAAGAAAACTGAAAGAATAACAAAGACAACCCGTTAATTATTTATTGACAACTTCAAAAAGTTTGTTTAAAACTCGATTCTCAAGCGGATCCGTTTAAACCTTAAACCTTTAAAAAATTAAAGGGGAGAAAATCCAAAACAAATAAATTATTATTAAAACCTAATAAAACAGCCTTTTTTAATATACAATTTGCGTGGTGGTTGTTTAATAAAATTAAATTATCTATTAAAACATCATAGAAAGGAAAACCGCAAAAAATACCTCATAAAACAAAACGATCAGAAAATGTATATTTCTTCATCTTCATCACGATTTTTCTCTTTTTTGAAAGGAAAACAGCAATTTCCATGTTAATTTATTCGTAATTTTCTTCACTCATAATACTTGCTCGTTTTTTTATTTTCCTAAAGTGTTTCTCTTATTGTTTATTTAATTGATTTTTTTATACGTTAATTTCATTCATTCAACTTCGGAAATGGACAAAGTTTTAGTGTAAAAACTCAGTTGTAACAAGTATGTGATTAAACTTTGTTCAAGAAGATTTCAAGATTTCACAAACCACTTGTCACACGTGTATTTAGTGATATTTTTTCTAATTAGATAATTCACTTACTCTAAAATAAAAATTTAAATTATAAGTTATATAAATATCTTTTTACACCGATTGAGTAAGGCGGTTAATGACCATACTAAATGAAATAGTACCGGTTAATAGTATACTGAAACAGAAAGTATATAATTTACACTTATATATACTACTTATACTATGTAGGTAGTACCACTTGGGAGATAGAGATAATTATTTATAATTATAATTAATAACATGTTCATTTGTTTTGAAACCATGTCGCTACAGATTTGTCTGTTGTTACTATGGAGAAAAATAGTTTCCATAGCAACAGTGTCAGTTGCCATAGCAATACGTTGTTGTCAACATATTGACATGTTTACTCATTTACTGAAATCTTAGGTTTTGCAAATGGTGATTATTTTTTAATAAATTTTAATTCATTAAATGAATTAGGAATTCTGCATTCTCATTTAGAAGTTCGAACATTTTTGCATAAATCGAATGATCTATTTATTTGTTGAAAATTAAACAATAATAAATATTTACATAGAAAATAAACAAGAAATGTCACGCTAGTTTGTTGTACACTACTATTATACATTTAACATAATTAATAAAGATCGTAACCACGAAATTTCCACAAAGTTTTACAAATTATTACGTTGCAATTTTGCATTAAGAAAATGATATATAAACTACGACGAGGTTGGGCCCGTTAATCTTGCACGATGACATTGGGAATCATTGCCTGTGGTGGAAATATTAATTAGAAAAGTTTTTAATTGCCTTATGTCGTGGCCTAGAGCCATTGAATCATTATAATTATTTCTTATTGTTTCGATTTTTTTTGTATGCTATTAAATAACTGAAAAAATTCAACAAAGTTTTGCAAATGTCATTGAAACTTTTATGTTCGAAATGGAGTATGTGACGTATATGACAGAGTGGTGAGGGTGCGATATATAGGAAATTTCAGCTAAATTATAAACCGATTTAAAAAACTATTTTACTTGGACAGATTTTTGTTCAGATACGACTTATTCTGAGGCAGTTCAACGCTACCCGGAAACGAAACTTTTCTCTCATGGATAGAACAAAATCGTTCTTTGTGTATTTATTGCTGATGATTTCCATGGAACCTGAGGAGCGAGTCATGCATAATCTCTTTCAAGGTATCTCAGGAAAATATAGAACAAATTTGCTGATGATGCTCAGCCTCCAGAGATGTGTCTGCATTAGAAGATGTAGCGTTGAAACGTTTCATGAGATTTATTTCATTGGCCTGGGCATCGAGATTTTCAACTGAACGATTTACATCATAGCCGTATAAACTCTTAAATCAATTTCTAGATACATATCAAGTATGCAGTCAATACTAATAGGTAATAATCTAATAATTTAATGGTTCTGTCAATACTCGTCGTATACCTATGTATGTCTGTACTTCAGTTCCCATTTACTTATTTAATGTTGAACGAATTCCACACGTCATTTCGCATGGGAGACAAGAAACAATCGGGCGTTTGTGAAAATTTCGTGCAGCGATTTCTTAAAAAGTTATTTTCCATGGTGGACGGCTTAGAGGAAGCGCGGTGGGTGGTGGTTACTAGACTATACTAGATAGGTGGATGAAAATGCCAGTCCGCTCGAGTGGGTGGTGGGTAGGTATTGGAAGAGACTTGTTCAAATTCAGTAGATGGCCTGTCCGATTTCTTTCGCTGGCTGCTTTCGCATCTAACTCTGCTGCTGCTTTACCGAATCTGTCGATAATGTTGATTGTCTGGACAAAAGTAACTACTGTGTCCACTTGGACAGAAGGAATGAAATAAAGAAACAAAGACGGAAAAATTGAGAGAATGAGAGAAATAGGAATAGAAAGAAGAATGGAAAAAGAGATTCGTCCTGAATTCGACCTGAATGGAATCGTTTAAGCCAACATAAAAGTCTTTGATTTATATGTGACTGTGTGTGTATGTATGTGGCTATTTTGGAGATTGATAGTTTTATTAGTTTTCTGTTCCGGAAAGAAGAAAATGAAAAAAGATATTTGTGGTTTATTAATTATTTTTGGAAAGGCGACAGGGGAGAATTTAGGCGAAGAGGATAGACGAATTTTATAATCAATTATAATCTAATTGAAATTTCATTTAATCTTATTCATATCTCTAATTCTAAATTCAAAACCCATAAACATCTAACTGGAAAATTTTTATAGAATAAATCTAATTACCTAATAGTTCGGAATCTCACATCTCACACTTTAGTTTATTACATTATACTTTACACATTATCTCTGTCTGTAACAAATTTAGTTAATGCCTTTAAGGAAAATATGACCACCACCACCACGATCATATTAGTATGCTTTTAATAAATCATTAACATTTTCATCGATAAAATGCACGAACGATTTCTTATGGGAATTCTACTGTAAATGGATGCGGGGCAGATGGTTGTAGATGAAGAAGGAATTGCAACTCTCACGTACTGATCTATTTCTCTCTTTTACTTCATTTCTCTCTTTCGCCCTGTCCTTACTATGATTCCCACAAGATTTGATCAGTTTTCAGGTTGCATTTTGCACTGTGTTCAGATTTTTTTTTTTAATATTAGTGTTGTAGTAAACGTGTAGTTTTTGGAGTAATTAGAATTATTTCACGGGGTTGTTTGGTTCTAAATTTTAATGTTGAAACAGATACTAAGGATCTAAAATTTACAATGGAATTACTAAATACACGAAAATTATAGAAGAAATGTTTCCTGTTGAAAAGATTTGATGGTATTGAATTTCATTATCTACAAATTGTTTCTCCATTGTTTATTTTTCTAATTAACTGCATATTGAAAAACAGATAAAGAAGACTAAATAATACTATTCGTTAATTTCTTTCTTATTTTCAAAAAAATAAAAAAGACTAAATTAAAATTAGCAGTTCATTAGATTCATGGAATATATTTTTTTTTTTTCATAAAAATCCACTTTCCTTAGCAGCTTCGTCCTGTGTGTAAAACACGTATTAAATGCAATAATAATTTCGACTCTGCTTTAATGATCAACAATAAACGACACTCGTTCACAGCAGGATATAAATGCTGCAATTTTTTCGTTTTTTTTTTGTTTTGCGACTTATTGCGACATTAATACTAACATAAATTGCTGAGCTTTTGTAATTTTATGTTTTCAGCTATTTTCGTTTAGTTTTTGGATTTTTAATGTCGATTTTATATTGAAAACAATAGGACAATGAAATTAGAAAAAAGAACAGAAAATAAGCGAATAAAAAAAAATAGCAAACGAAAATAGAAAGAAAACCTAAACTCTGACTGATTCTCTCATATAGAATAGAAGATAAAAAATTATTTTCTTTTTCCTGGAGAATCTCGTGCCATGGAGGAAGGTGTGTGCAGCTACTTCATCTGCTGCTGAAGCCTGCTGCCGTTGCTACAAACACCCGTTCATTCTTTTTAAAAAAGTTATCAAAATCAATGACGAGGAAAGTGTCGTTTCGTCGTCGTAACGCTATCGCTTTGCGCTGCATTTGAATAAGAAATTCCAAAATGTTCAACAAGCCATTCCTATGGAAATTTTCCATAAAGAAAGGAAATTCTATCGCATATATCAACATTATTTTTAGATACTTATTTTTCTCCTGCTTGAAAGTAAAAAAAAATTACGTTTTTTTTATTTATTTACTTCTTAACAGTAACATTTATCTTTCATGTCATTTTTGCTAGACATTTATGAATAACTAGCAGATTTGCATTAAAATGTGCTAAAATGTTTATTTTTTTATGTATTACCTTTACATTATGTTGCTTTTGATTAATGAATTCTATTACTTTACTTGTTCCAGTTGTAACCAACAATTCACCGTCAGAAACCACACTCTCATTGACACCTGTTAAATTTGCCAGAGACAAATCAATGTCAACGTCAACAGCGAGAATCAAACGAGCCGCAATTGTTACTGCGGCTGATTTAAATGGTGCCACTACAACAAATAATATTATTTTCTTAAGAACATCGAAAAACTTTGATGGCAGTCACATACTAGTTAGAACTGATAATTTAGCGAAAAACAACAGTAACAATAATAATAGTACTAATTTATTTATTGATGATGATTCGAAAATTGGACAAATTGTTTTACAAACAACTGGTGCTGAATTGAAGAAAGGTGTTTATTTACAAGGGGTGAAACGATTAGGTAAGTCTACTAGGGAAAACTAAATAATTCAATTCCTTTCCGCAATTTTTTACTTAATTATGGTCTAGAATCGGTCTTGTAAAGTTACCAGTGTTCTTAATTTTATTGAATGTGTATCATTTTTAGTTCAGAATTAGCACAGTATATCTATTAACGCTCGTTGTTAACGGAATGTTTTTTAAATTATTTTGATTTATCATTTAGACACTACCATTTTTCAATTTGTGTCTGTTTAGCCCCAAAATTTGACACTGTATATCGACAAATGTATTTCATTAATTTGAGATTTTCTGCAGTCTTGTTTTAATTATTTGCTTTCTATAACTTCTTTCAGGAACAACACCACAAATATTTCTTCTGAGTAGCAATAGTAATACTGATGGCGGTAATAGTAGTAGAGGTAGCAGTGGTGGGAGTACTGGCAGTGGAAGTGGTGGTGGGGTTGCAAGTGTAGCTGGAACTGGATCCGGTGGTCAATTAATAATTCATGCCAATCCAGAATCGGGAAATACAACTGTCACATTACCAGCATTAACCGATAATTCAGATGATAGTCAAGGGTTATTAAAAGGTTTGGAGGACATTGATACAGCATGCAGTAGTGGTAGAAGCAGTAGAGGTGTTCCAACCCCAATTGGATCCGGTAAGTAGTTAATGTGGCAAAATGTATTTTTGATTAATCTTTGAAAAGATCGTTAACACGACTGTGTTTATTGTGATGGGGTTAATTTAATATACTTTAGTAATTTATGACTTTTGCGTAGATATTTTTTTAAAATATCTGCCTCAAAAGGGAATAGAAATAAAAATCATGTCAGATTACTTCTCAGCCATATTATATTTTATTATTATCATTATTATTAAGGGCAAAGATAAATAAAATTCAATATTTTATGCAGATTTTGTTACTGTGTGTTGTTCTTGAATATTACTCTTGGTTATATTATTATTATTATTATTATAAACACTTTGCGAGACGTGATTTTTCATACCACACAGATTTAAAAGATGTGCAAACGGCGGCGAAGATTTTCGGGGATGGGGAAGGAAAATTTAATAGAAAACGAAGGAGACAACAATCTTAATTTCACTCTTTGTACATATGTATGTATGTATGTTGAGTCTAGTATGCTATCTATCTGACATATGTCAAAATAGTGGAGATATGGTTTTAGATGTTAATGTATGAATTTCAAATTGAAAAAGAGATTCAGATTTTTATTAAGATTTGCATTTGCTTTTTCTTATAGATGTATCATATACAGAATATTATCATTATTATTAAAGTTAACCGAATAATGGAAAGTTCATAATCAATAATCTGAATTCTCAAGGTAAACCCCGCAATATATGTTATAACATGTCATGTAAGTGACGCAATATGCAGGAAACTTCACCATAAGTTTACTTTTGTCACCCCTACCCCTGTAAAACTGTAATGGCAATAATATAACATTCAAAATGGCAAGTCTCTTACTTATATCCATATAGTTGTATAGTAGTTGTACACTAGCTGAGCGGTTTCGCTCTATCATGACGCATCAGAGACACTGTAGACTGTCGTAACAATTATAAAAAATGAACTGTTTTTGTGTTTTCTTATTATGGTTTTCATATTTTTCTAATTAATTTTATTGCTACATTCTTAGCTCATTTAGAATAATTAATGAATACTCTACATATGTATGTAGGTACCTACGTCAAGTTCGAAAACGATAATAAAACGTGAAGCACAAAGAACTGAAAAATAAAAGCCATTGCAGAAGGAAAATGCTTATCTACTCCTTTCCCCTTCCACCATATATTTTATATGCCTTTAAAATTCCCGTATAATATTCCCATCTTTTTTAAAATGAATATTTTCATGCACACATCCGCATTCAATTTTCACGAAGCCGAAAAACAACTAATTCGACGAAACAAATTGAAAATATTTATGACTTTTAAGAGGGTTGAAAACTGGAATTGTAAAAGCAAGGGAAGGACGAGGAGGAAGTGGTTGAAGTAATGGGCCACCACCACCACCACCACCACCGCCGTCATATACACATATAAAACTTTCTAACTCCACTTACATTGAATACATTTTGGTCAAAATTTGACTACGTACGTACATTTTCGAAGGTAACCTAGGTATATATCTACATTAAAATAATTATTATTGCAATAAATAAATTGAAAAACAACATAATGCGGAATAGACGGAAAATTAGAATTTTATAAACCGCAATTAGTTTATTTTGTTTTTTTGTACTTCAATGAAGTAAAAATTGAATATAAATTATGGGGCAGCTGTTTTTGCCTTAGTAGTTATATAGTTTTATTTTACCCCTATCAGGAAATGGTAAAATATTAGTAGATGTATTATTTGAGGGTTAATTTATATTAGGCGTAATATTAGTACAGGAATATTTGTTTCCTTTCGGATTAGATGATGTTGAGATTGATAGATTTCTGCACGAAAATATTCCATTTATTGTTCGAATGTATTAATTTGATTTATCATATAAATAAGAAATAAAATAGAATAAAATTCAGCCTTTCTAGTAAAGTTCCAACCGAATGTGCACGTTTCCCTAAAAAGCTAAATCCTCTCACTTTTTCTTAGTATTTTCTTAAAATATTAAAACCAAAATCCCTTTCACAAATATGTAATTTCACATCATCATCACGTTACGCTACATCAATCAATAAATCGTTTCGCCAAATAAAATCTGAAGAAGATCTAATTTGACTTCAATATCTTTTTGGAAAAGTTTGCACACAAGGTTTCCTTGTGCCTGGAATGACCGTCATAAATTTAGAAAAAGGGAATTATTGGTTTTACTATATTAACATAAAACTGCTCTTACTCGATATTACGTGGAAAACATTTATTGCAAACGGGGTTCTTTTATTAAATCCCCAACATCTATCAGATTGGCTATATAAGATGGGATTTAGTTAGCAGACTAGGCGTCTAGTATTATGCACTTAAATGCATTTGTGGAGGCTCTATGTGAGTCTTCATCGGCTTTTTTCTGTTTTTGCATATTGAATGAATCGGAAATGGTTGTTGCTACCAGGTGATGATGAAAAAATGTTTAAATTTTTAAGCTTGCAATAGTAATCAGCTGATTCAGATTGCTCGTAGAATTTCGCTATGATAACTTATAGTATAAACAATTAGAAAATTATATTGTTATCACTGATAACCATTTATATATTGGCAGAAAGAGCAGTCAGAGTTTCCGAATTTAAACCTCTTTGCAGCAAAAAAAAAACTGTTTTACTATATAAGAATTCAATGAATTCTACGTCCCAACGAACAAATTCAATATATCTTCCAATATTCAATCATGAAAGTATAACTTATTGAATTGAATTTTATCCGGCAAAACTTATCCAGAACTCCCTATAGGTATCCAGTTCCTATTACGACAATATCCAACCACCTGACAATGATATAATAACCTCATATCTATATCAGAAAACTCCATATATTTCTATACATGTATAAAGATTGGCTCGTGATCAGCAAACCTTTGCAATTGAGACGTTGACACAGCATTGTACTCTGATAATATCCATTTCGTAGCATAATGTAACCTTTTTCAGACCTTCCACAAAAGGGGGATATTTTCCTATCGGATGTAACTCACTATTAAAATATTCAAATGGATTTCTTGCATTTTATTGCTTGCCTTTATACCACGTATTCTTTTTCTTATTTCTCTTACTGCATCTTTTCTTTTTCTTCTACCACCTACCTCATCCTCCTTTTCTACCATAACACAGACACACCTAACATTGATGTTTCTTTCTCTTTCAGCGTTTCATGTCTATCCATTCCACTTTTTGGTTTTTATCCATTCCGTACCCAGACAAGAGAAGCAGAGCCTTTTCATATCAGTTCAGTATTATGTTTATTACTTTTCCTGTATTCAGATTGCTTTCAAATAATAATACTTTTTCCACAATTTTCCCTATAATGGGATTTCAGATTTTGGCATTTCGATATAGTGAAACAATCTTCGATTTAAAATTTAGTGGTGAGGAATAGTAATGTAATTGAATTGAATTGTTATATCGAATATACGGATCATTATCATCACCATCATCCACTAGTTGGATAATTCGAAATTAATAGAGATATGATAAAAGTGAATCTTTGAATTTTATTATTGAAAAATCAATTTATGAATAAGAAAACAATCATCAAATGCCTATATGCATATTATTTAGAAATTATTTATCGAACAAATTTAAGAAGTTGGAAAATTTCTTCCACTATCCATAACCCAATCATTACGTTTTTTGTTGTCTCTTGTTTTTGCTTTCTCTTTTTCCACATTTTATTTCTCAATTTTCCATTAATATTATTTCTTTGCTTTCCACAGTAAATCGATGTATTTTTAGTTCTTAAACAAATAAACAAAATAACCAAAACAAGCTAAAGCAGTAGCAGCAGCAGCAGCAAGCAAACTTTCTCAAGCTTTAACTTAATGCATATTCTTTTCTTCAAAAATATTTTATTTCAGAAATATAGACAGGCAGAGACAGAATGAACACAAAAAAGACAAAGAAAGTTACTCTTTAATATTCAACGAAACGAAACACAAAAATGAAAAGGAGAAGAAAATGTTAAAACGATCATTAAGATTTATTTTTCATTTTTTTTTTTGTGGTTTGTGTTGAGGAACGTATGGATGGAAGATGGAAGAAGTTTGCGGATGAATTATTTAGGCCGTAATTTCTTTTGTGATTTTTTTCGATCGATTGTCAATGTACCGGTGTGCAGGGGTGAATAAATTTACGGTGCTGAATAAAGAGGTAGAAGGAGGCTCAGAAAAATGTTAAAGGGTGTTCTGAATGAAGCGAGGACGACGATGATCATGGTGATGATGGCCCTTTTTTCTGATCTGTCTCTTTTCCTCGCTTCCGTTTTTTAATTTTATTTTGCAGCGGGAAATGGTCCTAAAAGGATAATCGTAATGGCACGTCCAGCATGATAATAATAATGACACTAATATAAAGAAAAACAAGTTAATTGGAATTTGGATATTAAATTTTTAGTAATAATATCCCCCAAATAGACTCTATACGTTTTATAGCTTAATTAATTAACCAAATTTTTCATTAAATATTCTACATTTACTACACTCATAAATAGGTTGATATATAGCAATTTACCTTTTGGAATTAACTTAATATTATTTCATAGAAAAAATAATATTGTTATGTGTTGTGCATAACGTAGCAATATGGTTATGTGGTGGGGGTCATCCATCATTCTTATAATAAACTAACAATAGAACAACCCGTTACTAAATGGTTAAAATTGTATAATTGGGGTAGTTGTAGAAGAGGCAAAATAATTTAATTAATAAAATATCAAGGGTTGAAAAGCTACGTATATATGTATATTAAATTATTATTATTTCAGTATGAATTAATGCAAGTTGGCTTTTTGATGAATTTCTACTGTTTTTTGTTCTTGCTTTGCTGCTGCTGTTGTTGCTTCTGTTGTTAAGCATTTAATGGAAAGATATTAAAAATTATATGTTTTATCATTTGATACTTAAAAAATTTATATCCAAATGTTGAGTTTTATGTTTTAACTTTGCTTCGCTGTTTTAATAAGATTTTTTTAAACTTTTACGCCACTAACAACAACACTTTTAATTAATAAGATTTTGTACTTTTCGATGAGATAATTTCGTTACGACAATGTTATAGGTACACAGAATATTATCTAGAACAATTAATGAAAAAAATCATTAGTTCAATTCAAACGAGAGTATTCTATATATACACAACATTCGGCTACTGTTTTCTGTTTTTTAAACATATTTTTCTTAATTTTGGGCGTCAGTACAGAGTCCCACAAGTTATCTCACTAAAACACGTCACTCACATTCCCTGCCCGTTTTACCTTTTAACACCAAACTGTGTTTCCTTTATTTTATTTCCCTAGACTAGGTTGTTCCAATGTCAAAAATGACACATTGTTGTCAATTGATATATTAATCTTTGGCGGATAGGGCGCCACCGCTTTTTAAAAGATTAAAAGATGGATATGAAAACTTTTCCTTCCTTCTTGTAACTTCATGTAAATCTATAAAGAAAAAAAGGAAATGGAGGCGAACTATATAGATATAGCAGATAACTGTTAGCAGAGCGATTCCATTATACATATACATATATATATACATTTCAACTCGATCACGATATACTTACATATTTTCGAAATCATAATTTTAAAAATACTTTTTCAAAAGAATGCGAACAACACAACAATACAAAACTAAACTTTGAAACTTTCCAGTGGAAAAACTTTAAAGTTTGTGTAATTTTTGAGTGACTTTTCGTGACTTGCAAATATTTATTAAATTTCTTTTCTATATGTATGGAAATAATAGATGGTTATTATACGAAATACCATACCTACTTAATTTTATCTTTAAAATAGACAAGTGAATAAATAAAATAATAAAGAAAGAACAAATTTTAACGAAATAACGAAAAGGAAGCAAGGAGAAAAAAAAAAAGTAGAAATTGAAAATTTATCGTAATTAATGTGTGTGCTTTCTTTTCCTAAAAATAAAATATTAGGAAGAATTTATTATGATTTATTATAGTCAGTCAGTTCAAATATTATTTACTACTTTCCATGATTTAATTCGCGCTCTCGCTTTTCTTCAAAATAGTTTTAGTTTGAAATTTATTATTGCAAAGAACGTTACACGATATTTGCAGTATTTCGGATGTTCTTCTTTTTTTTGCTTTATTTTTTTTTTTGTTATGAATATTTGATAAAATTTTTATTAAGCAGGTTTATCTGTTTTGATTTTTTTTCAATTCTCAGTAGATGTACAAAACCAATTCTGGGCCGAAAATAGCAAGCAATTCATATTTGCCAATCGGTTAGAAGGATAGCTATAAGAAACATAAAATCCGTTTTTTTCTACAACATTATAAATATAGTCATGCCAATTGGTGGATTTTCTATCATTTTTAAGTTACTTCCGGTCAATAATCAACCTTGTGGTTATAAGATCTACTTAAAAGTACTACATACTTACTTACTTGTAAGTAGTAGCTAATAATCTATTAATGTGTGCATGCTCTAATCTTAAAGCACTGTATTGTTCTAATCGGCAACTATATAAGATTTATGTTTAGAAGTTTATTAGTTATCTGCCTGCACTTTCACATTCATACATTATCTGACTTTTAGTACTTATCCTCATTTCATTGATAATGAAACATCCATCGCTTTATAGGATGTATGTACATACTCGTATATGCATCTATCCGTATACATGTAGATATATTTTGTTGACCATAACGATAAAAATGCTGTCAAGTAGTAAATTACATAAACAATATGAAAATACTTCACAAAAATGTATAAAAAACAAAACAAAATCGAACCAACGAACGACTGAACAATGTAAAATAATAAACAATGGAAAAACTAAAAAGCCAGTATGTGTTATTTTGGCGACTTTCCATATTCTTCCACCATCACTTCTTCTCTTCCCCAGTCCCGTTTTTCGTCGACCTCCGCCACAAAGATTCCCCAAAATGGAAATTATTAGAGACAAAGTTTTGCTAAATTTTGAGTGAAAAATATGATTTGTAAATGCGATATTTTCTATCTGTTTCCAATTTGTCGATACTCGCACAATATTTTTCAATTCGATAAAAACAGAAAAAAAGCAATTGTTCGAAATAATTTGTTCATTTGTTTCTTATTATTCTTTTTTCGTATTCTATTTTCATCTATCGATGTAATTTGTTGCAGTTTTATTAGTTTTTATATGTTTGTTTGTTCGTTGTTTTGCACTAGTATTTATTTGAATTTTATAAAAAAGAAATCAACTTATGACATTTTATATGGTTTGATTTAAGTTTTCGAATTTCTATTCATTTTGTTGCGACACATGTTTTTATTACTTCTGGGTTTTGAATTATTTTTCATTGAGTATTTGTAGCTTTTTTCTTTTAGTTTTTGTTTTAGTTTTACTGCTTGGATCTATTTTTGTATCAGAATCGGTTTTGTATAAAGCATCTATAAAGGTCGATAAAACAATTTCGTCACTGATCCATTTAGTGTTACCTACCGCTTAAAACTGTTTAGTTTAGAACGTAAATCAAGATAATTACTTATAACATCAAAAATACATAAACAAAAATTATATTTTAGAAAATTACTTCCAAAAATCATATGAAATCGAAATTTACTCAAAATATATACCAGCTTATACCTGTATCTGCTTTTAGCCTCGAGATTTTTATTCCATTCTTTCCTTTATACTCCATCTAATTAAAATTCACCTAAGAAAATCTATCTTTACGGTAAGAATCATCCCTCCTCTGGCAGATTCTATAGAACGAAGAGAAAAAAAAAATGTATTATTCATTGCCTTTAAAACCCACCCCCGTCTGCACGAGAACTGTAGTAAAATTCCAAGTTTTTCGCATTTTGTTTTTTATTTCCTTAATTCTATTTTCTTCCATTTCTTTTTTCAATTTTTATTCTTTTCTTTTCTTAAAAATGGGATCGACAAATTTAAATGCTTAATTTTTCGAAATGCAGTGGCTGTGTCGTCTTCATTCATGTCGTGATTAGAATTTTGTTAATTGAATAAATGAAGTGGCCCCGCGAGGGACATGCGGAAAAAATTTATCGAATATATTCGATTACTAAATGCGTATTCAGTTAGGATAAATTACATCCAAGTAATTTATGAAAAAGCATTACACTCACTACACCATAAGTCAAACATGTAGAATTATTTTTTTACGGCAGTTCGATATGCTGTCGAGCTGGTTATAAAAAATTTATAATCTCTCCAACAATAAGTTAATAGATCGATGAATATTTGATCTAATTATTGAAAACTTCACTCCTTAATATTTAGTTCAATGATTCATTCATCGTACTTCAAACAATGGTTTTAACTAATTTAGTATACCGAATACCTATCCTTGCTAACTACTGTGTAATCTGGCTATGTGCTATCTAGAAAATTCATTAGAATTCCAAAACGGGAACTCTCTATTCTCTTTCTCTCCCTCCTCTTTTTTTTATTTATTTTTTATTCAACATGCAAGTTGTACATACTTTTTGAAAAAGATTCAAAAGAACTCTTAATTGCAAAGCCTGAATCTCTGGTAATTTCTAATTGAGTTAACTCTTCTTCTATTCTATTCCATTCTATTCTATTCGTCGTTTTTATCGAATACGAAATGAATGAAAAATCCCTCTATCGCTATCTCTCTTCTACTATCTCTCTTTCTCTCTCTCTCTCTCTTTTATTCGACATTATTGAAATTGATTCTTCTTCTTGCCTTTTAACTTGAAGAAGTAAAAGAATATATATATAGGAGTATATAAAAAAAAAACTTAATTGTTGTACAACTCTGTGGATTTGATCCTAATTCAGTTATATTTTAGGTTTTTCGTCTTCTATTTTTTTATAGTCTGTTTTTTTATGCAAATTTTGAGTGATGTTTTTTGCATTTTAAGTGATATTAAATCCTAATTAAATTGCAAAAAGGAAATGATATTCGGTGAAGAATAATAAATAAGTATCGGGGAAGGGGGAAGATGAAAAGAAAAGTTTCCATGTTTAAATTTCGATTTTTACGATGATTCTATCTTTTTTTTGTTCCCGTTTGAAAAATTTGCTTTAATTCACAATCTACCCACACGTGGATTCATTCCAATTCGGCACATGAATATCATTTAACTTCATCATAAATGCATTGAATCTATCAACCGCCACAATCTATTGCACATCGCCTTTTAAACGTGAACACGTATGAACGAAGCTTTAATTTATGCTTAAAAAAAGAAAGTCGATTATCTTTCACAAACATAAACCTTTTTATCTTTTCAAGAAATTTTAAATAAATCAATAATCTAGTTGAAAATCATCTTCTTCTTCTTCCGCTTTTATTTGTTTATAGTATAAACCCAATGATGTTGATATTGTTGATGATGATGATGATGATCCAACCTGAATTGCATTGGAAACGTGTGGCACGCGTGACTTCATTCCAATCTGGTTTCCTAAGAACGATTATAGATCCCGATATCCAGGCGACATGTAATCTTGTCTTTCGTGCTTTTTCGAATTGTTTGTTTCCGTCTTTCGTTGATGTTCTTTCTAATATGGAACGAATGATGAGAAGATGAGGTGGAAGGGAAACATGGAAAAGTCTAACGGGCCTTATTTTATGATTTTATATATTCTTTCTTCCTCCCTTTTCTTTTCTTTTGGGGGCTCTGATTAGAATGGATAAGGTTAATCATATTTTTAGATGTTTTTCGTATTTTCAGATCGTTGCCGAAAAGTTTTTCATTATCATTATTATTATTATTATTATTATTATTATACGAGTTGGGTAAGAATATATTATTAGATTTTACTTAAATTGTATTTTATGAAGTTGGGGAGTTTGTTTAACAATATTCTGTTAGTTGTAGCATTAGAAAAGACAAAGATAAGGTTAGTCTAAGTTTATGTATACATTTTGTTGCTTTAGATAAGTAGGTACCGTTGGGCATAGAAACTCTATGAATCTATCCTGAGTTCTTGAGGTTTACAGAAGTTAATCAGTTTGACTTTGATAATTGATCGATGAAAAGACGTAGAAATAAAGTAATTTCTCTGCGGATTACAGTAAAATCTCAGTAAATGGAACAACCCTTAACTTTCTATACATCTTGAACTAATTTTGATTTTCAACATTATGCAATGCATGTTATATGTTATAGGGAAAGTTAATTGGAAATAATAGGTCAGTATTAACTAGCTCTTTATTTATGTTTTTCTATAATGCTGACATTTCGGAGGTTATAACATATAACAACTTTATATGTTATGCTGTTAATGATTATTTGCTATTCTTTTTCTATTCCATTTCTCTTGTGAAGATCCAATTCATCGTTTAAGGGACGATAAGTTCAATTTAATTTGAAGGTTAAATATGAATGTTCTCATCAACATTTGCATATGTTTCACTGGCAAAAGTGTAAGCATATAATCAGCAAAAAAAAAAAAAATGGACAGTTGCGTGCAATTGAAAAAATGGGTGAAAGATGGGGAAAAATAGTAATAGACAACAAGACTAAAATAGATCAAAAAACCAAGGGAGGAAAAAAATAAAAAGAGACTTCTGTGTTGATGACGTTTCGTACCAGGCAACAAGGATGTTTTACCGCCCGAAACAATAGAATTTTAAGCAAAAATAAAAGAAAAACTTAATAAAATATACCTAACCTAGATAACCCATTTTCACGAGATTGATGTGGAAAAGGGTGGTAGGATGAATGATGTCGTGAAACTTACAATCATAATAATAATAATAATTACAAACGAACGAAATAAACTTTAATTGGGTGCACCATCGTCGTCGCCGTCGTCTGTTAATCATCATGCCTTCATTCCTTTAAAATATAATTATTTTTAAACTCTGTTTCGAAACTGTTGCAACGACCGTGCAAATAATTACAGCGAATTGCCCTAACTACCAACTGTATGTATAGTATACTGTATAGAAGTAGTAAAAAGATTTTGAATCGAATTTGATTTTTGTTTTTAGCTTTTAGTTAGTTGGTTGTCGATTAAAATATGAGGGATGGAAGAATGAAAATATTTTGAGCAAATTGGATAATTTTTAATGATTTCCAGTTACCTATGTTCCAAAGGTTTCTTTTTTAAGAAATTTGAAATAATTTTTGACTTAATGAGCAATGATTAATGTTTATGAAAAGTAGCAGAACTATATTCGATTTATGATCAATTTAAGTAGCAAACATTTCACTATTCGAACGCTCTACATTGAGCTAGAATTTATTTCAACATCCAATGCATTAATAATATTTTTGCAGTAAATAAATAAGGAAAATGTATTTCAACTTTTCATACTAGAAATATAAATTATGTTTAGTAGCACTTAACGAACCACAT
Source organism: Platypus cylindrus (assembly GCA_949748235.1). Lineage (NCBI taxonomy): Eukaryota > Metazoa > Arthropoda > Insecta > Coleoptera > Curculionidae > Platypus > Platypus cylindrus. Next base: position 6,576,524 of record OX456489.1, on the reverse strand, counting down.
AGGTACGACGCAACATATTTATGCGGATACATAATACATATCCTCAGGACAATATGGACACTCTCTCTCTCTCTCTTTTCTGCCTCTTTTTCCACCCGATTTTACTCGCGTTGTGGCACCCTTATGTTTACACCTTAACCAAACTTTCATGTAATTAAAACAATTCATAAGATTTAAGAAGGCAATTTGGATGCAACGATGTAAAACACATAAACCGAAAATTTATTAACTGAAAATTAACAATGAGTAGTTAAATAGAAAAAAATAAAGGTACCTAATCGTAGATAGAGAAGATGAGAGAGATAGAGAGAGAATGAGTTAGTTTCGCTTTTCGTTTTGGACTATCTATTTGTATTAGAAATAAAATGGTGAAAATTTATGCAACGGATTTACTCTTAGTGCTAAATTAGTTTTTTAATAATTTATTGGACCAAAATGAGCAGAAATTAATAATTTCAGATGTTTACTTTTCGGTATTGTGATGATGGAATTTTAAAGTTTGAAAAATAATTAGAAGAAAAAGAGGAATGAAAAATATCATAAATTAAACCTGTTTTGCCAACAAGTAACTTAATTTTCAATTAAAACAACAATAGAATTAAAAAGACAAGCGAAAACAAGAAATCAAAGCCGCCGTCATAAATATGTCAAAGGCAAATTTTTCAGCACGCCAACACTGAACTTCCATTTAGAAAATTACATATATTTATTTTGCGTGAAAAATACTGTCAACAACAAGCAAAATTTAGACGACAACGATGACGATGAGGAAAAAGAATGAAAAAAACATGCATATGTATGCTAAGGGGAAAAGGGTACGGGGTTGATAGGAGAAAAGGAGTAAAGTATGGACTGTATAAAAGCCATAATGATCCTTTTAACATAACATTTCCCTTTACAAAATACCGCTCAACCTGACAGCTCAAGATGTCTTCTTGAGATTTTAAAAGATTTTCTTCTTCATTTCATTTTCTGTTCCTTCATCTCTCTCATCTTTTTTTTTTGCTCTTGTTATCTCCTTCTCTCCCTCTTTTTCCTTTCTTGCTTTACAAGGGAAAAGATATTCGGAATGTGTTGTAAGTATATAAAGGTAATATGAAATATACATTGAGTGGATAAAATGGTTTGATACTCTGTATAATTACTTTACATTTGTATCTAGTGGCTCAATACGAAATTGTAGTAGTATACGAAGAATTCCTTAGCAAAAATTTTTGACGACTACATATATACTGTTATAAAATAAATATAACTTTTGATAAATAAAAAAATTAAAATAGAAAAGACCGTAGAATTTAATTATGTTTGTAGAATTTCAATAGAATTAAAGAACTAATTTGTTAAATATTCATCCCTATTAGAAATAGTTGGCTTTCAAAATTCAGTCATCTGAAACAGTCAAAACAATTCACCCATTTAACAAAATATTCATGAAATTGAAAATAGCGTTTATAGAGATTGTTTATGTTTAGATAGAGAGAGAGAGATAGAGAACTTTTCACTCCTTTCACATCCTCTCTTTATCTTTTATCCATACACACTGTATATGTACATATTATATGTATGTATACGTTATAGTATTTTATACTTTGGGATTTGAAAAGCGTTTGTTCATTTCCTGTTTGTATTTGCCGTCTGCATTCGCAAATAATTGATACATTTATTACCGTTATTCGCTAACTGTGAAATTAACTTTCATTGTAGTTGTAGTGTAGACTAGTATGTAGTAATACGTAGTAGTAGGTAGCAATAGTAGCTATACTAGTAGCTTTTTATATTTACCGCAAATTAAATTTGGGACTTTTGTTACAGGAAAACCCCTGAAAATAAATCAGGTAATTTGTGCTGCTGTTTGCAGTAAAAGTTTTAATCACCCATTCCCTCTGCACCTCTCACTCACTCACTCACTCACTCACTCACTCACTACCTCTCTCCCCTCTCATCTTCCCCTCGCTCGTTCTTTCGCACCATCCATACTCTGCCGCGCACTGTACCCGTCGCCATCCGGAATTGGAGGACCACTTAATTAGAGAGGATTTCTCTTTTACCCTCTCTCACCCTTCTTCTTCCACACTCTCTTCTCTTGCTCACTCATTTTAGGCATGGTAGTGCGAAGTGAAATAGAGGATGATGATGATGATAATTTTTTAATTTAATGCGCATTAGTCCTTGTGTTTTTAGTCGATTTGTCTCAACGTTATTTATTTCTGTTTTTCCTTTTTTTTGTTTATTTGTTTTTTTTTGTTGTTGTTTCGATTCAGTGTTTAAAGAATCCTCACGTGTCACCAGGATAATTCGCATATAAATTAGTTAAAGCGAAATTTGTTTTACGTCAGATTTAGTTATAATAACAGACAATTTGCAGTGTTGCCAGCTTTTTTTCAAATATTTATGCTTCGTCCACATCGATCAGTTTAATTATTCCAATCAATGATTTAGTATTCTGTAATTAATTTATGCATTTACTATAATACATAATTGATGAACTTTCCTTCATATAACTTACTAATAAGTCGCTCTCTGCTAATTATTTTCTATTATCATTTTATACCATGTTCCCTTAAGGAAATTTTATATCTAATATAGTTAATAACAGTACAGACAAGCAAACAAAGACGAAAGCAAGTTGGATTGGAATTTATTTCCTAAACTATTTTAATAATTTGCAATTTTCTCGGAAAAATAGTCTAGAAAGACGATTTTGTCAAAGGAATTTAACTATAATAGGTACCTAACTATATAGACGTATTCGAGATGTGGAACGTAAAGGTGAGATTTAGATGCACTCCTTTTTTTAGAGCAAATTCTTTTTTCAACTTAAGAGAAAATTGTTTCGTTGTTGTGTTATTTGATTTCGATTTAACAAAAATAAAACTGAATTAGATAGGAATTGTCGTGGAAGAATTCAATTAATTTTAATTTTGTTGTTTGCTCTCCACTTTATAGATAATTTTCGATTTTTTTTATTGTAACTAATGTATTTAATCTTATTTCTTGGAATTTATTTCATAAAGTTGAGCTTTTGTGAATATCAACTGCATCAATTATTAACACATATCTGCCGTTATTGTCAGCTGCTGCTGCATGCATCTCACTATATATATGCGTACTGATTCTGCGCAATACGAACAAATGATATTAGAATGTAAGAAATGCGCAGAATCATAGGCTCCCGATGGCGATAATATCGTTATTTGGAATAAATTTGTAGTGATCCAAATAAGTACTTGAATATTTTTATACTAATTTTTAAAATGTGTATTTCACCCGCCATTTATTCTAATTTCAATACCCTGTAGATGTAAATGCTCAGTTGCATGTTTCATAATATTATACCTATAAATTTAAACAAAACTTTTCCCATAAAAAATGTAACAATATTTGAAAGAAAAACTTCTGTCTAATTATTGTTCCTAGTTATAGGGAACAGATTTTGGTTTTGTGAAGAACATCTAATAAAGTTTTCACACTTTCCACTCTCCCTTGAACAAAACGACAAAAGCCTCTCTACTATCATTATTTAATAATGAGAACCAAGCAATTCCCCAAAGTCAAATTAAAAGATTATATTTATTACTATAAAACTGGCAAGACATTTTCTATGAATAGTTAATTTTTATCATGAAATTATTCACTTTATTAAACAGACCAGCCACCACCACAAACACATATACACAGTGTGTGTGTGTATATAAAATGTGAAAATGTTCATTTATTTTCGAAAACTCTAAACTATACTATTATTATTATGGTACATTGTATGTATGAGTACATATAGAGTACAGAGTCACAAAGTGCGGGGATAGTTTTGAAGGAAAAATATGGCGTTAATTTAAAAATTAATGGACTATTAAACATTAGACCGCAACCATTAATATCAAGTGTGGTTTTCTGAATTGTTATAGTTCTTCCTGCTGCTACTGCTGTTGATGCTGATGCTACTGTTGTTGCTATGTATGTATGTACTATAGTATGTATACATGTAGTCAGTCCTCCACTCTCTATTTGGTTTGGCCCTCTATTAATTTTAGAAATGTGTTAGAGAGATAATTTAATTACAATGAGACGAGAGAGGATACGTACACCTACACAGTACACTCCAATGAGTCCAATGTGTCGTGTAAATTTAAAGTTTCTTAAATTATTTGATCGGTAGGGAGTTGCTTCTAATGATTTCTGATTTCTAATGTCTTCTTCACTGTTTAATAATCATTATTATTGTAGTTTGTGTGTGCTAATAATAATAATAATAATGATAATACAAACTAGAACAAAGCGAGATATCGAAAACATTAAAACTTCTATTAGAAAAGTGTTTCTTTCAAGTTTGGTAAAGACGACATAGTTGAGATTAACCCATGTCATTGGTATAATCCATACAAAACAATGAGTAAAAGAAAAATAACTGATTCAATTTGAATATTAGATAAATATCGTTGAAAAGTTATCTAGATGCGGTCGATCAAGAACGCTGCCGTTCCTCTAGACAAGAATAAAATTAGATAAGGGTTATATTTTAGTATCTAAAATAGCGTCTTAAGCTTATTTTTATGTCAACAGACAACGAACACAGTCCATGCATATGCTGATGCTATCCAAGAAATGTATGTGCATTTTTGCTGAATTTCTTTTATTTATGCCTGTGTTACTTAATTTTGTATTCTGAATTGTTTAAGAGACATCGAAGGGGGTGGGTTAGTTATAAATGGATATAAAGAAGATATCTAGTTAATATCCCATGTTCCTTATGGAATAAGGATATATGGAATAATATATGGAAATAAGATATATTTCAACTTCAGTTACAATAAAAAGAAAATTATTTCAATCCCAGTAAAATTAAATTATGACACGTTTAATTAAAATTTACATAAAATTAACATGAACAGTGCACGAAATAATTATACTATTCGAGTATTTTATAGTAAACTCTCTTTAAAAGATGCTCAGATAAGAAATTAAACGTATTTTTTCCTTAAGTTCATTTCCATTTTTTGCAATATTTGCTATGCAATAGCCGTATGTACTCGAACGTTTGTATATATAGTTATGTGTGGAGAGATGTGAGTTTTGTGATAAAAATGCAGAAATGTATACATATTTTCTCCGAACGTGAGTCTGAGATTAATCGTGGAATTAGTTTTTTATTTTTTTTTTTATTTAAAATGAACAACAGATTGGTGGAGTTTTTATAAATTATAAAGAAATATGATTTTTAATATAATGTAGGTAGGTATATTAAGCATGGGAAAGAGAGAGAGAGACTGCTACATCAACTCCAGAATATTTTTATCATAAACCAAATTAAATCTTGATAAACATACGTTCTTTTTTTGTCTTTTAATTTTTTTGCAGATATTTTGCTTTGTTTTAAACTACACGTACGTTTTACATATTTTTTGTCCCTCTCTGTATCAAAGTCTACTCTCTTTCGTCGTCTAATATTCTACATGTTTTTATTGCAGTTGTTTAGGAATAAATTTTAATAAATTTTTACGCTGGAAGAAAGATCAAGAAAAAGAAATAATAAATAAGCAATATTATACCCTATAAGTACATAGTGTGATAATATCTATATTAGAGCACAGGTTTTTATATTCATGTATGTGTACTAATTAATGAAACTCCATAATTTTTTAATATCGTTGCTTTTTGTTTTTTTTATACGATATACTTAATTGACGTAGTATAAAATCAAGGTCGAAAACTTTGTTTTGCCCATGAAAAATATGAAACTTTTCCAATGAAATTCCTAAAAAAATCCAGTCGCAATTTCCAAATCATAAATTTCGATTTTCCCAATTATTTCCGAACTTCTATTTTCATTGATAACATTTCGAATTATTTGGCAGGATGATGGCCTCTAACAACATCACGTACATAGAAACATAATTCAGATTGTTTTACTTCAAAAAAAAAAAACACAATAAAATGAAATAGAAGTACAAAAAAACTCAAAAAAATAAAATCGCGCGCGCATCTTTTCGCGAGAAACACACGGCCGTTTCGGTGGAGAGACAGAGAGGCAGGCAGGCAGGCACGCGTCCCGACGCCGAGCGCCGTTGTTTCACTTTTTCGAAACGCCAGTCGTCGAATTTCCGGGTTCCGAGCCGGTTGAATCCGATAGAACAAGATAGATAGATAGACTGACTGACTGATTTAACTGAATAAGAATAATAAGAGAGATCAGAGAGGAACTCTCTTTTAAAATTCAAACGAGTGAAAGATCATTTTAACACATCAGAAAAAATAGAAAAATATAAAAATAGACAGAGACGAAAAAAAAAAAAAAGAAAACTATTATTATTTAGCATCGGCAGCGTGGAAAAACCACGTGTGCGTGAGAGTGGTGGTGTATGTGTAAAATAAATAAATAAATTAAAAATTTTCCAAAAAGTGAGAAGGCAATTTTGTTTTTTTTTCAGTTTGAATTTTTGTTTTGACTGAAAGAGATGATTATTAATTTGATAAATTAATAAATATCATAGCGAAAAAGTCAAAAAGTTATTGAGGTAAAAATTTTGCGTTTTCCGAAAATATTTGACAAAAAATTAATATAATTTTCTAGAAAAATAATAACGCCATTGGTTTATGCCATTTCGTTATTTATATTTTAATATCTATATTTCTGTTTAATTAAAAATAAATATAATGTAGATAAATAAGCAGCTGAAAAAATTAAATATTTACATTCAAATTTCAATATTTAATGCTAAATAATGTATTAAACAATTCATTGAAATTTTTAAACATTATTTGAGTCTGTTGTTTCCATTGTTGTTGTTGAACTTTCGATTATGAATTCCAATCATAATGAAAATGGAAAGCAAACATTTCGTCAATAATTAATAAATACGTAATAATGGAAATTTCTCTACATTAATAGGCACAGGCTTGACAAAAAATTAAAAAAAATTGACATTTTTCTCTCTCAACATTTCCATTCTCTTTACATTAGTATTTTCCTACTGTGTTCCATGTTATGCACTGTATACGTACATGTATACATATACACACATTTCGTTAAACTTGATTGAAAACCAATTTATTGAATAATTTACCTGAATTGAAATTTTCAATTTATGTACATACGAGTCCTCCGCATATTATAAATACAGGTAGAAGCAAGAGAGAGACAGAGAATAATATGAACCAATGGCATCTCGAATATATTTCTAAAATAAAGTCGTTAACTATTTGCTTAATATAAAAATTCCAATTTGAGTTTTGCAATTTACCAAATAAATTAAAAAATAGATTGAAAAAATATAAATAGTGAATAATAAAATGCTCGAAGAAACGTAGGGAAAATCAGCGTCAGAATGGCGGGAAAAATGTTTCGGTCTCATATTATAAACATCTAAATCATCTGTAATAAAAGTTCCATTCTATAATAAGTAGAAATGAAGAATTTTATTTATTTTGTATTATTGATATAAGTGCAATACGTTTAGAGTTATCGCTAACGCACATAGATATGTACGAAATTTAATTATTTTTTGAATTCTGCAATAAATTTATTTATTAAAAAGACTAATTTTTATTTCTATTTTGTCATTATTAATCATATTCAAACTAGTAGAATGTGAATGATTGCAGATATAAATTTGGAATCTACTAATTTCTCGGCTTTTAGAAAACGCTCGATATGACATACGTATTAATAGTTTCTTTTTTCATTGTTTGATTATTTTAATCTTTATTTAAAAGCTTTTTGATATCATTTCTGTTCTACAGAAATGAAAAAAAAAACTATTTCAACATAAAAATAAAAAAAAAAATTCAATAAATTTCATGGAAATTTTTTCCAATAATTTTTTCCCACAAATTAAATTTTTTTCTTTCAAATACCAAAAAAGGAGGACAACGCGGAAAATTGATATGAAATTTTTGTATAGGTATATTGCAATTTCCGGGCGACTACTATCTATAAATCATTGAAAGTCAAATATTTTCTAAGCTTTTTTTTAATACCGTAGTTTCTTCTTTGTTTTTTTTATTTTTTATTTTATTATATATTTTTTTTGTATTGAAACAAACAGACCTCACGAAAATTTGATTTTCCGAGTTTTTTCCCTCTCCCTTTAGAAGGGAAATTTGATATTCTGTAAATAGGATATTGAGGAGTAAACACATGCTGTTCATTTCTATATATTTTCTTTGATATATTGAAAACGTGAACATTTATTTCTTTATAGTGCACAAACACACACATGCATATATAGGTAGTTGATTTATTTTTTATCGCGAAAGAAATTTATTCCGTTTTCTTTTTTATTTATTTCAGTTTTTATTAAATTTCCATTGTTTCTGTGTCTATTAATTTTGTCACGCAGCAAAGAATCAATTCGAAAATTTTTACCTCAACGTAACGTTTTTAGTTGCTCTTCTACTATTTAAATGCACAAAACAGTTCTCGATTAATAATAATAATAATAATTATTATTATATGTTGTAATGATAAATTCATTAAACTCGTCACCAATCTTAGTCGCCACCGCCGCCCCCACTGCCGGCAACACAATTTCCCGCAAACCAACACAAACAAACACAATGTACCGTCAACCCCGAAAGTGACGTAAGCTTACCAAGGTGGCAGCCTATAGGGGTCACCATAATGGTGGGCAAACTGCCGGCCACCATGTACTCTACCACCATGGAGGAAGTGGTAGCGGCGGTGGTGGTGGTGGAGGTGGAGGAGGTGGTAGCGGGGGTGGTGGTGGTGGGGGAGGTGGAGCCGTCGGTGCAATGGGGTATCAACAACATGGAAGACCTACGGCTCAAAATCATCATCATCATCATCAACAACCACATCATCATAATCATCATATAACAACAGCATTATCACATGGACAAACACAACAGCCACTCAATAATATACCATTAAATGCAAGTAAGTTTAATTAAAGAAAAACACAAATTAAGATGATATCAAAGCGTATAGTATATCTCAAATTTTCCATTTCTTCTAAGAGTTAATATTAATTTTGCAAATTAATACTATAAAGAAATCATTTCTTTATAGTGAAAATTGAATCACAAATTTAGCCTTTTTAAAAGTGGTGACCTCGGCTCGACTAGCATTCTAAAACGATATTTAGATAAATGTCATATTGTCATAGCAATCGTCAATGTTCTACCCTTCCGCAGTTGAATTAAAAATAGAGTTTATGCCTAAAAACACAATTTTACGCCTTTTTAAAAGGGTACACGTTTTTACACCTGCAGTCTACCGAAAATGCTTCCACTAACCTTAAGGACTATTACCATTGGCTACTGCCACAGTATTGGCATCTGACCGGCATGGCATCTGCTAATTTTATTCATAATTGTTTAAATGGGTTAAGATTGCAAACTGAAAACGTGCTCAATGGAAGCAAGCAATGGATAAACGCATTTAAACAAAATGAAATTTGCAGGTGTCATGCCGGCCAGATGCCGATTCAATGAGAGGGCGCCTTTGGGCTCTCCAAACTTCTGCGGAAACTTTAAATTTCGGCAATTTTATGTTACTACAGTATCATTTCAATATTAATAGATTGAATGAAAATGGTAAGAACGAAACAATTTAATGAAGAATTGTCGAAAACTTGTAGCAGATTATTGAATAATTATTTAAAAAAAATTTCTTGCATATTCATCAAGACTCTTATTTTAATCTTGTTTAAAAATACACAAAAATTGATTGAATTTTTCTTATAAATGAAATTCATTAATCATTCGTTTATTTATTTATTTTTTAACTCAATCATTTTATGACAAATGATTATTATTATTTGTATCAATAAATCATCTCATTCATCCTCCCAATATACTCGTATACTATAAATAATAATCGACTAGGTTATGAAAATGAAAAGTTAATATCTGTTTTTGACATACTCTTTGTATTTTAAAAATAGATGCGGTGTGTTGGAGATTGGAGGAGTGGAGAGAAAGGAGTAGGTTTTTTTTTTTGTTAAAAGTATGTATAAGAAGTTTTCAGATGAACTGAAATGTAACTGAAAATACAATTTTCCGAGAAAAAAAATCTTTTAAGAAATTTCCTTTAGAAAAACCAATCAAAAATCTTCAGCGAATAGGCCAACATTGTATATATTTTCTTATGTATATGTATATAAATATATGGATGGGGGGATTCAGAGAGTGAAGGGAAACAGACTTTTCTCTTTTCTTTTTCAACTTTTTAAATTTGTTAAGGGGGCATGTTAACCTCGATGTTTTTAACTTAATATAGTATTATGTTTAATACAAAACCTTTCATATACATACATACATATATATCATGCTTCGGAGCATGGAAAGTAAAATTTGCATGTGTATCTTGATTTATTGTGTTTTGAAGCTCATAGTAAATGAAAATTAAATTTAGTATAAAAATTAGTGAAGGTCACAATAACAACTCAAAATTGATATGTTGAGTATTAAATTTACATAACGTACTTACGTAAAGTTAGGGTTATCAAGGGCATCACCAGGAATTTTGAGAAAGGGGCAGTAAGTTCGAAACCCATGAGATTTAGAGCCAGAATAAAAAAAAAAAATTTGAAAATTGGCTGCTGTAGAACAGTGAAGAGGGCAAATTTTCTGCTAATAGCACTATAGTGTTTGTTAAAGTACCGTTCACAGTAAATATAATGCCTGTGATGAGAGTGATGAAACTAAAAACACAGGTTTATAACAGTAGCATTCAAGTATATTATTGTGAATGATAACATCTTTTACACCTTAAATCTAAGACTTAATTACAAGCTAAAACTGTAAAGTATATCATTTTCAATAAGCCAGAACATTTTTCGCACTACACACTGGCCGAATTAGAAACCCATGTTCATTTTTACCATATACAATACATTAATTATGAATGATACTTTAGACTTGTGACGATAGTATCTTAGTATAATATCATTTGACGTAATACTTGTACACATATAATATACTCCTCGGAATGTTGGTGTGAATCACAACTTAGACATTTAAATAGTTAATGATTAATTAACTATTGTGAATGAGCCATCCATTAAATGATATAAAAAGAAAAGAAAAACAAAACAAACTGAATAAGCTAAAAAATCGATAATGATTTTAATATGGCACTAAATTTAGACACTTCATTAAATAATTAATGAACATCTAACTATATATACAGAAACAGGTCAATCCTATCTAAAATTAAGAAGAGTTTTACCGAATTGGAAACTTTTTAGGGGGAAACTAATAAAAAAATTAAGAACCTAAGTAAATTTGTGGACGTCTTACGATGCTTCTACGCTACATCTGATTAGTGATATAATTTCATTTCATACGTTCTATATTAACAATTAATTAAAAATCATCCATGTTGTTAGTGTTCTCATTATTTTTGTTCTGAAGATTATACAACCATTAAATCATACAGTTTAGAGAACACAAGCGAAAAAAGAGTGAACAAATACGAAACAAAACAAAGAAAAAAAGAAGGATAATAAAATAGGCAATTTTTATTTATTTAAATTTAGGCTTTAGTTGTTATAATGATAAATTGGGTGGGATTAAATGGTGCATGTAGAAAATTGTTCCACATGACATACTCGCATTTAACTAATCAGTTTAATTTTTTCGAAAGCGAAAAGTTGACATTGCTCTTTTATTTATTGAGGGGCTGTTTTCTTTTTTTTTTTTTTTTTTGGTTTCGTTTTATATATGTGATATGCTCGCTTTTTTTCTGATATTTTTGTTCTTTTCGTCGTTTTTCTCTCTATGGTAAAATGACGCTAAGAATTTGTCTTCAATCTAGCCCGTTTTTCATATCTAATTTTATATACAGTTAGATCTCAAAAGCCTTAACTTTTCTATGTACTTTCCAATGATTCCTTGTTTGCAGAATAGTTTTCACTGTATGATTACATTTTGCACACACAAAGAAAAACGATTATTCATTGATAAATTAGAACACCACTCCAACAATAGATGAATGTTATGAAAAAATAACAATTTAAAACTGATAAATCGATAAAACAACACACGTGACACAACAAAACAATAAAAAGAATCGACTTTCGATTTCAATACCAACAATATGATCACACCGAAAAATAACTCATATTTATACAATAATAATAATATGTAATAGGCACATAATATAAATATAAATTAGGTGTTCTCATTTACATTTAACATTATACCTATATTTTGATGTTGATAAAAGAGGGAAGAGAGAATTAAATTGCTAAATAGGTAACAAGTGATGTGAGGGATTGTATGAGGAGAAAAGGGTGACAACTATGTATGTATGTGGATAAATGTTGTTTATAAATGCAATAAATTATAATATATGAATGTAAATGTATGTGTGTCTATATATATATATGTGTATTAATAATTTGTTGAATAGAAGCACCTATTCTACTGTTTATACATGATAAATGGGAATAGGACTTTAACCACCTGAAAATTTTACTCAATTTAATTCAACCATATATAATTTCACGCAATAATAATAACCTTTTTCACGCCCGTCTTTAATCATACTAATCAATTTGTTCTATAAAACAAATGTTTGTCTTTCACAAAAGGAGCAAGCATTTAAAAAATCAAATGTCAAAATAGATTACAGATCTCTAAAACAATTATGCTATAATTTAAAATCAGAAGCACTTTAGAAAATCACATTTTAAGTAAAAAAAAAAGTGCAACCATTCTTTTTCAAGAACCGTTCCACCATTAGCTCCTAGAGAAACAAGGAAAATTTTCCAATTCATTAGTAAACTGTCTAGTATGTGTCACGAAAACTGGAGACGAAAAAGAAAGTTGAAAAAGTTATTTTCTCGATAATAGTAATAATAATAATTAAAATAGTAATTATATTATATCTGGCGCGCATAGTTTTCTTTAATCGGTCGGAAAATTTTATCTGATTTTTTTGCTTTGTGTTATCTAATTAGTATTGGTTGTTGTTGAATTTGCAAAAGTAATTTCGGTATTAGTGAAATTTAACTGAAAATTAACAAACACAGTCAAACCTCTGTACGTGGAACGATCAGTGAAATATGTTTGGATGTAGAATTTTCGCTATTTCAGGCGTCGCCTGTAGAGTATGTATATAGAGATCGTACTGTAAGCTTAATATATTTATTAAAATAATATACAATATGGCCGATAGATATTTGATCTCGATAATTTTTAAACATAACATTTTCGAATCTAAAATCCTTGATGTCATCAATATTTTTAGTTAATTAGTAATTATTTTATAAAATTGTCATAATTCACGCGCTTTTTTCTACTGTTTTTATACTATGTGTACACAGCTATTTTACGCGGGTTACTTGTTATTTTTAGCACAATATATTATTAATTAATTTTCCATCATCATAACCCTATTTATTGTTGTACTAGTAAAATTAATGCAATAATAATATTATATTTATCGAGTTAGACAAACAATAATGGGAGAACCCTCAAAATATAATAATAATTGGAACAAAATATTACCATATGCACAGGAAAACAAAGTAATGAAATTATAAAAAAAGAGAATAACCAATGAGAATATAATAATTAAAAACAAAATGTTATTGATTTAAACAAAAGCATACATATTAAAGCTTTTTAAGATCCAGACATATTTGAAAATGTAGAAATTAGTCGTAATTTTGCTTTTGATCAACAAAACAACCAATTACTCTCTGTCTGAGGAAAAACAATTAAAATCCCCATTTAAAAATTAAAATTCTTAATTTTTAAACAATATCCTTAAGATCTTTTAATTTTTATTGTATTTTAAAGATAACAGTAGTGAAAATACAAAGAAAACATTAAATTTGAAAATCGAAAAAGCACAAAATAACAAATTAAATTTCGTATACGAACGAACATTATTTGATGGAGAAAAACGAAAAAACGAGGCAGATGCGACCGATAGTAAAGGATACGGACAGAAAAGAAAAATCCCAAATCCTTCAAAATTGAACAAACTTTTATTTATATTTGAAAAAGTTTTACAGGTAACAATTTAAAATCCTTTTAACAAATGTTGTAAAGTTCTCAAATAAAGTGATACAGATAACTTTCAATATAATTTACATTTAGAACGGAAAGTTATCAGAAAAAAGAATTTAATCTTGGCTAGATAATTTGTGTGGGCTTTTTTTGGATTAAAACGGTTTTAAGATGAAAGAATATTGGTTATAGTCATTTTCAAGAAAGTAACAATTTTCTGAATATTGTGATACTACTTTTTGTTCTTTGTACAATCGGCACAAAATTCTCAGTGCTATTGGGAATATCAGCAGTGCCATTTCAAGAATTAGACGAACCCAAGTGGTATTGAAGAGAAATAGAGAGTACTAGTGAAGGTGCTCGTCACAGAAGATTTCACTGTATCTAAACTACACGGTTTAATTCGATATATCGTATGGTTATAACTGAATTTTATATATTTGCTTGACTTTTATACATTTCTTTGAAAATTTATTGTTTTTTTTTTCTATTTTTCCAAAACAAGACTTCAAGAACAAAGTTCAAAATGAAAATGAATGATCGTCATCTTAAATGTTGCCTATGAGATTTCGTTTTAGTAAAGCAAAGCACAGGCAACAACACAGCAACAGCAGCAGCTAATATATTATTTCGTTTAAGTGCCACTAAACTCATTACTTATGCAAAACTGTCGTTTACTCAAGTTGTAGTAGTTTTCAAAACTTGTTCTCTATAATAAGTTAAAACTATGATAAGGGGTGGAAATAAGAAGGCAAAAGAAGAAGAGAAATTTGCAAACAAAAGAAAATAAAAAGAACGAGGTAGTAGAAAAGAGTTGGAAAGAAGTTAGTGGTCCCGATTGCCACTTGTGACAACGACTTTACTAATAATAATTAAAAATTCAAAAAATTCTTACATTTCACCGTGCGGTGCGATTATGAAGTGCTCAGAGCGCAGCATAGGGCAGCCAATAGCAGCGTTGTATCTTTAAATTTTACGATGAATGTCATTTAATTAAGAAAAGTTTGTGTTTCGTGAAATAAATGTTTAGTCAGTTAATTAGTTCTTATTTCCCTGAATAAAAATCTTCTTTCTTTCTTTTTCTATTAAATAAATATTTGTGCTGCAGTAATTTCGAATAAAAGTTTTTCCTAGTTTTCCAGTTGTAGCAAATCCTGACGTCACATGCCCCTTTAACAATACGTTACATTTATAAAGCATAAATATTTCTTTATAATTCTTTCCGAATACGATTGTTTGTTTCAACGTTGTTGTTTTTGCATTTTACAGTTTCATGTTGTGACAATTTATTTCAAATAAACTTCCTGACAACTATAGTCAGAAAGAGGGAGGAAATGCACCAACTACCACTAAGGAAAACCTTCCTATAATAATTTTAAAAAATAACTTAATAAATTTTAAAGAAATGTCAGAATGGAAGAGTTTTGGCACGATAGATAAATTAAGCGAATGTCGCACGGAGCAAACAAAAACGACGATCTTTTTTTTTTTTTCATTCTTTGTACTTACTCTGTCCGAGACGTACCGGTACCAGCGACTCTCTACTTCCTCCCCTCCCGGCCAAACTTCTGGAAAAGTCACGATTCTCATATAATCAACATTATGTATTCGTTTTATCCAATTACCACTTTATTGTCCAAATAAAATATATTCCTTAATCTTTTATGTGTCTCGCATATTTTACTTTTGTTTTATTTTCAACATTATATTTGGTTATTTTATTTCCAGATTTAAAATAGCGCTGGTTACCTTGTCGCTTCAGTTTCGGTTCACTGTACCGTTACGCTGCGCTGGATTGCTGGAGCAACTGAGATTCGGCTGTGTTGTACTGCTTCTGCTCTTCCATACGCCGTCATAATGTGAATTATTCTCTTTACGTTTCATTGAATTTATATTAAGTATATAAGGTATTTTTGCGAGAACGAGGAGGAAAAGCGTTTGTGATTTATACGGTCTTTCTTTGCCATTTATTAAAAAAAATAAAAATAAATTAAAACACGAAGAGCTTTTGTATGTTGACTTTTTTTTGATTATTATGTATTGAGAAACACACAACGGTACATGTGTATACTCTTGAGAAAATCCCAAAGTCAACTTTTATTATTATTATTATTATTATTAATTTTTTATTTGATTTACGGCCGCTTCCACAGTTAACTTTAAAGTTAAATTCAACCTTATGCATTATGCATACGCAGTGTATAAGGAGAAGAAAGTAAAGTTAATATTAATTGTCATTTTAATTAATTATATTTGCGAACCGTGTTTTAATGAAAATCGAAAAAGGCTTTTGAATACATAACCTACAAAAAAAAACAAACTTTCAGATCGAATAGAAACCTTGACGCTACTTATCCAATCAATATTTTTCACGATAATTTGATTTGAATTAACCGTTTTACGTCATTTGCTTTTTCTCGTTCTTCTTCTGCTTTAGTTCGTTATCAACTTATTCAATTTCTTTAAGTGAAGCCTTACTTTTGCAACTGAAGCAACCAGTTCCTTTTAAAGAAGGATTAAATCATCTATCTATGAATATCTAGAAGTGACCGACTGGCTTCTACGTACTTTTTCGTACACCCTATAAATACTCTCTTTTTCTCTCTTTTGTACTTGACGACAAGTACTATTAAAAAAAAATAATAAAAAAAGACTGGAATTGATTTCTCAATTGTTTCAATTATTTCAAGAGCATTTGAGAATTTATTCAGAGAGAGAGAGAGTGTGTGTGTGTTTGGATAGGTAGTTTCTTTTTTTATTAAGTGTGGAGCGCGAGACAGTTTGCTGAAGTGGAAAATTTTTATTTGTTTTGATTTATTCGAGGTTAATTTTTAACGAAAAATGATGAGACCTCAAATGAGCCCTATAATTTCTTAAATTACTTTGAGCGCAAGTCAAAATTACTTTATCTAACATACCATTCTTTGACGAAATAACATTAGTTGAATAACAGGACGTTATTCAGGCTATTCATAAATCCTTTAATTAAAACGAATTTTTTAAAAAAAGAAAAAAAATCTCTTTTTACATACGTTCAATTTTTGCCATCGTATTTTTTAATTAGTTGCGATATTCATTCAACATACTTTATACATTTTGAATGACTTTCTATACTTGCTTTCCGACTGCCTGCCCCTCCGCCAACTTACCTGCAGCTACCCTGTTGTAACTCTTCTAGCTAAGAGTTGATACTATTATTATTATTATTATTATTATTATATTAGTTGTATTAAAGTTGACAAGTACAGGCACAAAGTTGGGAGACTTTTGAAAATGTCGGAGATGTGAGAAAATTAGATAAAAATTGGCACTCGAATGTGCTAAAGGTGTTAAAGTGTCAAGGGGTTTTTCGGTAGATTAAAATTGTCTTCCTGTGCACTGTAAAAAGTGAAGTTTTTACTTTTATGAAAGTGGTGAATGGTAGTGATGTGGGTGCCACTGTTGCAACAAAAATTATTATTTACTTTGTTTATTGAATGGATGATGAAAATTATTGCATAAAATATTCTTTTTAAAGAACTTATGAAATTTTTATTAATTCACCATCCTAGTTTTAGAGAAAATTAATTATTCTATAAATATAAGCAACTAAACAGAATTATAACTTAAAACTTTCGGAAACATTTCGTATTTTAAGTGAATTTTCACTTGATAAGTAATTAAAAGGTTTATTCGCGTCATGTAAAGTATGTATAGAACTACGAGCTATAATCTGTTCATTGACAGTATGAAGTGGTGGAGCAAAACTATTCGGGTCCACCCAATATACTGCTCTAAATGCAATTCTAGCGTGCCTGCGTCAAGGTAAACGTGTCCAGTAAGAAATATTTCTGCTGTAGAAATCGTTTAATGATAATAATATTACCACTAAGGAGGAGGGGAAGTATTCAACATGCTTTCTCCGATACTGCAAACTTTTAGTAAACTGACTATAAGAGTAGCCTCTAATTTTATTTCATTCTCTTTTTAATATAAGCCGTAAACTTCATACTATAATTTATAGTGTAGTAAACGAAATATACATCTACCTACATAATTGCATTTCCATTTGCATTTTGCGTTTTCCAAGAAAAACTTTCACGCATAATCTGCAACCGCTGTGTTCCCTTCTCTATTCTCTACAAGATTTCTCCATTATTACTCGTTAACGAGAAAACTTATTAATAAAAACAAATTGGCATTACGTACATACATCGTATAGGTCATTCGTATATTAGATTGCCTCCTAACACCTAGCCCCTCATTCTGCTTTTCTCTTCCTCTCTCTCCATCTATAGAGTGTTTGATGGTAATAGTTCAGTTTTATTCTAGAAGTTTTAATGGACGGTTATTAAATCTAATGATGGAAAAGTTTTTAGGTCCTGCTGCACGTAAACAATGAAAAGAGAGTGTGTGGAGAAAGCGGGGATTGTGGCTTGTGACTCTTTTGGTCTCTTTGGAAATTAACATTTTGTTTCAAATACTTAATTATTGACGTGTTTTTTCCCTGTATTTTTCCTGTGTGTGTGCGTATTTTTTTTCACGACTTGCTTTTTTCTTTTGAAGGAAATGTGTGGGGCAGAAGGAACAAAAGGAAATCGAGGTGCTGGGTAATTTTGAACAAAAATAAGGAAAATAGTAATGGTTTGGAAAAATATGTTTTGATTAGGTCATTAAGGTTTCGGTCGGTTCTGATAATGACACTGATAAGTCACCATTAGATGGTAAACAGGGGTTGAATGAAAGGGTTGTAATGGAAGCATACATTTATCACAAGAAAAATAAAACAGGGGCAGAGAACTCATAATGATGATTATTCCCAATTTGGAAGCATGAAAAATGTGCTTTGAAATTATTAATTGTCCTCTCAATATTTCACTAAAGTCGATCAGAAAACGAACGAGAGAAATATTATTCTGCAATCAAACTTGACTTGGTTTTGATGTAGTAAAAACATATTAGATTTATGAGGATTATTTTATTATATAGGTATCATTTTTCCATATATGTAATAGGAAAGATTAAATTGTCATTTTTAGATGGGTAACGTGACGTGAAAACATTAAATTTTGTTTACTCAAAAGAGAGAGATTTGTATAGAAATTTTTATATAGATTAGTTTTATTTTTATGCGAAAATGTATCTTTCCTTTATAAGAATAGTGTATAGTATATGACTTTTTCATTTCAGATCGTATAATTCTTTTTTCTCGATAAAATTTCTACTCGTATATATATTAGATTTCAGGGGGAACAACGGGACAAAAAGCGAAACAATTATTTAATATTCAATTTTTTATAGACAATATAGTACAAAATTGGGCACACGAGTACATATTAAATCCTTTTTTTATTGGAAATAATTCGTTTGTACGATATTTTAAAAATGGATTCTTCGCTTTTCTCAATCGTCGTCTATATATTACCATCCGTTTACGGATTATGACGACAATTCCAGATAATTTCATATAGCGATGATTGGCCACAATCCGGTAATAGAACTCCAACTGTATTTATTCAACAAGATTAAATTTTATTAAAGATGAAAGTTTAAAAATTGCTAATTTCCGTAAATTACTAATACAATGAACGATTTTCAAAAGGCAAACGAATAATTTTCTTAATCTTTATTATAAGATTAAGGTGATCAAGAAAAAGACATAGATTTTTACCTTTCTGTATAATGGTAGCAGTAGGATAAAATTCTACATTAGGAAAATGCAATTCAAGCATTCTTTAATCTGATACCTTACTACTACTGCAATAGTAGTTGTGGTAGTAGTAGTAGAAGAAGTAGTCGGTTGTAATTTAGAGAGTTAAAGGGATGGGTTTTCTCGCTTTTCTTTGATTTTTACATTTTCCTGATTGTTATACTACTATTACAGCAGTGCTAGAGTTTAATTCTTTAATAGGTTTTATTCAAATCTTAAATTTTAATGCAAATCGTCTGGAGTGATTGTATTTCCAATTATGTCAAGGTGTACAGCGTTGTCATCTTCCAGTTAGTTGCATAGTGTCCCAAAATTTTAATTAGCACCCTCTCGGCCACCCTATATATTTCAATATTCACCTCTTTCTCCCCAAGGTGCATAAACCTGTTTACTAGATTTTCATCCTCTTGAAATCCATTAAACATTTTTCGATTGGCAGTAAATGCATCTTTTTTATTGTTTTACGAAAACAAACATACACATAAGGAAACTAACGAATAAGACAGACCAACAGACAGACATTATAAGAAAACTCTGCACGTTATAAAAATCAAGGCAAAACAAAGATAAATAAACAAAAACAATATAAAAAGAAGAATATAAAGAGAAATTCCATGCTCTTATTTCTCTTTACCGCTCGCTACTGCTGTACGTACGTCTCCTCGTCGATGCTCCTGTTCGCCTCCTGTTTTTCCTGCCTTGTCGTCTTTTATTTCCTTGTGCTCCTTTTTCTTTTCTTTTTTTGTTCCTCGAAACGGGCACATGAGAAAATTGAGGGGCCAGTGTAAATAAGGGATATAAATTATCGCCACTCTCGTTCGCGCGGCCAACTTTTTCTCGTGTTATTTTCTTCTTCTTTTGGATTTGTTTTTTTCCTGTTCGCTTTCTTTTTCTTTTTTTACTTCTACTTTATTCTATTCTAAGGAATGTTGTTAGCTTGTTAATTTGATCGTAAGAGGATTAAACTCGTATATTTTCTTCTTGGGCGTTGAAAAGGGACTATCCTGCTCCGATTTGTTGTGTTTTATTTAGTTTAATTATCTGTATTTTCCTATATCGGTTTTTAAACGGGTAATTTTGTAAATGTTGTATACTAGACAAAAAGTGTACGTATACAATGTGCTATTAAATATTGTGCGACAGAAGCTGTATATGTATTTTAAAAATGGATTGTACTATTTTATTTTTGACAGAATAAAATAAAAAGACAAATTTTCCATGTTATTTTTTGACTTTATAAACAAAAGTTTGCTGGTGTACATTTAAATTTACCTGAGTAACCAGATTAAATTTGGTTCTGGTTTATCATCTTTGTTTTGCTTTAATTTGAATTTTTAATTAACTATGTTTATTAATAAAATCTAATTTAACGAATGAAACGATTGTAAATTTAGTATTTTATAGACAGACTTTTGGCAGTAGTTTTCCATAATAAATTTTAATATCGCAGCTGTTAAAAACGTATACATACGTCATTTTGATATATCAGAGAACAATACTGTATAGTTAATAAAAATACCTCGGAGAGTTTTAATTATGTAAGTAAACGAGCGTATTTCGTAATAGAAATTTAAATTAAAACGTGTACGTTCAGATTCATTAAAATAACACATAGTTTTATGGTTTGATCATATTCTTTGCGACAATTAATTGTTGAAAACACGTTGCAAATTAAAACTTGATCTTGATTATTTTAATTTAGAAATTTCTAGTTCAATGCAAATTTGTGAAATTGCCACAAGGACAATCAGCATGATTCACAGGAACAATAAGTTGTAATTATTTTTTTAATATAGTAATATAAACTTTGTCTACTATTGAATGATGTGGAAAACTGATGAAGAGTGAATTATTATCTGAAAGTATTTCTAGAATGAACTTTAAGCCTTTAGTTAAAAACATATGCATGATTTTCTATTCCAAAAGTTTCTTGTGCTACTTATCGTCTACTTTGAACTTCTACATTAAAGTTTACTCTACTACTATTTGTTTACATTTAAAGTAGCTACAAGCCAATTCATCCAAATCTGCCTTCATATATGTACATTCGATCAATTTTTCTACCATTTTCGCATTCAAAATACGTTTATTCATTTTTAATCGTATTTATGACAAAGTTAATATTACAAGAATACCAAGGGAAATCAACATCTCCATACTGCCATGCCACCACACATTTTATCTTTGATTGTGGGGCTGTGTGGTCCTACTCGAGCAGGGGAAATTCCAGTTAGCCATCCAGTTTTCCGGATAGAGCGGTATAAAAAACTTTTCTAACAACTTTACACACGGTGTGTGTGCTGGATACGACGCCTTTTCTGTTGCCGTCGTCTCCACTGCCACCATCATCACTACCTCCTCCGCCAAGCGGCCTCCTAGCCGCTTTCGTGCAATAAAAAATTGTTTATAATTTGCATATTAATTTTTTTACTTCATTTTTTTTCAAACGTGAAATTTTTTCTTCTTTTTTGAATTGTAAATTTTTCTAATAATAAAATTTCTTTTTTTTTGCGAGGGGTTGAATAAATTTTAATTATTGAGATTTAAATGGGGTGATTAATGAATTTAATATTATCCTAAATCTAGTAAATTTTATATAAATTCTTATTAAAATTGTTTATATTTTAATCCACTTCGAGTCAAAAATTGTTTCCCTTTAATACGTACACATAATAATATAACAAAAGCATTGTTTGACGTTCTAACGAGTTTCCATGTTTGCCATGTTCGTTTTAGGGCATCCTCATTAACTGGGACCATATACATATAGACATGTATACTTAGGATATGTACTCGTATGTAATATGTATTTGTACCCCCCAGAATGATTCTCCGGGATCGCGCGTTTCATTGAATAGATTTAACCCAATTTTGTTAATAACTTTTTGTTATTATCTTTAACATACGCCCATTTTATACAACCATTTATGATCTTTTATACTTTAAGATGATGATGACGATGAGAATTATGTACTAAGGGGTTAATTGTTAAGAAGAATGAATCTGAAAACGTGATTAAATAAGAATAGATTTCAATAGAAATATACACACATAAGTACGATAAGGGAATGTGAGTTTAAATTTGAATAAGTATACACGAATGTGTGTTACTTTTTATCGGATGATTTTATAACAATAGCAACATTCACCATATAAATATGACTTATTTGAAGAGCATGATTCTAACAGTAACCTCAAAAATTCAACATCCGAGTTATAAATTTTCTATTTGCAGCGTACGATATAAAGCCACATAAAATCTAATCATCTTTCCACCCTTAGATATACATAATAAAAATAAAAATAGTCGTTTCAAACAAACACAACACAATATTAACAAAAAAAAAAAACAAAAACAGAATTTTCTGCTTTTTTATATTCATATACTTACGACACTTCTAACATACTATACAGACACACATACACATACAGTCAACTCACGTATTACCTTCATAAATACTCATCATTTGCTTAAAGTGCGTCACAACGCTTTAGAAAAGTAGTTTCGAAAGCAGAAAGGTTCTGGATAGGAAAAAGTAGAATGAGAGCGAAGAGAGGGGTACTGGTAGTGAGGGTGGGATAGGGAAAGGAAAATGCAATGCACAAGGCACACATTTATTCAATGATGAAAGAGAAATACATGTGGGGCGCAGCAGGAAATAGAAGGAGGTGAAGTGATGGAAAGGTGAAGGAAGGAGAATGTTTCCATTCGTGCTCCTTCTCACTGGATTCTCTATTGCTCTATCTGGATTCTGTCGGAAGGTACACCAGATGTTCTTTTACACTAGTTCGTCAATAATTCAACTTCAGTTGATTCCCATATCCATCTAATATCGTCTGTCTTACTTATACATGTACCGCTCTCTCACCCCTTCGCGCTCTCGTTTACATACTATATCTGGTGGTACTTCTACTACATGTTTTAAATATATTATGTATTCGTATATCATTATGTATATTTTGTATCTTTTTCTTCCTCATTTTATTTTCATTTTTTTCTGTTTTTCCTTCGTTTTCTTGTACATATTATTATTATTATATGATCTACTGGTGGGGGTTGTTGTTGCCCTCATAAACACTGTGTGTTTATGCATGTATCTACATATTGCGTGTATAGGTCTGTGTGTTTGTGTGTATATGGCTTAATATAAAGGGAATTTATTTGTGAAAAGGGTCAAAAAATTATGGTATGAATAATTACGTTTTCTATTCGCAGACAGGTGGTTGTATTGAACAATATGAAAAATAATTTCTGTTAAGTTATTCCCAATTCGCTGCACAAATGATTCGGAAATTCGATATTTAAAATAATTAATTAATTTTTAATTTTTCAACCATTTAATAATCAATTTTCTCAATTTTAATTTTAGTATTTAAATAAATTACGTTAATCTGCGCTACTTATACTACTTAATCAACATAAGAACATAAAATGGCATGTCACTAATTTACCACCATACACACACACAATCCGACTTACATATATAAATGCAACCAACAATACACGACATTTTTATAAAAATAAATTTAATGTAGTAAAAGGGGGGAAAATAATAATACTACTGCTACTGCTGCCCTCCCCCCAAAAAAAAGCACTTTAGCAATTAGATGGTAGTATAATATACCAGTATGGTGGTAACGATAGGAGTGGTGGAAGTGGTGGTGTTATTAATTGCCAGGAAATTTTCCAGCGATAACAGAAGAAATTATGAAAAAGATAAAAAGGAAAAATTCGAGAAAGAGAGAGAAATGTCCGTCCGTATTTTCCGTTTATTTCGATTTAATAAACTGTCATGGAAAATGAAATTAATTAGATTCTAACATAAATTTATTAATGCTTGTGTGAAAAAGGAGTTAAGTTATTGTTTATAATAAATTTATTTAGGATGATTATAAATATCAAAGAAAATAGAATATAAAATTTCCGCCAAGTAGCACATCAAATTGTTTTTATTTACCATCAAAAGGCTTAGTAATATGACAGAAAAAATGCTATGTATATTGTGTTGCATATATAGATAACGACGCTGATTGGTAGCAAAGTAAATTAAAATGGACAGCGGAGTTTCTATCACTTACTCATACGATGTTATGAATAAAAGAAATTCAGTGGAAAATCCTCTTATGTTTCAAATAAAATAAAATTGAAAGTATATAAACTTACTAAAATTACAAGTTTTGTCGTTTTACATTAGAAAGCATTAAAAGATTTTCTCGCGAAATAAAATGTTATTTTTTCTATTTTCTTATTTCGTTAGTTTTGTTTGTGGTTTTTCAAGCAAAATATTTCTAATTATCTTTACTATATCTATAATATGTATGTCTAGTTACATACAATTTCCAAAGCTTATGTTAATCTTCAAAGCTTTTCCCTCGAGCATAATGCCAACTTTGCTCTATAAGTATAATATATTTAAAACAATCCCTTTTCGTTTTTCACTCTTTACGTATCTCCTTGTTTCTCGCACAATTTCGGAGAAAGCAGACAGCAGCGAGAGAAATGCACATAGATATAAGAGAGAAAACGGTTTAAGTATTACAAATAAACTTATAATAAGATATAAATCAATTTGTTACAGCTTAAAACTGTAGCTAACAGATTAAGCAATGAGCAGAGGAGCAATGGGAGAATACTGGAAAAGTAAATCTGTTACTATATATGTATAAATATATAGGTATATATAGTACGTATCTATGTACAATAGTAATGTAGTTATATGAAGCATATACACACTATTTAGCATTCCTTCTCCAACATTTAACGACGAATAGGGAAGATAAAGTTTTGTATACACGAATGTTTATATGAATGGCTTTTTGTTGCAACTGTCCTAAGAATTAGAAACTATTTGTTTAATGGTATGTTTGTTTATTAAAATAAAGCCGTTAAATAATGGAAAATGTGGTTAAAGTAAATGTATATATACATATGTATATTTATAACCATATCTTGTTGTACATGACAGAATTTGTTGGTTAGAATTCATTAAAATTGCTTAAGTATTCAATATTGTTAAGTTGGTAAAATAGAGAAATAAATGATGATACTTTGCATATTGTGTTTTGATAATATACTAATTGGTTAAAGTAAATATATTAAGATTTGACTCTGTTTAGTTTCATCTAGAAAGGTCAGTAAAATTGACGTTTATCGTAACTACGTACTTTATTGTTATAGGATTCATAATCTTTGTTTGACAATGAATTTGAATTCTGCACGCAGTTGTTTCAACTATAAATTTAATAATTTTTAATAATTAATTTTCAGTGATAATAACATTAAATTAAAATTTATAATTTATTTAGTAATATAAATAAATAATATAAATAAATAAATAAACAATTAAATAAAACTACACCAAAGCAAAATAAAGAAATAATAAAAATGATATTATCTATAATTGTAATTTTTGTTTTTCTTTTTTTTTTTTGGCATTTTTGTTTTCATTCTTCAAGAGTGTTTTTCTACCGCACCCTATAATAATATTAGTCAAAACTAATGAATATTTTGCGTGTATTGTTTTCTGTAAAGCACAGCGTGTGAGATATAAACACATACATACCTACATAGTACATATATATACATATATAGAGACCTACAAGGGAGATTGAGATAATTAAAACGGAGACAGAGAGGAAGAGAAAGAGGCACAACCCACTGCTATTACTATAGCAAATTAAATTGAGACGACAAAGAAAAAAATGGATAAAAAGTCTACACGGCATATTAGGTATATGATTCTAATTTGGATTCATTAGATAATGTTTCTCTAACATAATCATATAGGTTATGGACAAAATATATTGAAAATGGCAAAATTTTATCCTAGCAACTGAGATAATGCGCGTTTCTGCAACCGGCAGTAAGAATATGGAAATCCTATTTTAACTCCGCATGCGCATATTAGATCTATAGAAAAATCTGGTAAATTTCTTCCAATTGGTTTGACCTCGATATTTTTGACAGTACAGAAAATGTTATTTTAATTAATTGCCTCTGAATTATTTCCATACAGTCTGGAAACTAACATATTCCAGTGTTGGAAACAGTAATCTACATTAAAACATATGAAAAATATCAAATATAGATTTAAATTTTGCAGTTTCATACCAACCAATAGCTGCAATTAATGTGCGGACATTTTATTTCTAATTTTATTACACCATTCGTGTATTTTCATTACAAAATTCAGAAAATCTCTCACTGAAACAGTAATAATAATAAAGATTCAAATTCATTTTATTATCAGAAATCCCAAATAGAGAAATTTATTTGAAAATCGAATCTCAATAAACCAAAACCCTCTTACGATGATTTCACCTCCTCATCATCATCCCTCACACACCATTCCGAGAGAAGAAGAAGCATTCAAAACTTCGTCTTGCTTCTCACCCGTCTTCCTCCTCTATCTTTTTCCTCGCATCCTTCCTGTCTGGTTTTCGTTTGTTTGCAAATTTATTTGCACTTTTCCAAAGAGGCCATGAGCAATTTTCTAACTTGCTTTACATGCTTTAAATTTTAATATCGGTTTTTTTCTATATCTACCTATATGTAGGGGAGTTGAGGATTTCGTTCGGTTCGTTGTATCTTTACGTGACACATTTTTTTTCCGCCTTTTTGTGCAGACGTTACGAGCCTCAAAATTTTATATGAGCGCCTATAAAAGTTTGTGTCAAACAAGCTTTTTTTTGTCTCTCGAAAATGGTAAGCGATTTTTCTCATCTTCTATCTACACATACGTACGTTTTCGAACAGTTTAAAAATCGGTTAAGTTTAATATTCAATGAGAGAGAGCTAAATTTGTCTGAGGTGTAACAAAAAAAAATATTATAAAAAACTTTAGTTTTTTAATTTTCAATATTTTCTTTTTAAATTAAAATGATCGCTAGATTTTTTTGACTCTAAATATAACGGGAATGTATAAATGTGTCAGCAACAAAATTCTCGGAAAACGAGGAGGTTAAACGACGTTCGTTTAGACTGAAAATGATGGGAAAGTGAGTTTCGAAAATAAGTATGTATGTAGTTAACTGTGTATTTTTATTGCTGCATGGTTCACACCCTCGTTCAGTCACGAATTAAATTAAAAATAAATTACTTCCATAATATAGAAGAAAAAAAAAATAAAATCTTGTATCTGCTCAATACAGGGGGTAGTTATCTACGCTATGGTCGGGGACACTTGTTATTGTTATTACGATCTAGTAATTATAATTATTCTAATTTAACAAAATTAATTCTGTAATCTCGCGCGCTAAAACATGCTTATGTAAATTTTTATAATGCTATGAGTAAATAGTAAAGCAAAATTTTGCAACACCCGCTAGAAAACTTAGAGGTTTACCTAACGGCAATACAACATTTAAAATTTTTAAGTTTTTACCTTTTTTTTTTAAATTTTTTGATACACTTCTTTCGCGTCGTTTCATCTATTCACAAAGGAACTTAGAACCGGTTAATTACGGTCACTGATTAATCTAAATTTCCAATAATAACAAAAATAACCATTTTTAGAAAAACATTTCTTTCCCATTTTATCTAAAGTTTCTATTTTTATCCACCTCACCTTTACTTTTGCCTTTATCTTTAACCATCAACCAAACAGAAATAAAACAAAGATACAATTCATTTATACTGTCTACAAATTAATCTTTCTCTCTATCTCTCTCTTTCTTTCTATTTTTCTTTTCTTATCCACACCCAACAATTTTCTTTCCACTTTTCCAAACTGATGCGATAATTTTATTTGTATCGCTTTTAAAAGATGAGGGGTGCAAATTATTCCACAAATCTTTCTTCTTCTTGTCGTCTTCTTCTCGTTCGTTTACTTTAACGTTCCTTTTCTCTTATTCATTTCATTTCGTCTCATTTCTTTTCAACGAAAAAACTTTCGCAGTAAACTTTAAGAAAGAAGGTTTTTTCAGTTTGCTTTCTTTCAATTTTGAATATGAAAAACAACGAACAGGATGAAAAGTTTTTGCTTGAAAAAAAAAAAAAAAAAATAGAAACAGTTTATCTTTCTCCTTCTGATTTACATTATAAATGAATGGATTTAATTCGCTAGTATGTAAAAAAGTATTTTACGAATGTTAAAAAGAATGAAATTTGATAAGTAAATTGTTTTTTTAATAAAACAAGAAAGTGGCAATTTACAGATGAGGTGCATACCTATACGATGTTTTATCATCTCAAGGAAGGGAAGTTTAACTTTACTGTCGGGTTGTACTCAATGTTTCATCGCGCCCAAGCAGGAAAGTGACAATTTACAACTGAAATAGTTACTTTACAGATCTTATATCGCTATAGCTAGCCAGACACTCTTGCAAGGATTCCGTATAGTAGAAATACCACCATGATTAATCCAGTATATTTCCTGTAGCAGAAGTATCGACTATCGACCTTCTCAATTTTATTAATTAATCAAAATTCTAAACTTATTATCATTACCTACAAATTTATCAATTTATCAAAATTAATACCTTCATACATTCATTAATTCAAAACCAATAATATTAATGGCATTTTCAATAATAATAATAATAATAATACAAAATATAGTACCTACATACACATTCGTCTAAACAGTCTTTTGATGCATAATAAATATTTCGTCAGCTGTTTAATAGAAAGAGAGAGAGGGATAGAATGATGGAGAGTGAAATAGAGCAAATTTTACGTTTTGAAATTAACGTTAATTTTCCCCATGCTCGCTGTGCATTTTCAGACAATTTGCTATTTTCTGAATTAAAGTGAACTATTAATAATTACAATTTCCAGAACATTAATTAGTGTAACAAGGTTATTTTGATTATTACTATTATTATTAGTATTATGGTCCATACATATTCCCCCGTTGTTATTTTTGGCTGGTGAAACTTTTCCAAGTGTTGGTTACATTTCTATACATAGTTACTTAGTAAATTAATTTAATATCAACATTAAATAACACCGAGTTTGTTGACTTTTTCATTAATTTATTGTGATAAAACTTGATTTATTAATGAGTAAGTATTTATTTAATCAAGTTAAAAAAATCTTCATAACCTTTAATTCTCATTCCAAATTATGATTTATAACTTCAACTCTGTCGCGTCTCAAGTAATAAAAGCAAAATTCTACACCCCATATCGTTGTTCAAATGTAAGTCCGAAATTTCCATTCCTCAAATCAAATTTTTTTTTGCATTTTCATCCTTCATTCACCATTTTTACCACTTCAGTTCTATGCACACATTGAACTTCTCGTTCAATGTATTTTTATCCATAGATTATTAAAAGAAGAGGAGAAATTAGGGTCATAACGCTATTAGTCTAATGAATAACCATTTTACAGATTGGATGTTTCCAGTTTAATATATCGGAGGATCGGGGGAAACATAATAATAATAATAAAATGAAAGAGAAATTGGATTGTTCGTCCTCCGGATATTCGATTGGTTTTTTACACAGAGAAAAAAAACAAAAAAAGTAGGTGTGTGTGTGACTGTGTCAAAATTTTATTTCAAATATTTAATTTGAAAGGGTTAAATTGTGTGTAACTGAGTGAGTTAGAAGTTCTAACTTAGAACTGATACATATATGTATTAATGTACTCTGAAACTTTAATTAATTTCACATTGAGATAATTAATTATAGTATACTCAAAAGGATGATTTGAATGTAAGTATTGTTGTGTATTTGAATGATACTTGGAATTTAAAAAAAAATGTCTATAAAGAGTTGATAATTGCAAAGAAAAAAATCTGATTAACGTGTCACCAAGACAGCTAGAATATAATGAAATTCTAATAATTGTATAATAATATATCATCTATTTTCCTTATTAATTCATAGGCATAACAATCAAGATTTTCATAGTTTATACCTTATTCATAATCCTTCCATCCAGAAACTCTATATTACCTATTATTTGCTCAGTTTTCCACCGATGATAATGTTTAATACAGCTCAAACGAACAGAAAATGTGGCGCTCATTTTGTCTTATATTCCAAAGAAGAATGCCATACATGCTTTTGTTATTGTTGTTCTAGTTACTGCTGCTTCTGCTTGCTTCTTGCATTTGGTTAAGCTGGAATGCAAGAGAATAAAAAAAATATCATCAAAATTAGAATATTTGTCCATGTGTGTGCGTCTGGTTAATTTATTAGAATTCCTATTTTACTGCCTGCAAGTTTTATGAATGTGGTAATAGAGGGGGCGTTAGAGAGTTGATATAAATGTGAGATCGCGTGTGTAAGTTTGATCTTTCTTTTTTTATTATGGTTTATTTATAGTTTATATACACATTAAAATTATTATAGTTCAAGAGGACAAATTAGTGCGAGATAATGAAGACTGTCGTCTGTTGGCAGATCAAAAAAAAAATAATAATAAAAAAGTCAGAATTTACAACTTTATTTAACCATTAAAATTTCAATTTTTATTCGAAAATGTCCTGTTGACATAAAAAATCCTGGAAAGCTAGTCTAATGTTAACGAATGACAAATTTACATCTGAAAAACTAGAATAAATGCTATGTACCAGCGATTTTATACGAATGAACTCGAGTTCATAGTTAATAGTTTTTCTCTTTATTATCCCAGCAATTCTCATGCCAATAAAACCATAAATTTATTATAGAAATTAATTAACGTTCAACAATAATATAATGGATCCCTCATCATAATTCATAATAATAATAATAGTCAAATTCACGCTCTAAATGAAAATCCATAATTTTTCTTATAATATGCTGCACTTTAGATAAACTTCATCTAAAATGACAAAAACAGCTCGCAAAAGCACCACTACCGCTAAGAGCAGGAGCAGCAGCAGGAACAGTGGCTCTGTCTCTGGAAAAAGCAGGAGAAAAGAAAAAAACAAACAGAAAAAAAAATCATCCAGTCGCCCCGTTTTCCTAATAGAAGAAAAACGTTTCTAGCCAGAAGCGCGGCGTGGGATGGTGTGGTGATGTTAGAAACTCCACCATCGCTACCACCACCACCACCATCCCGCACTTTTCTCTCAACGTCTCACACATACATACGTATACTACCTAACTCACGCTTATCGTCCTCTTTCACTCTCATAAAAGCTTGGTTGTTCTTCATGCCTTTTTTTTGCTCTTTATTTTATTTTTATTTTTTTTCTTTGATTCATTTTCCCTTACGATTTATTACTCATTATCTAAGAAGAATTACATTACTTTGTCCAAACGTTTACTTTCTTCTTCTTTTTCTTTAGAAAATAAAAGTGAAACGAATTAAGTGGAAAATTATTAGCTTCTGTTTTCTACATCATCAGATCATGTTTGTAATTGATTGTGGCGAAAGGGATGGAAGAGGCGTTGTTTGTTTGTTGGAAGGGAAAGGAAAAGGAAATATTTTTATGAGCTTTTTTTTTTCATTATTTCGGAAGGTTAATTAAATTTATGTGTGCTGATAAGGGAAGGAAAATACGACTTTTGTTTGAGTAATTATTTAACAGGAATTTAATTTAGGATCGTGTAAACAATAATATACACTGTATAAGCATAGTACAGATTAAAAAGTTATATAATTTTTAAGATTAGATTGAAAATTATTCAATTTCATGCAGCGTAAACATCTGTGACATGACATTTATAATCGAATCACACGATATGATTCCAATAATAATTTGTATTCCATGACGATCTTCTATTAGAATATACAGAGATGGCTTTATATTACAATAATGATAATAGTAATAATAATGGTTAGTACCCATATCGCCAAGTTTCCATTCGTTGTCTACTATCTGTTGTCTTTTTTTAGTCGTTTGCATTTCTTTGGCTAATGGATAAAGAATGGTTCTATAGTTAATATAATAATCTTCAGCATGAAATTCACTTTGGCACTTGACAAGCTTGTCAATATTCATCATATTTTGAAAACAAATTTTAAATTTAAAAAATTTGTAAGTTCCAGGAATATGAGTCTACGAAAATGTGTTTGTTTTGATAAAACTTTTAACTTAACATTACTGCTTTTATTGACAAAACTGATAATGTCACAGCTAATAGTTAATGGACTTTTGTGGTGGCCAATGAGGGTAATAAGGCAACTATGCTCATGTCCTATATACACTCTCTCTCTCTCTCTCTCTTTTTCTCTTTGCTCTCTCTCTCTCTCTCGTTCTGTCTGTCTCTCTATTAGAGTGTTTAATAATAATAATAATGACCAACCAACTCAGTGTGAAACCGACAAATTATACTTTGTCCACAGATTTAACCCTTAATGGAATTTTGCATTAAATTGGCCAACCCTAATAATAATTATAATGGTACACTGTATATGGTCTACGTTTTTTGTTATTCAAGTGCAGACGGTTAATATTATAACTTTTAATTTTCCAAAATTGAAAGTTTATGTATTGATTTTTGTCTGAATTTTTACAATTACGACTAGCATAGAGGACCCTAATTATACGCATATACCAATAATCAGATGTTTGTGATGCCACCTCAAAATAGACCTTTTCACCGTTTGTCGATTTCAGTGATAAAAAGTACATTTTAGTGCAAATCTTTCGAGAATTTTAGTAGACTAAATTTATGTTGGGATCGGTGTATTGCTATAGCAACCCTGCAACAAATCTGCTGCTTTATATGTTTTAAACAAATGATAAGTCACGAATCATAGTTGAACTTATGATTATTTTATTTCTAGTTACCTTACTAGAATTAAAAAAAAACAACCTTTAAATACTAATGCGATCAGTCATTTGTGGTGTTCGTTAGTTGGAAAACTCTCTGCTTACAACAGCTCGTTGTGCAAAAACCCTCATATCACAAACAATCGACTTATCACACTTGTATTCAAATATATTATTTGAAGTAGGTACATACATATAACACACCCTTGATTCTAATGTTAATAATACGAGTAGTAATATTTTTAAACTTGAGTAAAAGGTGGTGTTGTTTCGTGTATAGTAGAATTTCACATTTCCAACATGTGGCAGCGGTGGTGGTAGTTGATTTTATTAACCAGCATTATTAGCTAAACATTTGACGATTAAAATAACTGAATCACGCATGTTATTATGAAAATATGAAATATAATAATAATAAATAATAATAGTAGGTTATGTTTGTTTTATATTTTATGTTTGTTTATGTTGAAGCAATGCCAAAACAAGTTAAGAATGAATTAATCAAATTTTATTTGCTGTTGAATTTGTTTAGTTTTAAGTTTGGTTCGTAGTAGTAGTTATTTGTCAAACTACTGTGGATTTTTGAGTCAGTACATACCTTGTAGATAGTATAATTATGGCAGATAGATCATATCATGATGTGAGAAACTATAAATTGTGCGCTTTTCCATCAGTTTCATTGATCATTGTTTTTATTTTTTTATTGAAAAGTAACATTTAAACTGATGGTAATGTACCTACAAATCCTTTATACATCCACATGTGGACAATTTGAAACAATGTTCATTTTTAGAGAATTAGAAATGAGAAGCGTAAAAATGATTCTCAAAAACTGATCAGCTTTATACACATTGACACACTTAAAAAATTGTATTTATAAGGTACGTTCTACTCATGTCCAATTAATCAGTTAAATGATATTCAAACGAATGCATTAGATTTTTTTTCGTTTAACAGAATATGTTCATTTATTGAATTTTGAATATGAAA
The DNA here is from genome assembly GCA_949748235.1 of Platypus cylindrus. NCBI lineage: Eukaryota > Metazoa > Arthropoda > Insecta > Coleoptera > Curculionidae > Platypus > Platypus cylindrus. Next base: position 6,542,210 of record OX456489.1, on the reverse strand, counting down.
TTACAAATCAAATCGGAAATATGAATGCAGAGGTCAAGAAAACAACCACATTTCTATTATGTACTGTATGTATATGAAAGATTTCTGTATACTTATTTATAGTAAATTGAACTTTCCGGAAATTACAAATTCTATATAGAGGAAAGAGCCAAATCCTCTGATGTTATCGAATTATGAAATATTATACACCCTCTTCACCAATATAAGTAAACATCTACATATACATCCTTTATCGACCCTCGAATTTAAATCGCTCCATTGCCAAAATACATTTTGTGTTGCATCGACGAACGAGTGAAACTTATTCGAATAGAAAATACGTCTTTAATATACATACAATATGATTTCTCGAGATATGAAGCAATAAAACATTTACAACCACGTAAAATACATTCTATGTGTAGATACATATTTTCACCAGTCGTTTATTTCAGCAAGACTTATTATTACGTTTTATTGTCGAAAGGTGATACGGTGTGGCAAGTGCATATTATTGTCCTTCAAATGTGATTTGTAGGTGGAAATAAGAAAATTCTAAATGCTATTGAAGCCATGCTGTGCAACCTGTTACAACTCAGACGGATAAGTCACTTCATTGATTTCGCATTTAAACTTGATTTAATTACGACGACAGCAAACGTAATGCTAATATTAATAATAGGTAACACGATTCCTTCTCCGAACAATATGTTGATATTCAATTTTCTTATCGGTTTCGCTATATTACAGCTCTTTAGAACTACTATAAGCTAAAATATGGCGGATGTGTCAATTTTTATTTATGTATTTTTTCCTATCTTGGAAACGAAATGAAGAAAAAAAAGAAAAATTGTTTTTCTTTTACTCTTCGTTTTTTTCATATTTTTTTTTTTTTTTGTATTTCGGTAAATGAGTGTCTGTATCCGGAAGTAGAAACGTAAATAAATTATTATTATTATTATTAAAAAGACGGTAAAAAATTCATTTTTGTCTCGCCAACTGTTTTGACAGATTTATCGCATTTTTTCTTTTTTTTATTATGCACTTGGTGTAACGCCATTTTATATATTATATTGTTGGTTGGGTGGTTTAGCATATTTTTCAAATTAACCTAAAGAAATGAAATTCGTATATTTATTTTTTCTTCGATTTATTCTCTTGTTACTCGTTTATTAACTTGTACGTAATCCCCGGAAATTTCGAAGTAATAATACACGCGAATCGATATTCTTAGTTAAAATTAATTAGCATTTGATCAAATTTGTCCTTAACTAATTAATTAACTTGACAAGGATCAGGTAATCGAATTTAATCTTCGCTATAAGGGAAAGGAAAATTCTCCATCTTCTAGATATGTACATACGTGGCAGAATGGAAATTCCTGGATAGCAAAGAGAACTGCAGAAAACATGTTTTTTTTATGAAACTCGTAAATCTATTTAGTTAAACATTTTTCCATTACCTACAAGAATTTTCACATAGGTAACATTTTAGACCATATTTATATGAAGTTTTTTTTTCCTTTTCAAAATATCAGCATTCTTTAACTGCCTGAAGGGTGACACTCTATCCATATTATAGGTAGAGAGAGGCATACATATGTACATACCGACATATACTTTTTTCGTTTTTATTGCCTGTAGGATCCAATAAAAAATTGCCCTTTTTTGGTGAAAAATAAGCATTAACAGTGATATATTTGTCCTCAACGTATAGCTAGGTACATAACATACCTACATAAAGCGAAATTTCGTTTCTAACCCTTGTGACATACGACCAACATTTTTAGAATAATTAACAAGCGTTTTTCGCTGCATTTGTTGTTTTTTCATTGAGGCTAAATTACTAGTTGAATTATCGAAGGTTAAATTTATTCGAAAAAGAAAATAACTGCAATGCCCTGTATATTGCTTCCATTCCTCGAAAATGGCGGCCGAAAAAATATAACTCCTGTTTTATATTGACGATAAATAAATTTTATGAAAAACCTGAATATCTTATATCATATAAGTAGATAAAATCATGTCTATTTTCTAGATAGAAAGAAATATACATATTTTTCATACATATATATGAAAAATTTCTTAGTTTGAAAGAGAAATTATTAGTGGCATTTTTTGCCTAAAGCAGTGGTGGTGGTGGCATCAGAAAAGGATGGTGAAGTAGGGAACATTAATTTTCCTCTCTCAATTTTCTCTTCTGTGCAATCACGTCTCCCATACCTCGTTCTTCTTCTCCTTCTATCTCTCTATCTTATTCTTTCTTTTGCTTGTACCATTACTTCTCTCTTGTCTTTCCTATCTAACTAAATCTCCCTAAAAACATCAGAAAGGTAAATTGCTTTCAACCTCGAATCATTAAACTATGTTTCAGGAACTCCATCATATTTAATTGGTGGTTATTAATTTTTTATTAGTAAAATATTGTGATGAAGTAGCATAAGGATTGAAACGTAGAGGAGAAAAGAGAGAATAAAATATGAAGATGGGTGCGAAATTAGCGGAAAAAACAAAATTATTCATATAGGTAAAATATCTCGTATCTTTATGATAGAGTTGAAAAAGTGCTAGAAATTAATTCAGGAATTGTATCTGTTTTTGCTCTGTCAAAACATTTACACGATTATTGGCAGTGTCAGTTTTTGCGTTGTGCTTTAGAAACAGAGTAAAACTAGATGAAAACTTTGTTTTTCTAATTCGGTGCCGAAAAGTGCACTTTTCGGCACCCGTTTTAGTCGATTTGAATGCGGAAAAGTAAAAGTTTTTCGCACGCAATTTAATGACATATAATAACGTAATTTCGTAGTTTTATTTGTTAGATTATATTAAAATTCATCTTCTAAATTCCCTTATTACCACAAAACCTACTTTCAGCAAAATCAAAACAATGTCTGGATTAAATGGCAGACATAATAAATTTTTTAAATTAATTATTTGTTGATTAAAATTACCTCATTAGAAAAAATAGCGTTGAATACGCGTGTGAAAAACCGATTTTTCGTGCTCACTAATGAAACACTCACTGCTTCGCAGCTCGTGTTTCAAACTCGTTCGCACCAAAAAACAAGCGGTTTTTCACACTTGTATTCAAATATACTATTTCCGGCAAATATTTCGTTTCCATGGTTTTAAGGCAAGAACAAATTTGCATTTAAAAGTTATATCTAACTTTATATACAACTTCATATTTTTTGTCAATAATCGAATGATACGAATTTTTAATTAAAAAAATTATCTAAACAATAAATATAAGTTTAAGATAAATTGAATCTTCTTTCTTGTATTTCGATTTTTCGACTCTCTTTCTTTATTTCTATCATTAATACAGTTTCCTTTTATAGGTTCAAACATAAATAAAAAAAAAATATTTAGTAATTACTTCTTATTATAACTCTAATAAAAATTAAGTTGTCCGGACGTTAACTAAAGTTTTCCACAAACACTTTCTACTTAATAACCGAAAAATACATATTAAGATTGATGCTTTCCTATTAACCTAATTGTGTAAAATGCGTTAAATTAGATTTCTTTTTTATTTTTGTATAGCCTACTACGTATGTATATACTCTTCAACTTATATATATATACATATACCTACATATGATATTCTGTCCTCATTTTTCTATCCCTTATTATCCCGTAAATTAGTTTTAATAAACGTGGTTAGTGCGTGCATGCAATCATCCGAGTATACATGCATGCATGCATGGATAAAGTACATACATACATACATACATATGTGCAATGTGCGTGAGTGCGTGCGTATCAACGCGGGCGACGGCAGTAGCAATCTAAACGCATATTAATAAAATTCTTTCAAATATTTGCATAAATACGCACCAGCAAAAATAATACACTTTGAATTTATGACCACATTTTGATAAAGACAAAATAGAGAAAGAGATTGGGAGGAGGGAGAAAGAGAATGAATTGAGGGAGCGAATTGTTGAATTAAAAATCTAATTTTCGTGTTAGTATTCTAGCTATACTAGATAATAGAGGAGCGAAAATTAGCAATAGAAGAGAAGAACCTCCATACTTTCATGACTCTAATATACAGGGTGGTTATTTTATTCCTCTTTCTGTGACTATCTGCTTAGTAAAGGTAAAAGAATTAACAGAATTCGACAGACTCCCATATTTTTGTCTATGTTTTTATATAACATAAAAATGACACATAAATTTATATAAAATATAATTAATTACTTGAATATTTAAATATGCAGAAATAGACGTCACTGTCAATATCTTTTAGCAATAGAAAATTGAAAATGCATTTAAGAGATTTTTTGCATAAAATTTATGTAATTGACAACATTTTGGTAACCTGTTTAGTATTAATGATATGACGATAATACACATTTCTTAAAAAGAAAATTTCTTTGGACGTCCGAATTAATTGATTATGGAAACTTTTTCAATCAAGACAGAAACACATTTCTTTATGGAAGCCGTAGTTAGTATCACTATTATATTCTCAATATAGAAGAATATAACTTAAATTATATTCTTCTCTGTATACTGTATCAGTGTACATTTAATTTAGTTTTCTAATCTCAATGATATCATATCCTACTACATTTATATTCAAAACTATAGTTTTTTTTTTTTTTTTAATTCAGTTAGGAAATCATTACTCGACAAACTCGTAATACACTGCAAATATGAAAAAGATAAAAAATAGTTGTATAATTTTGCCTAATGTTGCGAATTCAACCCAATTTTAATTTTTACTATCAAACTTTTCACCGATATAAATAATCACCCTGTATAGATATAACCAACGCATTCGCAAACACACTGATTTTTTTTTCCATTCCATAAACTCTGTTTAAAATAGGGAGAGATTTTTGTGTGCTGGATGGATGGATGGATGGATAGATGGTTGATGGGGAAAATGCAATGCATTTGTGGTAAAGGGAAAAAGAGAATATTGTTGTTCTTGTTGTTGTTACTCCTTCCTCTCTATTTTTTTTTTACTGTTGTGTTGGTATATATCTATGTAAAATTTGCCTTCAAGCCATAGAAGAAATAACAAGAGATACGAAATGAATGGTTTAAATTCAGTTCATTTTTTGTTTGTTCTACGAATGCTCATTGCTGTTGCTGCTCCATATTTTGCCTAAAGGGGGTGGAAAAATACAATTTTTGGTGATGGTTAATGTTAATTGTTCAGAGTTTTTGTTGGAAAATAAAATGGAATTGTAAAGATAGAGAGGAAACGAGTGAGATGGTGGAATTTTGGCAAAAAGGAATGCCTGTTTAAATTAAAATTGGAAAAAAGATTAACTAAATGGAAAATTGGTGCAAATTTTTAATAATAAATATCTACTTTATTAGTCTTATTTTGAAATTTTACATTTTTACTTTTTCTTAAAATTGTTTATGAATATTGGAATTTACTGGCCTATATTGATAAAAGGATTAATATTCAAATGTAAAAACAATTTATAAATATTTCTGAACTAGTAATAATAATAATAATAACGTCATATTTTTATTTTTAATATAAATTTCAAACACAAGTACTTCACATTCTGCAAAGAGTTGAAGGGTGAATTTTATAGCTTTGTAATGTACACGCACCTTTCATTATACATCTAATTAAAAAAATATGAAAAAACAAAAAAAAAAAAAAAATAAACAAGATAAGAGATTATACAAACAGTTTTTTTATGACATCTAATAATTTATGCTGTACTTAGAACTTATATGTTAATATAGTTTCCATACACCTAAATGCAGTGTCCTGATATATAATGTTTTATGCCATATATCAGGACACTCCCATTGTTAGAATGTAAACAAATTCATTTTTCTATGAAATTTAATTCAGTTAATTATTTGTGCTGTGGATAATTAAGTCTATACATATTTAGTTTAGTGAAATTGTCTGTAGACAAATCTAGTGGGCCTCTATCAGCGACTTTATTCCAGCAGTAAATAATTCCTGTAATTGTTCGAGTTTAGTGGCATAATACGATAGACCAATGACAAGAATTATTATCGCTAAATTATAGAAGCTGGCCGGATGCAACAATCTTTAATTGTTGAAATTGGTGGAAATAAAATATTGGCAATGTTGGTAGAAAAAATATGTTATTCACATACCTATTTACCTATTAGAAAATAAGTTCTGATTAGCTGATTTATTACGTTACATATTTTTTTAAATTTTTCAGAGAATTAGAAATATTCATGATGATTAAACATGCCATACATTTTTCTATAATATAAAAAATACATTTTAAAATACCTAATTTATTTGATTTTTTTTACATTACTAAACGCAAATATTTTATAATATTTTGTATAGGTACTAACCGACTCGTGTTTAACTGGCATTGGCAAAAGGTTTATAATATTGTTCACACACGTACACGTAATATGTGTATTTTGCCTAAAATGTGATTACAAACATTAGTTAAATGAGTTATGAATTATGAAAATCAGCTTTAGCTTGTTATTGTGAATAACTGGAAAATTTATCATAATTTATTCCGTATAACTTGACTTGACAGCATTATTTATTATATTAATGATAATGGAATAATAACCTAAAATATAATGTAATATGAATATTGAAATTAAATGAAAATGGTCTAAAAATTTATTAGCTGCCTGGTTTGATTATTATTATCTTTTTTTTATTTGTGGCATCTAAAGGAGCCCGCTCACTCGTGTTGGATGCGACCAGACGACGTCATGCCACCAAACAACTTATGCGTTTATGTAGTAGTAATATGAGAAAAATTATTGGTGGCTGATACCTGGTTATTAATAAACCACTCTCCTCATATTTATTTACTAAACATAAAATGTTAACTTTAGCTTACATCGAATTGACAGATATTTATGCCTAATTTCTATACCAGGAATCGTTTGCAAATATTAACATGTAATTTATTCGGTGAACAACAAAATTCTACATCATACTGTGTTGCAATTTTAATATGAAATTTTATTTAATGTGTTATTTTATTTGTACAGACAAGTCGTTTTTCTTTAAAATATTGTTCGTTATACGTAGTCTTCTGTCAGATCATTGGCTGTACATGTATGTATGTGTAATGCTTACATTTATGCAGGGTATTTACACTTGACAAATGTTTGAAATTATTTATTGGAAACAATATTTTAAATATCTTTTGGGATCTCTATTCTCCATTTAGATTTTATAAAATAGTATGGGCTGAACTTACATTGAAACCCACTTACAACGCACACCACACACAGGCATACACACATGTTCATGTCATTAATCTCGTATGTAGACGAAAATTGCTTCTTTACCGTTCTGTTTTATACACATACATTGTATGGGACTATGTTTACATTATACAATGTAGCAGTGGTGTCTATTGCCAATTTAGCTAAAAGCCAATTAGGCTTTATAAAATATGGAACTTTTACACAATTTATCCTGCCATTACCAATATCGAAAATGTTGTTAATTTTCGAATAATAAAATAAAGTATAGACTAGAGAGATAATAATATCTAGGTAATTCGATTTCTAAATATGATGAAATTAAACGGAATTTAGTGTTTATTGTATTTTGATGTTTATGAAGTTTAGATGTAATAATACAATAATAATCATACTAATATAATAGTAGCAGTAATAATAGGAAATTCTATAGATTATTGGATTAATTTGTTTTTGAATTAGAAAGTCTTAAATGGCCGAAGCCTGCATTTCGAAGAACCAGGCAATTAAACAAGTATGCATGTAATCGAAATTTTAGCTAAACTGGACAAATAAATAAATCAAGAGATAATCGCCATATGATTCAAATAACAATAAAATAAACCTATTAAACAAACTAAAACAATATAAAATTAAAATTAATGTTGTTAATTTTGTTGTTACCATTTTTTTTTTCATTATTAAATTTCACCAATGTAAATGTAGATTTTAATTATCTTTTGTTTATTATTCCATCGATTCTCGAATATCGATGATAATATATAAATCATATTTTTCGATATTATTTCATTTTAAGTCTAAAAATTTGCCAGTTGTATCCATAGATCGAACTTTTTTATTACAAATTTTCCTAAACGATTAATTTCAAAATTTGTATTTATTTTAAGCATCAAACTAATATGGATTTAATTTATCTCAAATATTGAAAATAGAAGTATTAGGCAAGAATAGTTTTAAATTATGAAAATGATTTATTTGTTTATACGCATGCAAATATTTAATGCAAATAGAAATTTCAAAATTGCATTATCATTTCCAGTCGAAGCGTTATAACTTTGGGAAGCTCTGTGCAAATATTGAATTTGAGCACCTCCTCACTCTTGTATTTTTAAATATGTATATAATAAAATAGCATTTGATACACAAAAATTAAAGGTAATTAATTAATTATAATAATATAATTAATAATCCATAATAATCCAAACGTAATCCATAATACAACCAAATGAAAATTTTCTAATTTGACAATGACTTTATTGACATGATTTTGAAGCATTGTTGCCAACGCCCTTTTTCTGCTATACGTGAATTTTAGTTAAAGTTTAGTACTTTTTTCAATAATAATAAAACAATTCTAAAAGAAATCCAACTTTTCGATGCGCTTTTTGTTCATAGAATAACACTTGCCACGGTTTCTAGTGCCAAGTGTAATTAATTGTTACAATTAGTTTTTAAATTTAATGAAAATGTTTTCATTAAATTTTTGCATAGTAAACGTGCAAATAAATCTGATTATTATTACTCCTCTTTGTATTAAATACACTCAATAACAGTAACAATCATGAGCTAATTGCCACATCCTTTCCATAGGGCATATGCCCTATTAAAGGGTCATTACGTATATTTGTATATGTATAGTAGTTATAGTGGCATCATCAAAACAATCTAATTATTTATTACCTAAATGTTAACCAAGAGAGATAGAGAGAGAGAGAGAGGCATAAAACTAACTATACCATAGTTATCAGATATTGCTAATATTTTGTATTCATAAAACCTAACGTATATATATATTTGTATAACGATTACCGACCAAGATAGGACAAATTAAAGCCCTTTTCGAAATTGCTTTTTAGCTATCCAACCAGTCAGCTAGCTAGCTAGCTAGCTAACCAGCCACTCGAAATATTTTAGAGCACACTTGCTGCACTTTATATTAAAGGTAATCTCCGGGCAAATTTCATTTCAAGCCTCATTTTATGCAACACACACACACATACAGCGACACAGACTGACACACATGCATACACATAACTAAAATGAGTGAGAAGGAATAGAGGTGAAAGGGTGATGGTGGTGGTAATATAAATTTAATTTAATGTGTTTTTAATATGACATTATTCGTAAATATTTATAATGGTATTAGGTAAAGAGAAAGAGAGGGTTTTTCATAATTTTTAATTTATTGTTTACACATTTTTTAATCTTTTCTTTTTTTTTAGTATTATGATTTCCTATTGTGGAAATCATTGTATAAGATACTAACAATAACGACTTATTCAGTTTTGTTCCTTATGCGTCAATTCCGACTTTCCTTGTTGAACGGCCCTGTATATCGGGTGTAATCTAAACAGTCTAAGAATTAATTTAAAACGAATTAAAATAATAGCTTTATTTTAAAGATACATTACACTATTACCTTAATAATAATAATAATATTATAGTCAATTAAAGCATTCTGTACTTAAAAAAAGACAGATAAGAGGTGAACACATCTTACTTATCAATCTTATTTTATACGCTATAAAGAGCATAAAATTAAATGAATAATTTTTATTGTTAATTTGAGTGCACGAAGATAATTAAGAGTGATATAATATCTGTGTTATACTGGGTGTGTTTGTGAGAGGAATGTTAGTAAGAGATTAGAGTAAGATATGGGTGATAAGATTTTCAACGACGGAATTTTCTTTTAAAGCCATTAACATAATATTAAAGTGACATTAGTAAGATGTATTTAACGAAATTTTAAATCCAAAGGAAAAAAATCAATTCAAATTGATTCAATATTTGTATGCATCCCGCACTTATCCATTGATTTAATTTACTTAAACTGATCTGAATCAAAGAAAAAAAAAAAGAAAATCAACCACTAAATTCCCTATTTCCAAGCTCTTTAATCAATTCGCACAAAGAATATTTGATTGGTGACAATTGAACAAACCTTTTTTTTGCTTCTTCTTTTTCTAGGGTTTTTTTCTTTTTTTTCGGTTTCGTCCCTTGGGGGAATTGTGTGCTTTACTTTTGTTGGTGATTACTTTTTTTTTGTTTCCTTAGTAAATATAAACAAAATGGAGTAAGGGAATGATAGACAGAAGGGGAGAGTGAATTGGGAAATTTAGATGACAAGAAAAAACTATTCTGGGAATTGACTATTTTCTTTTTTTTTTTTTTTTTCTTAAAGGATGTTTGGTTGCGCTGCTGACAACGTGAATTAATTTTCAATGTTTTTTTTTTAGTAAATTTTGGTAATTTTATTACTGAATCTTAGTTTTCATATATTTTATGCATTAATTTTTTCAATATTTTGATCAAATATGGTTGAAATCATAAAATTGATATCGATCAGCTATTAGGAACATAAGGGATTTTTGTGATTTTCTTTTGCTGAGTCTAGAAATACAAATGGAACTTTCATTAAAGGAAATTTCAAGTCCTACTGTAAATGAATTTAATACTAATTCTATTATATACACACATACTAAAGCAACCGACACTTTTTCTTTTCAAATAAAAAAAAACATATGTTCATAATATCTTAGTTTATCCTTCTCTACGTTTTCTTTTTCTTTGAACATCAGCAAATCTTTATCCTTTGAAATGTACGTACAGTACAATAGTGAAACTTATTCTCTTATTGAACCTTTTGTTCAGAAAAACTTTCTTATTACATTCAAAAGGAGAACTTTTTTTATTATGATAAAACTAATGTTCAAAAAGCTTGGATGTCTTCTTGTTTGCTTCGCATCTTTTATTTTATTGTATAGTATATTGCAGTAGTAAAGTTAATTAAATTTAGTGGTACTAATAGTTTTTTTACTAGATACTACTTTTTTCATAGTCAACTATTAACTTGACTGTTCCGTAAACTAAAAAAAACGTGCCCATTCTTTGCTAATATTACTACTACTGCCTTTATTCGCGTCCCACTTTTTATTTATTAAAAAAATAATACTGCTTAATAGCGGACTTTTTTTCGTTTTTGATCATTTTCAGTATTGTTCGGTTTTTTTCTATTTAGTTAAATATGGAATCATTATACAGAGTGTACATTATAGATATACTATTCAACAAGTACTTTAATCTGGTTAATTCTCTGTTAAAGAAAACTCAAAATAAATAAAAATCGATTCTATTATATTTTCCACTTTCAGACTTTAAAATTATTCCATTCAAACAGGTGACACATTAAAATAATAGTAAAAGAAAAAGAAGGAAAAAAAAACCTTGAAAATGGAAATAAACTTTCCTTAATATCATTTCCATAATAATAGTAAATATTTTATAGTAACACTGAGTGGCAACATATTTTCAATATTATAACTCCATTTCTCTTTAGCCCTCTCTGCTTCTCTTTGTCCGTTTGAATTGTATCTGTGGAAACTACAACAATTGAACTCGTAAAATTAATTAAATTTTAATATGTAATTTTACGTTGATTTGTTCTCTATTTCTGAAACTGAATGCTACTGTACTGTAAACGGGTGGGAGCGAGAGACAGACAGTGAGAGAGGCAGCGATAGAGAGAAACTTAAAATTATTCTGAACTGTTTTTGCAATAATTGAATTGTCAATAACTGTATGTGTGGTGTATGGAACTCGTATGGAATACGAGGTGAAAATTAAACTGTGCTACTATTTAATTGAACGATGATGGCTGGAATAAGGGGAACGCGATGTAAAGGGGTGATGGTCATTACCGTTTATGAAATAATAATAATAATTAAATTCAATCTAGCGTTTTGTTTGCGTTTTATGCCTTTTTTAATATAGGGATATTGTTATGATTGGTTTCGAGTGCACAATAAAAAAAAAACGTAATAAAAACGGCAACTAACAATATGAAATGGATAAGCTAATCAATTAGTAAATGTAACTAGTGCTATCACTGTGTCATGAGAACTTATCTATTAAGGAGCAAGTGTAGTGATCAGTTTGTTAATTAATTTAGTTGCAGAGAAATTTTCGTCAATAATATTCAGTAATTCACAAGAAATTCCCATTTTTCTAGAATTTTTCAGAATGTTTTGTATAATTCTGATGTGCAAGAAAATTTGATAAACCCCAATTCCTATTAGCTGGCTGGCATCAGTCAGTGATTGATTAAAGCCATATGGAATAGATGCTATATATTACAAAATAATAAAAAGTTATCACGGAATTTATACCGGCTGATTCTCTCCTGTTGCTTTTCAGTCTGTGCCAGTTAAAATATCTATTATTTGGCATTGCCGACTTTGTTTGTGTGTGCACTATTTTAGCTGTCAGATTCCTTGGCTTTTTGAAATAGATGATTTGACAAGAAAATGAAAGATTTTCATCTTAGCTTTATTTGTCTGTAAATATTTGTTCTCTCCGACCCTATTTCTAATATAGTTCTATGCACTATAACATTTCTCTCTCTCTCTCCCTCAGAGAGAGTTTTTATTTACAAAACCTTTCTCAACGGAGAACTTTGTCTTAAAATTTCCTACGCTCTTTTATTCTATGAAAATTAAGAAATATTTTAATTAATTTATTACTGTTTACTCACAGATTGTAATTCTATTTATTTGTATTAATGCCAACTTACTTTCAACAAATTTCCTAAATATTCTCTAGCTTTTTAAAATTAAATAAACTAATAACAATATAAACTGTAATAATAATAAAGAAATAATACATACACCCGAAGCTAACCCTTTCCAGTTATGTTCCATATCAAAAGTTTAGTCGTTAGAAGAAACTATTTTATTTCATCATCTTCTTCTTCTTCGTCTTCTTTTGCCAATGATAATAAAACTTACTAAACTAAAACTGTTCTATGTATCTACGAATGTGTATGTATGTGTTTAGTGGAAACATTTTGTGGATTGCCATTTGCTAAAACTCCCGTTTCTCTTCCACAACGTTTCTCCGGTCTTCCCTATTTCCTCACACAAGTTATTTCTGCTATCCTAAATATTTGGCTGACTGGATGGTTTTGGATGAGTTGAGTTTTGAAAATAGTGTTGCTAGTGCTGCTGCTCCTGCTGCTGCTGCTTCTTGTTTATTTGCTCACAGTTGAGTGTGCTTGTTGCTGTTGGCCACTGGTTTGGCCACCATCTGCTGCCTGCTGGGACTACTGCTACACTGTGTGTCCATTATTATTAGAAGGATTCTCTCCCTCTTATTTTTTTAGTAATTTTTTTTTATTTATTGGTAACAGCTTGACACACCCTTATCCAGTAGTAGTAATAATAATAATAATAATATTTTAGCAACTGATGAAGAACTGAGATGATCTAGATAAAGGAAAGTAATCTCAATTTAAGTTTACGATTATAAGTTTTAGGGGAGGCTGCTTTGGATGCAGGATAGAAATGATAATGAATTTGGATTAAATGGTTGGTTTGTTTAAATTACTGTTTTTCAAATAAACTTTTAGATATTTTAAAGTTTCTTTGTTGTTTATTTGGCTCAAAAAGTTTATATACACAGATCTGAATGTAATTTTTCATCTAATGTTATGAGCCTCTGGCAATTGAAAAATGATTAGTAAATACCTGAATTTATTGGACAAAGATTGTTAAATCTTGTGGAAGTCCTCTGTTGCACATCGAACTACTTATCTATACTCAACTTAATGTCAACAAGGCGAAAGTATCACTTTAAACATTAAGCATCACAATTAATTAATTCCTTTGATATAAAAGATAGAATTTCTATTTGCTTTTTTATATTTAAATTATTTATTCTATTATTTTAAAACATCATTATCTAATCTATACAAACCAGCATGAACTCTCTGTATTTTATATCGTTTAAATAATAACATAAACTTGCAGAAACCTACTATCTCTCCCAATAGGTTTAGAACAACTACTAATACATCTACATGTTTATGTAACAATAGATTATTACAAAGTACCCACATTTTCCTCATCTACCACCACCCACCTCCTACTCTCAACTTCAACTACTTCAACCCTTTCAAAACCACCCAACTAACCAGCATGTATGGATTTGCCTGATTATATAGGGAATAATAAGAGGACAGCATTTACGTACCAAACTATAACAGAAATTAATGTAACTTTATTATTTAGTAATCGGAAATATGCCTTATTAATTAATTAATTATTTAATGAAGTAGATTTTAGTACAGCATGGAGAACATATTCCTATATACAATTTCTTGTTTGAATGTGGTTTATTGCTATTGATGTTGAAATATGCTATAGGGGATTTAGATGGATTAAATATGCATGTATGCATTTAAATTTTGAAATTATACTTACGTAATAAAAATTAAAAGTTTATGTATTATTTCAATTAATTATTCAATATTATCTATATATTGTTATAATATAGCAAGTGGATTAAAATTTAGTTCCTTCACATGCACTTAACACATCGTAAAGTTATGGAATGAAATTAGTCAATTGTCTGTAGAAAATGCAGAAATTTACCTATTGAATGACATTCAAAGTGATTAAGTTAATTATCTGCAATTACTAATATGCAAATTACTAATAATCTGGTTCTAAGTGAACCAGAAATAAAACCAAAATCGAAACAGGTGTTTAGAGAATTAACGTAATTAGTCGAACAGTATTGTAGATGCAATAATAAGAAGTAAAATGGAACAGAATCGATATAGTGCATCTACTCACGGAGTGCTTTTTGTTCGATTTTCGATTGTTGATAACATTAATCAATTCTATTTTAATCGCTACCTAAATCAAATCAGAAATAGTAGTGCTGGGATGAAGGGGAACAGGAGGCATCCTTTTCCAATATACATCCTTTTTCCAATTTTTCAACCATCACGTTTATCCAATAAATTGATAAAAAAAAAGTTCTCTCCCACTCACTGTATTCGGATATTTTGATTTTTGAGATTTTTCCATATTTGATTTATTGCCCAATTCAAAAACATCCCCTTCAAATACATATTGTATGTATACATGTATGTATATGTATACAATATGCTTGTTGAATTCTGAAAATTTTTGTGACCGAAGTGAACGAGGAGACCAACGACATATTACAACAACGAAGACGACGATGCAAAGCCAGCAAAAAAAAAAAAAATTGGTTTTCTTCTGAATAAAACATCGTACCATTGTGCTGCTGCTGCTGCTGACAATGGTAGTAGTAGTGGTGATGGACAAATGAACTTAAAAAACGGAAAACTCTCCTGACTTGACACATTTTATTCAATAGTTTCGTCCTTTTTCGTTTGTCCTCAAATTCCATCCGAATATTACCTATGTGCATGCGTTTTTGTTTAAATTGTCGAGAGACCCTTTTTGTCAACCGTTCCTACCTAAAAGTGTCTCATTCCAATGCCACACTACCAACCCCCTTTTTGCTGCCTTCATCATCATCATCATCATCATTCCCAAATACAATACGACAGAACGGGCATATGTTGAACGTTTTCAGAATACATAATAATAATAATGTGAGCAAAATGTCACATTTTTATCGAGCAGAGTATACTACATGGGCCAGCTCTAGCTCTAGCCCAGCATAGGATAATTGGTTTATTCCATTAATGGCTTTAATTGTTATTATTATTGTCAGCCTACCATATCCGGAAAAGTTAAACAAGAGTTTCAGTGGCGTGTAAGAAAATATAAAAGATTAGACTTCTTTTGAACATCTTTTGTTTTTATGTATAATTTTTTAAAGAAACGGTTAAGGTTGAAATAATCAATCTTGTCTAGCCTCGATAGAGACTAAATTGAAGTAGACAAGAATATCTCTACTAAACTCTTGTCTTTAAGGATTACTACTAGAGGACAAAAAATGTCTAACAAGACTGGTACATTATACGTACTAAACGAGTATTCGCTGTACTAATACAATCATATTTTATTCTTTTTATTATTATTGTTATTATTTAAACATTATCCCCATGAAAATAATGTTGTGTCATTTTCCTATGTGTTTTTTTTTCTACATCTCTTCTTTTATTTCAGACGGTGAACCTATCAAGCTGCCAGAAAACCTGGAAAGCCTGCCCCGGGCCGACCATTTTCCCACTCTAAGGCATCGCTGGAATACAAATGAGGTATGTAGTTGTGTGTAGATATGTGAAAAGTGTGTACGTGTATATGTGTATGTGTGTATTCTCTCTTCCTCAGTTTCGAGGTTTATTTTTATCTTTTGTTTATGCTATTTCTACTTCCGATTCCCACTAAACCGTAATGATTATTGTTGTGATCAAAATTCAACTTCTTATCTGTTCGGTTTAGTGTTAATATTTCTTTGCTTTTATTGGTTCTGGTAAATTAAATTACATCAATGAAGGAAGTGAACAATATTGTAATCAAGAATAGTGAACGATTGTGAGATTTAAGGGAGATAATGGACGATCACTCTATGACAGTAACATAAGTATTGGAAATAAAGACATGTCAGTAAATAGGTGTAAATTGGAAAGACATGTTGAATTTTAAATTGTTGGGAATCATCAACTGAACACCAATAGTGTTCAGTTGATTTTTTAATGGCTAATTTGAGACGTCTGAAATAAATACATATCAGATTTTCCAATTTCAATAGGTACGTCTATCTGCACTACACCATAAAATCATCCTGCTGAATAAAAAAATAGGTGTTCAACAAGTCGCCATAATAATATTTAAATTGTATTCCGCTTTCGATTCTTCTCCCCCACCCCGTTGTCGCCACTCTATACGTAGCAAAAAAAAAGGAAATTTTTCCATACTGAGCCTCTTTATCCGAATTTCTATCAGAATTCAGGAGTAGGTAGAGGTACGGTTTTCATTTTATCTCTTTATTTTTTATTCGCTTCTTTTTCTCATTTTTTTCTTTTTTTATTTGTCTTATTTTCTTTCCCTTTAAAATTGTCTTTTTCGTGGTCGAAATAAATGCCACTTCTTCGTTTCACTTTAAGTGAACAGTTAAATTGACAGTTATTTAACCGTGTGAAATAGAATGATATTTAATGTAGTTGAAAAGGATAGGCAATCGATCCGATTATTTACAAAATAAGAAAAAAAGAAGTAATAGACAAAGAAAACCACTGTCCTTGTTTTCTATGCCTGGGACATATACATTAGACAGTCCAAGTTTTATATAATTTAATTCAATTTCTATTCAGCACCCAGGATGTGTTGCCTTCTTATTACCTAATTAATTAAATACTTTATTATAGAAACTGTTGTTTCAAAAGATAAATAGGAAGTGAAAGAACTAAAATTATAATGAAAAATAAATAAATGAAAATAGGAAACGTCAATTCTTCGATGCCAGAAGAAACTGTCAAAAAAAGGAACATGAGTATGTCGCGAGACTTGTAAAAAAGATTGATGGATGAAGACACAGTAGGAGAGTTTTTTTTTTATTTATTTATTATTACCATTTTTTTTTTTTATTATATTTCCGCTTGTCAAAACTCGAGTTATAAATTACTTTCTAAATACTCACTACCTACTGTTGCTGGTATTAATGTGTGGGGGGACCACTTAAAATAGTAGATATTAAAAATGATTTTTTGGAGCGAAAAAATCATGGGTTTGGGCGGAGGAGCAAATCGACGACGATCGACATCGTCTTATCATCAATTCAGCTAGTTTTAGTCTTTTCTTTAAATTATCCTACTCCTCTTTATTTACTTCTATTTTTAGCTGACTCACAAAAAAAAAATGACAGCAAAACCCCGAACATAAAATTTTCAAAATCTTTTCACAATACATATACTGCTGCTGCACTTTATGCACAATATTTTATGGGTCACATCACGCTTTTTACATAAATCGAAGCAAATCATTTCGGATGTCTAAACAGCAATAGCATCAGCACCGGCAGCAGCACCAAGTCAGCTAAAGTAGCAGTAAAGATTTCCTTCTTCTTGCATATACGGAAATACGCGAAATGAATATTGTAGGAATAGAGGTATGTTATTTTTCCTTTTCAAATGTTTTATATGTATGTATGGTTGCCTATTTGCCATCACATGTATATGATGTGGATTGTAGCTTTTCAAATAACAATATTGTGTGTGTGTGTGTGTGTATGTATGTTGTCAGCAGACTGTTATCTATTGTAGATTGTGTCTGGAAAACTAAAATACCATAATTTCGTATTCATTTTTTCGTTTCCAAGTTAAATTTTCGGAAAACTGCGAGTTTAATGCGCATAATTGAAATGAAATTTCACAACGTTGCATGTATTACTATATCTATCCATATATTATATAGGCAACACAGTAAATGTTCCAACTTCATCAGTTGAGTTGATGTTTTATTTAAATAAAGAAAAAAAAAAACATATTTTCTAGAATAGGGGAAGATTTTTCGTGCTCTACATTTCCTTACGTTTTATGCCGTATTATAAAGCCCCTTTCCTCGATTTCCTTCTAGTTATTCCACATTTTAAACATTCGAGAATGGCCGGGAAAAAGGAAATTGAATTTTTATATTATTATTATATATATTTATACTCATTTCTTTTCTAGCAATATTTTTCATTTTTTTCCAACATTTTTTTTACTTTTGCTTTGTTAAACATTGCAAACCCTTTTCAATTATTATGCATTTTATAATTTTTATTAACTAAGTTAATTGATATAAAAAAATGTGCAAACTTAATTAATTAAATTCATTTCTCCACAGTCCAACAATATAGATAAAAATAATAATAGTTACCATTACTATTACACACAGTTAAATTCTGAGAAAGCGAATTAAAACCGAAAAAAAAAAAGAAAAAGTCGCACGCTCTGGAAAATTATGGCAATTTAGTAACCACGTGGGACAAGTCCCATGCGAAACTCAAATGGCAATATGGAACAACGTTATAATAGTGAAATTGAACAACAGCAGCAGCAGTATATGTATTTTTAGAAGAAAATGTGAAAATTCTATAGTTGCTCTGGCTAGTTAAGAGAAAATGTCCCGCAATTTATTTGTGTTGTAATATACGAGTAATAGAAAAAAAGATAAGGTGTATAACAGGGTTACATAAATATATTAAAAAAGTGTTCAACAAATCGAATGGTTTAATTAAATCGAAAGAAAAAAACCAGAACAAAGAGAAGACTTTCTTTCTTAAAAAACGTTTTTCCATGATGAAGAAGAAACTTTGAGAAAACCGAAGAAAAACCGGAAATAACTAGAAAAACATTCACAAAGAAAAAAAATTGCGATAAGTATATCTAAAAGCGCTCTCTCCCAACAAAAATACTCCAGATATTTCCAATTAATAATAGTAAAAAGAAATCCAAATACACGAAATGAAGTATGATATAGGCCCAAATCGCAAATCATTAATTTCAACTCTCTTCTTCATCTTCTTCGTTTCGTTTGCTTTTCTTTTTTAACAATCTAGTAATCAGTCTTCCTCTCCATTTCCTTCTCTCTCTCTCTTTCTGTACGAAAGGACTTACTTTATTATTATTCTTCATTTATTAGAATCGAAGAAAGAAAGAAGACATCACATAGCTTGCTGTGAGAGTACGGCATTTAACAGTAGCCTCTGTCTGTCTTTCTTTTCTGGAAAACTGAAAGGAACGAAAATCGATTACGTAAAGCAAAAAAAAAAGAAAAAAATGTTTTCATTTCTTTGAGAACTAGATGGGCACAGTTTTTATGTTCTACAAAACTAGTGATCCCTGTCTTTTTTTTCGCTTTTTTGTGCCTCGTTTGGTGGATGAGGCATAAAAGATATATTTATTTTATCAAATAAAAAGGGATAATAATGGTAAAATAACGGATATATTTCAATTTATTTGAAATGCTCTATGCCAGGTTGTTTCTTCGTTCTTTTTTCTTGTCAGTGTTGAATAGCAAATGCCCAAGTTATTAACACATAACAAAAAAAGAGTCCACTAACACATTCTAAACTGTCGCAACAGATGAAAGATTAAAGATGTGTTACCAATGAAGATAGTGTGGACTGTGGTAATTTTAGAATTTTTAGCCATTTCAAGATACTATTGTGGTAAAATCAATGTAAAATCATGAAATGTAAAATAACAGAGCTTAGCTTACATTTACTTTAATTTTAAAGAAACTTACTCTAATTGCTTATTATATTTACACAAATTATTTACTTTCGCTAATTTTTCTAGTTTATCAAATATATATTTTAATAACATGACAAATAAATAAGGCATAAATTACAGATTTTACGACACTTATTACTATCATTAACACTATTACTAGAATATTGCATTTAATTTAAATGTAAGTTAGCGTCATAATTTTGAAATGCACCTGTTCGAAAACAAATAAAAATATAAATTTAGAACATTATCCACTTTTCCCCGTACCATTAGTTAGTTTAAATCTACATCTATTTGTGAAGTACGTAACTAGGTAAACACACATACATGTAGATAGATAACCATCTTCTCAACCATATCATTATTATTACTATTATTATTATTTTAGAAATTGAAAACCTGCGTATAAAGTTTACTATAGCAGTAGCTATAACAGTTGAAGCCGATGCAACCATGTTTAACTTCATAATATATTATCTTCTCAGTCAGTAGCCTATTTTAGCTTCTTGAATCCCCTTCTCACTATCTCTCTTACTATCATGATGATAAATATTGGTGGGCTAAGAGATAAATCTTATAGGTATTCTCTATATGTATGTTTGCTTATTATAGTCCTTGTTTAAATGGTTATGAATCTAAATTGTGTTAAATCAATGGGATACGATTATTTCATCATCTAATGTCATTCCTCTGAGTCCTCAGAGGAATATGCTAAATTATCTAGTTAAATATCAATAATAGCTCTAATAATGAAGAAAATTAAAATGGTTAAAAATTTTCTTCATTTTTCTAAATTTATGAAAATATACAGGGTTTGTCATATCCCTTGCCAGTTAGATAATTTGCAAAGATTGTGAAAAAATTGTTTTTCTTTGGTCCTATATAGTATAATTCAGTTTAATATAGAGTTAATTATTAACTTCAGTATAACATAAATTACTCAAACTTCTTCACAGTTCGTATTCAAAAAACACCTCACAAACACTATTTTCCTTTTTATCTACTATCCTTCCATCATTGCCTTATCTTCTTTTTCTCTTTGTCTTCCTCTCTGCGTATCTTTTTTGTAATTTTTTTAGTATGTCAGCCTGATTACAACCCATTTTAAATTATAGTTAAAATTTCAGGAACACGTAGAAGCAATTATTTCAATAGATTTCACGATATCACGGTAACAAGCCAAATCATTGGCCCTCACATATTATTTGATATGTTATCGATAGTAGGGCGGAGTATAGTTAATAACGGCACTTTCCAAATTCAAATTTTCCCTGCTTTCAATAATTATCAAAAAAAAAGAGAAAAAAATTAATAGCAATAATTGGAATTGAATTTTCCATAGAACTTAAAGCTTGTTAAAGTTAACAATAGGTTACCTTTAAATGCGCCCCTAAAAAAACAAAAAAATTAAAAATCCATTATAGTGGTCAATCACCATCTATTTATGAATTGTTTCATAGAACCAATCCTGCTTATTTAGTCCCATTAAATTTGAAAAATAATCATAGAAGTCATGTAGTTTATTTTTTTTGCGAGAAAAGCATAATGGGGGGAGTGGAAAATAAAAGAAAAATCAAAAATAATATCCATATGTATGTATATTGCGGACATAAAGGAACAATTTTGGTTTACATGCAATTCACTTTTTTTTGGCCAAGAAAATGGCAATAAAAATCCGAAAAGAAAAACTTAAAACAAAGCTCCCTATACACATATTAATCAAATCATAAATTGGCTATTTATAAAATTGAAACGCCCTTCATATATGTTGTCGTTCATGATAGCAATAACAACAACGACGACGGACGACGACGTGTATATCGATATCGATATGAAAAAGTACTTCACTCACGCGACATGTTGTTTGTTTTTAATTGTATCAAATGCAATAAGCATGTAGTCATTGAATTTAATTATTGCGAATTTAATTAGAGAATGAATAAATTAAAATATACGTTCACATCATATGAATCTATTCCGATTACGTCCATCATTATTGGTAACGTGAATCAATATTTTTTTTTTTTTTTTTTTTCAATCAATTTAGTTCAATGTATTCCGTTTTTCACTGTATTGTTTTAAATTGAATTATAATTTTCTGGATAATTAAAACAATAAATACGATGCGAGACACTACTGTTACTATACACACAATATGAACAAAAAAAAAAAAAATGATAAAATTAACAACAGGAAGTTGTTTTGTCACCGTTTAAAAACGACAATAAAAAAAAATAGAATAAAAAAAAAAGTAAAGAGGAAAATAGTAATAATAAAAACTGAATATGGGAATCGAAATGGAAAAATAAATATTCAATGAGAGGTCAAATTGGATTTTTAAAACAATCGAATAGAGAAGAGAGACATAACACAACATCCATATCAGGCAACGAGCCGTAGACGAACAATTTTCTCTCTCATTATTGTTTCAATTTTCGATATAAAATACATACACACACACACAAGCCCATATGCATACAAACACACGGCATTGTTATTTGTATCTATCTGTTATATCGATAAAACTATTGCTGAAAATATTAATTAAAATACGTATGTAATTATGGTATATCAACATTAACAAATGGTCTATAATTAGCTAATTAATGACATGCTAGTTGTGAATTTATGTAGATTATGGAAATTTATTTTTTTAACACATTGAAAACGATTGAAAACATAAATTTATATTTGATGAGATCATGAGAGAATTTTAGATACCGCATTTTGAGCATGGGCTTGTTTAAATCAGAAGAAAGCTGTCACTATATGATTAGATCAATAATTGATAATTATACACATCTGTTTGTTTATGAGTTGAAGTACTAGTTATTAAGTACTAACGATTTATGAAGTGTAAAACAAAATGTCAAAACTACATATCGTCTTGCGTTTCAACGTACGGTTGTCAGACCAGATTAGAGAATACTACGGGGTGACAGAATCTTTAACGTGGTGTATATATTTTCAATAATTAGAACTTATCAAGAATCTTAGGGGATATTCAATAATATTTGATATTCAATTTAACATTTGTATACATGAATATTATCATTAATTAATCATTTTCGATTTAATTCAGTAATAACTTTTATATCGATCGATATAAAAGTTCTTCATTATATTGTTATATCTATATCTACAATTCAGTTGGATTAATAATGGATATATGTATGGCATGTATGTAATTTAACCGAAAAATTGTAAAACAAAATAAAAAATAAGAGACAAAATGTCAATGTAATGTATTTTGGCATTATTCGATGTCAAATTACCCTCGAAATGGTGCGATAAAAAAAATGAGAGCCAAAAACTTTTCAACAGAAATTATTTGGAAATACACAGCGAGTTGAATTGGTTTTTCGCTTTGAATGAAAATGGGAAGAACAAAATGGAATAAAATTGCACATGGAAATGTACAGTAGTAAATACCGACAAGTGTACATACACGGTGATCAATATTGACATATGATTAAATCAGATAATTGTCAGATGGAATTCTGATGGATAATCATTAGAATTAAGTAGCACTTCATTAACTAATTAAATTATTCGAATTTGGATAGTAAAATGTCGAATAAAATGGAATAAATAAAAAATCGAAATTTAAATTTATACAGCTCGTATAGAAATGATGACGACCATGTATACAAATGTACAATGTGAACATATCTACCATCCTAGGGATTCTAGATAGAATGACCACCGGTCACCGCGTCGTTTTTTTTTTTTTTTTTTTGTTTTTAATGCTCGAGTGGTAGGTATAATGGCATTTTCCAATTGCGTAACTTGTTGTTTTTTAACCATTCATGTACAATTTTAATTGGATTTATTGGCTGGATGGCTGGATGTCAATAATTTGTTCAAAGTTGTACTTATAACATACTGTGTAAATACCTACATATGCAAGAATCATTCATTATTATTGTTATTTTTCATTTGATTTTTTTTTTCCTTTTCACTGGGTATTAAAAGCCTCGAAAGTTTTTTTTATCTTAATTTCTGTGTAAGGCTTTCTTACTAGATTAAAAAATGAAATATTTATAGTTCTATCTCTAGATATGTATATTTGTCTGATGCCCATCTATCTATCTATCTAGACAACTAAACATTCCTTCTATAAAAATATTATACATCATTTGACAGGCATGAAACGGGAAATTTCTCAAACAAAAAAAAATTGAATACCCACTTAAAATTAAGAAACAGCAGAAGCAGAAAGAAACGAAAATAAGAAAAACAAAATGGAAAGAAGAAAAAAAAAAGGGAAACGAAAGTAAATTCACGTTCTCAAATTGAAAACGATGAAATTAATATTCATGTAGAAAATTGGATTTTTTTCCTGCGTTTGTGACTATGTTGTTTTTTTCCTTTTTTTTTGCTGTTTGGAGAGTAGAGAAGATCATTTCTAAGTAAAAAACAACAAATATTAAAATAACATTAATGATACAAAAAATCGAGAATGGTGAATTATAAATAAATCGACAATATCAACAACAAAAAATAAAAAATAAACTCAAAAGACCCCACTGATGGGAAAAACAACTTTACTATCTTTGTACGCACATGATTTCACCTGTAACCATATTAGATCCCATTCCCCTCTGTTATTTTTTCTTTTTTTACTTTCTATATCATGTGTCAAACAAGGATAGAATATAAATCAACTCTTCCTAATAAATCTCTTGAATTGAAACCATACACCTACATACATAGGCACCCTTATTCTATACCCATGTTTTGTGTATATCTCTTCTTACCCTCACCTCACTTATCATTTTATGCACACAGGGGTAAACTTCACTAGGGGATATTCTATTAAATACATTGTGTACATGTAGATGTGTATACGATTGTGTACCTAACTTAGAATATAGTCGATATTCAGACCAGGTGAAATTATTATTATTATCATTATTATTGTATTGCTTACATTTATGTGTCTGTGTGCGTGAATATATTGGGAGGTAGATCAAGCTAGCGAGAGAACCCCAGGAGAGGTTTTAAGGATGCCGCTATCGAATACTGTACCAAGTACCAAAAAAAGAAAAATTAAAGCTTTGTTGAAGCTCGCACAGAGTTGTAACATAACCGTTAATTTTTAGTCGGCCATCAATAATCCATTATTAAAATCAAAATTGAAATAAAGCTTAAATCTATTAGAATAATAATAAATACGTATACTTATAATGTCTAATAAATCATTCTTCAATGTACGAACTACTTAGTAATTAGTATGCATCATATAGATCGTGGACATCCCTGAAGAAACACTCTGTATAGAGTTATTCATAAGTAGAAAATACCAATAGAATAAGACACCGAAAAAAGAAAAAAGTTGAAAAATGAAAAATAATTTAATTAGCAGAAATTAGCTGTGTAAAATTTCACTTCAATTTTTCTTATCTATTCTACTATTTGTATATTAATTTAGTACTCATAAATATACTTTTAATTAACATTTTTTTATTTTATTCATTTATTTTATTCATTTTCTTTTCCCCGAAAGTTATCCAATCTAATTTAATCTCAATTTCTCACATACATTTACTTACATCACAAATTGTAAATTCTCTTTTTAACCCCCACCTTCCTTCTCTCCCACTCTGCTTCCTTCTTTTATACCAAAATTCTTTACATAATATGTATATGCATATTGTCAATTGCAAAAAATGTTACATAAAACAAAAATAAAAACTTTTTCCGAGGCAAATGCTTCTCGATTATCCATTTGATCTGGTTCAGAATCTCTCTCTATCCCGATCTTTGGATGTTTCATTTCTTATTCGTTTCTTTTTTATTCATTCTCATAATAAAAATAAAACCAGAAAATAAAATCGTTGGTTGAATTTCGTTTGACTTTTGACGACAACTTTTAACTTATGACAACACGACATTACATTCCCTTCTGTTTTATTCGCTTTAGCAATTCGTCCCTTCACGTCCATCTTCTCTTCTCTACTTCAGTCTTTGCCATCGGTAAAATCCCCATGAAATTAAATTTTCCTGTTTTCTGACCTTGTCCTGTTCTTTTTCTATTTCTTTTTTTTTAAATTTTTATTTGTTGCTAAAGAACAAAGGAATTCTTTATGATCGAATTACATTGATATAAAATTACGCTTTTAAAAGCTCCACAGCAGGAGCAGTATCTAAAAAGAATGTTATAAGTAAGGTAAGTTTTGTTATTAGATAGCTAACACTATAATACGAGTATTGTGTTAGCTGGTCGAACAATGTATTTTTTAATTAATTAAATATTTAAAGAATTTCAAACTTTTTAAACTAGAATTTTCTGCAATAGAAGAAAACTATTCCAATTGTAATTTACTTTTTTAATTTGATTTCGAAGAAATTCAACAAAACAATCCGTTTTTCATTCATTAATAACTTAAACTCATAATTTCACCCTATCTATTCCACACTGCGTGTAAATGGTGGGTTCGTAAAGTGGCAAACGAAAATTTCCTACTCCTTTTCTGCTTGCTAATGCTGTCGCTACTTCTGCTGCTGCTACTGCTTCTATTACTTAAACTAAACTAAATATCTCCCCAAAATGACACTTCTCTAAAGTTAAACGACTTTATTCGGTAATCGGGAGCAGGGAGTTGACGAAGTGGGTGTTTGGGAGAGGAAAAGCAAAGTTTGTGTCTTTTTCTTCGTAAAGTACAGGTAGGAAGTACTTAGATAGATAGAGGAGCGTTAAGGGTTTAAAACACAGAAGGATGAAAAGAGCAGAAGGAGGGTTAAAGCACGTGAAGGATTCTCTGAAAATCAGTAGTCTGCTGCTCCTGCTGTTCTTGACATTTTAGCCCTTAGGACGAGCAATATCTTTTAATAAAACTCGAACTGAGTTATGGCGAATATTAGCAAGTAAGAAAAAGAAGGAGAAGAAAAGTTTGAGGGTGTGTTTGAAGGTTTTCTTTTTTTAGTGGATTTTTTTATGGGGATAATTTTTGAAAAATAAAAAAAAAAAACAAAGAAGAATTGACAATAATTTGAATAGGTATCATCTCCCTGACTTTAAAACATCCGAACTTAATGAGATCAAAAAGAACTATCGAGAGGCTATATATATTTAAATGCAGTAGCAAAAGTCAAAAAAAGAAATCGTAAAGTCATAAATTCGAAAATTAAATTATTCTTATTATCTTAATTAATAATCTTCAAAACAATAAATAAACTGCTGTTCCAAAGCTTTAACATAAACAACTTCAAGCATCAGCATCAGCATCTATACTATAAAACAAATAATAGAACTTTCTTCATCTCGATAATGTTTTGTTTATAGATACAACAACAAGATGTTTAATTTAAGGTTTATCTAAAGATTATAATAAAGGATTAATAAGTCCTCTTTCCACTATCGCAATGGCGGCAAGAGTATAGGGGGGAAATTTAGAAGGGATTTGTTATTTATGTTTAGCAATATATACTACCATTTTATTGCGAACCAATAAGTAGTATCGATTTTATACCTTGTGGTGGAATATTTGGAAATTATCCAGATGCTGTAGAATTGAATATAAGAAAAAAAAATGCTATAGCGAATATTATGAATTTTCGATTTGTTTTTCCCTTAGATAGATTTTCTAAAATTATAAAATTTTTGCCATTTGCAACAGGAAAATTGAGCATCTTTTTCTAAATACCTAGAGAATACGCTGCGATAAGATTCAGTTATTCCGGTTTTTTCTTAAACTCAGTTTATAGTTTTGCATGCACTTGTTTTAGACAGGTATTAGTACCTGTCATTAAAGCGAATATTCCAGAGGCTTTCATATCATCATCATAAAACAACAAAGAATAATTGCAACAGGGAAAAAGCCATATCGAGAGGGATAGAGCTAAATGAATAGGTTGCATATTGTTCAATGGTTTGAGAATAACGAAGGGTTGCCCCTTTTTTCCTTTTTTTTTTTCTGGTGCATCACAAATAAAATAGGCGGTAAAGGTAATCCTCGCACAGTTGGAGTTGATCCCCCCCCACATAAAAAGCCACCCCATCAAATAAATAAATACGTATAGTGTAGCTAGCTTATGTATTATAGCGATGGCGGGAGTTAATACCCGAAAAGCTAAAGATATTTTAGTACATTGATGTACATAGGTAAATTTACATTACATTCATTTTCGTACCCATATTGATAGGGTAGTAGGAAATATATTTTCGCCATTGTTGTTGTTGTTGTACATTGATTTCAATTCTTTTTTTCCTCTTTTGGAATATGGTAGATGGAGGGAAAATTGGAAAGCAGCGTGATTGTAAATTATTCACAATTGTTTTCGATCATGTGCATGTGTTTTGACAAAAAAAGTATCACTTTTTGTTCTATAGTTGATGGTCACTTGTCAAATTTGAAAATTATTCTTCAATATCTCGATAAATCGCGATAAACGCAAAAAACAAGTAAACTTGGATTTCACCCTAATAACTGAGCTGATGAAGGGCAAAAGATTAATGTTGGATCCGAAAAGCTTTTGCTATGTTTAACTAATTATCTTTTCTGCTGATCGAATAATCCTCGAACCACTATTCTGTAAAAAATATCAGTAAATTGTCTACATCTTAAACATATCTAATTTTTCTTTTATTTCCTATCCCTTCACCCCTTTGTCTTCTCTTTTCCGATCACCATCTATCCGCTTCGTTTTTCATCTAACTAGATATAACCTCAAAAAATCAATCGACATGCATCTGTCGTCGAGAAATGGGTAAACTTCCGATTTCAACAATATTATTTGATTTGAAAACATAAAAATAGCTGAATTCTCAAAAATGACCGACCATCTTTCGATCGACATCATTTCGATAGATGCCAGTAGAGAGTGAGTGAGAGGGAAACAGAAAAATATGTAGTTAAAGTGTGGATTGGAGGTCATGGAGATGTGAGGAGGGAAATATGGAGTCGAAACACAGAATTCGCTGGGGCCACACTAAAACTTTACTCGCAAATTGTTTTAATACACAAACAAACAATTTTTATACTATTTCACGACAACCACAATGGACAACGATATTCGATGGAATAAATAAATAAATAAATAAATATGTATATGTATGTATAGATGCAAGAATGAGGTTTTGTTAGAAAGTTCTCGGGAAAGGGAAAAATATATATACAAAAAATGTGGGGGAAAAAATGGAAAATTCCAAAGTTATATATTTCATTGTCAAAAAACTTTTACGACAACTATACAAATCTAAAACCATGGTCCGAATTTATTTCCAATTAATATTGGAAAGTTTCTAAAGTACAATTATTGCAGTTTCACATTTGTTAGTTGTTTTTCTCTCTCTCCCTCTCTCTCTCTCTCTGAGCGTCCTTCTCTATTAGTTTTTACTCTTCTCTCAGACTATTGAGAGGAGAGTAATCGATGATTGAAACTTTCTTGTATGTTAATAGTAATTACTAACATGAGTTGCATATTGATTATATTAAACAAAATAAGATAGCCCACAGTCTAGGTTGTCGCGTCACTCTATAGAAGTTGCCACGTGTTTGCGTGAATGATCTATGACATTTTATATGTTTTGTATTTGTTCATACGGATTGGACAGTATTGATATGTTATATCAAATAGTCACATCAAACACACAAACATACACACATAATCATAGTAACACACATTTATAAATCATGGTAAGGTAGTTGACACCAGATTTGAATCTTTTTGTTTGATTTATTGCTACATTTTTCCCACCTATTTAACACTATTTTTAATGCATCTACAAAACGATTAAAAATGATTACTTGCCGCGTCTTAAAAAAAAAATGAAAAGAAAAAGACGAACAACAATGTTGCAATTAACCACCGTTTGCAACCATTTCTACAGAAAATGAATAAAGGATAACTGAATAGCCATTTTCCTTTCAAAAAAGGCCACTTATTTAATGCAAAGCATCCGTTTGATTACTTATGTAATGCAAATGTGTTGTTGGTTTAACATTTTATTCCCATTTTAAAGGTTTATAGTTTCCAGTAGTCTGGTTTAGGTATTAATTTTCTTTAGAAAAATGCTTATATAGTTAGCTAGCTTTAGTTGTCGATTTGGCTCCGGATATTACGAATGGAAAACTTCTTTTATCTTCATTTTTTTTTGTCTTGGTTTTTTGTTTTATAACGAAATGGTTTTGAACCGAGAAAAGAGTTTAGCGAAGCATAAATACTTTTTTAAACAGATTCCGAACGATTTTGGTGTAAATATTAATTTCTCTTGGATTTTATAACATGAAGATTACTATGGATAAACTGTCCTTCAAACATTGATTCAGTCATTGCTTTTATGCAGCTTTATTTTACTTGCTTGTTTCCTTATAATATCGACAGGAGCGAAAAGGTTCACTCAGTTTTTCCTCCCGTTTCTCGCATCATTGTCCACCAGCTGTGATACATGTTTCTCTTAAGTGAAATCGTGTGTCAAGTTGAATTTCTGATGATTGTACTGAAAGCTATTATTAATATAAGAAAGCGTAAGTGAGAAGTAAACCTTTCTATACTTATTCCTTGTCAATAGATGCCCAACTATTGAACTTTTAAGACATAACCAAGCAACTTGATTCAAACAATTAATATTTAATCGGATTTAATAAATTATCGTGTAACCTGCAATTTTCTGTTGTAGATAGCTGGCATAGTATGTATAGTTAACATAAATTAATTTATCGCTCGATTCTCGTACATGCAAGTAGTAGTTTTAAATATTAAACGAATCGTTAAACAACACTTAAATCCCGAGATTAACTTTTAAATTAAAGCGAGTGTAACTTAATTAGTTTAAGCTCTTCCCTCTCATATCATCTCGCTCATCTTGCCATTATAATGCATGTAATACATGCATGTATTCATTTTATTCAAGAATAGGATCATATTCAGTCTATCATCTCTGCTAGAAAGCTGAAATAAAAATTAAAAACAAAAAAAAAAATATGGAGAAAAAAAAAACATACGAGAAGGATAAAATAGAACCCATCCCTGTTTCGAGCCGTTAAATTTAATCTAGTCCCTCTAGAGATAAAGGGTGGTGGTAGTGGTGGTGGTGGTGGTGGTGCTAACCTTAAAAGAGCATCGTAAACTCTATTCTCTCTTCGTCAACGATGAAATAAAATTGGTTGCACTCTCTATAGATATACAAAATAGACGGATGGATGGAATGGAATGGAATGAAAGTCATGACGTTAGTTATTAGTTGCACTTTATGGTCAGAAGATATTAAATATAATATAAGGTTATGTTATGTGTGTGTATTACATGAAATTTGCATGTTGTTTTGTTGCCAGTGAATTGGAAAGATAAGTGGGAGAGAGAGAGAGAGAGGATCCGTTGATCGTGTAGGATACTAAAGAACTTATTATTTAAAACTATTTCAAATTTATTTTACTATCGCAATTGATTGTATTATTAAAAATTAGACGCATGTCTCAGATTAGAATTCTATATTTTAAGCTACAGATGCTCAACAATAAGAAAAGAACAGTTAATCACTTTCTATACACAGCGTGTTCGTATATTTATTAGAATTAACTTTGAAACTACATAATAAAGTTTTGTTGAAGGTGTTGTATGAATGCGTCATTAAGTAATTAAACTTGGTAACTCATTTGACTCTTTGACAATAAGTTTGCGAATGAACATTAATTTAATTTTTCAAACAATTACTTAGTATTCTTTCCTTTGTAACTCAACTTAAAGGTTTTTATTTAGTTTTTTTCTATTGTCATTGTATATGGTTGCATTTATCCATATAATCATTAAGCTGAAAATTTTTTGAACAATTAACTATTTTAACTAATATATTATTTTTCGGGCCATTTTGTCTTTTTACGAGCCGTGGTAATAGCATGACATTATACTACATATCATATTAATTTGGTAGGCGACCATCGTGATGTGGTGGTGGTGGTGGCGTTGGCGGAGTATACAGTCATTTCAAACCATTTTTCATGATAACTTTCCTCATTAATTACGTTTTGTAGAAAAATTACAGTGTCCTGTATAACCTCAATGAGTGATATGGCGAGAGAATTAGGAAGGGCGGGAGGAAGAGAATAAATAATTGTTGTTCGTCAATTTAACTTTCAGCAAAAAATTTCTTAATTCAACAGAGTATAATAACTAATAATAATAATAATAATTCTATCTTATACACAGAGGCATTTTAGAAATTATTTTCTGAAAGACAAATTTATATCTGCAAGGAATAAATTTAACATGGAAAATAGCTTAGCTTAATTGTAATTTTCCAAATTTTTTCGTTACCGTATAATGACTGTCCGGACGAGATGTGAAAGATTTCAAAAATAGATTTATTGTCTGGTTTTTGGCGTGTCTTTGATAAATGATTGATGAGTGATGTGAACGTTTATGCGTTTTTTTCTAATTTTTTTGTTTATATTAAATGAATGTTTAAATGTATAGAAAATGAATTTCCTGCAATTGTCACTCGGAAATAACGAAGTTAATCTCGCAGACATTCTGTACAAATATTGTTAGATACAAAGCGGCGATAATTCATTTAAGAACTTGTAACCCTTAGTTCTGTCAACATTGCGCTATTGTAAGACAATATCAGAATTGTATCGCACTATTGAAATAAATTAATACTGCTGGAAATTAAGCATTTTTGATTCAGAAATCACTTTTAAAGTTTCTTACACCTCGGCCCTGTCACTCTGTATATCAAGCTTTTCATTAAAATTAGTGAAAATTATGTTTGTTCTTTATTTACCATTAAATAAATTATGATAAATCTTAATTTCCTTTCAGCTAATTTCTACAGACAAAAAGCCATATTTCATTATGCATTCCAAGTTTATTTTCTCTGGTAAAATACACGGGTAAAAACAATAGAAAAATGATGAGAAAGTTGAAACTTGAGGGTTTGTATTAAAACTAAGCCATACCAACCTGTTTCAAAAAATAATAATAGGGAAAAACAATAGAAATTTGAAGTAAAATAAATACATAATACTTTTTGAAGGGAATTAAATAAATTTTCGTTGTGAAAATAAAGAACGGAAAATAGAAAAACTAAGCTAATGTTATTTTTTAATTCAAACCGAAAAACGGGTTTGACGTATCACGTCAAAACTCTCAAATTTCGTTTCTGAAATGTTCGAAACTTTCAAATTTGTAATTAGATTTTTAAAGTTGCTAATTGTGTGAATAGCATAATTATCACCGAAATTTGAAGATGAATGTTTATATTTTTACTTGGCTGTATTTGCCCCTAATGTTAATAATTATGATCTAATTATCTGCAACCGGAATAGGTATCAAAAACCAATACAAATCCAATAAAAGGTAAATGGACGGGCAATTAAAAATATCTCTAAATTTAATCTCACCAGCGAAGCGCGAAAACTGATTTTTCTTTACAACCCCCACACTACGGTTAATGAAAAATAGAATTAATTGAGCGTTGGAGAAAAATAAGAATATGTTCTAGTTATTTTTCTCTATAAAATATTCAGATGACTTCATAGTTTCAACTTTTTTTTATTCTTCTCTATCTCTGCTCATACTATTAAATTGTAATTGCCTTAACAGATATTCAGAAAAATCTCTAAGAGCTAGATTAATATTATTATTATTCCGATTACGAGTATCGTAATTTTTCCCATTTATATTATTATCATTATTATTATTATTGCACGTGCTCTTCACTACCGATTACTAAAACTAATAAATTGGAATACAGAAATTGTTTTCAGTCTGGTTTAGTGAAAATTAAATTAATTTTCCCAAAATATTGAATTGAATTTGGAATATTAATCATTTAATTTTAAAGTTATTTGTATATGGAACAAAAAAGATGGGTAATTCACCAACTAATTCTGATGCCATTCTTATATATAAGTCGGTGGATTTGCTGTTCCTTAACTAATTATGGAAATACGTCTTAAATATCTAAGAGAGATTAATAGATCAGAACAATATCGAATTTAATTATCGCAAAATTCTATTGTGTTTGGAATACTAAAATGCATAAGATGTCAGACACAATAACAGAATGAATATACATTTAATTAAATAAATAAATATGTAGTTCATATATGAGGTGGGTGACTGAGAAGAATTATAAAAAACTTTGAATCAGCTCATACATATTAAGAACCTAAAGATAAGATAAGCTTTTGAAATGCTAAATGCGTTTCAAATTAATTTACTAAACCCTTGATTCACCCTAAATTATTGCAATAAATAAATGCAAAGTAGAAGTCGATTTTCTACGAATGAAAATTATTTTACATAATTTCTTCCTTCTAAGTTTTCCTTTTATTGTTAAAAACCATGACCTAATTTTTTCATTAAATTCGAGTCTGTCCCCGTCCCCACTTTCCATGTTTTCGCTACCCCTTCTTTTCTGTGAAAATTATTTTATAATTTTTCTAATGCTCACCACATTTCACCCTATTAGATGTATGTAAATTATATGAAAAGCATACACGAACGTCAGGCGAACACTTAAGGGTGAAAAGCTTAACTTAAAATTGAGAAAATATGAGTATATAGGATTTGTGGAAATTGTTTATAAAACAGTGTAAAATACTATTTTACACGGAAATAAAATAAGTAATCTTTCAAGAACATGAATTATTGGAAAACTTGCTGGAAAGCAAACAAAATTTGTTTATCTTTAGATGATGACATGGATCTATTCGATTTTATTCAGCAAAGCTGAAACGATCTTACTATAAAAATAAAATATGAAGAATATTAAAAAAGAAAGCCTTAAAAAATAATATCAATAATATGCTATAGCATATTGGAAAACAATAAAATTGATATTCATATACAATATTATTTTTATGGATTATTCTGATCCACGGGAGCATTGAATGACTATTATTATTATTCTTATGTTGAAAATACTTGAAGGAAAATCATAAATAATCTTAGGTTCATGTAAAAGCTTTCAAAAACGATTCAAATTGATTTTTCTTTATTAAGCAAGACGCATATTATTTTGAATAGGGACATAAAAGTATACTACGGTACTTATTTCATATGTATAGAGCAAGTGGAACTTACCGCAACATCGACCTTTAGTTAGGCCCTAACTAATTCAAAATTATAAAGAATTTTATCAACTAAATTCCTATTAAACAATGTCTCTTGGAAAACCTCAACATAATTTCATACATAGGCAAACGAGTTGAGTACATGTATAGAGGTAGGTTAATTCGGGATGGGGGGAGGTAAAGTTTAATAGATACCAAGGGGGTAACTATAATAGGACCAATCTTGATCCTTACTCTCTTTTGGTCTATATTTTTCCGACTCTGTAGCTTTATTGCTATGTCCGAAAATCTCAACTTTTCGACGTAT
This sequence comes from Platypus cylindrus, assembly GCA_949748235.1. Taxonomy (NCBI): domain Eukaryota; kingdom Metazoa; phylum Arthropoda; class Insecta; order Coleoptera; family Curculionidae; genus Platypus; species Platypus cylindrus. Next base: position 6,506,693 of record OX456489.1, on the reverse strand, counting down.
GTAGAGGTAAATCTATAGGGATGTTTGTATGGGTTTGTATTAAGTTGAGGATTTTCTGAACGAAAAAAGCAAGAATATTAAACATTCATATTGCATATATGAAATTTATTATTATATTTTAAATTTGTTTCAACTTTTAATAATTTTTTTTCTTTTTTATACAAAAGTTGGTCTAATTAGGTACTCTATATTTATGTAGTAGGTATACATATCATATTTTACTTTCTGTGAACATATTTTCAACTGAAATATATATTACGTTACGCTTTTTCAATTTTTCTTCTCATTTTTTCCTTGTTTGGTTTTGCTTTGTTTTGTTCCTTTTTTCAATATTTTGATATCTTTACTTTTGCGAAATTGTTGTTATTTATGTCCGCTGTTTTAGAAAATACATTTCGATATACATGCATACATTGTTTTTTTTTGTATTCCAATATGCAAATATATTTCGCTACTGAATTTCAATATATTTTATTTCAGTTTATTTTTAGTTTAAATAAAAGCAGGTAGAGTTTCGCCATTTATATTCATATTTACCTGTTCAAATTTCGTTGCATTTTTCCGGGATATTGAGTTTTCCTGTTTCTGTTTGCAAATGTTTTATGTTGAGCGTCTTTCTTCGATTCGTTTCGATTTATTTTTTAAAGTATCTTTCCATTTTCTTTTCTGATTAATTACAAACATTTTCCTTAATTACTGTTTTGAACTGGTTTACGTTCCAGCCAAAACACCAAGTGACAACAATAATTTGTATGTTGTATGAAAAAGTGGAAGCACAGGGTTGATTGAAAAACTTATTTATTTGTTATTTACACTGTTTATACTTCTTAATTAAATGTTGAGATTACATACAGTTATTTATAAAATACTTAGTTTACTTGGGGGTATTTTAGATATGTTAGAGCTTGAAAGGGGGTATATGTCTAATAGTGCATGGAGCGAGTTGTCGAATATGACTGTTGTAGAGAGAGGTAGTAAAGGGAATGCCCTTATTTCTTTCTTGAGAAATTATTTAAATACAAATGTATGTACTGGAGGGGGTGTCTGGTACATGTTAGTCATGTCTAGAAATCTTCACAGGTGGTAGCTTTCTAATAACAACGAAGGTCAGCCGACATAAAAAAAACTACCCCTGTGAAGATTCTTATAGACTATTGTTAGAGTAAGGACATGTATCAATGCAGTGAATTTCATATGTATCAAATAACCTTCAAACGAAGGCTGAGAAGGGTAAATTCCTTACTTGGTTCATAAGAAATTTTATATAATGATAACCCTTCTTTTTCCACCCAAGGCTATTTTAAGATACCAAGTGTATGACTCATGATGCATAAATGATGAATACTCAATTTCTAACAATTACTATCTGCAGCGTGTTAGATTAAAGGGTGTTAAACATGTCTGATCAGTATAATGATATGTCCAAATTTTATATAAGAAAAAACCTTTAATTATAAAGAAAATCTTTCATATAATGCGGTTCATCATAATCATCTGACATTATTGTTTATTGCTGCTGTAGGTTTTCCATTTATTTTTTTCTCTAACTTATAAACAGAGGCCATTTTCTATGGAAAAATCAATTTTGCTTCCCTCATTTAATACGTATTATATAAATTTATTAAGGTATCTAAATATACATAGTGAAAGTAAAGAGTAAAAGGTGTAAACTAAACATTAATATAAACAACAACTGAATTTGATCCTCATAATAAATATGTATTATTCTGTGTATGTGTGTGGAAGTTGAGACTTCCAGCAAGGTGTCTGTTTGTGGGCTTTTCTAATAATTTCGAATTACGTATTATTATTATTATGTGAGAGATAGATGAAGAGAAAAGTAAAAGGGGAAGAGATCCCTTTTAAAAGGTTAATAATGTTTGCAAATTAAGTGTGTAGGTATATAACAATTTGTTAGTAGAAAATGTGCTTATTTATATTAAAAGGTTTCTTGTGTGTTTTAAGGATTTAATTCTTCTCAATGTTTAACTTACAGCAGTAACTGCACTTGTTTGTGTCTTCGCTAGACTTACTACTTAGGCTTTTTTAATCTGTAATAAATTAGGATTCAAAACTTCATTACATATACGCATATCGTATGTACGCGTAATGCGTAAATATACATTTCATACAAATAAAAAGCGAACAAAAATTGATTGAAAATGCTAAACGAATATTAAACAACAAAGAAAAGTTCAATTGAGAAAAGTCAAATCGAGCGATATAATGAAAATAACGAAAGTTAAGACATTTCTTTAGCATATTGTCTAAACTTTCTTTCATTTTCTCGCGCTCCCTTTTTTGTAATTTCTCTACTCTCTCTCTCTTCTCCTCTTCCTCCTTTTTTTGATCCATTTATAAATCTATCTTATATGTATGTGCCATTATTTCTGTGCTGCTGTTGCACTATATTCTTTGTTGAATGTGTTACGTTTTTTAATGTAGTACAAAAAGTTTTATGACATAGATATTAACATGAAAATTTAAAATGCTGCTTTGGCGTTACTTTTCAACATTAATAGTGAAAATAATGACTGAAGAAAACAACAGTCGAATATGTATGAAAATTTTGTGGTTAAAGTTCTTTTTCTTTGATGTTCGATTAACATGAATGTTTTGAAAAACTGTTAAGTAAGATTTAAGATTGTAAACTAACTTATGAAGAACAAAGCTAAAAAAATGTGTAGGTATTTAGAAATTACCAAAAAGCTTTTCCCATTTTCGTGCAAAAGGTTTTAGAGATAGAGCTGAAACATTAAAAATACACTCCATAAAAATGTCTCATTTCAATTGAAACCAATATTATTATCAGCATTAAATCGACTAAAATTTATTATTATTACTATCGAAACAATCTGAGATCCAGACTATTATTATCACTATTATTTATTTACCATTTAGAGAATTGTTGTCTATTTATTCTGGAAAATTCAAAACGGCGACATCAACAGCAACGATACATCATTATTTATCTCTTTCAGCTGAACGACTATTGCTAACTGCTGCTGTTACTACTATACCTGGCGAAATGATTTAACAAATTTGTTTGCTATGTTTAGAGAGTTTGGTGTTGGTAATTTGACGTAGAGCGAGAGAGAGGGAGAGCAAGGAAGAGATAGATAGAGAGCATGATGGGTCGACTGCGAAGAATATTCATAATTCCAGAGAAGAGTACAGTAAAACCTATATTAACGAACACGGTATTCTTGCGATGAACTGCGATTCATTCTTCCTGTTCCGATTAATCTTCACTCCATTTAAGGGATATTTTTAACTGCATTATAATTATGAGATTAAAATAATTTATTTCGTTTTCAAAGTAGTGTCATTCACATGTGGATAAATAGATATAAGCTGGTGATTCTATAGCATAAATTAATATTAAAGTTATCAGAAATTGACTTAACGTAAGAAACCATAACAAATAAAAGCTGAGCTATTCATTGAATTGTTCGACTGTTCCCTGTTGTGTTCTCTCTTTGTTCAAATTTTCAAAAATTTCCCAATTAGTAAAACGAACTGTATTTAATGTCTTTCCATTTTCTGTCTTGTACAGATATTAAACATACTCCTTGCATTTCCTTTATAATAAATTCTTTTATAAAATCAAATGACAAAATAACAACAATTTCATATAAGACTAGGTATGTATGTATGTACTAGAAATTCATACTAAGTCAATATTGAATCCTTTATCAAAAATTCTAACAAAACAATCGGAAAGAATAGAAAAATAACCAGTAAGTAAAATACAAGAGCAAATCCAAATATAAAATAAAAGAAAAAGAATTAAAGAACATATGTTTAAAAATAGGATACTTTCTTAGAAAGATTTCTAAAATATTTTAAAGAGAAAAATGAACAATGGATTCGATAAAAGCATAATAATGTTGCAACGCCTACAGTAAAACCTTTTGCTAGTGAACACCTTTAAGCTTTAAGCAAATAAAAACGAGCGCTACTAAAACTTACAACATAGTATAAATCGATAACATTTGTCATTAAATAATTCTCTCTGTTTATCGATCTATTTTTAACTTTTAAACTATTCATTGAAACTAAAAATCGATATAAAAACTTGTGAAAATAGTGAAAGTCAACAACTGTCGGATAACAATCTATCGATTTTCGTCTGCTGATTTTAGATAAATTTCACAATGTTTCGATTAGTATTTATCTCTTTAAAAGCGATTCTCAAGTGCCAACTAATTTATCTGACTGACGGATGAGGTTGTTTCTCTAATGGACCAGTAGCAACCAGCCAGCCGCCACCACCGTCGTCACCAGCAGCTTTTAACTCTAGTAACAGCAGCGGCAACAGCAACTTGTTGCGTATATAACGAAACTGACTGACTGACTAGTGCTGGCTCTGTGGCTCTAACTCTAAAGCGAGGATGACGATGACGACAACAGCGACGAACGAACGAACGACGATAGAATTCGCTTAACACCAATTAGATAGAAAAAGAAGGGAAAGATAGAAGAGGAGAGAGAGAAAGAGAAATTGATATTGGATTACAGGCACTGATTTTCAATCTTCTCTTTTTCTATGATTTTTTTTTTCATTTGCTTCGTCTTGTTTGTTGCTTTTGCTTTTAACGGTTTTCATAATAATTTCGGTACCAATTTGTTAATTTTAGTTTGAAATTTTCCAAGTGAAAGTATAGATTACAAAAATACAATTTGAATTATTAGATATTAGAGAGTCTCCATTGCGAGAGATTAAAGCAAACAATGCAGTGATAATTCCTAAAGCCAACGATTCGAGTCTTTGTTGAAACCTTTTCTGGAGGCCATAATACTTTGGAGAGAACAACAACAACAACAACAATAATAATAATAATAGTAGCACATGCAAAGTTCGTTTCATATAACTTGAGGCGTTTTAACGATATATAGAACTAAAATCGTATATGCAGTTCAAGTTCAATTTTTCTTTTCCAAATATTGTTTTGACTAATTCACTCTATTTCTCTCTTTGTTTCTCTCGGAGCCCTTCTCGCCGTCTCTCTATCTTACGATTTACCTCATTTTCCTCTACCCTTCCTTTTTTCTTTCCCTTTTAGATTATTTAGTTTTGCAACTGTTCTCATGGGAATATTGTACTCACTCACTATTGTTGTTTCAAAAACAATGGATTTAAACTGAGAATGTAATAAAGAGAAAATGAGAAATATAGCAATGAGAAAGCGAGAGAGAGAGAGAGGTACGGTAATTGTGGAGAGAAGTGAGTTCCGCTTTTCCAACTTCCGGTGATGCTCGGTCAGTTAATATTTTATGTAATATGTACATTTAATGTGAGTTTTTGGAAATTTACTCTAGAAGTCGAAAAATTAGATGCACAAGGATGTTGCTACTTGGACTTTAAAATTTTTCATTTGCTAAAGTTTGTAAGAGATTTAAAACTCAAAAATTAGTACATAGAGTAGTAGCACTAGCTGGATTAACTGTAGTTGAGATGTTTCCAGTGCATTCACATCATAATTACATTTTTTTGTTTGATAAGATGATGCGAAAAGATAATTGATAATTGTCCACGTATGTTGTCATCAGAAAAGTTATCATTTTTTAATCGGTTTCGCTGTGTTACAAATTACAACGGAAACCTTCAAGATAAGGATCGTTTAAGATCAAGTAGTATCGCTGAACATCGCAAGAATGATGCCAATTCAGCTGTGGCGCTAACGAGTGGTATTTTCATTAATTTGCTTGGTACATTTTAATTAGTTGTTAATTTATGTCCCTCTTCTTCGATCCTTTTTACGAATAACAAGTATGCAGATGATACGGATAGGATTCGTTAATTTAATTAAAATTTTCCACACTTTTTAATTAATTAATGCATTCATAATTTGTTATTCGTATATTAAAAAATATACAATATTTCGGGAGTTATGTTTCGCAATAAAATTTTTATACGTTTCATTTATAGCATGTTTTTTTCTTTTTTTTTTCGTTAATTATCATTAAATAAACCCCCTATTACCGTAAAATTTCCCCCGTCGTCGTCGTTGTAATCGTGCGATATGCTAAATAATCCAAAGCCAAGCCTGATAAAGTGTTGTACTAAAATACAAAAAAAAAGAAAGAAAGAAAATAATGAAGAAAGAAACAAAAAAAAGCAAGCAATAAACACTACGTAAAATTCGTCTCTTTCTTTTATTGAGTTTAATAAATGAAAAAAAAAAGAAAGTCTAATAAAAAATGTTATAAAAACAAATTCTTTTTCATGGCGCAAAGTCAAAATTTTGCTATAGCTGTCATTAAAAGCTTTCGAGCTATCGGAGGTGGTGATTGTGGTTAGGGAGGTGTTGTAACTACGGAGCTAACATGAAAATAAAATAATAAATATGTGATTTTAAATCTTTTGATTACTAGCTGTTTTTTCACCTTTTTTTTATTAGCAAATGAAAAATGGAAAATTAATATACTCTGATTTAATCTAGTACAATCTACTTCTATTTATTAAGAGATTTTACACCTTTTTTTCTGTTTAGTATTTTTTTGTTTATAGCTTTTCGAAAAGAAAATGGAAAGTTAATAAAAGAAAATAACTTTTCGTCCTAAATAACATTAAATTTAAATCACTTTTTTCCACTTGTGTGATTTTCCAAACCAGAACACAAAATAAATTGTAGATAAGTATATACTCGTATGTGGAAAAACAATGTCAAGGGTAAGTTGTAATTTTCCAGTTAAGCGAACTAAAATTATCTTCTTTTAAATGAAAGTAAAAGTAGGTATAATCGTGATGTTAAGTTAAATAAAAGTTAATTTAATTAAACCATTAATCGATCTTCAAGTTAACAACTTACATCATCAATTTTAAATCAATCTGACGTGAAGTTAGATAACAATTACTACAATTTGCCTATTCTCAATTACTATAATAATCACAAATTTATTCATTCAGTAATAGATGATTTTTAAATGTTTCGTTTTCAACTTAAAAAGACAATCATTTGAAGTTTTGACAGACAGATGAGGCAGAGTGAATGTATTCGAAAGAAAGAATCAGCAATAAAATGTAAGAAAAAAATTAAACGAATCAAAAAATCAGTCAAATGTAGAAAGAAAGAAAAAAATACTCAAGGGGAATTTAGCGCTTTAAATAGCAAGTTGCTATGCCACCACATTCCTTTTCTTTTTGCCACTCGCATGTCACTCATCTTGTAATTTCAGCAACAAACTGCTCTGATGCTCAGATTTCAGTCAGAATGACAAAGTGACGTTGAATTTATGTGTTATATGAAAGCAGGTGTCTGTCTGTCTCATTCCCTTTGCTATCCTCTCTTTTTCCCCTCCCCCTCTCTCTCTTCGTCTTTTTTGCAATCATTCAGTGAAATCGGAAATATGCCTTTGACAAATAGGTTAAATATTTTGACTTATATTTTCTTATTTCGGCGATAACCAGTTTGGAATAGAGATGAAGGAGTTATGCTACTTAATTTTTTATAAGCGTTTTTTGACTTTGATCTTTTGATAAAGAAAATTTTCTAATCTATAGCATTCCTGAAATATATAATAGTTGAAATCTGATGGAAGAATAAATTTGTTCCAAGGTAGTGCTTTACACCTAAATCATGCTAAGGTGTTATGATTGTCACATGTCATATTCTTCTAATTGCATTTTGGATTCTTCACTTTTATCATTCACCTGATAAAAGTTTATATGGGAACATACAAATCAAGCAATGAACGGTATCGTCTAGAGACGTGTGAGTTCAATATTCTGTGTACAGTGTCGTGTAGAAGTCCGCATAACTATGTATATAGAGTACATTTCAATAATGACATTATGTTGCAATTAAAATGAAAATTCCTACACATTATGATCATTAAAGTACTTATCATTATTCTTCGGAAATTAAAACATTTTCATCCATTAACGACACAATGAGAGACAGACTCTTCTCTTTTCTCCACTTTTTCACTCTATCATATTCTCGATCTTCACTTCATAATATTATTACTACTGTGTATTATTATAACTTTTTCTCTCAAACGTTTCTTTCTCTTTCGTCTTTGGTCTGTTTTATCATCGTCTTCTTTGTTGCCGTTGTTTTTTTTTTCTCCTTCTTGTACTTACTTCATGTTCTCTTCTTCTTATATAATAAAGTATTACGACTAGTCGTAAATAATGGGAAACGAACGTAAATCCGCTGTTATAAATTTTTTTGTTTTTGTTTGTTTATTTGGATTGGTTCTTCTTTTTTTTTTTTTTCTTCTTTTTGTTCGTCTTCTATTTGTTCATTCGTTGTTGGTTGGTTGGTTGGGATTCATTTTAGACTGGACTTTTGAAAATTTATTTTCCTTTCCTTTGCTTTTTGGTTTTAATGGACAAACGTTGCTATACTACGGCTACTTCTCCAACTTGCATCTTTGCTCTGTTTCCACATTGGACGATGATAAGATAAAAATGAGAAAAGAAATCAGATGTGATGAGATGATTTTTTCCCTTCTATTCTGTTCATTTTCTTTCTTCATTCTTGGAACGTTCAAATCCACTTAGAACATTCGGTGGAAGGGATTTCTAAATACATATATAGTCAGCGAGAAATAAACGTAGGTGTATTTTTACAGGTTTATTACAACCTGCTAACACGAGACGCTCGTTAGTTTCTCTTTTTGAGTATTTCTTTGAAGGAGAGCGTTTTTATCCTAAATTTTTTAAAAGCGAATTAAGCTGTTTTTTCTTCTTACTTTCGCCTGATGAAGATGATGTTTTACTTCTTGTTAATGCAACTTGATTATTATTTGGTGTGCTATAAATTGCTGTGTTATCGACTCGTAGACACCTCATTTTATGTTTTGTTAAAAAGTAGATCTGTTTTTTTTTTTCTCCCAGTCAATCAAGCTGTGGTTAACTACTGCATAACGTGGAATAGAGGATGTTCAAATTCGCAAACGGCACAAACTAAGAACCACATTGGATTTAATCATTCTATTTTATAAATAATGGAATTCGCATTTAAAAATTTAGTAAAATAATACATCAAATCTGAGTACATTGCGAGAGCAACATGCTCTTTTATCTTATCACTATTTCGCAAACAATGAAAATCACTTTAATTTATTATGCAATTCTAAATAAATCATTAAGAGAAGAAGAAGCTACTGATTAATTTATTTATTTAACACGAATTTTGTAAGCAAAGCATAATAATTTGTACTTCCCATTTCCGTCTCTCTCTCTCTCTCTCCCTCCCTGTTGTTGTTTTATTCTCACTTGCTGTTGTTCTTGACGTCTTTATTTTATCATCTCCAAAATAAATAATTAAAATATACTTCCTTGTCTTGTTTTCTCGTCAAAGATATAAATATTTATATTTGAAAACATATAGCATACGAACGAAGGTAGTAGAGGGCAGGGTAAAAGGAACATAATAAACTACATCACATACTATAGCAGCACGCACATTAATTAACCATCATCATCCACGTGTCAACAGTTTGCAAAGGAACAATTTATCAAGGATGATCTCATTATATTGTTCTTGTTTTATGTAATGCCAACTAAACTAACTAACTAAATGTATTAAATAGAGATACCACTCTCCTCACTTACTAATTTTATTTAATAATATGTAATATTATAGCTAAGGGCCACATTATACATCACACATTACATATTGTAAATTTCCTCATTAAATATTAACACAATTAATGGTATAACTCTCTTTAGATGGACAGGAAAGATGCGGAAGAGCGATTTAATCAGCAAAGAATTTTGCTTAAATACCTATTATTTCTCTTACCCGTTCTTATCTAAGTTCTGTATATTTATTAATGATCTTAATGTAAATATAGTTAGCTTCAAGATATAATGATGCAATAAAATCAAATGTCATTTAGATTTAATTTTAATCATTAGAGATACTAATGATTATTGTTATTATTATTATTATTATTATAGCAAAGCCTACTTCCACCACTTGAATACAAAATTCTCTAGCCAGCGAGAGAAAATTATTATTTCTATTATTACTATTATTATTATTATGTAGAAGAATCTTTTCTCTTTGTATTGTATTCTCGCTCTTGGATTTTTAATTGGAAAGTCAGCGTTGAAAACCAACATGCCAACGTTGTCAGCCAGCCAGTCAGCTAGGCTAGCTAGATATAGCTAACCCAGCTATATCTATAGGCACACACACACACACACACACACACACACAGTTAGTTGGTTTAGTTATACTATAAAAATGTCCGGAAAAATGATATATACTTTTATTCATTTATTTTCCATCTTTTTTTTTAAACCTTTTATCTAGAGAATCTTTCTTAATTGTTGTGTGTCGAGATTCATTTTCATTTTAGATTCGTTTTTTTTTTTGTTCCCTTTTTTGTGTCGGTTTTAAAGGGGTTAAAAGAAGATGAGTGGATTTACATTTCAGAGAGATAAGTATATGTAGAGTGGTTTAAGTTCTATTTTTTAAACTCATTCATATACATATGTATGAATATTCTTTATTTTATTCAATATCGATTTATTGTTCAGCAAGACGTTCTTTTTTTTTGTACGACATTCTATTGGGAATTATTATAAAATACAATTTTAAAAACAAGAAATTATATACGTTCAAAAAAATATCTTTTAAGATATATTTGTTGAATCCGTTCATTCATTATTTATTGATATTTTGTCTTATATTATGAAAATTACCACTTCTTTGTTTTCTTCATTTTCCGATATTTTTAATCGATATACTTTCAATAAACTGACTTTCCAGCTTTTACTTTTGTTTCTCTTTTTTCTCCCCGTCTCCGACGCCTTCCGAACCTCTCTAAAATTCTTATAATTAATTTTATAAAAAAAGTTAATTACCCAAACGATAAATATCAATTTGATAGATAAGCGCCACCCATCATTGATTTGATTCATTTTGCCTCTCCCCCTTTATTTAATAAATGAAGAAGATTGCTTTGTTTTGCTTTTCAGAATTTTCATCCACTGTTTTTATTTTTTCCTGTTTTTTATTATTATTTTCATTTTTTAACTGATCTTTTTTTTTTTTTTTTTAAGCCATCGCAGCTAATTGGTAGTTAGCTAGCTAATCGCGATTGTTTATTTTATAGATTTTTTTTAAATAGAATTTATATTAAAAAAAAAACATCTACAATTTGCCTCTGGGAAAATTCGAAATGGAAAAAAAGAAAATTGCATATATCAGTAGAGAATTTAGGGTTTTTTTTTCAATTTTATTAAATATATATCGTTGAATAATATCAGTTTTATCTATAGCGAAAAATACTCTTTTTATTTATACTCATTTTATTTTACTCTTTTAAATATTCTTTTTATTTTTTACTTTGTTTTTCGTTTTATTATTAATTGCAGAATAGCACACCCTTATAATTCGTCGAACCAAATTTTGGCTTTATTGAAATTTCAGTTTAAAGGCTATCGATCCGCAACATTGTGCTTCAATTGTAAATTTTTAAAACATTTCTATATCAGCCATAAGTTTCTTATTGCTGTACAAACTTTTTTTGCTTCAAATATTTATGAAACAAGTCGAGGTTCGGGTGAAGAGCGAAGAAAGGAAATATGTAAAAGTTTCTTTTTTTTTTGTCATTATTAATGTATCTGCACATATATGTATATCTACCTATAAAACTTGCAAAAGCGAAAAGTTTTTCTCCAAAAAAAAAAAAAAAGAGAGAAACGTCTATAAATGGGTTCCTACATCGTGCATACGTACATACATGCGTACGTACACTCGTTTACTATATACAGATTATTTAACTTTATACAAAAAAAAAGAAGAAAACTTTTATTTTCATTCAAGAAGATTTTTTATGTTGAAAACGAATACGTAACAACAACAACAAACAAGACAAGAATAATGGCAATAGTATATTTATAAAAGTTTTTTTTTTGCTGAAAAAATATAAATTTTTCTTGTTTAGCTTTTCTTTTTGTTGAGTCTCATTTAAATTACATATTTGGATTTTTTTTTTATTTTTCAATTTCTCTGGATTACCTTTACATGCGTTTTCCTGTTTGTATTTACAGGAAGTTTCATTTTTTTCTTATAACTGACTTACATTCTCATAGTAACTCAGAAGAGGCAGTAAGCGGCTTTTCTATTGATTTTAATTCACAATATTTCATAGCCTTGAGTATGAGTACATGAAACATTTTTTAATTTTTATTTCAGCAAAGTATCAAGTAGGAAATACAAATATCATTGAACATGTAACAATTATCATAACTGTCAATTCCAAATTTTTGCTCTTTTTCCCTTATTTTTTAACCCTTCAATTCGCATAAAAAAATCTTTGGGCTAGCAGTCCCTTCTGACTGTATTGTAGTTTAATTAATTTCCAGCTATATACTATAGAGGGCGTCTCTTCACGGTGAATCTAGGCACAGTTCAGAAAAAGTGGGCGCCAGGAAACAAGAGTCGCAACAAGCTATAGTATTTTTACTAAAATATTTGATAATCCCGAAACATAGCAGTCTAACTGTAAGAATTTTCTTAATTAATCGCCTTCCGTTAGTTAATTCCAAATAATTTTATTTTTAACCTTGCTGTCCAAGTGTACCAACAGCCCCCCACCAATAGGCGGACAACAATAGATCTATTATCCGTAATCAATATGCACGCTAGAAACAAATCTAATAATATTGCACCGCCATTTATTTATCGTATTAATTAGTTATTTGCCATTGTGGTATATTTATACATTATTTTGCATACAAAATATACACATACCTTTACTCATAGCTTTTTTTTTCAATGTGCCATTTTTAAATGGTTTACCACATCGTAGAAATATGTACGTTTTAATCCTATTTGCAATCAAAAAAACAAAACAAAAAATTAAATAAAATACACAAACAATCGAACAAAACGCAATAGCAATGGCAAATTAATGTCCATTGTCAATCGTTGTGTTTCCGTGCAATATTTTATATTAAAATTATTAATAAACATGAAAATATGTTCGTGTATGTATGTGTTAATTGTTTAAAAATAGATGAATTAATAAATTTATTTCCATAGAAACAATCACCAGGTTTATTATACAGGGAGGATAGTTCTGCATAATTTAACCACAATGTGCACACTTTTTTTCCAAATTTCCTAATTTCCTCACTTCCAATGCTGTTAATTATAAAGTCTAATTAACAAACTCAAAACATCTAAAAATATAATAATCATAAAATTATCATTATTATTCTATTTGATCAAAGGCGGCAACAAATCATCCCCTTTTCCATACCTATACTATATACTTACAGAAACAAGGAATTAATGAATATTTAATAAGTACGTTTTCATCCCCTTTTCACTCACACACACACACACTCGCATTCACCTTTCACAATCAACTTAAAGTGAAAACAATTTTAAAGGTACGTAATAAATAAAACGAAATTTCCGAACACGTGGCTGGGCAGGGAAAAGCGGAAGTTGAAATTCCCAATGTTTCTTCACATTATTTTTGGTGGATGGAGAGCGGGTGGGTTCGGGTTCAAAATGGTGATAATGATGATGGTGTTGAAGTATTATTATTAATGAAATATATGAAGAAATAATTCTTTTATTAAATCCAAAGAAAACCTTTGTGTGTGTATGCGTACTCTATGTAAAGATATAATGTTGTAACCATTAATCATATAGAATAGACTATAGAATATGTTACATAATGCTACAGCCCACATAGATTGTTTCACTATTGTCATTACATTATATTACATACTATTTTATTTTGTCATTTTATTTTTATTTTTGTTTGACTTTAATGTATTGACACCAAAAATTGTTTTTTGATTCAATAGAGAAATGATGAAAAGTTTACATTTTGCAAATTGATTTTCCAATGAAAATTGCTTTTGCCTTGATTATTTTCGCTGGGTTTTGTTTCGTGAAAGGTTCAAGGTTAGAATTTCAATGGGTACATATGCCAATAGATGTAATTTTATAATAGTATATGTATTATGATAAAAAATGAAGTATCATTATGACCTAGAATCACAGTGTATGATTATTCTAGCCATATTTAACCTTGTGGAGCATCGGCGTCAATTCTATTCGAAACTTTTAGGATAAGTTTTTTACCTGATTTAATTTGGCATTTGCAGAGTTATTTCTGTTTCAGTTTTCGTTCGTTTTCATTCTAGTCAACAGGAAAAACATGAGCATGACCATCATCAATAAAAATTGGTTAATACTAAAAAATCAGACCACAATAGCGAGAAAAATCAACAAACAAACGTTGAAAAAAAACTATCTTGCCTAGTTAGTTATTTTTCAAACTTCAGCAAAATTGCGCTAAAACAATATCCCGAAAATTTTTATGATACAGTTCAATAAAACAACAACGATCGTTGTTGTTTTGTTGTTCATGCTGCTGCTACTGCTGCTGTAGTTGAATTGGCACATAAATACATATTTCTATTGATAGGGTTCGGGAGGAGGGCGGTTAGATCGACGGAAGAAGAAGAAAATCCATCACATTATATGTTTCCTATTTTTCCAAAAAAAGAAAAAGATCGAGGGGTTGAAAATGCGATTTAATATAATCTAAAAGGATACTGGAAAGTGCTGGATGCATCGTCAAATGTTGTATATTATAGTGAAAAAGAGAATATTTATAAACGATAATGGTGAAGTGGGGGAGGGGTTGAGTTTTGGATGAATAAATGTCAAAGAAGCGGCACTGTGGGAGGAATCAAGGGGTTAACTGTCAAGTTATATGGTTATGATCTTTCCTATACACATTCCTACTTATGGACGTAATACTATTCCGATATTCGCCGAAGCTATCGTGTATGATTAGATAGATGTATTGTGTGCTATTTAGAGCATAGAAAATGTTATGGGGAAATGTTATGGAGCAACAATACGACGTATAAGTGTATGCATATTTGGATCATAAAAAAAGTAGTAAATAATATTGAAACTAGTCGAGAAAATGCACTGTCAATACAACTTTGAGAAATTGCTTACAGATCATGAGAGAAAAGTGATAGTAATGATTACTACGATCATTATTTTAAGTATGACGACGGTATGAATGTAACTACCTTCCCAGAGTAACAACCCGTATACTTATTTGTATTAAAGTGGAAAATTCTAAAGTGATTGTGTTTACTTTACTGAATAAATTAGCTTAAATTTGATATTTTAAGTTGCTTAAACTTTAATGTAGTATAATGTAATAGAAATCAAATTTCCTTTGGACATTTTGATATTCCATACATTATACAGCTTAATTTATTTTATGTTTCGTATGGCCACATGCGCAACATAAACAAAATTAATTCTACGAGAGAAATTTTTCTATAAGCTTCCTGCACGCTCAAAACCATAAAACGAAAATAATAAAGATTGCCATTCGCCGAAGTAGAATAAAGTTAGAAAACATTTCCGCACAATAAGACGCCAAAAACAACATTTTTACCGCCATAAATTTCACATGAGGGACAAAAGATGTAACTCTCTCTTTTACCAGTATTACTTCGTCGTAGTACACGTACACCATCTCTAATTGTTTATTTCAATTTAGACCTTGTCGTTTTAATAATAGTAAGAATAATAGTGGTAGTTTATTGTATAGGAGCTGCTTCGGTCTTGTTTTGTTTAAATGGTTTGGGTGTACGAAACATTTACCGTCACCACTACTATTACAACCACCACCATCACCGCCCTCATCCTCCTCCTCCTCCTCCTCCCTTTCTCTTAATTGAGAATATTTCTTAAAAGTAAAGGCGTGGAGTGAGCGGTAAAGATGAGGAAAACTTATTACGAAGTTTAATTTAAATTTGTGTGCCATCCTTGTTAATGCATATTTCCAACCGGACATTTTCCATCTGTTTTTCAGAGAGAGTTATTCCATAAAATTGTAGTACTTCCTTACTTCCTACCCTTGTCATTGCCTCTATTCGATGCTAGTCAAATTTATTATAATTGACGTGCTTCAATTCAATTCAGTTTATCCTAGGTTGCACTGATGCATGAATTAATAAAAAATAGAATACGGCTAAACATGATGGAAAAAAGTAATAAGTAACCTAGCTTCCATTGTGACAGTTTTAGTTCGTTTCACTTTTTTTTCTTTTTTCACCACTGCTCTTGAATGAATCTGTTTTGTGATTGAGAAGGAAGTATTTCTATACATCACAGACAGAAAGAATTTTCTTTTTGAGCACTTTTTCGGCCTAAACAATACGAACGAACGAAAATTGCAAAAAAAAAGAAGAAGAAAAATAATGGAAAAGCTACTACTATTGCTACTGTTGCTATATTTTCTTTTTTAATTCACAACGTTTTTCCGGACAAAAGGTAGAACAGATTCAGCCTTTAAAACAGCAAGAAGAGAAAAGAAAAGGGAAGGGAGGTAAATGAGACGGTATGAGGTGAAGAAATATAGAGCTAGAAAGAAAGAAGAGTACGAGAAAGAAAGAAATTAGAGGTTGTGAACGACGGTATTTCGAAGGATAATTGGATAATTTTTCTTGGATTTTTTTTTTCTTAGTTGATGATTGTATGTGTTTTTTTGTGCTTACTGGAAATGGCGAAGACTTTTTTTTTTGTAGAAATGTTACTTTTCGTTAGTAAGTAGATATGTTTTTTACATGTTCAGTGTGTTTTAGAATAAAAAAAGATTTATTTATTTTAATTATTTTTGAACACTCGGAAGGTAGTACGATTGCATTTGTAAAATATTATATAGTCCAACTTCGACAATTGGATCATCAAGACTACTCATAATAATGGCATAATGGAAATTTCGATTTGGACAGATTCAAATGGAATTAAAATAAGGAAGAAGAAGGACAATGTACCTTCAACATCAATTTTGGCATTCGGATTAAAAGTATATTGCGAATTTCACTTAAATTTAACGTGCCATTAAATTAGGCAGAACGGAGAGGCAAAACTCTATGTAACAAAAGGGGTTTAAATTAAAGAGATTTTTAAAAAGCCTCATGGAAAAGAAATTAAGGAAACTTGCCTTCATTTTTTCATATCTTTCTTATCATTCGTAGGTGTCAATTCGACACAACCTTGATTGAATCATTTTTCCACTAATAACACGATTATTATCAAGACAGCTAAAAAATGATCATTTTCTAAATCTAACCGCCACCACTACTTTCATAATACAGTAGGAAAGGAAAGAAAAGCGAACAAGATGAAGAAGAACTTTTCTCATTATAGATTTCTGCTATTGAATTGTGAATTGTTTTTCCAGATTCTCTATAAGCGAATGGCAAGGGAAGTAAAAGAGTGAATTTTGGATGAAATCTTTTTCATTTTCTGTGATTGATTATTGTTATCAAAAGTATTGTTTTTGTTCAGATTGATCATAAAATCTCATGTGTAGTATAGAGATAATGAGTTAAAATTATATCTATATTGTTTCCGTCTCGTAAATGGGGTAGTTATTTGCGAAAGAAAGAACATTAAATATCTGTTTTTTTTTTTTTCATTCAAGTTATTTTTAGTTCAGTGCTTATTTATTGCCATCATTATTATTAAATTTCATCCACCTTATAAATGTCGGCTGCTATAAAATAAAGTAGTTTATTTTATTTTTTAGTCTGGTATTGCTGGTTGTCTAATTAACTCAAAAATAAAAAAAAAGGAAGAAAATGTCGTTATCTAACAGAAAAATTAAAACTATTTTACATAGTAACTAAATGCAATAGTATGACTACTTATAAGCTATATTAATGTCACCACAATTTCCAGAAGACCTTTTTAACAAGGTGTTGGGTGTTGCTGTGGTTGAACCCCCCAACGCCTTGTGCCACCTCTTTGTAGAGTTTCTCTCCCATTTACGTTATTTGACACTGATATATTTCTTTTACCCATTTTTCTATTTCTGATGGTTGTCGCTGTTTTAAAAACCTTTTTAGTGCAACTGAACTTATCGTTAGATTAAAAGCGTACCTACATAGTACATACATATATGAAAAGACTAAGTAATATACAAATTAATGGCATTTCCATAACATGGCATAAAGCAAGGAAAAATATATATATTTAGAAACATACCCTTTTCATACTTACCATTGAAACAAATTTATTTAAATGCACGAGAATACATATTAATTTAACTTAATCTTTCAGCTGTTAAAATGATTTATGAAACAACTCTCAGTCTAAATAGGTATACATCGAGGAGGAAAAGGAAAGAGTATGGGGAGTGAGAGGGACACGAGACAGTGAGAATATAAAGCAATATGCTCTGTTTTACTCCTTTTGACTAATATTTTCAAAAGGGTTAAAATTAGGCGTGTCATTGTGAAAAGGGATAAAATGATATTAATTAATTCTAGCGCTATTTTTTTCTTATGTGTTGTGTATTGTATTTGTTGATGATTATTATAATCATTACAAAAATCATTGCACATAATCTTCCTTTACCACGTAAAACGAAGCATGTCTGAACTAATTTTAAACAATTCCCCACTAATTACCCGCTACTAGGATTTGAGCTTTAATTTTAATGGGTTTTTAATTACATTTTTCCCACCTAGTTGTCCTCAATCTCATGCTAGGCACATAAGCGAAAAATTAGTTTAGAAAAAAAAATTGTTCCCGAATATAAAAAAAAAAGTTATTGACAAAGCAAATTAGGGAGGAGGTCTTTTGTATACCCACACAACACACATCTATACGAACACAATAATAAAACAGTCCCATATTAACCTAAATATATGTATAAATATACATACACCCCCATACACATGCACACAGTGTTTGAAAATTTGAATTGCAAAACCTTAATTAACTGTAAAATAAATTGCCAGCTTTATATACATATATATGTATGTTGATGGTATATTATTTACTAAAATATGCATATTCATTTCAAGCAAGCAATATAATAATAATAACTAGAAACATAAATGAGAAAACGTCTCAAGAAGTAGGAACAGATATTGATTCGAATTTGCTATTTTAATACATACGAAAATTCGCTCCGATTTTCAATGTATGTATAATAGAAATATACAGGCAGGCAGGCAGGCCGGCAAATAGAACTGAATAGATTTCTCAATATTAATTTTTCAAATTATTAAATGGAAAAATGTAATAAATGTAAAATGTAAATGAACTAAGCATTCCAATACGAACAAACGGACTTCGGAAATATCGATCTTTTCTGTCTATCTATAAAGCTGTTATTTCTTTTTTTTTTTGTTTAAATTTGATGGAAAAATATAGGAAGGAAATATGAAGAGGATGAATTAATTAACTGAAATGATTTCAATTCATTTCATATTGAGTTAAAAAACCCATTTTTTTCTTCATCTCAATTTTTCTGCTTCATTAAATAATGCTAATTTCGTAAGTATACATCTAAAAATTGTCGCATCACTATAAATCAACAAAAAAAAATCTTCTACTTAACCCTTCTACACCCACCCGCCCCCAACTCAAACGTCAACATCTGTAAAAGAAATGATAGCAAAAAGACGAATGTTAAAAGGGAGAGTACAACACAAGAGATGGCAGGAGAGTGAGAAGAGAGGAAGTATAAGGACGAAGTAGAAGTTTTTGATAAAATCATTGTTAAAAGATTTTCAAGTCATAAAAAACGATTAATTCAGTGCTGTCAATGTGGCACCGAAAAGACGCACTGTACATTTTCAGAAAATAAGATGAGAGAAATCCCTCTGTATTAAGTAGAATAAAAAACATTTTTTTTTTCCTTTCTTTTGAATACAAAAATAGCTGTAGCAGTCATCACAATTAAATTTCAAGTATTAAAAAATAAACAGTTTGTTAATTATTAACCCCTCTAAATGCTCCATTTACGGTGACCTTATATATTCTCACTTTTATGACCTATCTATGCCTACCACAATAATTTAACTTCGTCAACAGAAACAAAATGTTAATGAAAAATTAAAATTAAAAAAACCAAATTAACCTGCTTCTACTTTTAGACTATTATTATTATCATTATTATTATGTAGAACACTCTAAATAAAAACTAATAACGCATGACACTAAAATTTCCATTTCACTTAGTAAAATGCCACTTAAAATGTCGCTTTTAATCTAAATAATAAAAAATTATCAACAAATACTATTGTTCCATAAATAAATAAATTGTAGGTAATATGTCTGGTTGCCTATACATATATTATACATACATACTGATGTGCGTTCCATATGTATGTGATGTCTGATTTCATATTCACTGAACTCCGATGTGAGTTAAATTTAAATTCAATATGATCCGATAATAATGATAATAAATTTCGGGCTGATTGATGATTTCAGTCGGAATCGTTTTTCTTCTTTTTTTTTTGTTTTTTTTTATAATCGTATATGAGTATGGGCACCAGTGGGAATTGATTTTTATCTAATTGATGCTGTAATAATTGGCGGATTGTTTCGCATTTTAATTGGTTAAAAAAAAGCGAAAATAGCGGATTTGTATTTTTTGTTTATAAAGATTTTTTATGATTTTATTAATTGCAAACAAAAATTTAAATTATTTCGAAGAACATAAATCAGCATTAAATTGGTATTGAAAATCTATAAAATTTTGCCTGATTGTATAAAAAAACGAGAATTATTTCGATATCAATCTATGGACTAGTCCCAAGTTCGTGAATCTGACGTAGATAACATGTACTAAATGCAACACGTGTGAAATGCATCTTTTTAATACGTGACTGTCTCGTGTTATTTTCGTTACAACAGGAGAAGTGTCTCCAAAAAGAAAAAATGCAGAATTTCAGATGAGAAGAAAAAAATCATTTTTTATTTTATTTAAAAAATTTCATTAAGAATTTTTTTTGCTTCTCATATGGAGATTTTTAAAGATTCATCACCAAGGACGGTGTGCAATGCTTTTATTGGCGAATTTTGTACATAGTTCTATTCGAGTTCGCATCATCCACTTACACATCTTTGCCCCTGCTTTAAATAAATTCATTTCGTACATTACATTTCGCATACTTACATAAATATGTAATATTCCATAAGTTCCATGATTATCACAACTTCACTTCCTCAGCTTCTCTCTTTCTATCTCTGCAATTTTTTCTAAATAGTACATAAGGGTGCTGTTCGAAAACATGACGAAAAAAATTTTTTTTTTGCCTTTTTATCAATAAATGTAAATTTTCTTATATTTTATCATCCACTAACACACGCTGTGTCTGTGTGAATATGTAGAAGAAGCACTTAGTTTTAGTGAGTCCCTAAAGAACTTTTTTTTCAACCCTCATATTTTCCTCAATGGTTGTAATAGCATTAATAATGGGTTTTATTAAACGTTAACACAAGTTTGTTTTTTTGTTACTTCGTTCTTATTCTTTTGGGAGTTGTTAAAACAATGTGACATAAAATGGGAGATTCTGTTAAATACATATTTTTCTTACGTTTTTATTATTATTTCTGTGTTTTATTTCTCATTTTTTTTTTTTTTTATGGTTCATACATTGTTTAATACATTATACTCTACTTTTTGTTTTAACAGTCCAAGTATTATTCATTTATTTCCCTCTAACTAAAAGAATCAAATTGTTTAAATTATTTATTTTATTCATGTCCCCTTAGTTTTTCATCATTTATCTTTTTTATTTATTTTTTTCTCCTTTTGCTTTGTTTGTTTGTTCGTTGCAATAAACCAGTTTATCCTGTTTTGGAAGTTTTCCCTTATACTTCATCCCCAGAGAGAGAGAACGAGAATTGAAGAAAAGAGAAACAAAAGAGAGAGAAGGAGAATGAGGGACACAATCTGTATGTAAACATTTAAAAGAGAGGATTGGGGAATTACGAAGGGATGGAAGTGAGGGATAAATGGAAAGAGAAACGAGGGCGGTAGAGGTGGAAGGGGAAGGATGAAAATTGCTATACATATACATTGATAGGAGAAATTCGATTTAATGATATCCGTTTGGAATAGCGGCGAATTGTTGTTACTGTACTATTGCTGCTATAGTGCATTTAATCTCCCTATTGACTACTAACTAAATTTTTCTATACGTATCTATTTAATAATTAAATAGTACAAATAAGTATAGAAATGTTAAATGTATTGTAAATGAAATGTTTATGGTCGTTAGTAGTATCACGTGGCTATTGTCAACTAAAAAAACGGATTTATTAATTTGCGAGTATCGTTTGGCAGAAGTGTGTGGTTAAAAATTTAATAACAGCTTTTCCCTGACACCCTGTATATTTCAGTCTTTCATAGAGATTTCAAATTAAATTTTAATTAATTAATTATTTATTCTTTTCTTTTATCTTTCCATTCATTTACGACATATTTAACAATAAAACGCACAAAGTACAGTTTGTACTTCATTTTTTTCCACTTTACCCACCAACATTTGCAGGTACTCTGTCTCTCTCTCTCTCTTTCTTACTGTCTAGTGTCGTACATGAAGGTGCCGAGCAAGCAAATTTATTTCATTTAAAAATTCTTTTTATAAGGCCATCTCCATTGTTGACACATCTCTTAGTTTGCACTTTTTATATGCATGAGCGCATAAAAAAGGAAGTTGACTCCCTATGTATGATCCTGTGCCTGTCTCCCGGTTTCTATCTGTCTTTCAAAAAAAGGTGACATTTTTAATTATTACTTTAATTCCATAGCTCATCCACCCCTCATCTGTCCTTTTATGATGTGTGTGTGTGTGTCTTTTACTGCATTTTCTAGTACATTAATTTCCATCTCTTTGTCATCTATTTTTTTGTCTGTTTTTATTATGTTTACTTTGTATCTTTTAATTGTGCTATAAATGAATATTGCATCTGTTTGTCGCTAATTTACAGAAACAGTTAAATAAAAAGCTTATTATTCCATTGCAAACTGTAGAATAAAGTTTTTCTGATTATGCGCACTCAGCAATAGCTGCTGATATTCCAGCTGAACTGATGGATAGTGCATTCCATTGGTATTTAGTTGATTAGTTTTTTGGGTGTATGTATAATTTGCAAATTCTAATCACATTTAATGGCGATAATTAAATACTCATTCGATATATTAGCGAATAAGTATAAACGGTGACTTATGAACACTGTTACCCACATTTAAATCGATTAACGATAAATAACCAATTTGTAAATATGCGTGTATTCACAAATCCTACCCTCTACAATATGAATGAAATCTGTGATAATACATACAAATAATGCCCGTATACATAATAAACGGAAAGAGAGAATAGTTTCTATTATTTGTATTATTCGTTGCTTGTGTAACGGTGGAAATCCTGGATCACTTTCTACAATTTTCTGTGTATTTGTGTGTAGTGGACATGGAAAACGAGATCACAGAAATGAAGAAAAGAAAAATAAAACCATTTGTATTCTCTCTCCATCTCTATTATTGGTTGGATTCTTTGTTTTTCTATCTCTTTTCTAACGGCGTAGTATACTCGATACCTACATAGAGAATGCAACACAAATAGAAATAAAAGTGATAGTGCCAGAAGGGAGGAACAAAAGTTTTAATTACAACATTGTTGGCAGTTTTTTAGAGTGTGGTATTTTAAGTTTTAACATGAGCCGGGAATGGACGGAAATGGACGGTGGTGTTGTTTAACAAATCTTTCTTTTTTTTTGTTTTTTCCATTTGTCGTTTTTGGTATTGAAAAGTAATTCATTGATGAATTAATTTTTAAATTAATAGTATATCGAGCACACATATTCAGTGCTCGAAACAAGGGATTTTCTGTTCTATCTAGATGGAGAATCGATTGTCCCATCTTCTTCTATATGTCACTTAATGATATTTCAATAATCAATTATGAATTCAATTGGTTCTATTAATTAAACAATTAGTATAGTAGTTGTAGCTCCCTAAGCTAACATTAAAGGTAGATAGTTAAATTTCCCTTTAGAAATTCTCCTTCGGTCCCTTCTCACTCTTGTCCTCACTTAGATAGAGTTAGCGCCTTACTTCATTCAGTTCTCTCCCTATTCGCTTTCTCTCTTTACTCCTGTTAGTCCTTTTTCCCATAGTGTATGTGTGTATGTGCTTAGAATTGGTCTTTAATTAGTCCTCCTCTCGCTCTCTCTACCTCTCACTTCTACTACTACTACTACTATGTATTACCAGTTCCGGTGATTAATATAGCCAGCCTTCTGTCGTTGGTCGCCAACTTCATATATATCTTACACAGTTCAACCCTTGTCTCGCTATTATCAATGTCGTCCTGTCTGCACAAACAAAATATATTTTACCCCTTTGTTTTTGTCTATATATGTCTATATGTATATGCTTTTCTTAGTATGTTTATGTGAGTTTGTTTTTGGCTATATGTTATGTACTATTAGCCACCCATCTTTTCCCTGTTGCTCACTCTTTCCCAACTCCCATTTCATTGCACAGTTTCCCCTAACTACCATCGCCACCACCACCAGTTCTCTACTCCTTATCTCCTTTTACGTTTGTATAAAGCGACTACAAACTTTGACGCCAGTAAATTTATTGTAAGTTTGCGCGCATATAATATTTGATGAACAAAAAGTTTAATTCGGTCACTGGGTGTGCAATGCTGTTGTAAATGCTCTTTAGTTTTAGTATTTTGCTGTTTCAGCTTAGCTGCTGCTGCTGTAGCTGCTTTTTAAATGTGTGGCACCATAAGAAATTTCAGCAGATTCAAAACGTTTATCTTAAAGTCATTGTTTATATTGTGAAATGCATAGCTGCGGATTGAGAGAGATAAACCACCATTGTCAGTTCTCTTCTCCATTTCCCATCTCTTTTTCCTTATAGCAATTAAATAACAGCTGTAAATGCAAAATGTTTTGTTGTGGATTTTACAACAAGTCAAAATAATAAGCTTTAAGGTGCCGTTAAAGTTGAAAGAAAGAAAGTTGTTATTTTTGCATACATAATTTATAGTCATTCCACAGTCCACATCTATTATTAACTTTATCCTTGGCAAATAAAATCTTAAGAATCTCATTTCCTTTTATTCCCATCTTTGTGTAATTTGACTTGTTCATGTTTCCCTCAACGGATGGATTCTTCAGAAAATCCATTCCAAAAATACGTTACGGTTACAGTTTGAAAAGAGAATTATCGATTTTCGCAATTAAAATTACATAATATAGAATAAGGAGTGACATTTTTCTTTTAAATTTTATTTCTTCACAGGTCATTTGATTCGACAAATCGTTTTGATTCCATGCTGTAAATAAATGGAGTGAAATTTATTAACGAACCACACAGAATATGAGGGAGAGAGAGAGAGAGAGAGATTGATAGTGATAGAATGTGAGGAGCAAAAGAGATCTTTTGCTTTCATATTACAGTAGAAACTCCCTAAAAACCACCAATCACGTCCCTTTGAGGTCAGCTTTAATTTAAATCGTCTTTCCGTTTTGGCTCTTGCTTCCTTCCTCCCACATCCCCTGTTCCTTTTTTTCGACATGTCTCTTTTCTTGGCGACTTTTCTTTTTTTTTCCTGGCATTTTTTTTTTTTTTCTGACTAGTTCTAAATCAAAAAGCAGCGCATTTGCCCTTTTAAAGTCTCAACGACAACGAATAACTCATGCTCTTTTCCCCTTTTTCAGGAAATCGCCGCTATCCTTATCAGCTTTGATCGGCACGCGGAATGGCAGAGCAAAGAGGTCAAGATCAGGTCTGTATTTTAAATTTAATTTTAAAATAGTAAAATAATATTATGTAGTGTGCATGGACACGAAATACGATCAAGGGACAAATGTGTTTTCGAATAGAACTTTCCCAACCTTCAAAACGAAATCAAAATGACACTGAACAGATAAATAATGAACATTGTCAATCACAAATTTCCGATAATGATACACTTAATCGCTAGGGAATGTATTTTTATCCAAATTGGTCGATGCCAAATCATTGATAATGAAATCAATGGTTAATTTGAAAGATTACTAGTGCCCTGGGTGTGTGTGTGTGTGACAGATTATGAGATCTGAGGAAATTTTCTATATGACAGTTAAACAAAAGTGAAAGTAATTGTATTGGAGGCGGTTTAAACTAATGAACCCAAGAAGTTAAGAAATTTAACTGAACAGTTAAATTACAGTCAAACTTTAGTAACTCGATTATTTTACTAGCAAAACAGTTGCTCTGCAGCATGTATGAACCTACTGAATTGTTAGAGTTACGGATTCCAAAAATCCCATTGTAAATATTACGTCGTACACTTGATGCCACGGCAATATAGTAACCGTACTCATTATAGCATTAGAACCGCATGTTTTTCAAAGACTAAAATGTTTTTTTCGAATAAGGAAAGACATAAATTCAAAGCTAAACTGTTGGGAATTCTAAATGTATTTCGCTTCGAGTTTTAGGCAGGTTTTTAGGCCTGTTTTGCGAAACAAAAACTAAAATGTATTTTAATATGGTAATAAATTAATGATGGTTAACTAAATTGTTTGCATGTGATAAGGACAAAATAGACCCGTACAATATTATGTATGTATATACTAGAAGTAGAAGTATAGTGATATCGGTTCGGAATTTATTTAAATGGAATATTTAGGACCGAATTAGAAATAGTTAGGTAAGTAATCCAAAACGAGTGGTAAACAGTTAGTTTTAAAAAGAAAAAAAAAAACGGAAAATTAATGTAGCAAAAAAATTTAAATAGGCCAGAGTAATTCTTGTTTTTTTTAATGCTCGATTTAGTTCAAACTAGGGTCAAAAGATGGAGATCGGTAATGTTTGTTCATAAAATTATTATTTAAGGCAGAGTAACATAAATTGATAACCATTTGGTTGAAATCATCATGGACAAATAAGAGGTGAAAGAGTAAGAGAACTGTAAGTTAGGCGCTATGAATTTCTCACCGTCTATTCGCATTTAATCTGCCATTTTGATAGGAAAGTATTGATTTCTTATCGTCACACGAGCCTATGTCTCTTAAATGCTTTATGCACTATTCTCGATATTTAAATACAAAGCCATCACCAATGATAAATTGTGAAAATAAAATCGCATGAAATCTTATCAAACTCCTAAAATTAGTGAACTGATACTAAGTTTCTAATTTAAACAAAACCTACATACATAATTATGTAGTTTAACTTATGAAAAAATGATGAATGCCAACAAAAAGCATGCATTAGAGTTCATGGAAAATTCAATTAATATTTAACATCTTTTTATCTATTCAAATATAAATTCTATTCAGACAAAGTTTTAATCCGAAAATAATTCATTTTGTATTTATAGAAATATTATTTTTGCGTCTGTAGATGTGCTACCTTAAAATCACCATACCAAATAAAATCATCCCCCGAGCACCCTAGATAAAAACAAACTTCAAAACTCCACAAACCTACACACTCTAAGTAGTCTGTAGGTTTTTCTCTCATATTTCTTTCCCCCTATTTTTCGTTGTTGTTTTCTTTTGAACTCTGGAAATTTTGTGATTTAAATTTTTGTTTTTTTTTGTTTTTGTGAAATTTGGATACCTCAAATATCTCTCACTCTCTCTCTCTTCCCCCTTCTTTCTCTCCTGTTCTCTCGTTTATTCTCTCAGGTTTCTCTACATCTATTTAATTCTACAAACATATGTATGTACGTACACATAGAATTGAAGTTGGAAAGTTGAAAAAGTACACACATACTCACACACACACACACATATGCACAATCTCATAGAATAAAGTCCGTATGAAGTTTGTATTTGCTCTAATAAAATTCTCTCTTCTCCAAGTTTTATTTGGTTGGAAGAATGGTAGCTTTACGTTTCGTTTGTTTTGTTTGCTAGTATTAGTAATAGTGGTGGTGGTGGTGGTGGCGGTGATGGTGTGATTACATATACATACACCACAACCACTACCACCATACTTCCTATTTAAATGCTGCTTACTTTTCCTTATATATAGTTTCTACTATTACAATAAAATTTAGCATTCATTCTCTTATCGAATTATAAAACTCTCTATGTGTACTTGTACTCGTATACGTGGAAACGTATGAATGTATGTAAAAAATAGTAAGAGTAATAGTAATGAGAATTGTATGTGTAAAAATGAGGATGATCATTGCGATGACGCTGAATGTTACAAGAAACTGTTTGAGTTTGTTTATCTAGTTTAATTTATTATTTGGAATTTTGTTATTTGCTCATTTTCATTCTAATTTTTATTTATCTTTTTTTCATTTATTTTTATTGTGCACAATTCACAAATGAAAATCTTCTTAGTTGCAGTATTTTCTTGTCTATTTCTTTTTTATTTTGCCTTTCTGTATTCTATACCACTCATTATTTTATAAATACAAAAATATTCTATTTAATCAAAAAATTCAATGCAAACCTTTTAAATTTTTTTCTTTTTCATTCTATTTTGTTTCTCTACCCACTTCTCCATCTTATTCTTTTTCTTCGTGGTCATTTCCTCCTCTGGTCAATAGATAATAATAATGATAGTTTTGCCTTTTGCAAACGCACGCTTTAAAGTTATTTGTTATACATAGTATAACTATATTCATTTCATACTCGTATAGAAATAGAGTGTAGAATGGAGCATAGTCGAGGATATTCAATTTCGAAGGAGCGAGTTTGTGTGCAAATTTTAATTGCTATTAGTTCGTGATTACTATTTAAATGGGCGGAAGTTCTTTATGAATTACATACAGTTTCTATACTAATAGAGTATTTCCATTAGCATTAGATTATTGCTATTATTATTACTATTATTATTTTGTAGATCATTTGGCGTTTTATACAAATTTTTTCACACAACTTTTTTGGCTACTGGAATAGATACCTCCAGTGTACTAATTTCCAGAAATTGCAATGAAATATTAAATTGTATTAAATTATTTGAAATCCATACGTAGCAATTACAAAGAGTGGTCAATTAATATTAGATTAATTAATTTGGAGGAATTTTGTGTAAATTATTCAAGTTCGTATTGAGATGAAATCAATATCAGTATGTCTGTTTTTATCAAAGCAAAATTCTAATAAAATATTATTGAAAGTACATAATATATCATTGATTTTGTGGCAGTTTTACACATACCAATTTTACACCCATCAACATAAATATGTACAAAATAAAATTATTATGCAAATTATTACATTTGATAATAAAATAAAACAAGATAGGCAGACAACCAGAGACATCAATACAATTGACAAAATTACTATTATTATTACATTTATATTGTATTTTTGTTATTATTATTATTATTATTTTATGTGTACAAAGCAAATACCTAAATTTAAATTGTTTGTTTTCCATTATGTTTTCAGTTTCCTAACATAAATAAATTAAATAAAACTGATGGCGACACCGAATAAAATTAATATAAATAAAATATGAAGTTGTACATACATATGCATATGTACTTTACGTATTGTAACGCATACATACATAATGCTACTGAAAATTTCTAGCTTATATTAATTAATGTTGTGTATACAACATTCAATATACAACGTTCGGGAAAGCCGGTGCTAGAAACAGCAATAATTTATAATCATGCTATTTAATAAAAGCAAGTAGACAGGGATGTACGATGTATGTTGTTCAATCTTTGGACTCAATTAAATTACAAGCAATATTTATCGCCAGGCGGCCAACCCCCC
Organism: Platypus cylindrus; assembly: GCA_949748235.1. Lineage (NCBI taxonomy): Eukaryota > Metazoa > Arthropoda > Insecta > Coleoptera > Curculionidae > Platypus > Platypus cylindrus. Next base: position 6,477,156 of record OX456489.1, on the reverse strand, counting down.
AGTCAGACGGCCACAGTCAGTCAGCGTTAAAAGTACACACAAATGGCTGATCATGATCTTCACACATGTTGCGTTTCAGTGTCTTTTGCCTCAACCTGGACGAAGTCGGGTAGTTCAGCTAGTAGGGAATAAAAATTTAAGCCACAAATAAGCGGTCTAATGCTACGAGCCTATATAAATGTAATATATAATGTAAAAATGGTCTTACAACATTTTATAAATAAATTTTAGTAACTGCCATAATGTGGAAAATCGACTTTTTTCAAGCTAATCTGTAAAGAAAAATATTCAAAATCAAAACTTGTGTGGGTGAAATATCAGCCTTTAGTAGGCATAAAGTTTATCAATCAGAAAAGCAATTTAATTTTGTTAAATTCTCTGCTGTTTCTCATTAAAAACCTTAACTTAGCATTTCTGAAAATCTAATTTTTTCTTTCAAGCAAAACACTAAATAATTTATCTAATCGCTTTCAAAACACATAATTCACTCTGAATAGAATGAATTTTTAATGTTCCTCTTGATACTTTTCTTTTAATTTTTATTTATACATGTTTTTACTTTGCTAAAAAGCACAACTCTAAATTAAACATAGCAATAAACTGGATTATGAATCTCAATTTTAACAGTAGAATATATTCCTTCCTCCACGTTGTTTATTTATTATAAAATTTCCGGTAAACAAGTTTTCTTCTTTTTAGTATAGTACAGATTATACTGCAAAAGAAAAAACAACGACAACAACAACAAACGAAAACAGGGGAAAAAAACACAATATAATACAAGTGCCCCGCTCTACCCTATTTTAAGGAATTTTATAAACTCCTTATTAATTTTCAATTCCTTTTAACTCTTAATAAACTTACATAAATAAAAAAAAAAAGAAAAAATGAGTAAATTTACATCAGTAAATTATTTTGCCATAAAATAAAAGTTTCAACAAGGGACTCCTTTTCGCAGCAAAGAAAAGTTTGAAGAATTTTGTTTAGGAACAAATTTAAGGGCAAAATGTTTTTTTTTCTCATTTTGATTATTATGCTATTGTGATAAGTAGATTAAAAAGGAAATGAAAACCTGCAATTAACTTTCTTAAAAAAAAAAATCGTTTGTAAAGTTGTTGAAAAATCAATTAGATTTTTTTTATTAGTAGAGTATTTTAGGTATGTAAAAGAATGTAAATATCTAAATGAATATTTTTTGTTTCAGGCCAAAAAGTGGTTCGATGTTGTTGTATAGCAGGAAAAAAGTGCGATATCGTCGTGATGGATACTGTTGGAAAAAACGAAAAGATGGAAAAACAACCAGAGAAGATCACATGAAGTTGAAAGTACAAGGAACCGAAGTAAGTACGAATAGTATTTAGCCAAAGCATGTGGTAATAGCTAAACTTAGATCAGTAGTATCTATATCCATATTTATGCCTTTTTTTATCGTTTTCACAAAATCTATTAAAAGGACAATAAACAAATAAATTAATTGAGAACTGATTGTCTGGATTTTTTCTTTGTAAATTACCGATTCAAATCATAGCCACCCTATCATTTTACCATTAAAATGACCAAATCAATCGTTTCACTTTTGGAATAAAAGAGCACTAAATAAACCTCTTTTTTTCACTCCTCTCGAAAAAATACTATCGTAGGAAAAAAAAGAATCGATTTATTGGAAAAGATAAAATGTTCCTCTTTAATTCAGTTTAATTCAGCACCCCCTTTTTTGTCTTTTTTTTTTGAATGGTATGGATACGTTTCCTGTCCGACAATTCTAAAGCTCTCAAGTCATTTCATCCCCTTTGACCCCATCAACCCTCAACCTCAACGTTATTGTGAGTGGTGGCAGGCAGAGGGCACCTATTCACCAACTACCACTCTCACTCTCTCTCTCTCTCTCTCTCTCTCGATATTATCGAATGGCTCTAATTAATGATAATCTTAAGCTTTCGCGACTAACGCGACTATAGCCAGTTTTTTTTTATCGTCCAATTCTATATGGACTGATCGATTTAAAGTTGTTTGATTTATATGTTTTTATGCTTTTTCTTTTGTTTCCGATCGATGCTCGGCCCTTCTCCTTTTATTTTCGTCATTTTTTATTTTTCTGGGTGGAAAAATCTTTGTTTTTTCAGTTCATCTGTATCCTGTGTATTTTAATAACGGAAATTCTTCATTTTTATTATTATGAAAATGGAATTAAATTTTAAATACTTAATCATATTTATCGAATGAAAAAGATAACTTCTTCGGCACGTGATTTGAATGTGGGAAAAGGCTGCTTTTTTTACGGTAATGATTTCATTATGACATAAAAAAGAGAAAAATTAAAGTATACAAAAAACGGAACAAAAAAAAAATGAATAAAACAGAGGTTGGAAAAATCTCCTCAATTAGCTATGTAGTATATTAAATAAAAACCTACAATTATCAAAAAAACAAACCCCTAATTTATTCCACAAAAAAAAAATGAAAAATGAAATAAAAATATCCCTAATCATTTTTTCAATGGTTCTAACACCTTTTACGTGTTTCGTACGTTAGTCCTTTTCTCCTTTTTTATTTTTTTTTTAGTTTTTTTGTCCTAAAGCTTATTATAACTAAACGAGTGGTTGAGATAGACCACAAGCGAAAAACGGAGATAGAGAAAATCTCGACAATTCGACTTTCAAGATTAATGTTCTTTAAAGGCAATTTAATTAACCAAAACAATTATCCCCTCGCGCGTTGGTCTTAATAACGGTGGCGTTGAAGCATTAGGCGGAAAAAAAGAAAGGAAGATAGTGCGAAAAAGGCAATGAAAAACAATAAAAAAACAAAAATAGAATGAATATAAAAAAATAAAGGAAAAAAAACAAAAGGAAAATGAAAATAAAATGGAATTATCTTTATGGTTGTTATTGTTGTTTGGTAGTGGTGGTGGTGATGGTGATGATGATGATGATGATGGTGTTTTCCACACAAGTGAAACAAATATTATTTTTCGTTTTGCGTGTATGTATTTGTGTACCTACAGTTTTCGTTTCTTTCTCTTGTTTTGTTCTTTTTTATTTTACTTTTTTTTTTATTTTCGAGGAAATTGAAAGAGTGGAAATAGACTGTGGTTTCTATAAACTGTTGTTGTTTTGTGTAACTACCCACAACACTAAATAACTGGTTATGTCTGTTATCTTAACACGGGAAAATGAGGGAAAAAATTAAGGCAAACGTTAAAATTATTTGAAAATAATTAGTTTGCTTTAACTTGCCGTTTGTTTACAGCAATTATTTTAATTAACAAAATCAATTTCTGAATAATGAAAAAAGACACAATGGTACAAGGAATATCATGATTGAATCAACATTCAAAATACAAATATGTAGTTACAACATTAATCTTTAATTAATTATTCATTCAAGTTTATAATTAAGCCATTGCTACCTTAAAACTTTTCGCTTTTTACTCCCTCATCCTCTATTTATCCTTAGCTTTCTTCGACGAACCCTTTCTAAAATATCACTTTTGCGGTATGGTGCTTTTATAACGTTTTCCCTTCCTTTTATTTAATGGTCTTTCATAAATTCGAAATCTCATTTGAATAATCGTCATAATTCCAAAAAAGGAGACCTTCGAACTTCAAAATAACTTTAATTCAATGGGCAAATGTTATTTTAATTAGTTTCTAGTGAACATTTTAATATGGCTTTAGAGATTTTGTGCCACCGCCACCAACGGGGTAAATTTTAGTCACGCTCAAAACCTTTCTATGTCTTTTTTTTTTGTCAAACAAAAGTAGAGAAAATACAAAAAGAAAAAGAATAAAAATTTACAAGATAATGAAATTAAGATTAGCACAACGTTAAAGGTGAACAACTTCGATAATTAGTCCAAGATAAGGAGTAGAGAAGTAGTTTTGACACAAAAAAGGTAATTTTCTATACGATAAAAGTCAAGCAATTTGTTTTATCGGAATCAGTGTGAAAAAAGGTTTTAAAAATGGCGCCGGCTATGTTTTAATTATTATTTTTACTAGAATTAGTTTATTTCGAAATGCATTGCTTCATTTGAATTAAAAAAGCTATAAATTCATAACTAAGAATAAAATGGGCTATTATGTGAAAGTCGAATGCTTAATACAATAATTTCCCAAAATAATTAAATAATAATAAAAAAATAAATTAATTGATTTAATTTCAAATTGATTAAATAGTATTGATAACTGTTTCAAAAATAATTTTTAATTAAAATTCCCAACATAAATATTATTTATTATTATTATTATTATGCATAGAGTAAAAAGTTCGCAAAGAATTATTGCCACATGTGATATACATACACACCCTCTGGCTGGTTTTGGATTAAAACAATTATCCAAACTTTCTATAACTGTCGTCTGGAATAGCTTTTCCTCTTCACCTCCCTCGTTTACGGTGGATAGTGAAGGAGAGGCATAAAAGTTTATCTCGGTCATATGGATTTAATTTTGTCTAATATAATATGTATACGTTCCTGAAAAGTAGCTGTTAACGAAATTAATTTGTTTTAATTTAGAAAAAAGAATGGGGTTGCATCTTGATGATGATGATAATAGTAATAATTATTATTAAACATCAGAAAAGTCATAGTAATTTTTATTTTATTGATTGGTTTATTCATTGTTACATTTATTCATTTATTTCAGTGCATTTATGGATGCTACGTTCATTCAGCGATTTTGCCAACATTTCATCGGCGTTGTTATTGGCTGCTTCAGGTGGGTATTTTATTTATATTTATTTATTTTGTTTAATGGTTCTTTGATGTCTATTATGTCAATATTTGCATTTCGAATTCATAAATTCTAATTAAACTAGTAAAACACTGGTTAAATGCATATCGTGTATTTCATAATTATTATGTATCTATGTGTGTGAGAGATAAAAAAGGTGAAATCCAATCTAGCTACAAATAACCATTTAGGCTTTAATCTGGGTGGTTGGAAAATAGGTACATAATAAATATTGATAAAAACCGTAAACTCAACCAATTGTTGTTTAGTAGACCTAAAAAGTTAAGCTTTGGCTTCCAGTTTAGTTTTCATAACAAAAAAAAGAGCGGTTTCTCTTCTAAATCGTGTTTGGATCTCACTCAACATTAATCTCTTTATATTTACAACACATAGAATCCGGATATTGTACTGGTTCACTATCTCAACGTACCTTATCCAGACGACAACAAATTGGCTGTTATAACTCCTAACTTAGCAATGTGGGCTGATAAAAAAGAATGGACAAAAGAGGAGCTTGTTTCACAATTAAAACCAATGTTTTTTAGTGAAGATGAACCGGATGCTAATAATCAATTAGAGATATCGGTAAGACCGATTATATAATTTTCCATAATAATTTCATACAATAAAATTATATTGAAATATTTCCGCTTTCGATAAAATTTTGTAATGTAATCTAAATATACACAACTTGATGATGCGTTTCCAAGATAGAAATTTTGAATTACAGACTGTTGAAACGGTAGAAGCAATAGTGAGTCAACTAATGGAAAAACAGCGGGCGGCTAAGCAAGCAGCGTTGGTAAGTTTTGCTGCTGGGAAATGGGAGGGAAATAAAGTAAAGAAACAATGATAAACTTTTTACTAAATAGTTAATCGATTGAATATTGTTATTTTTGTTGTTTTTCAGGTAAAACAACTAGAGTGCGGATGTACAGATGCAAATTGTGTTGATGGAAAAACTTGTACTCATCGAATTCGTAGAATTTCATCAGGAAAATCAAATTCTCCGCTTCCCAATTCAAGTACAAATTCCAGAAATTTAACTTCCGAAACCAATAACCAGGTAGATAATGGTTCAAGTATTTAAATTGTTCATAAAATTTTTGTTCTTTTCCCCAATATCCTATTAGGTATCCTCAACTACTGGCACCGGGTCATTGCAATTAAACAGCCAAAATTCACCAAGAGTATATACTAGGGATAGAAGTGGACATGCGGCTGCTCAAAATAATAAAAATAATCTTAATAATAGTAGCAATAGCAACAACAATAATAATAACAGCAATAATAAAAATAATAATAGTTCGAGTAACAATACCACTAATAATAGCAATAATAATAATAATAGCAACGGTAGTAACAGCAACGGTAGTAATCATAATGCCACTGGTTCCAGTAATTCATCACCTCTTGTTTTAAGTTTGTCGCAAATTCAAGGTAAAAAGATTTATGACTGAAAAGTGAGTGCAAATCAACATGTTTGATCTTATTTAAATTATAGGTAGTGGAGGTCTTTTAATTTTAAATAGCAATACGAACAGTACAAACCATCAAAACATTGTAAATCCAATTTCTGTAGCGAATTTTATGACAACTTCTAGTTCGAGAACTATAATGAAAGAATCTAGAACAAGGTAAAAGTACCTTTAAGTATTCGCCACTCATTCTTATAACACAATCATTTTTTTTTTTTAGTCATCTAATCCTAAAACACGAAGCAATGGATACAAACACTTCCTCGGCATGTCTTCAATCTCCTAATCCCAATAATAATAAACAAGAAATAAAGAACAATAAACAGCGAGATGTCAAATTAGAAATTAACGAAAATTTAAGACAATCATTATTTGATGGTAATTTATTTGGAAATACTGTAGCTCAACAGCAACAACAACGCTCACCCCAGCAGCAACAGCAACAGACGCAACAGCAATCACAGCAGCCTCAACAGCTTCAACAGCAGCAACAGCTTCAGCAACAACATCAACTTCAGCAGCAGTTGCAGGAACAACAACAACAGCAACAACATCTAATTCAACAAGTATCTAGAAGTAGTGTGTAAGTACTTATAGGACGAATGACTTACTTATCATAAATCGCTTCATTGTCATAATTCATGAACAACCAGAACAACCAACTAGTCAAATACTAATAATTCCTACTAACAATATACACTTACCACACACTTACACATACTAACCATCATACTAACAAATATACTTCTTAATGGACCTGATGGGACTATTCTCAGACGATCCATTTTCAGATCGCAAACGGAAGTAATAATGTCCAGTGCCCCTTCAACTCCATCGAGATTAATGGACACTGGACACGATGAAATCAATGTTGAAGATTTTGGTACAAGTTTTTGTGATGATGCTGTAGTGCTTCTTGGTAAGAATGAAAGAATTTTAGTTTGTATATAAAAGAATAAATAATTAAAATCATTATTAATTCAAATTCGGGCAATTAAAAGTACATAATTTATTTAATTTACTGATTACGTTTTGATTCTTGATTGGAACATTTCTCAGACTATAATATTTAATATTTCGATAATTATATTTACTGTAAAAAATACTAATAATTAGTGATTACGTTCAAGTTTCGTTATTAATTAAAAATTATTTGACCAGCAGCAAAAATAAAATAATGAATAATTATAGGAACAGATTCAAGTGGATCGTTAATAAGTAAAAGTGACGGTTCCTCAGTTATAAATGGTGGATTCTTTAATGAAACTTTGGATCTTTCGCAAGAAGATATTCAAAGAACATTATCAGCTAACATGCCAATGTGTGGTACTGAATTAGGTGATCCAAATACCGATAGTGATATTATTACTAACACACTTGAATCAACGAAAATAAACGAAAATTTATGTAGTGCGTATTGTTCTAATAAAGCGAAAGTTAGCATTAGACTTATTAATGTAAATATCTAAATAACTCTGTTTCAGGCAACAGCAATAATGGAAAAAATTTTCTTATATCATTCGACGATATAAATACTATGGATTTTATAGATAATTGTAATACAGTTGTATCACCAAATCAAGTTATTGACGATGATGTTCTTTGTAATTTCGATGCATTTGATATCTTACAAGATCTTTCAGGATTAGATTGCTTAGAGCCAACCGATCATAGCGATTCTACTACATTAGAAATGAATCCGTCCGATACAGTTAGAAATGAGAAAAATGTTAATGATCAAAATGTTCAAGAAAATCAACGGGAAGTCATAAATGAAACAAATGGCTTAGAAGGTTTGTTCCAACTGTTATGGAAAGAATAAATAATAATAATAATAATACTAAAGTGAATTGATGTGTACTTAACAAGCTTTCTACTTGCCAATAGTTAAAATATCCGATTATTCTCCTGAATGGGCATATCCTGAAGGTGGCGTAAAAGTTTTAGTCACGGGACCATGGCATTCAGCTGGACCATATACAGTTCTATTCGATACATTCCCTGTTCCAACTACGTTAGTGCAAAGTGGCGTATTGAGGTGTTTCTGCCCAGGTAACAAAATATATATATGGTTAACATTAATGGTTTAGTTTCATTAATTAACTGATTATGAAATTTCACTTTATGTTTCACACCAGCACATGAAGCTGGTTTCGCAACATTACAAGTAGCATGCGATGGCTACGTGATCTCCAATGCTGTGATATTTGAATATAAGTTGCCTCCAAAAGAACAACAATTACCAATTCCAGAACCGAGAATTGAACGTACTAATGACAATTTATTAAAATTCACATTACTGCAACGATTAGAGGCAATGGATGGACGTTTACATCTTAGAGTCGATCAAACGGAAGAAGATTTGGTATTTTTATTTCACCTCTCAAACTTTCGCAGGCTGTCTCAATTTATAAATCGGTTTTAGACTGACGATACTGCGTTGTTTACACAATCAAATTTTGAAGATAGACTTGTGTGTTTCTGTAAAAAATTAACAACACGAGCATGGAAATTAGAGGAAGAATTGAGTGTAGCATGGTTTGCGCATCATAAAGGTAACTTAACATTGAAATTATCTGCTATAGCAATTGTGAAATTCATTTGTCATAACCAGGAATGACGCTACTACATCTAGCAGCGTCACTAGGCTATTCTAGACTTGTTTGTGCCATGTTGCTTTGGCGTGCAGAAAACTCTTCTTTACTATTAGAAACGGAAGTTGATGCTTTAAGTCAAGACGAGTCAAGTTACACGCCTCTGGTAATACTTGCTTATCTATTATCTAAAATTTATAGAATCGATTAAATCAATTACGTTAAAAATAGATGTGGGCATGTGAACGTGGACATGAAGATGCAGCCATTACACTTTATAAATGGAATCATACAGCGTTAAGTATTAAAAATAAACAAAATCAAACAGCATTGGAATGTGCTCGAGCTAACGGACATTCAGTATTAGTTGAAAAATTAGAAACATTAGAAGTGAGAAGGAATAAAGCGAATATGCTTTTACATTCGGCTCAATCAAGTCTCGATATTATGTCACCATCATTAATGAGTCCAGCTAGTAGTATTGGTAGTTTAGCATCAATATGTTCAACTAGTAAAAGTCATGATGGTGTTTTCCTTCGACCTGGAAGTTTTACAAGGTATAATACTAGTCTGTACATTGAAAATGTACCAATGAAAATACCTACTTCTACCAATGAAAATGGTAGAAGTGAGTATACATATGTTATGATGAGTCCACAATGTGTCTGCTTATAACTAAGCTAGCCTAGCTCTAAATTCTTGAACAATAATACGTCTGTAAATGGCTGTACTACTTATTACATTGTAAACTCTCAATGAGCAGCGTATACTTTAAAATTATTAATGATAATTTCCTGATCAAACTTAAACTAATACGTTCGTGCCATCTCAATTTTCAGAAACGATTATCAGAAACCAAGAACTCCGAATTTTGAATTCGATAGTGAAAAATATCTATTATCCACACCCAGTCCAATGCTTTCAGATTTATCTTCAAGTACTAGAGGTAGTAATGGTCAGAAATTAATTAAAAGACCATCAGTTGACAGTGGAATAAATTTGAATTGTGGTGGTGGCAGCAATAGCAGTTCAACAGAGAGTAGTGGTACAAGATCAAAGCGAAATAGTCAAAAGGAGAATATGAAATTATTCAAGTAAGTGTTTTATGTTTATGTAGGTAGAGGCAGGTTGATTAGATAGCCAGTTGAAGGCAAATCGAAATGAATAACATGAAGTAATTGGTTTGATAATTAATGGGTGCAAATCGGTGATTAAAATAGAAATACGAGTAGTTTCGTGAATGAAGTGACGCTACAGAAGTGTCTATTTTCGTATTCAGTTGAATGAAGTCTTACTTAATGTTTTGCATGGTATATTATTTCCATTTTGAAATCAGATTTCATTGATTTTAATAATTTTGATCACGAAATAAAATTGCAGAGTCGATAGAAGTATGTCACTACCAATTCAATCATCGCCTAGGCAAAGTTCCTTTGATTCGGATTTATCTGATTGTGGTGGAAGTAGGAAAATGGATTTCAGCTTAAGTGAGTTATACTACCCTTTCTTATATATTTTTTGATACCGTTATCCTAATATATTTAAATTAACTTATATTTTAGCGAATTAAAATAATTTTTTTTATTTGATTTATTTTGAAGTTTATTTTTGAATTCTGTTTTTATTCTAAACGGAATGATAGTTTATTTACCTATGTCTAACGCAAAAATAAGCTTCAAATATAGGGTAAGTAAATAATGATTATTATCATAATTGGATTTTGTTTTGTTTAGTATCTGTATTTTTCATTCATCATTATTATTTAAATTAATTTATTAAACAATTGCATGCATTATATCTTGGTAAAACGACATACCAAGTGTTCATTAATTAACTTAATATGTGCTTTTAATTGCTAATTCGTTTTATTATTTTAGATAATTATATTGCCTTTAAGAAATTTGAAAATTGTATCACCTTTTATTCGTTTATATCTAATGTGAATTCAGTTAATTAATAAATTGTTATTTTTGTTGGAGGAAAACTCAAAATTTTACCATCTTTTGGCAATTAAGCACAAAAAATTATTAAGTTTTACGTACAACAAGAATCGCAATGCTCGTACATTAGTGAATCATTTAAAAAAATTGTTTTATTAATAATCTATTGTAAATTGTACAACTCTTAATTGTAAAAACGAAATACCTGAAACCGAAATAGTAATTAATAATATTTATATTCACATAATATATTTTCAAACCCCTTAAGGCGAAATAGGCAATGGACGGCAAACCAATAGTCCGATAATCGATGTTGTGGGATTATGTGATGTGGACAATGAAGATGATCGTGACGATGTTAATCAAAGTGAAATATGTCCAGGCACAACAGTAGGTCAGTGAAACAAAAAAACCAAAAAAAAATACATGGTCTATGTAAATGTTGTCTGTCGGTGTTGTCTGTCTCTCTCTATCTTCATTGGTGTTTATTATTGGTGTTTGTTTTTATTACTTTTTTCTTTTCTTTGTTTTTTGTTCTAGCTCTATCTTTTCTATCCCTTGTGAATTAATACTTACATATATTATACGTATTTCTACATACTTTTTTTCTTTGGTTTGTTTTATTCTTTTTAGTAACGGCTGGCAAGTTACCTCTGGGGTATTTTATATTATTTGCGAATTATTTATTTATTTATTTAACATGAACCAGAGGCACTAACCATTATACCTACCTATGATTATAAATCTTAGTTTAATTATTTATTTCAGAATGAAGTATTATCAACAAAGCAGCAATAGATCGCTGCTATATTTTTGTATATTGTACATCTATCCATTCCATATTAATACTCATACTTATATAATACTTATTTTGTTTAATTAACAATAGAAAGACATGTGTAATTTAGTCTTCTTAAAATTTAATCAGTTTAAAATAGAATTAAATTAATTGTTGCTAAATATTTTTTCTATTGTTATTAAACTAAAATTACAAATTACGCATTACCAACTAATAAAATATTAATGTAAATCTAACAAATAATTACTATAACACAAAACTGTCTCTATATTTTCTTTTATTATGATTTGCTTTATAATATAATATATTAATGTCATTATTGTTTGTCCAGAACTAGATTGATTCTTTCAATATTTTCGCATTGCTTGTGATTGATTAATGTGAACTGATGGCATGGCTTTTCACTAATTTCTTACTTACCATTTGGAAAATAATATGAGAATTTTCATTTAAGATTTATTTTCTTTTAATAAAAAGGACGAAAATAGAAAATTTTCTTATTGTTTTTGCATGAAAAACTATGGCTGCTTATAACTGAAAAGAATTTTCAATTAATTATTTATCAAGCTTTGTATTTCAATAATTAGAAAATTTATTTTTCTAGGAGAACAAAATGCAAGAGTGCTAACACTAGCTGAACAAATTATCGCTGCAATGCCCGATAGAATCAAAGTATGCTAGTATAAATCTTGTAAAAGAATACATTAATTCTTGTATTTTATTCCTTTTAAATAGTTGCAAAATGAAGCTGAGGAACTATTAATGGACAACAGTCCATGTCTTCCAGACCCTCAACAAACGAATGAAACGAATCTTTACGATGTTTATATGGAACCATTTTTAGAACCGCCATCTTCCAGTTTCGATACTAGTGAATTCAATTTTGAATTTTCTGATAATAATTATCGGTAATTAAATAAAGGATAATTAAAAACTAGAACTGCATTATCGATAATTCCTAGATATTATGATGTAAGTACACCTCAATCAAGTTTAAGTCCAGCTTCGTCTAGTTGCCTTCAATCGCCATCTTCGTTTACATTGGATTCACCGTCGCCACCACCAACTACTGCTGATTTTTGTGAATTTTTACAAGCATCTGGATCTGTATTTGAAAAAGATTTTTCAAATTTAACACTGTCAGGTATATATGAAGTGATTCTGTCGATAACAATTATACAATATAAGCGCATTTCGCTTATATTGAATCTTCCATTAATCAGAACTGTTGTAAAATCTGTAAATTTTTCACAATAAATTTTCTCGCCAATATAGATCGAGAACAACGTGAATTATATGGTGCCGCAAAAATCATTCAAAAAGCATATCGATCTTATAAGGGTAGACAACAACAAGAGCAAGATAAAGAACGTCATGCAGCAACGATAATTCAGAATTATTACAGACGATACAAACAGTATGCATATTATAAACAAATGACACACGCAGCTACAGTTATACAAAATGGATTCAGGTAATAAATTCTCATTATCGTCATCTCATAATTTCATTACTATCTAGGGCAGTAATATTCCTTCAACATTATTTCCATGATTTTAATTTTTTTTTTTTTTTTCTTGTTTATCTCGCTATTCTATTCTATCAATTCTTCGTTTTTTTTTTTTTTCATTCTTAAGCAATCTTTGTTATATAATTTTAATAGGACCTATTGCGAACACAAGAGATTTAAAAAGAGTCAAGAGGCAGCTGTCTGTATACAAAATTATTATAGAAATTATAAGGAGGCAGGAGGAGGGCGGGGAAGTAGGGAAGGCACACCAGCAAATTCAGGGCTCAAGTAAGAATTTGGCATAAAGAGCACATTTGTTTTGTATTTAATTTCAAGAATAAATAAAAAAAATAGTAGAGAAAAACACATTACAAATATGCTCATTAATTTGTATAGAAATAGTGGAATCGATTGCTCATTTTGGTGTTTGGTTTTAGATTTAAGTTAATAAGTGTTTGATTACCTAAAACATGAAAGTAGAAACATTCGAATTTTATATTTAAAATGGTTACTATTAAAAAAATGTTTCTGGTTTTATATTTATATGCAACTTTCAATGCTTTATATAACATTATTTACCTAATTATAACCAACAACAGAGACATGTATTAAGTTTCTTTATATTGAATAGCATAATAATAATAATTTAACTTAGCTTTTTATCGAAAAAATTGTCGAGTTGAGAAGATTAAATATAAGAAAAAAATTAAAACCAGTATAAAATATCCAAAAAAGCTAAGTAAAATTTAAAAAAACAACAGAGATTATAATTTGTCAATAATCCGCCGAAACTTCGATTAGTCTACAATACAATATATGAAATAGTACTTCATTAATCCATTAGAATTGCATGCATGACAAACCGCGTGGCTTAGTTGCAACATAACAGACAATAAACATTTAAACATTTTGGTTGTTACTCTGGAAGTTAAATTTACCCAAATAACTGATAGTAGCTACGTTGCAAATGTATTTGCTTTTTGCCTACACCCAGGCAAAATATAGAGACCGTAGATTTTAATTTTATGTTACTAATCCACTAGATGCAAGCGATTCCCCTATATACTACTACTAATCAAAAATATTAACTAATTAAAAAATTACCCTTGGCCCTGAACCCTCTGCCTGCTTTTGTTAATTTATGTTAGCTCTGCGTGTTTTTTTGCGTAACATATGGAAATATACTGGATTTTTATTAAAATTTTATATTATTTTCTAGGCGAACATGTTCACAAAGACGTCAACATCAAGCAGCCAGAAAAATACAGCAGTTTATGAGACAATCAAAGAATAAGTAAGAGAAACTGATTAATTTAATTTCATTGACAAATATTACTAGCTATTGATATAGTTAGTTTAATGGGTCCTATTCAATTAATGGGATTTAGATTTGAGAGACTGTGTGATTTTTTTAGTAATTCTGTAATTAGAAATTAACAAAATTTAACAAGTACTTTCAATTTACAACTAAATTTTCCTTTACTTTTCATTTTAAAGATCTGGCTCATTATTTTTTTTTAACAAATTCATAAATTCTAACTATTAATCGTCTTAATTTAATGCACGCAATAGTATTTGGGATGAACCGTTAGGAACTACAATCTCGGTAAGGAATCATTTCCCCAAACGATCCACATTCATATTTTTCTATGTATACGCACTCATTCGAACCACCATAATGTATATAATTAAAAAAATAAAAGATAATAGTAAAATCTTGAGTATATTCTCACTTACTAACGCAACAACAGCCAAGCTAATCAGATAATCATTACCCAGAAAATAAGTGAGAATTTAATCAAGATATCCATCCAACATATCATGCTTGACTTCAATTACCTAGTAACGTAGTCTGTTATCTTATTAGTAGAGCTACTTTTAATTAAATTATTGTATTATTATTATTGGTGTTGTAGATTACAGAAAGAACGAGTAGAAAAAGAGAGGCAGGTGGACCAGTCAATGGATGTCCCCCAAAAGTCACCATCTCAAGGAGTCTCCTCCAACTGCATCGGAATAAATAACAGCAGGTATGTACCTAAATTTATAATTAATAAATTTGGTAAATTAATTAAATATTTGTTTTATCTTTAGATTGAATAACATGAAACATCCCGGCAATTAACTACTACCAAGTAACATAAAAGAAGCATCATTGTTATCATTCTTGTTTTGCACTTTGGCAATAGAAAAAAAGAGTATACTATTTTATATAGAAGAAATTATTTACGAATAGCAATAATGTATAAAACAATGTAAAAACAAACACTTTTCAAATGCATTCATACACATTATGTAAAATCGGCAATTTTTGTGTAACCCCCCATTTTCTGTTATTGTAAAAAGTGAAAATTTAATCACTATTTTTTTAAAAATTAAATTTGTTAAATGTTGATTTACAAGCCTATTTTTATTAAAACACTGAAACATTTTACTGACTTTATTGTACCATAAAATGATGCAACAAATTGCCGATTCGTATTCGATTGATTTATTTTGTAATAATAATAATACTAATGTCTATGTTGGCTGTTATTTCATATTTTTTAAATTGCATTTATAAATATAAAAATGCAAAAATTGACAACAAAAGTGAGATTTGTATTAGTAAATAATATAGAAAAGCTATGAATTTTCATAGTGAAAAATATTACATACATTATAAATATGTGTATTCAAAAATATATATTGAGCTGTGATTGTAGTAATGATAACACTTTTTCAAACACATGAAAATCTATGACTAAATAATTATGCAGATATATTCAATTACGAATTTTTAATGAAAGAAACTTCTCAGATCGTCAAATTTTTATTTAATTATATTAACTGAAAAATAATAGTTTGTCTTTTGCGCTAAAAATGCGCCCAGCCTTGTAATCAAACACTCATTTTGCCAAAGCATCATCATCAAGATGTTGGCCCTTCTAATGCGATGATCACTGCATTGTATAGACCGCTACTTTGCTGATGATGTTCTTACCAGTAGTAAAACATAATGTAGTGCCTACTGCTAGGTACAGTGTGCATATTTAGGTGCAATACGTCTCAATAATATTTACTTATCACAAAAATCAGATATTAGGTACGCTAGATAGAACAACATATTTGTATTTTGTTGAATATATTGGCACAATTATTGAAGCCTTTACTTATCAAATCCGATAAAATAACTGAATGAAAAAGTGTTTTGTTGTTATAGTCAAAAAAAAAAAAAAATGTATTCTAGTCGTTTTTTTACTAGTATTTTTTCCTTGTTTTTTAATATATTTTATTATGTATATTTTTTTCTTCATTATTATGTAGTTTTTTTCTTGCTACATATATATTATTTTTATCTGTCTATATGACGTAGGTACTTACATAAAATGTATTGTAGAATGTACTTAAAATTTTATGCTCTGTTATTTGTTTTGAAACTGTTTTTTCCACTGCCATGGTTGATTAGATTATCTTTAAAACATCTTTTTTCCCTATTGATTTTTGTTTGTGTTATTTAAATTTTCTTGTTGACTGTTAATAGCAGAGATAATATGATATTAATTTTTGTAGCGCAGATTATTGCTTTGATGAACGGTCTAAATCGAAAAACAACGATAACATATGAAATGGAGGAGAACCTCTATTAAAAAAGGCATTAATCTGCTTAGATAAACATTAAAGTAAAACGGAAATAAAATTCGCTCATACATATCATTGTAGAATAATAATTACTTATTATGTACTTATAATGAAAAATTAATATTTTCGACATTTTACGCAGTTTGTATAATAAAGGTAGAAGCAGCAAAGGCAAATATTTGTACATTTTGTAAGAGAGATTTCTATGGGATCCGCGCTGGTGCTCAAATACTCATAAAAATAATAATACAAAATCATGAAAGGTGAATGCACAAAGCTATTTTTCTGTCAATTAACAATATTGAAATAAAATAATAGTTTTGTATTTCGCCGAACAGTGATTTTATGTTACTTTATCAATTGCTTGCTGGGAAATGTCATCAGTTTATTGTTTATGTGCCATACATTTTCCAATGAATGTCAAATATTGAACATATATACTTATAATCATAAAATCATTGTTTTTCACACAGAAAGTAACACGTTCATTATAGAGTACCTGCTGGCAGGCATGTTCCATAAGAAACAAAAAATATATCTATCTATCTATATATAAATAAGAAAAGGAACGGAAAAAAACTCTTTCCCATTGTAAATAAAGCTGTTATTTCATTTCAAAGATTTTATTCGAACAAAAAAAGAGAGAGAGAGATAAGAAAAATAAGAAAAAAGCTATTTAAATACATACACTTTTATGTACAGTTTTAGAGTATTATTTAATTAACTAATACTGTATAATATATTCACGATTATTGCTTATGAAATAAGAATATCGAATCCACATTAGTACTAGTAGTAGTAACTTCAGCATATAATGGTTGCTTTATGATGTATACTCGTATATACGTATACTCTAGAAATATCTTTTAAGTAACAATAAACGAAATATTAGAATTAGATGGAAGAAATAGGGATTATAGTTTGTTAAATCAACTTTAAATCAAAATAATAACTGTCCAATACTCAACTATGACATCATTTGCTTCTAAAAAGCAATGGTAGATTTTTGATTCAATTAAATTTTTTGAATTAGATACGACTTGGTTTTATCTTTAGATTTATCTATTTTACTTCTAATAATTTAAGTTAGTCTTTTGTCTTTTATTTCAGATTAATTTATTTTTGATAATATAATTTACCATTGTTCTTTTCTAGCTACAATTAGATAGAAAATAAATGTTTAATATCGAGATTAAAAAGATTAAAAATAAGATTGTATTTATTAACATTACCGACTATAATTAGACAAAGACGTATTTTTGTGTTTAATTTACGTATTAGTATATGCTTTCAATTTGTTTTGAATTCGAATTATGTAATTTGACTAAGGGACATTATTAGTAATCTACAAATTTAGTCAAAAATTAGCTTACATTGAAAAAAATGATTATTTTCTACTTTTTTCAATCTCGATAGCACAGAATTGCTGTCAGAGAAACAATCAAAATTTAATACAAATCCCTTCCCGCTATATTTAGCTACAAAAGAAAAATAAAAAAAGAAAGAAATCGACAAAAATGTGTAGATTGATTTCGTTAAATAATGTAGGTAAAGTAAATAATGTGAGAACCGTAAAATCAGTGCTGTGAATCACTTACCAAAAATTCTATATTTTTTGATACTTTCACATAACCTTTCATTTACTTATTTTGAATTTTTGATTAAGCATCTATTTAATTAGGAATTAAACCAGCAATTTGAATATCTTAAATTTGTTATTTATTAGGAAATTTAACTAATTTTTTTATTTCCTTATAAGTGATTCTCAGATTAAAGCAATAATAAATATAGTATTTAAACAAAATCGAAAAATTGAAATCTGAACACCAAAAATATATATCGAACTCTTAAATTTGTAAATTTGTATTTTGCATCCAGTACCTATAGAATTTAAAGTATAATTATAATAATAATAAAAAAAGATAATTGTTTTACTAAACAAATCTATATCCAATTTTAAATTTTATATCTATTTAGAGCTCTATAATATTAACAAGTGTATCTAATAATAATAATGATATTAATTTATACTGTAGTGAAAAAAAAACAAAAAATATTTTAGTAAATGAACATAAAATATTAATTATAAGCTTATTATTAATGCTAGTTATGAACCCAGATGATGATATAGTATTTATTAGTTATGTAACTTTAACTTGTACAGATAAAAGAGTATCGATCATTTATAAAACATTTCAGAGAAAATTTGTTTATTTGTAAATTTTTTTTTTTTGGTTGGTATATTTAATATCTATATTTTGTGACATTGTTTTTGCTTTTTATTTTTCGCCCAACTAATTAAGATTATGTTTATTATTGTTTTAACTGTACATTACAAATGACCCCTATTAATATGTGGTAATACATTTTTAGTAATAAGAAAGAAATTAATTCATGATAAGAAGTAAGAAAACGGAATAACAAGTAGATATGTTATCAAAACCATATACAGAGTAAATCTGTTAATGAGTAGTACTATCGTAGTTCGCACTGTGCAAAAATTTCGTTGCAGTAAACTTTGCGCCCTGTGAACGAGTAAAGTATATTTCTTTGCTCTAGCAAAGAAAAACAAAGCCAATATTGACTTGAATCTGATACATTTTATGGAGTTTCGGGTTCATATCGCGTTTCTACAAATAAAAGCATTTTCAATAACTAATGACGATATGATTGATACTCTTGGTTCTATTCTTATTGGTAAATACAGACATATGTAAATGTAGTTGCACAGTACCTATCCACTATAATATACATAACATTATTTATACATCTGTTCATTATTATAGTAATGAAAACACAAAAAAAAATTAATTGTTATATGTATAAATAATATAACACTACTAAGTATTACACACTTTTCCAAAAAAAATTATGCGCATGTAAATTAAATATGAGAAAAAAATACACAAAAAAAGAGAAAGAGCGAAAACTGATGCTATAAACACTCTTAAAATATTTTTTCAATGGTTATTGTATGTATGTATGCACTCACACTGTATATTATTAATAATTATTATATTATTCGTTGATATGTATATTTTATAAATTGTACTGGTATAAGGAGCAAAGTACTTACTTCAAATAACATCGATGTTATTGCAAAATAATTGTTAATCTGATAAAAAGAGATCTCCAATCATTCTTTCCAGTATTTTTCCCCCCAATTTCCAGTCTAAAAAGTGATATTTTTTATAATTTAATACTTTGCTCATTACATACAATTAAAATAATAGCAATTCAAAATTGATTATTATTTATTGAAAAGTATGCATTATTATTATTGTTTGGCTATTTTTCCTTTGTAATTTTTGATTTTTTTGTTAAATAATACTATAACCAGTGGTTTATTTGCAATATACAATTAAATTGCAATATAAAAATTGTTATGTAGTTAATAATAATAATAGTAACGATAATTATTATTATATAGGATGATATTTTTTAATTAGAAATAATAATGATTATTAATCGAAATGAAAAAGACTTTTCTTCATATTATTATTAATTTAAACGAAACAAAAAAAATTAAATAAATAATAAAATAATATAGACAAAACGCATGACTTTTTCTTTCATATTGTGTAAATTTATTGTTTGTTTTTGGCAATAGCAACAGATTGAAATAATAAATTTGATACTACAAATATATTCATTAATTAACACATTTTCAGATCTTATAATTTTTGTCTACTTATTGTGACGTGCCATAAGCGTAAAAATATGCATAACTATTGTATATAATGTAATATGTGTGTGGTGTCGTGCCACAAAGGATAATTCAACTTTTAAACACAAATTTGTGTTTAAAATACCAATTCGTAATACAGGCAAAACCTGATCCAGAAAACAAATCAGTTATATTAAACATGAGTTTAATCATCATCAAATCGACATTGTTCCCGTCACTAAAATATCTACTCAGTTTTTAAATTCACTCTTGATTCATTCCTATGCATGAATCAGGGAAAGTGCATGTAGTTTTTTTGTTTTGTTGTTCGCAATTGTAATATATACAGATATGAGTCTCATTATGAGTAATTTGGAACCGAAATAGAAAAACGAAAACAAAGTATATGTTTCAAGAGGTAAGATTGTAATGATGACTTGACTATTTCGACACAACTATTTTCTTTGTGACTTTGATGTTTATACATAAAGACATTAGTATTTAAATGCTGATTAAAATAAAATTAGTGAAAAATAGTTTTAAAATTCTACAGCATACAAATAAATAAAAGAAGTATTTAAGAGACCTGGTAATTAATATCTAATAAATGCACATATATTACTTTATTTGTGTGACGTGGAAATATTTTGGAAAATGAAACCACAAACAATGACAAAATTAATGTAATTTTTAAGAAATTAGTAGATAAATAAAAATGTCATGTGTCCACTTGATTATTCTATTCTAACTTTAATCAGAATGAATAAATAGTATATCTCTATAGACGAATTTAAATAAAACAACAACCATACTTTAAATCCATACTAAGTATACCTGTCGGATATCGGAGATGATGATGGGTACCAGAGCAGCAGCAGTGGCAGGACTTAAAACCTATATGTATACGCTTATACCTACCTATACTATATCATACTTTTAATTTGCAAATTATAACGGTACTTTATACGCGTGTGATTGTAAATGTGTGTGGAATGGGTGTGGCATCGATGCTGTTGTTGTTGTTGCTGCTGTTACTCGGGTTGCTATAATGGAGTGGAACACAACTGGATATGGATGGGTTCCGATGAATGATGATGATGATGGGACCAAGAAGTAAGAAACGACAGACCCGACATACGTATTTATGACCTTCGGCGACCTTCTTGAACAGTCGATGAACTCAAAAAAGATATTCCCTTCGGTTTTGGTTTTTTTTTCTTGTTTTGGATATTTTTCAAATGGTTGATGTGTGAGTGTCTATGTGCGTGTATTGCAAAAATAGCTGTTGATTATGTAATGTATTGGAATTTACATATTGGTGAATAACAAAAATGTAAAATAGCAAAAGATATACGATGTTAAATTAGATAAAAGTCGGAAATTTTCGATTTAGATGTATTTTGTTTTGTTTATTAAAAGACAAACACTATCAACAGGTGCTCATAGGTCATTAATCAAATGTTTTTCAATCAAGAGTGAATGAAAATTATTATTATGTTGTCAGTCCCAAATTATAGTAATCATACATTATGATTATCGTAATATATATAATAATATGCACAAAAAAAAATACATATTAAACCACAGAATACAGCAAACGGAAGGAACACACGGCAGCTTTTAGATTGATTGACGCTCGCCGCCTATACGAGTTGAATTTACGGTCAAACCTTCAATAGTGCAAGATGTTTATAATATCGTGTGGCACATGCATTAGTCATGCGCCAGTTTTCATTTAGTTCTTTAAATTTTCACTCTAAAAGGACCTTTTTCTTTTATTTTTTTATCCTTTCACATTTTAATCTCAATCTTTATTTACTTGACAAATTATTGTTAGCAAATCTTATTCTCTGAATGCATAAGCACCGCACCCACAGCAAAGAGGCAAATATTTATTTCCTCCAATATCAATATTGGTGCAGATTTTAAGAAAATTATTTATTATTGAAAGAAATTAAAAAAAAAAAAATCCGCAAGTGCTTTCGCACAATAGCCAGAATTGAAAAAAAAAGTGAAAAAATACGGCCTCGCCCTTCGTATCCAACAACAAGGCGTTTCCTCATCGATCAATATGGCGCGGTGGTGGTAATAATAAGGGTGTGTCGAATCAACAACCCCTTCTCATCACATACGAGTACAATGTGGTAAAACGTGTACGTAATGTATGTACATCATGCCATGTTGAAGTATTAGATTGATGGCATTTAAGCATTTAAACAAAAGAAAAAGCATCTCGTTTTACCAACACGTGACAGTTTGAAGAAATGTCATAGAATACCCATAAAAATATGTAATTTTATTAAAAAGTTAATTAATTTAGAGTGATTAAATTAAATCCAAAATTTAATGGCGATTCTAATAAACTTTGCGACTTTTAAAAAACAGCTATTTTAACTGTCCTGTCAACATATCTACATTTTAATTAACTTTAAGAGGGGGTGATGATATGTTAATCGCGAACCACCACCCACGGAATTTTAATTTTTTAGCTGAGCTGAGAATTAGGTAGGTACTTGTATCGTTTTGATAACAGCAAGTAAATGAACGTGAAATATGTATTATTTTTCGACTTCTGTAAATAGATAGCTCTATATGAAATGAATGTTAATCACGCGAATTTTTTTCAAATAATTTTCATTTTTATCAATGGGATTATTTGTGGTTTTTTTTTTCATTATATTTAGGATTGGTTAGATTGTTAAAGAATGTAATAAATGTGGACTGCCAGAATGATTAATCGAAAAAGGAGAATACTACGTACTTATGCGTTCTGCATTCGTGTTGTTAAATATTGAAATTTTGCTGTAAAACTTCAGTACATACGAGTATATTAATATGCAATTAAACATTAGGATTATTTCAATTTAAATGACCTTACACTGTTTGAAGAAGTAAATGCATAATTTCACTTATTCCAATTTCTTCATAGAAAATAATTATCGATACTTAAATACATTAATTATACGTATGAATAAATGAGGTTAAGTACGTGTATATGATGCAAAAAAAAAACGAGAAAACATAATAATAACTATTAATTTCCATCGTTTTTTATCTTTTATCTAATCATGCATTTGCACATTTAATTAATTACCTGTCTAAACATACGGTTAAGGTTGCGACACACGAGACTTGATCGGCAAAAGGCATATGAATGCGTTGTCTGTTGAATGTATGTTTTTATTTTTAGAAATATACCTAGAATACATCATGACTTACTACTATTACTATTCATACATTATAAATAATTATTCAGGTAAAGTCTGTAAAATCTAGAAATATATAGACAGGACTAACCGATATTGAAATAATGGTGCTATAATACAGAAGAAATAAGTTTCTTTTGCCGCTACAATGGTGCTGAACTATTATATTTCCTTCCTATTGTCGTGTAGCCATGAAGGACAATAGGTTTCTATAGGAAGTAGCTAATTCTTTGAATATAATTATCTCTGATGCATCTATTCCCTTCTGCTCCTACGATTCATGTGGCAACTGGTGTGTCGCAGCCTTTATTTTCATATTATTGCCCTGTTACATCTTGATTCAACACACATTTTAATTTAATGAATGATAGTATGAAGTGGCGATTTTTTTTTATGTATTTTTTGTGTCTAATTTTTTTTTTTTTTGTTCACCAAAACGAAATAATTAACTGACTGTACTAAAATGAAAATAGTAATTAAGAAAATTACCTGTACGTATATATAAATTTAACACCAGGATATCTTTTGCGACTGTAATAATAATTGACTCATTTTTCTATTATCTAGATGCCTACTTTTTAATTAAAAGAAACTTTAACGTAATTGTCATTTATATTTATCTTTACTTTATTTCATAACGAAATTTAATCAACTTGAAACCAAGTGAAAAATAAACAGAGAAAGAGAGAGAGAGAGAGAGAAAAGTGAGAACAAAAAGTTGCTCTAATTAAATCCACATATATTCGTTTTTTAAGATAAATGAAGAAAACTGAACAAGTAATTTTCTTAAAATGGAAATTAAAACAGTATCTTTTTGAAAATCAAACTTTGCAAAGCATCAGATGAAGGTTTATTTCATGTTTGCTGCAAGCAAAAAAATTATATGTATTGCTATAATGCAAGATAATAATAATTGAAAATGTTTTTTTTTTTTAACTACAGTTCGTCCACTCGATTCATAATATCTTTTAGTTAACTTCAAAGCCAGAATACTTTTTTTTAATTGGATCCAGTTTTCCCAATTATTTCAACGTTATCGTCGCCCTTTATAAAAATGAAACTTGAGGAGTATTCATTTTTTTTCTGCAATTGTCCGGCGAGTAAGTGACGAATGCTAAAATGATTTCTTCGTTTTATCATTTATAACTATCATATTTCAATGACAATTGAATGAAGAGGAACCATTTGTTATTCTAAACATTTATTGCTTACTTGGTTTCTATTTTCAGATTTATATTAATAGATACAATATAGTGAGAGCATTATAATGACGTCGTATGACTGTATACATATTTGCAGTTTTATTAAAAATCTGTATATAAATCATTGGAAGTGGTGGCGCACTATTATAGGTGGCGTGGCCATCAATATAATGTCAGAGGTATTTAAGATAAATTAATCTTAAATAGATAATGAATCTAGTACTATTCCAATATTCACAATTCAAAGGAATATTGTAAACTATAAGAATTGCCCAGTACTATTGAAGTATATTTTAAGGTACTACTATAGAAATTATCTTAGTTTAATATCCATAATTTTCTTTACTCTCGTATTCTAATTCTATTTCCATTAACATTCCTGAAATAAGAATAGCATCAGACATTTTCTCAATAAATCACCTTTAAATTCCCATTAAATATAAAAAAAAAAGGGAAAAGGCATAATAAAAATTAAAAAATTCGTGACAGATTTAGGCCAATTATTTTGTAATTTATTCAACCGAATATCGGTGACATAACAGACTTTTCTTTTTTTATATAAAACGTTATTTCAAAATTCCATCTATTTTTCAACTTTTAAATATTTATACATTCTAAATTTTTATATAATTAAAATTTTAATATCAACATCTTGTTCACATAATTATTATTATAAATGTTTATGTCTTTTTAATATATGAGCATACACATTAATTTTATTATTATCTGTCGGTTATTATTTATCTATTCTGATAAACGCCAATTTACATGTTATATATCTATTTACATTTAAAAAAAAATACAAAAAATATATATAGAGCAGCAGTAAAGAGGAGACCTTTCGACCTTCTTCTTTGATATCAATGTGAAACTTTTACGTAGATATACATACTTGTAAAGTTGAGACATTATTAATATTTAATCTGAGAACACAGACAAATAAAAGATAATTTTGTTATAGGGGTTATCTTTATATATGTAGTTGTCGAGACTAAAGTCACATTTATACAGAAATACGTAAGTATATCTTAACTGAGATTTTTATATTATTTGTTTTCAAATATTTTTATCAACGGTTTTTACTTAAGCAGCAATCTGCTTCTTTTTTTTTGTAATCTTAGTTTTAAATTATATATTTAGTTTTTAGTGATTGCCTATTTTTTGAACATTAATCTATGCTAGAAAGCTTTGTGATAATATTGTTTAACTTATATTTAAACCTTTATCTATTTTGATACAAACTTCTTATTATTTTATTTTACTTTGAGAAGTCAATTGATCGCTGCAACCAAGGAGGGCGACAATAACATACAATTTGCATCAATTTACTTTATCTCTGTTCTCCAGGCATTTTATAAAATTATGTTGGATCTAAGCAAAAACGCAAATGCGTAAAAGTCATCAACTATTCGTCTACATTTCTTTGGTTGTATTTATAAGCTCTTTCCTAATTTCAAGACATGGTAATAGAAAGAGGGTTCATTATATATTCAACGTCACTTAAGATTTCTTTCTTTAACTGTAAACTCATCTTAATAAAATAATTATACAATTTTTCTTTTATTTCACACTTAATATTCCCAAAAACTCAACAAATTAATTGTTGTATTTGGTGAAAATGACGATTGCGCTCCCCTTTTTGTCGCGACAACGTGCAATCCACACCCTTACTGAAAAATGATACTTATTACGATATTTTTTTTTTTTTTTGCTTTTCTATACAGTTTAATCCACTTTCTCTCAACCCCATTGAAACAATAAGACTAAATAATTAACATTCCATCCGTTAAAATGCCGTTTATACATATAAAAAGAGGAAAAAAAAAATTGTGAAAAAAATAAATGTCAAACATATGTGAGGGATATACACAGGAAATGGCATGAAGGATGAGCATCAACCAACGCTAAGATGTGAAATGAGATGGGGAATGGCATTAATAATAATGATAATAATAATAACATGTAATAATTTGCGTTTGTCTAACTAGACACATAATATGCATGTACACCATGACAGACATTTTTCTTTAATATCATTTCACTTTATCATCATCATCAATAGTGGAATATGTAGGTATATGTCGTAGATTAAATCGGAATTAATATGTAAAATAGTATTGGTAGACTTGCAATAATAATAATATTATAACCACACATACATACATGACTTGAATGTATTTTCAAATTCAAAATAAACATTACTGATGCCAACCAGACAGTCGGCCATCTTTGTTTGGTTCAATTATATTATGATAGGTATATATCTATCTAGTTAATGGCAAAATCATCATTATAGTTTGATCCTGATATTGATATATGTGTATGTATGCGTATACAGGGTGGCTATTTGCCATTTATTTGGATAAGTAGAAGAGCTAATAGTATAACATTAACAAATGGTTTAATTTGAGCAGAATTTTTGTTGTATTTTTGTATTAAATATTTTATAGACTTGTATACTATAAAATAAAGTAATAATAAATAAGAAAATTCGAGTAAATTGCCACCTTGTATATGTACGGTAATACATACATAAACAACGTCACTTTAATTACTCATATATTGAATGATGAGGCTATTTTTCCTTTTTTTTATGTAAATAAGAAACAAGGAATAAAATGTCATATGAATGACTGGAGGTATGAAGCGCAATTAACTGCGTAAAATCCATTTTCTCATGGGTATTTGCGTTGGCTAATTAATACCTAATTATAACAACATTTTGATATATAAATTATGTGGAAAAGATATTTGAAAGAGTAAAATTAAAAAAAAAAATCGATTATGTCAGTAAAATCTTAGGTGAATCAGTAAAAATCGCAAAAATCTTAAACAAAATTGACAATTTTCTTAAATGAATAAAAAAAATGAAAATTCAGCGTTGCATCCACGCAATTTTAACCATATTTTTTACGAGTAGAGAAATAAATTATCGACTTTTTCTTAACATGACACGATATTTCTCTCTGTTCATCTGTTCTTTCTTTTTTTTTTTCTGATTCCTACTCTTTCCTTTTAAATTTTTTTCTTTTTCTTTTATTTTCATATGCACACTTGTATAGTAATATGAATGTATGAGATACATACGTGGAGGGCACTACAGAAATTTACATTTTTTCTTTATCAGATTTTGAGACAAGACAATCATAATTTCGTATTGTTTATGAATTTCAATTTAAAAATGACTACTATTATTATAGGCACCTAAAAGTTACTATTGTACTAGGCATATATTTGTTTTAATGTATTATGAAAGGAAGTTATAATTTTACATTGTGTTTGTTACAAAGTATTATATGCCTACTATATAGAAGCTTATAGCTATATTGAAAATTACGATAATTGAAAAAATACATATGCTTGTGCAGTAGGTACTACACAAAACATAAATTCCATTTTAATCTAGACCCCCCTCATAATACAGCTCAGAACCGCAGTCCAAAAAAAAAGGAAAATTATTTTCTAAATATATGGTACAATTATTATTATTATTATTATTTTCTGCAACAACCTACGCTTCGCCTTTCTCTCGTTACGTTTATGGCTACCAAGAGTACCAATGGCTATGGGCACAACCAATAAATGAATTTTTCGAAGAATCGTTTATCAGCCCAATATATTATTGATGGGGATAATGTTAATCAGTGGAAAATGATGAATATTTTAATACAAAATATATATTAAAATTGATTTTTCTTGGAAGCCGTGGCAACAATGTATTTTACGATCATTTTTTTAAAAGATATTAATATTTTAACTAATCCTTACAGGAGTTACAGGGTAGGTAAGACAAGATACTATAAGAATTTTATCTGTGTTATCTTCAAGTCAAGAAAAAGGAAAAAATTATTCTCGATATAAGCTATAAATTGTGAATATCGACACCCGGTCTTATCGTTCTTATCTGACCATTTCTACCTACGATACTTGCATATATGAAGGTATGTCTAGTCTAGAAAAGATAGTAAATGGATTAGAGTACCTATTTACTTATTTGGCTATCTAACCGTTTAGATAAAGTCCCTAAATCTTGGCGTAGCACGCACAAATTTAAAATTCTTTATGGCACCAACAACTGTAGATATTATCGACAAATTGTGAAGATTTTCATTGCTTACATCACACTAAAAATTTGTCTATAGTATAATTCATGCATTATATACAATGATTCAAAAATCAACTCAATCAGTAATATATCCATTAATATCATTATGTACAACAACAAAATCCAAATAAATTAAAAAACACAAGCTTAATTCCTTCATTAAACTTATTTTGTTTATTATTTAGTTTTCAAGTTAATTTAAAATCGTGTCTTATATATTAGTCTCCTTGCTATAATGTGTATGGAAAAATAATGTTAAAATTGTGTGTACAGTTTCATCTGGATGTATGCCAGGAAAATGTGTATGTTTGTATTTTAACTCTCCTACTATACACTACACTACATTCAAATATTTTATTTGCGTATTGTTTGATAGATTGTAGTTTATATTTAAAAAGAAAGCAAAAAAAAACCGTAATGACCTGGAAAACTCTTTGATTAAGTATATGTTTTAACTTTTGATTGTGATGCGACTGCTTTTTTACAATTAAAATTAAAACAGCTCTTTACAGTGTGAATGAATTTGAAAAAAATTAAAAATTAAAGCGCGAAAAATCTCGAACTGTTGACGAATAGCAATTTTAATTTCATTTCCATCACCGGTAACACCTTAATTAATATATCTACATACATAAATATATCAAGATAAATACTATATACATATAAATGCGGTTTTATGCATTGTCATCTCGTATAATTAATTACACATATAAATACGTATAGGTATACTTAAATATTGATTTAACCTTTACAAAAACAATAGCAAAATAATACAATTTGAGACCCCTAAATTTAATTGGTAAATACAATTTAGCAATAGACACACTGTGGCCACCACGTTCAGTAAGTACATTGAAAGCAATTAACCTAATTAATCAATTAGTTTAATTATGTTCTGTCTTCAAATAAATAAATAGAAATAGGTAATGTGTGTGTGTGTGTATGTGTGTGTATGTTGTGTAGGTTGTGTTATGCTGTCGCCATTATTTGGGTCTGTGCCCTAGCTGTGAATATAATTTATTATCATTGTTTTTTTTGTGTTGTTGTATTTATTATCGGTTAGCCAAAGAATTTTAATGTATATTAAATATGTTTTCGAATGATTATTTAGGTGGTTAAACAAACAACAAAAACAAACAAAGGAATATCTAATTGAAATATCGAAACTTTATAATGTTCCGCAAATAACTTTAATTTACGCCAAATTCATTTTTCGTATACCACATAAACAAGTAACTTCTACGTACCATCCACAGTCCCGCAGTTTACATATAAACGTACATACCTACTCTTTATAGTCGAATTAAAAGAGTAATAAGATATAGTTTGTCTCTGCTTTAATTTTTTGCTTGCAGTTTAGCATACAGTTCAGTCAGGTGAATCTAGTAATTCATTTTCACATAAAAATTAAGCAAAAACAGCCCTTATTAGTGGACTATTTAGGGGGATTCACATAATAATATTTTTACTCTACATGGTATAATCCAGAAATGTTAGATTTTCTTGTTGATAGAAAAAAAAATTATTCTTACCAATATATGTATT
This sequence comes from Platypus cylindrus, assembly GCA_949748235.1. Classification (NCBI taxonomy): domain Eukaryota; kingdom Metazoa; phylum Arthropoda; class Insecta; order Coleoptera; family Curculionidae; genus Platypus; species Platypus cylindrus. Next base: position 6,446,753 of record OX456489.1, on the reverse strand, counting down.
TGTTTCTGGTCATTCCATTTTTCTTTTTCCATTTTACAAGTATCATATTAGATTTAATAGAACTAATTAGAATCAAATAAAAGAAATAAACATCAAACAAATTGAAATTACACGAATGACAATAATTGGCTTATAAATAGTATAAGAACTACTTATTTATTACTAATAATTGCAGTTCTATTACCAAACAGCAATACCTATTAAAAATTATATGTTTTTTACATATTTAAAGAAACTGAACAGAATAAAGTGGGTCTTAACAAAGACTTTACAAAAATACGTATATGTATTGGTATGTCAATCTAATTAATTAATCTTAAAGTTCAGTGGTAACTGCGTAAACTCTATTTTTAGAAAATTGTAACAATTAACGTCGAAAATTCTTTGGCACCTGAAGTTAAAACAACAAACAAAAAAAAATTGCCACAATCAGATGTATGAGTGTTCGGGTGGGACAATGTATGAACAAAATTTATCAAAATAAATACAAAATAAAGAAAAATAACATGAAAATGAAAAATACATACAATGAAAATTAATCTTTAAAAACACTTTTTATCAAATTAAATAGAACTTCAAATCTATGTATGATATCACAATAGATCTACACTTTAATCAAATTTCTATTGTTCCTGAGATAAAGTTCCTAGATCTCTTGACAATCATAGGATTGTGTAATGACTGGCAATTAATCTTATCATCAAAATGGCGGCGCTGAATAACTGTTAGGGTCTGTTCATATTTCTTTAAATTCGCATGATTTGACAATATTCAAAGCGCAAGCGCCCGTCTTTCTTGGATAACGCTTTGCTGAATTTATACGAAAGAGCAATTCGAAAAAGGCCCGAAAAATTGACGTTCATTTCAGCTAAATTCCAAATTCCCAAGAAGCTTTGAACTCACGAACTTTGTATATATTTAAATTAAAATTATTCGATTCTTAAATTGAGATAAATTTGAACACACTTTTGTGCAGAATAGACAGTGACAAATCCACTTGTAATTTGTCACTTATCAATCCATCACTGACTTTTCATTGAAATATAAATCACTGACATATAGATTTTCTTCTATATAAAATATTTTCTATAGATTCTCTCTTCATTATTAAACTATTAACTATTGCATACATATTTCACCGCATTAACTATTATTCTTATCTTAAAAATTACACCACAGATGGCGCAAATCGAAGGAGCCAAACATAAAACGCAAATTACGAAACTATTCGATAAAATTACTAATTTAATTTGTATAAAACAGCCAATTAAAACCAACAATATAGTTATAGGAAATGTGCATAAATACGTAATGCGTATAGATATATCTATATAAATAACTCTTGCATACTTAACAGATAATTAACCAGAATCAACTTGATCTAAGTACCACTTAAAATAGACAAGAAACCTTCAAAATTCTCTAGCAAATAAATTTATCTATATTTGAAATAACCATTTTTAGAAATCGTATGACATAAACACGTGCCATAATTGTACATACATATTCAGGTATTTGTAAAATTACATAGTGAAGCGAAAATATGGACGACTACGTAGTTCGTAAACTATTTCATTAAATAAATATCTCTTTATTGCCTTTATTTCGAAAATGGACATTTTATTTTTACTTTATGCAATTACACGATACATGCATGTATTTATGTATGTATCAGTATATGTAATAAGACATCCTTGTCATGTACACCTTTACACTTATGCAGGCGCCACACAATGCTATATGAAAACCTACCGCTTGATCGTTCGTATGATCGTCATATGTAGTTGATATGTGACTGAATATACAAACAAGCGGCTACCCTACCAGTATTTCATGGTTTTCGATCCAATATTTGGTTGATCATTGTGTGGCGTCTGCATTAGATTAATATGAATAGCTGAACATATATGAATTAAATCCAATAAAGTGGCACACCTTCTACGAAAATCAAAGAGAGTATAAAAATATACTTCTACTCGTAACTTACCTAAGTGGCATTATTAGATTTTTTAATTATACAATTTTAGACTTAAATTAAAAGTATCCATAAACTACGTGGGTACTTGCATATATAGTAATATTTCTACTATATATACACATTGTTCTATTCTGTATTTACATACAATCTAGGTACATATATATACATTCAAACTTATAAAAAAAAAATAGGTAAAAAGTGGCATGAATTTTTAAATTTTTGATTTCTATTTAATAATGTAAAATTATGCACATAAATAATATTATTTCAAATTAAATGAACTAGTGATTTAATTTTAAAAGCATTTTTTGACGACAACAAATTAACATTACAAAAACCGGCAAAATCAAAATTCATTAATTTAAAAAAATCAATACAAAAACTGCGTCTATTATTATGAAATATAATTAAAGGTATTTTTATATGTATTTCATATTAAGTACATATCCTAATAAACATATAATCAAATGCAATACATACAAATATTTAAAATTATAATAACTGATTTACGCGGCGGCTTCCTCTATCCTACTTATACTTACCACTAGTTTGCTGGAAGTATCTTTTTTATAGTTTAAACATCCTTTAAGGGGTGTTTAACTATATGTTCAGTAAGTGTAGTTTAATAGTAAAGAAGTAAAGTCATAATTAATTATATAATTTAGAGAATTGACAAAAAAATGTTTTTTACTTTATTTTTACGGTTACGTCAGTTGATTATGTATTTAAAAATAACGATAAAATGTGGATATCAGTATAAATTCTTAATAAAATTTTTAATAACAAGATTAAACATATGATTCTTCTAATTATGTACAACCACAGTGGAATATAATTAAAATAATTCTAAAAAAAAACACAGAGAGAAAATAAAATGAAATAAAAGTCACATAAGTTATCAAAATGTTATATGGCTTGACCTACGGCCCTGTTGAACTTTTACTTATCAATTATTTATAAGTTTTACATTATATCTATCTACACATTAAGTTTAAGTAAGTATATATTATTATCAGGACGATTTTATGGAAATTTTTCGATTCTATAAATAAATTGATGAAGTATAAACCTCATTTAAAATACATTTTATTATATTATTGTTCCAATTCTATAAAATATACAGTATGATTAATAAAGAAGGAGAAAAAAGCAACTAAAATTTACATTTGTTTTGAGTTTTGTAAATTATTTATAAGTTTTAATTAATTTTCGTCAATGTTTTTTTCATTTTTTTTGTAGGTGTTTTCTATTCCGATTCAAATTGAAATATGAATATTAGTTTTGGCTTGATATAAATAATTAATAAAAAATATTTCCGAATACAGGGTGTCCCACAGAGAATTGACATCGTTGATATCTATTTATACATATAATATATCTAGACATCTGCGAAGGTAGAAAACTAGAAAGTTTTCTTACTAGTTTCGTCAGTCTCTTAATCTGCAAAATTTCTCAAAAAATAGCAAACTTCTAAGTTTTGAGAATTATAGAGACACCTCTATAGGTATGAATATTTTTTGAATTTATTGCATTTCTCAATTCTTGATAAAAATCTGCTAAGAATTTGTCTAAGGTTGTGAGTGAGCAATTTTAGAAGAAAAAAAGGTACCCCGATCCAGTATAGTTGAATCGAAAAAATTCAATACTAATTCTGCTTAGTATGAATAATTCTTTTACAAAAAAAAACTATGACCAGGTAGTTAATTAACTTGCCATAAGCTGCTAATCTTTTACTATTATGGTCCATAAATTATAATTATGTACTTATATATGTGTTTAAATCGATATTTTTTCTAATAAAATTTTACAAGAATTTATATTTTATGTTAAATTAACATATATACGAGCTAAAAATTGCTAAAGTTTTTTCATATTCCATATTTATACGTACTGTATGTTTAAATCTGTGTGTAAATTTTGATGACTACATAAGAACAGAAAATTGGAATTTATAAATTGAAAATTCATAAAAAATATTAAGCAACGACGACTAATAGGAAATTAAAAAATTCATCGATAAAAAATCGCTATTAAATTATATTATATCCATATAGTTTCATTCTACATTGTATACAAGGTTCAACAAAAATTAAATATGTTTAGATGAAAATAGAGAGGAATACAGGAGACATCTATACAGTATAACAAACACAACAAACAGTGTTTGCCATATGCGTACTTTTAAACGAAATTTAAACATTTGATTATCTAAATATATCAATAGTGACACAACTTTAAAAGTTTGATATTTCTTTGTACCTAACTTAATTGAATCTAATCTAAAAATTATACATATTAATAATTATTCCGAAATTCACAATATTCAAAGTCATAGTACAACATTTGAAGCGATAAAAACCAAATAAGGAAATGTTATATATATCAGTCAGATATGTAATAATTTTTGAAAATTTGAAGGTCTGGATTTTTCCAACAACGAATCATTAATTAATTAGAACAAAGCATTGATAAAATATGATAATTTTCTAGATATAGTATTGTAATAAATAAGTAGGTGGACCCTCTTCCTATATGCAACCAGAAAATAGTATCACAGTGAGTGAGTGAATGAAAAATTAAATTTTTATTATTATTTTAATTCAGTTGTCAAAATAGTGGTAAAATAATTATTATTATAAATGTGAATTTTGTACTAATTACTAAGTAACGCGAATAAGATTTATAATTAAACATACATACATATATTCGAATTTAATCTTATTGGGTCAGTGAAAAAGGTCAACGCCATGACAAAAATAATTTTTTGTTTTAAAAATTTGCCGTTTACTGGATGGACATTGTCCATCCTCATCTACATAATAATAATAATAAATTTTACTAATATTATTATTATTATTATTATTAAGTTTCCCCCCCACTTATCGCGCCATCCATGTCGCAACGTAATGTTCCACCCGTCTACGTCGGCGCTAAGCGTGCGTTCATCCATTCCTACACTTCGTGCTTGGAAATTTTAATTTAGTCCCATTCTGTAATGCGATTTTTTCTTGTTGGTGTCGTCGACGAATTGCCTGCCTGGATGAGCGGCGTGTATTTCTTACTTTTTTTTTTCTTTTCTTTTTTTTTTTTTTTTTTTTGTTGAATTAAAGTGGTGCCTAAAGCCTCTACTTTTCTGCTTTTTATAGAAAGCGACGGCGGCAGCGGCCAATTTTTTTCAATAAAAATGTGCATTTTGAACAATTGGGATTATTTTTTTTGAAAGATTTTAATATTCTACTGGATTTTCCCTCGAGAAATTGATAATGGTAAGTTTTTAAATCCATTTTTTTTTGTCAATTTCATTTAAAAAAATGTAATTTATACCAATTCAATGATGAAATTATATAATTTTTAATGAAAAATTTCGGAAACTTCTTTCCAGATAATTAATATTAAGCTGCAAGATATACGATTACAAATAGACAACCAATATTAAAAATGTAGCTTCGGTTTTAATTTATTATTTTAAATTCCCGTTTTAATAGTATACCCAACGAATGAAACTCAAGCTTTCAATAAATTTTCCTACTACAGATTGAGCTTTGCAATTTGACAGTTATCGCCAAATTAAAACCGCGTAAAATTAAGCGACAAAATTCAATGGCGCATATCCGCGCCATTAGTTAATTTCTGTCAATCGCCCTTAGCTTTTTTGCTTTTCTTAACCTCGAATTTTTATTAATTAATTAGCATTTTTCATTGTTTTCTTGATACCGGTCAAAGTTAATTGTGAAATATCTTACACTACGTGATATTACGTAGAAACTGATAAAAATTATCTCTGCAGTGAAGTGATTATAATAAAATTGAAATTTTATAATTGCACATGTGTATGTAAAATTTGTTTGAACTTTAACTAACAACA